>OZ030017.1:85957918-87330418 GCA_964023405.1 Apodemus agrarius | reverse complement strand
TGCTAAAGTGCTTATTGTGCAAGATCCTGAATTCAGATTCACAAAATACACATGAAACCACTTAAACTAGCAGAAGCAAGGGTCTTTAATTCTACTACAACTTTTATAAGATAGGAGTTGAACACAGAAGAATTTCTGGGATCTCACAAACCTGCTCACCCAGTAAATGCACCACAGAAGACATGACGTTCTCTAAGAATATGAATTGTAAGGATCCATATTTGAAGTTGTCCTCTGAGTTTTGTATGCCTTTGAGGTTTGTATGTGCTTGCACACAGATAACTTCATATACACATACATAGACACAGAAAACTTTTTAAAGGATGAGGCAATTTAAAAGGCATAGAATATACTATATTATAGGGGGAAAAGAAACAAATGTGGTGCCTTAGGGTAAATTGTTTGTATATGTGTGCTTGCATTTCCCCTCTAAAAAGATAAAGGAGATCAAATTAGAATTTTAAATAAATAATTGAAAAGAAAGCAGTGCAATAAAACTCAAAGGAACAACACAAGGAAATCTTCTCTGAAAGTCTAGACTCCCAGCTCTCCTAGCAATAAGTACATAAGCCTGGGTGACCTGGAACATAGGCCATTGACACTTGTCAGGCTTCTCAGTAAATTGTCAATGAAAGTGTAAATCCTTGCAAGGTGTGAGATAAATTAGCACTCCACCAAAGATATTGAACAGCAAGGTGTTCATTTTGTAGTGGAAATATTTTTGATAAAGAAATAATCCTCCCATAATTTCTCCGCAGCCTTACATATCAGCCAATCTCTGTGCTCAGTGTTTAGTTTTATTGGCTGCCCTTGTTGTACAAATATATTTAGTGGCATCTGGGATATCATTTCATGCTCAAAGCTGGATCTTTTATCCTGGCAGAAGGAGCAAAGGCAATAAATCATGGACAGAGTGAGAAGGGATAGGAACCAGATTAATGGAAACTTATTTCCCCTGAGTAGGCTGGCTTTCTCTTCATGCCTGCCTGCAGGTATACTGCCTGCATTGGGCAATTTTTTTTCTTAGTGCCTATGTTGTGACTTATAGCCACATTTCATCCTGGCTGGCAATGCTCTAAGTGTTTTACATGCAGGTATGAAAAAAATCCATGTTTGAAAATAGCATCCTTAAATAGTCTTATCTGGCATCAATGGGAGGAGAGACCCTTGGTCCTCTGAAGGCTTGGTGCCCCAGTGCAGAGGAATGCCACGGCAATGAAGTGGGAGTGGGTGGGTAGGTGGAGGAGCACCCTCATAGTAGCAGGTGAAGAGAGGTGGGAGAGGGGGTTTGCTGAGGAGAAACCAGGGAAGGGGATAACATATGAAATTTAAATAAATAAAATATTCAGTAAAAAAGTAGCATCCCTAAATATCTGAAGACCCACTCTGCTTCCCTTTCTCTTAGCTTCTCTGTGAGTAGAGTCCTAAGCTGCTGAAACTTGTTTTCTTCCACTGCTTTTCTATTTCTTTCTGTATGACTAAGAAACAAATAGTTTGCAAGAGTATGGGGACAGTAGAAGATTAAGATTATAAAACCAGGACCTGTGATTGGCATGATCTATTTTTGGCAAGTCGGTTACTCTGGAGAAGGTATTATTTAGAAAGAATGCTAATCCACAATAGATGGTAATCTCAAGGAAACTGCATCATTTAGTCTTGCTGTTAATTCATCTTTCTATTTACATATACTCTAGCACCTCCCAACATCACTCACAGCTAAGTGAAGGCAAAGGAATAAGAAATTAAATCTTGGATGAGGATCTCCTAACCCTCTAATACTCCTTCTGCTAGGATGTGTCTGTAGCTATATTACCATTATCATGCACCTAGTGTTAGGAATAGATTGTCCTGCTGTAGGAGCCATGGATACAGGAGTGATACTCAGACATCAGCTTGTTATAGTCATAGTGAAAAGTGCTAAACACAAGGGTTCAGTTTTGATTGGCAACTCGATGCCATTTTGGGGCATATATGTGATAAACTTTGTAGACTAGGTGAATGATTTGGGCAGACTCATCCCAAATGTGGACAGCATGGCTCATGTGATTTCTAGAGAAAGATAAATGAAAACTGAGCTAAAGTATCCAGGTCTCTCTGTTTTTTAACTCAGGACACAGCCATAAGCAGCTTTAGTGCAGTGAATATTCTATTATGATGGATGTACTTTTCACCTGTGAGCCCAAATAAATCTATCTATCGAAATTTTTTTGGATCAGATAATTTGTCTCTTAAATGAGGAACTTAACTAATGCTATGCCTAAGCAGAATTAACCTGGGTTTGTGCATGTTAAATGGGTGAGATTTTAGGCAGCATCTGGTGTGTGAACTCATCCTAGGTTGAAGTCTGATCAAATAGCTTCCTGAGGATATACTTGGGAGTTCATTAGCACCAGCATGCTGCACTGAGGTCTCTTTCTAGGCAGGAGGCAGGGAAGAGTGTAGAACAAAATATCAGTTTGTTCACTTCCCAGATGAGCTATCTGGCAGTGGAATTTTCTGTTTGCTAAACTCACTTCCCAGATGTGCTATCCTGGCACTAGCATTTTCTGTTAGCTAGAGAATCACAGACCAAATTACAATAGGGTTTTTGTTGGTATCTATTAAAGTGGGAAGACTGCTGTTTGACTCCAAAATTAAAACCTTACTGCTTGCATATTCTAAGTCCCACAATGTTTGTAGATTGAAACCACATAATCTCTGGAGTTTCACATTTCCTACTACTAACATTTTCTCACCCAGTAACATGCTAATAAGAGTCTCTTAACATACTAAGGTTCATTTGAATTTTAATTAACCATCTGCAAAGCTGAGTGATATGTTTCTTTGTTCATACATTCATTGAGAACCTCATGCTTGTTTAATGCATTTTTAATTTTGCCAATGCTTGACTCCCCTCCACTCCTATCAGACCTCTCTCTGCCATGTCCTTCTCATGACTTTATTACAGTTTTCATAGCTCACTGAGTCTCATGAATATTGGCATTATATATACACGTCCATTCATTGTTGCATGGACAACCCTGTTAGAGCATGTTTATTGACAAGTAAAACATTGCAAATAACAATAAAGAACTATCTTGGCCTACAGTAAACACCTTCACCAGCTAATGCACTTCATCCCCACTCCTTTCTGTACTGGAATTCTACTCTGTCTTATGGATGTCTAATGAAACAGCAACAGCTGCTGTGACTTAATGAGAGCATTATCATCTTTCTTCTCCTTTTAATAATGACATGATTGTTATAGGGCTAAACAACTGACTTATTTATTTATTTATTTATTTATTTATTTATTTATTTATTGCATTAAAGTCTCATGCTGTTACTTGGCCAATGATACTTGTCTAGCAAGATTATAGATCCGAAGGGAGAGTCAGCTACCATTATTCTGGCAAATGTTTCTGTCGAACATTCTTCTGAATTTCTTATCTCTATAGCCATAGATCAGTGTGTTCCATCAGAAAAGCATTGGTTTGAAGTAGACAGTAACTAATACAATACCCATTGCTGGTCAGAGTTCATAAAATAAGTAACTGAAATGGTTACCACTAAATGTAATATTTATATTATACTCCCTCTCTACATGGCTCAAGCAACATTATACAGAAATTTTTGGTTTTTTTTTTTCAGAAATTTTTAAGATCAATTTTAATTTTAATTATTTGTATGCATATATGTGTGTAGTCATATTCATATAACTCAGGTATCCGAATGGGCTAGAGGCATCAGATACCTTGAAATTGCAGTTGCAGGCACTTGTGAGCTGCTAGATATGGGTGATAGAAACAAAGTTGTATCTTCATAAAAAAATTGATTGTGCTCTTTACTGCAGAGCAATATATCCAACTATGCATAATATTCTAAAAATGACATTACAATAATAAACATGACTGCTGTTTTTGTGTTAATATCTATAGGAAAACTACATTCAGTTAACTTGGGGAATAGACTGTTGTCAGCCTGACAGTCAGACAGTAGTACCAGATCAGCTAAGGTTTCTTTAAATGATTTCATCCTCTCACTTAAATACTAAATTTACTATAAAGACTAGATATTTCAAAATAGAGGAAGATGAGAGCAAAATGGGACAGTGTGATGACACAATACATTTGTGTCATCTTATACAGCAGCTCACATAGACTCATATTGTCCATATATCTAAGGAAATATGTGTTGGGTGAGCATGATTGAATCTAGAAGACCTGTGAGAATTGATGTTCTTTATAAAATGGGGAGATCTGCAACATCCAAATTTAAGGACCATTGCTGGGGGTCCTTTAGCACTCAGGGGTAAGACATAGTATACTTTTCTCTCTGGGCAGTATGGACCAGAGTGTGAGGGGGACTCCAAATGGAGTCAGAAGAGTCAGTGGGAGTCAGGAATGCTCCTCCATCCACCTGTTCTGGCTGGGCAGGGGCAGCAACAGCAGGGGCAGGAGCAGGTACATAAGGAGGGGTTCAGAGATCTTCCTTGGGAGCAGAAAGGAGAAGCAAAGCAGGGGACTGAGACTAACTCTGTTTAGAGGTGGGCAGCACTGAGGCTGATAGCACTTGGTCTGTGTAGCCCCAAGACTCATAAACCAAACCTTTGCCCTATAAATGATGGGAAGATGGGAAGTTCTCTCCTCATGCCATAGTTGGGCCATTCATTCCTGCAAAAGATGGTTACTTTGTAGAGGAACAAATAGAATAGACTCTTCTGTGACTTCTGTTCTTAAAATGGTTCAGGAACAAACACAGTGCTGTGTTTTGTCTCTGTCCTACCCTGGAATAAAAGGGGAAAAATTGAAGAAAAGGACAAAAAGCACAAAGAGAATACACATAGACAGAAACAGAATGACATTCCCAGGAAAACCAAAACAAATTGAAACACTGTCTGAGATTGTCTTCCTCCCTATACCTCTGAGGCCCATTGACCCACAGCCAATTGAATCCAGATGAGAACTAGCAAGTCCTGCAACTTCTGGTAGGGGTCCAGAGCATCCTCTGTATCCACTGGCTAGGTCACAAAATATGTGTCTGTTTTTTGCCTATCCTCCTCCATCTTAAATCAGAAACAGAATTAAACCCAAAACAGAAACACAGATAAGGAAAAAAGACAACCATGCATCCAGACTTACAAATTAGAATAACACTGCATTATTTAGATCAAGGAGTCTTCAGAGAATACAGAGATGAGCTCCTATATGTGAGGGTCCACAATTAGCTGAAGAATAATACCCTGGACTCAAATAGCATGGAAACACAAAAAGAGTTTTATTATCCAGAAGGCCAGCGTGCTGGGGTCTGCCATTACCAATATAGACAACCAAGCAAGCTCGAACCCCCTACTTAAAGCACATTGGAATTCTAGGGTAGATAAGCTTTATCTTACTCCATCTCTAAGCATTCCAGAATATCTTGGCATGAAATCTGGAGCCTGGGTTTTTTCTATTTGTATGTGACTGGCCTGGCTTACCTGGACTTTCTCAGTTCTTAGGCATAGACTCCTTAACTGCCAATTTGAAGTCTGTCATGAATTACGCCTAGCCTTTTCACTGGTACAGTATAGTCATTATGGTAATAAAATCCTTCCATTGTGTCCTCAAGTATTACAGAATTCTTTCCTCTTCAATGGGCAGGAGTGCCAGTGTGATAAATTTTGGAAGTGTGCTGTGGCCTCTGAAGTTGAGCATAGCTTACAATGTGTTGTACCTGTGATTAGTTTGCATTGTGGTCTTGAGTAGTCTGTAAATGAATTCACCCTAAGTTATATAAGACTATGCACTGTGTTGTTTTAAAATAAGATAAGTATCTTGTGTGAATGTCTAAATATAAATACACTCTTTTTAGAAGTGGCTATAATTCCCATTGAAGTATTATTAATTATGCATACAGGTTTAGGTTTTGTCCTATCTTCCATTGACCTAAAAGCACTTTAGAAATATTAATTGCAAACACTATAATACAGTGGACTTCTAAGCATGACTTAAGTGTTTGTCTATCTAATCATTTTAGTAATAACAATACTACCACTACCAAAGGGCAAGAGTAAGCATATCCAGTCTTTCTGTGAAAGAGGATTACAGTCATCAGGTATATTACAACAAAGTGAACATAGACATAGGAGGAAATAAGTTGGATAAACTCAGGATCTAAGATCATCGGATTGATAGAAATAGCTTTTAGTATGAAAACCATGATCCTGTATTAAATTTAGCCATTACATATTGTATTAATCAGCCAAGATGATGAACAGAGAGAGACTGTTTAAAGCACAGGTGATGAGTCTACAATTGGGAGCTAATGAGTTGCTTCAGAAAGACCTTAGTGACTGCCAAACATGGTTGAAATTTCGGGGCTCCCTACTCTCAGAGGGTTTTTTAGATGAAATAAATACAGAACTGATGCCTTCTGTACAGTTTGTTCTATTTTTTGTCCTTCCCTTACCCAGAGTAAAGGAGTAAAGAAGATAAGGGGTAAAGGTTCTTTTTTGGTTGCCATGGAACTCAAGTATAATTGAACAAATATGTTATTTTTTCCTTAAAATATAAATGAAGAAAAATCATTGCTTTCTTTCTTTATAAACTCAACACTCCAGTATTTCATCTGTTTTTAAAGTTTCTTATCATGTCACAGAGATCTAAATTTGATACGAAGATTAGGTCTTTGAGAGTTCTCTAGGCTTCTACCTGCCCAGAAAACTAATGAGACATCTCCAGGCAGCTGTCTCTGTGTTCAACTCTACACTTACTTCTTTTGTAAATCCCTGTGGTGTGAGCCCTTGGAATGTAATGGGTGCATTAACATAGATATATTCAGAATCATTTTAACAGTGACAAAATTAATGACACAGAGGAACATCATCTAACTTGGCAATAGGGATGAAGAAGGTGGTGATGGATGTGATGTGATAATAGTAATGAAGCCAGGGCAGTGTTTATCCTGGTCCCTTATTCAATTCCTCAGAATGTAGCTTCCAAAAAGGCTACAAATCAACAATCAAATGATAATTACAGTGCAACTTAACATTTCTAGTGTTATGTTCTAGATACTAATGTATTTCAGATAGCTTCATTCTGTATACATTTTTGAAGGAGATATTCATTTTTCATACAACCTGTAATTATTGTGTTCATAAAAAGAGAAAGAGGTTTTAGAGAATGTGGTTTACAGCAGTGTGGAAGAAGGGGTTGCCTATATGGGCCCATGCCCAGGATTCTTTCCCCTGAAGGAACAGACACACACAGACACAGTATAGATTAGAGTTTATTCAGGACAGAGAATGGGAGTTAATGGGGTAGTGGAGGCAGAGAAAGGCAGAGAGAGTAGAGAGTAGAGAAGTGGAGGCCAGCCAGGACCACATGGAGAGAGGAGTGAGGGGTAGAGAGCCCAAGAGGGCAGAGAGGAGAGAAATGAAGAGAGGCAAGAGGAATAAGAGAAATGAGAGAGAGAGAGAGAGAGAGAGAGGAGAGAGAGAGAGAGAGAGAGAGAGAGAGGAGAGAAAGAGAGAGAGAGAGAGAGAGAGAGAGAGAGAGGGAGGAGAAGAAAGGAGAGGAGAGGAGAGGAGAGGAGAGGAGAGGAGAGGAGAGGAGAGGAGAGGAGAGGAGAGGAGAGGAGAGGAGAGGAGAGGAGAGGAGAGGCCTAGCACCCTCTTTTATAGGCCAGGCCTACTTGGCTGTTGCTAGGCAACTGTGGTGAGGGGCATATCTGGCTGTTGCCAGGTAGTTGTGGGGTGGAGTTTAGACAGAATCTTAACATTTCCCAATTTAGGTTTCATTAAAAAGAAAAATTAAAAAGAGGTGATGGCAAAGCAGGAATATGGTCGTCATTGTGATATCTGGCTGCTTCATGCTGACATTTGGGGCAATGTGTGTCTGGGAAACTTATTGAGAAATGGAGAGTTATGGAGGATGTTTGTCCAGTCTCAGGCGAATAGGCTGCTTCCTTGTTGTCCAGAGTCTGTGGAGCCATCTGAGGATAGGTCAGAAGAAGAGGTACAGTAGGAGTTGTCTGTGTCTACAAAAACCTGAGAGGAGATTGGAGCATCTGAAGATTGCTTTTCTGGAGCTATCCTGGATGTAGCAAGGGCCTGGACTTGAGTTACCTTGAGTCAAATGGCTTAGCTAAACAAAGGTAAGATGTTGAAACACATTAGTATAAATAAGGAATGAGATTAAGTATATTTGTGAGAAAGGAAAATTTTTTTCTTAAGATGTTACATTGAAACCCAGAGGAATCCCACTGTAGTAAGTGGGATCTTTGGGTAGCTGTACTTATCTGGATGGAGCCTATTTGGTTCATGAGCAGTATATCTGCATAGGTTTTCTATAGCTAACAAGTTTAATAACATGAATTAACTACAAGAACAGTGTTTAAGTTGAGCCTTTTGTGAAGCAGAAGGAACAGGATTAAAAGTTGGATTATATAATGGAATATTTATTATTAGAGTTAGGCAAATCTATAGGAACTCAGATGTTAGGACAGTGACAGAGCAAGAGGAAGAAATAGAGTTTAGGTAAGAAGATAACTGTCTAGCTGTCAACATAGAAGACTGAGTAATAAGCAATAATTTAGCAGTTATATTGTTAAAAATGACAGATTCATGTAGGCAGCAGTTCTCTGTGGTCTCTGGTCTCCACAGCGACTTGGGCTGTCATACTGGCTTTTAAGTGCAGGAGACACAGGGATTTTTCCTCTGTGGAATGGATATGCATGATATAAAATATGGCTTACCTTTGTTTAGCTAAGCCATTTGACTCAAGGTAACTGGTCTTGTCTACTGTGTTCTTTTAGTGATCATCATATCACACACAATCTCAGTTGCATCCTGTAGCTGTGTTCACATCTTTCTTCTGAGAACTCATGGGAGAAACTCCCTTTGGAATTCTGTCTGTCATAAGTTTAATAACAAACTTCTGACAAGATTGATCACGAGATATGAGAGTTATAGTCAAGAAAGAATAGGAAAGAAAATCTTAAGTAGCGTTGACAGGTTGTGTAGGTAGAGGAAAGTATATCATTTTATTAATAAAGAGGCTAGGATCAGACTAAGAAAGCTGGCAGCAGAGGATTAAGTTGTGGTGATAGAAAATGAATTTGTCCAGGCAGATTTAGGCCTGTAAAACCAACTGAGCAAGAAGACTATGAGAACAAAAAAGCTAGGAGTGTGGGAACACGGATAGGTGAGGCTTAGGTCATTTTTCATTTACTAGACTGTAAATGAAATCCTTTAAAAATATATAGTCAAAGACAATTAGCACCCATGGAGTGAGGGGACTAGCTGCTAAATAAAACTTCAGTGTCATGGAGGAATTTTAGCAGCAAGGTAGGGCCAAGCTAGAAATTCAGGTCACCAGGAGAAAGTCTAGGGGCCAACGGCTAACATTTCAGAATGTCAAAAAAGTAACCCAAGGGCCCTATGTCCTAATGCAAATTATCAGCCAGGAGGCCAGTCATAGGTTCCCTCCGGCCAACCAGAGAAATGCTTTACCAATTAATATGATCTCTGTGTGTTTGTAGGGCTTTGTAGTCTGGTAGTAGAAATGTGAATCTGTTTGACAGGCTGTGCACCTGCCTTTGTGAGACAGTGCAGCAGTTCTACCAGGTGCGGGAAATGGGAAGTCTGACAGAAGCTGCAGTAGTGCAGCCACACACCTGCAGGCCACTGGCGTGCAGCAGTGGCTATAGGGCAGAACTTTTTATCAGCAGCAGAACTTGTGGCCTGTGGTGGTGGTGGTGGCATTTAGGTCTGAGCAGTGGTAGGGCTGAACTTCCTGCCAGCGGGTGGAAGTTGTAGGTGGGGAGGAAAAGGAAGTACCTAACATAGCTTGTTTCATATCCTAGCAAGGGAGCAGCTCCAGGATGGACTGACAGTGGGAGGGGTGCACCCCACTGCGAGAGCACAATTGCAGACTGTTTGGCCTGGGAGGATCAGAGAAGGAAGAGGGAGGCAAGAGGGAGGCTGAGTCCTGGCCAAACCTCCATTTTAGGCAAACCCAGCCAAATTAACAGGTTGCAGATAGGGCACTAAGGTCAATGAAAAAATTGAACATATCCCGTCCTCAAGGACAACACATGGGGCTTAGGAGTATGGAGCCAGCAAGCAAGGCAGTTTTAATTCCCGGGTTTAGGCACCAGGGTTGTGTTCATAAAAAGAGAAAGAGGTTTTAGAGAATGTGGTATACATTGGTGTGGAGGAAGAGCGTTCCTATGCGGGTCCATGCCCAGGCATCCCTTCCACCCAGAGGGACCAGACACACATAGACATGATATAGAATAGAGTTTATTCAGGGCAGAGGATGGGAGTTAATGGGGAAACAGAGAAATGGAGGCCAGCCATGATCACATGGAGAGAGGGGTGAGGGAAGGAGAGTCCAAGAGGGCAGAGAGGGGAGAGGGGAAGAGAGGCCAGAGGAGTAAGAGAAATAAGAGAGAGAGGTGGGGCCTAGCACCCTCTTTTACAGGCCAGGCCTACCTGACTGTTGCCAGGCAACTGTGGCTAGGGGCCTATCTGGCTGCTGCAAGGTAATTGTGGGGCTTCTTAGACAGAATCCTAGCAGTAATATTACTAGAATGCTTGACTAATTTTTTTCAGGATCATCTAGACAATATCCTAAAGCCCTGGAATATGATACAAACTGAGTATATGAAGACATTTCTTTTTATTTCTGGTCTCTCACAAAAAGCATGTGGATGAATAGGTATTTGGACTCAATATTTGAAAGGGATAGATATGCCATGGATCTCTGTGACTTTGTTATTAAAGAAGTGTGAGGTGTCTTTTGGAAGAACATTACTTTTGATCTTATATTGCATAGCCAGACTTTAGTTTGATGACTTGGCAGGAAGTAACCTGAAGTTGACCTTGAAACATGACTTTAATACCATGTTATAAATGTGGCTGTCTATGAATTGAACAAGTCCCCAAGCAACACTTGATCTATGTGTAACAGCTTCTTAGTCACATTTCTTAAATTGGCAATTCTGGTCTACATCTCTCTGGGAAATTCCAGTCTCATTTTTCCCTAGTTATCTAACTAATGGTAATATTCTGTGCAAAAATATGGTTGTTTTCCCTCCCATAAAACCTTTTTCTATTTTCTCTCTAATATTTTATTAAAGCTCTCTGTTGATTTTTAAGTACTATGCAATACACACATGCACTCACACACACAAAGATAAATAAAAGATCCATAATCTCAGCTCTCCTAGGGCTCACATTGCACTGGAAAAAAATCACATTCTTATAAAATATGTGCCCTAATAGAGACTATTTAATATTGTGAAAAACCTCAAGTGAGAGAATATACAATACTTTATTACTATTTTAATTCTGTGAGAACCTATTTCAAAATGAAGGAGAGCAAGGAAGTAAGGCAAAGATTTTTTAGAGAACTCTTTAAGCTGAGATCTGTTGTTGTGGGTTTGGTGGCTGATTTGGGAACCTTGACTCCAGCAAAGGGAATGACTTGTGTAAAATGCTTACTATAAAGCAAATAGGAGTGAGAAGCTGTAACAGTGTCTGGTTCCTACAGGCAAGGAGACTGAGTGCTGTGAGAGAGGCTGGGTTCACAATACCTCTAGCTGTAACCTAGACAGCCTCTTTCCTTTCATCTTCCTGCATACCACCTCCCAACAGTTTCTGCTAGAGCTTCCTTCTTTTCCCATACCCGGTCTTCCCTGATTTTGACCTATAACACTTATTTTACCCCTGGCTTCTCCCAAACACACTAAAGAAATGATTATGAAATTTTCTAAAATGAATCTTAGATTATAACCTAGCGTGAAATGCCTCCTACTGGTTTATTTGTGAGGATGCTTAATATTCCTTTTCTTTAATTTTTTTTATTTTTTATTCTATATTCTTTGTTTACATTCCAAAAGCTTTCACCTTTCCCAGTTCCCTGCCCCCGCCCTGCCACCACCACCACCATGTATACCATAATATTCTTATGGTGTTGTTTGCGAAGTCACAGTACCTTTGGAAGGTAAGACTCAGGCCTCCAGAGGAGTTCCTTGAGGGTTACATCGTAACTTTAAAGCAAGCCCAATCTCTTCTTCCTGATCTATGAAGATGTGAGGAGTTGCTGTTTCTTGTTTCAACCACAATAGCTGGAGCTTCTCCTACCATGTTGATACCTACCGTGAGGGGGTGTAGAGCTGTGCAGCTTGCCCAGTCATTATGCTTTCCCTACTTCGATGAGCTGTAGAAATGTGGAATTACCATAGCCTTCATGTTTTCCCTGCCTGAGTAACTGCAGGCTTCTACTTCTTCCCTGCTGTGACTGAGGATAATTTATCTCATTTTCCTTGGTAGCTTCCCATTCTTCTCAATTTTCATGGGAATGTTTCTCACTTCTTAATGTGTATAAGAACTGTAAATCTTGGCTTTGATTTCCTTTTATTATTTCATGCTAGTTTTAAAGTTAGGAGATTACCTTGAGTCTTAGTTTTACATAGTGAGATAATCATTAACCTATGGGTTTAGGGTGAAAGTTTTATAGTGTGAAACTCATGTCACCAAAAGGCTCATGTGTTTGAACACTTAGAACAAGGCTGGTATTTTGGTGAGGCTATGAAAACTTTTCTATGATGAGCCCAAATGGGCGATATAGACAGATCAGAAGGACAATCTCCATGAGTGGGAGATTGGTAGTACTTCTATTCCTTTCTATGCTCCCTGACCTATTAAGGTGTGAAAAACTGCCACTTCACACTAAAGGTGAAATAACTTGAATTGCCATACCTTTCCATATGTGACAAAGTAGTTTCCCTAAAGGCAGAATAACCTTTTAATTTGAGGCTCTAGAATATATTATTGTACTAACATTTAAGATGTATCTCCTCAAATTCCTAATAATATCCTCACAGTCTGGTCCAGATGATTTCTGGGTGATTTTAGATCTGCTGAAGTTGATAATTATCACACTAGTTATTTGCAAATACTTAGCTAGAATACTTTGGAATAAATGATTAAGCTGTGAAAATATAGATTCCTAATAGATAAAATATAGGATTCTAGAAAAGTCTCCCTTAAAATACAGTCAAGAGACAAACTCATACATAAGATGAGAATATATCCAGGTACAGGATAACATTATGTAACTGATACTTTGCATTAGTAGCAAGCACAGAGCCACTGAGCATTTTACTTGCTCTAGCTTTATCTTTTAAAAAAAAATAGTAACTACTTCAAATTATTATACTATCAAAGTTCAAACTCTAGGGAAAGCTAATTAAATTTTAAGGTGGGTTTTAAAAAGTAAGATTACACATACCAAACAATGAAGGAAGGAGTGGACCCTGGATCTGGAAAGGCCAATGCATCATTGTAGGAGAATACCAGAACAGGGAAGTGGGAAGGGGAGCATAGGGGAAGAGGGGGAGGGAAAATGGCATATGGGACCTTTGTGGGGCAGGGAACCAGGAAAAGGGAAATGAAATGTAAAGAAAGAATATATCCAATAAAAAAAGAAAAACTATTAAAAAGAAAATAAGATTATATCTCATGTAGGGAGATAAAACAGCCTCCATGAACCTCTGTCTTAGGTGACCTCAAAAGTGCCTCTACATCAGTCAAATACAAATAACAACCTACATCAAATATAACAGGCATTTTGTAGACCTTACTTCCTCCTTCTTTGAACAAATATTTAAATGGACTCAAGTCTGTGTTCCTATTTCCAAGGCAAGGTTTAAGGGAGACAGAATAATTGGTCCCAAAATAACAACATTCTGGATAGGCTTCTAACCTCTGAACAGGTGAGATTTTAGAGTCAGGACCTGATGGGTCTCCTCCTTCCTTCCAAATCAAGAAACCGAGTAATGAATTACCTCCATGGCAACAAGCGAGATATCCAGGCTATGTGATGTTGTGCATTTGGGAAATGCCTGTATCTTTTAAAGCTCTGGTTATTTTCTATGTTAACATTTTCAGAAAGTAGTTTAGGAAATCATGTCTAATTTGCTATCATTTATATTTTTATTTATGAAAGTGGCTGAATCTGGGTTAAATTGCTTTGTCTTCTTCATATTTGGCAGAATACTCCTGTGGAGCAAACAGGCACTGCGAGAATACAAGGCCCAAATATATCAGTTTTTATTATGACTAAGCTATACTTTTCACACTACTGAAGTGTTGAAATCCTATTAAACCCAGGAGTTTTGTGTGTGTGTGTGTGTGTGTGTGTGTGTGTGTTTGTGTGTAAGACAGATGTTATCTCCTGCCATTCTCAGCAAGTAATTCTACCCACTGAGCTATCTCCCTACTTCCCAGGAAAGCACAATATTTAATACTTCTATGGTGGACAGTTTTATGTCAACTTCATACAAACTAAAGACTCTACTCCCTCCCTACTTCCCTCCCTTTCTCCCTTCCTTGCTTCCTTCTTTCCCCTCTATTCTTCACTCCCTCCTTCCTTCCCTCCCTTCTTTCCTCCCCCCCTCTCTTGCTCCATCATGTTTTATTTAATTTTCAATCAGGTTTTTAATGGGAAGATAAAACAGCAGTTCCCCATTCCTATATGTAAGACTGCAGACATCTAATTAGAAAGATCATTGTTGGTAAATCTCTCTTGAATGACACTGAACAGCTGCAGCTCCAACATACCCACATTCAAAATCTTCAGAGATATAAACTGAGTTCATCAGTGTTGATCAAGACAAGAGTGAGACCCTGACATACTTCTGCTCCAGGAAGGACATAAGGTCAGGTGTGAGCCCTTTTCCAGATCCAAATGAAAAAGGTACTTAAAAATTGGATGGCATGTGTGTAAGTGTGTGTGTATATGTGTATTTATAGCCATGTTTATACATGTAGAAGACAAATACTTGATGTATTATTCTCTCACTTTCAACTGTATGCCCTCTCTCACTGAATCAAAGGGTGAATGACATTTCAGGATCAATTTTTCTCAGTATATTCAATGTGTTTGACTGATATGTAAGTATTGTCATATCCAGATTTTATGTGAGTGCTAGGAATCCAAATCAGATCCCTATGCTTGCAGAAATGCTCTTACACACTCAGCTATCTCCCGTTTTCCATATTTCCATGTTTTTAAAAACATCTTTCCTCTAGTAAATCATTTTAGATTTATCCTTTGTTTATACTGTGTCTGTATGTGTGTATATGTGTATCTGTATGTGTTATGTGTATATAGGTGTTTGTATGTATGGGCACATGTGTGTACATATGTGGAGGTCAGAAACAGAAGTCTGGGTCTTAGTCTCTGGCTTTGTACCTGATTATTTTTTAAGATATGGTCTCTCACAAATTGAAACTCTTTGAATAGAAAGGCTGAATTTCCAGCTAACTCTGGGGATCAACATGTTTCCACTTTGTCTGACACTGAGGTTGCAGGACTGCACCACGTGGTTGGCTTTTTAATTGATGCTAGGAACAAACAACTTCTCATGCTTGCCCAGCAAGAACACTACAGACTAAGCCTTTTTTCCTACTCCTTATTGCTAAATTTCCCTGGTCTTCTAGACACCAATTTATACTTTTTCTCTTCTGAAACACTTTATGATTTTCTTGTTTAGACAGGATCATCTTGTTTACAAGATTAGCTTCCATGTAATACTTATTTGGACTACCTTATAATGAATGGCTCCTGTGGTTCTCCATTGCCCTCTGATACCTTTTCTTATTAGTTGGTGACTGTAACACTATGCCTACAGAGAGCTGTGTTCCTTGTGTAGAACATGTTAATAGAAGTCCTGGACAAGCTGAACATATCACAAGACACAACACAGATAAATAACAACAGAGCAATCTCCTCATGTGAGAAGTAATAATTCTGATCTCGTGGGAAGAAGGAAAAAGAAAGATGGGAGAAGAAAAAAGAAAAAAAGAATGAGAAGAATGAAGAAGAAAAAGGAGAAAGAGGAGAAAGAGGAAGAGTGATTAGAATGCTTGGGCAAAGAGAGAACACTTGAACTGACAGCTTGTATCCACTAATGACTCTGAATCTTTATTGGGAGACTGCTCACATTGAGGCTGGTCCTTAGCAAAATCTAAATATCTATCAAGTCAGAAGTTAAGATTAAAGAAGCTCTTAATTTCATCCTTCAGTATATTTTCCCACCATTCAAGAAATGGTCCAATTCCATGGACCAGGATGAAGCGAAATAGATAAGAACAGAGTGACTCAGAAATTGACACCCGAATTGCATTTAGTTGTAGCAGTGGGACTTGATTCTGTACAAATGTACTTTGATCTAAAAGTAAGACAGGTTGTGGGATCTTTTGTGCTAGCCTAAACAGATGTAGTGAAATAAAAGAAGATAATTGTTTCTTATTAAAGTGGTTAGAATGTGGCTCAATAAAGTAAACTGGAGACCATACAGTGAGTGTGCTAGATGCTTAGGTGCTCAATCATTACTTCCTCTAGGACTTTCAAGGTTGTTTTGAATTGCGAATGTATTGAGTCCAAGAGAGCCATAACAGCAGAGAGAATGTGTGAAGTTAAGAGCATTGAGATTACTGATTCAGCAGAGTTTCTCAAGGGGCTCTAGGGTGGTTAACTTTCTTACTAATTTGCCATCCTGCATCCAAGATAGAAATGGTGCAGAATAAGCTTCATATTCACCTTTGCTACAAGGATAACTATAAACTCCACTGGTTATAGTTTTGCCTATAATACATACTACAGTTATTAACAGTTCTATTTTCAGTTATCAATACATTATGTCCACAAAATGATTCTTCTTCTAAAATCTGCATGTGTGTGCTCTTTGATCGGTATCTCTGTTTGTCCTACCCCATACAACTGCCACACTCTACAAAATTTTTATGAAATCTACATTTTCACTGTCCATATATAAGAGAGAACTCATGCTATCCTTCTTTCCATGTATTTTCTTTTCCACTTATGAGAATGCACCTCCAATGAACTAACCATGTAACAAATGAAAGGGTTTACTTATTTTTTATATAAGCTAATATACACAAACTACATTACTTTCATTAAGCATTCAGTAGATCTTTAGGATTTAGTATATTTTTTTTTAATTTTTATTTTCTATATTCTATGTTTACATTCCAAAGGCTTTCCCCTTTCCCAGTTCCCCCCTCCCTATGTCCCATAATTCCTCTCCCCCCAACAATTCCCCAATCCTTCCCCCTCCCCCTACCGTTTCTCTACAAAACTGGATTCAATATTTACAGGCCCAGGGTCCTCTCCTTTCTTCTTGGGAATCATTTGACTTGCTAATTGTGCCTTGAGCATTTAGGGCTTCTGGGCTCATTAATATCCACTTATCAGTGATTGCATTTCATGTGTATTCTTTTGTGACTGAGTTAGCTCACTCAGGATGATATTTTCCAGGTCTAACCATTTACCTACAAATTGCATGAATTCATTATTTTTAATTGCTGTGTAGTATTCCATTGTATAAATATACCACATTTTCTGTATCCATTCCTCTTTTGAGGGATATTTGGGCTCCTTCAAATATCTGGCTATTATAAACAAGGCTGCTATAAACATAGTGGAGCATGTGTCTTTACTGTATGAGGGGAATCCTCTGGGTATATGCCAAGGAGTGGTATGCCAGGGTCCTCTGGAAGGGACATGCCCAATTTTCTGAGGAACCGCCACACTGATTTCCAGAGCGGTTTTACCATTTTGTAATCCCAACAACAGTGGAGGAGTGTTCCTCTTTCTCCACATCCTCGCCAGCACTTGTTGTCTCTTGAGTTTTTAATCTTAGCCATTCTGACTGGTGTGAGGTGGAATCTCAGGGTTGTTTTGATTTGCATTTCTCTGATGACTAATGATGTTGAACATCTCTTAAGGTGTTTTTCGGCCATCCGAACTTCTTCTG
Source organism: Apodemus agrarius (assembly GCA_964023405.1). NCBI lineage: Eukaryota > Metazoa > Chordata > Mammalia > Rodentia > Muridae > Apodemus > Apodemus agrarius. The sequence continues at coordinate 87,312,607 of OZ030017.1, read as the reverse complement.
TTGAAAATTCTTTGTTTAGCTCTGTACCCCATTTTTTGATAGGGTTATTTGGTTCTTTGGGGTCTAACTTCTTGAGTTCTTTGTATATTTTGGATATTAGCCCTCTGTCGGATGTGGAGTTGGTGAAGATCTTTTCCCACTTTGTTGGTTGCCGTTTTGTCCTTCTGAGTGTCCTTTGCCTTTCAGAAACTTTGTAATTTTATGAGGTCCCATTTCTCAATTCTTGATCTTAGAGCATAAGCTATTGGTGTTCTGGTCAGGAAGTTTCCCCCTGTGCCTATGTTCTCCACGGTCTTCCCAAGTTTCTTTTCTAATAGTTTCAGTGTGTCTGGTTTTACGTGGAGGTCCTTGATCCACTTGGAGTTGATCTTAGTGCAAAGAGATAAAATGGGTCAATTCGCATTCTTCTGCATGTTGACCTCCAGTTGAACCAGCACCATTTGTTGAAGAGGCTATCTTTATTCCACTGATGGTTGTGGCTCCTTTATCAAAGATCAAGTGAACATAAGTCTGTGGGTTAACCTCTGGGTCTTCAATCCTGTTCCATTGATCCACTTGCCTGTTGCTGTACCAATACCATGCAGTTTTTAACACAATTGCTCTGTAGTACTCTTTAAGGTCAGGGATATTGATTCCCCCAGAAGTCCTTTTATTGTTGAGAATAGTTTTAGCTATCCTGGGTTTTCTGTTGCTCCAGATGAATTTGAGAATTGCTCTTTCTAGATCTATAAAGAATTGAGTTGGGATTTTGATGGGGATCACATTGAATCTGTATATTGCTTTTGGCAAGATGGCCATTTTTACTATATTGATCCTGCCAATCCAGGAGCAAGAAATATTTTCCCATCTTCTGAGGTCTTCTTCGATTTCTTTCTTCAAGGACTTGAAGTTCCTGTCATACAGATCTTTCCCTTGTTTGGTTAGAGTACTTTATGTTGTTTGTGGCTATTGTGAAGGGTGTTATTTCCCTAACTTCTTTCTCAGCCTGCTTGTTCTTTGAGTACAAGAAGGCTACTGATTTGCTTGAGTTAATTTTATAACCAGCCACTTTCCTGAAGTTGTTTATCAGCTGTAGAAGTTCTCTGGTGGAGTTTTTTGGGTCACTTAAGTAAACTATCATATCATCTGCAAATAATGATAGTTTGACTTCTTCCTTTCCAATTTGTATCCCTTTGACTTCCTTATGTTGTCTAATTGCTCTCGCTAGAACTTCAAGTACTATATTGAAAAGATATGGAGAGAGAGGGCAGCCTTGTCTAGTCCCTGATTTTAGTGGGATGGCTTCAAGTTTCTCTCCATTTATTTTGATGTTGGCTACTGGTTTGCTGTAGATTGCTTTTACTATGTTTAGGTATGGGCCTTGCATTCCTGCTCTTTCCAAGACTTTTAGCATGAAAGGATGCTGAATTTTGTCGAATGTTTTTTCAGCATCTAATGAGATGACCATGTGGTTTTCTTCTTTTAGTTTGTTTATGTAGTGGATTACATTTATGGATTTTCGTATATTGAACCATCCCTGCATCCCTGGAATGAAGCCTACTTGATCATGGTGAATGATCGTTTTGATGTGCTCTTGGATTCGGTTGGCAAGAATTTTATTTAGTATTTTTGCATCGATATTCACAAGAGAAATTGGCCTGTAGTTCTCTTTCTTTGTTGGATCTTTTTGTGGTTTAGGTATTAGCGAAATTGTGGCTTCAAAGAATGAGTTGGGCAGTATCCCTTCTGTCTCTATTTTGTGGAATAGTTTGAAAAGTATTGGTATTAAGTCTTCTTGGAAGGTCTGGTAGAATTCTGCACTAAAACCATCTGGTCCTGTACTTTTCTTGTTTGGGAGGCTTTCTATAACCCTTCTATTTCTTTAGGGGTTATGGGACTATTTAGCTTATCTATTTGATACTGATTTAATTTTGGTATTTGATATCTGTCTAGGAAATTGTCCATTTCCTCCAGATTCTCCAGTTGTTTTGAGTATAGACCTTTGTAGTAGGATCTGATGATCTTTTGAATTTCCTCAGTTTCTGTTGTTATGTCTCCCTTTTCATTTCTAATTTTGTTAATTTGTATACTGTCTCTGTGTCCTTTGGTTAGTCTGGCTAAGGGTTTATCTATCTTGTTGATTTTCTCAAAGAAGCAGCTCCTGGTCTTGTTGATACTTTGTATGGTGACTTTGTTTCTATTTGATTGATTTCAGCCCTGAGTTTGATGATTTCTTTTCTTCTACTCCTCCTGGGTGAATTAACTTCTTTTTCTTCCAGGGCTTTAAGGTGTGCCATTAAGCTGCTAGTGTATGCTCTCTCCAGTTACTTTTTGGATGCACTTAGAGCTATGAGTTTTTCTCTTAGCCCTGCTTTCATTGTGTCTCATAGATTTGGGTAGGTTGTACCTTCATTTTCATTGAATTCTAAAAAAGTCTTTGATTTCCTTTTTTATTTCTTCCTTGACCAAGGTGTCATTGAGTAGAGTATTGTTCAGTTTCCATGTGTATGTGGGCTTTCTGTTGTTTTTGTTGCCATTGAAGACCACTATTACTCCATGGTGATCTGATAGGAGGCAAGGGATTAGCTCGATCTTCTTGTATTTGTTGACATCTGTCTTGTGACCAATTATATGGTCTATTTTGGAGAAGGTACCATGTGGTGCTGAGAAAAAGGTATATTCTTTAGCTTTAGGATGAAATGTTCTATATTTATCTGTTAAATCCAATTGGTCCAGAATTTCAATTAGTTTCACTGTGTCCCTGTTTAGTTTCTGCTTTCCTGATCGGTCCATTGAGGAGAGTGGAGTGTTGAAGTCACCCACAATTATTGTGTTAGGTGTAATGTGTGCTTTTATCTTTAGTAAGGTTTCTTTTAGGAATGAGGGTGCCCTTGCATTTGGAGCATATATGTTCAGTATTGAGAGCTCTTCTTGGTGGATTTTCCCATTGGCCAGCAAGAAGTGACCTTCTGAGTCTCTTTTGATGATTTTAGGTTGGAAGTCAATTTTATCTGATATTAGAATGGCTACTCCAGCTTGTTTCCTGAGACCATTTGCTTGTAAAATTGTCTTCCAGCCTTTTACTCTAAGGCAGTGTTTGTCTTTAACACTGAGATGTGTTTCTTGTATGCAGCAAAATGTAGGGTCCTGTTTCTGTATCCAGTCTGTTAATCTATGTCTTTTTATTGGGGAATTGAGTCCATTGATGTTAAGAGATATTAAGGAATAGTAATTATTACCTCCAGACATTTTTGAAATTATATTTATTTATTTATTTTATTTATTTATTTTTTATATTCGAGAGGTTATCTTCTTTTAGGTTTGATGAGAGGAGGTTTCTATCTTGCTTCTTTCCGGGTGTAGTTTCCATCCTTGTCTTGGTGTTTTCCCCCTATTATCCTTTGTAGGGCTGGATTTGTGGAAAGATATCGTGCAAATTTGGTTTTGTCATGGAATACCTTGTTGTCTCCATCTATGGCGATTGAGAGCTTTGCTGGGTAAAGTAGTTTTGGCTGAAGTTTGTGTTCTCTTAGAGTTTGCATTATATCTGCCCAGGATCTTCTAGCTTTCATGGTCTCAGGTGAGAAGTCTGGTGTTATTCTGATAGATCTTCCTTTATATGTTACTTGGCCTTTTTCTCTTCCAGCCTTTAATATTCTTTCTTTGTTTAGTACATTTGGAGTTTTGATTATTATGTGATGGGATGTATTTCTGTTCTGATCTAGTCTGTTTGGGGTTCTATATGCTTCTTGTATATTCATGGGCATCTCTCTCTCTTTAGGTTGGGGGACGTTTTCTTCCATAATTTTGTAGAAGATATTTGCTGGCCCTTTAACTTTAAATCTTCACTCTCGTCTATACCTATAATCCTTAGGTTTGGTCTTCTCATTGTGTCCTGGATTTCCTGGATGTTTTGGGTTACAGCCTTTTTGCCTTTAGTATTTTCTTTGACTGTTGAATCAATGGTTCCTATGGTATCTTCGGCTTCTGAGATTCTGTCTTCTATCTCTTGTATTCTATTGTTGATATTTGTATCTATGGCCCCTGATTTCTTCCCAAGGTTTTCTAGCTCCAATGTTGTCTCCCTCTGTGATTTCTTAGTTGTTTCTACTTCTGTTTTTAGTACCTGGATGGATATGCTCAGATCTTTCGCATGCTTGGTTGTGTTTTCGTGTATTTCTTTAATAGATTTTTGTGTTTCCTCTTTCATAGCTTCTACTTGTTGGCCCACATTCTTCTGTATTTCTTTAAGTGATTTTTGTCTTTCTTCCTTATTGTCTTCTTCTTTTTGATCCATCTTCTCCTGAATTTCTTGAAGTGATTTTTGTATTTGCCTTGTAAAGGCTTCTAACTTTTGATCCATTTTCTCTTCTATTTCTTTACGAGATTTTTCTATGTGTTCAGCTAACAGCATCCTAACCAGTGATTTTATATCCAAGACTTGTTTTTCTGGTCTTTTGGGGTATCCAGGGCTTCCTGTTGTTGGCGAACTGGGTTCAGATGCTGTCATGTTGCCTTGAATTCTGTTAGTGATGTTCCTTCGTTTACCTTTTGCCATCTGGTTATTTCTGGTGTTAGTTGGCCTTGTTGTCACTGGCTGGTGTTTTAATCTCCCGTGAGGCTGGGCTCACCTGTTGTTTCTCTACTGGTGGTTATGCGTGATTGCTGCTCAAAGGGATCATGAGCTGGCTGCCACCGCTGCCTAGGTGCAAGGCCTGAGGTCATGGGGAAGTGCGGGGAAGTGCAGCAGAGCCTTGGCGGATGCTGTTGGGCCTGCCTTGTGGCAAGAGCCTAGCAGATGCCCCTGCGAGGTAGCCCCAGATGGAATCTGTCTACCTGTGCCTTTCCAGCTGTGTCCTGGTTGCAATATGGAGGCCTGCTGCTATCACTGGTCCAGGGTCCTGGGAGCTGGTTGTCTCTGGCTGCCTTGGTGCATGGCCTAAGGTCGCTGGGAAGTGCAGCAGAGCCTAGGCAGGCACCACTGGGCCTGCCTGGGGGCAAGAGCCTAGCAGATCTCACTGCATGGTAGCAGCAGATGGAATCTGTGTACCTGCACCTTTCCAGCTGTGTCCTGGTTGCAATATGGAGGTCTGCTGCTATCGCTGGTCCGGGTCTTCAGATTTTTTTTATTCATATTTGGATTATATCTCTCATACAAAAAGCCTTGTGGGATGTAAGTATTCCTTTGAAATACACACTTTTATTTCCATTAGATGGAATAGAAACACACAAACACAATCACACAGACAGGCATATACATACCTGGTATCATACATATATAGGTATGTGTGATAACTAAATTATGTGCTAGTTCCATTTTAAAATTTTTTAATACATTTATTTTCTTTGGGTTTTGGTATGGTGTATGTGTGTGTGTGTGTGTGTGTGTGTGTGTGTGTGTGTGTTTGCAAATAAAATGACAGTACCCATGTAGACCACAGAGCAGAATTTTCATGAGTCAGTTTTCCCCTCTACCCCAAGTGTCCTGGGAGTCAAACTCAGATCTTGTACTTCGGCAACAACCTTCTTTATCCACCAAACCAACTCATTACTCCCACATCTTAAACACTTGTATAGTAGCATTCCCCTTGTTTTCCAAAGTCAGAAGGTATATTCTAAAAGAGTTCCTCTTCATTGTCTTGCTAACTCTTGCTACCTGTTGTGATCTCTTGCCATTTCACCAATTTCCATATTAATCAGTATAAAAACATATCTCACTATGGTTTTGACTCTCATTTTTCTGACTGAGCAGTTTTATGCTGTTGAATAGTCCATGCCTTCTTTGGCATATCCATTTAGGATGTGTCTATTTTAGCCTGCTTGTTTAGTATAGCTGTTGAATGGTAAATTCTTTATATATGTAGATGTAAGTAAACTCTTTGCTAGATAATTTTTTTAGTATAGCTGTTGAGTGGTAACTTCTCTATGTATTTAGCTGCAAGTAAACTCTTTGCTAGATTATTTGTTTGGAAGTGATTTTTCCAATTCTGTTAGTCACAATTTTTATATGTTGGTTGTATTGTATATTATTCCAAAGCCTTGAAAATTATATTTAATTCTTGTGTTTGTATGTGGATTTATAAAGTTTGCCATTAACTGTAAGCACCATGTGAAGGCACACATGTGTAATGAGAGGCCAGCATTGAGTAGTTCGTTTTCTGTGGATTCTGGTGCTGGAGTTCATGCCTTCATGCTTGAACACCTGTGAATTTACAATCTCTCCAACTGGCTGGTCTTGGCCCCATGCAGGTAAGAGGCATCTCAGGTTGACACAGTTACACTCACTGTTTGGCTATAGTCCCTTTATGCTTGGCTTCATAATTTTTAAGAAATGTTTTTAATATTTCGCAGTAAGAACTCTAAGGTTTTAGATCACCCTGTTTACTTTGAATATGTTCTAGGTCATCTTTGAGCGTGATCTAAAAGTGGTCTCATTTTATTTGATTGAGTGATCTTCATTAGTGCATTTATCACCATTTACAGGAAAAACAGTCTGTCTCTGTATTTTTTGAGATCTGTAAAGGATTATTCTGGGACGAGCTAGAAGGGTCAGTGTGGGACAGATAGGGTCAGGATAGATTTTTGAAACTGTCAACAATTAAACAAACATCTTTAAACAGTGAGATCTCACTTTTGTGAGTATGTTTTTATTTTTGAGCTGTTTATTCTCTTACAAAGATTGAAATGTCTGATTCTATGGTAGTATGATTCTTGTGTAAATTCTATTGATTTACAATACTATTTTATATCCTGATAATTTCATTCTTTTTTCTAAAAGTTCTCTTTACTTTTTAAGGTCTTTTCTTGTTCCATAAGAATTTAAGATTCTATTTTATTAAATATTGTCAGTAGAATTTTGATACATTCTAGTTAATCTGTAGTTTACCATTAGTAGTATAGAAAATTTGATAATAGTACCTCTCAAATACATGAGAATGTGTGTTTGAATCCCTGAACACCACATAAACAGGTCATGTCTGTAATCTCAGTGCTCCTAAAATGGTACAATATGCATTCCGTGTATAGACTGTACAATACCTGGAACTTTCATAGAACTTGGAGTCAACTGTGAACAGTGTCAAATATGAGACCTTGTCTCAGTAAAGGTGGAAGCAGAAGACACATGACGTTGTCTTCTGACTAAACATGTGTGCACCCACAGTCACAAAAAAGAGTATACACACAAACACACACACTCACACAGACACACAGACACAGACACAGACACAGACACAGACACAGACACACACACACACACAGACCATCCACATTCTGGAGCTAAGAGGTCACAGAACATACCATTCAGGAATTGCAAATGTTACTGTTTGATTATTTCAGTGCTCTTGAAAACCTGAGCAGATGGCTTGGTCAATAAAATGCTTACTAAGCAAGCATGCATTCCTGAGCGTGGCACCCGAGAGTTAATGAAAAATCCAGGTCTGTTGATCCACAGTGATCCCAGTGCTGAGAATATTAAGATTTACAGGGCTCTATTGCCAACCAGTCTAATCACTCAGTGATGTTATTATTATTATTATTATTATTATTATTATTATCATCATCATCATTATCATTATTATATAATAATATAAAGTTATCTCCTTTCTGTTTTCCCCTCCAAAAACACCCTATCCCATCTCCACCTTAACTCTGCTAGTCAACTCACCCATTCCTGCTCCCCTGTCCTGGTATTCCCATGAACTGGGTCATCGAGCTTTCTCAGGGCAAAGGGCCTCTCCTCACTTTGATGTCTAACAAGGCCATCCTCTGTTACATATGCAGCTGGAGCAATGGGGTTCCTCCATGTCTACTCTTGTGTTGGCAGTTTAGTCCCTGGGAGCACTGGGGGGTACTGGTTGGTTCATAATGTTGTTCTTCCTATGGTGCTGACAGCTCCTTTGGCTCCTTCGGTCCGTTCCCAAGCTCCTACATTGGGGACCCTGTGCTCAATCGAATGGGTGGCTGTGCACAACCACCTCTGTATTTGTTAGGTACTGTCAGAGCCTCTAAGGAGACAGTTATAGCAGGTTCCTGTCAGCAAGTTCTTGTTGGCATCAATATAAGTGTCTGGGTTTGGTGAAAGTATATGGGGTAGATCTACACATAGGGCAGTCTCGGTATGGCCTTTCCTTCAGTCTCTGATGCATACTTTGCCAATGTATCTCCTCCCATTACTGCTTTGTTCTCCCTTCTAAGAGAGACACAAGCATCCATATTGTGCTCTTCCTTCTTTTTGAACTTCAATATGTCTGTGAATTGTATCATGGGTGTATTCCAAGCTTCTGGGCTAATATACACTAATCAATGAGTACATACCAGGTGTGTTCTTTTGTGATTGGGTTACCTCACTCAGGATATTTTCTAGTTCTATCCATTTGACTAAGATTTTCATGAATTCATTATTTTTAATAGCTGAGTAGTATTCCATTTTGTAAATATACGATATTTTCTTTATCCATTCCTCTATTGAGGGACATTTGGGTTCTTTTCAGCTTCTGGCTATTATAAATAGGGCTGCTATGAACACAGTGGAGCATGTCGCCTTATTACACATGGGAGCATCTTCTGGGTATAGTCTCAGGATTGGTAGACCTAGGTCCTATGTCCAACTTTCTGAGGATCCACCAAACTGATTTCCAGAGTGGTTGTATCAGCTTACTATCCAACCAGAAGTGGAGGACTCTTTCTCTTTCCCCACATCCTCACCAGCACCTGCTGTCACCAGAGTTTTTGAACTTAGCCGTTCTGACTGATATGAAGTGGAATCTCAGGGTTGTTTTGATTTGATTTTCCCTGATGACTAAGGATGTTGAACATTTCTTTAGGTGCTTCTCAGCTATTTGATATTGCTCCATTGAGAATTCTTTACTTAGCTCTGTACCCCATTTTTAATATGGTTATTTGGTTCTCTGGAGCCTACCATCTTGAGTTCTTTGTATATATTGGATATTAGCCCTCTGTCAGATGTAGAGTTGGTAAAGACCTTTTCCATATTTGTTGGCTGCCATTTTTCCTATTGACAGTAAACTATAACTTACAGAAACTGTAATTTTATGAGGTCCCATTTGTCAATTCTTGATCTTAGAGCATAAGCTATTGGCATTCTGTTCAGGAAATTCTCCCCTGTGCCCATGTGTTTGAAGCTCCTCCCCACTTTCTTTTCTATTAGTTTCAGTGTGTCTGGTTTTATGTGGAGTTCTTTGATCCACTTGGACTTAAACTTTGTACAAGGAGATAAGAATGGATTGATTTACATTCTCCTGCATGCAAACTGACAGCTGAGTCAGCACCATTTGCTGAAAATGCTATATTTTTTCCACTTCATGGTTTCAGGTCCTTTGTCAAAGATCAAGTAACCATAGGTGTGTGGGTTAATTTCTGGGTATTCAATTTTATTCCATTGATCTACCTGCTGGTTACTGTACCAATAATGTGCAATTTTTATCACTACTGCTATGTAGTATTCTTTGAGGTCTGGGATACTGATTTTCCCCAGAAGCTCTTTTATTGTTGAGAATAGTTTTAGCTATCCTGTTTTTTTTTTTTTTTTTTTTTTTTTTTTGTTATTCCAGATGCATTTAAGAATTGCTTTTTCTAACTCTATGAAGAATTGAGTTGGAATTTTGATAGGGATTGAATTGAATCTGTAGATTACCTTTGACAAGATGACCATTTTTACTATATTTACAATGCTAATACATTGAACGTGGGAGATCTTTCTATCTTCTGAGGTCTCCTTCAATTTCTTTCTTCAGAGACTTGAAGTTCTTGTAATTAGGTCTTCAAAGCCTAATCCAAGTAATACCGAGACACTTTACAGTGTTTGTGACAATAGTGAATGGTGTTGTGTTTCTAATTTCTTTCTCAGCCTGTTTATCCTTTGATTATAGGAAGGCTATTGATTTGTTTGAGTTAATTTTATATCCGGCCATGTTCCTGAAGTTGTTTATCAGGTGTAGACATTTTCAGGTGTAGTTTTAGAGGTTGCTTAAGTATAATATCATATCATCTGCCAATAGTGATTTTTTTCTTCCTCTCCAATTTGTATCCCTTTGACCTCCTTTTATTTTCTAATTGCTCTAGCTAGAACTTCAAGTACTATATTGAATAAATATGGAGAGAGATGGCAACCTTTTCTAGTCTCTGATCTTAGTGGGATTGGTTCATATTTCTCCATTTTGTTTGATGTGGGGTACTGGTTTGCTATATATTGCTTTTACAATGTTTAGGTATGGGCCTTGAATTCCTAATCTTTCCAAGACTTTTAACATAAAAGAATGCAAAATTTTGTCGAATGCTTTTTCAGTATCCAATTAAATGACTATGTGGTTTATTTTCTTTGAGTTTGCTTATGTAGTGGATTACATTGATTTCCATATATTAAAGCATCCCTGCATTCTTGGGATGAAGCCTACTTGATCTTGGTGAATGATCATTTTGATGTGTTCCTGGATTTGTTTGGCAAGAATTATTGAGTATTTTTGTATAGATATTCATAAGAGAAATTTGTCTGAAGTTCTCTTTTTTTTTTGGTTGGATCTTTGTGTGGGTTTGATATCAGTGTAATTGTGGCTTCATAGGATGAGATGGGTAGTGTTCCTCCTGTTTCAATTTTTGTGGAATTATTTGAACAGTATTGATATTATGTCTTCTTTGAAGGTCTGATAGAATTCTGCACTTAAACTGTCTGGTTCTGTGCTTTTTTGGTTCAGAGAATTTCAATGAATGCTTCTATTTTTTTAAGGGATTATGGGACAATTTAGATGGTCTACTTGATCCTGATTTAACTTTGGTATTTGGTATCTGTCTAGGAAATTGTCCATTTTGCCCCGATTTTCCAGTTTTGTTGAATATAGGCTTTTGTAGTAGGATCTGATTTTTTTTTGATTTCTTGAGTTTCTGTCGTTATATCTCCCTTTTCATTTCTGATTTAATTAATTTGGATAATGTCTCTGTGCCCTCTGGTTAGTCTGGCTAAGGATTTATCTATCTTGTTGATTTTCTCAAAGAACCAGCATCTGGTTTTGTTGTTTCTTTGTATAGTTCTTTTTTGTTATTAATTGGTTGATTTCAGCCCTGAGTTTGATTATGTCCTGCCTTCTACTCCTCTTTTTTTATTGGATATATTCTATATTTACAATTCATTTCCCTTTTTCTGGTTCCCCACCCCCAAAGGCCCCACATGCCCTTTTCCCTCCCCCTGATCACTCATCCACCCCTTCCCACTTCCCTGTTCTTGTATTCCCCTACAATGATGCTTTGGTCCATTCTACCACCAGTGTCCACTCCTTCCTTCTTGTCAGACATCATTTGGTATGTGATTTATGTCTTTGGTGTTCCAAGATTCTAGGCTAATATCCACTTATCAGTGACTGTATACCATGGATATTCATTTGAGACTGGGTCACCTCACGTAGTATGATGTTCTCCACCTCCATCCATTTCTCTAAGAATTTAATGAATTAATTGTTTCTAATGGCTGAATAGTATTCCATTTTGTATATATACCACATTTTTTGTATCCATTCCTCCGTTGAGGGATATCTGGGTTCTTTCCAGCTTCTGGCTATTATAAATAAGGTTGCTATGAACATAGTAGAGCATGTATCCTTATTGCATGCTGGGGAATCTTCTGATTATATTCCCAGAGGTGGTATGGGTGGGTCCTCCGGAAGTATCACGTCCAGTTTTCTGAGGAACTGCCAGACTGATTTCCAGAGTGGTTGTACCAGCTTGCATTCCCACCAGCAGTGGAGGAATGTTCCTCTTTCTCCACATCCTCGCCAACACATGATGTCTTCTGAGTTTTTAATCTTAGCCATTCTGACTGGTGTGAGATGAAATCTCAGGGTTGTTTTGATTTGAATTTCCCTTATGACTAATGATGTTGAACATTTTTTAAGGTGTTTCTCAGCCATCAGAATTTCTTCAGGTGAAAAGCCTTTGTTTAGCTGTGTACCCCATGTTTGGATAGGGTTATTTGGTTTTCTGGGGTCTAACTTCTTGAGTTCTTTGTATACATTGGATATTAGCCCTCTGTCAGATGTGAGGTTGGTGAAGATCTTTTCCCAATTTGTTGGTTGCCGATTTATCCTTTTGACAGTGTCTTTTACCTTACAGAAACGTTGTAATTTTATGAGGTCCCATTTGTCTATTCTTGATTTTAGAGCATAAGCTATTGGTGTTCTGATCAGGAATTTTCCCTCTGAGCCAATGTCCTCAAGGGTCTTCCCCAGTTTCTTTTCTATTAGTTTTAGTATGTCTGGTTTTTTGTGGAGGTCCTTGATCCACTTGGAGTTGAGTTTAGTGCAAGGAGATAAGAGTGGATCAATATTCATTCTTCTGCATATTGACCTCCAGTTGAGCCAGCACCATCTGTTGAAAAGGCTATCTTTTTTCCACTGGATGTTTTCAGCTTCTTTGTCGAAGATCAACTGGCCATAGATGTGTGGGTTCAATTCTCAGTCTTCAATCCTATTCCGTTGATCCACCTCCCTGTCACTGATACCATGCAGTTTTTAACACTACTGCTCTGTAGTATTGCTTGAGGTCCGGGATATTGATTCCCCCAGAAGTTCTTTTGCTGTTGATGATCATTTTAGCTATGCTGTTTTTTTTTTTTTGTTTTTTTTTTGTTTTTTTGTTTTTTTTTTTTTTTGTTATTCCAGATGAATTTGAGAACTGCTCTTTCTAACTCTATGAAGAACTGAGTTGGGATTCTGATGAGGATTGCATTGAATCTGTATATTGCTTTTGGCAAGATTGCCATTTTAACTATATTAATCCTGCCAACCCACGAGCATGGAAGATTTTCCCATTTTCTGAGGTCTTCTTCAATTTCCCTCTTCAGAGACCTGAAATTTTGTCATATATGTCTTTCACATGTTTGGTTAGAGTCACTCCAAGACACTTTATATTGTTTGTGGCTATTGTGAAGGGTGTCATTTCCCTAATTTCTTTCTTGGCCTGCTTTTCCGTGTGTATAGGAAGGCTACTGATTTGCTTGAGTTGATTTTATAGCCAGCCACTTTGCTGAAGTTGTTTATCAGTTGCAGGAGTTCTCTGGTGGAGTTTTTTGGGTCACTTAAGTATACTATCATATCATCTGCGAATAGTGATAGTTTGACTTCTTCCTTTCCGATTTGTATCCCTTTGACTTCCCTATGTTGTCGAATTGCTCTAGCTAGTATATCAAGTACGATATTGAAGAGATATGGCGAGAGGCAGCAGCCTTGTATAGTCCCTGATTTTAGTGGGATTGCTTCAAGTTTCTCTCCTGTTACCTTGATGTTGGCTACTGGTTTGTTGTATATTGCTTTTACTATGTTTAGATATGGGCCTTGAATTCTTGATCTTTCCAAGACTTTTAGCATGAAAGGATGCTGAATTTTGTCAAATGCTTTTTCAACATCCAATGAGATGACCATGTGGTTTTTTTCTTTGAGTTTGTTTATGTAGTGGATTACATTGATGGATTTCCGTATATTGAACCATCCCTGCATCCCTGGGATGAAACCAACTTGGTCATGGTGAATGATCATTTTGATGTGTTCTTGGATTCGGTTGGCGAGTATTTTATTTAGTATTTTTGCATCAATATTCATTAGGGAAATTGGCCTGTAGTTCTCTTTCTTAGTTGAATCTTTTTGTGGTTTTGGTATTAGGGTAATTATGGCTTCATAGAATGAGTTGGGTAGTGTTTCTTCTGTTTCTATTTTGTGGAATAGTTTGAAGAATATTGGTATTAGGACTTCTTTGAAGGTCTGATAGAATTCTGCACTAAAACCATCTGGTCCTGTTCTTTTTTTTTGGTTGGAAGACTTTCTATGACCCCTTCTATTTCTTTGGGGTTTATGGGTCTGTTTAGACGATCTATTTGATCCTGGTTTAATTTTTGTATTTGGTAACTGTCTAGGAAATGTCCATTTCCTCCAAATTCTCCAATTGTGTTGAGTATAGGCTTTTGTAGTAGGATCTGATGATTTTTTTGAATTTTCTCAGTTTCTGTTGTTATATCTCCCTTTTCATTACTAATTTTGTTAATTTGAATACTGTCTCTGTGCCCTTTGATAAGTCTGGCTAGGGATTTATCTATCTTGTTGATTTTCTCAAAGAACCAGCTCCTGGTTTTGTTGATTCCTTGTATGGTTCTCTTTGTTTCAACTTGATTGATTTCAGCCCTGAGTTTAATGATTTCCTGTCTTCTACTTCTCCTGGGTGAAATTGCTTCTTTTTGTTCTAGAGCTTTAACATGCGCAATTAAGTTGCTAGTATATGCTCTCTCTTGTTTCTTTTTGGAGACACTCAGGGCTATGAGTTTTCCTCTTAGCACTGCTTTCATTGTGTCCCATAGATTTGGGTATGTTGGGCCTTCATTTTCATTAAATTCTAAAAAATCTTTAATTTCTTTCTTTATTTCTTCCTGGACTAAGGTATCATTGAGTAGAATATTGTTCAGCCTCCACTTGTATGAGGATTTTCTGTTGTTTTTGTTGCTTTTGAAGAACACTCTTCCTCCATGGTGATCTGATATGGGGCAAGGGATTAGTTTGATCTTCTTGTATTTGTTGACATCTGTCTTGTGACCAATTATATGGTCGATTTTGGAGAAGGTACCATGAGGAGCTGAGGAAAAGGTATAGTCTTTTGCTTTAGGATGAAATGTTATATATATATATATATATATATATATATATATATATATATATATGTTAAATCCAATTGGTCCAAAGTTTCGATGAGTTTCTCCGTGTCCCTGTTTAGTTTCTGTTTTCCTGATCGGTCCACTGAGGATAGTGGAGTATTGAGGTCCCCCACAATTATTGTGTTAGGTGCAATGTGTGCTTTGAACTTTAGTAAAGTTTCTTTTACGAATGAGGGTGCCCTTACATTTGGAGTGTAGATATTTAGAATTGTGAGTTCTTCTTGGTGGATTCTTCCTTTGACTAGCAAGAAGTGACCTTCTGTGTCTCTTTTGATGACTTTGGGTTGAAAGTCAATTTTATCTGATATTAAAATGGCTATTCCAGCTTGCTTCCTGTGACCATTTGCTTGCAAAATTGTCTTCCAGCCTTTTACTCTAAGGTAGTGTTTATCTTTGACTCTGAGGTGTGTTTCCTGTAAGCAGCAAAATGTAGGGTCCTGTTTCTGTATCCAGTCTGTTAGTCTATGTCTTTTTATTGGGGAATTGAGTCCATTGATGTTGAGAGATATTAAGGAATAGTGATTATTACTTCCTGAGATTTTTGATGTTATTTTTGTTTTTGAGTTGTTATCTTCCTTTGAGTTTGATGGAAGAAGGTTACTGTCTTGCTTTTTCTTGGGTGCAGTTTCCTTCCTTGTATTGGAGTTTTCCCCCTATTATCCTTTGTAGAGCTGGGTTCGTGGAAAGATATTGTGTAAATTTGGTCCTGTCATGGAATATTTTGATTTCTCCATCTATGTTGTTTGAGAGTTTTGCTGGATATAGTAGTCTTGGCTGACATTTTTGTTCTCTTAGGGTCTGCATGAGGTCTGCCCAGGATCTTCTAGCTTTCATGGTTTCTGGAGAGAAGTCTGGTGTGATTCTGATAGGTCTTCCTTTATATGTTACTTGGCCTTTTTCTTTTACTGCTTTTAATATTCTTTCTTTGTTTAGTACATTTGGGGTTTTGATTATTATGTGACGGGAGGTATTTCTGTTCTGGTCCAGTCTGTTTGGAGTTCTGTAGGCTTCTTGTATATTCATGGGCTACTCCTCTTGATTGTATTAGCTTCTTTTTGTTCGAGAGCTTTCAGGGGTGCTGTTAATATGTTCTCTCCAGTTTCTTTTTGGAGATATTCAGATCTATGAGTTTTCCTCTTAGCACTTCTTTCATTGTGTCCCATATGTTTGTGCATTTTGTGCCTTCATTTTCATTAAGTTCTAAAAAGCCTTTGATTTCTTTCCTCATTTCTTCCTTTACCAAGTTTTCATTGAGTAGATCATTATTCAGCTTCCATGTGTATGTTGACTTTCTGTTGTTTTTTTCACTATTGAAGATCAGCCTTAATCCATAATGATCTGACTGGAGTCATGGGATTATTTC
The DNA here is from genome assembly GCA_964023405.1 of Apodemus agrarius. NCBI lineage: Eukaryota > Metazoa > Chordata > Mammalia > Rodentia > Muridae > Apodemus > Apodemus agrarius. The sequence goes on along the minus strand of OZ030017.1, from coordinate 87,296,561 downwards.
AATCTTTTTAAATTTATTGAGGTCAGTTTTGTGACCAATTATATGGGCAATTTTGCAAAAGGAACCTTGAGGTTCTGAGAAGAACATATTTTCTTATGATTCAGGATCAAATGTTCTATAGATATCTGCCAAATCCATTTGGTCCATCATTTCTTTGAGTTTCACTGTAACTCTGTTTAGTTTTTCTTTCCCTGATCTGTCCATTGCTGAGAGTGCGGTGTTGAAGTCCCACTCAATTATTGTGTTAGGTGCAATGTGTGCTTTGAGTTTTACTAAAATGTCTTTTATGAGCGTGGATGGCTTTGCATTTGGAGCATAGATGTTCAAAACTGGGAGTTTTTCTTGGTTTATTTATTTATTTATTTATTTATTTATTTTGGTGAATATGAAGTGTCCTTCCTTATCTTTTCTTGATAACTTTTGGCTGAAAGTTGATTATATCCAATATTAGAATGGCTACAACCACATTTTTCCTGGGACAATTTGCTTGGAAAATTGTTATCCAGCCTTTTAATCTGAGGTAGTGTTTGTCTTTGATATTGAGCTGTATGCAACAAAATGATGGGACATGTATATGTATACAGTCTGTTAGTCCATGTCTTTTTATTTGGGAATTAAGTCCATTGATGTTAAGAGAAATTAAGGAACAGTGATTGCTGCTTCCTGTTATTTTTGATGTTATTTTTATGTTTGTGTGGTTATCTTCTTTTGGGTTTGTTGAAAGATTACTTTCTTGCTTTTTCTAGGGTGTAGTTTCCTTCCTTATGTTGGCATTATCCTTTGGAGGTCTGAATATTGTGTAAATTTGGTTTTATCATGAGATATCTTGGTTTTTCCATCTGTGGTAACTGAGAGTATTGCAGGGCATAGTAATCTGGGTAGGCATTTGTGTTCTCTGAGGGTCTGTATGAGATCTGCCCAGGATCTTCTAGCTTTCTTGGTCTCTGGTGAGAAACCTGGTGTGATTCTCAAAGGTCTGCCTTTATATGTTATTTCATCTTTTCCCCTTACTGCTTTTAATGTTCTTTCTTTAATGCATCTGGGGTTTTGATTATTATGAGACAGGAGGAATTTCTTTTCTGCTCTGGTCTCTTTGGAGTTCTTTAGGATTCTTGTATGTTCATGGGCATCTCTTTTTTATGTTAGGGGAAGTTTTTTCTATAATTTTGTTGAAGAAATTTACTGGTCCTTTAAATTGTAAATCTTTGCTCTCTTCTATACCTATGTGCCTTAAGTTTATTCTTCTCATTGTCACTAACCCTCACCCTAACCCTAACCCCTAACCCTAACCCTAACCCTATACATACACACACACACACACACACACACACACATATATGTATACACACACATATATATATATATATATATATATATATATATATATACACATATATATGCACACATATATAACACACAAATATATTTATATATGTATATATATATATACATTTATTATTGGAGATTTTTTCATTGACATTTCAAATGTTATCCCCTTTCCTGGTTTCCCCCAGAAACCCCTATTCCATCCTTCCTCACCCAGCTTCTATGAGAGTGCCTACACTGGGGCATCTAGCAAGCCTTCATACGACCAAGGACCTCGCATTCCATTGATACCTGACAAGACAAAGCTCTGCTGCATATGCACCTGTAGCCATGTGTACTCCATGATTTATGTATTAATCCCTGGGAGCTCTGGGGGTTCTTGTTGGTTGATATTGTTGGTCTTCCTGGGGAGTTGCAAACCCCTTCAGCTCCTTCAGTCCTTTCTCTAACTACTTTATTGGGGAATCCACATTCAGTACAATGGTTGGCTGCAAGCATCCACCTCTGTGTTTATAAAGCTCTGTCAGGACCTCTCAGGAGACATCTATACCAGGCTCCTTTCAGCAAGCATTTCTTTGCATCCAAAATAGTGTAGAGCTTTTGTGACTATATATGGGAGGCATCCCCAGGTGGTACAGTTATTAGATGGCCTTTTGTTCAGTCTCTGCTCTACAATTTATCTCCATATTTGCTCCTGAGAGTATTTTGTGTATTGACTATGCTGTGTCATGTTCCATATGTGTAGAAGTCTAAAAACAACTTTGGAATGTCCATTCTATCCTTCTTTGTGGGACCTTTTTCTGTGTAGTCAAACACATTTACCTATTGAGACAACTTATCAGACTCCACTATTATTTTTTAAGTAGTAATTTACACACACACATGGGCAGACAAAGAGAGAGATGGAGAAATAGAGACAATCACAGAGAGAGACCCACTAATTTTTTTTTGGGTCATCTTGGAGGCCACCATGCATTCTCTTACAAATTTTTATTTAAGGAACATATTTGGAAAAGAGGTAACCTCACATCAATAAAAAATCACTTTTTTTTAAAAATTTCACTTCTAAATGGCAAATCTCTACCCATATTCATGCAGAGAAAGTGTTCTCTGAAAGTATATCACTACTAATATGCACTAGACAGAAACATGGGACCACAGTGTTGAATGGAATATGACGTGTTGCTTTCAATGCAATTCTGACCTGGCATTTAGCCTATGCTTTAGTTTGTTGTATTGATAGTACATTCTCTGCTATGCCAGGGACTATAAACCTACAGTGTTTGCTTTATTGTAGATTTGATGGAGAGTATAGAGCTAGAGACCGGCAGGGAAGAGATAGTAAATATTGTCTCACAGAAGGACACAGAGAAAAGAAAAGGGGATTTGACACTGCGACAATGACTAAGAATGCCAATCTTGAACACAAGCCTGATGTTTTCCTATGACTGCCAGCAATGGGAAAAATGAGTGAATTGAGGAAGGTCAAATAAATGTGAATATGTGAAAGACTAGATCAGAATCACATTTCTTGGCCCTAATTTGACTAAATGTACTTTCTTCCTTACTGTCCATCATAGTGTAACAGTGTACTCAGTTCACAATATTTTCTGATCTCTTGTGTACTCAAGGAGAGTTTATAACAGCTGGGGGAACTTCAACTTTACACTTCTGCTGACCACACAAAGTGAGCATAGCATCACGTATTATGCACTTGGGCCACTGATCTAACATTTCTGGCAGCCATGTTGCAATATTGAAATGAGCATGTTCCTGCCATAAGGAAGCCAGAAAATGCGTATCTTCCATGTCATGTTTTCATGTAAATGACCTTTGAATTTAAAAATAAATGATATATACTACAGCAGCTATAATTATGGTATTTTTTACTTAACTATTTATATATTTTATATATTTATAAAATTTGTTATTTATTATGTAATTATATATTTTTTCTATAATGCTTTGTCATTCTGGATCTTTAAATTATTTTCTTCCTCATGACACAAACAGGCAAGAAATGAAGATTTTTTATATGCCTGTCAGGACTCTCCGAAATCTCCTTTGTTTCTATCCATTATGTAACTGCTAAAGTTGGGAATCAATGAACTGGTTAGATGACCTCCTGGATAATGAACTGTTGCTTGAAAAACACTCTCCTTATAAAATTTGAATGTCCTAAAGAGCCATGAAGATTTAGATTAGTTACCTTGCCTTAAGCAGACCATACTTAAACTGGAAGCATTATATTACATTTCAGTGGGTGAAGATAGTAAGGTCTTCTCTCTCCCAAGCTTAGAATCATGAAAGTGACTATGTAATATTTATTCTCTCACAATCCAGTTACAAAATATGTCTGTGGGTGTGCTTTTCCAAATGGTTCTATTACTTCTACTCACCTTCTCCTATCCCATCTCCTATCCTCTCTTTCGTCCTTTCTTCAAACTCTTTCCCCTTTCTCTTTCATTGTAGTTTTTTTTTTTTTTTTTGAGGGAGGGTCTCGCTGTGTCTCTCAATTGACTTAAAACCCGGATCTTCCTCTCTCAGCCTGCAAAATGCTAACATTACAAGTCTACAATATTGTAATGCTCTCAAACTAACATTTTAATTTAAAGTGGCACATACACAAGTAACAACAATAACAAAAACAATATCACTACAGAGGAGTACTCACTTTAATTAGTACTTATGATGAGAAGGATGTATTTCAACTTTGATGAACAACATATGGATTTTTTTTTTTAGAAAAATTAATGCTGAATCATTGAGGTTCAGAAAACAGCAATCATCAATTTGTGAAAAATTTGATCAGGTCTTTCTATGTTGTGCTTGCTCTGCTTAAATCTAATCCCCCTTTTTTTCCTTTCAAGGAAATTTACAGATCCACTATCGACTAAGCAAGGGAGAAAGTCACATGTTCACCATCAGCACGGAGAATCTGGCCAACAGAAGAGTACACCAGGTGACCATGAACCGAGATGGGCCAGCACTTTCCATTCAGGTACTTAAATTCTCAACTTTCCACAGAACATAGATGTCAAGGTTTCTTTATCAAACCTGTCTGAGCTCAATGAAGCTTCATATTAGAATATAGATTTACCCCAGACTCTGGTCCAGAATTTAGCAATGTTCCTCCTTCCCTTTGACATCACCAAAGATGTACAAATACAAATTCTAGAATTCCCCCACGAGAGCTATTCCATCAGAAACTACTGGAGAGGAGAAAACACTGCACATCCTAATTGTGCTCAAGTTAAGTCAGCATTTAGCCAGAATGAGTAACAAGAAAGATGGATCCAAAGAGGGAAGAATGTACAGAAGACTATAGAAGGGCTGTAGCAGAAGTGCTCATAGGGTACAGGTGGGCACAGGTGATACAGAAGCCTTAGTGCATGCACAGGTCTCTTCTACACATTACTACTCATTGCTATTTCCTTCCTAGTGCAAACTGTGTCTGTGGATATGGAAGAACTACCTGAGTAGAAAAGAACGAGAAGGTTCTTAAAGGGTTTATGTGTGCATAGGCAAAAGTATTTGAGAAAACAGTGCAGTAGGCTTCTGTGAAATATAAGCGATGCTGTATAAATATCAGGACAGATCTTAATGAAGTCAAGAAAATGTCTAGTCTACTCTTCTTTGATCATAAATGAGAATGTTAATCATCTTAGCAATCACCATTTTGCTTAGGTAACTTTAATCCATTCATCCATTATCCCCCAAATTTGTCACACCAAATACCCTTCTTTTTCCTTGCTACCAACAGATGCAATGCTTCTTTCTTAGAAATTTACTCTACTCAGATAATCTGTAAATTATATATGCTTTAAAAGAGGCATCACACTTTCTCATTACACTACTCTCTCTTTCTTGAATATGAGACCTTATATGTGTGTGTTCTCTCTCTCTTCCATAGCTGAGCTCAGTAGGCCTACCTTACTATCTGTAAGTCAGATTTCATTGCATTCTCATAACCACATCTCCAACTTCTTTCTGTCTTCTAGCCTTTTTAATGCCTTTCCATTTCCACCAAGTAGTTGCCTGAAGCACAAAATAATTATTGAATAAACCAAAAACAAGCAAGTAAAGCAACCAAGCATATTCTTTCTGGTTCGAGGGAAGAAATGCATTTCTCATTAGTTATTCATATTGCTAGAATTTTATCATTTTATTTTCATGGAAAAGTTGATATATGCTGATTTCTAAAGTGCACCTTTCATGTGAGTTACCTTTTTTATCCCTGTGACAAAATACCTTGGAAAGAATGTAAAGGAATTCTGCTTTTGTGTCTAGGAGCACAGGCAATCACTTCCACAGAACATGACACACCTGGTCACACTCCATTCCCAGTCAAAAAACAGAGAGATAGATGCTGGTTTTTTGTTTGTTTGTTTGTTTGTTTGTTTGATTTTTTTGGAGGGAGTTGTATTTTTTTGGTTTTTTTGTTTGTTTGTTTGTTTTTTAATTTCAGAACCCCAGTTTTTGAAATGGTACTATACTCATTTTAGGTAGGTTTCAACCGCTGTTAATAAAGTCTAGAAACATCCCCACAGACATGATTAAAAGTTTGTTTCTGTGGTGATTCTCTATTCCACAGAGTTGACGATCAAATGAACTACTATACCCTCCTCCTAATTCCAACACAAAAATGTTACTACTCAAGATATGCATAATCTTAGTTTGCAGAAACCCAGACTTCAAGTGTTTTGTGAAATATTTCTGGGGAGGCATGAACAAATGTCTACTCACTCAATATAGGGATCAAACAGCACATCAACATAAGGACACCACTAAGTCTAAATTAGTGAACCAACAAATTTTACTGAAATTAATAGCAAGAATATAGATGAGGGGATAGCGGGGTAGAATTGACTTAATGACAGCTATGTCATCAAAATCCACTCCACCACTCCAACATGGAAGGCAACTCATTAAAGCTATAAACCTGCCACTTTAAGGCAGAGCAATAAGTAGGAAAGTATTTCTTCTAGGTAATGCATTTTGGGGAGATAAGGGCCCAGACCTAGTGTATCTGGCCAGTGTTAAGGACTTCCAGAAAACTTTAAATTATTTACTTGTCAAGCTTAATGAGATTCCCCATTGTACGTAACATTTCACTTCTTCAAGTGTAACTACTCATACTTCCCTGATAGAAAAATGTTACCTGATGGGAACCGTGATAGAATAAAACCAGGCTCTGGTTGGAGGGCCGGCAGCAAAAGTGAGAATGACAATTTTATTGAGAACAATCACACTTTTTATACCCTGATAAGAAGCAGAATACAGTGGTGATTGCCAGGATAAATACAGTTATAGTTTGCAGGACACAATGATGTTTGCAAACTGTACAAAGCCCGCAAGATTCATGTTTAAGATCAATTGTCCTGTTAGGGTTCCAACAGAATATGCTGAGAAACGGAAAACAGTCTGAACACTTTACTGCCTAAGGGAGAACTTCAGTTTCTCATGTACTGGAAGGCACACAGTGGTCCAGAGCTCACAGATACAAGCTTGGAAAACCTACAATGCATGTTTCTCATGGCAGCTAGGCAAGGTCTACTCTCCATAATTTCCTGCACTCAAGCTTTCCTCCAACAGATGAGGTTCCTACACAACATGGGGCATGGCAGCCTAGTTTGCTCTCAACCACTGGGACTTGATTGACATTTTGCTTGAATAGTAACACTCTGAGTGTTTTTTTCCTACCTCATCAGTTTATTACTGCTGTCTCTTTATAGATCGTCTTCTGTCATCTCCCCTACCCATGGGTGCACATAGTACTCCACTAGGCCACTACTGTTTTGTAGCTATAATCATGAGATTGCTTATCTTAGTCAATCTCATAGTTTTGCATGCTCTGCATTTGTCAATATATCAATTTCTACCAATATCCAGAACTCTCCTAATGTCCTCCATCTAATTCCCTGGACTTTTCCCATACACAGGCCATTATCCTTGTGGAATTTTATTCTTTTCTCGTAGTAATGCATGTTATCTGGCATGTAATATAATTTCCTTACTTATATGTTGTTTCTAACTCTCCCCTAGAATGTAAGTTTGATGAAACCAGGGACTTGATCTGCAGTTACTATTTCAGATTTCCCTCTTTGCCAAATAGTCTCTAATAGCAGATCTTCAGTAAACATTTCTGAACTATGGGTTCCACACAGTTGCAGGTGAAATGTATGAAAGATTGGTGTGACTTTGTGGAGAACAGAAGGTATTCTAGTTTCTTTTCTGTTGCTGTGATAATTAATCTGAAAAAAAGGACAGGTCAGAAGATGGTTATCTTTTTTTTAATTTTTTTTATTGGATATATACTATATTTACATTTCATTTCCCTTTTCCAGGTTCCCTGTTCCACAAAGGTCCCACATGCCCTTTTCACTCCCCCTGTTCCACCCCTTCCCATATCTCTGTTATGGTATTCCCCTACACTGATGCTTTGAGCCTTTCCAGCACCATGATCCACTCCTTCCTTCTTGTTGGACATCATTTGGTATGTGGATTGTGTCTTTTGTGTCCCAAGATTGTAGGCTAATATCCCCTTATCAGTGAGTGTATACCATTGGTATTCTTTTGAGACTGGGTTACCTCACTTAGTATGATGTTCTCCAGCTCCATCCATTTGTCTAAGAATTTCATAAATTCACTGTTTCTAATGGCTGAATAATACCCCATTCTGTATATATACCACATTTTTTGTATCCATTCCTCCGCTGCGGGACATCTGGGTTTTTTCCAGCTTCTGGCTATTATAAATAAGGCTGCTATGAACATAGTGGAGCATGTATACTTATTGCATGCTGGGGAATCTTCTGGGTATATGCCCAGGAGTGGTATGGCTGGGTCCTCCAGAAGTAAAAGACACTGTCAAAAGGACAAATCAGCAACCAACAAATTGGGAAAAGATCTTCACCAACCCTACATCTGACAAAGGGCTAATATCCAATGTATACAAAGAACTCAAGTTAAACCCCAGAAAACCAAATAACCCTATCAAAAATGGGGTACAGAGCTAAACAAAGACTTCTCACCTGAAGAAATTCGAATGGCTGAGAAACACCTTAAAAATGTACAACATTCATTAGTCATTAGAGAAATGCAAATCTAAACAACCCTGAGATTTTACCTCACACCAGTCAGAATGGCTAAGATTAAAAACTCAGGAAACAGCAGGAGTTGACGAAGATGTAGAGAAAGAGGAACACTCCTCCACTGCTGGTGGGACTGCAAGCTGGTACAAACACTCTGGAAATCAGTCTGGCAGTTCCTTAGAGGATGTTTATGTTACCTCATGATTCCAGGCTATAGTCTATTCTTAGAGTGAAGACAAGGAGACTGAAACTTAAAACAGCTAACTATATCAATGTTTAAGAAAAAGAGAAATAAATTCACCTATAGTCACTTGTTTTCATTTATACAGCTTGATTTCTTGACTCTCAAATTGTTTATAACTCTCTACCTAGGGAATGGTGCTGCTCACAGTGAGCCGGATCTTTCCAGATCAATTAACTTTAGATAATTCCTTAGAGATATGCCCAATGCTCAATCCAATATAGGCAATCTTTCATTGAGACTCTTCTCCAAGTGATTCTAAGTTGTGTCATGTCCACACTTAAACCAAGACCAGACATTCAGTTTTAAGCTTGGGAGTATACTGTCTGAAGACTGACTTTTTGCACTCTTGTTGATCCTTCCATAGAAAGATATATTTATAAGTGAATGACATAAGGCAAAAATCAGCCAGAAACATTCTCTCTCCCTTGAAACATGTCACATAGAGGACCATGGAGATAATTTCAGGGGAGAAGAAGTAGGGATCCTTTTAATGTTTTCTATGGGAGAATGTAGGAATGACTTAGTTATTGCAGTTAGATGGTAGTTTTGTTATAATTATTCAATATATAGCACAGATGACTCTGATAATGACAGAAATTTGCTCTTACCTATTACAGTATTTTGGAAACAAGTAGGAAGGACAATTTTGAACATATGTGTGTTAAGATGGGGAGTGTAGCTGCTTAATTGTTGAGTGATAGAAATTGCAATCATAACTTCCTCTTTTGGTAATGAATGTGAGTACCATGTGAAAGCCAGAGAACAACTACTGGTCTCAGTGCTGAGGACATGTTGTACTCTTTGTTTGTGTGTGTGCCGGGGCTACACAAGGATTCTCATATGTCTATAAACCACAATGAGGAGTGTAGATTGTCTCTCCAGTGATCTTAAGAGGTCTCACTACCTCCTTCTCCCAAGGGCTGGGATTACAAACCAAACACATCAAACATCAAATGCATTACACCATACACATTGTTTTATGGATTCTAGGAACAAACCTTGGTCCTTGTACTCCTATGTCAAATACTTCACAGATTGAATTAGTCCACCAGCAATTGTTTGTTTATAATTTTAATGAAGACCTCATGAGAAAATGGGGCATGTTGTTGAGCATTTTACAAACTACATCTTATATACCTTTATATTTTCTGTCCTCTTCACAAATAAGTCAAGTAGAAGAGAGAGCTGTAAGTTGTATCTGTTTTCTTTCTCTGTATATGTAATATTCACCAATCAGTTTATAGTCAACAATAAGCAATCACTTGATATTGTCAAAGTGCTGAATAAGGCAGAATAGTCTAGAGCAGAGAACTTACATTTTTTGTCAAGTTAGTTCGTTGGCTCAGGAAGATAGTATATTTGTTTTTTGACCATCTTACCCTATCCCAGACATATATATATACATATATATATATACATATGTATATATGTATGTATATATATGTATATGTATATATATGTATATGTATATATATGTATATATATAGTGTTTTATCTAAAAAACATTGTTTAGTATAAGCAAACAAACAAATACAATACCAAAAAGGTGGTCCCTAATAGATCTCTTACTGCCAATCATCCTGTTTGGAACATTTCAGAAATGCTGTATACCTCTCAGGAAGAAGGGACAGATGCTTATGACTGCACTCAACCATGAAATAAGATTCCCCAGCACTCCTGCATTGCCCTTTCACTGGTAAAGTGGCTATTAGAATTGGCTTTTGAAGGATAGGTATACAAACCTGACTTTTTGGAGATATAATCAACAAGCTATGCATAGCGGTTTATGTACAAATATGTGCATTGGCTATGTTACTCAACATTGTGACTCCTCTTTCTCTGTCACTTGGTTGATCTAGTTTGTAGCATTGTAAGGGGAAACAAATTCAGAAGTATCCATTTGTGTCCTGCTCATACATTGTTTAGTAATTAGGAAAAACATAGTCTGATTACCAAACAATGAAATAGCATTAAGTCACACACTAAGGTCATGAGATTCTTGAAGAAAGTCACTCAGAAAGTGTGTATATAGAAACAAAGTTGTAGCTGGGGGAACTAAGTGGAAAGATTAGGTATTTGTCCTGACCCATTTGATTTTTTCCAAGTAGAGAAAGTTCACTCACCCCATCATATGACTGTTTCTCTTCCTTTCTAGCTTCTACACTATAAAATGATGAGCATAATATCATTCAAATGTCCAACATGGAGATTGGAGGGTAGGAATGGGGGAAGCAGGCAGGACTCAGGTGATGAAAGATTTTTCATGCAAGCATCAGGATCCAAGTCCAGATACCAGAAGTGTTATACTAACCTTGCAGGGATGACAAGCACATATTTCTAATCCCACAATTGTAAGAGAGGAGCAAGAGAGACAAACTTTTTCCTAGGAGCCTCCTGGCCAGGTTACCTACCTATTTTGTGAAGTCCTTGGCCAAAGAGAAACTCAGTCTCAAACAAAATGTGGAATGTCCCTGATTAATGTCACATGGGTTTGTTTCACCACTTTTAAATAATAAACATATGCATAGTCTTTTCAAAAATAATAGATTAGACTGAGAAAGATTAACTTAAATTGGTTGTATAGCCCAGGAAATAGGAGATGGGGTAAGTTCCAAACCAGGATCAACAGATCAGTACCTGAAGTCAGGAGTGATTGCCAAAGAGCACCCTAGAAATCAAGTCCTGGAGAATCCAGCAGTTACTTCTGCCCAGCCTTCCAGTGCAGTTTGATCAACCAGCACTGTCAGTGGCAGCAGTATTTTCATTCTTTTCAAAAAGTATTTATCAAACTATGTTTCATGATGAAGAAGTTCTATAATCCACACTAGAGAGCAGGTCAGGGATATGTAGGGAAGGAAATGGTGGTGACTATAAGAACAAGAGGAGCAGAAAAAATTAGAATGAGCTGCTCAGCTGGGTTCCATTTGTTGTGGAAGAGCAGGTACTAGATGGGCTTCTCTGCTTCCTTGTTTTCAGAGAAGAATCCTGTGAAAATTCTCAGTGGGAAGAGATTAATACATTAGAATAGCCCTGTAGGGATTCTAAAGAAATGGACCCCCTTGAAAAGCACTACTTTATAAGGACTAAAGAAAAGGTACCTTATCTGCATTGTATGACAACTGCTGGGACATTTCAAATCTCCCTTGAGAGTGAATTCTAGAGAGGTGTCTGCTTTGTGTGAGACTATAAGCTCTTTACAGATAGGATTGCAAATGCAGTATGCTTTCTCAAAACATGGGCTATGGCTTTGTTTTGTTTTCCTATAGATGGACCAGCAACTCTTCAGTTATAACTTCTCCCTGGAAGCTAAGTTCCAGACAGTGAGGTCACTCATCCTAGGCAAAGTCACAGGTCTGTTTTTCTCTTCTATATGTTTCATGGATGCTGTTAAGCTTGATGAATCTGTTCCCTCTGTTGGTGGGTTTAGTGATTCACATCTGAAGACATTGCTCCCATCTATAGTCTTGATACAGGTTTTGAAATGGGATGAGCATGTGCGGCAATGGTGCAGAATGCCATTCATGTAGCCCTTTTTAATTGGTTAATTGTTAGTTGTTTGTGGTAACTATTTTGTTGGTTATTGGTTAATAACGTAGAGGAAAAAAGAAATCAAATAGGAAAGTAAAATATCATTTTCATTTATATTCATCATATTCATTTATACTATTAACTTTTAAACATAATCAACAGTTTACTTGTTTTTCCTTAGTTTTAACCAAAAGGAATGAAGTAGGACGCTGAGCTACAGAATGAGGATTGAAAGTTAACATTAGATGGACAGATTCTCCATTTGCATTCATATAGGTTTTGTGAATTTTCACTTTCTGTTAGTGAATATGTGTTGTCAATACTCAACTTTGAAACTTTCCAGAAGAATTTCATATTGTAAATAGTACCTGATCTTTAAAAATGCATCTTAGAGTTTAAATATATTTTGGCTACAACTAATATAGACAAACAATCCTTTGCTTTGGGAACTGTTTCTGTTTTACCTTCATTTTTTGTTTTGTTTTCAATGTTTCAATGGTTTCAATGTTTACAATAATTTTTTTTTTTGCTTTTAAAGCCTCATGCATGATCTTGTGTAGAACATACAGTTGAGTTTTATTTTAAGTATTTCTCATATGTACATGTGTATAATGTGTGTTATGTGTGCCCATTCCCAGGTATGCCTAAAGACAAGTTATTGTCACAGAATTCTTTTGGACATCAACAACCTCAAGCACTAGTTGTTTTACTGTGTTTGAGGCAGGATCTCCTTTTCTGTGCTTTGTACATGAGTGAAGAGTATTCTGGGTTATGAGCTTCAAGTGATTCTGTTTTCTCTACATCAGGCTTAGGAGCTTTGGGATTAGAAATATCTATACTATACTGTCTGGCTTTGTGGAGGTTCTGGGAGTAAAAAATCAGATCTTCAAGCAGCTATCTTCATGGCTCCAGGTCTTTATTATGTATTCCATCTGCATATCCATATTTTAAAAATTGGCAAGTGCAGGTATTTTTGAAATTATGTGTTTGTTTGAATTCCTGCCTGCCCCTTATTTCCTACTGGTTCAGCATTTTTAATGTTTTTTTTAATTTTCTATATTCTTTGTTTACATTCCAAAGGCTTTCCCTTTTCCCAGTTCCCCCATCACCATATGTCCTATAAGTCCTCTTCCACCCTGACCATTCCACAATCACCTCCGCCACCATTTCTCTGTTCTGGTACTCTCCTACAAAACTGGTTCCAGTCTATTTGGAACCAGGGTCCTCTCCTTCCTTTTTCACGGGAATCTTTTGATTTGCTAATTGTGCCTTGAGTATTCAGAGCTTCTGCGCTCATTAATATCCACTTATCAGTGATTGCAATTCATGCATATTCTTTTGTGATTGGGTTAACTCACTTAGGATGATATTTTCCAGATTCAACCATTTGACTACAAATTGAATGAATTCATTATTTTTGATTGCTGAGTAGTATTCCATTGTATATATGTACACCACATTTTCTTTATCCATTCCTCCTTTGAGGGACATCTGGGCTCCTTCTAGCTTCTGGCTATTACAAATAAGACTGCTATGAACATAGTGGAGCATGTGTCTTTATTGCATACAGAGGAATCCTCTTATATATGCCTAGGAGTGGTATGTCAGAGTCCACTGAAAGTGTCATGCCCAATTTTCTGAGGAACCACCAGACTGATTTCCAGAGCGGTTGTACCATCTTGCAATCCCACCAACAATGGAGGAGTGTTCCTCTTTCTCCACATCCTCGCCAGCACCTGTTGTCTCGAGTTTTTAATCTTAGCCATTCTGACTGGTGTGATCTCCAGGGTTGTTTTGATTTGCATTTCCCTGATGACTAATGATGTTGAACATCTCTTAAGGTGCTTCTCAGCCTTCTGAACTTCAACTGGTGAAAATTCTTTATTTAACTCTGTACACCATTTTTAATAGGGTTATTTGGTTCTTTGGGGTCTAACTTCTTGAGTTCTTTGTATATATTGGATATTAACCCTCTGTCGGATGTGGGGTTGGTGAAGATTTTTTCCAAATTTGTTGGTTGCTGTTTTGTCCTTCTGACAGTGTCCTTTGCCTTACAGAAACTTTGTAATTTTATGAGGTCCCATTTGTCAATTCTTGATCTTAGAGCATAAGCTATTTGTGTTCTGTTCAAAAACTTTCCCCCTGTGCCCATGTCCTCCAGGGTCTTCCCCAGTTTCTTTTTTATTAGTTTCAGTGTGTCTGGTTTTTACGTGGAGGTCCTTGATGCACTTGGTGTTGATCTTAGTACAAGGAGATAAGAGTGGGTTAATTCGCATTCTTCTGCCTGTTGACCTCCAGTTGAACCAGCACCATTTGTTGAAAAGGCTATCTTTTTTCCACTGGATGGTTGTATCTCCTTTATCAAAGATCAAGTGACCATATCTCTGTGGGTTCATTTCTGGGTCTTCTGTTCTACTCCATTGATCTACTTGCCTATTGCTGTACAAATACCATGCAGTTTTTAACACAATTATCTGTAGTACTGCTTGAGATCAGGGATATTGATTGCCCAGAAGTCCTTTTATTGTTGAGAATAGTTTTAGCTATCCTGAGTTTTTTGTTACTCCAGATGAATTTGAGAATTGCCCATTCTAGATCTATGAAGAATTGATTTGGGATTTTGATGGGGATTGCATTGAATCTGTAGATTGCCTTTGGCAAGAAGACCATTTTTACTATATTGATCCTGCCAATCCAGGAGCAAGAAATATTTTTTCCATCTTCTGAAGTCTTCTTTGATTTCTTTCTTCAAAGGGTTGAAGTTCCTGTCATACAGATCTTTTGCTAGTTTGGTTAGAGTCACACCAAGATACTTCATATTGTTTGTGGCTATTGTGAAGGGTGTTATTTCCCTAAGTTCTTTCTCAGTCTGCTTGTCATTTGAGTACAGGAAGGCAACTGATTTGCTTGAGTTGATTTTATAACCAGTCACTTTGCTGAAGTTGTTTATCAGCTGTAGGAGTTCTGTCTTGGAGTTTTTGTGTCGCTTAATTATGCTATCATATCATCTACAAATAATTATAGTTTGCCTAATTCCTTTCCAATTTGTATTCCTTTGACTTCCTTGTATTGTCTAATTGCTTTCACTAGAACTTCAGGTACTATATTGAAAAGATATGGAGAGAGAGGGCAGCATTGTCTCATCCCTGATTTTAGTGGGATGGCTTCAAGTTTCTCTCCATTTATTTTGATGTTGGCTACTGGTTTGCTGTAGATTGCTTTTACTATGTTTAGGTATGAGCATGGAATTCCTGTTCTTTCCATGACTTTTAGCATGAAATGTTGCTGAATATTGTCAAATGCTTTTTCAGCATCTAAAGAGATGACCATGTGTTTTTTTTTTTCTTTTAGTTCATTTATGTAGTGGATTACATTGATGGATTTCCATATATTGAATCATCCCTGCATCTCTGGGATGAAGCCTACTTGATCATGGTGAATGATCATTTTGATTTGCTCTTGGATTCAGTTGGCAAGAATTTTATTTAGTATTTTTGCATTGCTATTCTTAAGGGAAAGTGGCCTGTAGTTTTCTTTCCTTGTTGGATCTTTGTGTGGTTTTGATATCAGCACAATTCTGGCTTCATAAAATGAGTTGGGTAGTGTTGTTTCTGTTTCAATTTTGTGGACTAGTTTGAAAAATATGGTGTTAGGTCTTCTTTGAAGGTCTGATAGAATTCTGCACTAAGACCATCTTGTCCCGAACTTTTTTTGGTTGGTAGGCTTTCTATAACCACTTCTATTTCTCTTGGAGTTATGAGAGTGTTACCTGATCTAATTGATCCTGATTTAATTTTGGTATTTGGTATCTGTCTAGGAAATTGTTCATTTCCTCCAGATTCTCCAGGTGTGATGAGCATAGACTTTTGTAGTAGGTTCTGATGATCTTTTGAATTTCCTCAGTTTCTGTTGTTATATCCTCTTATTCATTTCTAATTTTGTTAATTTGGATACTGTCTCTGTGCCCTTTGTTTAGTGTGGCTAAGGGTTTATCTATCTTGTTGATTTTTACAAAGAACCAGCCCCTGGTTTTGTTGATTCTTTGTATGGTTCTCTGTTTCTACTTGATTGATTTTGACCCTTAGTTTGAGGATTTCCTGTCTTCTACTCCTCCTGGGTAAATTAGTTTCTTTTTGTTCCTGTGCTTTCAGGTGTGCAGTTAAGCTGCTAGTGTATGCTCTCTCCACTTTCTTTTTGGAGGCACTCAGGGCTATGAGTTTTCCTCTTAGCACTGCTTTCATTGTGTCCCATAGATTTGGGTAGGTTGTACCTTCATTTTCATTGAATTCTAAAAAGTCTTTGATTTCATTCTTTATTTCTTCCTTGACCAAGGTGTCATTGAGTAGAGTATTGTTCAGTTTCCATGTGTATATGGGCTTTCTGTTGTTTTTCTTGCTATTGAAGACCACTTTTACTCCATAGTGATCTGATACGAGACATAGAATTAGTTCAATTTTCTTGTCTTTGTTGAGGTCTGTCTTGTGACCAATTATATGATTGATTTTGGAGAAGGTACCATGCAGTGCTGAGAAAAAGGTATATTCTTTTGCTTTACGATGAAATGTTCTATATATATATCTGTTAAATCGGATTGGTCCAAAGCTTCAATTAGTTTCACTGTGTCCCTGTTTAGTTTCTGGTTTGCTGAGTGGTCCATAGAGGAGAGTGAGGTTTTGAAGTCACCCACAATTATTGTGTTAGGTGTAATGTGTGCTTTAAGATTTAGTAAAATTTCTTTCACAAATGATGCTGCCCTTGCATTTGGAGCATTGATGTTCAGTATTTAGAGTTCTTCTTGGTGGATTTTCCCTTTGACCAGCAAGAAGTGACCTTCCGTGTCTTTTTTTTTTTAATTTTTATTTTCTATATTCTTTGTTTACATTCTAAAGGCTTTCCCCTTTCCCAGTCCTCCCCCCCACCATACATCCCATAATTCCTCTCCCCCCTAACTATTCCCCAATCATTCCACACCCCACAATTTCTCTGTTCTGGGTCTACACAACTGGATCCAATCTTTTCAGGCCCAGGGTCCTCTTCGTGTCTCGTTTGATGATTTTGGTTGAAAGTCAATTTTATGTGATATTAGAGTGGCTACTCCAGCTTGTTTCCTGAGACCATTTGCTAGTAAAATTGTCCTCCAGCCTTTTACTCTAAGGTAGTGTTTGTCTTTGACACTGAGATGTGTTTCCTGTATGCAGCAAATTGTAGGATCCTGTATCCATATCCAGTCTGTTAGTCTATGTCTTTTAATTGGGGAATTGAGTCCATTGATTTTAAGAGATATTAAGGAATAGTAATTACTACTTCCTGATATTTTTGAAATTGTTTTTTATATTTGTGTGGTTATCTTCTTTTGGGTTTGATGAGAGAAGGTTTCTGTCTGGCTTCTTCTGGGGTATAGTTTCCCTCCTTGTGTTGGTGTTTTTCCCCTATTATCCTTTGTAGGGCTTGGTTTGTGGAAAGATATCATGCAAATTTGGTTTTGTCATTTAATACCTTGGTTTCTCCATCTATGTGATTGTTAGGTTTGCAGGGTATAGTAGTTTTGGCTGAAATATGTGTTCTCTTAGAGTCGACATGATATCTGCCCAGGATCTTCTAGCTTTTATGGTCTCTGGTGAGAATTCTGGCGTAACTCTGATAGGTCTTTCTTTATGTTACTTGGCCATTTTCTCTTACTGCCTTTAATATTCTTTCTTTGTTTAGTATATTTGGGGTTTTGATTATTATGTGATGGGAGGTATTTCTGTTCTGGTCCAGTTTATTTGGAGTTCTGTAGGCTTCTCATATATTCATGGGTATTTCTCTCTTTAGGTTGGTGAAGTTTTCTCCCATCATTTTGTAGAAGATATTTGCTGGCCCTTTAAGTTGTAAAGCTTCCCTTTCACCTATACCTATAATCCTTAGGTTTGGTCTTCTTATTGCGTCCTGGATTTCCTGGATGTTTTGGGTTACAATCTTTTTGCACTTAGTATTTTCTTTGACAGTTGAATCAATGGTTCCTATGGTATCTTCGGCTTCTGATATTCTGTCTTCTATCTCTTGTATTCTATTGTTGATATTTGCATCTATGGCCCCTGATTTCTTCCCAAGGTTTTCTATATCCAAGTTGTCTCCCTTTATGATTTCTTAGTTGTTTCTACTTCTGTTTTTAGGTCTTGGATGGTTTTGCTCAGATCTTTCACTTGCTTGTTTGTGTTTTCATGTAATTCTTTAAGAGATTTTTTTGTTTCCTCTTTCATGAGTACTACTTGTTGACCCATGTTCTCCTGTATTTCTTTTTTTTTTTTTTACGCTTCATTTTTTTTTTATTTTCTATATTCTTTGTTTACATTCCAAAGGCTTTCCCCTTTCCCAGGTACCCCCCACCATATGTCCCATAATTCCTCTCCCCCCCATGCTATTCCCCACTCTTCCCCCCCACGATTTCTCTGTTCTGGGTCTACAATACTGGATCCAATCTTTACAGGCCCAGGGTCCTCTCCTTTTTTTCTTCTTGAGAGTCATTTGACTTGCTAATTGTGCCTTGAGTATTTAGGGCTTCTGGGCTCATTAATATCCACTTATCAGTGATTGCATTTCATGTGTATTCTTTTGTGATTGGGTTAGCTCACTTAGGATGATAGTTTCCAGATCTAACCATTTACCTACAAATTGCATGAATTCATTATTTTTAATTGCTGAGTAGTACTCCATTGTATAAATATACCACATTTTCTGTATCCATTCCTCCTTTGAGGGATATCTGGGCTCCTTCCAATTTCTGGCTATTATAAACAAGGCTGCTATAAACATAGTGGAGCATGTGTCTTTGTTGTATGCAGAGGAATCCTCTGGGTATATGCCCAGGAGTGGCATGCCCAATTTTCTGAGGAACGGCCACACTGATTTCCAGAGTGGTTTTACCATTTTGCAATCCCACCAACAGTGGAGGAGTGTTCCTCTTTCTCCACATCCTCGCCAGCACTTGTTGTCTCTCGAGTTTTTAATCTTAGCCATTCTGACTGGAGTGAGGTGGAATCTCAGGGTTGTTTTGATTTGCATTTCCCTGATGACTAATGATGTTGAACATCTCTTAAGGTGTTTCTCGGCCATCCGAATTTCTTCTGGTGAAAATTCTTTGTTTAGCTCTGTACCCCATTTTTTGATAGGGTTATTTGGTTCTTTGGGGTCTAACTTCTTGAGTTCTTTGTATATATTGGATATTAGCCCTCTGTCGGATGTGGGGTTGGTGAAGATCATTTCCCACGTTGTTGGTTGCCGTTTTGTCCTTCTGACAGTGTCCTTTGCCTTACAGAAACTTTGTAATTTTATGAGGTCCCATTTGTCAATTCTTGATCTTAGAGCATAAGCTATTGGTGTTCTGTTCAGGAACTTTATCCCTGTGCCCATGTCCTCCAGGGTCTTCCCAAGTTTCTTTTCTAATAGTTTCAGTGTGTCTGGTTTTATGTGGAGGTCCTTGATCCACTTGGAGTTGATCTTAGTACAAAGAGATAAGAGTGGATCAATTCGCATTCTTCTGCATGTTGACCTCCAGTTGAACCAGCACCATTTGTTGAAAAGGCTATCTTTTTTCCACTGGATGGTTGTGGCTCCTTTATCAAAGATCAAGTGACCATAAGTCTGTGGGTTAATTTCTGGGTCTTCAATCCTATTCCATTGATCTACCTGCCTGTTGCTGTACCAATACCATGCAGTTTTTAACACAATTGCTCTGTAGTACTGCTTGAGGTCAGGGATATTGATTCCCCCAGAAGTCCTTTTATTGTTGAGAATAGTTTTAGCTATCCTGGGTTTTTTGTTGCTCCAGATGAATTTGAGAATTGCTCTTTCTAGATCTATGAAGAATTGATTTGGGATTTTGATGGGGATTGCATTGAATCTGTAGATTGCTTTTGGCAAGATGGCCATTTTTACTATATTGATCCTGCCAATCCAGGAGCAAGAAATATTTTTCCATCTCCTGAGGTCTTCTTCGATTTCTTTCTTCAGAGACTTGAAGTTCCTGTCATACAGATCTTTCACTTGTTTGGTTAGAGTTACGCCAAGGTACTTTATGTTGTTTGTGGCTATTGTGAATGGTGTTATTTCCCTAACTTCTTTCTCAGCCTGGTTGTCCTTTGAGTACAAGAAGGCTACTGATTTGCTTGAGTTAATTTTATAACCAGCCACGTTGCTGAAGTTGTTTATCAGCTGTAGAAGTTCTCTGGTGGAGTTTTTTGGATCGCTTAAGTAGACTATCATATCATCTGCAAATAATGATACTTTGACTTCTTCCTTTCCAATTTGTATCCCTTTGACTTCCTTATGTTGTCTGATTGCTCTCGCTAGAACTTCAAGTACTATATTGAAAAGATATGGAGAGAGAGGACAGCCTTGTCTAGTCCCTGATTTTAGTGGAATTGCTTCAAGTTTCTCTCCATTTATTTTGATGTTGGCTACTGGTTTGCTGTAGATTGCTTTTACTATGTTTAGGTATGGGCCTTGAATTCCTGCTCTTTCCAAGACTTTTAGCATGAAAGGATGCTGAATTTTGTCAAATGCTTTTTCAGCATCTAATGAGATGACCATGTGGTTTTCTTCTTTTAGTTTGTTTATGTAGTGGATTACATTGATGGATTTCCGTATATTGAACCATCCCTGCATTCCTGGAATGAAGCCTACTTGATCATGGTGAATGATCATTTTGATATGCTCTTGGATTCGGTTGGCAAGAATTTTATTTAGTATTTTTGCATCTATATTCATAAGAGAAATTGGCCTGTAGTTCTCTTTCTTTGTTGGATCTTTTTGTGGTTTAGGTATCAGCGTAATTGTGGTTTCGAAGAACGAGTTGGGCAGTGTCCCTTCTGTCTCTATTTTGTGGAATAGTTTGAAGAGTATTGGTGTTAAGTCTTCTTTGAAGGTCTGGTAGAATTCTGCACTAAAACCATCTGGTCCCGTACTTTTTTTGGTTGGGAGGCTTTCTATAACCCCTTCTATTTCTTTAAGGGTTATGGGACTGTTTAGCTGGTCTACTTGATGCTGATTTAATTTTGGTATTTGGTATCTGTCTAGGAAATTGTCCATTTCCTCCAGATTCTCCAGTTGTTTTGAGTATAGACCTTTGTAGTAGGATCTGATGATCTTTTGAATTCCTCTGTTTCTGTTGTTATATCCCCCTTTTCATTTTTAATTTTGTTAATTTGGATACTATCTCTGTGCCCTTTGGTTAGTCTAGCTAAGGGTTTATCTATCTTGTTGATTTTCTCAAAGAACCAGCTCTTGGTTTGGTTGATTCTTTGTATGGTTCTCTTTGTTTCTGCTTGATTGATTTCAGCCCTTAGTTTGATGATTTCCTCTCTTCTACTCCTCCTGGGTGAGTTAGCTTCTTTTTGTTCCAGCGCCTTCAGGTGTGCTGTTAAGTTGCTAGTGTATGCTCTTTCCAGTTTCTTTTTGGAGGCTCTCAGGGCTATGAGTTTTCCTCTTAGCACTGCTTTCATTGTATCCCAGAGATTTGTGTAGGTCGTACCTTCATTTTCATTGAAGTCTAAAAAGTCTTTGATTTCTTTCTTTATTTCTTCCTTGACCAGGGTGTCATTGAGTAGAGTATTGTTCAGTTTCCATGTGTATGTGGGCTTTCTGTTGTTCTTCTTGCTATTGAAGACCACTTTTACTCCATAGTGATCCGATAGGAGACATGGGATTAGTTCGGTCTTCTTGTATTTGTTGAGGTCTGTCTTATGACCAATTATATGATCAATTTTTGAGAAGGTACAGTGCAGTGCTGAGAAAAAGGTATACTCTTTTGTTTTAGGATGGAATGTTCTATATATATCTGTTAAATCCAATTGGTCCAAAGCTTCAATTAGTTTCACTGTGTCCCTGTTTAGTTTCTGCTTTCCTGATCGGTCCATTGAGGAGAGTGGAGTGTTGAAGTCACCTACAATCATTGTGTTAGGTGCGATGTGTGCTTTAAGCTTTAGTAAAGTTTCTTTTACGAATGAGGGTGCCCTTGCATTTGGGCATAGATGTTCAGTATTGAGAATTCTTCTTGGTGGATTTTTCCTTTGACAAGCAGGAAGTGACCTTCTGTGTCTCTTTTGATGACTTTAGGTTGAAAGTCGATTTTATCTGATATTAGATTGGCTACTCCAGCTTGTTTCCTGGGACCATTTGCTTGTAGAACTGTCTTCCAGCCTTTTACTCTAAGGTGGTGTTTGTCTTTGACACTGAGATGTGTTTCCTGTATGCAGCAAAATGTAGGGTCCTGTTTCCGTATCCAGTCTGTTAGTCTGTGTCTTTTGATTGGGGAATTGAGTCCATTGATATTAAGAGATATTAAGGAATAGTAATTATTACTTCCTGACATTTTGGGAATTGTTATTATTATTTGTATTTGAGTGGTTCTCTTCTTTTGGTTTGGATGAGATGGGGTTTCTATCTTGTTTCTTCTGGGGTGTTGTTTCCCCCCTTGTGTTGGTATTTTCCCCCTATTATCCTTTGTAGGGCTGGGTTTGTAGATAAGTATCTTGCAAATTTGGTTTTGTCGTGGAATATCTTGGTTTCCCCATCTATGGCAATTGAGAGTTTTGCTGGGTATAGTAGTCTTGGCTGAAGTTTGTGTTCTCTTAGGGTCTGCATGAGGTCTGCCCAGGATCTTCTAGCTTTCATGGTCTCAGGTTAGAAGTCTGGTGTAATTCTGATAGGTCTTCCTTTATATGTTACTTGTCCTTTTTCTCTTACTGCCTTTAATATTCTTTCTTTGTTTAGTACATTTGGGGTTTTGATTATTATGTGACGGGAAGTATTTCTGTTCTGGTCCAGTCTATTTGGGGTTCTATAAGCTTCTTGTATATTCATGGGCATCTCTCTCTTTAGGTTGGGGAAATTTTCTTCCATAATTTTGTAGAAGATATTTGCTGGCCCTTTAAGTTGTAGATCTTCATTCTCATCTATCCCTATAATCCTTAGGTTTGGTCTTCTCATTGTGTCCTGGATTTCCTGAATGTTTTGGGTTACCAGCTTTTTGCATTTTGCATTTTCTTTAATTGTTGAATCCATGGTTCCTATGGTATCTTCAGCATCTGAGATTCTGTCTTCTATCTCTTGTATTCTATTGTTGATATTTGCATCTATGACTCCTGATTTCTTCCCAAGGTTTTCTATCTCCAACATTGTCTCCCTTTGCGATTGCTTAGTTGTTTCTACTTCTGTTTTTAGATTTTGTATGGTTTTGCTCAGATCTTTCAGTTGCTTGTTTGTGTTTTCCTGTAATTCTTTAAGGGATTTTTGTGTTTCCTCCTTTATGACTTCTACTCGTTGACCCATGTTCTCTTGTATTTCTTTGGGTGATTTTTGTTTCTCCCCCTTATTGGGATTCATTTTTTGCTCTATATTCTCCTGGATTTCTTTAAGTGATTTTTGTGTCTGCCTTGTATGGGCTTCTAGCTTTTGATCTATTTTCTCCTCTATTACTTTAAGAAATTTATCTAAGTGATCCTCAATCTGCATCTTTACCAGTGATTTTAGATCTGAGTCTTGTTTTTCTGGTGTGTTGAGATATCTGGGATTTAATTGTGTTTGTCTTGCAATATCTTCTAGCTTTTGATCTATTTTCTCATGTATTACTTTAAGAGATTTATTTAAGTGTTCCTCTATCAGCATCCTGACCAGTGATTTTAGATCTGAGTCTTGTTTTTCTGGTGTTTCGGGGTATCCAATATTTATTGCTGTTGGGGAACTGGGTTCGGATGCCGCCATATTGCCTTGATTTTTGTTAGTAGCAATCTTACGTTTGCCTTTTGCCATCTGGTTAACTCTGGTGTTAGTTGGTCCTGTAGATACTAGCTGGTGCTTGACCCTCCTGTGGGGTTGTAAGGCTATTTCCCAGCGACTGGGATACCTGAATCACTGTCCTGCGGGGGTCTTGCTCACAGATTGCTGACAGGTGGCCTGAGTCCCCCGAGGTCTTAAACTCAGGATATCCCAGGTATTTGGTTCCGCCTGTTGGGCGGCTGCTCTGCACTGCTCCTGCTCAGGGTTTGCTGTCTGATATCCTGTTTCCCCAGGGGTCTTAAAGTTGGGATATCTCAGTTATCTGGTTCTGCCTGCTGGTCCCAAGCTGCTGGGAAGCTGGCTGGGTCCGGTTTCCAGCTTCCCTGCCACTGGCTGGATGGGAGGCTGGTTCGGCCTCCGGCTGGGTCTGGGCACCTGGCACACTGGCTGACTCCGGCTTCCCCACCACCAGCTGGGCGTGAAGCTGTAGGCAATATGGCAGCTGCCTGCAGGGAGCTCGGGGTCCGCCCCGCGAGTGCAGAGTGCACCCGCTATTCTGTGCCCAACTCCCACTCCAGGCCTGAGTCCCCGAAGGTCTTAAGCTCGGGCTGTCTTGGGTACCTGGTTCTGCCGCCGCCGCCGGATGGTTCTGAGCACCTGGCACGCTGGGTGACAATCAGGCTTCCCCACCACCAGCTGGGCGGGAAGCTGCAGGCAATATGGCAGCTGCCTGCAGGGAGCTCGGGGTCCGCCCCGCGAGTGCAGAGTGCACCCGCTATTCTGTGCCCAACTCCCACTCCAGGCCTGAGTCCCCGAAGGTCTTAAGCTCGGGCTGTCTCGGGTACCTGGTTCTGCCGCCACCGCTGGATGGTTCTGAGCACCTGGCACGCTGGGTGACACTCCGGCTTCCCCACCACCGGCTGGGCAGGAAGCTGCAGGCAATATCCTTTATTCCTTTAAATGGTTTTTGTATTACCTTCTTATTGGCTTCTCTTTTTTGATCCATATTCTCCTTACTTTCCTTAAGTGATTTTTGTGTTTTCCTTGTAAGAGCTTCTAACTTTTGATCCATTTTTTTCCTGTATTTCTTTAAGAGATTTATCTTTGTGTTCCTTTAACAGCATCCTGACCAGTGATTTTAAATCTGAGTCTTGCTTTTCTGGTGTATTGGGGTATCTGGGACTTACTGCTGTTGGGGAACTGGGTTTGGATGCTGCCATATTACCTTGATTTCTGCTAGTAATGTACCTACAATTGCCTTTTGTCATTTGTTTATTTCTTTTGTTAGTTGGTCCTGTTATTACTGGTTGGTGTTTAAAGCTCCTGAGAGTCTGGCATATGGTGCTGCTATCTCAGAGGGTTTCCATGCTCCCAAGGTGGAAACTGGAAGGTTTATACCACTGGGCTCTGAATTATGTGCTCAGCTCTGCTGGGCTGGACTCAAGTCTCCTCCCGGCTTGCCTCTGGGTACTTAACTGGCTTCCAGCAGTCTCCTCCTGGTTTGCCTGGTTAGTCTACTCGCTCCAAGATGGTGGTGGGTCTCAGGGCTCTGTCTAACTGAATGATTCCCTGCAGGACCAGAGCTTCCCTGGCTGGATTGCTGAAGCCTAGACAGTGGCTCTCTCAGTTCGCAGGGCTCCATCTGTTTGAGCTGCTATCCCCAAAATAGTGTTGGACCTTGGAGCTCTGTCTAACCTCGGGGCTCTCTGTAGATCGGTAGCTTCCCTGATTGAACTGTGGGATCCATGATGGTGGGAATCTCGGTCCATGGGTCTCAGTCTATCTATGGGACCTCCTGCAGTTCAGACATTCCCCAACCTGCCCAGGCAGCTGTAGTGCTACCCAGCTCCCTAGTGCTGAAGGCGCCCAGGCAGGCTATACCCTGGGAAGTCCTTCACTCTGGTATCTACTGAGTACCTTACTAGGCTACCAGCTCCAAGATGGTGGCGGGTCTCAGGGCTCTGTCTAACTGTGGTATTCCCTGCAGGACCGGGGCTTCCCTGGCTGGACTGCTGAAGCCAAGACAGTAGCTCCCTCAGTCCGCAGGGCTCCATCCTGGTTGAGCTGCTCTCCCGGTCAGATTGTGTCAGACCGTGGAGTTTTGTCTAACTGTGGGGCTCGCTGTAGATCAGGAGCTTCCTGAGTTGAACTGAGGGATCAAAGATGGTGTGGATCTCAGTCCGTGGTTCTCCATCTATCTATGGAACCTCCTGCAGGTCAGATGCTCTCCTGCCTACCCAAAGAGCTGTAGTGCTGCCCAGCTCCCTGCTGATTCAGCATTTTTATTGACACTGTCACAGTCTCTGGTTCTGCTGGTCACAATACAGTTTAGAAAACACTGGCAAATTGGGGTATCTTAATCAGGAATGGATTCAACACACACACACACACACACACACACACACACACACACCAAAAAACAAAAACAAAAACAAAAAACAGTGTCCTATAAAACTTTTGAAACCCTTAATTTTGAGTCTTGGTATTTCCTTTTGTAATACTCTGAGGAGTCTTAGCTTACTGGGGACTCCTACCCACCAACCCCCAGTGAACAACTAGAAGCAGGGGAACAATGCAAAAGAAAGAGGAATTTATTGTTCCAGTGCATTTTGGTTGTCCTACACCTGAAGTAGAGGCAGCAGCCTTGGGCAGCCCATTCAGCCAGTTATTATACAACTTTCAGGGGTAAAATAGAGCAAAAGCCACTAGGTACAATGTGATTAGCAGAACAGTGTGACTTTTAAATTGATTGGTCCTTTGAGAATGAGGTAGCAAGGCGATCCCTTATCTACAGGTGGTTATAGATCAGTCCTCTGTAGTCTGAGGAATGTAATTAGCCTCTCCCTATTGGAGGAGAAGAGTGCCTATGTGCTCTATGACATTTCTTTTCCATGAGTATGTGAGTTCTGGTGGAATTTTCCAATGTTCCTGAGCTGACTTCTTCAATCCCCACTTTTTTTGTGCATGCTTTAATCCTAAAGCTATTGCTGGTGCTCTGATAGCTCATACACCTGGTCTTCTGTAGCTAGTTCTCTGAATCTCTGTTTTAAGATGGTTAGTAGTATTGTTCTTATGTGTTTCTTAACAAAAGCAAACAAGTAGCTCAAAATGTAGGAAGCAAAAGTCAGAAGTGAAAACAAGATGATCAAGGGATCTAATAGGGAGATGACCAGAGTGGTGAAACAACGAGAATTGTTAAACTAGGATTCAAACTAACCCTGATCTTGCTCTCTTTCTCTCTTCTCCTTGGTTACCCATTCTTTCAACTAGGCAATTGAATTTTTAATAACCCCAGAATGGTCTGTTTTAAAGCAACACTCTTCAGCTAAGACAGCGTATAGACTTCCTATTCTCTAGTACTACTTCTGATAATTCTTGAAGGAGACAGATAAAAGTTTCTATTCTCTCTATATCTAAATCAATGGCTGTCCTCTTGCTGTCATAATATTTTTCTGGTAAAAGCAAAGTAGATATCCATATATTGAACCATCCCTGCATCCTTGGGATAAAGCCAACTTGGTCATGGTGAATAATCGTTTGATGTGTTCTTGGATTCGGTTGTCAAGAAATTTATTGAGTATTTTTGCATTGATGTTCATAAGGGCGATTGGTCTGAAGTTCTCTTTCTTAGTTGGATCTTTTTGTGGTTTTGGTTGGCTTCATCCCAGGGATACAGGAATGGTTCAATATGGAAATCCATCAACGTAATCTACTACATAAACAAACTCAAAGAAAAAAACCACATGGTCATCTCATTGGATGCTGAAAAAGCATTTGACAAAATTCAGTATCTTTTCATGCTAAAAGTCTTGGAAAGAACAGGAATTCAAGGTCCATACCTAAACATAGTAAAAGCAATTTACAGCAGAACGATAGTCAATATCAAAGTAAACAGAGAGAAACTTGAAGCAATCCCACTAAAATCAGGGACTAGACAAGGTTGCCCCTCACACCATATCTTTTCAATATAATACTTGAGGTACTAGCTAGAGCAATTTGAAAACATAAGGAAGTCAAAGGGATACAAATTGGAAAGGAAGAAATCAAACTATCACTATTCGCAGATGATATGATAGTATATTTAAGTGACCCAAAAATTCCAGCAGAGAACTCCTACAGCTGATAAACAACTTCAACAAAGTGGCTGGCTATAAAACCAACTCAAGCAAATCAGTAGCCTTCCAATACTAAAAGGATAAGCAGGCTGAGAAAGAAATTAGGGAAATGACACCCTTCACAATAGCCACAAACAGTATAAAGTATCTTGGTGTGATTCGAACCAAACAAGTGAAAGATTTGTATGACAAAAGCTTCAGGTCTCTGAAGAAGGAAATGGAAGAAGACCTCAGAAAATGGAAAAATCTTCCATGCTCGTGGGTTGGCAGGATTAATATAGTTAAAATGGCAATCTTGCCGAAAGCAATATACAGATTCAACACTATCCCCATCAAAATCCCAACTCAGTTCTTCTTATAGTTAGAAAGAGCAATTCTCAAATTCATCTGGAATAACAAAAATCGCAGGATAGCTAAAGCTATTCTCAACAATAAAAGAACTTCTGGGGGAATCAATATCCTGGACCTCAAGCAAAACTTCAGAGCAGTAGTGTTAAAAACTGCATGGTATTGATACAGTGACAGTTAGGTGGACCAATGGAATAGGAATGAAGACCCAGAATTGAACCCACACATGTATGGCCAATTAATCTTTGACAAAGGAGCTGAAAACATCCAGAGGAAAAAAAGATAGCCTTTCAACAAATGGTGCTGGCTCATTTGGAGATCAACATGCAGAAGAGTGAATATTGATCCACTCTAATCTCCTTTTACTAAGCTCCACTCGAAGTGGATCAAGGACCTCCACATTAAACCAGACACAGTAAAATTAACAGAAAAGAAACTGGGGAAGACCCTTGAGCACATTGGTTCAGGGAGAAATTTCCTGAACAGAACACTAATAGCTTATCTCTAAGATCAAGAATAGAAAAATGGGACCTTATAAAATTACAAAGTTTCTGCAAGGCAAAAGACACTGTCAAAAGGACAAATCAGCAACCAACAAATTGGGAAAAGATCTTCACCAGCCCTACATCTGACAGAGGGCTAATTTCCAATGTATCCAAAGAACTCAAGAATTTAGACCTCAGAAAATAAAATAACCCTATCAGAAAATGGGGTACAGAGCTAAACAAAGACTTTTCACCTGAAGAAATTTGAATGGCTGAGAAACACCTTAAAAAATGTTCAACATCATTAGTCATTAGAGAAATGCAAATTAAAACTACCCTGAGATTTTACCTCACACCAGTCAGAATGGCTAAGATTAAAAACTCAGGAAACTGCAGGTGTTGGCAAGGATGTAGAGAAAGAGGAACACTCCTCCACTGCTGGTGGGACTGCAAGCTGGTACAACCACGCTGGAAATCAGTCTGGCAGTTCCTCAGAAAACTGGACATGATACTTCCAGAGGACCCAGCCATACCACTCCTGGGCATATACCCAGAAGATTCCCCAGCATGTAATAAGGATGCATGCTCCACTATGTTCATAGTAGCCTTATTTATAATAGCCAAAAGGTGGAAAGAACCCAGATGTCCCTCAACAGAAGAATGGATACAAAAAAAAATGTGGTGTATATACACAATGGAGTACTATTCAGCCATTAGACACAATGAATTCATGAAATTCTTAGAGAAATGGATGGAGCTGGAAAACATCATACTAAGTGAGTTAACCCCATCTCAAAAGAATACCCATGGTCTGCACTCACTGATAAGTGGATATTAGTCTATAATCTTGGGACACCAAAATCAATCCACATACCAAATGATGTCCAACAAGAAGGAAGGAGTGGACCCTGGTTCTGGAAAGGCTCAAAGCATCAGTGTAGGGGAATACCAGAACAGGGAAGTGGCAAACGGTGGATGGGGGAACATGGGAAGGGAAAAAGGCATGGGGGACCTTTTGGGGGCAGGGAACCAGAAAAAGGGAAATGAAATATAAAGAGAATATATTTAATAAAAAATAGAAAAAAAAACAGCAAAGTAGATGTCCCAGTGGCTCTCCTGGCCACCCCAAACCCAAACAGAAAGGACACAGTGAGTGCTACAACAGGTTTGGAAGATGGGCACATAGGATGGGGTGAGGAGCCAGAATCCAAATGTACCACCAGGCAGCCATGATCAAAGTGTAGTGGGCTTGAGAGTGAGCAGACTATTCATCTTCTGTACTGTCTAGTGGGGGTCTCTGGGGAGCTGAGCATCTGCAATTTTCACCTGGAAAACATGCACCCAGGCCACAATACCATCCACATTGAGGGCTATGGGAATGGCTAGAAGTGCAGGAAGGGGAGTGTTCTGGACTCAGAACAGGGGAGGAGCACCACCCAGACCAAGCCAATATCCAAGGTCAATTTAGTTAGGGTCTGTATTAGATAACCAAGCCTGCTCAGTTAGCCAGCAGGTTCTCCAGCACAGGAGTGAGGATTAAAAAGAAAAGACACTCTTGCCTAGTTTATTTTTTATTAGTTTCAGTGTGTCTGGTTTTATGTGGAATTCCTTTATCCACTTGGACTTGAGGGGAGAAGAATGGGTCTATTTGTATTCTTCTGCATGCTGACCTCCAGTTGAACCACCACCATGTGTTGAAAAGGCTATCTTTTTTCCCACTGGGTAGTTTCAGCTCCTTTGTCAAACATCAAGTGACCATAGATATGTGGGTTCATTTCTGTATCTTCAATTATATACCTGTCTGTCACTGTACAAGGACCATGCAGTTTTTAACACTATTGCTCTGTAGTGTTGCTTGAGGTCCAGGATACTGATTGCCCCAGAAGTTCTTTTACTGTTGAGAATAGTTTTAGCTATCCTGGGTTTTTTTTTGTTTGTTTGTTTTTCTTATTCCGGATGAATTTGAGAATTGCTCTTTCTAACTCTATGAAGAATTGTGTTGGTATTCAGATGAGGATGCCATTGAATCTGTATATTGATTTTGGCAAGATGGCCATTTTTATTATATTAACCCTGTCAATCCATAAGGATGGAAGATTTTTCCATCTTATGAAGTTTTTTTAACTTGTGTTCCCCTGTATTTCTTTAAAGGAGTTATTTATGTCCTTTTTGAAGCCTTCTAACAGCATCATGAGCTATGATTTTAAATCCAAATCTTGCTTTTCTGGTGTATTGGGGTATCCAGGACTTCCTGTTGTGGGGAATTGGGTTTTGATGGTGCTGTCTTGCCTTGCATTCTGTTAGTAATGCTCCTACATTTGCTTTTTGCCATCTGGTGTTAGTTGATCTTGCTGTCACTTGTTGGTGCTTGTCCCTCCTGTGTGCCTGCAAGCCTATCAGTACCCCTGTGTGAATGGCTTTCCCTTGGCATAGAGTGCTGTGGGGCTTCCGGTCTCCTGAGTGCAGATGGGGCCCTGGCAGACTGAGTCCCAAATGATCTTTCACTCAGGTGTTCTCTGCTTTCCTGGCTGTAACAGCCTGCTCAGTCACAGGAGTGAAGATGGTGGCCTCACCTCTAACCTTGCGGCTCCCTGCAGATTAGATGTCCCCTAGCAGATGAGGTGCACAGACAGCTGTTGCAGCACTACCCAGCTCCTGGATGCAGGTGGGGCCATGGATTATTTTCTTAAGAAGAGATGTCTTCATGACCTACAGATTTAAGAAACAAAAATCTTTCTAAATTATGAAAACATGTTAATGTCAGCTGGAAAATAACCATAACTATAACACTCTAAATTTGTATTATGACAGCATTCATAGCATACTGATGATTATTTCATTTCTACAGCTAGTATTGACTTACACTTTTCTGTTTAATGATTTGGTAACTCAAAATTTAAGCACATGAGAGACATTATCTATAAGAGCTATTTCTACTAATCATTTTCTCAGGTGGCTTCCTGCATTCACTTGACCTTACAAAGTCACATAGAAATGAGACAAATTCCTTTCACCCAGTATGAAATCTGGAGACCACAGAGCAATGAGTGATAAACTTTAAATACTTCATCTCATGTTTTATCTGATAAGAGGAAGGACGTTCTAATGACTCTTTAATTATAGTTCTTCCATTTGTACTCTTAGTCCACAGGATCTTCCTTAGCAGCTGTGTAGCTGAATGAGAATCCTGAATGCTCCATGCATCTTATAGAGGATGACAAAGGGAGGTTTATGTTGTTAATGAAAATTGTGTTCCAAGAAGTACTTCTTTGAAAAGCCTGTAATTTCCTTTTGACTGTATTTTCAGTTGTCCTTTTCTTATGATTCAGGTCTGGTATAGTCTATATAAAACTGAGAAAAGAAATTGCAAAGTGCTTGATGATTAGAATATATGCTGCTAAGGGTGACTAATTTGTGACTACTGCTACATATGTGCCTGCCATAGATGTATGAAAAGGTTCTAGATAATCTGGACATCAAAGGATAAAATTTTGTTTCTTGGCTTCTATGTCCTTAGAGGAAGGAGTTTACCACTTTCTAGCTAGCTGGACAGCTTCCAACGATCCTCTTCTTTCTCTTTCCTGTATTGAATGAATCCCACTGGGATTCCAACCTAATGCTCCCACCAACAACTAGCTGATAGATATTTCTCTACCAGTGAAATAAGCCAATTCAAGCCAGATTTGAATATATTAAGGGCAGATTTACTGATAAATTGCTCTTGGGTGAGTTCAGTGGCCCTAAGATGGAGGCCATAGCAATCACCATGAGAAGTGGTGATTGGAGGAGAAGAAAAAGTAAGGGAGGAGAGAGAGAGAGAGAGAGAGAGAGAGAGAGAGAGAGAGAATTGTCTGCTTGTAACTTGATTGGACTAGGAGACATTTTTCTCATTGCTCCCAAATACCCCTTCCTCAGAAGAATACCTCTCTAAGCTGAGCTGGTCCTTGGAAATTTCATTCATGTGTGTGTGTCCCTTTTTGAGGAAAGTGACCTCACTGTACCAGATAATGTAGAGCCTAGTGCTGAAGTAAATTTTACCATGGACATCAGATTTCATAACAAAAAGCTCTGCCTTTGTCATTTGCTGTATCAAAAGCTCACACTTCTAAGTTATTTTGGTATATTGTAAAAGTGGGAACCTGAGGTCATTTATTTATAAAACAATTTTTCCAGTATCCCTATAAGGCTTTGCTATAGAGGGTCACAAAGCTAAACTCCTGAAGATAAATATACAGTTCCAAGTTTGAATTCTCTTTCAAAATCCCTTTCATTCAATGTGTGTGTGTGTGTGTGTGTGTGTGTGTGTGTGTATATATATATATATATATATATATATATATATACACATACATACATATATATATGCATACATTTGTGTGTATATTTGTGTGTGTGAGCACATGCGTGTGTGCATGTGTGTGTGTGTGTGGATGATTTATGTGTTGACATGTATGTGCTTGTGCATTTTTGTGTTTGTGTGTATATGCATGTTCTTGTCTATATGTGTCCATCTACATATGTTTATTTGTCAGCATTTCATTGATGTAATGGAATCAGTGATAGAATATTTGTAAAATTAAAAAAATAGTTTATTTAGCTAATACTTTCAGAGCCTTGAAGTCCAAACAGAATTGTGCTCTCTCTAGTGGGTCTGCAGGAAGTAATTGCATGTGATGAACATACCTTGAAAGGGAAACCAGAAAGAGATTCACAGGGTCAGAGTCATGATCTGTAATAAAACTCTTCTAAGAAATTCCTTAATCTTCTGTGAGATCTCTATGATATAGGCCGCCACGCTTGGGACAAAGCCCTCAACTCATGACCTTTTGGGCAACCAAATCCAATAATAGCTCTATGAGTATGTTTATCTGAAAATTTCCTGTGTCAATCTACAGATAGATGACTATACATATGTACTTGTGAATCTTTGTTTGTATACATGAATATTGGTGGTAAAAGCAAAACAAAACTGTAGGTTTCTGTCTGTGTAGACATGCATAGGTATATGTCAGTACATGCATATACACTTTTGTGTGAACAATTTTAGGTACCTATAATTGCACATATTTATACATGTTTGTATGTAGACACTCAAACATGGCAGCATTGATGTGTAATCTTCATTGCAATATGGGAGAGCGAGTCAGGTGATCCACAGAATTTATCAGAATAAATAGCTTGAGATAATAGGGAGCAAAAAACCTGCTTTAAACAAGGGAAAAGTTAATGTCTAACTGCTGCAGTTATGTTCACCCTCCTGTGAGGCAGGTGTGTGAGTCTTTGGAGTAGCAGGCAAAGAACTGATCCAATCGAGGCTTCAGGTTGAATTGTAGACCAATAGAAAGATTTACCTTTCAAATAAACCACTTGTACTCTGTTACAAATTTGTGGTGCTGGATGAATTTCTGACCCTTAAAGTATCATTTGTATAGTTCCCACCTTCCATATTAATTAATTGGAGGAAGGAAAACTCACTCTTAAGAGTTTAAAGGATTCACTGCCATTCATTTTGCCTCAATCACACATGTTGAAGACTGATAAGTTTTAGAGTAGGTTGTATACTTGGTCTAATGCTGTTTGTATTATGTTAATTTGGTCTCTAAAACTACACAAGAATCTGTATATCCACATGTAAGATGCAGAGGGAACCTGTGCCCAGTTTGTTTTGAATGAGAAATATAGTTGCTGATGCAACTGGCTGGGCAGGGAGAAAAAAGTGGGATTTTAGGATTGTCAGGCAATGGATGAAGAAAGGAGCAGGAAGAGAGAACTGCCATTCCGGGAAAGGAGTAGATGCCATACCTGAGAGATGCTTGACAGAGCATAGCTGTTACATAGGTACTGGTGAATTCAGTCTGATAGGGCTGCAAGTCTGGGACTGGGGCAGCCAAGATGGAATATAGGTTTTAGTAAGTAATAACTCAGGAATATCAGAGGGGAGTGTGTTAGCCACATGGACGTTTAGAAGTGGCCCAACCACTGAGCTACTTAAGGCATATTAATATATAAATGCTTTATGTATGTGTCTTTCATTTGGGATCCTAGAGCATTGGGGTGTGTAGTGCATAATGCATAACCACTGCCACCTACTCCACTGGGGTCTACTTAAATAGTTATAATTGGATATTGCTATAAGAATATCTTCACATAGTCTATCTGTCAGGAACAAGGTAGGACCTTGGGCTGTCTGTGTAACTTCCAGTGAATTCCTATAGTTAAATCCATTGTCAGTGCAGATATAATGGGGAAGAGAAACAGACCCTGTTTGTGGAGAACATACAAAAAGCCACATAAGTGTGTGTGTGTAAATGCCCAGAACATGTGTGCATAAACTTAATGAAGGCATAACTTAATCTTCTGCATCTTTTCTCAAAAGCTATACATCTTTATTTTGAAAGGGTCTCTCACTAAGGGCTGGGACTCATAAGGTGGTATAGAGGTGGCAAATAAGCTCCTAAATTCTGTCTCCTCCACTTGATAGTTGGTTTCACAACAGGGCAGCACCATGCCCACCACCATGTTATGGAGGTTCTGGGTATCAAACTCACGTGCTCATGCTTGCATGGAAGCATATTACCCATTGAGTCATCCTCCCTAGGTCTTCTCCTGTTATCTTTAGTCAGCCATATGCGAAAAATATCTTTTGTGTTTATTTTATAGGTTTAAGAGGAGTCCAGAAGATAATTTATGAGAAGTCCAAGAAAACAATGTTAATAAACAGGAGAATCACCTGTTCAACCCAGGGACTCTGATTTAATAACGATAAAACCCTGTGTTTGAAGGATGTGTTATATAAATGTTTAAATGAAAGAAAAAATGAAAAATAAAATTTGGGAGTATTTATTAAACTCAGAAGTATTAAATTTCCTTCCTTAGTGGAGCATTGTGACATTTCTCAGGTTGAAGTTTTCATATTATTTTTAAGGACCAGTGTTCCTAGATTTTAAAATCTGACATACTTCCTAGCTTCTACTCAATTAAGAATACCCATGTGTCCTTGTTCTGAAGCATAAACTGATTATAAGCAGAATACTAGAACTTTTCAGAAGGACAATTTATCAAGAAAGTACATCTTTTTGTTTTGAATGCCTAGGAGAGAGGGAATGGCTGGTACATATTACCTAATTTCATATAGAGAAAAATAAATGCTATGTTTAGAGGATATTGGGGCCAAGATCTAGAAAAATATGTCAGAACGTCTGGTAATATCTGCAGCCAAAATGAGGTACTAGGTCTTGGTTTCCTAATGTTAAGAGGTTTTATTAACTTGACCTAAAAAGAACTTTGTACTTAGGCTACTTTACGTGTTTTTCCTGATACATTACATCTAATATAATAAGAAAAAATTAACTTGTGATTTTTGTGACCTATGGAATTGGATAGATAAAGAGAAAAGGTTCTGTTTCCATTTAACACAAAATTTCATCCTCTAAGTAAAATGTATCTGATAAAAATGTTGAGGAATGGCCTTTCCCCCATTCACTTTAGAAGTCTGTTTCTGTCCTTGTTAAGTTGATGTTTAAGCAATTATGCTCTGAGGCTTTATGGTAGATATTTGCTACCAAATTAAACTGCTGGTATTTTTTCCATTTGCATTTTTATATTCTCTCACATCTGTCAACAAACCTAGCATATGTTTGTGTGTGTGTGTGTGTGTGTGTGTGTGTGTGTGTGTGTACGTATGGGGAAGAAGAAGGTGAGATTAGAGTTATAAAAGAAAATAATAAGTTCAATGTAGAAAATCAGGAGTCTAGTAGTCAACTGAACAGACCCCTATCAACTGTGAAAGTCTCACTTAGAAGACTTCCTGATCATATTAGATTGTGTTCATAAATAGGAGACATTTTAAGATATTTTCATCACTGATAATTGATACTGAAGTTTTCAAAACACTCTGGATGACACCATTCCTAGACACAGGTATGTTTACGCTCCACAATACTTAGCTGAGAATGAGCCAGAAAGAAAGAGAAAATTTGAACTAGTTAAATACCTTGTCTTTTTGGTTCCTGACTTAAAATCCTCCTCTGATTTCTTTCAGTCATAGACTGTGACTATGAAGGGTAATCCAATTAAACTCAGTTTTCCTCAAGTTCCATCTGGACATTGTGTATATTATAACAACAGAGAAAATAAGAAAAAATATGGTAGCTAAATTACAATCATTCCAAAAATTACTTAAACCAGTAGTATCACTTTGTGTGAGAGGCAAATGAACTCCTATTTACCTCAAATAGGAGCATAAAGACTGAAAAGACAGCTGTATCACTGGAGTTCCCACCCGAATACCCCATGAAACTTGCACCCTTAAGCTCTCTGTACAACTGTCATGGAGCTTGACTTGTTGGAGAATTTCCTTTCCCTAGCAGGCATTATCTTGTGAATCTTGTAAGGTTCAGGAACTTCCTAGAAAGTTGAGGTGTATTGCTTCTTGAGCCTTAGATCTTTATTAATTCCTGAGACTCAAGGAGTCTCCTATAGAATAAAAAAAATCTATTAGGTAATAGATGTACCTTTCTAAACCATGAGCCATTCAGCATCTATATCACAATTGCCTGCTCATATATTTTAAAATCTAAATGCTTTTTCTTAGTTTTCATGAATGTTTTTATTTATACAGCATAGTGTTAATTATTCAGCTATTTTATTATAATCAAGGGAGAATTTTGCATTTTTATTATTATACTTTTGCTATATCCTAAAATGAATCATATATGTACACAATGAAATATAATCACAGGTCCACACTTACATTCTTAAATTCACTCCATGTCTTAGTTAGGGTTTTACTGCTGTGAACAGACACTATGACCAATGCAAGTTTTATAAAAGACAACATTTAATTGGGGCTGGCTTAAAGGTTCAGAGGGTCAGTCCATTGTCATCAAGGCAGAAACATGGCAGCATCCAGGCAGATATGGTGCAGGAGGAGCTGAAAGTTCTACATCTTCATCTGAAGGCTACTAGTGGAAGACTGACTTCCAGGCAATGAGGATGAGGCTTTTAAGCCCACACCCACAGTGACACACCTACTCCAACAAGGTCACACCTCCTAATAGTGCCAGTCCCTGGGAAAAGCATATACATTTTTTTTTTGGTTTTTTGGATTTGGTTTTTTTGAGGCAGGGTTTCTCTGTATAGCCCTGGCTGTCCTGGAACTCACTTTGTAGACCAGGCTGGCCTCAAACTCAGAAATCCGC
This sequence comes from Apodemus agrarius, assembly GCA_964023405.1. Lineage (NCBI taxonomy): Eukaryota > Metazoa > Chordata > Mammalia > Rodentia > Muridae > Apodemus > Apodemus agrarius. Next base: position 87,258,464 of record OZ030017.1, on the reverse strand, counting down.
CTGCCTCTGCCTCTCAGAGTGCTGGGATTACAGGCATGTGCCACCACTGCCCGGCTGGGAAAAAACATATACAAACCATCACACTCCATATCACCAAACTAATTCCCTCCTATCTTCATGTACATAAGAGAGAAGCATCCTATTTGAAGACATCAATCGTAAAGAGCTGTTAATGTTCTACCGTATAGTCCTTACATATTTTCCTTAATGCTGCTGACATAATATATGCTTAGATTTCAAGGAAGGCTGTAGTTGAACATTTATTAATCAAAATAAAATTATAAGGTATGCTGGTAGATAAGAAAATCCCTGCACCCCTTCTAAACTCTAAGATGCTTATTCTATTCTAATCTATTCTATTCTATTATTCTATTCTATTCTATTCTATTCTATTCTATTCTATTCTATTCTATTCTATTCTATTCTTATTGAATATCATCTTCATTTACATTGCAAATGGTAAAAACCTTTCCTGATATCCCCCTCCCCTAAAACCCCAAATTCCTCCCATCTTCCTTCCCTCTGCCTCCATGTATATGCCCCTCTACCCAGCATACTCCCATCTCTATCCCTCACCAAAGTAAGATGCTTTTTATAATAAAATAATCAGTTGAGCCATCTAGTTATGTTGATACTGCTATACCTTAAGAAAAATGTTTCATTATGCACTGAGGTTTATGTAATTGCATCACAGCAATTTGTCCAAATGACCCTCTTTTTTATGTATTTAATCATGTGTTTTTCTTTTCTTTTTTTCTGTTAAACATTTTCTTATTTAAATTAATAATGTTATCACCTTTCCTGGTTTCCCCTCCTAAAATCCCCTATCGTTTCCCTCTCCCCCTGCTCACCAACCCTCCCACTGCCATTTCCCTGTCACTCTTTAAGAAAAGGAATGGGATGCCTTGAAGTATATGAGATATTTGATATTGTTGTGAAGTCAAAATAATGACATCATCATCTTTAAAAAAGATTCAGCAATACTCTAGGCATTTGAATATGTTCAGGGACAAAAACCTATCTCCTTAGTTAGTGCCCAATCATTAAAATGCAAAGAAATGATCCAGGTAGAAACATGTACTCACTCAGTCTACTCAGCTGTCTGGAGACAGCAAACATGATAAAACTCTAGGAGTTCCACTTTCATTTCAAATTCCATTGTTTCTTTATTATTATTTTCTCTTGTTACACCTGTGAGTTAAATGCTGTAATGAACATTGTGTTGTTCGTTGATCACCTGTATCCATAGATAAATCATCATGGGAACAGAGATACAAATCCTTTGAAATATCTAGTGTTTGATTAGACTATATGAGAGGTACATTATTCATTCTATTGTTCATAAAATACATGAATGAAAAATTAGAAACTTGATACATTTTCATTTCAACATACCCATAAGCCTTTTCTATGAGATATAGTTGAATGATATATTGATGACTGTATTAAATGTGTACTTGAGAAGAATAAGAGAGCTATGTAATCAGATTCCTTATTCAAAGAATAACAAGGAAGTTTCAACTATTTTTGTTAATAGCTAAGGAAAACACATAGGCTGTTTTGTAAAACTAAGGCCTGTAATTCTTTTTCTTCATTACAGAGGCTCTTGAGTTGGACCCACATGTTGCTAGTGCAAACACTATGGGTTTTGTTGGCTGCCTCTCTTCAGTCCAATACAATCATATAGCACCACTGAAAGCAGTCCTCCGCCATGCTAGCATTGCACCTGTGACTGTACAAGGGACCTTGAGAGAATCCAGCTGTGGCTCCATGGTGGACTCTGATGTGAATGCTGTGACCACTGTGTATTCTTCATCAGGTACTTCCTAAAGTATGCTTCCTTGAGTTTCCATCAATAACACTATTTCTGTTGTTTTACATTGCTAAAGGGTTGGCCAATAGCACTCAGAACAGTGCCTTATATAATTATAGGTGATTATAAGCTATAATTGCCTTCTTATGTATCATATCTATTTTTTACAAAGCACTCTGAGAGAAGCAAATTAAGAAAGAAAGAAAGAAAGAAAGAAAGAAAGAAAGAAAGAAAGGAGGAAGAAAGGAAGGAAAGAAAGTTTATTTTGTGTAACAATTCAAGTGTCTATGTCATCATAGATAATAGGAATTTGAAGCAGCTGATCACATCATACTTATAATCAGGATGTGGAGAATCAGGATGTGGAGAACTACACATATATATATATATATATATATATATATATATATATATATATATATATATAGTGTGTGTGTGTGTGTGTGTGTTTGTGTATGCACATATATGCCAGTATTCAAATCATTCCTTATTTGTACAGTCTAGTATACAATCCAGGGAGTGATGCCAAAGAAGACAAGCTATTCTTACCTAAGTTAAGAAATCAAGATAATGCCACAAGCATTCCTAAAGACCCATCTCCTGTATTAGTCTAGATTGTGTCAAATTGACTATTAACACCAACAATCCCACAAAGAGTGATGAATAGAAATATACAATAGAAGGGTATGAGTATCAGAATTGTAATTTCTTTAATTAATAATACATTTTAAGTAAGAAATTTAACAATATTTTTATATGTTTATATGATTGAAAATTAATAATTAACAAGTTACAATAAAATTAACTACACCTTTTTAATACAATTCTAATTTCGGGTGAAGAGCAGTTATAACTAATGTGTAGTTCATTGTAATAAATATCATACATGTATACATAATATGTATGTGTATTTATGCATCTATTCTTTAAGGAGAAACTGATATGAGGATCCAAGTATTTATGAAGCATGCAAACATCAGAATGAGGATTTAGATAATAATAAATTCAATATTATGCTATAGCTGTCTGGAGGAAATGTTAACAAATTATAGACATATAAAGTATGAAATGTGACACATTTTATGTGTTAGACAATGATTATTTTCATTACATTACTTGGAAGGGGGTAGGGAGAGGACTTAATAGTTAAAATGCTTATATGGTCATGAGAACTACAGTTATAATTTCCAGTACCAACAAAAAAGGCATTTTATATAAGTGAACATTTGTAGACCACTGTTGGGCCAAAGACAAGAGGTACTTGGGACCCCTGGCAAAAAAACAAACAAACAAAAAACAAACAAACAAAACAAAACAAAACAAACAAACAAAAAAAAAAACTCTTGAAATTAGTAAGCTCCATATTCAGCCAAAAATATAGTCTCAAAAAGGACCATGAAAAATGACCAAAGAAAACACCACAAATAAATCTCTGGCCTTGATACTGCCCCCAGGGGATAACATAACTGCCTAAACACATGCATATTAAGACGTAAACATAAGAGGAACACTTCTCCACTGCTGGTGGGATTGCAAGCTGGCACAACCACGCTGGAAATTAGTCTGGCGGTTCCTCAGAAAACTGGACAAGATACTTCCAGAGGTCCCTGTCATACCACTCCTGGGCATATATTCTGAAAATTCCCCAGCATGTAATAAGGATACATGCTCCACTATGTTCATAGCAGCCTTATTTATAATAGCCAGAAGCTGGAAAGAACCCAGATGTCCCTCAATGGAAGAATGGATTAAAAAAAAATGTGGTATATATACACAATGGAGTTCTATTTAGCCATTAGAAACAATGAATTCACGAAATTCTTAGACAAATGGATGGAGCTGGAGAACATCATACTAAGTGAGGTAACCCAGTCTCAAAAGAATACCCATGGCATGCACTCACTGATAAGTGGATATTAGCCTAGAATCTTGGAATACCAAAGACACAATCCACATACCAAATGATTTCTGAGAAGAAGGAAGGGGCGGACCTTGGTTCTAGAAGGGCTTAATGCATCATTGTAGGGGAATACCAGAAAAGGGAAGTGGGAAGGGGTGGATGGGGGAACAGAGGGAGAGAAAAGGGCATATGGGACCTTTTGGGGGCGGAGAACCAAAAAAGGGAAATTAAATGTAAATAAAGAATATATCCAATTAAAAAGAAAGAAAAAAGACGTAAACATAATTAAATGTACACAAACCAGCAGCATCCACCATCTTCGCTCCTGGAGGGACCAGACAGGCAACACCAGGTACACAGAGACAACCCAAAGGTAACACTGCTTGGAGAAAGGCACACCAGGGAGCCAATGGAACCCAAGAGTAGGGCAGCCCATCAGCAATTTGTGTCAGAAGAAACCCAGTCATCCAGAGGTGCAGAAATAGCCTTAGAGGCTCACGGGAGGTTCAAGCACCAGCCAGTGACAACAGGACCAACTAACACCAGAAATAACCAGATGGCAAAAAGGCAAGCATAGGAACATTACTAACAGAAATCAAGGCAATATGGCAGCATCTGAACCCAATTCTCTGACAACAGCAAGATGTGGGTACCTCAACACACAAGAAAAACAAGATTGGATTTAAAATCACTGATCATGATGCTGTTAGAGGAACATAAAAAGGACATAAACAAATCTCTTAAAGAAATACAGGGGAGCATGAATAAGTTAGAAGCCCTTACACTGGAAACACAAAAATCATTTAAAGAAATTCAGGAGAATATGGGTCAACAGATAGAAACCAATAAAGAGGAAATGCAAAAGTCACTTAAAGAAATACAGGAGAACTAGGGTCAACAGACAGAAATCATAAAAGAGGAAACATAAAAATCTGTTAAAGAATTACAGGAAATCACAAACAAACAAGTGAAGGAACTGAGCAAAACCATCCAGAATCTAAAATCAGAAGTAGAAACAACTAAAAAATCACAAAAGGAGACAACTTTGGAGATAGAAAACCTTGGGAAGAAATCAGAGGTTATAGCTATCAATATCAACAACAGAATACAAGACATTGAAGAAAGAATATCAGATGGAAAGATACCATAGAAAGGTTGAGTCAAAGAAAATGCAAAATTCAAAAAGCATGTAACCCAAAACATCTAGGGAATCCAAGACACCTAATCCTCCTTCTTGAGAAGACCAAACCTAAGGATTATATATATATATAGCGATGAGAGTGACAATTTACAACGTAAAGGACCAGCAAATATCTTCAACAAAATTATGGAAGTAAACTTCCCTATCCTAAAGAGAGAGATGCCCATAAACATACAAGAAGCCCACAGAACTCGAAACAGACTGGACCAGAACAGAAACACATCACATAAAAATGAAAACCCCAAATATACTAAACAAACAAAGAATATTAAAGGCAGTAACAGGAAAAGGCCAAGTAACATATAAAGGAAGACATCACCAAATGTCTCATGAGAGACCATGAAACCTAGAAGATCCATGCAGATCTCATGCAGACTCTAAGAGAACACAAAGGCCAGCCAAGACTACTATAACCAGCAAAACTCTCAATCACCATAGATGGAGAAACCAGGATATTCCATGATAAAACCAAATTTACACAATATTTTTCCATGAGCCCAGTCCCACAAAGGATAATAGATGGAAAACGCCAATAAAAGGAGGGAAACTACACCCTGGAAAAAGGAAGATAGTATCGTTCTTTCATCAAACCCAAAAGAAGATAACCACTAACACATAAAAATAACATAAAAATTAATAGGAAGAAATTATCACTATTCCTTAATATCTCTTAACATCAATAGACTCAATTCCCCAAAAAGAAGACATAGACTAACAGACTGGATATGTAAACGGGACCCTACATTTTGCTGCATACAGTAAACACACCTCTTTGTCAAAGACAAACATTACCACAGAACAAAATGCTGGGAAACAATTTTACATGCAAATGTTCTCAAGAGACAAGCCAGAGTAGCCATTCTAATATCAGATAAAATTGAATTTCAACCTAAAGTCATCAAAAGAAACACAGAAGGACACTTCTTACTGGTCAAAGGAAAAAATCCACCAAGAAAAACTTTCAATTCTGAACATCTATGGTGGAAATGCAAGGGCACCCTCATTCATAAAAGAAACTTTACTAACGCTCAAAGCACTCATTGCACCTAACACAATAATTGTGGGTGACTTCAATAATGCAGTTTCCTCAATGGACTGATCAGGAAAACAGAAAATAAACAGGCAAACAGTGAAACTAATTGAAGCTTTGGACCAATTGGAATATATATAACATTTCATCCTAAAGCAAAAGAATATACCTTTTTCTCAGCATTTCATGTTACCTTCTCCAAAATCAACCATATAATTGGTCACAAGACAGACCTCAGCAGATATAAGACCCAACTAATCCTATGTTTCCTATCAGATCATTATGGCGTAAGAGTGGTCTTCAATAGCAATAAAAACAACAGAAAGCCCACATACACATGGAAGCTGAACAATGCTCTACTCAATGATACCTTGGCCAGGAAGAAATAAAGAAATAAATAAAAGATTTTATACAATTTAATGAAAATGAAGGCACAACATACCCACATTTATGGGACACAATGAAGGCAGTGTTAAGAGGAAAACTCATAGCCCTGAGTGCCTCCAAAATAAGCTGTAGAGATCATACACTAGCAGCTTGATGGCACACCTGAAAGTCCTGGAAAAAAAGAAGATAATTCACACAAGAGGAGTAGAAGACAAGAAATCATCAAACTTAGGGCTGAAATCAATCAATTAGAATCAAAGAGAACCATACAAAGAATCAAAAAAAAAAAAAAAACAGAGCTGGTTCTTTAAGAAAATCAACAAGACAGATAAACCCTTATCCACACTAATCAGAGGGCACAGAGACAGTAACCAAATTAACCAAATTAGAAATTAAAAAGAAGATATAACAAAAGAAACTTAGGAAATTCAAAAAATCATCAGATCCTCATATAACAAACTATACTAAATACAACTGGAAAATCTGGAGGAAATGGACAATTTCCTAGACAGATACCAAATACCAAAATTAAATCAGGATCAAATAGATCATCTAAACAGTCCCATAACCCCTAAAGAAATAGAAGGGGTCATAGAAATTCTTCCAACCAAAAAGCACAGGACTAGATGGTTTTAGTGCAGAATTCTATCAGTCCTTCAAAGAAGTCCTCACGCAAATACTTCTCAAACTATTCCACAAAATAGAAACAGAAGAACACTACACAACTCTGTTCTATGAAGCCACAATTATGCTGATAGCAAAACCACACAAAAATCCAACAAAGAAAGAGAACTTGAGACCAATTTCCCTAATGAATATCAATGCATAAACACTCAATAAAATCCTTGCCAACTGAATCCAAGAACACATCAAAATGATCATTCAACATGACCAAGTACGGTTCATCCCAGGGATGCAGGGATTGTTCAATGCATGGAAATCCATCAATGGTATCCACTACATAAACAAACTTAAAGAAAAAAAAACATATGGTCATTTTATTAGATTCTGAAAAAGCATTTCAAAAATTCAGCATCCTTTCATGTTAAAAGTCTTGGAAAGTACAGAATTTCAAAGCCCATACCTAAACATAGTAAAAGCAATGTACAGCAAACCTGACGCCAACCTCAAACTAATGGAGAGAAACTTGAAGCAATATCACTAAAATTAGGGACTAGACAAGGATGCCTCCCTCTCTCTATCTTTTCAATATAGTACCTGAAGTACTAGCTAGAGCAATTAGACAACATAAACAGGTCAAAGGGATACAAATTGGAAAGGAAGAAGTCAAACTATCACTAATTGCAGATAATAAGATAGTATACTTAAGTGACATAAAAAACACTGCAAGAGAACTACCAAAGCTGATAAACAACTTCAACAAATTGGGTGGTTATAAAATCAACTCAAGCAAATCAGTAGTCTTCCTATAATAAAAGGATAAGCACAGTGAGAAAGAAATTAGTGAAATGACACCCTTCACAATAGGTATATACAATATAAAGTATCTTGGTGTGACTCTAACCAAACAAGTGAAAGATCTCTATGACAAGAACTTCAGGTCTCTATAGAAGGAAATCCAAGAAGACCTCAGAAAAAGGAAAAGTGTCCCATGCTCATGGATTGGCAGGATTAATATAGTTGAATGGCCATCTTGCCAAAAGCAATATGCAAATTCACTGGAATCCCCATCAAAATCCCAACTCAGTTCTTTATAGCATTAGAAAGAGCAATTCTCATATTCGTCCGGAATAACAAAAAAAAAAAAAAAAAAAAAAAAAAAAAAAAAAAAAAACCAATATAGCTAAAACTATTCTAAACAGTAAAAGAACTTCTGGGGGAATCAGTATCCTGGACCTCAAGCAGTACTACAGAGCAATAGTGTTAAAACTGCACGGTATTGGTACAGTGACAGGCAGGTGGATCAATGGAATAGAATTGAAGACCCAGAATTGAACCCACTCACCTATGGTCACTTGATTTTTGATAAAGGTGTTAAAATCATCCAGTGGAAAACAAATGGTGCTGGTTCAACTGGAGGTCAGTATGCAAAAGAATGTGAATTGATCAATTCTTATCTTTCTGTAATTAGCTCAACTCCAAGTGGATCAATGACCTCCACATAAAACTAGACACACTAAAACTCATGGGAAAAAAACTGGGGAAGATCCTTGAGTACATGGGTACAGGGGAAATTTTCCTGAATAGGCACCAATAACTGTTGCTCTAAGATCAAAAATGGACAAATTGGACCTCATAAAATCACAAAATTTCTGTAAGGCAAAGGACACCGTTAATTGGACAAAATGGCAACCAACTAATTGGGAAAAGATCTTCACCAACCCTACATCTGACAGAGGACTAATATCCAATATATACAAAGAGCTCAGGAAGTTAGACTCCAGAGAGCCAAATAACCCTATTAGAAAATGGGGTACAGGGCTAAGAAAACAATTTTCACCCAAGAATTTCGAATGGCTGAGAAACACCTTAAGAAATGTTCAATATCATTAGTCATTAGGGAAATGCAAATCAAAACAACCCTGAGATTTCACTTCACACTAGTCAAAATGGCAAAGATGAAAAACTAGGCGATAGCAGGTGCTAGCAAGGATGTGGAGAAAGAGGAACACTCTTCCACTGCTGGTGGGAATGCAAGCTGGTACAACCACTCTGGAAATCAATCTCGTGATTCCTAAGATAACAGGGCATGACACTTTCATAGGACCCTGTTATACCACTCCTGGACATATACCAGATGATTCCCCAGCATGAGCTTTATTTATAATAGCCAGAAGCTGGAAAGATCTCAGATATCCCTCAATAGAGTAGTGGATACAGAAAATGTGCTATATTTACACAATGGAATACTACTCAGCAATTAAAAACAATGAATTCATGAAATTCTTAGGCAAATGGTTGGAACTGGAAAATATCATCCTAAATGAGGTAACACAATCATAAAAGAACATACATGGAATATAGTCACTGATAAGTGGATATTAGCCCAGAAGCTCTGAATACCCAAGCACAATTAATATATCAAATGATTCCCAAGAAGAAGGATAGAGAAGGCCCTGGTCCTGGAAAGGCTTGATGCAGCAATGTAGGGGATTACCAGGACAGAAGCACAGAGAATTGTGTTTGGGAGGGTATTGATCAGGGACTGCGTGGGGGAAAGAGGGTTTATGGGATTTATGGGGTAGGGGCAACTGGGAAAGGGGAAGTCATTTGGAATGTAAACAAAGAATGTAGAAAATAAAAATAAAATAAAATGTACACAAACAAATAAGTACATAAATGCATATTCTGTACATAAATCATTTTACCTATTTATCCTATATGTGCTTATGTTTCTGATGAAAATATTTGATTATAAAATATTAATTGTTAAGTTTATGGGTTTTTTTTCATGAAGCTTATTTTCTTTAACTAACGGGACCCGAGCTACTGCTAAGTATCATTAAGTTCTGCCATCAGGTTTGGTTTAATTTAGATCCTGATCATTAAGTAATCATCCATGTCTTTTCTTTATTATCAGGGACTTAATCCACTTGATATGATATTTGTTTCACTCACATTATGTTTAAATGGAAAGGTCAACTCATTGAGGCTGAGTAACATTCCAATGTGTGTTTGTATGTGCCATGTGTGGTCAGATTATATTTGGCAAGGACTAAAAGAAAAGGCAGTTTCTTTATCACTGCCTTCTAGTAATCCAGCTATAAGCAAATCATGCAAATGGGATCATTGTATTACCCTAGAAATACAAACTTAATATGGAAATCATAAATTTTGTTATTATGATGGTTTGTTTATTCTGGGCCTACTAAATGGCACTATTAGAAGATATTTCCCTGTTGGAGTAGGTGTGTCCCTGAGGTTATGTGCTTTAAGACACTTATTCTAGCTGCCTGGCAGCCAGTATTCTGCTAGCCGTCTTCAGAAGAAGATGTAGAATTCTCATCTTCTTCTCCACCATGCCTGCCTGGATGCTGCCATATTCCAGCATTGATGATAATGGACTGAACCTCTGTACCTGTAAGACAGCCCCAATGAAATGTCTTTATGAGAGTTGCCTTGGTCATTGAGTATGTTTACAACAGTAAAACCCAAACTAAGTCAGAAGTTTGTACCAAAAGTAAAATGTGGTAGAATCCTTTGTTCAAAGATATTATTTGACTTAAGTGTGTAGTGACCTTAGGGCAAGATTGCAGCCAGCTAAATTTAAGGACAAAGCATGGTAGTATAAGCCTTTCAATCCACGAGACAAAAGCATGCAGATATCTTGAGTTCAAGGCCAGATCAAGACAGAGCATTTTCAAGGTAAAGAAAAGCTTAAATCCAGGCATGGTATTACATGCTTTTAATCACAGGAAGCAGAGATGTGGATCTCTGAGGTCAAGGTTTATGATCTATAGAGCACATTCCAGGACATCTAAGCTAGACAGTGAAGAAGTTAAAAAACAAAAAGCTGGTAGTAATGTAATAGAACATGGGGCCCGTGTTCTAAACTAAGCAAGTAATAGAACTCAGCGGCATTGGCCATGTGGCACTGGCTTTAGAGTCCAGAATAGAAGGATCTACTGGAAGGATTGATGATAGTAAGTTGGAGCTAAGAAATAAGTGGTGATTAAGAAGAGACTAACATCACTGAGGTGAAATCTTTTGGGAAGTGATTTATGAGAGCCCAAAGAAGCTACATTCCAGAGATAACCAAGGTTGTACCTCATGCTGCAGCTGTACTTGGTAATGTTTATGAGTTACCCAGATATTACTGGCTTTGAAGGTATGAAAGGGTCATGAAGAGCAGCTGAGGCTTCACAGTATGAGAGGCCATGGAAGGCCATTTGTGATGGTATACCCACAGATGAGTTTTATGGCCAAGAACTGAAGGGGTCATGCAAGGGATTTGAGGCCATGCACTGTGAAGAGAGCCTATAAGACATTATTGGTGAAGCCTAGTTTCAGTGGAAGACCCCAGCATATTGCAGATGACAGCACTAAGAACAGCAGCAGCAGCAGACTGAATCAACCTGAGCTTTGAGTGCTATAGAGGGCAGAGCTGGAAAAGTGATGCTAGCCCTTTGGAGGAGCCCAGAAAATCATATATAGATCCTAGATATTGAAACAACATTGAAGTTGCCTTGGAAACTCCAAGATGTTTGAGATACAAGGGCCATAGGCATGGTCTCTTTGCTGAGGAACATTACTAACAGGGAGAGGAAGCAGCCCAGGAGAAAGAAGTTTGTTGCAGTCAAAAAAGATGAAAAAGGTTTTGGAGATCTGAAGACTGCTTTGTCATAATACATGGAGATGTAGAGTTCGGAGTTTGCTCAGCTGGTTCATTGTCTTGCCTTGGGGATTACAGTTAAATAATTGGATGTGTCAGAAAAGACTTTAATCTTTGGACTTTTAACATTTTTCAGACTGCAATAGACTATGGGGGCATTGTAAGTTGGACTGAATGTATGTTGTATTATACTATGTTTAGGTATGGCCCCCATAGACTTACATGTTTCGACAAGTGTATGGGGGCCAGATAGTGGAATGTCATGGTTTGTATGTGCTGGGTCCAGTGTGTGGTACTATTAGAGAGAGTTAACCTGTTGGAATAGGTGTGTCCCTGTATGTATGGGCTTTAAGACACTTATCCTAGCTGTCTGGAAGCCAGTATTCTGCTAGCAGCCTTCAGATGAAGATGTGGAACTCTCAGCTCTTCTTGCACCATGGCTAGCTGTATGCTGCCATGTTCCTGTCTTGATAAGAATGGACTGAATCTCTGAACATGGAAGCCAGCCCCTATTAAATGTTGTCTTTGTAAGAGTTGCCTTGGTCATGGTTTCTATTCTCAGCAGTAAAACCTTAAGACAGCTATAATACTTGAAACAATAAAATTTGCAGAAAAAATAAAAACATATCCTCAATACTATTCTTAAAATGATAACCCATTGATATCACTAAAAGGCAATCAGTGAAAGCATAAATAAAATAAAAGTGTGGGTGAAATTAAGTCAAAGTAGATTCAGCACTGCACAGCAAATGGAATGATCAGCAAAAGGAAAAGTAAATTTTGTGAGTGAAGATACGCAGACTATATTTCTAGGTAGTCAAATTTTAAGACATGTTGGTTGATTTATCACAACTGTCAGAAAACAAATAACTCCTTATTAAAATTAGGTAAAGCATTGCATGCAAATATATATTTTTTAAAGATGACATAAACATGGTCAATATAAATGCGTCACATGAAAAGTATGAGCATATGAAAAATGCCAAAAGCACCAAATATCAATGTTGGCAAAGCCATGCTTCCTTATTGCCCACAGCATTACTGTAAGGTAAAGGGTTCTAGTCAGAAAAAAGATTCAGTATTGAAAAGTCCCCAGGAAAATCACTTCTCTGCCTTTTGACTAAGATCAAGTCCCCAGAAAAAAAAGAATGTTTTTATATATTTCTATCTATCTATCTATCTATCTATCTATCTATCTATCTATCTATCATCTATCTATCATCCATCAGTTATAATTAAATAAGTGGGTGTGTTAGTCAGGAACAGAGAGAATTAGGCAAAAATGGGGCTTAGGGACTTGGCTGTATCTTTTGTACAATGCAAGATAGCAAGTGTGAGCCGTTTAGAACTAGAATTTATGAGGAAGTTAGAACAAACCTGTGCTATGTGGATTATTTCAAGTGGTCTTATAATGCTCTCTATGTTGTTTTGTGGAGAGGACACATTGCCTTGAGAAATGTGAGTTGAATAGTGTGCTGCTTTGTTTTGTTTGGTTTTGCAGATATTATTTATATTTCAGTTGTTATCCCCTTTCCCAGTTTTCGCTCTTCAACCCCCCTATCTAATCACCATTACCCTGCTTCTATGAGGGTGCTCTCCCACCAACACACCCACTTCCACCTCACCACCCTGGCATTCACCTACATTGGGGCATTAAGCCTTCACAGTAACAAGGGCCTCTACTCCCACTGATGCCCAATAAGGCCGTTCTCTGCTACATATGCAGCTTGAAACATGGGCCCTCCACATCTACTCTTTGGTTGGTGGTTTAGTCCCTGGGAGCTCTGGAGGTTCTGATACCTTGATATTGTTGTTATTCCTATAGTTTTGAAAACCACTTCAGTTCCTTCAGCACTTTCCCTAAGAGGAAGAACCTTTAGAGACCATATCGAGGGGTTAGGCAAGGCTTCTAGCTGGGAATGGGGACAACCACTTATCTCCAAATTTTTAACCCAGAATTGCTCCTGTCTAAAGGAGATAAAGGGACAAAGTGTGGAGGAAAGACTGAAGGAACGGACATCCAGAGACTGGCGCAGACACTGGGGATCCATCCCATATACAGACACCAAACCCAGATACTATTGCAGATGCCAAACAGGCTTATTGTTGATGATAGCTGTGCAAGTATGTTTTCTCTGTACAAAAGGCATGCTTGTATGTAAGCATTTACTGTCCCTAAGAACTAATCAGCATATCACTCTGTGGCTGTATTCCTGAGAAGATGTAAAGAAACATCTATTAAAGTCATATAGAGAGCTGGTGACAAACCAAAAAAAGGATATTATCAAATTTCAATTGATGAAACAGCTAATTTAATTGGGGCTTTTTATAAGACTATGGTTGATAACTTACTCAGAGAAACAGAAATGATTCAAAGAGAGATGAATCTCAAACGTCTACCCCAGCATGTGTGATGTCTCATATAATCTAAAACAGTGCAGCTTACTGCAAAACTTTTAGGCAGCTCAACAGGTCAGACATGGCCTCTTCCATGCAGTATTGTAGATCTTTGCCCCTTTTTGTACCTCTGATGGTATAAGAACCTTCCAGGCAGCTAGACTCTTTTAAGAATATTTCTAATCAATCCCAATTGCATATATAAGCTTGGGGAAAGAGGGACCTATGGCATCTTGTCAGTTTCAAGGACGTCCTGAGTTATTTATTTTCTGAGTGGTAAGAAATCGCCCTTTAGACTATTCTGCAGGAGAATGTGAATATATCCACTCCACAAACAAAAATATAAAGGATAAAAAATTATCCATTTCACACCTGAAAAAGATATCAGACCCTAGCTGGTAATGCATACAAATGAGTCATAAAATTCAGGAAAGAAAAATTATTAGTTTGCTATATTATCTTTAATAGATCATGCTTCACCTACAGTCTGGTTTCACATACAGAAAAAATAATGAGTATCTTGATTTGAATTAGGCTTTTACCTTCTCAGATTTTAAAGTTCATTTTCAAAGGAAATATAAAAATATTTATATATTTCTGGTAGAAACTTATTACTGGGTGAAAACTCACCCTTGCTTTGTCAGCAAGTAATATCTTGTATTATATTTAAAGAAGGGAGTCTTTACAGAATGTACACATGCAAGGATATATACTCACATGGTACTCCATTCTTCACAGAGAAATGGGGACCAGAGGAATATATGGATAGATTGATGGTAAGTAGAAAAATAGTAGATGGTGGTTAGAGGACAGATGGAGAAACAGATGTATATGGGTAAGCTAAAACTAAGGTTTGATTTTAAAATATTATTAAATGGAGATCAATGGTAAACAGGAAATGCTCTTGAAATATATCACCTCTTTGATAAAGGTTATTTGGCAGACCATGATAACTAATCAAACTATAGAAACTGTCACATTATCAAATCTGATATATTTTCTTTGTAGCACTAGAGAAAACTAGAGAATTAGAATTAATAAAGTAACCTATCAATATGAAAACTTGTTAGAGACTTAATCGGGGCCTGCCACCCCTCAGGCGGGAACCCGCCAGGCTTGGACCAGTAGCCAGAGTCTGGGTGGATCGGCGGAACACTTCCATGGAGTGGCTGGGAGCTGCTTGCCCCACTGTTCTCCCAGGCCCCTACACCAAATGTCTCCATCTTGTGCCCAGGACACCAGCAGAGAGGTGCAGGTATACAGACTTAATTGAGGCCTGCCATCACTTGGGCGGGAACCTGCCAGGCTTGGGCCAGTAGCCAGAGTCAGGGCATCTCGGCAGAACACCTCCACAGCGCGGCTGGGAGCTGCTTGTTCCATGTGTCTCCCTGGCCTCTACACTGAAGGTCTCCATCTTGCGCCAGGGTCACCAGCAGAGAGAGGCAGGTATCCAGACCTAATCGGGGTCTGCCATAGCTTGGGCGGGAACCTGCTAGGCTCAGGCCAGTAGCCAGAGCCAGGGTGGCTCAGTGGAACATCTCCACAGCGTGGTGGCTGGGAGCCGCTTTCCCCATGGTTCTCCCAGGACCCTACAAATGAAGGACTCCATCTTGTCGCTAGGTCGCTAGTAGAGATGGCCAGAGACACAGACTTAATTTGTTACTACCATCACTCAGGTGGAATTCTGCCAGGCTCTTGGCAGTGGCCAGAGCCTGGGGGCCAAGCGGGACATCTCCACAGCCACCGGGCCTTGTACTAACTCGGTTGGGAACCGACTACTCTGAGGCCCTCTCAGCATTATCAGCAGCAGTCTAGATCTTGCTGCCTGGTCATCAGTAGGGAACCAACAGGCAGGCCCACCCTCACGGGAGGTTAAAACACCAGCCAGTGACAACAAGGTCAATTAACGCCAGGGATAACCAGATGACAAAAGGCAAAGGTAGGAAAATTACTAACAGAAATCAAGGCAGCATGGCAGCATCCGAACCCAGTTTGCCAAAAACAGGAAGTCCTGGATACCTGAACACACCAGAAAAAGATTTGGATCTAAAATCACGGGTCAGGATGCTGATAGCTGAACACATAGAAAAATCTCTTAAAGAAACACAGGAGAAAATGGATCAAAAGGTAGAGGCCCTTATAAGGCAAATGCAAAAAACACTTAAAGAAATTCAGGAGAATATGGATCAAAAAATGGAAGCCAATAAGGAGGAAATGCAAAAATCACTTAAAGAAACACAAGAGAACGTGGGCCAACAAGTAGAAATAATAAAAGAGGAAACACAAAAATCCCTTAAAGAATTACATGAAAACACAAACAAGCAAACAAAAGATCTGAGCAAAACCATCCAGGATCTAAAAACAGAAGTAGAAACAACTAAGAAATCACAAAGAGAGACAACTTTGGAGATAGAAAACCTTGGGAATAAATCTGGGGCCATAGATGCAAATTTCAACAATAGAATACAAGAGATAGAAGAAAGAAGCTCAGATGCTGAAGAAACCATAGGAACCAATGATTCAACAGTCAAAGAAAATGCTAAATGCAAAAAGCTTGTAACTCAAAACATCCAGGAAATCCAAGACACAATGAGAAGACCAAACCTAAGGATTATAGGTATAGATGAGAGTGAAGATTTACAATTTAAAGGGCCAGCAAATATCTTCTACAAAATTATGGAAGAAAACTTCCCCAACCTAAAGAGAGAGATGCCCATGAATATACAAGAAGCCTACAGAACTCCAAACAGATTGGACCAGAACAGAAATACCTCCCATCACATAATAATAAAAACCCCAATTGTACTAAACAAAGAAAGAATATTAAAGGCAGTAAGAGAAAAAAGCCAAGTAACATATAAAGGAAGACCTATTAGAATTACACCAGACTTCTCACCTGAGACCATGAAAGCTAGAAGATCCTGGGCAGATATCATGCAGACTCTAAGAGAACACAAATTTCAGCCAAAACTACTATACCCAGCAAAACTCTCAATCGCCATAGACGGAAAACCAAGGTATTCCATGACAAAACCAAATTTGCACGATATCTTTCCACAAACCCAGTCCTACAAAGGATAGTAGGGGGAAAACACCAATACATGGAGGGAAATTACACCCAGGAAGAAGCAAGACAGAAACCTCCTCTCATCAAATCCAAAAGATAACCTCTCAAATATAAAAAAATAATTTCAAAAATGTCAGGAGGTAATAATCACTATTCCTTAATATCTCTTAACATCAATGGACTCAATTCCCCAATAAAAAGACATAGACTAACAGACTGGATACGGATACAGGACCCTACATTTTGCTGCACACAGGAAACATATCCCAATGTCAAAGAGAAACATTACCTTACAGTAAAAGGCTGGAAGACAATTTTACAAGCAAATGGTCTCCGGAATCAAGCCAGCGTAGCCATTCTAATATCAGATAAAATTGACTTTCATCCTAAAGTCATCAAAAGAGACCTGGAAGGTCACTTCTTGTTGGTCAAAGGGAAAATCACCAAGAAGAACTCTCTATACTGAACATCTATGCTCCAAATTCAAGGGCACCCTCATTCATAAAAGAAACTTTACTAAAGCTTACAGCACACATTGCACCTAATACAATAATGTGGGTGATTTCAACACCCCACTCTCCTCACTGAACTGATCAGGAAAGCAGAAACTAAATAGGGACACAATGAAACTAATTGAAACTTTGGACGAATTGGACTTAACAGATATATATATAGAACATTCACCCTAAAGCAAAAGAATATACATTTTTTCTCAGCACCACATGGTACCTTCTCCAAAATTGATCATATAATTGGTCACAAAAACAGATGTCAACAAATACAAGAAGATCGAACTACTCCCATGCCTCGTATCAGATCAATATGGAGTAAGAGTGGTCTTCAATAGCAACAAAAATGACAGAAAGCCTACATACACATGGAAACTGAACAATACTCTACTCAACAACACTTTAGTCAAGGAAGAAATAAAGAATTCAAAGACTTTTTAGAATTTAATGAAAATGAAGTTACAACCTACCCAAATCTATGGGACACAATGAAAGCAGTGCTAAGAGAAAAACTCATAGCCCTAAGTGCCTCCAAAAAGAAACTGGAGAGAGCATACACTAGCAGCTTAACAGCTGAAAGCCCTGGAACAAAACGAAGCTAATTCACCCAGGGGAGTACAAGACAGTAAATCATCAAACTAAGGGTTGAAATCAATCAAGTAGAAATGAAGAAAACCATACAAAGAATCAACAAAACCAGGGGCTGGTTCTTTGAAAAAATCAACAATATAGATAAACCCTTAGCCAAACTAACCAAAGAGCACAGAGACAGTATCAAAATTAACAAAATTAGAAATGAAAATGGGGATATAACAACAGAAACGGAGGAAATTCAAAAAATCATCAGATCCTACTACAAAAGCCTTTATTCAACACAACTGGAGAATCTGGAGGAAATAGACAATTTACTAGATAGATACCAAATACCAAAATTAAATCAGGAACAATTAGATCAGCTAAACCGTCCCATAACCCCGAGAGAAATAGAGGGGTTATAGAAAGTCTCCCAACAAAAAAAGTAAAGGACCAGATGGTTTTAGTGCAGAATTCCATCAGACCTTCAAAGAAGACCTAACACCAATACTGTTCAAACTATTCCACAAAATAGAAACAGAAGGAACACTGCCAAAGTCATTCTACAAAGCCACATTTACGCTGATACCAAAACCACACAACGATCCTACAAAGAAAGAGAACTACAGGCCAATTTACTTTATGAATATTGATGCAAAAATACTAAATAAAATTCTTGCCAACATAATCCAAGAGCACATAAAAACGATCATTTACCATGATCAAGTAGGCTTCATCCCAGGGATGCAGGGATGGTTCAATATACGGAAATACTTCAATGTAATCCACTACATAAACAAACTAAAAGAAAAAACCACATGATCATCTCATTAGATGCTGAAAAAGCATTTGACAAAATTCAGCATCCTTTCATGCTAAAAGTCCTGGAAAGATTAGGAATTCAAGGCACATACCTAAATATAGTGAAAGCAATATACAGCAAACCAGTAGCCAACATCAAAATAAATGGAAACTTGAAGCAACCCCACTAAATCAGGGACTAGACAAAGCTGCCCTCTCTCTCCATATCTGTTTAATACAGTACTTGAAGTTCTAGTGAGAGCAATTAGACAACTTAAGTAAGTCAAAGGGATAAAAATTGGAAAGGAAGAAGTCAAACTATCATTATTTGCAGATGACATGATAGTATACTTAAGCGACCCAAAAAACTCCACCAGAGAACTTCTACAGCTGATAAAGAACTTCAGCGAAGTAGCTGGTTATAAAATTAAGCAAATCAGTAGCCTTCCTGTACTCAAAGGACAAGGAGGTTGAGAAAGAAGTTAAGGAAATAACAACCTTCTCAATAGCCACAAACAATATAAAGTATCTTGACGTGACTCTAACCAAGCAAGTGAAATATCTGTATGACAGGAACTTCAAGTCCTTGAAGAAAGAAATCGAAGATCTCAGAAGATGGAAAAATATTTCATGCTCTTTGATTGGCAGGATCAATATAGTAAAATTGGCCATTTTGCCAAAAGCAATCTACAGATTCAATGCAATTCCCATCAATATCCCAAATCAATTCTTCATATATCTAGAAAGAGCCATTCTCAAATTCATCTGGAATAACAAAAAACCTAGGATAGCTAAAACTATTCTCAACAATAAAAGGACTTCTGGAGGAATAAATATCCCAGACCTCAAGCAGTACTACAGAGCAATTGTGTTAAAAACTGCATGGTATTGGTACAGCGACAGGCAAGTAGATCAGTGGGATAGAATTGAAGACCCAGAAATGAACCCACAGACATATGGTCCCTTGATCTTTGATAAAGGAGCTACAACCATCCAGTGGAAAAAAGATAGCCTTTTCAACAAATGGTGCTGGTTCAACTGGAGGTCAACATGCAGAACAATGTGAATTGACCTACTCTTATCCCCTTGTATTAATATCAACTCCAAGTGGATCAAGGACCTCCACATAAAACCAGACACACTGAACCTAATAGAAAAGAAACCGGGGAAGACTCTGGAAGATGTGGACACAGGGATAAAGTTTCTGAACAGAACACCAATTGTTTATGCTCTAAGATCAAGAATTGACAAATGGGACCTCATAAATTTACAAAGTATCTGTAAGGCAAAGGACATGGTCAGAAGGACAAAACGGCAACCAACAAATTGGAAAAAGATCTTCACCAAACCCACATCCAACAGAGGGCTAATATCCAATATACATAAAGAACTCAAGAAGTTAGACCCCAAAGAACCAAATAACCCTATCAAAAAACGGGGTACAGAGCTAAATAAGAATTTTCACCTGAAGAAATTCAGGTGGTCGAGAAGCACCTTAAGAGATGTTCAACACCATTAGTCATCAGGGAAATGTAAATCAAAAGAACCCTGAGATTCCACCTCACTCCAGTCAGAATGGCTAAGATTAAAAACTCAAGGGACAACAGGTGCTGGTGAGGATGTGGAGAAAGAGGAACACTACTCCACTGTTGGTGGGACTGCAAAATGGTAAAACCTCTCTGGAAATCAGTGTGGCGGTTCCTCAGAAAATTGGGCATGTCACTTCCAGAGGACCCTGGCATACCACTCCTGGGCATATACCCAGAGGATTCCCCTTCATGCAGTAAAGGCACATGATCCACTATGTTCGTAACAGCCTTATTTATAATAGCCAGAAGCTGGAAGGAGCCCAGATGTCCCTGAAAGGAGGAATGGATACAGAAAATGTGGTATAGTTATACAATGGAATACTACTCAGCAATTAAAAATAATGAATTCATGCAATTTATAGGCAAATGGTTGGGTCTGGAAAATATCATCCTAAGTGAGTTAACCCCACCCAATCACAGAAGAATACATGTGAAATGCAATCATTGATAAGTGGATATTAATGAGCCCAGAAGCTCTGAATACTCAAGGCACTATTAGCAAATCAAAAGATTCCCAAGAAGAAGGAATGAGTTGACACTGGTCCAGACCAGACTGGTTCCAGCTTTGCAGGAGAGTACCAGAACAGAGAAGGGGTTGGGGGGTGATTGGGGAATGTGCAGAGGGGAGCAGGGGGGGACCTATTGGACACATGGTGGGGGGCTGACTGGGAAAGGGTAAAGCCTTTGGAATGTAAACAAAGAATATAGAAAATAAAATTTAAAAAAAGAAAACTTGTTAGAAATGAATAAATCTGTTAAAGTCATAACCATTTTATTTATGTTAAAATTAGCACATGGGCTAAATAAAGTTGGAGCCAACATAAGCTGTCTTAGGACAAAGGAATTCTATTACCATAGACAGTTAAGGACATGAGGAAGCAGAAGAAATATCAGCAAGGAGGCTTGGCATAGAATATTCCAGATGACATTGGAGATGGATAAGTAAATTATCTCCAACTCCCTCCTGCCATCTTTTGCTCCTTCTTTTACTTGCTCCTTCCTTACCTTCTTGCTTCTCTCTCTCTGCCTCTGCCCTACCCATCTCACTATCAGTCTCCTTGAGATCTTATTGCTACATTTTTCTGCTTCCTAGTTATTCTCTATTTTCCCTCTGTCTCATTCTCCCTGTGATTCTGTCTCCTTTCCTGTATTTGCCTACAAGTTTGCCTATCTTCTTCTTTTCTCCCTTCTCTATCTTCTTTCCTATCCCCCTTCACATTCTTTTCTTTTGTCCTTATCTATCTCCTTCCCTGTTCGCTGTTCCCTGATTTCTTCAACCCTCTCTTACCCCTTCTTGCTGCCTCCCTTCCCCCACCCCTGCATATGTGTCAGTGTTTATGTGTATCACTCTCCATTTCTTCTTCCCTCTCTCTTCCGTCCTCCATTATGTAATACGTTCAAGGTCACCCTCAATTACATAGCAAGTTAAAGTTCAGTCTGGGATATAAGAACAAAAGAAAATCAATTGGACAAGAGCAATGTCTCAGAGAGCATGCATACTCACTTGACAGCTGCTTTCCTCGAGAGGGCTGCTCTGAGGAGTTATTTCTTCCAGTGCCTTTGGGTTTCCTTGTCAGGACACTGAAGCAAAAAGGAAATTGTGTTTGGAAAAAAAAGGCAGCTGTAAGTCCTAGGAATTCTTCAACAAGCAGCAGGATGTGGTGATGACTGGAGGTCATGGTCCAGGCAGCACCATCTCATAACTCAAGGCTATCTCACTTCTTACTTATAGTTACTGCACTCATAAATTGTGAGTTATAAGCAGTTAAATATTTGAAAAATGTTATTAATGTAATATGTAATGAATTGTGTTATGTAATGTAATATGTAATGAAATATATTGTAATATGTAATGAAATATGTTGAGCTGAGAGGACAAAGATTGTTTCATCTTTGTTTCTACAAGTAATCCAGATATGTCATTAGCTAGTCCCTCACTCAGATTCCAGATTGGAC
Organism: Apodemus agrarius; assembly: GCA_964023405.1. Lineage (NCBI taxonomy): Eukaryota > Metazoa > Chordata > Mammalia > Rodentia > Muridae > Apodemus > Apodemus agrarius. The sequence continues at coordinate 87,235,948 of OZ030017.1, read as the reverse complement.
TCCTAGAACTCAGATTTTAATGCAAATTCTGGGATTGAACTCAGGTCATCATTTTAAATGTCATTTATTTCGGTTCCTTTCAAATGCTAGTTCATATCTCACTGAAGAAATCTTGATATGCTAGATATATGTACATTGTATATTCTCTACCTGTGGATGACTGAAGTGTAAAGTTTACCTTTTGTTTCTTTTCCTCTTTGAAGATCCCTTTGGAAAGACAGATGAGCGTGATCCACTCACAAATTCAGTCTACCGTGACTCAGCTTTCATTGGAGGTAATCTGTCTTCATTACTGAAAGCACAAGAGATATTTATCACCCTGTTCTCTGTAGAAACTTATCTGAAGTCTTCCTTTCCCATGAGCATCCACTGCCCAGAATCAGGCACTCTATGTCCAGCCCTTAGAAATTTTATGCACAGTATAACATTAACAGAAGACCCTCCTCCAGTGCCAGCTCTGTGGCTTGATTCTGCCTCAAATTTAGCAAGCGTCTGAGTTTTGAACAAACAGCTGGCACATTTACTTACAGGCAGGCAGCCTGCATCTTGTTCATTGTATCCAGTTGTCACTTCTCAAGCACAAACAGAAACATACCAATAAAATTATGTGTGCAAAGAAGTCACATTGCGGCAGACATATGGACACAGTTCCTGTCGTTTTCAGTTTTCCTCTACTAAGTGATTTGGCTTAGATTTAATGAGCAGGGTGAAGCCTATGTGAGTGAAGTGCCAAATCTCTCAGTCCATCTGGCTGTGGATATAGAGCTTGCCAGCTCTGCTTGTAGCTCATCCCCTTTGCCTTCCTTTACTGTTTTTGAGCTGCCTGTTGGCCAACACTTCCCCAATCTGGATTCTGTCTCAGCTCGTATAATGCCTACAGTAGTTTTATGTTCCCATCTGGGGCTTGCAATATGGATTGTTTCTGAAAAACTGTTTATTGTATAATGCCTGAGATATGAAAATCCATTTCCATTAATAACTTATAACCCTAGCAAGTGGCAGCTGGGTTGAAGGAACCCACACCAGATGAAGTTCTTTAAAAATCACCAGGAGTCATTCATTATACCCCATTTAATTAACTCCAGCTCTGGATCAGATCTGTACTAAGTACAGAGAAAAAGGATGAGAAATACAGATACTACCTTCCTAGAATGAGCAGACAAAGAATGTGATAGAAAAGCAGTGAATGGTAGCAGCATAAAAATTAGTTCCCAAATGAATGGGACTGGAAGTACTCTACCACTATATGTTCCTAGAGAAGGAGAAATGTGACCTTTTCTTAGGAAAGTTCTTGAGACATCCATGTGACTTTAATGTTCCTTCAGGGAAGGGGATTGAACTTGACATTCTTTGGAATCAAGACATGTCATAAATAATTTTATAATTATTTTCTCTTCCTGTAAGTGTTCATTTAATAAGAAAAGATGGTTTTTGCCTCCTACACTCAATGGTCAGCTCTCTTGAGTGTCTTTTAGAGTGGGAAAATTATTGAAGCTGAAGATACTGGGAAGCATACCCAAGTATTAGCTGGAACTATTGTCTTCAATTAAGCAGCCAAAAGTGGCAACCTCTGGCATATTTTAAATCAACAATTCCTGTTTCAGAGTCATTTGTTGCTACCAAGATTAGACTATCAACTGAAATATTTGATTTTGTTGTCTTTAAAAATATTTGGGAAATATGTTACAAAAATTAGTTTAGAATTGATGCCAAATATAAGTGATCCTTAGTTATTGTCACAACTGTTAAATAAATTGATGAAAGATAGGTATATACATTTGACTCTCTGGTATCTATTCACAGAAAGAGTCACATTTAGACCAAGGAATTCTTAGCAAGGTTGAAAAATGACCAGGAATAAGTTTCTAAATTAATTTATTTTCTCACTAGTTAGACAATTTCAAAAGTAGGAAATATGTATACTATATACACATATACATATGTATATATTTTACAAATACAGAAATGAAGTTATCTTTGATGATAAAAACATCAGCACTTTGTTGCCATTAATTATTAAGTTTGTGTACACGTTCTTTGTTGATAAATAGCTTGATATTTATGTTCATTTACTTTGAAATAATGCCTGTTTATGTAGACCAGGATGGTGAAATGGCAGAGAGAGCAAGAGAGAACTTGCCTCAAAGCAAGGACAAGGCAAGAACAGACTCCTGAAGGTTGTCTTTGTCATTAACACAACTGCTAAGGTATCCATGCATGTATACACACACACATACACACACACACACACACACACACACACACACTCAGAGAGGGGTGAGGGAGAGGGATAGAAGGAGAAAGACAGAGAGATGGAAAGAGAGAGAGAGAGAGAGAGAGAGAGAGAGAGAGAGAGAACAAAAAAGACAGGGGGTGGCCTTTAGACCAAGGAATTCTGGGCAAGGCTTGGTGTATTTGGTGTCTTTGAAATCTATGAGGACTGGATTTAGTCACTAGCAACAAAACAAAATCAGGATTAAGAAACCACACGAACCCTTCATTTTTCTAACTCCATATGTATTCTTTGGTTATCAACATAACCTAGGGAAAAAAACCTTTTCCCCTTAGTACTGTGCTTGTAGAATGTTTTGTAGAAATTGAAGATCAAGAGCTTCTGTCCAGATCTTTATTTCTAGATATAGAGACAGAAAATTGTGTGTTGGCTTGTTTAATTTTTCTTTTCCCCAAATTTGTACCCTTGTCTAGCCTGAATTTTCTCAGTACTAGCTTTCTTTTCTTTCTTCCTTTTCTCCCTACAGGTGTCATATCAGTGGTGGCCTTTATCACTTTTTGTGTCATCGGAATCATGACCCACTTCCTCTATCAGCACAAGCAGTCACACCATACCAGTCAGACGAAGGAGAAGGAGTACCCAGAAAACTTGGAGAGTTCCTTTAGAAATGACATTGATTTGCAAAGCTCAGCAAGGAAGTGCAAACAGGAATACTTCATCTAAGATGCTGCAAGGTCACCTGGTATTTTTTATTGTGGAGATTCCATTTTCAAGAGAAGAGAATAACTCTCTTCTCTTTTCTGTTCTTCAATCTAAGTATTCTTTTTCTCTCATTTGCCATTGGTTTTGAAACACATACATCCACCAAGAGCACTGATCCCTTTGTCCCAGCTCAGATAGCTGTGACTGCTGCAGTCCGTTGACATCTGCCATTTTGAAAATGACCACTGGAGACACAGACTTCATCACTGTAAAAAAAGAGACACATGTGCAGACATACATATTCTGTGTTTGTAATCCAATTTCTTTTCATTTCTTTTTTTTTCTGGTTTTTCAAGACAGGGTTTCTCTGTGTAGTCCTGGCTGTCCTGGAACTCACTCTGTAGACCAGGCTGGCCTTGAACTCAGAAATCCACCTGCCTCTGCCTCCCAAGTGCTGGAATTAAAGGCGTGTGCCACCACCGCCCGCCATTGTAATCCAATTTCTTAACTTTCCTCTTTAGTTTCTCAGGCAGTGGTCTTGCAATATTCCATTAGACTTGAGCTCTGTGGTGTTCCTCTTTAACATTTGTCCTTGCCCAATATTGTTAGCCATTATGGCTTTAGAGGAGAAAAGGGTATGTGTGAGAGAGACAAAGAAAAAGACAGTGTCAGATCATCCTTTATGTGATAAGTTCACCAGGGAGTCCTGTAGAGCAGGAGGGTATGAAAGAAATAAATTCACCAAGGGAAATCAACATTTGTCCATTTAGTTGCCCATTGAGAGAGGAAGGAGGTTGGAAGACATGCTACAAAGTAATGCTTCTGAAATTGGTAGATTTGTGAGTGAGTGTGTGTGTGTGTGTGTGTGTGTGTGTGTGAATTGATAATTTTAATAGTATCCAGGACATTCTTTCCTAAAGATTGGCTCAGGTAAATGAGCCCAATTAATGTATTTTTTTGACTTAAATATCTGGAAGAATCTGACTCCACCCAAGATGGCAAAACTTGGCTTTCTTAAGAGCTGAGTAGATAGTGGCTATGCATCTGCAGGGAACATGGGATGGCAGCTTTTCATAGCATCTGCAAAACAGAGTGACTATAATCTGAGTGCCTCTGTTACAGGAATATCCAGCTGTGTGACCCAGGGCAGAGGGAGCCCCTTGTAGCTGGCTTGGTTTGATGGCATTTGACAAGCAACCAGAGAAATTTATTTATGTTAGTTTAAGGTTCACACCATAAGTAGTTCCCTGAGTTCATTGGTCATCCTGTCTCAGGAGCTGCTGATATTGAGTTACTGAATAATGATAAGGTACTTTGCTCCTCTCTTGATATGTATTTTAGGAATATGGATATAGTATCCTGAAACTGCTGTGAGGATATAGCTGCTCCTGTAACTTTCCAACTGCTTTCTCCACTTTACCAGAACCTGTTAGCTATGTTATTCCTAAGACTTCTGTACTGAAGTATAGAAATATACACATGTATGGATTCTGGCAGCCTAAACAGAATTTAAATAAAAGTCTGAACTGCTTCTGTGAAAAGGCTTAGGCCATCTTGACTCAGCTCCCTCAGTAGGAAAACAAACACACAAACAAAAAATAAGAAGAGCTGCATAAATAATGAGAAATAGCCAGGAGATTTACCCCTCTACATCCAATTCAGAAAAATCCAGTAAAGGAAGAATGTGTAGGTTAGCAGAAGCCACATTCTAGTAAAGATGTAATGAGTTCACTCTAACAACTGAGCTATTTCCCAAGAAGCAAGTGATGGGATGCTCTGCAGTCATCTGTAGATAAGAGGATTTCAAGGGTGTCCTTAGTTTATAAAGCACATTACATTTTCTAGTCCCTTTCTGTACCTATATACACGTCTGCCCTGTGCACTTGATTTTGTGCCTAAATAAGGTTATCAATCATCTCACGTTTTGGGTTCTTTTGTTAGCAAAGCATATAGTTCATCCAAAGAGGCATCTTGAATTTGTTAGTGAGTAATCTTGTTCATTTTATTTTATTTTAAGAATATTCCTAATTCTTTCCTTGGACAACTGAAGATAAAAAGACGAGGGAAAACAAATCTAAACATTCAGACCTCAGGTAATCCTAGAAGAAAGATAATTGAAGAAGAAAGTACTGGCCAAACCCCATTGCAGGGCCAACCTGATTTGCAGAGTGTGTACTTGCCAGTCAGTAGGTCATCCATCTTCTTAGTAAGTATCTTAGCTCTGACTTTTCAGCATTGCCATGGACTAAGAGGTTCATAATGAAACCCTCACTGGCATCATACAGTTTCAAGTCTATAGTTTTTCTTCCCTTGCAAAGCAAAGGGAATAAGGATTAAGTGTGATGCTGTCTACAACTTTAAGATATTGTCCTAAATGTGTGTTATTTCTTTAAATTTTTCTATGGATTCTTACCTACCCGTTTCCTCTTTTAGAATATCATTATCATTTTCCTACTGAATTTATTGTATAGCTGTTCTAGTAAACATGTCCTTTATAATTTTTCTATCTTTAATTAAAGAAATGATCATTTAATAAAATGAGAGATATTGAGAGTATTTCCTTTCCCCTTCCTTCCCTGTTTTCCAGTTTCTACTTTTGAAGTTTTTGGCTCTATAAAAGGTTACATAAATCACCTTTTCCTTGGGTCAATATTCCTCCATTATCAGAAATGAAAGTCATGCCAGGGTTTCTCTCTAAGCTCTTCCAGTAGTGAAATGACAAGCGCAAAAAAAAAAAAAAAAAAAAAAAAAAAAAAACCTGTTCACACTGGAGTATTTTCTTACTAGAGTCCTTAGAAACAAGCACCATATTTTGCTCATGTGATATTGACAGATAGAAATGAAGTTAAAAGCAAACTAAATGTGTATGGTTTCCTCATCCACTAATATGTACTTATAGACAATCATGTAAGGAAATGCAAGAAGCCAGTCTCTGCCCTCTGCATACCACACATTTTACTAGCTTTGTCCCTAGATGTGGGGCATTTTACAAAATGGTGGATGCATGCCAAATTGCTGAAGAATTGCAATTAGTCTCAGGGCCAAATCAGAATTTCCTCACAACTCCACAACACACATCAGATGAAAGGGTAGTAATCTGGATCTTCCTACACTGAATGCTAGCAAAGCTATAAACAAGAGCCAATGTTAGGGTGGTGAAAAGATTTATTTGGTTTATGTAGTTATTCATTTGTGCTAGAGCAAAAGATTCTACACACAGCACATGATAGCAGAGAAGAAGGACTATGCATAGTTAATTTGAAAACCATTTCTAGGGGCTTCTAGAAGTCAACACAGTTTTGAATAATTCTTAGAATTTTGTGTCTTATTTATTAACTTTACCAGAGGTGACTGCTGTGTTCCTCTTCTTCATCAAGCTAGGTAACTGCCCCAATATACAAATATTTGTAGGAAAATTGGACTCTTTGGATAGAGAAAGAATGAATGGTACCTGTATCAGCTATTAGGCTCAATTTCTGTCAACAGGGTTCACTTGGTAGCTCCACCTAGTTTTGGAGTCTATTATAAATGAGGGTGGCCTCAAAACTTTGAGACAACCACCTGACTCTGCCAAGGAGTAGACCATTTCCTCTGCTTTTGGCAAATAAACAAATTTGAATAGATCCAAAATGTTCTGTTTTTGATAAGGCATTCTGAATGTTTGCCTCTGCATATGGCAGACCCTGATATATACTGGAGGCAGAAGAGAGCAGCCTCTCCTTTTCTCCCCTTCTGCTCTCCTTTTTTTTTTTTTTTTGACATCCATTTATACCATGACTCTTTCAGATTTCCCTTCAGATGTTTGGTAGTCTGACATCTTTTAACTCTCCCCATTGTGCCCTAAAAGTCCATTTGACTATATTTTGGAAAATCTCTGGGAATTATAAATTGTCTATTGATAGAATAATTGTTGTGTTGTCCACCTAAATGAGGTTATACAAATATGTTCTACATAGATATTCCTGGCTTTTAAGGTCATGCATGTTTTTTTCTCCATATGATATCACCTCAATTAGAAGACTCACACGGGGAAATTGCATTCAGAACATTTTCATGGATGTTATGTTCATCCATGGACATGGGCACAAATCTGTGGAACTACACTTTTGCTAATCTACCAGCTACTTCACTTCTTTTGAATTCCATAGAGCTAAAGAGCTAAAATACAGAAACCATATAATAATAGCTGCTTGACAAGAGGTCTTAACACCTACCTAGTTTGGCTCTTAATCATTCCTAAAACCATTGCTTGGGTATGCTTGTTTCTCAACTCTCCTATAGACCATGTTTCAACTAACTAAATAAACATGAATGTTATACAGACTAGTGGAATAGGATGTTAATGGAAGTATAGATAGAGCCAGCAAATGTGAATACTCTTCAGTTCTTGAAGTATGACTGAGTGCTGTTTCATGTCTCTCACACAGAAATGTTTTCTTTAAAAGACTCACAGTTTATCTGAATTGTTTCTGTATACCAGTTTTTGGGACTTCCTCTACCTCCTCTTGCTTTACACACAGTTTTTCTCAAGTCATTTGTTTTGAAAATGTTTCTTGTCCTTTTTTCTCATCACATTGTTCACAGATTCTAGATAGTTGATCCACCTAAAAGGAAGGAATGTACAACACACACACACACACACACACACACACACACAAACAAACACACACAGAGAATAAAAATAAAAGGGCTGCTCCTTGAACATTATCCAGGAAAATATATCCATACCTACTTTGTAAGAAGACAAGTATCACTACTATGTGTTGGAAGTTATTTAAATGCTTCAGACAAAGTTCTAATAGTTATTTTTTTCTATTTTTGAATGATGCTGCTTCTTATTTTGTACTAAGGTACTGTGTGGAGGGGTAAGAAGCACATTTTATAGTAAAATAATGAACTTTTTATGCTACTCTTCTGTCATTTGTAATGTTTATAATCTACAAAATTGTTACATAAACATGAGGATGACTTAAGTAGCAGTGAGCTTTTGTGTTAGAGTAGATTTGGGATGGGGTCGAGGAGGAAAAATGTATTTATATAGCACATATGGCTGCTGGAAGTGAAGAGAGCTGAAGCATCCAACATGCAATGAGGATTGTTCCTATATAACTCAGGTGTCTCTTTTGAAGAGGCAATATTACAGGACCTGTTTGAGAAATATTTTATTCATCTTCATATGGCACTTCCACCATACGCTGGTAAATTCAATGTTTTGTGTGTTTACTAACATAGTCCAGGGATTCTTGAAATTATCACCCGAGTGATTTTATCTGCCCAGGGTGTTTATCCTAATGGCAGCCTTAAGCAAAATAAATGATAATCAAGATCTTCAATTGCCCTTAACCAAATTCTCCATGGATGGAAGTAAGGACATATTCGAGTCAGTGTAGTAGAACTTCCTTCCCTTTCCTTGGTCATGCCATCTTGGCATACATAATGTTAGAATGGTATGTCACTCTCCATCCATTACAGTGTGTACTTCATATACCCTCCACATGATACTCTATGTGCAGTCATTGCACAGTGATCCATATAACACAGGTAAAGCTAACATCAAATAGCAGTTTAAAATTAGGAGGCTAGTCCCAAGTTATGCCAAAGGTGATATGTGCCATAAATTATAGTTTAGTCATAATTTCATTAACATTATCCTGAGCTGTGTTTTAGATCCCAGCAGTAAATCTCAGAGGACATGAAAAGGTCATGGGGTATATTCAGTCACCGTGAATCCACATTGAATGTCCTCCCCAGATAGAGCCATTTTCATTGCGACCTTATAGGATGAAAAGAATGGCCCTCTAACCAGTTATCCTTTCACATTATAGTCAGCCATATCCCAAATGCATATAGAAAGTACTAGCTTAATCTTCCCTTTCAAAGGCAGTAACAAAAAGTATAATTTTGTCCTTCCATGAATCCTCTTCCAAAAAGAAGTAAATAAATGCACTGTGCTTAAAACTAGTATCCTTGTAATGTGAGAAGTACCTCATATTCGGTGAGGATAAATGTCAGCACTTTTCTCCTGAACTTGAAAATAGACAGGCTTTCCAATAGCCTATGTTCTCTTTAGCAGACAATTTTTGTTTCCAGCTAGTCTATGTCAGGATAGTAGAATATAAGGAAATGAAGACACATGACACATTCTAATTATACATAATATAGTAGCTATTTGGCACATAAAATACCTAAATTACTGAAACAAAGAATTACTATGTCCATTTCAAATGAGATATTAGAGTATTTCTGGCATGGTCAGGAATATGTTTGGCAGAATAAAAAGTCAGGGAGATTTCTTATAGAAAATAAATAACAATATATAGAAGGACCATTCCCAAATTCATAAAAGGCTTTCTTTTGATAATAGCACAACAGAGACAAAACTAACCACTTCCTTTGTGATTAGCTGCAGACACCCTGTTTCTTTGAATATTATGTTTTTTCCCTGTAACAGAATTTCCAATCACATGTGACATTGTCTCATCTCAAATGTGCTTGTAAGCCATGTAACATGTCTTAATACCCTGAATGGAGAAAGTTAATGTTATAGTTAGATTTCTTTGTTTTCTGTTTTTAGCTGCACTAAAGAAAGACTTCCATGTAAATATTGTATATTTAATAAAGAGAAAATTTTGTATCCTTTTGTGTGGAACACAGATATGTCTTGCTGTGTTGTTCTTTGGTTAATGAGGTGTCAAGTAATTAATCTCTCAGAGCCCACTTTGATTTCTTAGATCATTACTCCTAGCCAACATAACACGTGAAAACCACAAAATTCCTACTCACTTAGTTTATTGACTTCAGTGGAATTCAAAGTACTCACTAGGGCTCTATTATGTTTAACTGACTTATACCGAATTTCAGGTCAAGTACAAAAGTTCACCTAAGCAAGCTTACTGATTTGATAAAATGTTTCTTGAACCATTCTGTCTTCAGCATCTCACAGATACCTAGAGCCCTGTTCACCAGTTCTTTGTGTCCACTCACAATAATTTATGTCTTATTTTGCCTACACTTTTGTTTTCTGAAAGACTACTATTTGACAATAGCTCTATGTTTGAAAGAACAGACATACATTGATCCAAATTAGACTTGTCAACCAGATGTGTTTATTTAGATTTGTGTTTATGAGTTATCTGGTAAATATAGGTTTATTAATAAAAAATAAATTAATGTGATTTAATGGGTTTAATCCCAAGCCTCAAATAAACGAGGCATGGTGGTACCCATATATAAATTCAATATTCCTCATTAAGGTAATATAAGAGGATCAAAATTTCAAGCTCATCATTAGCTACAAAGCGAGATTGAGGTCATCTGGAGTTATACCAGACTGTGTCATACAAACACGCAAACTCCTGACATTTGAATTAATGTTATCAGACAAGATTTTAGGAAATTCTTATTCTTATCAGTCCAGAATGAATTAGAGAACCAGGGGAATTAGGAAAAAGAGGGAGCTAAAATATATAAAGAATGTAGCACTGGGACAGCAGGTGTTGGGGAGGAATGTGGAGGCCAATATATCTCAAACCTTCTGCACAATATATTTTTGGGAAAAATTCTATCTTTGAACTCAAACTTGGAGCTCCAAGCTCTTTCTGTTGAGTTCCAGATATCTGCCTTTCCCTGTCTCTGTCTTTCTATAACGGATTACTAGCAGGCACCAGTGCCTAGCTTTTCAATATGGGTGCTTGGCAGAGAATTTAGCTCTTCATACTTAAATTGGAAGAAGATCCCAACTGAGTTATATCTCCAGCCAGTTGTTATTTTATAATTTGTAAAAAGCAAGTAATGTGTGCTACACAGAACTGGATGCACATGGAAGATTTCCCTGCTCAGTGGCTGTTGATAAATGAGTTATGTTGGAAACCTCATCCATACTCTGTCTGGTTCTGGCTGTCATAGTTGAGCCTAGTAATAGTGAATAAATGAAATTTGCATGTCATTGTAGAAATAATTTGACATATCATGTTTGCGATAGATGAAATAATTCTAAATAATAGATGAAATAATTCTAAATAATCTAAAAAATGATCTTAAAAGAAATATCTGCAGCAATTATCAATATCAATGTCAATTAATGACTTCAAGGCTTTTGGCATGGTGGGCAAGGATTTCACATTTTATACCTTGTAGGTGGCTGAGAGACAGTAAACAAATATATCTCTTCTCATGTTAAGGTTGTTTTCTCATCACCTATAGGATTTTAAAATAAGCTTTGTACACACATAAAAATATTTGCCTTTTTCCTATATTTTGATAGCTTTATCAGAATCACTTAAAGGATGAAATAAGGTGATGAAAGATTTGTTATTCAAAATCCACCTGTACATGTTGGTTTATGCTTGGTAAGGGTAGAGAATAAAGAAGATAAGATCTGCATGTTTGTGTGTGTGTGTGTGTGTGTGTGTGTGTGTGTATTTCACAGGTATGCACATGCATGTGTGCATATATGAATGAAGAATAGGAAACAATGTTGTTCTTAAGGAACCATGCAACTTAATATCTTTGAGACAAGGTCTAGTACAGGTCTGAAGATTGACTTGTTCACTGGGTAAGTACCCACAAGTCTCTCCAGAGCCGCTGAAAAGAATGTGTTTTATTCAGAAGTTCACAATCTTCTCAATGCTGCAAACTTTTAAAACAATTCTTTCATTGCTACTTCATGAGTGCAATTTTGCTATTTTTAGGGATCACAATGTAAAGTATCTGATAGTCAGGATATCTGATATACTACCACAAATCTGTCTCAACATGCAGGTTGAGAACTACTGCATTAAGAGTAACAGAAATGAAGGGGGAGAAAAATATTCAGTTACAAATTTTATTGCCCAGACTTACAGTAATGAGTTTTCACAAGTGTTTTTTTTTCCTGACTGTTTTATAATCACAAAAGTTTTGTTGGAGCTGTTGTTGTTGTTGTTTTTTTTTCTTGCACAGTTCTGTATACTAGCAGTCCAAGAAAAGAATGCCAGGATGCACAGACTTCTATCACACTATAAAGAATGAGCCTTTGCTTAGTATATAGTACACAAATTCCTGGTTAGTTAGATGTCCAGCATATTTTAAAAATGGATGTGGTAATATACACCTGTAATTCCATTCTGCAGGAGGTAAAGGCTGAAGGATCAGAAGTTGAAGGTCATGCTTGGCTACAAAGAAAGTTCAATGGCAACCTCTCCTGTGTGAAAAGAGATACATTAATTATGAAATAATATACATAAAGTGATGCCCATGTACCACTATTACATGGTAAAAAGAGATGGGTCCTCTTTTGTAAAGGTATGAATTTTATTCATGGATCATAATCTAATAACATTCTAAAAACCATTTTCTTTTCTTTATTTCTTTCCTTTTTATTTTGTATTGTTTTGTGTTGCATTTTTTCTTGTCCTTTTTTTTTTACAAGGACAAAAAAAAAGGACATAAATAATCTGTATGTAACTTCTTTATGTAACCCAATAGAGCAACAGTGATTGCTAGCCACTAAAGATACCTATTGTACAGAGATATTGACATATGTAAAATATGATTCTCAGGGGCACAGATTCTTCCAATGTGATTAAGGAAGGAGAATGCAAATGCCCTGGACAAACTTCCAAATGGTACAATGGAAACTGCACTCTGCTATATATTCAACTTATTACATTGTCTTCTTTTTTTTAAAATTCTGAGCCATAACAGTCATACTGTATGAAGATAAGTAGACAGAAGTCATTCTCATGCACTTGTGTGTGGATATTCTTCAGCCCTTATCTTTATTTATTTATTTTTTAGGATTTATAACATGACCTTTGTAATATGAACACAGGTAAAATATTCCCAACTCAGAAACAAAATGTAAAATATTTCAAAATTTAGTATTTTCATGATTTTAAAATATAATTTTTGGCCAAACTGGCCACGGTAGTTCAGTCTCATGAAAGTGTACAATGTATATCCCCTATACCCTCTGACATAATTTTTTTATGTTTAACCCTTCAGGGAGAGTTTCTTTGTCCTGTAGAGAGTTTCATTTCTACTCTCATGTAATATGTACACTCATGATTTAATGTAATCCAGGATTCAAAAATGAGAGAAAACATCCAATAGTTATCTTTTTCAGAAAGACATAATTAATTTAACATGATTGTTTTCACTTGCATCCATTTGCTTGAAAATGCCAGAACTTCAACTTTATTTATGAATGAAGGAAGTTCTATTGCTCCATGTTTTCTTTACCCTTTACCTGGTGTACAGATACCTCTCTTGGTTTTGTAACTGGACTTTGGTTCTAGAGTGGTGACAAATACTGATATGTAAATATCTCTGCTATATGATGATTTGCTGACCTTGGCATCCACTCCCAGGTGTAATTGAGCCATATTTCTAGTCTTTTGATAAAAAAGAATACTACATAATTCAAAACTTTTTGATCAGCAATATGATATAACAATGGAAAGTTAGTACTCTACTAGACCTTCCGTATGCAAGTACACCAAAGCTAAGTTACAGGCCTGATACAAAGAGCTGTGGTGACTATTTAACATATCCAGGTTCTCCCAGAATCCCTCAGTCCCAACCTATAAGAGAGTATGGCTAGCATATCCAGTCCTCTACCCAGAACTCTCTAGCCCAGGGGCTTAATTGTCCTTCTTTCAGAGATACTTATTTATATAGTCCAGGCATTTTGGTTACCTAACTTATCTGCCTCCTGCCCCTTTTGTTATCCTGGCTACGGTCCTTGGCTTCTCTCTCCTTTTCCCTTCCCCTTCTCCCCACATTTTTCAGAGTCATAGCCACTCTGGTTCTCCCACGGGAGTCTGCCTCTCATTATGCTCTCCCACATATCTACAATAGACTTTTCCTCAACATAATTACAAGTACTCATGTCTTTTTCTTTCCTTTTTATCTCATTTTTTCATTCAAACAGCACCGCTGAACATAATCACATCAAGTGTCTGCATATTAGTTGTGTTTATACATTCTGTACAATTTTCAAAATGTTTCATGCTAAATACAGAAATATTCTGAAATACAAATATTGTATCGAATGCTTGTGGTCCATGATTTTTCCATTAAAGGATATTCTATCTACATTATTTATTTAGGTACCTTACATTATCTATAAGAACTATGCATTCCTTCTCCTATTGATTCACTCACTGAACAGTGCACTTTGAGATGTTAGAAATTATCACTTATGATATAGTACCTATATACAAAAAAAACATTACTTAGTTGAAGATAGGTGCCTCTCAGGGGCTATAGAGAATAGGGTGAGTTATGTTCATCATAATCAAGATGGCACCTAGCTGAGGGTGTTATTTCACTTGTGTCTCCAAGATATAAAGCTGCAAATAATTGAAGGCTCATATAAAAATTGCAGCTGAGAGAGAGAGAGAAAGAGAGAAAGAGAGAGAGAGAGAGAGAGAGAGAGAGAGAGAGAGAGAGGAGGGTACAGTCTCTGAAATTATGCATAGGGCTGAAACAGAGGTGCTGATTCTCTGTATTATACAGAACTGAGTTCAGCTTAGAATGGAATTGCAGAATTACTATTTAGAAATGACAGGCATCACTGCTGACATTTGTGAGTAACTATAACAGGGGCAATATTGGTATAGGAAAGCAAAAGTGATGGAGAACATTAAGGGGCTGATACTTAGGTCAGGTGCTTAACAGGAAACAATTATTACTTTCATTAATAATTTTTTTAAGAAACAGTTTTATTAGAGATTAAGATGAAAAAACCATGGGCACACAAGTTCTAAATCTCGGCAGCAGCTGGAAGGAGAAGTTTGAAAAGAAAGAAAACACTGATCTTTGAAGTCAGCATTCTAGAGAGGCAGCAGGTTCAACAAAGACAGTAGCAGAGGTGGTGGTAGTGTAGATTTAGAAAAAGAAAACTCAGGAAAGAATGTGTAAGCTTTGTCCAGTGCACAAATAAAAACAGAGCAAAATGGAAAGTTATATAATTTCTGAGTAACAAATGAGAAACTTGGGAGAGTTTGTAGCAAACTCAGCTATACCTACATTGTGCTCTGCAGGGCATTCTAGTCTTGCAGGAGGGAAGGACTTCTGACAAGGGAGTCACATTATTATATTAGGTAAATAATTATTGCTTTGCCTTCCTATAATATCTTCAGGGGAGTTAGATTTCCTGGGGGGTAAAGGGGAACACACTTCCCTTTTTATATGATCTTGCTAGGTAAACATTTTTTAAAAAACGGGACAATGCTAGCAGTGGGTTTTGTATCTTGGAATGTTGCATTTCAGAGATAGAGATAGACTTCAAGTTTTATTCCTTTGACTTAAACATAGTACTTTTTTGAAGAGCCCTAACAAAGACCTCTACTCTTACCTATGATAATTTAAAATCTAAAGAAGCGATTCCCTCTCTTGTGTTACCAAGAGAAATGGTAGGTGATATCCAAACATTATGTGGGAGGGTACTTTCCCTGTGAACCTTTAGGAAAGGTTAAGAAAGTTTAAGATATCAGACATTAAGAGGACCTGAAAAACAGGATATTAAATATATCTGATACAGAGGGCCCTAAAATGGAAGTTCTTTAATACTCATGATATTAAAGGAAAGCAAAGAACTGAGATATTATCTTTTTTCCCTTTTATTTTTTTCTCTCCATATATTACACACCAACTGCAGTCCCCCTTCCTTTCATCCCCTTAGTTTCTCTCTCCAACTTCTTATCTCCCCTAGATCTAACACCTGTCCATCTCCTCTCAGAAAAGAGCAGGCATACCTGAAAAATCAACTAAATTCAGCACAAGAAGCTACAATAAGACCAAGAACATACTAATAGGAAGAGAAGGTTCCAACAAGCAAAAGTCAGAGACATCCCATATCCTCACTATTACGAATCACACAAGAACATCAAACTATTCAACCATTACATATGTAGATGACATTGGACAGACCCCATCAGGATCCTTAATCTCTGCAAGCACCCATGAGTCCCTAGCATTTGGTATTGTGAGCTATGTTCTGGTGGTGTCTCTTGATCCATCTACTATCTCAGAACATTCCTTCCTCTTCTCCAGTGGTATAGCCCACTCTCCCTAATGTTAGGCTGTGGGACTCAGCATCTGCTTCCATCACTTGCTGGATGTAGTCTCACTGGTCACATTGATACCTATTCAGCTGGCCTCCAATTCCTTAACAATTTGCAAGCATGACAAAGTGACCTGGGTGCAGTTCAGATGGTTTGTGGCTGGGCTTCAGGGGAAGGATGTCTCAAGGACCTCCCTTTGAAGTATGAACCATAGGATGGGAAAAAAGAAATTCATGCTTTTACAAGGACACTTGTTTAATTATGTTCATGGCAGTTTTGTTCATAATAGCCAGAAACTTTCCCTCAATTAAAGAATGCATTTTTAAAATGTGGTACATTTCCCAGGACCCCAGACCAGCTATAGTGGCAGGCCTCCATATTGCAACCAGGACACAGCTGGAAAGGTGCAGGTACACAGACTCCATCTGGGGCTACCGCGCAGGGAGATCTGCCAGGCTCTCCTACCCAGGCAGGCCCAGAGGTGCCCGCCTAGGCTCTGCTGCACTTCCCAGCGACCTTAGGCTGTGCACCCAGGTAGCCGGAGGCAACCAGTTCCCAGGACCTTGGACCAGTGATAGTAGCAGGCCTCCATATTGCAACCAGGACACCGCTGGAAAGTCGCAGGTAGATAGATTCCATCAGGGGCTAACACGTGGGGGGATCTGCTAGGCTCTCGCTAGTAGGCAGGCCCAGAGATGCACGCCGAGGCTCTGCTGCACTCCCCCGCACTTCCCGGAGACCTCAGGCCATGCACAAAGTCAGCGGGTAGCAGCCAGCTCATGATCCCCTTGAGCAGCAATCACACATAACCACCAGTAGACAAACAACAGGTAAGCCCAGCCTCACAGGAGATTCAAACACCAGCCAGTGACAACAAGGTCAACTAACACCAGAAATAACAAGATGGCAAAGGTAAACGAAGGAACATCACTAAAAGAAATCAAGGCAACATGACAGCATCTGAACCCAGTTCGCCAACAACAGGAAGCCCTGGATACCGCAAAACACCAGAAAAACAAGACTTGGATATAAAATCACTGGTTAGGATGCTGGTAGCTGAACACATAGAAAAATCTCGTAAAGAAATAGAGGAGAAAATGGATCAAAAGTTAGAAGCCTTTACAAGGCAAATA
This sequence comes from Apodemus agrarius, assembly GCA_964023405.1. Classification (NCBI taxonomy): domain Eukaryota; kingdom Metazoa; phylum Chordata; class Mammalia; order Rodentia; family Muridae; genus Apodemus; species Apodemus agrarius. The sequence goes on along the minus strand of OZ030017.1, from coordinate 87,218,831 downwards.
CAAAAATCACTTCAAGAAATGCAGGAGAAGATGGATCAAAAAGAAGAAGACAATAAGGAAGAAAGACAAAAATCACTTAAAGAACTACAGAAGAACGTGGGCCAACAAGTAGAAGCTATGAAAGAGGAAACACAAAAATCTAGTAAAGAAATACACGAAAACACAATCAAGCAAGTGAAAGATCTGAGCATATCCATCCAGGTACTAAAAACAGAAGTAGAAACAACTAAGAAATGGCAGAGGGAGACAACATTGGAGATAGAAAACCTTGGGAAGAAATCAGGGGCCATAGATGCAAATATCAACAATAGAATACAAGAGATAGAAGACAGAATATCAGAAGCCGAAGATACCATAGGAACCATTGATTCAACAGTCAAAGAAAATACTAAATGCAAAAAGGCTGTAACCCAAAACATCCAGGAAATCCAGGACACAATGAGAAGACCAAACCTAAGGATTATAGGTATAGACGAGAGTGAAGATTTACAAGTTAAAGGGCCAGCAAATATCTTCTACAAAATTATGGAAGAAAACTTCCCGAACCTAAAGAGAGAGATGCCCATGAATATACAAGAAGCATATAGAACCCCAAACAGACTGGACCAGAACAGAAATACACCCCGTCACATAATAATCAAAATTCCAAATGTACTAAACAAAGAAAGAATATTAAAGGCAGCAAGAGAAAAAGGCAAAGTAACTTATAAAGGAAGACCTATCAGAATAACACCAGACTTCTCACCTGAGACCATGAAAGCTAGAAGATCCTGGGCAGATATAATGCAAACTCTAAGAGAACACAAACTTCAGGCAAAACTACTTTACCCAGCAAAGCTCTAAATCGCCATAGATGGAGACATCAAGGTATTCCATGACAAAACCAAATTTGCACGATATCTTACCACAAATCCAGCCCTACAAAGGATAATAGGGGGAAAACACCAAGACAAGGACTGAAACTACACCAGGGAAGAAACAAGATAGAAACCTCCTCTCATCAAACCCAAAAGAAGGTAACCTCTCGAATATAAAAAATAAATAAAATAAATAAATATAATTTCAAAAATGTCTGGAGGTAATAATTACTATTCCTTAATATCTCTTAACATCAATGGACTCAATTCCCCAATAACAAGACATAGATTAACAGACTGGATACGGAAACAGGACCCTACATTTTGCTGCATACAGGAAACACATCTCAGTGTTAAAGGCAAACACTGCCTTAGAGTAAAAGGCTGGAAGACAATTTTACAAGCAAATGGTCTCAGGAAACAAGCTGGAGTAGCCATTCTAATATCAGATAAAATTGACTTCCAACCTAAAATCATCAAAAGAGACTCAGAAGCTCACTTCTTGCTGGCCAAAGGGAAAATCCACCAAGAATAGCTCTCAATACTGAACATCTATGCTCTAAATACAAGGGCACCCTCATTTGTAAAAATCCCTACTAAAGCTTAAAGCACACATTACACCTAACACAATAATTGTGGGTGACTTCAACACTCCACTCTCCTCAATGGACCTATCAGGAAAGCAGAAAATAAACAGGGACACAGTGAAACTAATTGAAACTCTGGACCAATTGGATTTAACAGATATATATAGAACATTTCATCCTAAACTAAAGAATATACCTTTTTCTCAGCACCACATGGTACCTTCTCCAAAATAGACCATATAATTGATTACAAGACAGATGTCAACAAATACAAGAAGATCGAGCTAATCCCATGCCTCCTATCAGATCACCATGGAGTAAGAGTTGTCTTCAATAGCAACAAAAACAACAGAAAGCCCACATACACATGGAAACTGAACAATACTCTACTCAATGACACCTTGGTCAAGGAAGAAATAAAAAAAGAAATCAAAGACTTTTTAGAATTCAATTAAAATGAACGTACAACCTACCCAAATCTATGGGACACAATGAAAGCAGTGCTAAGAGGAAAACTCATAGCTCTAAGTGCATCCAAAAAGAAACTGGAGAAAGCATACACTAGCAGCTTAAGGGAAAACCTTAAAGCCCTGTAAGAAAGACAAGTTAATTCACCCAAGAGGAGTAGAAGACAAGAAATCTTCAAACTCAGAACTGAAATCAAGCAAATAGAAAAAATGAAAACCATACAAAGAATTAACAAGAGCAGGAGCTGTTTCTTTGAGAAAATCAACAAGATAGATAAACCCCTAGCCAGACTAACCAAAGGACACAGAGACAGTATCTAAATTAACAAAAGTAGAAATGAAAAGGGAGACATAACAACAGAAACTGAGGAAATACAAAAGATCATCAGATCCTACTACAAAGGTCTATACTCAAAACAACTGGAGAATCTAGAGGAAATGGACAAATTCCTAGAGAGATACCAAATACCAAAATTAAATCAGCATTAAATAGATCAGCTAAATAGTCCCATAACCCCTAAAGAAATAGAAGGGGTTATAGAAAGCCTCCCAACCAAGAAAAGTACGGGACCAGATTGTTTTAGTGCAGAATTCTACCAGACCTTCAAAGAAGACTTAACACCAATACTTTTCAAACTATTCCACAAAATAGAGACAGAAGGGACACTGCCCAACTCATTCTTCGAAGCCACAATTACGCTAATACCTAAACCACAAAAAGATCCAACAAAGAAAGAGAACTACAGGCCAATTTCTCTTATGAATATAGATGCAAAAATACTAAATAAAATTCTTGCTAACCGAAGCCAAGAGCACATCAAAACGATCATCCACCATGATCAAGTAGGCTTCATCCCAGGGATGCAGGGATGGTTCAATATATGGAAATCCATCAATGTAATCCACTACATAAACAAACTGAAAGAAAAAAACCACATGGTCATCTCATTAGATGCTGAAAAAGCATTCGACAAAATTCAGCATCCTTTCATGCTAAAAGTCTTGGAAAGAGCAGAAATTCAAGGCCCATACCTAAACATAGTAAAAGCAATCTACAGCAAACCAGTAGCCAACATCAAAATAAATGGAGAGAAACTTGAAGAATTCCCACTAAAATCAGGGATTAGACAAGGCTGCCCTCTCTCTCCATATCTTTTCAATATAGTACTTGAAGTTCTAGCAAGAGCAATTAGACAACATAAGGAAGTCAAAGGAATACAAATTGGAAAGGAAGAAGTGAAACTATCATTATTTGCAGATGATATGATAGTTTACCTAAGTGACCCAAAAAACTCCACCAGAGAACTTCTACAGCTGATAAACAACTTCAGCAAAGGGGCTGGTTATAAAATTAACTCAAGCAAGTCAGTGGCCTTCTTGTACTCAAAGGACAAGCAGGCTGAGAAAGAAATTAGGGAAATAACACCCTTCACAATAGCCACAAACAACATAAAGTATCTTGGTGTAACTCTAACCAAACAAGCGAAAGATCTGTACAACAGGAACTTCAAGTCCTTGAAGAAAGAAATCTAAGAAGACCGCAGAAGATGGAAAAATATTTCTTGCTCCTGTATTGGCAGGCTCAATATAGTAAAAATGGCCATCTTACCAAAAGCAATATACAGTTTCAATGCGATCCCCATCAAAATCCCAACTCAATTCTTCATAGATCTAGAAAGAGCAACTCTTAAATTCATCTGGAGCAACAAAAAACCCAGGATAGCTAAAACTATTCTCAACAATAAAAGGACTTCTGGGGGAATCAATATCCCTGACCTCAAGCAGTACTACAGAGCAATTGTGTTAAAAACTGCATGGTATTGGTATAGCAACAGGCAAGCAGATAAATGGAACAGGATTGAAGACCCAGAAATTAACCCACAGACTTATGGTCGCTTGATCTTTGATAAAGGAGCCACAACCATCCGGTGGAATAAAGATAGTCTTTCAACAAATGGTGATGGTTCAACTGGAGGTCAACATGCAGAAGAATGCGAATTGACCCACTCTTATCTCTTTGCACTAAGATCAACTCCAAGTGGATCAAGGACCTCCACATAAAACCAGACACACTGAAACTGTCAGAAAAGAAACTTGGGAAGACCCTGGAGGACTTGGGCACAGGGGAAAAGTTCCTGAACAGAACACCAATAGCTTATGCTCTAAGATCAAGAATAGACAAATGGGACCTCATAAAATTACAAAGTTTCTGCAAAGCAAAGGACACTGTCAGAAGGACAAAACGGCAACCAACAAAGTGGGAAAAGATCTTCACCAACTCCACATCCGACAGAGGGCTAATATCCAATATATACAAAGAACTCAAGAAGTTAGACCGCAAAGAAACAAATAACCCTATCAAAAAATGGGGCACAGAGCTAAACAAAGAATTTTCACCAGAAGAAATTCAGATGGCCGAGAAACACCTTAAAAGATGTTCAACATCATTAGTCATCAGGGAAATGCAATCAAAACAACCCTGAGATTCCACCTCACACCAGTCAGAATGGCTAAGATTAAAAACTCAAGAGACAACAAGTGCTGGCGAGGATGTGGAGAAAGAAGAACACTCCTCCACTGTTGGTGGGATTGCAAAATGGTAAAACTGCTCTGGAAAACAGTTTGGCGGTTCCTCAGAAAATTGGGCATGTCCCTTCCAGAGGACCCTGGCATACTACTCCTGGGCATATACCCAGAGGATTCCCCTGCATGCAATAAGGACACATGCTCCACTATGTTTATAGCAGCCTTGTTTATAATAGCCAGAAATTGGAAGGAGCCCAAATATCCCTCAAAGGAGGAATGGATACAGAAAATGTGGTATATTTATACAATGGAATACTATTCAGCAATTAAAAATAATGAATTCATGCAATTTGTAGGTAAATGGTTAGACCTGGAAAATATCCTGAGTGAATTAACCCAATCACAAAAGAATGCACATGAAATGCAATCACTGATAAGTGGATATTAATGAGCCCAGAAGCCCTAAATACTCAAGACACAAATAGCAAGTCAAATGATTCCCAAGAACAAGAAAGGAGAGGACCCTGGGCCTGTAAAGATTGCATCCAGTTTAGTAAAGAAACCGAGGGGGGAGGGGGAATGATTGGGGAACAGTTGGGGGGGAGAGGAACTATGAGAACTATGGTGGGTGCGAACTGGGAAAGGGGAAAGCCTTTGGAATGTAAACATAGAATATAGAAAATAAAATATTAAAAAAAAACAACTGGAGAATCTAGAGGAAATGGACAATTTTCTAGACAGATACCAAATACCAAAATTAAATCAGCATTAAATAGATCAGCTAAATAGTCCCATAACCCCTAAAGAAATAGAAGGGGTTATAGAAAGCCTCCCAACCAAGAAAAGTACGGGACCAGATGGTTTTAGTGCAGAATTCTACCAGACCTTCAAAGAAGACTTAACACCAATACTTTTCAAACTATTCCACAAAATAGAGACAGAAGGGATACTGCCTAACTCATTCTTTGAATCCACAATTAGGCTAATACCTAAACCACAAAAAGATCCAACAAAGAAAGAGAACTACAGGCCAATTTCTCTTATGAATATCGATGCAAAAATACTAAATAAAATTTTAGTAAAATCAAGAGCACATCAAAATGATCATTCACCATGATCAAGTAGGCTTCATCCCAGGGATGCAGGGATGGTTCAACATACGGAAATCCATCAATGTAATCCACTATAAACAAACTAAAAGAAAAAAAAAAAAACATGGTCATCTCATTAGATGCTGAAAAAGCATTCGACAAAATTCAGCATCCTTTCATGCTAAAAGTCTTGGAAAGAGAAAGAATTCAAGGCCCATACCTAAACATAGTAAAAGCAATCTACAGCAAACCAGTAGCCAACATCAAAATAAATGGAGAGAAACTTGAAGCAATCCCACTAAAATCAGGGACTATCAAGGCTGCCCTCTCTCTCCATATCTTTTCAATATAGTACTTGAAGTTCTAGCGAGAGCAATTAGACAACATAAGGAAGTCAAAGGGATACAAATTGGAAAGGAAGACGTCAAACTATCATTATTTGCAGATGTTATGATAGTTTACTTAAGTGACCCAAAAAACTCTACCAGAGAACTTCTACAGCTGAAAAACAACTTCAGCAAAGGGGCTGGTTATAAAATTAACTTAAGCAAATCAGTAGCCTTCTTGTCCTCAAAGGACAAGCAGGCTGAGAAAGAAGTTAAGGAAACAACACCCTTCACAATAGCCACAAACAACATAAAGTGCCTTGGCGTAACTCTAACCAAACAAGCAAAAGATCTGTATGACAGGAACTTCAAGTCCTTGAAGAAAGAAATTGAAGAAGACCTCAGAAGGTGGAAAAATATTTCTTGCTCCTGGATTGGCAGGATCAATATAGTAAAAATGGCCTTCTTACCAAAAGCAATATACAGATTCAATGCGATCCCCATCAAAATCCCAACTCACTTCTTTATAGATCTAGAAAGAGCAATTCTCAAATTCATCTGGAGCAACAAAAAACCCAGGATAGCTAAAACTATTCTCAACAATAAAAGGACTTCTGGGGGAATCAATATCCCTGACCTTAAACAGTACTACAGAGTAATTGTGTTAAAAACTGCATGATATTGGTACAGCAACAGGCAAGTAGATCAATGGAATAGGATTGAAGACCCAGAAATGAACCCACAGACTTATGGTCACTTGATCTTTGATAAAGGAGCCACAACCATCCAGTGGAAAAAAGATAGTCTTTTCAACAAATGGTGCTGGTTCAACTGGAGGTCACCATGCAGAAGAATGCGAATTGACCCACTCTTATCTCCTTGCACTGAGATCAACTCCAAATGGATCAAGGACCTCCACATAAAACCAGACACACTGAAACTATTAGGAAAGAAACTTGGGAAGACGCTGGAGGACATAGGCACAGGGGGAAAGTTCCTGAACAGAACACCAATAGGTTATGCACTAAGATCAAGAATTGACAAATGGGACCTCATAAAATTACAAAGTTTCTGCAAGCCAAAGGACACTGTCAGAAGGACAAAATGACAACCAACAAAGTGGGAAAAGATCTTCACCAACCCCACATCCGACAGAGGGCTAATATCCAATATATACAAAGAACTCAAGAAGTTAGACCCCAAAGAACCAAATAACCCCATCAAAAATGGGGTACAGAGCCAAACAAAGAATTTTCACCAGAAGTAATTCGGATGGCTGAGAAACACCTTAAGAGATGTTCAACATCATTAGTCATCAGAGAAATGCAAATCAAAACAACCCTGAGATTCCACCTCACACCAGTCAGAATGGCTAAGATTAAAAACTCAAGAGACAACAAATGCTGGCGAGGATGTGGAGAAAGAGGAACACTCCTCTACTGTTGGTGGGATTGCAAAATGGTAAAACCACTCTGGAAATCAGTGTGGCGATTCCTCAGAAAATTGGGCATGTCCCTTCCAGAGGACCCTGACATACCACTCCTGGGCATATACCCAGAGGATTCCCCTGCATACAATAACGACACATGCTCCCCTATGTTTATAGCAGCCTTGTTTATAATAGCCAGAAATTGGAAGGAGCCCAAATATCCCTCAAAGGAGGAATAGATACAGAAAATGTGGTATATTTATACAATGGAATACTACTCAGCAATTAAAAATAATGAATTCATGCAATTTGTAGGTAAATGGTTAGACCTGGAAAATATCATCCTGAGTGAGCTAACCCAATCACAAAAGAATACACATGAAATGCAATCACTGATAAGTGGATATTAATGAGCCCAGAAGCCCTAAATACTCAAGGCACAATTAGCAAGTCAAATGATTCCCAAGAAGAAAAGAGAGGACCCTGGGCCTGGAAAGATTGGATCCAGTTTTGTAGAGAAACTGTGGGGGGAGGGAGAATGATTGGGGAATAGTTGGGGCGGAGAGGAACTATGGGACATAGGGAGGGGGGAAACTGGGAAAGGGGAAAGCCTTTGGAATGTAAACATAGAATATAGAAAATAAAAATTAAAAAAAAATGTGGTACATTTAAAAAAATGGACTATTACTAAGCTTTTAAAAACAATGTCATCGTGAAATTTCCAGGAAAATGGATGGGGCTAGAAAAACAAGTCCTTCTGAATGAAGGAACTCTGATCCAGAAAGAAAAATATGTTATTTACTCCCTTAGAACATAGGTTGTAAGTTCAGAGGTTTGTTACTTAGCCTCTCTGGGGCTGTGGACTATAGCTTGATTGTCTTTGACTCTATATCTAATATCCACTTATAAGTGACTACATACAATGTTTGTCTTTCTGGATCTGGGTTACTTCATTCATGATGATTTTTTTTCTTGTTCTATCCATTTGCAGACAAATTTCATGATGACATTTTTGTTGTTGCTGAGTTTAAATTATTTATTCACTTTCATTATTGTTATAATTATTATTTAATCTTTTTCTCACTGTCCCTTCCTTGTCTGCTCCCTAACAATTTCTCATCCCATTTCTGCCCCCTCATCACCAAGAACGTGTCCCCACCCTCACCCACCCAGATGGCGCTACTCCCTGGGGCCTCAAGTCTCTCTAGAATTAGGTTCATCTTTACTCTGAGGCCAGACCAGGCAGTCTTCTGCTGTTTATGTATACATGACATCTAGTAGAGGGATGGGGAAAAAACTATGAGCCAGAATTTTTCATTTCTGAAAGAACTGTAGGGACAAAAATGGGGAAGAGGCATGGAAACAGGAGGCTCCAAGGTCTTACACTATTACTATCGTGTGCTTACACACAGGAACCTAGCAAGGCTGACCTCTGAGAAGCCCAACAAGCAGCTGAAAGAGTTTGATACATATACTTACACCCTACCAATGGATAGAAGCTGAGGACCCATGTGGTTGAATTAGGGAAAAACAAGAAAAAGCTGAGGAGGAGAGTAAACCAGGAGGAAGATCAGCAATCTCAACAGACCAGGACCAATGAGATCTCTCATACACTGAGCCACCACCAAGACAGCATACACTAGTTGATATGAGGCCCTCAACAAATATAGAGCAGGAATATCCCACTGCTGATACCAAATTCTGTCTTAGTTTGGGTTTTACTGATGTGAACAGACACCATGACCAATGCAAGTTTTATAAAAGACAACCCTTAATTGTGATTGATTTACAGGCTCAGAGGTTCAGTCCATTGTCGTCAAGGCAGAAACATGGCAGCATCCAGGCAGGCATGGTACAGGAGGAGCTGAGAGTTCTACATCTTCATCTGAAGGCTGTTAGTAGAAGACTGACTTCCAGGCAGCCAGGGGCAGGGTCTTAAGCCCACACCCACAGTGACACACCTACTCCAATAAGGCCACACCTCCTAATAGGTTCACTTCCTGGGCCAATCATATACCAACCATCACACCTCTTTCTTCTTTATACACATCTATAAACATCCTATTTTAGCCTCTTTTTGAATGTTGAAATGTCAGAATGAAGTACCATGATGGCCAACATGAGAAAATGAGACAAAGGAGGAATGTACAAATGTTTATAAATAAGCTATAGCACTTTAAAATATACTCAGAAAATATTTGGAAACCGATAAAAAAAAGTATAGGTTAGATCTAATGTGTGAACATGTGAATAATTTATTCCTCTAGAAAAGGTAGCTGTTATTCTCCATTTCAGGTCATTCAATATTTATTGATTTTTCTATTTTTGTTACTCAAAACTTATTTTCAGCTAAAGTATTTTGTTAAGGCAACTATTTAGGAAAGCATAACTATATTTTTGTTGCATTTGCCCCTTAATCTTAGAGCATTAACACAGAAACACACAAGTGTATAATGTGCAGAGTGAAGAGACTTTGGAATAGTTAGTCCTAAATGAGAAATATCTTTCTCAAACTCCACTCTTCTAGATATATCAATCTTTGTCAAAGAGAAAGCAGAAGGATTTTCAGAACCATAGGTGGATGACTCCAATGAACCCCTTTATTTCACACACAAATAATGACTGATATATATATATATATATATATATATATATATATATATATATATATAACACACACACACACATATACACACACACACACACACACACACACACACACACACACACACATATATGTATATGAACTCAAAGAGACTGTGACAGCACTCATAAGACCTTTAGAGCTTCAAAGCAGGTAACATCTTAGAAACAATAAGGCAAAAAGACAGAAACTCCCATGCCTATTAAAGAGCCTATCTGTAATTGATACCTGCTGGGAAGGAAAAAACATCAGTCTCCTAGAATGGAGAGTTAGTGGGTAAACAAATATACTCCATGGCTGGAGTATGCAAATAATAGTTGTTAAACATAAAATGGATTCATTGAGGTTATTTATAGAAGTTCAGGCAACTAGGAAACAGCTGCAACACAGAAAACATCCCAGAATGTGGGAAAGCTTGTGATCCTGCAGCTTTTGAGCCTCCTGCCTACCTTACAGGTAATTCTTCTATTGTTGTCTCTACCTCCCTTGGTTTTGGAGCTTCTTGATCCTGTTAATTATGCTAACCTTTATGTGTCTTATGAACTTACCTAGTCTCTCCTAGAAGTGATGTTTTATTTTTCAGTAAATGGTTATTCAGGGAAGGTGAACATGCTTTGATGGGAAGTTGTGGGAATTTTGCTGGCCACATGGCAGGAATCTGACATTGGCCAAGGTCAAGGAAATGGGCTTCAGTCAGGAATCTGAAATTAGTCCATGACAAGGAAATACGCTCAGGCAGGAATCTAATTTTAGGCTAGAACAATAAGTAGGCTTCAGACATAAATATGACTTTGGCCTGGAACAGGGAAGTAGGATCAGATATATTGGTCATTCTGATAAGCCCTTAGAAACAATGATCCTGGGATTGATCATGGCACTTTGTTTATTGCCTTGCTTGTTCCTCAACCTAGAACTGACTTTATTACTTGAATGCAATTAAAAGGGTATAAAAACAGATTGGGAAAAAATAAACCTGCCTCAGCCTCAGAACTGGCTTGGTCATGCTACAAGGTTGTCTATTTTTTTTTCTTTTTATTCGTCACTCCTTTGCTGGAGTACCTGTTGAGTGACTGAGCTGGCTGGGTCAGAGAGCTCACAAAACTAACAGTTGGGGTTATCCACACAGGTGTTAATTGAATGTCATGTAAAGATTGTTCTGGACAGGGATTTGCTCTAAACTTGATCTTGTTTCTGAGTTCTAATTTCAAAAGCATAGCTTTTCATTTTCCTTCTTCCTATTTCATGCAATTTTATTTGCTAAAACTTGTCTAAGTGGTTCCTTTTGTAGGTCTGTAATGATCCTACAGAAATAAGGATATTTTAAATGGACTAAGCCCCTCCAAGGAACCACTCTGGAAACAATACTTGCACATAAGTGAGGGAATAAAGCATGTTTTAAATGTCGAGGTTTTGATCATTTTTGAAATGATTGTCCTAGGAACAGAGTTGTCATAAGTGGGAAATTGAGTTACACCCAGGATTTTGTCCTCAGGAAGGGTAACCACTGGGCCAGGGAATGTAAACCTTAGACAGATAGTAAGGGCTGTCTCATGTTGGAAAATGAGTAGACCTGCCAGCCTCAGGCCCCCAGACACCCACAGCAAGAAGCTTATGGGGCCATGAAGCTGCTGCCAGGCCAGGGAATTCTGATTTAGAACTTATCAGTGCAACAGCCGGAAGCACAGGATTGAACCTCCATTCTATCTCCCTTGCTATATTAACCCCAGAAATGGGAGTTCAGATCCTGTCTACAGGAGCTTTTGGACCTTTGCCTGCAGAAACTTGGGTATTGTTTCTAGCATGAAGGACTACCATTATAAAAGGATCACAGATTTATCCATGTATCAGAGATAATGACTATTGGAAAAAAAAATAAAATTATGGCTTCTGCCCCTCATGGTATCGTATCTGTACCTTCTAACCAAAGAATTGCTTAACTTATCTTAGTTCCTTTGCATCTGTTATCTTCCAGATTTGTAAGAGTGAGAGAGAACTGAGAGGCTTTAGTTCCTCTGATGTGTATTGCATTCAATCTATTACTAGTAAGAGACCTAACCTTAAATTAACAATGGAGCTTTGTTAGGATAAATAGGAAAAGCTTTGAAGGATAAATAGATACTGGAGCTAATGTGACAATTATTAGAGGACAAGTTGGTGTTCAATTTGACCTTTGTCATTCCCCTTTAAGGGATTGGTTATTGCCAATAACCCAAAGTAAAGCACTAAAGTTCTAACGTGGATAGATGAGGAGGGCAATTCAGGACAAATTCTGCCCCATGTCATGCCAATGTTTCCTATTACCCTTTAGGAAATAGATCTCTTGTCACAGATGGGTCTTATAATGTGTAGTCCTAATGAAGTAGTGGCTAAGCAGATACTAGAACAAGGATTTTTGCCTGGCCAGGGGATAGGAAAAGAAGGACAAGGTGTTAAAAAGTTTGAAATTCCTAAGCCTCACTCTGACTCTGGAGGTTTGAGGCATTTTCCATAATGAACACTATCTTGCCTGCATCCCATGCTGATAAAATTAAATAGCTTAATAACAATCCATTGTGGATTGATCAGTGGTCTTTATCTAAAGAAAAAATAGAAGCCCCTCTTTGCTAGTGCAGGATCAACTAGAGGCAAGACATCTAAGAGAATCTCAGTCACCATGGAATACTCCAAAATTTGTTATCAAGAAAACATTCTGGTAAATGGAGATTGTTACAAGAATTAAGAAAGGTAAATGAAACCATGGTATATATGGGAGCATTATAACCTGGCCTTCCATCCCCAGTGACTATTCCTAGAGAATATTATAAAATAGTGATTGATTTGAAAGATTGTGTCTTTGCTATTGCTTTGCACCCTGAGGACTGTGAAAGATTCTCTTTCAGTAAAAAGATACCAATGGCCAGTTCTTCCCCAGGACATGGCCATCAGTCCCAAGTCAAAAGTTTGTGGCACAGGGCATTCAGCCTGAAAGACAGCAATGGCGAGAGATATACCTTGTTCATCACACAGGCGATGTCCTGATAGCAGGAAAAGATCCTCAGGACTTGCTTTTATGTTATTGAGATTTACAATAGGCTTAAGTTGATAAAGGACTCCAAATAGCTCCATAAACGATGCAAAGTCAAGATCCTTATAATTATTTGGGCTTTAGACTTACAGATCAAGTTGTTTTTCCCCAGAAGATAATTATTTGCAGAGATAGCGTAAAAACTTTAAATGATTTTCAAAAAGTGTTAGGTGATACCAATTAGCTTCACCCCTATTTAAAACTTACTACATGAGAATTATGACCTTTATTTGATATTCTAAAAGGGAGTACTAATCCCAGCTCCCCTAGATCTTTAACCCCAGAGGGACTACTGGCATTACAAATAGAAAGAGCTATTGAAAAAAAAGTTACCTATATATATTGTTCTTTGCCTTTCCATCTGTTGATCTTTAAAATGACTCATACACCTACAGGATTATTTTGGCAAAGATCTCCTCTCATGTAGATACACTCAAGGATATCTCTTAAATGGAATATCATGCCATATTATAAGGCAGTAGCCCAGATGATTATACTTGGAAGGAAGCAGATGCTGACCTTTTGGCAAAGAACCAGATATCATTGAGTCTTTTAATGTAGATCAAGATACTTGGCTAAATCGGCATAGTACAGATCAGTTGCTGGTTCAAGTAGGATTTAAATGAACTATAGATAAACATTATCCTCAAGATAGGTTAATACATTTTTAAATGTGCATAAGTTTGCATTTCTTAATATGACAACTTTATAGCTGCTGCATAATGCTCTTTAGATTTTCAGGGATGGCTCCTCTAAAGGGCAAGCTGGATATCTTATGAATAATCATCAGGTAGTAATAGAGACCTCTGGGCTCTCAGCTCAGTTAATAGAAGTTATGGCAGTATTAAATGTTTTTCAATCTGTAGATGATACTTTTAATATTTTAACTGAATCCATTCCTCTGTTGGAAACTTTTGGTACATTTAATTTTAATATGCCAGCAGGATATTTGTTTTCACAATTGCAAAACATCATTCTTGCTTGAAAAATAATCCCCTTTATATTGGTCATATACAAGCTCACTCCACTATTCCTGGACCATTATCTGCAAGCAATGATTGCATTGATAGAACTCTAATAGGAGAGGCCTTAGTTTCAGATCCTGTTGTGTTGGCTAAAAGGGATCATAATAAGTTTCATCTTTTTAGCAAAACCTTAGTTAAGATTACTAAAGAGCAGGCAAGAATGATTGTAAAACAATGTCCTATCTGCCTACGCTTAGCTTCAGTTCTTCATTTAGTGGTAAAACCACAGGGCCTTATGGCCAATCATATTTGGCAAATGGATGGAAGTCACTATTTAGAATTAGGTAAATTGAAATATATACTGAAAGACTGTCAAAGTGAGGAACCTCCATGCCTCAATTCAGGAAAGGCAACACCCCAAATCACTCATGAGAAAGGGCCTTGATGGAAACAGCAAGAGCATTTTTATTCCAAGCACACTGAGGGCCACAGTCCTATATTATGCAGGGGTAGAGGACTGCAGACCCTGATTGCAAAATAGGGACACCTTTTATAGATAGGGTTTACAACAAAGCCAGAGCATCACACAGTCCAATTTTTTCATAGCATCAAAAGCCTGTGAGGTGAGAACCAACCAATTTATACAACTCCATAGATTTTAGGCCAATCAATTTAAATTACCCAAGCCCACACTTTGGGGATCAATCTCTGAGGTCCGCATTTGTGTGGGCTCCTGGGGGCGGGGGATGACAGATTGCAGTTAAGACAGGTCACAAAGATCTCACCTGGGTGCTCAGGGAACACCAGAGTCAGGGATCACTTGAGAGGGAGCCTGCCTGGGATCCTTCTGTGCACAGGAGCTGGGCAGCTCTACAGCTGTCCAGGAAAGTATCCTGCAGTGGAGCATCTGACCTGCAGGTATTAACGTTGTTAGATGGAACCCTGCGATGTGAGGTCAGATCACCACCATCTTGGCTCTGGTGACAAATCAGCCAGCTCAGCCAGATACACAGAGGACACCAGAGTGAAGGATTGCTCAGGACACAGCCTGCCTTCCCTCCACACAAGGGAGCTAGGCAGCTCTATAGCTGTCCAGGCACTTAACCTGCAGTGAGTCCTGTGGTTAGAGGGAGCCCTGTGGTCTGAGGTCTCCACCATCTTGGCTCCTGTGACCAAGCATCCAGCTCAGCCAGAGACTTGTGCCACATCAGTCACGGGGAAGATCCCACTTCCTGATATTCTCTAGAGAACCGGCAGGAACAGGTTAATCACCACTGCCCCTTTCCATCAGATGTGGTAGACCTATTTTACATCTGACACAGGGAAGATCCTACTTCCTGATATTCTCTCAAGAATGGACAGGAGCGGGTTATTTGGTAGAAGTGGGGCATTAGAGAACCAGCATCAGCAGAACATTTGAAATCTGGCAGCAAGCCCTGTCCTGAGCCGGTTGCCCTGCAGAGTGATCAGCCCTAGGAGGGTGTCTTTACAGCATCCACCATCTTCACTCTTAGGCAGAACAGACAGGTAACAACAGGTACACAGAGACAACTGAGTATAGCATTTTTTTGGGAGAAGGCACACTAGGACTCCAATGGCACCCAATAGGGCAGCACATCAGCAATCTGGGCCAGAGGATACTAAGTTATCCTGGGGTGCAGAAATAGCCTTGCAAGCCCTCAGGAGGTTCAAGCACCAACCAGTGACAGCAGGACCAACTAATGCCAGAGATAATCAGATGTCAAAAGGAAAACACAGGAATGTTACCAACATAAATCAAGGCAATTTAGCAGCATCTAAACCCAATTTTTGAAAAACAGCAAGTTCTGGATACCCCAACATCACACCAGAAAAATTAGATTTAGATTTAAAATCACTGGTCATGATGCTGTTAGAGGAACACAAAAAGGACATAAATAAATCTCTTAAAGAATACAGGGGAACATGAATAAGTTCGAAGCCCTTACAATGAAAACACAAAAATCACTTAAAGAAATTCAGGAGAATATGGGTCAACAGATAGAAAGAAGCCACTTAAGAGGAAACACAAAAATCACTTAAAGAATTGCAGGAGAAATTGAGTAAACAGGCAGAAGTCATGAAAGAGGAATCACAAAAAGTACAAGAAAACACAAACAAGAGAAGGAAATGAGCAAAACCATCCACAATCTAAAAACATAAGTAGAAACAACTAAGAAATCACAAATGGAGACAACTTTGGAGATAGAATACCTTGGGAAGAAATCTGGGGCCGTAGATGCAAATATCAACAACAGAATACAAGAGATAGAAGAAAGAATCTCAGATGCCAAAGATACCATAGAAACCATACACTCAACAGTCAAAGGAAATGCAAAAAGGAAAAAGCTTGTAAACCAAAACATCCAGGAAATCCAGGACACAATGAGAAGCACAATCCTAAGGACTATAGTCATAGATGAGAGTGCAGATTTACAATTTAAAGGGCCAGCAAATATCTTCAACAAAATTATAGAAGAAAATTTCCCAAATCTAAGGAGAGAGAGGCCCACAAATATATAAGAAGACTACAGGACTACAAACAGACTGGACCAGAACAGAAATACCTCCCATCACATAATAATCAAAACCCCAAATGTACTAAATGAAGAAAGACCTCAGAAAATGGAAAAATCTCCTAAGCTCATAGATTGGCAGGATTAAGACAGTAAAAATGGCCATCTTGCTAAAAGCAATCTGTTGGAGATGAATGCTCAAATTAAGGGGCTGGAGTGCAACCATCTCACAGGTACTTCTAAGTCATGTATGCAACTGACTCAGCACCATTCCTCATGCACTGCTCCAGGAACTAGCTAAACAATAAACTGACTAAATATTTAGACACTGGAACATCATACAGGAATTAGCTAGTCAATAAACTGACTTTTACCCAACCTTCCTGACCCTCGCATTCCAAGGATATTTCACCTGATTGTTTCAGATTTATCATCTTCCCACGTTCCCCTTCCTTACTGTTTAAAACCTGCTGCCCTCCTTACAATAAACAGACCTTGACAATTGACAACCAATATTTTGCTTGGTTACGCTCTCCTATATCGCTAGTTCATCTTTTTTTCAGGCTGGATCCCCCTCAGACCCACGAATACCTGAGTCCCACAGGACAGGACAGCAATCTACAGATTCAATGCAATTCCCATCAAAATGCCAACTCAGTTCTTCATAGAATTAGAAAGAGCAATTCTCAAATTTATCTGGAATAATAAGAAACCAAGGAGAGCAAAAACTATTGTCAACAATAAAAGAACTTCCTGTTGAATCGGTATCCAGGACCTTAAGCAGTACTACAAAGGAATTGTGTTAAAAACTGCATGGTATTGATACAGTGACAGGCAGGTAGATCAATGGAATAAGACTGAAGACCCACAAATGAACCCACACACCTATGGTCACTTGATCTTGGACAAAGGAGCTGAAACCATCCAGTGGAAAAATGATAACCTTTTCAACAAATGGTCCTGGCTCAACTGGAAGTCCATATGCAGAAGAATGTGAATTGATCCATTCTTATCTCCTTGTACTAAGCTCAAGTCTATGTGGATCAAGGATCTACACATAAAACTAGAAACACTGAAACTAATAGAAAAGAAACTTGGGAAGACCCTTGAGGACATGGGAACAGGGGAAAAGTTTCTGAACATTACACCAATATCTTATGCTCTAAGATCAAGAATTGACAAATAGGACCTCATAAAATTACAAGGTTTCTGTAAGGGAACAAACACTATCAAGCAGACAAAATGGAAACCAACAAATTGGGAAAAGGTCTTCACCAACCCTATATCCAACAGTGGGCTAATATCCAATATATACAAAGAAGATAGACTCCAGAGAGCCAAATAACCCTATTAAAAATGGGGTACAGAGCTAAACAAATAATTTTCTCCTGAAGAACTTTGAAATGCTCAGAAGCACCTTAAGAAATGTTCAGCATCATTATGCATTAGGGAAATGCAAATCAAAACAACCCTGAGATTTCACCTCACACCAGTCAGAATGGCAAAGATTAAAAACTCAGGAGACAGGAGAGGTTGGCAAGGATGTGGAGAAAGAGGAACACTCCTACACTGTTGGTGGGATTGCAAGATGGTACAACATCTCTGGAAATCAGTCTAGCAGTTCCTCAGAAAATTGGGCATGACACTTCCAGAGGATGCTGCTATACCATTTCTTGGCATATACCCAGAGGATTCCCTGGCATGCAATAAGAACACATGCTCCACTATATTCATAGCAGCCTTATTTATAATAGCCAAAAGCTGGAAAAAACCCAGATATCCCTCAATGGAGGAATGGATACAGAAAATGTGGTATATTTACACAATGGAATACTATTCAGCAATCAAAAGCAATTAATTCATGAAATTCTTAGGTAAATGGTTGTATCTGGAAAATATCATCCTAAGTGAGGTAACCCAATCACAAAAGAACACACATGGAATGCAGTCACTGATAAGTGATGTTAGCCTAGAAGCTCTCAATACCCAAGACAGAATTCACATATCAAAGCAGTCTTAAAAGAAAGAAGAGGGCCCTGGTCCTGGTAAGGCTTGAAGCAGCATTTTAGGGGATTACCAGGACAGAGAAATGGGAGGGGTTTATTGGAGAATGGGCAGAGGGAAGAGGGCTTATGGGACTTATGGGGAGCGGGGAATTGTGGAAGGGAAAATCATTTGGAATATAAACAAAGAACATAGAAAAAAAAGACAGGTCACAAGGACTTTCCTTCTATGGAGCCAGTAGTTTACATAAGCTAGATAAGCATTTATTCAGCTCATTTCATGTTATCTTACTGGGCCAGGATCAAGTACTTAAGGGCCTATATTATGCCCTTTCATCTAGTTCCATAAGAGAGCAGGCTCAAGAAATGTGAGCTTTTACCTATTTACTGGCAGAGAGGAGGGTCTGGAATTTGAGGTATTTAGGGCTTCTTAGTGAAAGATTCTGCCTCAAAATTTTATTTACCCCCAGAAAATCCTGCTTTAAAAGGCCAAAGCGCTACCATTTTGTAACTCTGTAATTCCTACCCTTTCTGACCCCTATTCCAGGAACTAGCTAACCACAAAGGTTATTCTGCATTCTATAGATAGTTGATGCTTGTCCAACCTATTGCAGAATGCAGTTAATCCATTTTGCGGAATGTAGTTAATCCACCTTGCGGAATGCAGTTACTCCATCTTGTGGAATGCAGCTACACCTGGTCCTCAGGGATGAATTGCCTCATGATCTATGTGTAACTTCCTTATCTAACTTCCCCCAACCCCTCCCCCTTCTGTGATTTTTTTGGTTTCAAATACTCTTTGCGCCAGATATGCGGCATCGATCTCTGACCCTGCGCGGTTATGAATCGATCCCAGTATACTGGAACCCCAATAAAGACCTCATGTGATTGCAGCGAGACGGTCTTTGGCTGATTCTTTGGACGTCACTTTATCCCGAGACTTGAGTACGGGGGTCTCCCTATCTCGTGGGGTTCTCCCCATTTTAGAGATCTAACATTGGGGGCTCGTCCAGGATTTCGCGACCACCCTTAAATCACGAAGACCCTCTTGGAGGTAAGATCCTGTCGTGTTCTGTCTGTCCGTTGTGTTTCTGCGTTTCTGAGTTTGTCTGAATTTCTGAGGCGCCAGATTTGGTACTTTTGGTTTGCAGTCACCTGTGCTTGTGAGAGCACAGGGCCCCCCATTTGGGAAGTCGGGGGTGTTACTAAACAGACGTGTTGAGGCGTAACTGACTGCCACCCCGGAAGACGTTCCAGGGGAATGGGGGGAGACCCGAGGATGCTCGGAATTCTCCCGTCGGGGTGCCGATGTGGACTTTGAAACTCTCGTAGAACCAAGAGACTTCAGGTCCCCTCGGCTGTCTGATTCTGTTTCTTTTTCTGGTGTGGGGATCCCACAGGAGGTGGGCCCTAGTTTCCTTGATATTTGTTTCTGTTTCTTTGATATCTTTGAGTGTTTTATTTGTGTTCTGTGTAACTCTGACGATGGGACAGGCTGTAAGTACTCCCCTTGGATGGACGTTAGATCACTGGACTGAAGTAAGGAAACGAGCTCATAATTTGTCTGTAGAGATCAAAAAGAAACCTTGGAGGACTTATTGTTCCTCTGAGTGGCCATCCTATGGTCTCGGCTGGCCACCGGAGGGAACACTAGATTTAACTGTCATTTCTGCTATCAAGGACATTGTTTTTCAGAAGGGACCGGGGTCGCACTCCGACCAAGTTCCTTATATTTTTGTTTGGGAAGACTTAGCCCAGGATCCTCCCTCCTGGCTTAAACCTTTGTCACAAAAGACAAGGCCAGGCTCCCGAGTCCTGGCGGTCCAGCGAGACGGACCAAAAACGAGAGTAACCTCGGCGGAGCCCGAACCGCCTCGGAATTCTACGGCACCTCCAAAGATCTATCCCGAGATCGAGGAGCCTGCCCTCTGGGAAACTCCTCCACCCTACCGCTCCCCTCCACAGGGACCCCCACCTCCAGACCATGGTGCAGCAGAAGAACCAGCCACTGGGACACGCAGCCGGCGTGCTCAGAGTCCTGGGGGACCTGATTCAACTACAGCATTGCCTCTGCGGGTCTACGGCCCCCCGGCTGGCTCTGGACAATTACAGCCCTTACAATACTGGCCCTTTTCATCCACTGATTTATACAATTGGAAATCTAACCATGCCCCATTCTCTGAGAACCCCTCCAGTCTTACAGGTTTAGTGGAATCACTGATGTTCTCTCACCAGCCAACTTGGGATGATTGCCAGCAGTTGCTGCAAGTTCTTTTCACTACTGAAGAAAGAGAGTGAATCCTTTTAGAAGCCCGAAAAAATGTCCCTGGTGAAAATGGGCAGCCGACCCAACTCCAGAATGAGATCGATGCTGGATTCCCCCTGAACCGTCCAAACTGGGAATATAATTCAATTGAAGGTAGGGAGAGGTTGTTGGTGTACCGCCGGGCTCTAGTGGTGGGTCTCAAAGGTGCCGGACGACGGCCCACTAATTTGGCCAAGGTAAGAGAAGTATTACAGGGAGAAACGGAGCCCCCTTCTGTCTTTCTAGAAAGGCTAATGGAAGCTTATCGGTGCTACACGCCTTTTGACCCCACGTCTGAGGGGCAGCAGGCAGCAGTAGCCATGGCCTTCATTGGGCAGTCAGCCTCAGATATACGCAAGCGGCTACAACGGTTAGAAGGGCTCCAAACCCTGTCGTTGCAGGATCTCGTTCGGGAAGCAGAGAGAGTTTACCATAAAAGAGAAACTGATGAGGAGAGGAGAGAGAGAGAGAAGAAGGAGGCTGAAGAGAGGGAGAATAGAAGAGACAGGAGACAGGAAAGGAATCTGACTAGAATTCTGGCCGCAGTAGTAAGTTACAAAGAAGAACAGACACAAGGCTCAGGGAGGCGACAGTCAGGGTACCTGGGCAACTCAGGGCTGAAGAAACCCCCTCGTTCAGGGAGAGGAGCTCGCCCACCGCTAGCCAAAGACCAATGTGCATACTGTAAAGAGAAGGGGCACTGGGCTCGAGACTGTCCCAAGAAAAGGGCGGGCCCCAGGACCCCTAAGGTCCTGGCCTTGGAGTCAGAAGAAGATTAGGGGAGACGGGGCTCGGACCCCCTCCCCGAGCCTAGGGTAACCCTAACAGTGGAGGGGACTCCTATGGATTTTCTTGTGGACACTGGAGCCAAATTTTCAGTTTTACAACAGCCTCTAGGAAAAACTAAGACCCACCAGACAATAGTAATCGGGGCCACTGGGAAGAAACCATACTCATGGACCACTGATCGAAGAGTTGATCTCGGGAGAGGACAGGTCTCTCATTCCTTCCTTGTCATTCCCGAGTGTCCCACTCCTCTACTGGGACGAGACTTGTTAACTAAACTAAAAGCCCAGATCACCTTTGGTCCGAGGGGTCCATCAGTTCAGTGGTCACCACCTACTTCTATGATCTTGGCACTCAGATTAGAAGAGGAATATAGATTACATGAGACTTCCATCAAAGCAGCCATTAATGAGAGATGGTTGAAAGCCTTTCCTCAAGCATGGGCTGAAACAGGTGGAATGGGAAAGGCCGAACAGGTGCCTCCTATAGTCATAACCATGAAGCCAGATGCCACCCCTATTGGAGTCAGGCAGTATCCGATGAGCAGAGAGGCCAGAGAAGGAATCAGGCCTCATATTCAGAGACTACAAAGACTAGGCATACTAGTACCTTGCCAGTCCCCATGGAATACCCCTTTGCTGCCTGTGAAGAAACCGGGGACTAATGATTATCGACCTGTTCAGGACTTGCGGGAGGTCAACAAGAGAGTTCAGGACATACATCCCACTGTACCTAATCCATATAATTTGCTCAGTTCACTCCCACCCGAGAGACAATGGTACACTGTTCTTGATTTAAAAGATACTTTCTTCTGCTTGAGACTACACCCCACCAGTCAAGCCATCTTCGCCTTTGAATGGAGAGACCCGGAATCAGGACAAACTGGGCAGCTGACCTGGACCCGCCTACCACAAGGATTCAAGAATTCTCCTACCATCTTCGATGAGGCCCTACATCGGGAACTAGCGCCTTTCAGGTCAGGTAACCCCCAACTATCTCTGGTTCAGTACGTAGATGACTTACTTCTTGCAACGACCACCTGACAAGAGTGCCAGGAAGGGACTGAGAGACTGTTGCTAGAGTTGGGGAAATTAGGGTATAGGGCTTCAGCAAAAAAAGCCCAAATTTGCCAGACTGAAGTTACTTATCTCGGCTACACCCTTAAGGAAGGCAAAAGATGGTTAACAGAGGCCCGGAAAAAGACTGTGATGCAGATACCAGTCCCCACCAGCCCCAGACAAGTTAGAGAATTCCTGGGGACGGCTGGCTTCTGTAGACTGTGGATACCGGGGTTTGCTACTCTAGCTGCCCCCCTGTACCCTCTCACCAAAGAGACTGGAAATTTTACCTGGACTCCAGCTCAACAGGAGGCCTTTGAGAAGATCAAACGGGCCTTATTAGAGGCACCCGCCTTAGCTTTACCAGACTTGACCAAGCCCTTCATCCTATACGTAGATGAATGGGCAGGGGTCGTCCGAGGGGTTCTCACCCAACCCATAGGCCCATGGAAGCGGCCAGTAGCTTACCTATCTAAGAAGCTTGATCCGGTGGCTAGTGGCTGGCCGACCTGTCTCAAGGCTATAGCAGCTGTGGCTCTGCTCCTCAAGGATGCAGATAAATTAACTTTGGGACAATCAACGACCATAGTAGCCCCCCATGCCCTTGAAAGCATCATACGTCAACCCCCTGACCGGTGGATGACAAATGCTCGCATGACCCACTACCAAAGCCTGCTACTGACGGAGAGAGTGACTTTTGCGCCCCCGGCTACCTTAAACCCTGCCACACTGCTGCCCGACTCCGATGACTCAGCGCCCATACACCAATGCCTTGACATCCTGGCAGAAGAGACTGGGACTCGCAGAGACCTTACAGATCAACCATGGCCAGGATGTCCCAACTGGTACACCGATGGGAGCAGTTTCATAGTGGAAGGTAAGAGAAGGGCCGGGGCGGCGGTAGTGGACGGCAAACAGGTCATCTGGGCCAGTAGCCTGCCAGAAGGGACCTCTGCTCAGAAAGCTGAACTCATCGCGCTCATCCAGGCCCTGAGACTGGCGGAGGGTAAGAGCATCAACATCTACAAGGACAGCAGGTATGCTTTTGCCACGGCTCATGTGCATGGGGCTATTTACCAACAGAGAGGGCTGCTCACCTCGACTGGGAGAGAGATTAAAAACAAAGAAGAAATCTTAAGTCTGTTAGAAGCTATTCACCTGCCTAAGAAACTGGCCATCGTGCATTGCCCTGCCCACCAGAAAGGGCAAGATGCAATAGCCAAAGGAAATCAGATGGCTGATCTGAGTGCAAAGAAAGCAGCTCAGGGAGCCATGATTCTGACAATACAAAAGCAGCCTAAAACTCTGAGGGAGATCAGCTTTAATTACACACCAAAAGATTTGGAAGCGATAGAGGGACTTCAGCTTGCAGCAGAATGGACCCCCCAGGGAGTTGCTAGAACTAATGAGGAAAAAGCAGTTCTGCCATATGAAGAAGGAAAGAGATATGTTACCCACTTACATCGACTCACCCATCTAGGGACTAAGAAACTAAAAGATCTCATCCATGAATCTGAATATTTCATCATGGGACTGTCTGATATCGTGCATGACCCTGTAACCAACTGTCGGGCTTGTGCCCTAACTAACGCAGGACATCACGTAGGCCCTCCGGGAAAACGGCTAAGAGGAGACCGTCCTGGAGCCCACTGGGAAATAGACTTCACTGAAGTTAAGCCTACTAAATATGGTAACAAATATTTACTAGTTTTCATAGACACTTTTTCAGGATGGGTCGAAGCTTTCCCCACGAAATCAGAGACTGCTAACGTAGTAGCTAAGAAGATCCTTGAAGAAATCTTCCCAAGATTCGGAATCCCTAAGGTAATAGGTTCTGACAATGGCCCTGCCTTCGTTGCCCAGGTAAGTCAGGGACTAGCGGCACAACTGGGGATAGATTGGAAATTACATTGTGTTTATAGACCCCAGAGCACAGGACAGGTAGAGAGAATGAATAGAACTCTAAAAGAGACCTTAACCAAATTAGCCATTGAGACCGGCCAGAAGGACTGGACAACCCTCCTTCCCTTCGCCTTGTTCCGAGTCCGGAACACCCCTGGCCACTTCAAACTTACCCCCTTTGAACTCCTGTTTGGAGGACCACCTCCCTTGACTGAGGCAGGAGGCATAGTTGATCCTGATGCTTCTCTTTCTCAACCCCTCCTAGCCAGACTGAAAGCTCTTGAACTGGTCCGCAAGGGTGCGTGGGAACAACTCAAGGAGGTCTACAAACCAGGGACCCTCGATACTCCACACCCTTTCCAAGTGGGAGACCTAGTCCTGGTCCGACGCCATCATGCCGGTACTCTGGAACCTCGTTGGAAGGGACCCTACCGCGTCCTTCTGACCAGTCCCACTGCGCTAAAAGTCGAGGGCATCTCAACTTGGATCCACGCCTCCCACGTCAAGGCCGCACCACCCGCTGCCCAAGATGAATCCTGGAAGTTGGAAAAGACTGATAATCCTCTTAAGCTGCGTCTATGGCAGCTGCCTGGCAAGCCCAAGGAACAATAACCCCCATCAGCCGATGACCCTCACCTGGCAGGTATTGTCCCAAGCCGGAGACCCCATCTGGAGCATCTCTAAGGTGGCTCCTCCCTGGACCTGGTGGCCTTCCCTGTACCCAGACATCTGTAAGTTGGCATTTGGGGCCCCTGCAAACTGGGATATGGAAGGATATTCTGACCCCGATATGAAGGCCCCCAACGTCCCCTCACCGCCAGGGCGTTATGGTCTAGATCCCTGGGGAGGGTGTGGACACCCTTCCCGAAGGAGCCAATTAAGAACCTTGCCTTTTTATATATGCCCAGGATCCCATCGGGCAGTGGCCTTGAACCCCACGTGTGGTGGGAGAAGCTATTTCTTCTGTAAAAATTGGGGGTGTGAGACTTCAGGAAAAACATACTGGAACCCCACCTCCTCATGGGATTATATCACTGTCACAGCTAACTATTCTAGACATGAAACAGGGAGCCAGGGATGGACTTACAAGCCTGAGTGTGAAAATTGGTGTCTCCCCTTAAAGATCAGTTTTACTGAGCCAGGCAAGAATCAGAGAGGTTGGACCAATGGATACACCTGGGGACTTAGACTTTATAAAGAAAGATTTGATGATGGTCTCTTCCTACGCATTAGGCTCAAGGTCACTAGCATACCTCCCGTCGCTATAGGACCTGACCATGTTATAGTTGAGCAGGGACCCCCTAAAGAACCTCTTCCCCCCCTTCAAAAAAGGTTTTACCCTCACCTCTGCCCCCCTCAATAATTGAGGTAGTTCCCGCTGAGGAAGGAGTGCCCACTGCTCTTCAAACAACCTTCCAAAACACTCTGTCCCCCACTACAGGTGACAGACTCTTTAGCCTCATACAAGGAGCCTTTTCAGTACTAAATGTCACCAATCCTGAGGCTACTGAGTCTTGCTGGCTCTGCTTAGCCATGGCTCCACCCTATTATGAAGGAATAGCGGTGTTGGGTCAAATTATTTACACTTCAGACCACACCCAGTGCCGTTGGGGCACTCAGAGCAAACTCACCCTTACTGAAGTTTCAGGGTCCGGAATCTGCTTAGGACGCGTGCCCCCTACTCATCAGCATCTCTGCAATCAGACCTTACCTGTTAATACTGCTCAGGATACCCAATATCTACTCCCTTCCAATGATAGCTGGTGGGCCTGCAGCACCGGGCTCTCCCCTTGCATCTCTATTTCAGTTTTTAACCAATCTAAAGATTTCTGTGTCATGGTTCAGTTAGTTCCTCGTATCTACTATCATCCTGAGGAAACTCTGTTACAGGCATATGATAACTCTCCCTCCAGGATTAAAAGAGAACCTGTCTCGCTTACTTTAGCTGTTATGTTAGGATTAGGTCTAGCCGCTGGCGTTGGTACTGGCTCTGCTGCTCTAATTAAGGGGCCTATAGACCTCAAACATGGCCTCGATAACCTCCAAGCCGCCATGGACACTGACCTCAGAGCCCTCCAGGACTCCGTCTCCAAATTAGAAGACTCGCTAACCTCATTATCTGAGGTAGTACTCCAAAATAGAAGGGGTCTTGATTTATTGTTTCTTAAAGAAGGAGGTCTTTGTGCTGCCCTAAAGGAAGAATGTTGCTTCTATGTAGACCATTCGGGCGCTATACGGGACTCCATGAAAAAACTCAAAGAGAGACTGGACAAAAGACAGTTAGAGCGTCAAAATAACCAAAACTGGTATGAAAGTTGGTTTTCTAAATCCCCTTGGATGACCACCTTGTTTTCTGCCCTCATGGGACCCTTATTGATTCTTTTGCTACTTCTCACCATAGGACCCTACATAATTAATCAATTGATTACTTTTATTCGTCAGCGTGTTAGCGCCATTCAAGTCCTAGTGCTCCGCCAACAATATCAGCGGCTCCAGTTAGATCAATTAGAACCAGATGAAGTTGAGACAAACATTTAGTTCTAAGGTTAGAACTACCTCCTAGAGAGAGTGGGGGATGAAAGATTCTGCCTCAAAATTTTATTTACCCCCAGAAAATCCTGCTTTAAAAGGCCAAAGCGCTACCATTTTGTAACTCTGTAATTCCTACCCTTTCTGACCCCTATTCCAGGAACTAGCTAACCACAAAGATTATTCTGCATTCTATAGATAGTTGATGCTTGTCCAACCTATTGCAGAATGCAGTTAATCCATTTTGCGGAATGTAGTTAATCCACCTTGCGGAATGCAGTTACTCCATCTTGTGGAATGCAGCTACACCTGGTCCTCAGGGATGAATTGCCTCATGATCTATGTGTAACTTCCTTATCTAACTTCCCCCAACCCCTCCCCCTTCTGTGATTTTTTTGGTTTCAAATACTCTTTGCACCAGATATGCGGCATCGATCTCTGACCCTGCGCGGTTATGAATCGATCCCAGTATACTGGAACCCCAATAAAGATCTCATGTGATTGCAGCGAGACGGTCTTTGGCTGATTCTTTGGATGTCGCTTTATCCCAAGACTTGAGTACAGGGGTCTCCCTATCTCGTGGGGTTCTCCCCATTTTAGAGATCTAACATTAGGAGTGAGATAGCATTCCTTAACTTCTGCCTTCTTGGTGACATTGGAGAGTTAGGCTGTATTTCTCATTCTTTCAATACATGTTTGTATTGACACTAGTTCAGGATTCCTTTTCACTTATCTGCATGTGGCAGAAGCCTCTAGAAATGTAGTTGATCATTGTTTACAGGCCTTTAATGCTATGGGATTGCCTAAAACCCTTAAGACAGATAATGGGCCAGCTTATACTGGCAACAACATTATATCATTTTTGTAAAGAATTTGGTATTGAACATAAGACTGAAATTTCTTATAATTCAATGGTTCAAGGAATTGTTGAGCATGTGCATCACACTGACAAATTTACTTTTAAAAACAAAATATTGGGAATTTTACCCCCCCCAATATCACCAAAAGCACATCTTGCTTTTGTCTTATTTGTTTTAATTTTTTTTTTTTTCAAAATGATGCTAAAGGCCACTGGCATCCAGTCACGTCCAAATGCCATGGTTAAATGGTGGGAAACTTTAACTGATGCATGGAATGATCCAGACCCTGTATTAATATGGGAAAAAAGTTCTGTTTGTGTTTTTTCACAAAAAGAAGACAGAAACCAATGGCTGTCAGAAAGATTGGTTCTTCTGGTCACAGATCCTGGATCTTCTAGTAAGTATGATTCCAATTAGGAGGATGGTGACAAATCTTTGTCAGTCAGTTTACCAGGCTCTTACCTGAGAAATAACAGTCTCTCTGTTGATTTTCAAATCCACTTACCCCACACTGTGAAGCCAGGCTTTGTGTCTGATATTTGCTAATTTGCAACTGAATTGGATACCTTGGAACACTCACAGAGAAGGTAATTCTGTTTTGCTCCTAAATTCTGACTTTATATTTGAAGCAGGCTTATTGTTTTCACCTAGCTTACCTTAGGCAATGCTTAGGACCTAACCATGACAATTTTTTATTGCTATGAAGAAATGCACTGAGTACATATTTGCATGTCCTTTGTGGCTTGGTCTGATATAGAAAAAAGTTGTGTTATGAGGGCTGGCAATAAAAGATGGGCAAATGAAATACTATGAACTTTCATCAACCTAAGCAAAAAACTTCTGCCTGTAGGCCATGTTTAATCATAATAAATGCTAAAGGCCATGTTTGTGCAAATAAACACAAACAAGCTGCACATGCATTCCAAAGATTGTTAAGAGAAAGAGTCTAGAATTCTGATCTAAGACAGGAGGGGCTGCCAGGCACCACAATTCCCACATGGGACTATGGAGCAAAAGAAAATCTTTTGCTCCAGTCCAGTCAATTTTTAATAAATCAAAAGTGAGGAATTGTACCCTTCCCCCAGCCTTTGAGGGGGAAATTCAGACCTCAGTGTTATATACAACCTCCCATGTAGGGTGGAGTTCTCAGACCAAGGTGAAGTGCATTGTTCTTACAGATCTGCAGTTTCCTGCACTAAGCTGCACCAAGCAGTGGAGCCAATGCCTGCTGAGCAGCCAAACCAGTTCTCCTGAACTGACCCTGTAATTTTGGGAGAAGGGTTTCTCCACCACGTTTAAATTCTAAATCATTCATTAAAAATTCAGGCCTTGATCAGAAATCCATTGTCTTGGTCTCAAACTTTTCTCATCCATCCTTCCCATCCATCCCCAGCTTCCTCTCCAGATAACCCATTCGATTTAGCTGCAGGCAGTTACAAATATTTGTTGGATTTTTATAATGGGTATTTTCCAGACCCAACTACTGTAAATGTAGTCAGGTTAATTCCTGTCTACAATGTGTATTTGTGTGTGTGTGTGTGTGTGTGTGTGTGTGTGTGTATGAGCACACGCACATGCACACGCACACGCATGTCCATATGCTTTTATGTGTGTTTGTGTTTTCCTGAGAAACTGGATATGGGTAGGTGAAAGCATGTGTATGATCAGAAGACAACCTTGGCTATTGTTTCATATCATCTACCTGTTTAAGGCAGGATATCTTTCTATTCTATATTGCATACACCAAGACACAAAGCACTCAACTGTCCAGAGATCCTTTTGTTTTCCTTTCATATCACTGTAGAACTGCTGGGATTTCAGGGATTACTTAGCACATCTGGCCCCTGTGGATTATGACTTGGCATCTGGGTATCTGACCTCAGGTCCTTATCCTTTCACAGTAAGTACATTGTTGTGAAGGGATAAGGTTGCAGGCTAGGAATCCCCCATGCCTGAGTCCTGGGTGACCCCAAAGGAGCAGAGGTTCAGCCCACTCTTTGCTGGCCTGGAAGTGTGCGCATGTCACACCCACCTCCAGGGTCTGGCCATGAACCTCGGGATGGGAGTGTCCCTGGCATCTTTTCCTGCCTTGCCTCTGCGGAGCGGCTGTGGTGAGGACAAGCGTGGCTGGGGCTGGCAGAATCACCATGGGTTCTGCGGGGCTCATGCCTGGGGGCTATCAGGCCCCCAACACCTACTGCTAGTGGGGGAGGGTGGGCTTTGAATGTGTAATCCTGGCCCTGTAACAGGAAATGCGTAACGACAATTACTTATGTGACGCTGTGTTATACCCTGGCGTGACCCTGTGCGTGGCAGCCACGTAAGTGGAAATGATTTAACTAGTTCATCCAGCCTCTGTGGGAGGCTGGTTGGTTCTCAGAGAGCAGGGGCTTGGATGGTTTGAACTAATTGGCTTAGAAGCTATGGAGTGGTTTGTGGTAGGCAGGTTCTGTTATAAGCCTATAAAAGCCGCTCCAATTCTGGATTCTGCCCGCATGGCTCACACTCTATTACACTGCATGGTAAGACTGTGACCCCCAGAGCTCTGGAATTAAAATCTCTCTTGCTATTTGCATCAAGACTGAGTGATTGGGATGACAGCTCCCGAGGCATGGGGTGCTGGGTTGCCCCCATTTTTCTTTCGGGTCTTACAGTTGATTAATCCATTTATCCATCACCCTGACTACTGTATCCCCATTTATTTACCTATATTTTTAATTCAATTCATTATCATTTAAATAAATGAGTATGACAAAAAGACTAGCCTGCATATTATGACACAATTTTGAATATTTGTTAGTATCATTTTCTCACATTGAAGAACTATTTGCAAAGAATGGATTACAATTGATTTTTGCTAGCTATGTGGCACATGCATATTTTGAAGCAACACTCCTTCTTTACCTCCACCTCAGAGAACTTTAACTGGTTCACCATTTTTCATATGCTAACAAACAAGGCAAATGAGATCTTGACTTTTGCTCCAAACTTTAGATTTGTGCATCTTATTACCTCATATATCACAGTATTGAATACTTTTTGCACAGCTTTCTTTTCATTGCATAAAAACTCAACTATATATACTGTTCCTGAATACAAGTTTCTATCAATTGATCGCATGTCTTATTAATTTAGATGCCATTGATGAACAACAAGTTGCTTCTATACTATGTTGTAATGAATAGTTTTTTATTAAAAACACATTCTTACTTTTTTGTTTTTTTAATAGTTTAAATGGAAGTTCATTTAGCAAAGCAAAGTATAATCCTTAAAAGACAATAAAAGAAAATTGAAGCAGGCTGACATGGATGTGGGTAGCAGTGCACTGGGTTCTGGGCTCTGATTTTTTGTTTTGATCTGATGTTTTCTTTATTTACATTTCAGATTTTTTTTCCATTTCCAGATCATCTGTTTGGAAACCCCTTGTTCCATCCACCCTCCAATTGCCTCTATAAGAGTGCACAACTCCCACCTACTCCAGTCCTTCCACCCTGGTATTCCCCTACACTGAGGCATCAAACCCCCTCAGGTCCAAGGAGCTCTCCTCCCACTGATGGCCAAAAAGGCCTTCCTCTGCAACATAAGTATCCAGTGCCATGGGTCTCTACTTGTATATTCTCTATTTGGTGATCCATTCCCTGGGAGCTCCGGGGTTCTGGCCTGTTGACACTGTTGACCTCTCTGTGGGGTTGCAAACACACTCAGCTCCTTCAGTCCCTTCTCCAACACCTCTATCAGGGACCCCCATGCTCAGTACAATGCTTGGCTGCAAGTTTCTGCCTCTGTATTTGTCAGGTTCTTGGAGAGCCTCTCAGGAGACAGACATAAGCAAGCACTTTCTGGTGTACAAAATGGTGTCTGAGTTTGATGACTACATATGGCATGGATCCCCAGATGGGGAAGTTTTTGGATGGCCTTTTCTTCAGTCTCTGCTCCACATTTTGTCTCCATATTTCCTCCTGTGAGTATTTTGTTTATCCTCCTAAAAAGTACTAAGGCATCCACACTTAGGTCTTTCTTTGGTCTTTGAATTGAATCTTGGGTATTCCTAACGTTTGGGCTAATATCCACTTATCAGTGAGTACATTGAAAGGATGAGGATTACAGGCTAAGAATCCCCTGTGCCTAACTCTTAAATGACCCCCCCAAAAGCAGAAGTTTAGCCCATTCTTTGTTAGCCCAGGAGTGCACACATCACACCTGTCTGAGTGTCCAGCTGTGAGCCACAGGCCTGGGAAGGTCCCAGGCATTCTTTCCTGTCTTGCCTTTGCAGAGCAGCTGGGGTAAGGGCGAGCACAGCTGGACCAGCGAGATCACCACATGGGCTGTGGAGGTCACTGCGTGGGCTGCGGGGGTCACCGTGCAGGCTGCATGGGTCACCGCACAGGCTGTTGGGGTTACATTGTGGGCTGCGGGGCTCGCACCTGGTGAGTGCTCAGGTCCTCAAGCATCTACTATGTAATCCTGGCCCTGTAACAGGAAATGCATATGTGACCCTGGTCCCATAACAGTAAATGCGTTACAAGAAATGTGTGCATAACCCTGTGTGTGAACCTGGCCTCTTAAGTGGAAATGAGCTAACTAGTTTCTATCTAGCTTCTATAGGAAACGGATTGGTTCTCAGAGCGTGGGCTTGGATAATTTAAACTGATTGGCTTAGAAGCTATGGAGTGCTACAAATCAATTGGCTCATACTGCACTGACTCTTGATGCTAAGGGATGATTGATTTGTGTTAGATGGGTTTTGTTGTAAACCTATAAAAGCTCTCCTGATTCTGCACTTGGTGCTCACAATCCTCTACCCTGTGTGGTGAATGTTTGTGAACCACAGAGCCTCTGGAATAAAAATCCTCTTGCTGTTGCATCAAGATCATTTTTCGCAAGTGTTTTTGGTGTCGCTGTCTGAGGCATGGGGCACTTGGGCTCCTCCGTTTTTCTTTTGGGTCTTGCATTGGGTGCATTGCCCAGGAAGTGCGAACACTCCTCACACCCAAGAAACGACTTGGAGTTAAAGGGGATCCCCACTGGAATGTTTGTGTGCTGGCCGATGCCTTTGTTCTGAATGTCCTGCGTGTTTGTCTCTGAGGTAAGATCTGTATTCTGTCGTGTTCTATCTGCCTGATGTGTTTGAATTTCTGAGGCACCGAATATGGTACTTTCGGTAGTCATCTGTGCACATGAGAGCAAGGAGCTGCCATCCATGGAGTAGGGGAGTGTTACTGGCAGACATGTTGAGGTGTAACTGACTGCCACCCCGGAAGATGTTCCAGGGGATTGGAGGGAGACCTGAGGATGCTCAGAATTCTCCCATCGGGGTGCCGATTAGGACTTTGAAACTCTTGTAGAATCGAGAGACTTCAGGTCCCCTTGGCTGTATAATTCTCTTTCTTTTTCTGGTGTGGAGGTCCTGCAGGAGGTGGGTCCTAGTTTCTGTTTCCTTGAAGCCTGTCTGAACTTTTGGTTTTGCTTGCAAGCATCTGGGGACATAATTTCGACTGGCAGCAGTGCTAGAGTTGAGACCATGGGGATCTGGGGGAAGCTTTAGGGCCTAGGGAGTCCTGAATAAGACTCTTCTCCATCTATAAACAGCAAGGCAGTAATGGCGGGAGCCAAGTTTTGCTGAAATCTGGTTTGTCTGGTTCCTGCAGTGTGTGCAGGGGCACCTGGAGTCTGAAATTGGGCCGCTCTAGGTGCAAATTGTATGTTGATTTTCCTTGCTCTATGTTCTTGTATCTAGAAGCCTGATGGGGGCAGAGTCAGACTGTCTATGTGGTGATTGTTTTTCTCTGTGTTGTTTTGTATCTTGTTCTGTGTTCTTCAGACTTAGAACTGATGATTTTGTTAGGACTTTAGACTGACTGAAAAGCAACTCTCTTTCTCTGTGGTGCCAAAATCAGGTCATGTGACTTAAGTCTGCCATGTTAGAACAAAAAGAGATGAAATATTTGAGCTCTGAGGCCCCCTGGTGGAAAAAAATAAGTCTTAAGACACTGAAAGTGGCAGATATGGGAATTATGGGTTTAAGGTGGTACAGATGGCTTATTTCATGTATTTTAAATAGTTTAGATTATTATAATACATATGATTTTAAACTTTATGGTTATATTGTTCCTCTGGGAAAGAGGTCAAAATAAGGGAGACCTCCAAAAGACTAGATTCTAAAATATTAAGTGAAAAATCTGTCTTGGTAATACTAAAATCTTGTTTTGAGATTTATATTACAGAAATTGTTATTATGTTCAAGGCAAAAATTCTTATTTGATACAGACTTTATTTTGATACAAAATCAAGGTTTTCATTGATATGAATGCTAAAACTGTAAAAGTACAGGATTCACACCCAGTCCTTCTTTGCTGTTATTATTATAGATCTGAGATGTTTAAGCCTGTGAGTTTAGGGCAAAATAAAAATATAAGGCTCTGAGTTTATTATTAGGATGTTTTCTATGTTTTAATCAGAAATAGCTGAAGATAGTTTAACAGACAAAAGTCCACATTACTTTACATAAATAATTGTTCTTTTAAAAATGTCAGAAGTCCATGGAATATGATGTTTAATGTCATTTATTTTTGTTGTAAAGACTAGTCTGCTCCTGACAGCTTCCCTTTCTTGAAGGAACTGAACATGCATAGAATTGCTTCTATTATGGCAAGAGACAGAGAGCCACAAGGCAAAGATTGCCTCTCTTTATCTACAGACAAATTTATTGTGCCCATAGATTATTATATGGCTTAATAATTCCTGATTCTTTAAGTCTGTCAGATGGTCTTGTGCCAGAAACCTAAAGACCAATGCTCCAACATTTTAAAGTATAAACTGTTCACGTGTTCAACAGTCTCTATTATTTGTCTAAGTCTTAGAAACTGTGTTAAGCTTTCTATATATTTTCAGTTAACATTGGTCACTCTTGGATTTCTCATGAGCTTGAAGACTGTTAGCCTCATAGGCAGCCCAAGCTCTTTAACCTTGCGAAAGCTAATATAGATTTAAATAAATAATTTTCAGATGACATAAAATTTATAGCCAAGATATGAGTCGGGTGTTAATTTTTACAGTTTTTTAAGATAGTACAGATGACAACGTTTGTGATTGATTGAGAGAGATGATAGATTGAATGTTAGGTCTATCTTATAGTTTATAATTTACAAAATGATAATAGAATGCTCAATTTATATTTATAGAGGAGCACAGAGTGGAGCAGGAGAAGATCTGAGACCACCTATCCTGATTCTACAGTGGCTCTCTCACTAAGGACATATTTCCCAAGAGACTGATTAATCTCTTTGAGACTGTTTTATTTGTAATACAGGTAGCCAGAAAAGAATACCACCTGAGAGGAAAGGTAAGAGGCACCTGAAGGACCAACACCAGACTCCATTGGCAGGTCTCAAGGGCATGCCAGCCCACAAATTTGACCAAGATATGTGTGGTTAAGCAGGGACCAGATGAGTCACTGGCAGCCTTTCTAGAGCAGCACATAAAAGCATTTTACTATACATCCTATGACTCCACACTAGAGGGACTTTAATGTAGTTTGCTGAGAATATATTTAGAGGGATTTGGTGCATGTTGTTTATAAGGTTTATGGAGGGATTTTGTGCAGGTTGTTTAGAAAGTCTGTAGAAAGATTTAGTGCAGTTTGCTGAGATTAGGAGACAGAGGATAAAAAGAAAGAAAAAATGACAGAGAAGGAAACTATAGAAAATCCTGTCTAAAAGACGGAAAAGGATCAATGTGCATACGATAATGAGAGAGGCCACTGAGCCAGAGTATGCCCTAACAAATAGAAGCTGGGGGCAGGAATTCCCAGGTCTTGGGAGAAGTGCCCCCAAATGCCAAATGTGTTATTCCTGGGTGATGACAATAACTAGGGGAGATGTGGGCTCTGACCACCTCTCCCAACCCTGGATAACTATGAGAGGGAATGAGAAACCCACTCAGTTCTTGATGGACACAGTGGCTTAACAGTCAGCCTTCCAGCCCAATGGCCCTGTTTCCAAGAAACTATCTTGGGTCCAAGAAGCCACTTGCACCAAAATATGTTCATGGACTACCCAAAGAACAATGGTCCTAGAAATGGTATGTTTAACCCATTCATTTAAGGTCTCCCCAGGCTGTTCCTACCCTCTCTGTTAGAGCAAGGCATACTCTCCAAAATGGCAGGGGGGGCAGATATACTTCCTGTCCAACAGGCTGCAGCAACTGGCCCAAAAAGAGAGACTGACCCCTGCTGAAAGTTGCTACAGACAGGAACAATTTTCTCCATGAAGGACAGAGAAAAGCAGGTGCTGCTATGGTGGACAACACAAATGGCATCTCGGTAGAAGAATCTTCACCCCCTGGCACGTCAACACAAAAAGTGGAGGTAATTGCCCTTACCAAGACCTTGGAACTTGCAGTCAGCAAAATAATCAACATCCACATGGATAACAGGTATGCCTTTGACACAGCCCATTTCCACAGATGTATATGCCAAGAGGACTGCTCACGTCAGAGGAAACCAAGAGGAAATCTTGGACCTCTTAGATGCTCTAATGAAGCCAGCAACTGTGATTATTACTCACTGACCAGTATATCAAAAGGGAAAAGACTCAGTGGGCAATAGCCAGGCAGAGCAAATGGCTCCAATAATGGATATACAGGAGCCTATACTGGATGTGGGTCTACAAGAGACACTCTCTGAGAAATGGGACAAAATTAAGATAGCCTCACTTAAAATATGCTCAAGACAAACGGACTGAGATTGGTAGCTATCTGACCAACTATTATCAAGGGAAAGTGCACACAAGAAGGGAGACTTATACTCCCCAGAAAGTAAGCCTAGGACTCACTAGGCCAAATGCACAGATGAACACCTTTAAGGGATTAATTCACAGCAAGCAGGAAACATCTGCCAGGGCTAGAAGAAATTTTCCCGAGTTCGAGTGCTCAAGGTAATTGAATCAGAAAATGGTTCTGTTTTTGTTTCTAAGGTAAGTCAGAAATTGACAGAGCTATTGGGGACTAATTGGAAACATTATTGGATATACTGTCCCCAGGGCTCAAGACAGCTAGAGAAAATAAACAAAACACTATGAGAGACCTTAACTAAATTGACGTTGGGGTCTGGCTTAGGTTAGGTGGTGCCTTTCCCTTGTTTCTTAATAGTCCCTGCCATTTTAATATGACCCCCCTGGAGATCCTCTTTGTTACCCCTACTCCTTTGTTATCCACTGGGACATCCCAAGAGGTGTACCACAACATGAGATTTGGCTCAAACTGCCTGCCTTAAATGTTCCAGGCATATCAGAGACTCCTCACTACTTCCAGACAAGTTACTAGATCTGTGAAAGAAGGATTCAGGAACAGTGAATAATAAAACCCTAATAAAAGAGACCCTCACCAAATTGTCCACAGATAGTTCTCCAACCCTTTGTGCTGTTTAGGTGTTTTCTCAGCCTATATTCTCTAGACTCAAGGTACTTCAGTGAGTGAGGCAGGGAGCTTGGAAATGGCTCCAGGACACTTACTCCACAGTGGGAGACCTGCAGATCCCACGTCGCTTCCAGGTCAGGGACTTGGTATATGTCCAGTGCCACCAAACTGGGAAGCTTCAGACCATGTGAAAAGGCCCGTACCTAGTGCTTGTGACCACACTGACAGCCATAAAAGTGGATGGTACTTAGGCAGCAGTACCAGAGCATTCCAAGCCAAGAGGAGGCTGAACTTTAATTCTCCTAGTTCTAAGATTAGAACTATTAACAAGACAAGAAGTGAGAAATGAAAGGATGAGAATTACAGGCTAAGAATCCCCCATGCCTAACTCTTAAATGACCCCCAAAAGCAGAAGTTTAGCCTGTTCTTTGTTAGCCCAGGAATACACAAGTTACACCCGCCTGAGCGTCCAGCAGTGAGCCGCTGGCCTGGAAATGTCCCAGGCACTCTTTCCTGTCTTGCCTCTGAGGAGCAGCTGGGGTGAGGGCGAGCACACGTGGACTGTCAGGGTCACCGTGTGGGCTGCAGGGGGTCACCGTGCAGTTCTGGGGTCACTGTGCATGCTGTGGGGCTTGCACCTGGTGAGTGCTCATGTCCCCAAGCGTCTACTACGTAATCCTGGCCCTGTAATAGGAAATGCGTATGTGACCCTGGCCCCATAACAGGAAATGCATAAAAGAAAATGCGTGTGTGACCCTGTGAGTGACCCTGGCCCCATAAGCAGAAATGAGCTAGCTAGTTTCTATCTGGCTTCTATAGGAAACTTGTTCTCAGAGCACAGGCTTGGATAATTTAAACTGATTGGCTTAGAAGCTATGGAGTGGTACAAATCCATTGGCTCACACTGTGCTGGCTCTTGATGCTAAGGGATGATTGATTTGTGTTAGGTGGGTTTTCTTGTAAATCTACAAAAGCTGTCCTGAATCTGCACTCGGTGCTCACAATCCTCTACCCTGTGTGGTGTATCTTTGTGAACCCCAGAGCCTCTGGAATAAAAATCCTCTTGTGTTGCATCAAGACCATTTCTTGCAAGTGTTTTGGCTATTGTCTTCCCAGGTGTGGGGTACTGGGGCGCCTCCATTTTTCTTTCAGGTCTTAGAACATACTGTGTTTGTTCCTTTGTAGCCAAGTGACCACATTCAGGGTGATATTCTCAAGTTCCATCAATTTGCGTGAAAATTTCATGGAATGATTGTTTTTAATAGCTGAGTATTATTCCATTGTGTAAATGTACCATATTTTCTGAATCCATTACTCTGTTGATGGACATCTGGGTTGTTTCTAGTTTCTTGATATGATAAGTATGGCTTCTATGGACATAGTAGGGTATGTTTTCTTATTCCATGCTGAAGCATCTTCTGGGTATATGCCCAATAGTTGTATAGCTGGGTACTCATCTAGTACTATGTATAATTTTATGAGGAACTACAAGACTAATTTCCAGAGAGGTTTTCTTTTCAGATTACAATCCTACCAGCAGTGGAGAAGTGTTCCGCTTTTTCAATATCGTAGCCAGGATCTATGTTCACTTGAGTTTTCCACCTTATTCATTCTTACTGGTATGGAATGGAATCTCAGGGTTGTTCTGATTTGTGTTTCCTTGATGACTAAGGATATTGAACATTTCTTTAGGTGTTTCTCAGCTTTCCAGTTTCTTCAGTTGAGAATTACTTGTTTGGCTCTGTTTCCAATTTTTAGTAGGATTATTTGGTTCTTTGATGTCTAGCTTCTTGAGTTCTTTGTATATATATATTGGATATTAGCCCCCTATCAGACATGGGATGGGTAAAGATCTTTTCCCAATCTGTCTTTGATATTTTGTCCTATTGACAATGTCCTTTGCCTTACAAAGCTTTGCAATTTTATGTGGTCCTATTTGTCAAGTCTTCATCTTAGAGCATAAGCCATTGGTGTTTTTGTTTAGGACCTTTCTCCCTGTGCCCATGTGTTCGAAAGCTTTTCCCACTTTCTCTTCTATTAGTCTCAGTGTATCTGGTTTTATGTAGAGGTCCATGATCCCTTGGGACTTGTCCTTTGTAAAGAAAGATTAGATTGGATCAATTGGCATTCTTCTACATGTTGACCACAAGTTGAACCAGCACCTTTGGTTGAAACTGCTATCGTTTTTTAGCTCCTTGGTCAAAGATCAAGTGACTGTAGATGGGTGGGTTCAACTCTGGGTCCTCAATTCTATCCCATTGATCTACCTGACTGTAGATGTACCAATACTATGCAGTTTCAATCATTATTGCTTGGTAGTACATCTTGAGGACAGGGATGCTGATTCCCCCAGAAGTTCTCTTATTGTTTTTAATAGTTTTTGCTAGCCTGTTTTTTGTTGTTGTTGTTGTTGTTTGTTTGTTTTTTTTTGTTGTTGTTCCAAATAAATTTGTGAATTATTCTTTCTAACTCTATGAAGAATTTAGTTGGAATTTTGATGGTGATTGCATTATATCTGTGGATTGCTTTTGGCAAGATAGTCATTTTTAGTATATTAATCCTGCCAATCCATGAACATGGGAGATATTTTAATCTTCTGGGTTTTTTTTTTTTATTTCTTCCTTCAGAGACTCGAATTTCATGTTATGCAGATCTTTCAATTGTTTCATAGGAGCTACACCAAGATACTTTATATTGGTTGCAACTATTGTGAAGATTGTTGTTTCCTAATTTCTTTCTCAGCCTGTTTTTCATATGAGTATAGGAAGGCTATAGATTTGTTTGAGTTAATATTATATCAGCCACATTGGCGAAGTTGTTTATCAGCTGTAAGTGTTCTCCAGTGGAGTTTTTTTTTCTGACTTCTTCTTTCCAATTTGTGTCCCTTTGATCTCCTTTTGTTGTCTATTTTTCTAGCTAGAACATCAAGTACTAGAGAGCCTAGATAGGGAGAGAGACTTCTTCTTGCTTTTAGTGGCATTGCTTAAATTTTCTCTCCATTTAGTTTGATGTTGGCTACTGGATTGCTGTATATTGCTTTTGCTATGTTTAGGTATGGCCCTTGGATTCCTGATCTTTCTAATATTTTAACATGAAAAAATATTGAATTTTGTTAAATGATTTTCAGCTCTAATATAATGGTAATATATGTGTTTGTTTGTTTGTGTGTGTGTGTGTGTGTGTGTGTGTGTGTTTACTTTATTTATATAGTGGAATGCATTGTTAAATTTCCTTATATTGAATCATGTCTGCATTCCTAGGATGAAGCTTACTTTATCATGATGGATGATCGTTTTGATGAGTTATTCATTCAGCTTGTGAGAAATTTGTTGAGTAATTTTGCATCGATATTTATAAGGAAAATGCCTGTTTTAGCATTTTTCATTTATTATCTTTTGTAGAGTTAGATATATGTAAAGATATTGCATAAATTTAGTTTTGTCATAGTATATCTCATTTATTCATCTATTGTAAGTGAGCGTTTGCTGGGAATAGTAGTCTAGGCTGGCCTTCATGTTTTTGCATGGTCTGTATGACATCTACCCAGGATCTTCTGTCTTTTAGAGTCTCTAGTGAGAAGTCTGATATAATTCTTATAGGTCTGTCTTTATATGTTACTTGATGTTTTTCCCTTACTGCTTTCAATATTCTTCTTTGTTTTGTGCATTTGTTGTTTTGACTATTATTTGATGGGGGGAAATTCATTTCTGGTTCAATCTATTTGGAGTTCTGTTTTTCTCTTTATATATATAGACGTCTCTTTCTTTAGGTTAGGACAGTTTTCTTCTATGATTTTGCTGAAGATATTTACTGGCCCTTTAAGTTGTGAGTCTTTGCTCTCTTCTATACCTATTATCATTAGATTTGGTCTTATTGTGTCCTGGATTTCCAGGATATTTGGAGTTAGCAGCTATTTGCATTTTGCATTTTTTGACTGTTGTGTCAATGTTTTCTATGTTATCTTCTGTACCTGAGATTCTGTCTTCTATCTCTTGTATTCTGTTGGTAATGTTTACTACTATGAGTCCTGATCTCTTTCCTAGGTTTTTTTCTCTCCAGGGTTGTCTACCTTTGTGATTTCTTTATTGTTTCTATTTCTAATTTTAGATCCTGGATGTTTTTGTTCAGTTCCTTCCTCTGTTTGTTTACATTTTCTTAAATTCTTTAAGGGAATTTTGTGTTTCTTCTTTAAGGGCTTCTGTTTACCTGTGTTCACTTGAATTTCTTTTCTTTTTCTTTCTTTTTTTTTTTTTTTTGTTTTGTTTTTTCGAGACAAGGTTTCTCTGTGTAGCCCTGGCTGTCCTGGAACTCACTCTGTAGACCAGGCTGGCCTCGAACTTAGAAATCTGCCTGCTTCTGCCTCCCAAGTGCTGGGATTACAGGCGTGTACCACCACTCCCCTCTTTTTTTTTTCTTTCTTTCTTTTTTTCACTTGTATTTCTTTAACTTAGTCTTGCTTTTCTTGTGTGTTAGGGTAACAAGGGCTCACTATACTGGGAGAACTGGGTTTTGACGATGCCTAATAGATTTGGTTTCTGTATTCTGTATTCTGGTTGCTTGTATTCTCACCCTTGCCTTTCCCCATTTTTTTATATCAGGTGTTTGCTGGTCTTGCAGTCTCTGACTATGGTTTGTCCCTCCTGCAGGCATCAGTGTCAGTACTCCTGGGAGAACAGTTCTCTCTGGGAGGGATTTAGTTATGAAGAGCTGTGGTATAGGGTCAGCTCAGGGGTGCAGACAGAAACCATAAGTATTTCCTCAGCTGTTTCTTTGTTCCTGTGTCCTGTTTGTTCTGGGAGGGTCCCACATTCACCAGGAATTTGGTGAGAAGCCGTGGTCTTACTTGTATTTAATGGTTTGTTGACATTCCTGGGAGACCAGCTCTTCTGTTGGTATTTGTATATGTAGGGCTGTGGTACAGTATCAGCTCCAGGTGCAGACAGAAACTGGGAAGCTCCCGTCCCTGGGAGCTCCTTGATTGTTGTGCTCTGAGGGTTTGAGGAGTGCTCCTCTAAGCAGCAGTGGTGGTTTTACCTGTGCACACAGGCTTGTCCATACCCATGTGAGGCTAGCTTACTCCCAGTGCTATATTTTTTTTGAAAAGGAAGTACCAAGTTAAGAAAGAAATAGTTCTATAAGTAATTTGCTGTCTTGAAAATTTTATCTTCAAAACTTATCTTATAAAGCCGGGGCTGTCCCCTCTCACCATATCTCTTCTATATAGTACTTGAGGTACTAGCTAGAGCAATTCGACAACAGAAGGAAGTCAAAGGGATACAAATCGGAAAGGAAGAAGTCAAACTATCACTATTCACAGATGATATGATAGTATACTTAAGTGACCCAAAAAACTCCACCAGAGAACTCCTGCAACTGATAAACAACTTCTGCAAAGTGGCTGGCTATAAAATCAACGCAAACAAATCAGTAGCCTTCCTATATGCGAAGGATAAGCGGGCAGAGAAAGAAATTAGGGAAATGACATGCTTCACAATAGCCACAAATGATATAAAGTATCTTGGAGTGATGCTAACCAAACATGTGAATGATTTATATGACAAAAACTTCAGGTCTCTTAAGAGGGAAATTGAAGAAGACATCAGAAAATGGAAAAATATTCCATGCTCGTGGGTTGGCAGGACTAATATACTCAAAATGGCAATCTTGCCCAAAGCAATATACAGATTCAATGCAATCCCCATGAAAATCCCAACTCAGTTCTTCATAGAGTTAGAAAGAGCAATTCTCAAATTCATCTGGAATAACCAAAAACTTAGGATAGCTAAAACTATCATCAACAGCAAAAGAACTTCTGGGGAAATCAATATCCTGGACTTCAAGCAATATTACAGAGCAGTAGTATTAAAAACTGCATGGTATTGGTTCAGTGACAGGGAGGCATATCAATGGAAAAGGATCGAAGACCCAGAATTGAACCCACACATCTATGGCCAATTGATCTTTGACAAAGGAGGTGACTTTCACTTGAAATCTCATGCCTGGAGAGGGAGAAGAGAGAAATAAAAGGAGGCTTTTTAGGATTCTCTGGCCAAACAGCCTAGATTACTGCATAAGTTAGACAGATATGCTGTCTCCAAAAAGTGCAATTTGTGAGAAATGCTATCCGAGGTTGACTTCTGGCCTCCAGTTTATAGGTCCCCACAATACACACTGACCTCTGACCTACACACACACACACACACACACACACACACACACACACAGTTATAGGTATGAAGGAGTTGCATATTTTACTGTTTTATTTGTCATTTACCAGTACTTCCTTGTGATTATTCCTTTTTATAGGCAATAGAGTATGATACTGCCCATCTTTAATTTCAACCCATATGCATTTTCTTAAGTTTCCCAGAGACACGTTGCCCCAAAGCCAGAAGGAAGTAGTTAGAGATAATGAGGACACTATTTCTCTTCCACTTTTTCTGCTTTCTATTTTTTTCCTTTTTAATTAAACCAAAATGAGGGAATGTTAGCATTCTGTCTATACTCCACCCCACAGTTACCTGATAACAGCCAGGTATGCCTGACTCACTTTAGGTATGCCCCTTTCCCCCTTTTTCCCCATTCCCCTTCCCTTCTCTCTCATGACCAGCCTCTACTCTACTCTCTCTATCTTTCTCCCTGTCTCTCCCCCAACACCAAGCCCCTGATTTCTCTGGTTCTACTACCCTGTTAACTCCCATTTCCATGTCCTGAATAAACGCTATTCTATACCATACCATCGTGTGACTGGTCCGTCAGATGAAAGGGATCCCTGGGCATTGGCCCACCAAGGCTATCCATCCGCACTCCTCACCACACATCCACCACAAGCTATCCTCTCTCACTTTATTGTTTTATAATCACATCAATGTCATGTGAAAAATTAATAGGCTTGGCTGACGGATGTCCACTGCTGTGTGAATTTGCAGTAATGTATGTCATACCGTATGTGTCAATATCAGAGTACAGCCTTGGTTGTGAGTCCTACCATTCTATGTGGGCTCACTGCTGTTTGTCCTCTAGAAACAGCAAAATATATAGTCTACAAATCTCCTGGAATTCTCATATGCCCATATCACATTTCCCACAGGAAAGCTATAATGTTAGCACTAATGTTAAGCATCTATTTTTGAAGTGGTCTTCCAGGATTGAATCTCTGGTCCTCACACTTGAACTTTCACCCGATGAACCATCCCTCAGTGCAGGCTGACAGGTGTCAAATTTAGCTTGACTGTCAGCAGAGAGTACAGAAGAGCAGTCTAGTTTCATTTGCTAGTGACTTTCATATTTTCCAAGTAAAAATCAATTCTTTTAGAATATATTTCCTTCTTTCTTTTTATTCTCTTAGTTTCAGTTGTTATATTTGAAGCACTGAGCATACAAATAAAGGGAAAACTGCTACAGTTCATATAATACACCAAAGAAATTTCATTTATAGGGTGAATTGAATTGGAAAAAAGTCATTTTC
The DNA here is from genome assembly GCA_964023405.1 of Apodemus agrarius. Taxonomy (NCBI): domain Eukaryota; kingdom Metazoa; phylum Chordata; class Mammalia; order Rodentia; family Muridae; genus Apodemus; species Apodemus agrarius. The sequence continues at coordinate 87,174,016 of OZ030017.1, read as the reverse complement.
TTAAGAAATTATAGTGTTTAATAAAGCTTATATAGATGAATATGCTTTTGCCCTAAGGATCTGCTTGCATCTCATTCCTGATAAGATAGAAGGGGTGAGAGTGAATAAAGTAAAACAAATATTTTATCACCTTTACCAAATGCAAGTATATGCAAATTTGATGTTGTCTCCTCTTGATCATCTTTCTTCCACCAAGCCCTCAGTCACCAGCCTGTCTATAGCCTCTATGTCTCAACCTGCTTCAATCATATCAGCCAAAACCCCTCTTGCTCACCTGGGGTTACTGTAGGTAAAGTGTGAGCAGTTTCAGGAGAGAATTCAATATAATAATCTTTCAAAAAGAAAGGATTCCATTTTCTTAGATTCTAAAGGAAGCTGTTCATTGTGGCATAAGGTGTCACATGCAGTTCGATTAAAGTGGAGAATGACATATTTTGTCCCTGACAAACCAGCCTTTTCTCATCACCAGCAAGGGACTTATCCATGAATACCATGAATATATATGACAGCTTGAAGCTTGTGTGGTTGAGATTTCTTCCCCTCAGCTGTTAAATATTCAAGAGATTCATTATTCAGACAGAATAATATGAGATCCATGGGGACCTTTATAGGAGCTTATATTATCATTATTAATATTAATCACATGAGACACCATCATCCTCCTATTTTGAAAACTCAAATGTCAACAGAGTAAAATGCATATTTTCTTTCTTTTCCTCTCATGGGCAAAGAGGATAAACTTTAAAGGAAAATAAGATTTTTTTTTCATTCTTTTTCAAACAATGAAGAGCATCTGGAGGCAGCTTTTCAAATAATTCCACTACAAAGAACAACTCAAAACGTGTGAAAATTAAAGTTTGAGTAGGGGAAGCACATTAGTTCCGTCTTAAAATAGGCAAAAATTGAAAGAGAGGTAAGTTGAAGGCAAGGTCACTTCACAGTCCTTTAGAAGATTATGGACTCTGGGCATGACCTTCCTTCTAGACTTAATATGACCATGGACAACCTTATAGATGTGGAGTTATCTAGTCTCTGTAGTCAAGGCAAAAAGATGAATAAAACAGCAAAATGTTGGCTAGGTCTATGGTAAGGGGAACTGAGAATTGATAGTATCATGGTCACCCGTCCTTCAGCTGAGACCTCGTCATCACTCTACCTCCCACCACCAACCCCCAACCACCAAAAGTTTTCAGAAAGCCTAGAGAACAGAAGAAGAGTAAATTTGGAAAAAGAATAGGAAACTAGTGGTCCTAAGGCAGCATATTTTGCATTGAGAGGAAGGTTGAGGGATGATGGAGAGCCTACAGAAGAAAATAGGAAGCACTATCCATCTACACTCTCTGGTCATTGTAGGAAAGAGGACGAAAAGAGGAAGACTGCTAAAATGTTTGCTATTTTTCAGAAGGGTTAGAAAGATGGCTAAGCACTTTAGAACTCATACTACTCTTGTAGAGGATCATATTTGTGTTCCAGATGATCAGATACCCTCTTCTGGTCTCCACATACAACTATATTCATCATCTCAAACACACACATTCACACAAATTGCACACACACACACACACACACACACACACACACCACAAACCCACAAATGTATTATAAAACTGTTTCCTAGGCCCTGAGGTCTGAGGTTACCACCATCTTGGCTCCTGTGACCAAGCAGTCAGCTCAGCCAGGTATGCAGGGAATGAGAGAGTGAGGAATCACTTGGGACACAGCCCACCTGGGTTCCTTCTGCACTTAGGAACTGGGCAGCTTCTGCAAGGTCGCATCTGACTAGCAGGGAGTTCTGTGCCTAGAAGGAGTCCTGCTTTCAGAGACCAGTGCCACATATGACATGGGGAAGATCCTTCTTCCTGATACTCTCTTGAGAACTTGCAGGAGCAGGTTATTCAGTAAGAACCATCCCGCAGCCCTAGAGACCCAGAGCTGCTCAGTACCCAGCAACCTCCAAATAACCACTCCTCTTCCTTCATTCTACCCATCCGTCCTCCGCTGCCACTGGCACATTCCATCGGAGGTGGTAGGCCAGCACCCCCTTTGACATGGGGAGGAGCCTACATCTTTGTACTCTTTAGAAAATGGGCAGGAGCAGGGCACTCAAAAGCTGGCAGGAGCAGGTCATTCGAGAACTGGCACGAGTAGGTGCATTCAAGCTGGAAGAAGTGGGGTACTTGAGAACCAGCATCAGCAGAGCATTTGAAATCGGGCATCAGTAGAACATTTGAGAAATAGCAGCTTGCAGGACATTCGACCCTTGCCATGTCAGCCACAGGAGAAACCACATCACCTGATACTTCTGGAGAACCAGCTGTTTGCAGAGAATTGGAGAGAAATGGAATCCCAGGAGTACAGAAACACAGGCCTGCAGGACAGAGAAGATAGTGACATCAAGACCAGCCTACACTGGAGATAACGAGATGGCCAAAGGAAAATGCAAGACCATTACCAACAGTAACCAAGGCAACATGGCAACATCAGAGCCCAGTTCTCCCACAATAGCAAATCCTGCATACTTTATCAAGTCAAAAAAGTAAGAGCTAGATTTACAATCACAGCTCATATTGTTGATGGAGGACTTCACGAAGGACATGGATAATTACCTCAAAGAAATATAGGAGAACAGGGGTCAACAGGTAGAAGCACAAAATTCCCTTAAATAAATACAAGAGAATATGGATCAAAAGGTAGAAGCTCTTAAACAGGGAACACAAAAATCTCTGAAAGAAATATCGGAGAACATGGGTCAAAAGGTAGAAGCCCTTAAAGAGGCAATGCAAAAATCTCATAGGGAATTATAGGAAAACATGGGTCAGCCTGCAGAAGCACTTAAAAAGGACTCACAAAAATCCCTAAAAGAAACACAGGAGAACATGGGTCAACAGGTAGAAACCTTTAAAGAGGAAACACAAAAGTTCCTTAAAATATTTCAGGAAAAAACAAACAAACAAACAAGTGGAGGAACTAAACAAAACTATCCAGGATCTAAAACTGGAAATAGAAACAATAAAGTAAATGCAAGGTCAAACATCTCTGAAAGTAGAAAATCTTGGAAAGAATTCAGGAGGCATAGATGCAACACAAACAACAGAATACAAGAGATAGAAGTAAGACTCCCTGGTGTTGAAGATTTCATAGAAAACATTGACTCAAAAGTCAAAGAAAATACAAAATGCAAAAAGCTTATAACATAAAACATCCAGGAAATCCAGGACACAATGAGAAGACCAAACCTAAGGATTATAGGTATAGAAGAAAGCAAGGATTTACATCTTAAAGGTCCAATAAATAAATATATTCAACAAAATTGTAGATGGAAACTTCCCTATCCTAAAGAAAGAGTTGTCTGTGAACATAAAAGAAACCTACATAACTCAAAACAGACTGGACCAGAGCAGAAATACCTCCTGTCACATAATAATCAAAACACCAAATGCACTAAACAAAGAAAGAATATTAAAAGTAATGAGAGAAAAAGGTCAAGTATCATAAAATGGCAAAGCTATCTGAATTACACCAGAATTCTCACCAGAGACTATGAAAGTCAGAATAGCCTGGACAGATGTGATACAGACCCTAAGAGAACATAAATGTCATCCAGGACTACTATACCCAGCAAAATGTTCAATTACCATAGATGGAGAAAACAAGACATTCCATGACAAAAGCAAATTTACACAATATCTTTCTACAAATCCAGCTCTGCAAAGGATAATGGGTGGAAAGTACCAACACAAGGCAGTAAACCACACCGTAGAAAAATCAGCAAGTTATTGTTTCAACAAACCCAATAGAAAATAGATACACAACCAGAATTGTACCTATAACTAAGAACATACCAGCAAGAAAGAATCATTTATCCTTAATACCTTTTAATATCAATGGTCTCATTTCCCCAATAAAAAGACATAGACTAACAGACTGAATATGTAAACAGGACCCAACATTTTGTTGCGTACAAGAAACCTTCTTCAGTGACAAAGACAGTCACCATATAAGAATTAAAGGTTGGAAAACAATTTTCCAAGCAAATAGTCCCAAGAAACAAGCTGAACTGGCCATTCTTATATCAGATAAAATTGACTTTCAAACAAATGTTGTCAAAAAAGATAAGCAGGGGCACTTCATAATGGTCAAAGGAAAAGTCTACCAAGATAAACTCTCAATTCTGAACACCTGTGCTCCGAAAGAGCAACAACATTCACAAAAGAAACTTTAATAAAGCTCAAAGCACACATTGCACCCCACACAATAATGAGAGACTTCAACACCCCACTCTCAAAAATGGACAAATCACGGAATCAGAAGCTCAACAGAGGTACAATGAAATGAGCTGAAGTTATGGACCAAATGGATCTATGAGATATTTATAGAACATTCCACCCTAAAGCAAAGAAATATACCTTCTTCTCAGCACCTCGTGGTACCTTCTCAAAAATTGACCATAAAATTGGTCACACAACAGAAATACTGAAATTTTTCAATGTATCTTTTCAGATCACCATGGCCTAAGGCTGGTCTTAAGCTCAAACAAAATAATGGAAAGCACACATACACATGGACCTTGAACAATGCTCTTCTCAATGATAGCTTAGTCAAGGAAGAAATAATGAAAGAAATTAAAGACTTTTTAGAATTTAATGAAAATGCCAGACACATCATACCAAAAATTATGGGACACAATGAAAGCAGTGCTAAGAGGAAAACCTATAACTCTGAGGACCTCCAAAAAGAGAATGAAGAGAGTTTACACTGACAGCTTGACAGTGCACTTGTAAACTCTAGAACAAAAGGAAGCAACTACACCCATGAGGAGTAGCAGCAGGAAATAATCAAACGTAGTGCTGAAATCAACCAATTAGAAACAAAGAGAACCATACAAAGAATCAACAAAACCAGGAGCTGGTTCTTTGAGAACATCAACATGATAGATAAACCCTTAGGCAGACTAACCAAAGGGCACAGAGACAGTATCCAAATTAACAATATCAGAAATGAAAAGGGACATATAACAACAGAAACTGAGGAAATTAAAAAAAATCAGATCCTACTACAAAAGCCTATACTCAACACAACTGGAAAATCTGGAGGAAATATACAATTTCTAGACAGATATCAAATACCAAAATTAAATCAGGATCAAATCGACTATCTAAACAGTCCCATAACCCCAAGAAATAGAAGTGGTCATTGAAAGTCCTCCAACCAAATAAAGCATAGGACTAAATGGTTTTAATGCAGAATTCTATCAGACCTTCAAAGAAGACCTAACACAAATACTGTTCAAACTAAACCACAAAATAGAAACAAAGGGGAATACTGCCCAACTTGTTCTATGAAGCCACAATTACGCTGATACCAAAGTCACACAAAGATCCAACAAAGATAAAGAACTTCAGACCAATTTCCCTTATGGATATTGATGCAAAATTACTTAAAAAGTTCTTGCCAACCAAATCCAAGAACACATCAAAACCATCATTCACCAATATCAAGTAAGTTTTATATCAGTGATGCAGGAATGGTTCAACAAACGGAAACCCATCAATGTAATCCACGGCATAAAAAACCTCAAAGGAAAAAAACACATGGTCATTTCATTAGATGCTGAAAAGGCATCTTTTCATGCTAAAAGTCTTGGAAAGATTGGGAATCCAAGGCCCATATCTAAACATAGCCAAAGCAATACACATCAAACCAGTATCCAACATCAAACTAAGTGGAAAGAAACTTGAAGCAATCCCAATAAAATATAGGACCAGACAACGTTGCCCTCTCTCTCCATATCTAATAAATATAGTACTTGAAGTTCTAGCTTGAGCAATTAGACAACAAAAGCAGGTCAAAGAGACAGAAATAGGAAAGGAGGAAGTCAAGTTATCTCACTTTGCAGATGATATTATAGTAACTTAAGTGACCCCCCCAAAAAAAACTCCACTAGAGAACTCCTATATCTGATAGTCAACTTCAGCAAAGTAGTCAGATATAAAATTAACTCGAACAAATCGGTAGCCTTCCTATACTCAAATAAACAGGCTGAGAAAGAAATTGGGGCAATGACTCCCTTCAAAATAGTCACATACAATACAAAATATCTTGGAGTTACTAACCAAACAAGTGGAAGATCTGTATGACAAGAAAAACAAACTACTTCAATATCATTAAATGTAAAATTTTCGTTTTCTTTTTGTTTAGTTTGGTTTTACAGAATAGGGTTTCTCTGTATATTTGCCAGTACTAGAACTCACAGTTAACCAGACTTGCCTCAAACTCACAAAACCCTTCCTGCCTCTGCCTACCAAGTGCTGGTATCAAAGGTGGGCACTACCACTCTCTGGTAACTGTCACAGTTAAACTGAAATGAAGGAGCTTTCTATAATGATGTGAACCTGGCTGACTGAAAGAAGGAAATAAGTAAAATAGGGGATCTATGATCCAATATCCATGAGTTCTTGTTTCCTGGTCTGGGCTATGGGTTTCTGAGTCACACACACTCTTCCATGATATACTTGGGTGGAATTTTTGATTTAATAATGGTATGTTAGTAAATTATCTGCAGTCAATAGGCATGAGTTTTCAAATCTCTAAGAAAACTGACAGAATTGCCACACTAGGACCCATCCACTACACTGACATGCTATGTGAAAAATTATATCAACTTGAGTTTTTCAATGCATCTAAGCACATACAAATTTCATCTTACTCATACTCTAACACAACTGAACAGTAACTATGTCCCTTGTATGGAATACAAGCAGCTGTTTTTTAAGTGAACACCTCAATTATATGTATTCTCACATGTATTTGTACTAAATAATCTACCATGCATACAGAGATGTTTATACTGATCACACATTGGCATATAATAACCACACAACAGGCAGCAGCCACAAATTCTTGGTATGACATGGTGCACAAGTTTTTCTTTGTTGACCTGTCTTCTATAACTTGAGCATGTCTCAAGAACAGAATGAATTAGTTTGTGAATATTATATCTAACTTCAATAATGGTCTAATTAAAAGACATTTCATACACAATGCATCATTAAACTTCTTTTTATTTTCCTTATTTTCTATATTCTTTGTTTACATTCCAAAGGCTTTCCCCGTTCCCAGTACCCCCACCATATGTCCCATAAGTCCTATCCCCCCTAACTATTCCCCAGTAACCTCCCCCCATTTCTCTGTTCTGATGCTCTCCTACAAATCTGTATCCAGTCTTTTTAGGACCAGGGTACTTTCCTTACTTCTTCTAGGGAATCTATTGATTTGCTAATTGTGTCTTGAGCATTCAGAGCTTTGGGGCTCATTAATATCCACTTATCAGTGATTGCATTTCATGTGTATTCTTTTGTGATTGGGTTAAATCACTTAGAATATTTTGCAGATCCAACCATTTGCCTACAAATTGCATGAATTCATTGTTTCTAATTGCTGAGTACTAATCTATTGTATAAATATACCACATTTTCTGTATCCACTCCTCCTTTAGGAACATATGGGCTCCTTCCAATTTCTGGCTTTTATATATAAGGCTGCTATGAACATAGTGGAGCATGTGTCTTTATTGTATGCAGGGAATTCCGTTGGGTATATACCCAGGAGTGGTATGACAGGGTCCTCTGGAAGTGTCATGCCCAATTTTCTGAGGTACCGCCAGACTGATTTCCAGAGCGGTTGTACCATCTTGCAATCCCACCAACAGTGTAGGAGTGTTCCTTTTTCTCCACATCCTCGCTAGCACCTGTTGTCCCTTGAGTTTTTAATCTTAGCCATTCTGACTGGTGTGAGGTGGAATCTCAGGGTTGTTTTGATTTGCATTTCCCTGATGACTAATGATGTTGAACATCTTTTAAGGTGCTTCTTGGCCATCTGAATTTCTTCTGGTGAAAATTCTTTGTTTAGCTCTGTACTCCATTTTTTGATAGGGTTATTTGGTTCTTTGGGGTCTAACTTCTTGAGCTCTTTGTATATATTGGATATTAGCCCTCTGTCAGATGTGGGGTTGGTGAAGACCTTTTCCCAATTTGTTGGTTGCTATTTTGTCCTTCTGACAGTGTCTTTGCCTTACAGAAACTTTGTAATTTTATGAGGTTCCATTTGTCAATTCTTGATTTTAGAGCATAAGCCACTGGTGTTCTGTTTAGAAACTTTTCCCCTGTGCCCATGTCCTCCAGGGTCTTCCCCAGTTTCTTTTCTATTAGTTTCAGTGTGTCTGGTTTTATGTGGAGGTCCTTGATCCAATTAGAGCTGATCTTAGTACAAGAAGATAAGGGTGGGTTAATTCGCATTCTTCTGCATGTTGACCTCCAGTTGAACCAGCACCATTTGTTGAAAAGGCTATCTTTTATCCACTGGGTGATTGTAGCTCCTTTATCAAAGATCAAGTGACCATAAGTCTTTGGGTCCATTTCTGGCTCTTCAATTCTATTCCATTGATCTACTTGCCTGTAGCTGTATCAATACCGTGCATTTTTTAGCACAATTGCTCTGTAGTACTGTTTGAGGTCAGGGATATTGATTCCCCCAGAAGTCCTTTTATTGTTGAGAATAGTTTTAGCTATCCTGGGTTTTTTGTAACTCCAGATGAATTTGAGAATTGCTCTTTCTAGATCTATGAAAAATTGATTTGGGATTTTGATGGGTATTGCATTGAATCTGTAGATTGCTTTTGGCAAGATGACCATTTTTACTATATTGATCCTGCCAATCCAAAAGCATGGAATATTTTTCCATCTCCTGAGCTCTTCTATTTCTTTCTTCAAGGACTTGAAGTTCCTGTTATACAGTTCTTTTACTTGTTTGGTTAAAGTCATGCCAAGATACTTTATATTGTTTGTGGCTAGTGTGAAGGGTGTTATTTCCCTAATTTCTTTCTCAGCCTGCTTGTCCTTTGAGTACAAGAAGGCTACTGATTTGCTTGAGTTGATTTTATAACCAGCCACTTCCAGCACCACTGGGCATGGTGGCGCATGCCTGTAAGCCCAGCACTTGAGAGGCAGAGGCAGGCGGATTTCTGAGTTTGAGACCAGCCTGGTGTACAGAGTGAGTTCCAGGACAGCTAGGGCTACACAGGGAAACCCTGTCTCAAAAAACAAACAAACAAAAAAAAAAAAACAAAAAAACAAACAAAAAACCCAGCCACTTTGTTGAAGTTGTTTATTAGCTGTAGGAGTTCTCTGGTGGAGTTTTTTGGGTCATTTACATATACTACCATATCATCTGCAAAAAGTCATAGTCTATTTCTCCAGGAGCTTTGGGACTGTTTTGTTGATCTAATTGATCCTGGTTTAATTTTGGTATTTGGTATCTGTCTAGGAAATTGTCAATTTCCTCCAGATTCTCCAGTTGTGTTGAGTATAAACTTTTGTAGTAGGATCTGATGATTTTTTGAATTTCCTCAGTTTCTGTTTTTATATCCCCCTTTTCATTTCTAATTTTGTTAATTTGAATACTGTCTCTGTGCCCTTTGGTAAGTCTGGCTAGGGGTTTATCTATCTTGTTGATTTTCTCAAAGAACCAGCTCCTGGTTTTGTTGATTCTTTGTATGGTTCTCTTTGTTTCTACTTGATTGATTTCAGCACTTAGTATGATGATTTCCTCTCTTCTACTCCTCCTGGGTGAATTAGCTTCTTTTTGTTCCAGGGCCTTCAGGTGTGCTGTTAAGTTGCTAGTGTATGCTCTCTCCAGTTTCTTTTTGGAGTCACTCAGGCCTATGAGTTTTCCTCTTAGCACTGCTTTCATTGTGTCCCAAAGATTTGGGTAGGTTGTACCTTCATTTTCATTGAAGTCTAAAAAGTCTTTGATTTCTTTCTTTATTTCTTCCTTGACCAAGGTGTCATTGAGTAGACTATTGTTCAGTTTCCATTTGTATGTGGGGTTTCTGTTGTTCTTCTTGCTATTGAAGACCGCTTTTACTCCATAGTGATCTGATAGGAGACATGGGATTAGTTCAGTCTTCTTGCATTTGTTGAGGTCTATCTTGTGACCAATTATATGATCAATTTCTGAGAAGGTCCCGTGTGGTGATGAGAAAAAGGTAAACTCTTTTGCTTTAGGATGAAATGTTCTATATTTATCTGTTAAATCCAATTGGTCCAAAGCTTCAATTAATTTCACTGTGTCCCTGTTTAATTTCTGCTTTCCTGATCAGTCCATTGAGGAGAGTGGAGTGTTGAAGTCACCTACAATTATTGTGTTAGGTGCAATGTGTGCTTTAAGCTTTAGTAAAGTTTCTTTTATGAATGAGGGTGCCCTTACATTTGGGACATAGATGTTCACTATTGAGAATTCTTGTTGGTGGATTTTCCCTTTGAAAAACAAGAAGTGACTTTCCTTGTCTCTTTTGGTAACTTTAGGTTGAAATACAATTTTATCTAATATTAGAATGGCTACTCCGGCTTGTTTCCTGAGACGATTTCCTTGTAAAATGGTTTTCCAGCCTTTTACTCTAACGTGGTGTTTGTCTTTGACACTGAGATGTGTTTCCTGTATGCAGCAAAATGTAGGGTCCTGTTTCCATATCCAATCTGTTAGTCTGTGTCTTTTTATTGGGGAATTGCGTCCATTGATATTAAGAGATATTAAGGAATAGTAATTATTACTTCCTGACATTTTGGGCGTTATATATATATTTGATTGGTTCTCTTCTTTTGGGTTGGATGAGAGGGCTTTCTGTCTTGTTTCTTCTGGGGTGTAGTTACCCCCTTGTGTTGGTATTTTTACCCTATTATCCTTTGTAGAGCTGGGTTTGTAGATAGTTATCATGCAAATTTGGTTTTGTCATGGAATACCTTGGTTTCCCCATCTATGGCGATTGAGAGTTTTGCTGGGTATAGTAGTTTTGGCTGATGTTTGTGTTCTCTTAGAGTCTGCATGAGGTCTTCCCAGGATCTTCTAGCTTTCATGGTCTCAGGTGAGAAGTCTGGTGTAATTCTGATCGGTCTTCCTTTATATGTTACTTGTCCTTTTTCTCTTAATATTCTTTCTTGTTTAGTACATTTGGGGTTTTGATTATTATGTGACGGGAAGTAATTCTATTCTGTTCCAGTCTATTTGGGGTTCTATAGGCTTCTTGTATATTCATGGGCATCTCTCTCTTTAGGCTGGGGAAGTTTTCTTCCATAATTTTGTAGAAGATATTTGCTGACCGTTTAAGTTATAGATCTTCATTCTCATCTATCCCTATAATCCTTAGGTTTGGTCTTCTCATTGTGTCCTGGATTTCCTGAATGTTTTTGGTTACCAGCTATTTGTATTTTGCATTTTCTTTAATTGTTGAATCCATGAATCCTATGGTATATTCATCATCTAAGATTCTGTCTTCTATCTCTTGTATTCTATTGTTGATATTTGCATCTATGATTCCTGATTTCTTCCCAAGGCTGTCTATCTCCAGCATTGTCTCCCTTCACGATTGCTTAGTTGTTTCTACTTCTGTTTTTAGATTCTGTATGGTTTTGCTCAGATCTTTCAATTGCTTGTTTGTGTTTTCCTGTAATTCTTTAAGGGATTTTTGTGTTTCCTCTTTTATGACTTCTACTTGTTGACCCATGTTCTTTTATTTTTCTTTAAGTGATTTTTGTTATCACCCCTTATTGGCATTCATTTTTTGCTCTATAGTCTCCTGGCTTTATTTAAGTGATTTTTGTGTTTGCCTTGTTTGGGCTTCTAGCTTTTGATCTATTTTCTCCTCTATTACTTTAAGAGATTTATCTAAGTAATCCTCTATCAGCATCCTTACCAGTGATTTTAGATCTGAGTCTTGTTTTTCTGGTGTGTTGGGATATCTGAAATTTATTTTTGTTTGCCTTTTAAGGGCTTCTAGCTTTTGATCTATTTTCTCATGTATTACTTTAAATGATTTATCTAAGTGTTCCTCTATCAGCATCCTGACAAGTGATTTTAGATCTGAGTCCTGTTTCCTGGTGTGTTGGGGTATCCAAGATTTATTGCTATCGGGGAACTGGGTTCGGATGCTGCCATACTGCCTTGATTTCTGTTACTAATGATCTTACGTTTGCCTTTTGCCATCTGGTTATCTTTGGTGTTAGTTGGTCCTGTAGTTACTAGCTGGTGCTTGAAACTCTTGTGGGCTTGTAAGGCTATTACCCCATGACTGGGACACCTGAACCACTGTCCTGTAGGGCTCCTGCTCACAGATTGCTGACAGGTGGCCTGAGATCTCCGAGGTCTTAAACTTGGGATATCCCAGGTACTTGGTTCTGCCTGCTGTGCAGCTGCTCTGGACTGATCCTGCTCAGGGTTTGCTGTCTGGTGTCCTGAGTCCCCAGAGGTCATAAACTCGGGATATCTTGGTTACCTGTTTCTGCCTGCTGGTTCAAAGCTCCTGGGAAGATGGCAGAGGCTGGTTCCACTGCCTGCTGGATGGAAACAGCTGGGAAGATGGCAGTGGCTGCAGGGAGTTCAGGGTGCACTCTCAGGGCACAGAGCCCAGACTTGGCTAGTGTCCCCCAAACTGCTACTCTGTGCACAGCTCCTGCTCCAGGCCTGAGTCCCCAAAGGTCTTAAACTTGGGATATCTTGGGTACCTGGTTCCGCAGGCTGGGTTGGAGCACCTGGGAAGCTGGCTGAGGCTGGCCCCACCGCCAGCTGGATCATCATTAAACTTCTTGACCTACAATGTACTCACAATATTTTATTTATCAAATAAGACCCCTATCAATATCTGCATTTTTATAAGTTTTTCTCATATATATTTACTTTAGATTTTAGGATTTGTAGCTTGTGTGTGTGTGTGTGTGTGTGTGTGTGTACACAAGCACAATATGAATACAAGTACACACATGTCATGATGTATATGAAAAAATGTCAAAGTCAGTTTATTCTACATTTGCTGATGCAGATCTTTTTTGCCATGCGGGGTCCTCCATATTAGATAGCTGGGAAAGCTCTGGGTGGTCCTCCTGCCTCTGCCTCTGCCTCTGCCTCCTATCTTATGGAAGTGCTGTAAAATAGCTGCCTCCACATCTAGGTTTTTAAAGTAGAGTTGTAGGAATCACATAGATATTGTCCTCCTTCACATAACACCTTTTTTATTCACATCTCCTTTTTTATTTTTGTTTTTGTTTTGTCTCTTTATCTTATAGATTTTTATCATTTAATTGTGTATGCATGTGCACATGCATGGAAAGTTGGGTTTTTTCTTCCAACATGAGAGTCCCCGAGGGTGCAGCTCAGTTATTAGGTTGGCACAGGAAGTTCATCAACTAGCAGAGCATTTCATTTCCTCTTTTTTTTTTTTTTGGTTTACAGCTCATTAGTTTGAATTCCAGCTAGGCTTCATTGGAGTTCTGGCCTATTTTGTAAACCATACAAATTAAAACTGCATATTTCTAGTGTTCACATTTCCAATTTCCATGGTTACCCTTTCCCCATCAGTGTTCCTATTTCTGAATTCAGGTCACATTACACTCACAGTTTTATACTTTTCCCACATTTTAAAAAATAATTGCACAAGTTTACAACATAGAAAAATGGATCTGGAGAGAAAGCTCAGGATCAAGAGCACTAGCTGCTATTCCAGAGGCCCTTGATATGGTTCCTGACATAGAAAATGGGTGGCTCATTATGGCCTCTAAGTCTGAATACAGATAATCTGATATATCTCTAGATCTAGGCCCTCAAACATATATGGGACACATAAATACAGACATATCCATATATGGATATGTACAAATATACATAAATATATATAAACAAACACATATACATATATATGTATTTATGTACAAGTGAAAATGAACCGAATTTAAAATTAATTTGGACAACAGAAAAAAAAGGAAAAAATTGTCTTTGCACCTCCAGTCTCGCTTTCTAGAAGGCCATTTAAACAGATTCTAAATATTTCTCTACAGGTTGTGTTTTAACTATGCACACACACAAACACACAAACACACACACACACACACACACACAGAGAGAGAGAGAGAGAGAGAGAGAGAGAGAGAGAGAGAGAGAGAGAGACTTCCATTTGTAAAGAGGAGCTCATAGCTTTCATAGGTTCCAGTGATGATCAACCTATGGGTCACATTCAGTTCAAAAGAGATACCTCTATGGTCCAAACTAAGCACAGAACTTTGTGTAAAAAGTGACGAGTGTTTTGAAATCTATTTTTCAGGAGAGAACATAATTGTACATTTCCTGAATGTGTTATGTATTGATGACAATATCTATAGCAGTAACAAAATGTTGGACACACATGTAGAAACGCAGTCTTTATGCATCTGTTTCATGCAGGCTCTTCACTGTCATTACATATGTGGATAATTCCCTTCAATTTAGCTACACATTTTCTTAACACACCTCACTTTTGGTACTTACTATTTTACTCTTAAATTCTGTGATTTTTACACAGTTTTTGTTGAAATCAATTCTTTATAAACAATGTGCTAAAGATATTTCTCAGGCAGTAAAGATTGTGTGATTAAAGGCATGGGAGTCTGTTTTCAATTCCCTGCACTTTCATGTAAATCTGGATTTGATATTCTAGCAAAATCAGTCAGCTCCAGTTTTAGTAAGAAACTATCTCAGAATATGTATAAGAGTGGATGTAATTAAAGAATCTGACCTTGACAAATATCCTTTACACACATATTCAGAAGCACATAAACATACATTAAATATACACACACACATTTGTGTGATAATTTTCTGAAAGTGGTAATATAAGTTCAAAGGACATGATTAGTTAAATTTTATTTATATTTTCTCACAAGCACTCAGATTCTAACCGAACTCCCTTTTGGGTCACTTTTCTTATATCTTGCCCCTTTCAATTTTTAATAGTAGAGTATTCAAAATCATTTTTAAATTTTTATTAGATATTTTTTAACTTAACAATTCAAATGTTATCCCATTTCCTTGTTTCCCCTCTAACCCCTCCCCTATCCAATGCAGTCTTTCCCTGCTCACCCACTTACCCACTCCTACTTCCCTGTCACGCATTCCCTTATACTGGGGCAACAAGCCTTCACAGGACCAAGGGCCTCTCCTCCCCTTGATGACCAACAAGGCCATCCTCTACTACATATGAGGCTAGAACCATGAGTCCTTCCATGAGCTCTCTTTGATTGCTGGTTTAGTTCCCGGGAGCTCTGGGGTACTGCTTGGTTAATATTGTTGTTCTTCATATGGCGCTGCAAACCCATTTAGATCCTTGGCTCTTCCATTGGGAACCCTGCACTCAGTCCAATGCTTGGTTGAAAGCATCCATCTCTGTATTTGTCAGGCACTGGCAGAGCCTCTCAGAAGACAGCTATATCAGGCTCCTGTCACCAAGCATTTGTTTGCATCCACAACAGTGTCTGGGATTGGTGACATTATATGGGATAGATTCCCAGATGGGGCAGTTTCTGGATGGGCATTCCTTCAGTCTCTGTTCCACACTTTGTCTCCACACATGTCTCCTCCCATTGGTAGTTTGTTCTCCCCTTTAAGAAGACCTAACTATGCAACTTTTGGCTTCTTTCTTCTTGAGCTTTATGTTGTCTATGAATTGTAACTTGGGTGTTCCAAATTTCGAGGCTAATAGCTACTTATCATTAAGTACATACCATGTGTGTTCCTTTGTGACTGGGTTATCTCATTCAGGATGATATTTTCTAATTACATTTATTTGCCCAAGAAGTTTGTGAATTCATTGTTTTCTATAGCTGAATAGTACTCAATTGTCTAAATGTACCACATTTTCTGTATCCATTCCTTTGTTGAAGGACATGTGGATTCTTTCCTGCTTCTGGTTATTAAGAATAAGGCTGCTATGAACATAGTGGAGCATGTGTCCTTATTTCATTTTGGAGCATCTTCTTGGTAAATGCCCAGGAGAGGTATAGATATGTCCTCAGGTAGTACTATGTCCAATTTTCTGGGGAATCACCAAACTGATTTCCAGAGTGGTTGTACCAGCAGCATGCAATCCAAACAGCAATGGAGGAGTGTTCCTTTTTCTCCAAATCCTTACCAGCATCTGCTGTCACCTGAGTTTTTCATCTTAGCCATTCTGACTGGTGTGAGGTGAAATTTCAGGTTTGGTTTGATTTGCACTTCCCAGATGACTAAGGGTGTTGAACATTTCTTTAGATTCTTCTCAGCTCTTCCAGTTTCTCCAGTTGAGAATTCTTTGTCTAGCTCTATATCCAATTTTAATAGGGTTATTTGTTTCTCTGGTGTCTACTTTCCTGAGTTCTTTGTTTTTACAAGATATTAGCCATCTATAAGCAGTAGGATTGGTAAAGATCATTTCCCAATCTGTTGGATGCCATTCTGTCCTATTGATATTATCCTTTGCCTTCTAGAAACTTTGTAATTTTATGATGTCCTATTTGTCAATTCTTTATCTTAGAGTATAAGCTATTGGATGTTCTGTTCAAAAAAATATACCCTGTAGTCATGTGCTCAAAGTTTTTCATCACTTTGTTTTCTATGAGTTTCAGTGTACCTGGTTTTATGTGAAGGCCCTTGAGCCACTTGGACTTGAGCTATGTCAATGAGATAAGAATGGATCAACTGGCATGCTTCTACATGATGATGACCAGTTTAATCAGCATCATTTGTTGAAAATACAGCTTTTTTCTAATGGATGTTTTTAGCTCCTGTATCATAGATCAAGTGACTGTAGGAGTGTGGATTTAATTCTGAGTCTTTATTTCTATTCCATCGACCTACCTGCCTGTCTCTGTACCAATTCCATGCAGTTAACATCATGAAGAAGATGGGATATGAATCAGGCAAAGGTTTGGGGCACCTTGAGCAAGGGCGGGTAGAACCTATATCCCCCGTCCAAAATCAAGGAAAACAGGGCCTGGGTTTTTCCTAGGTGCCACTGGGGCAGCACAACCCATACCATGGAAGATAGAGGACCCGGTGTGGGTTCCCCAGTGGCCCTTAACCTCTGAAAAACTAGAAACTGTGACTAATCTTGTTGTAGAACAATTGGCTTTGGGACACATAGAACCATCAACCTCCCCCTGGAATACCCCAATATTTGTTATAAAAAAGAAATCAGGTAAATGGCATTTACTCCATGATTTAAGAGCTATTAGTGAGCAAATGCATCCCCTTGGTGCTGTACAGCGGGGTCTCCCTGTGCTTTCTGCTTTGCCCAGGGATTGGAATCTAATAATATTGGTATTAAGGACTGCTTCTTTTCAATTCCACTGTGTCTCCCAGATAGGCCCAGTTTTGCATTTACTATCCCTTCCATTAATCACATGGAGCCTGATAAGCAGTTTCAATGGAAAGTGCTGCCTCAAGGCATGGCCAATAGCCCTACCATATGTCAGTTATATGTGCAAGAGGCTCTTAGGCCAATAAGAGAACAATATCCAAGTTTAATTGTGATCCATTACATGGATGATGTGCTCAAGTGTCATAGGGATTTAAGGATTCTTCAAGAAGCTTACCCTTTGTTGCTTAAAACCTTGCAACTTTGGGGCCTCCAAATTGCCACAGAGAAGGTCCAAATTGCCGATACTGGACACTTTTTGGGTTCCATGATTCTTCCAGATAAGATCCTCCCTCAAAAATTAGAAATTTATAGAAATGACTTACTTACTTTAAACGATTTCCAAAAACTCTTGGGGGACATAAATTGTCTATGGCCATTCTTAAAGATCGCATCTGCTGATTTAAAACCTTTATTTGATATCTTGGAAGGAGACACCCATATTACTTCTCCCAGGTCTTTGACACCGGCAGCCGGGACAGCCCTTTGTCTGGTGGAGAAAGCCATTAAGGAGGCCCAGTTGTGCCGCATTGACTTGTTGCAGCCATTCTCACTCTGTGTGTTTAAAACAAAAAGATTGCCCACCGCTGTGTTATGGCAGGATGGACCTTTGTTATGGATCCATCCACATGCTTCCCCCCAAAAGATCATAGATTGGTATCCTGCAGCCATAGCTCAACTTGCCCTTAAGGGCCTAAAAACATCCACTAGTCATTTTGGTAAACATCCTGCAGTTTTAATTGTTCCCTACAACTCCTTTCAAGTACAAACATTGGCCGCCACCTCTGATGATTGGGCCATACTGGTTTCCACCTTTTTGGGAAAGATTGACAATCATTATCCCAAACACTCTTTGTTACAATTTGCTGCTACTCACCCTCTAATATTCCCTCGAGTTACCTCCCCTGATCCATTAAAAGATGGACTAATGGTATACACAGAGGGCTCTAAGACTGGCCTGGGGGCCTATGTTGTGGGTTCCAGAGTGTTCTCATGGCAGTATGATGAAACCTCCCCACAGATAGTAGAATGCTTGTTGGTGCTAGATGTTCTTCAAAAGTTTTCAGGTCTCCTTAACATTGTCTCTGACTCCTCCTATGTGGTGAATGCTGTCAACTTATTAGAGACAGCTGGAATCATTAGATCTTCCAGCAAAGTGGCATCTATATTTCAAAACCTGCAAGAGTGCTTGCTAAATAGGAGGGCTCCCTTCTGACAGTGTCCTTTGCCTTACAGAAACTTTGTAATTTTATGAGGTCCCATTTGTCAATTCTTGATCTTAGAGCATAAGCTATTGGTGTTCTGTTCAGGAACTTTCCCCCTGTGCCCATGTCCTCCAGGGTCTTCCCAAGTTTCTTTTCTAATAGTTTCATTGTGTCTGGTTTTATGTGGAGGTCCTTGATCCACTTGGAGTTTATCTTAGTACAAGGAGATAAGAGTGGGTCAATTCGCATTCTTCTGCATGTTGACCTCCATTTGAACCAGCACCATTTGTTGAAAAGGCTATCTTTTTTCCACTGGATGGTTGTGGCTCCTTTATCAAAGATCAAGTGAAAATGGCAACCAACAAAGTGGGAAATGATCTTCACCAACCCCACATCCGACAGAGGGCTAATATCCAATATATACAAAGAACTCAAGAAGTTAGACCCCAAAGAACCAAATAACCCTATCAAAACATGGGGTACAGAGCTAAACAAAGAATTTTCACCAGAAGAAATTTGGATGGCCGAGAAACACCTTAAGAGATGTTCAACATCATTAGTCATCAGGGAAATGCAAATCAAAACAACCCTGAGATTCCACCTCACACCAGTCAGAATGGCTAAGATTAAAAACTCAAGAGACAACAGGTGCTGGCGAGGATGTGGAGAAAAAGGAACACTCCTCCACTGTTGGTGGGATTGCAAAATGGTAAAACCGCTCTGGAGATCAGTGTGGCGGTTCCTCAGAAAATTGGGCATGTCCCTTCCAGAGGACCCTGGCATACCACTCCTGGGCATATACCCAGAGGATTCCTCTGCATACAATAAAGGCACATGCTCCACTATGTTTATAGCAGCCTTGTTTAATAATAGCCAGAAATTGGAAGGAGCCCAAATATCCCTCAAAAGAGGAATGGATACAGAAAATGTGGTATATTTATACAATGGAATACTACTCAGCAATTAAAAATAATGAACTCATGCAATTTGTAGGTAAATGGTTAGATCGGGAAAATATCATCCTAAGTGAGCTAACCCAATCACAAAAGAATACACATGAAATGCAATCACTGATAAGTGGATATTAATGAGCTCAGAAGCCCTAAATACTCAAGACACAATTAGCAAGTCAAATGACTTCCAAGAAGAAGAATGGAGAGGACCCTGGGCCTGTAAAGATTGGATTCAGTATTGTAGACCCAGAACAGAGAAATCGTGTGGGGGGGAATGAGTGGGGAATAGCAGAGGGGGAGAGGAATTATGGGACATATGGTGGGGGGTAATTGGGAAAGGGGAAAACCTTTGGAATGTAAACATAGAATATAGAAAATAAAAAATAACTAGAATCAGAAAAAAAAATAGGAGTGCTCCCATGTGTATTACCCATATCCGGGCTCATTCAGGGCTTCCTGGCCCGATAAGCCTAGAAAATGACCTGGCGGATAAAGCCACAACACTTTCTGCAGTGGTCCTTGTCCCCCCGTTGCAAGCCGCCAAGGTCTTTCATGATAATTTTCATGTCCCTTCTGAAACCCTACGCAAGCATTTCTCTCTTAACAGAAAAGAAGCCCGTGATATTGTCACCCAGTGTCACAACTGTTGTCAATTTCTCCCTACCCGCCATACCGGGATAAATCCCAGAGGAATTCTACCATTGCAAGTATGGCAAATGGATGTCACTCATGTTTCTTCCTTTGGGAAGCTCCAATATGTACGTGTATGAATAGATACATGCTCTGGCGTAATCCATGCTATGCCACTCACTGGGGAAAAGGCCTCTCATGTCATCCAACATTGCCTTGAGGCATGAAGTGCCTGGGGAAAGCCTAAGTGCTTAAAAACTGACAATGGACCCGCTTACACTTCTCAAAAATTTAAACAATTTTGTGCACAAATGCAAGTCACACATATTACGGGCTTGCCATATAACCCTCAAGGACAAGATATCATTGAGCGCGCACACCGTATGCTCAAATCATATTTAATTAAACAAAAAGGGGGAATAATAAAAGATCTGCCCCCTGTACTGCGGGTTGCCATAGCCCTGGCACTCTTTACTATAATTTTTTTTTCTTTCTTCTTTTTTTTTTTGATTTTTTTTATTGTATATATTCTATATTTACAATTCATTTCCCTTTTTCTGGTTCCCCACCCCCAAAGGTCCGACATGTCCTTTTCCCTCCCCCTGCTCCCGCATCCACCCCCTCCCACTTTACTGTTCTTGTACTCTCCCACAATGATGTTTTGGTCCATTCTAGCACCAGTGTCCACTCCTTTCTTCTTGTGAGACATCACTTGATATGTGATTTGTGTCTTTGGTGTTCCAAGCTTCTAGGCTAATATCCACTTATCAGTGACTGTATACCATGGGTATTCTTTTGAGACTGGGTCACCTCACTTAGTATGACATTCTCCAGCTCCATCCATTTCTCTAAGAATTTCATGAATTCATTGTTTCTAATGGCTGTATAGTACTCCATTGTGTATATATACCACATTTTTTGTATCCATTCCTCTGTTGAGGGACATCTGGGTTCTTTCCAGCTTCTGGCTATTATATATAAAGCTGCTATGAACATAGTGGAGCATGTATCCTTATTGCATGCTGGTGAATCTTCTGGGTATGTTCCCAGGAGTGGTATGGCTGGGTCCTCCGGAAGTATCACGCCCAGTTTTCTGAGGAACCAGTTTTCTGATTTCCAGAGTGGTTGTACCAGCTTGCATTCCCACCAGCAGTGGAGGAGTCTTCCTCTTTCTCCACATCCTCGCCAACACCTGATGTCTTCTGAGTTTTTAATCTTAGCCATTCTGACTGGTGTGAGGTGAAATCTCAGGGTTGTTTTAATTTGCATTTCCCTAATGACTAGTGATGTTGAACATTTTTTAAGGTGTTTCTCAGCCATCCGAATTTCTTCAGGTGAAAAGACTCTGTTTAGCTCTGTACCCCATTTTTGGATAGGGTTATTTGGTTTTCTGGGGTCTAACCTCTTGAGTTCTTTGTATACACTGGAGATTAGCCCTCTGTCGGATGTGGGGTTGGTGAAGATTTTTTCCCAATTTGTTGGTTGCCGATTTATCCTTTTGACAGTGTCTTTTGCCTTACAGAAACTTTGTAGTTTTATGAGGTCCCATTTGTCTATTCTTGCTCTTAGAGCATAATCAATTGGTGTCCTGTTCAGGAATTTTTCCCCTGAGCCAATGTCCACAAGGGTATTCCCCAGTTTCTTTTCTATTAGTTTTAGTGTGTCTGGTTTTATGTGGAGGTCTTTGATCCACTTGGAGTTGAGCTTAGTGCAAGGAGATAAGAGTGGATCAATTCTCATTCTTCTGCATGTTGACCTCCAGTTGAGCCAGCACCATCTGTTGAAAAGGCTATCTTTTTTCGACTGGATGTTTTCAGCTCCTTTGTCGAAGATCAATTGGCCATAGATGTGTGGGTTCAATTCTGGGTCTTCGATCCTATTCCATTGATCTGCTTCCCTGTCACTGAACCAATACCATGCAGTTTTTAATACCACTGCTCTGTAGTATTGCTTGAGGTCCGGGATATTGATTCCCCCAGAAGTTCTTTTGCTGTTGATGATAGTTTTAGCTATCCTGGGTTTTTTGTTATTCCAGATGAATTTGAGAATTGCTCTTTCTAGCTCTATGAAGAACTGAGTTGGGATTTTGATGGGAATTGCATTGAATCTGTATATTGCTTTGGGCAAGATTGCCATTTTGACTATATTAGTCCTGCCAACCCACGAGCCTGGAAGATTTTCCCATTTTCTGATGTCTTCTTCAATTTCCCTCTTCAGAGACCTGAAGTTTTTGTCGTATAAATCTTTCACATGTTTGGTTAGCGTCACTCCAAGATACTTTATATCATTTGTGGCTATTGTGAAGGGTGTCATTTCCCTAATTTCTTTCTCGGCCTGTTTATCCTTCGCGTATAGGAAGGCTACTGATTTACTTGAGTTGATTTTATAGCCAGCCACTTTGCTGAAGTTGTTTATCAGTTGCAGGAGTTCTCTGGTGGAGGTTTTTGGGTCACTTAAGTAAACTATCATATCATCTGCAAATAGTGATAGTTTGACTTCTTCCTTTCCGATTTGTATCCCTTTGACTTCCCTCTGTTGTCGAATTGCTCTAGCTAGTACCTCAAGTACTATATTGAAGAGATATGGCGAGAGGGGACAGCCTTGTCTAGTCCCTGATTTTAGAGGGATTGCTTCGAGTTTTTCTCCGTTTACCTTGATGTTGGCTACTGGTCTGCTGTATATTGCTTTTACTATGTTTAGATATGGGCCTTGAATTCCTGTTCTTTCTAGGACCTTTAGCATGAAAGGATGCTGAATTTTGTCAAATGCTTTTTCAGCATCCAATGAGATGACCATGTGGTTTTTTTCTTTGAGTTTGTTTATGTAGTGGATTACGTTGATGGATTTCCGTATATTGAACCATCCCTGCATCCCTGGGATGAAGCCAACTTGATCATGGTTAATGATCGTTTTGATGTGTTCTTGGATTCGGTTGGCAAGTATTTTGTTTAGTATTTTTGCATCGATATTCATAAGAGAAATTGGCCTGTAGTTCTCTTTCTTAGTTGGATCTTTGTGTGGTTTTGGTATCAGGGTAATTGTGGCTTCATAGAATGAGTTGGGTAGTGTTCCTTCTGTTTCTATTTTGTGGAATAATTTGAAGAGTATCGGTATCAGGACTTCTTTGAAGGTCTGATAGAATTCTGCACTAAAACCGTCTGGTCCTGTGCTCTTTTTAGTTGGAAGACTGTCTATGACCCCTTCTATTTCTTTGGGGGTTATGGGTCTGTTTAGACGATCTATTTGATCCTGGTTTAATTTTGGTATTTGGTAACTGTCTAGGAAATTGTCCATTTCCTCCAGATTCTCCAGTTGTGTTGAGTATAGGTTTTTGTAGTAGGATCTGATGATTTTTTGAATTTCCTCAGTTTCTGATGTTATATCTCCCTTTTCATTTCTAATTTTGTTAATTTGAATACTGTCTCTGTGCCCTTTAGTAAGTCTGGCTAGAGGTTTATCTATCTTGTTGATCTTCTCAAAGAACCAGCTCCTGGTTTTGTTGATTCGTTGTATGGTTCTCTTTGTTTCAACTTGATTGATTTCAGCCCTGAGTTTGATGATTTCCTGTCTTCTACTCCTCCTGGGTGAAATTGCTTCTTTTTGTTCCAGAGCTTTCAAGTGCGCCATTAAGTTGCTAGTATATGCTCTCTCCTGTTTCTTTTTGGAGACACTCAGGGCTATGAGTTTTCCTCTAAGCACTGCTTTCATTGTGTCCCATAGATTTGGGTATGTTGTGCCTTCATTTTCATTAAGTTCTAAGAATTCTTTGATTTCTTTCTTTATTTCTTCCTGGACTAAGGTATCATTGAGTAGAATATTGTTCAGCCTCCAAGCGTATGGGGATTTTCTGTTGTTTTTGTTGCTATTGAAGAACACTCTTACTCCATGGTGATCTGATAAGAGGCATGGGATTAGTTCGATCTTTTTATATTTGTTGAGATCTGTCTTGTGTCCAATTATATGGTCGATTTTGGAGAAGGTACCATGAGGGGCTGAGAAAAAGGTATAGTCTTTTGCTTTAGGGTGAAATGTTCTATATATATATCTGTTAAATCCAATTGCTCCAAAGTTTCGATGAGTTTCTCCGTGTCTCTGTTTAGTTTCTGTTTTCCTGGTCGGTCCACTGTAGATAGTGGAGTATTGAGGTTCCCCACAATCATTGTGTTAGGTGCAATGTGTGCTTTGAGCTTTAGTAAGGTTTCTTTTACAAAAGAGGGTGCCCTTACATTTGGAGTGTAGATGTTTAGAATTGTGAGTTCCTCTTGGTGGATTCTTCCTTTGACTAGCAGGAAGTGACCTTCTGTGTCTCTTTTGATGACTTTGGGTTGAAAGTCAATTTTATCTGATATTAACATGGCTACTCCAGCTTGCTTCCTGTGACCATTTGCTTGCAAAATTGTCTTCCATCCTTTTACTCTAAGGTAGTGTTTGTCTTTGACTCTGAGGTGTGTTTCCTGTAAGCAGCAAAATATAGGGTCCTGTTTCCGTATCCAGTCTGTTAGTCTATGTCTTTTTATTGGGGAGTTGAGTCCATTGATGTTAAGAGATATTAAGGAATAGAGATTATTACTTCCTGACATTTTTGATGTTATTTTTGTTTTTGAGTAGTTATCTTCCTTTGAGTTTGATGGAAGAAGTTTACTGTCTTGCTTTTTCTTGGGTGCCATTTCCTTCCTTGTGTTGGAGTTTTCCTCCTATTATCCTTTGTAGAGCTGGGTTAGTGGAAAGATATTGTGTAAATTTGGTCCTGTCATGGAATATTTTGATTTCTCCATCTATGTTGATTGAGAGTTTTGCTGGGTATAGTAGTCTTGGCTGACATTTGTTTTCTCTTAGGGTCTGCATGAGGTCTGCCCAGGATCTTCTAGCTTTCATGGTTTCTGGAGAGAAGTCTGGTGTGATTCTGATAGGTCTTCCTTTATATGTTACTTGGCCCTTTTCTCTTACTGCCTTTAATATTCTTTCTTTGTTTAGTACATTTGGGGTTTTGATTATTATGTGACGGGAGGTGTTTCTGTTCTGGTCCAGTCTGTTTGGAGTTCTGTAGGCTTCTTGTACATTCATGGGCATCTCTCTCTTTAAGTTAGGAAAGTTTTCTTCCATAATTTTGTTAAAGATATTTGCTGGCCCTTTAAGTTGTATATCTTCACTCTCATCTATCCCTATAATCCTTAGGTTTGGTCTTCTCATTGTGTCCTGGATTTCCTGGATGTTTTGGGTTACAAGCCTTTTGGATTTTGCATTTTCTTTGACTGTGGAGTCAATGGTTACTATGTTATCTTCAGCATCGGAGATTCTTATTTCTATCTCTTGTATTCTGTTGTTTATGTTTGCATCTACGACCCCTGTTTTCTTCCCAAGGTTTTCTATCTCCAAGGCTGCCTCCTTTTGTGATTTCTTAGTTGTTTCTACCTCTGTGTTCAGAT
Organism: Apodemus agrarius; assembly: GCA_964023405.1. Lineage (NCBI taxonomy): Eukaryota > Metazoa > Chordata > Mammalia > Rodentia > Muridae > Apodemus > Apodemus agrarius. The sequence continues at coordinate 87,148,554 of OZ030017.1, read as the reverse complement.
CTTGGATGGTTTTGCTCAGTTCCATCATTTGTTTGTTTGTGTTTTCATGTAATTCTTTAATATATTTTTGTGCTCCCTCTTTCATGACTTCTGCCTGTTGTTTCAAGTTCTCCTGCATTTCTTTAACTGATTTTCTCACTTCCTCTTTATTGGTTTCTGTCTGATGGCCCATATTCTCCTGGAGTTCTTTAAGTGTTTTTTGTGTTTGGATTGTAAGAGCTTCTACTCTATTGATGTTCCCCTGCATTTCTTTAAGAGATTTGTTTATGTCTTTTTTGTGTTCCTCTAGGAGCATCATGACCTGTGCTTTTATATCTAACTCTTGTTTTTCTGGTGTGCTGGGGTATCCTGGACTTGCTGTGGTTGGCGAATTGGGTTCAGATGGTGCCATATTGCCTTGATTTCTGTTAATAATGTTCCTACGTTTGCCTTTTGCCATCTCTTTATCTCTGGCGTTAGTTGGTCTTATTGTAGATGGCGCCCTGCTGAAAGCACAGCACGCCTGTCCCCAGGAGACAGATCCCTTCTGGCAGCTTGTCTGTGCTGGACTATGCTCGCTCTGAGTCCAGGCCCCTGACTCCAGCTGCTAGAGTTCTGAGCTGTGCCCTGAGGCGGCCCGGTGGCCCCTCGCTGCTAGTCTGCTCAGAGACCTGGTCCCGGCCGATCTCCTGCAGAGCTAAGCTAAGCTATAACTCTGGCCACGCCCCTGATTCCAGCCGCTCACTGCGTCCAGTGTGCCCGCTGTTTGCGCGCGCGGGGGTCTGGGGCAAGATGGCTGCCCCTGCTGAAAGCACAGTGTGTCCTTGGCTGAGCTGCTCGTACCGGCTCTGCTGCTCCCTTCTGGCTGCGTTGTCTGTGCTGGACTATGCTCGCTCTGAGTCCAGGCCCCTGACTCCAGCTGCTAGAGTGCCGAGCTGTGAGCTGTGCCCCGAGGCGGCCCGGTGGCCCCTCGCTGCTAGTCCGCTCGGAGAGCTGGTCCCGGCTGCTAGTCTGCACCCGCAGCTGAGCTTTCTGTGCCCAGATCTCCTGCAGAGCTAAGCTAAGCTATAACTCTGGCCACGCACCTGATTCCCGCCGCTCTACTATAATTTTTTTAAATTCAGATAAGCATGGTCAGACTGCAGCAGAGCGACATTGCTCAGACCTGCATCTACCTAAAGAATTGGTAAAATGGAAGGATGTGTTGACTAATGAATGGAAAGGCCCGGATCCTATTCTAATAAGATCCAGGGGAGCCATCTGTGTCCTCCCACAGAATGAAGAAAACCCCTTCTGGGTCCCTGAGAGGCTTACTAGAACAATTTTGGAGCAGAAGGACACTGCAGATCGCCCAGTTACTCCTCCCAATGCTAATAATGATGATCAGCACACCAGCTGTCCAGGGGGAGCAACGCTGGGGAATCATGTCAACATTTACACTCCCGATGCCAAATTGGACCTCCGAGTTTGAGCAGACACTCCAAGAGTTGAGAGCAGCCATTATCCAGGTCAACTCTATGCACCTTTACCTGTCCTTGACGGAGGAACTATCATCATGGATCGCTTCAGCTGTCTCCTATTTTAAGGAATGGGTGGGGGTGGGATTGTTTGGCACAGCCCTTTGCTGTGGACTGTTGTTACTTCTCTGGCTGGTCTGTAGGCTCAGGGCTCAAACCAAGAGAGACAAGGTTGCTCAAGCGCTTGTGGCTCTGGAACAAGGAGCTTCCACTGACATTTGGCTAACAATGCTTAAGCAGTGGGCTGCCGGCTGGACAGCTCTTGCACACCCAGAGCTTAGACTCATTGCACAGGGTAGAGTGTCCGGCTTGAGCAGTCCATGGGGGATGCTGAGCAAAGCATCGCACAGAGAGACACCTGACATAAGAGTCTCTCTGGGAGGCATGTTGTCCTGCATAAGGGTTGCTTGCCCTAGTCTCCCTTTCCCAGAAAAACGGCAGAGTGACAGGTCGAGGGCGCTTTGGGTCAAACCAACAGCCTAGTGGAGACTCTTGTACGAAGTCTTAATTTTGTTGCTTGGGAGTTTGACCTCTGTCTCCACCCCTTAAAGATTGGGTGACCTACTTGCTATAAGAGCAAAAGGGCCTCATTATTAGATTGTCTTGAACCCTGAAGGTCCAGACAAGAGCCTGAAGGTTGATCGACAGTCTGAGGTCTTATGTTAAATAATAAAAAAAGGGGGAGATCCTAGCACAGTCTCCTGTACCTCAGCTTTAGGGAATCCAATATCCATTCTGGTTCCTTACTGGAACCTCCTGTCATAAACACATACCTGCACATACAAGATCCCATGTAGTTCAGACCAGCTTGAAATGTGTTTGTGTGTGTGTGTGTGTGTGTGTGTGTTTGCACATGTGTGTGCATGGTTGGGAGTGGCTATAAATGTGTGCTCATTCTACCTCTAATCAATTTCTCTACACTCTAGTATAGCACGTTTGTGACATTAAACCCTAACACATGCACACACCACATCAAATTTTTATTTAACCTGTAAGGTTAGAAACTTCAGAGTGTCAAAAAGTACAAAGTAGGGACATGCTTTAGAATTTTGTGAGAACAAGCTGGAAGCAATGGAAAAGTGGGCCAGGGGACCAGAGACCAAAAAGGAGAGCTATATCTGAAATGTACAGACTTGAAGAAAATAAATACTGTTCTGTGAAATTCAATTAATAATGACAGCCTTAATTTATAGATTTTTAAAAAGTGAGAGTATGAGTTTCTAGGGAAAAACAAAAATTAAGTATAACTTCCTTTATTGCTTCATTATTTATTAATTAATCAAAATGTTAAAATATGGAAGTTCCATTTTTTATAAAAATTTAAATGGGAATAATTTTCCTCAACTTAATGAACATACATCACACACACACACACACACACACACACACATTTGACAAATCATGTAAGTTAAAAGAAAAAGGATCAGGAGCTTACAGACATCCTCATTTATATAGTGTAGGGTACATGAGATCAAAAGTATAAAAAGACAATAATTTACCTTATTGACTATGCCCTGTGCAATTTGTGCCTTGAGATGAAAAGCAAAAGCAGAATGTGTTAATGTTAGAAAACTTTATTTTTTATATTTATGATAGCTCAAGACACAGACTATAAAATACTGTACTTGATTTTCTAAAATACATTTGCATTGTTTTACTCAAGTGAACGATGTTCTTATATAGTAAAATAGCTAAAAGACGCTTCAGATTTTAACATGGAAATTTGAGAGGAAGTATATTGCTGTAGAGAACAGAGTTCCCAGATTTCAATTCATTCTCAGAGAACTAAAGAAGGTAAGGGAGAAAGTAACTATCACTTTAAGAATTAGAGGTGAATTTGGTTGTGCATAATCATTGAAATATACCAATTGCCATTAGGTTGAAGGAGCAGAAATGTGTGAAGGATCCTGAGTTAGAAATCAAATAGAAGAAATCATAAAACAATAGCCAGGGCATTCTTTGGATCCATCCCTACCTCAGTGGTGCAGCACTCTTGTCAGGAAATTTTGTGCCCTTCCTGTACTTCTTTAATTAGAGAAATAGAGCAAGATATTAAAATGAGGATGGTGATGCAGTAGTGTTTTGTAGACTACTACATTGAGAATTTGAAGTTGAGCAGTTGAAGTTACTCTTAGATTTGTTCTTCATGCAATCTTCATGAGTTGAATTTGTGCCTGAGTATTCCAGGAAAGAGATCATTTATCAAAGAAGTAGAGGAACAGAAGTTTCCTGAGGAAAGATTTAAGTAAGAAAACCATTAACACTTATTCTTACCAAGTGATTTGTGGTGGAAAAAGTGGAAAAGTTGAAATGATATGTAGCAGAACATATACACACATGCACACAAACACACAGAGAAACTTTTCACATAAAATTGAGAGAACATAGTATAAGATATTTGAAAATTAATTTTTGTCATACAAATCTTTCAAGTGAAAGATTTGTATGACAAAAACTTCAGGTCTCGGAAGAAGGAAATGGAAGAAGACCTCAGAAAATGGAAAAATCTTCCATGGTCGTAGGTTGGCAGGATTAATATAGTTAAAATGGCAATCTTGCCAAAAGCAATATACAGATTCAACACAATCCCCATCAAAATTTCAACTTAGTTCTTCATAGAATTAGAAAGAACAATTCTCAAATTCATCTGGAATAACAAAAAACCCAGGATAGCTAAAACTATCATCAACAGTAAAGGAAGTTCTGGGGGAATCAATATAGCAAACCTCAAGCAATACTACAGAGCAGTAGTGTTAAAAATTGCACGATATTGGTACAGTGACCGGGAGGTGGATAAATGGAATAGGATCAAAGACCCAGACTTAAACACACACATCTATGGCCAATTGATCTTTGACAAAGGAGTTAAATACATCCAGTGGAAAAAAAGATAGGCTTTTCAACAAATGGTGCTGGCTCAACTGGAGGTCAACATGCAGAAGAACGAGAATTGATCCACTCTTATCTCCTTGTACTAAGCTCAACTCGAAGTGGATCAAGGACCTCCACATTAAACCAGACACACTAAAATTAATAGAAAAGAAACTGGGGAAGACCCTTGAGGACATTGGCTTGGGAAAATTTCCTGAACAGAACACCAATAGCTTATGCTCTAAGATCAAGAATAGACGAATGGGACCTCATAAAATTACAAAGTTTCTGCAAGGTAAAAGACACTGTCAAAAGGACAAATCAGCAACCAACAAATTGGGAAAAGATCTTCACCAACCCTATAACTTACAGAGGACTAACATCCAATCTATACAAAGAACTCAAGAAGTTAGACGCCAGAAAACCAAATAACTCTATCAAAAAATGGGGTACAGAGCTAAACAAAGACTTTTCACCTGAAGAAATTTGGACGGCTGAGAAACATCTTAAAAAATGTTCAACATCATTAGTCATTAGAGAAATGCATATCAAAACAACCCTGAGAATTCACCTCATAACAGTCAGAATGGCTAAGATTAAAAGCTCAGGAAACAGCAGGTGTTGGCAAGGATGTGGAAAAAGAGGAACACTCCTCCTCCACTGCCGGTGTGACTGCAAGCTGGTACAACCACTCTGGAAATAATTCTGGTGGTTCCTCAGAAAACTGGACAAGATACTTCCGGAGGACCCAGCCATACCACTCCTGGGCATATACCCAGAAGATTCTCCAGCATGCGATAAGTATACATGTTCCATATGCTTATAGCAGCCTTATTTATAATAGCCAGAAGCGGAAAGATCCCAGATGTCCCTCAACAGAGGGATAGATACAAAAAATGTGGTATATATACACAATGGAGTACTATTCAGTCATTAGAAACAATGAATTCATGAAATTCTTAGAGAAATGGTTGGAGCTGGAGAACATCATACTAAGTGAGGTAACCCAGTCTCAAAAGAATACCCATGGTATGCAGTCACTGATAAGTGGATATTAGCCTAGAATCTTGGGACAGCAAAGACCCAATCCACATACTAAATGATGTCTGACAGGAATGAAGGAGTGGTCCCTGGTTCTGGAAAGGCTCAAAGCATCAGTGTAGGGGAATACCAGAACAGGGACATGGGAAAGGGTAGATGGGGGAACATGGGGAGGGAAATGGGCATGTGGGACCTTTGAGGGGCAGGTAAATAGAAAAGGGGAAATAAAATGTAAATATAGAATATATCCAATAAAAAAATTTTTAAAAATGATTTTTTTTATTTCAGTACATCTGTATGTGCCTGTATGCAATATGCATATATGTTCTTTCTAAGGCAAAAGAAGTTGGGGCTCTTGGAACTGGAGTTAAGAAGCTTTGTGTAACATGCAATGTGGATGCTGGGAACCAAAACCAGATCTTTCAAAAGAGCAGCAAGTACTTTTAATTCCTGAGATATCATTCCATCTCAAAGTTCAAAACTTTTATGTACTTTAATGTTTTCGTCTATATACATAGATTCTACATTTAGATATAAAGTTCAAATTTTTGTGCAATTATTACATAAAATATGCTAATTTAAAAATTGTTATAAGATGTGCCTCAAATATGTAAAAATAATGTCATTCTTGACTCAGCAATCTCTGCCTCCTTAAAATAAGGAGTATTACTTTGAAATACTTTCTGAACAAAAAGACTGAGTATGAATTTAAACAGTAATTGTTTACAGTTTATATATATATATTGTTTCATTATTAATTCAACTGTCATTATCTTTAAATTGCATAGTTCTTTTAACTATTTTATGCTAGCAATTATGTAATAACAATATTGCCTCATAGTCTTAATATATAATATTTTGCTCCATAGTTTAACTTTTTTGATAGTTGGCAAGAAAAAATATTCTAATGATAGGAATAACCTTTTTCTTGTGGGTTTATTGTCAGTGAGATTCCATAGTCCTGCCAAAATTGAAGTTATTGACAATACTCTTGGCTACTTTTAGAGTCATAAACATAGAGAAATGAACTTAGTACATATACCAAAAATTTATCAATGTCAGCTTGATTTCAGTGATATTTTGTGATAGCCACATTATTTAGTAATAAAATGACACCTAACATAATTGCTATAGTCATAGAAGACCATATATTGAATCCCTAACATGATAAGTTTCATTTTGAAATAGAAGGCAATTAAATTGAGTCACTTAACTCGTGACTGTATAGAAGATAAGAGTTCATGGAGTACTCAGCCCTCAATAAATTGTTTATATTGTACCATACCCCTCAAAGCTTAAGGATTTTCATGTAAATGGTGCAGAGTGCTTATAAGAATCAGAAGTAGATGATAATTTCAAGAAAACGATATCTTCCAGAATTGACTGTATACTTGCACCCGTGATCTTACAGAAATTATGAAAACATGCTTAATACCTATGCAAGCTTTACTCATATAACATTCTAGCAGAGAGGCGACATTTCACAAATAGATGGGCAGTTATTGGTATTTGATAGCTTCTGGAAGAGAAAGAGTCAACTATCTTTAGTGACTCTTGATTGGTTATCCATACATTTGGTCAAAACCCCCTCCTGATAATGGTTGAACAATACAAATTAGCCTGGTGTGGTAGAAGAAAATATATAGAAAAATAATCACAAGTGGATGGGTAGGGAGGGGAGTGTGGCAATGGTAGAAACAGAAGCAGTTTAGGAGTGAAATATAAACAAAATATTTTATATGTCAAATTATTAATAAAATATTATTAAAAATATTGACCTGACAATCAATCACTTTAAGGCAAATATAGTTTTAGGTTCATAAGTCTCTGCTTGCCCTAGGACTAAGATTTTTAATCAAAACAGAAATTGTGTGAACTAAGATGCTTTGGTCATTAAAAGACTTAGTATAATAGGGCTTTCCTCAGGGCTCAGGTTTCTAAAACTCATCAAAATGTGAGAAATATAATAAGAGGAATGAAACTCTATTTGGTGAGGGATAGTTTAATTACCTCTGTCTTAATTCAGTCACACTTTTGCTGGTGCTTGATTGTCATTTAAGGTCAAACCAAGAGTTCAAATGTGTTTTGTTTTTCTCCTTCCTTCCTTCCTTCCTTCCTTCCTTCCTTCCTTCCTTCCTTCTGTCCTTTTTTCCTTCCTTCCTCTCTTCCATCTGTTTGTTCTTTCTTCTTTCCTTCCTTACATCTTTTTAATGTACTCATTAAGTCAACAAACATTTATTTGAAATTTGATGTTGTAGGCAATGCTGTGCAACCACAAGACAGGACAAGAAGCTTTCACTGTGATTGATGAAGTTCAGACTTGTAATTATCTGTCTAAATCAACCATGCTCTTCTTGTCACATTCCATTTTTTCATCATAGGGTCATTTTTCCTTTTTATGTAGCCTGTCAATTAACCAAGTTTTAATTACATTGAGGTAAATATTATGTGATAGTAAATGGCCTACAGAGTCAGGCATACATATGCTCAAATCTTAAATGCTTTCACTTGTTCCCATTGAAAATATCAACATGGTAATATTGCCACTGCCTGACACTTTAATGTACACAAAATATATTATAATTAATTAAGAATTATGAAATATAATTCTTTATTAATGTTTCTTTTTTTTTCAAATAAGTTAGTATATATGAGGAGTTCAATGTAGACCTTACTCATAAATGCTCAAGGAATTTTGGTTGACTGTAGATACTAGAGATTCTCTACAGAGTGACCATAAGGAGAACATGACCACTCTTCTAAGACTTTTCCTTAGTGTAAGCACACTAGTAGAAATGATGTGCAGACAACTAAAGTGACAAACCTTTCTTGATCATAAAAATTGTCTGCTGAGCTGGTGTTAACACCATCTTTGTGGTGAAGCTGAGGGTCAAAGGCAGCCATAGGTCTAACTTTCGCTGTCAGGAATGATTTCCAGAAGCCTCATAATTACATTTGTCTTTGAGATAAGAATTTTACTTGACAGAAGTGTACTTTTAAAAAACAGATGTTGCGGAGATAGGAGGAGACATAATCTATTAACCTTTCTTAGTAACATGTTATCACAGAAATCATGTAGATTTTAAAAATGTCTCATTAATCACTAGAGAAAGAGGATCATCTTATTCATCTCTGTCTTTACAGTGCATAGAAAAATGAGCTAAAGACACTTCATCCTTCCTTAAGTATGTCAGTGTGTGTGTGTGTGTGTGTGTGTGTGTATACACGTGTTACATAAAAAAAAGAGATAACAATTGTACTGGCATAACATTGCTGTGCATATAAATCCAGATATGTGTTGTGGTGGATGATTATATGGCCTTTACAGGGTCAGTGCTAAATCCTTGTTGATCTAATGCTAGGAGTCATGTACTCAACTGTATCTAAAGGATAATTTATTCTACTGAAAAAAAACAGAGTTCATTTGTGGAAAAGACAAATGGTAGAATTCCTTCTCTCAGTCACATAAGTTCTTTTCCATACTGACAACACAACACTGTACCTGAAGAACCTGCCAAATGGATTTCTTTCTCTCTCTCTCTCTCTCTCTCTCTCTCTCTCTCTCTCTCTCTCTCTCTCTCTCTCTCTCTCTCTCTCTCTCTCTCTCTCTCTCTCTCTCTCTCTCCTCTCTCTCTCTCTCTCTCTCTCTCTCTCTCTCTCTGTTTCTCTCTCTCTGTCTCTCTCTCTCTCTCTCTTTCTCTCTCTCTCTCTCTCTCTCTCTCTCTCTCTCTCTGTGTGTGTGTTCTCTTTGTTTTTTCTATACTCTTTGCTTTAGCCCTGGTGTGTCTTGCCCCAAGGAATGTTATACTCGGGTTGTCTCTGCGTACCTGTTGCTGCCTGTCTGGTCTGCCTGGGAGCTAAAACAGTGGGTGCCACAGAGACACCCTCCAAGTGCCAATCACTCTGCGGGGCAAATGGTGTAGGACAGGCCTGGCACACAGATGGCCCACAGAGCTGCCCAGGCCCTGGATGTAGGTAGAAACCTGCCTGGCTGTTTATTGAGTGATGTCAAACTCGGGATATCTCTGTGAACCTGGTGCTGGCTGTCTGCTCCAACCAGGAGCAAAGATGGCAGATGCTGAGGCGAATTTTCCAAGTGCCAATCACTCTGTGCCACGGACCGACTCAGTCGGAACACACACACCCGTGGGGAAATCAGGGTCTTTGGTATGCAGGAAGGTACAGGTCCAGCGTGAAATGACAGACAGACACACACAAGATCTGAATGCGTCTGAATGCACTTTACTGTTCTGAGGCAGGAATTTTTATACCCACTCATGTTGGTATTACATTATTAAAGAAAAAATGTATCCAGTAAAATGTTTACAAAGAATGGTTACCATGAGTATCTGGCACAAGGAAATACAAAATGAATCAGGCATGAACGTCAGAGATTACACACAAGGTTATCGCGTCCCTCTGTAGTCGATAAATTAGTAATTCAAGAGTCAGAGATTACACACAAGGTCATCGCGTCCCTCTGTAGTCAATGAGTAATTCAAGAGTCAGAGATTACACCATGCCTGCTATCTTCTTGTGAGACTCCCTCAGGCTTACTTTGAAACTTTACTTAACTGAAGGTTTCCATGTCAGAGTGCCAAAGCCAGCTAACCATACAAATAATATAAATTGTTGGGAGGTTAATTCTTTAATGTATCTAGGTTAACTGTACAGCTGATTAAAAGCAAAGCAATGGATCTCTAGAAGATAAATCATGGCCAGTGCTGTAGCTCAAAGAATAAACTCCCAATGAATCATCACGCCTGGTAGCTCGCACCTCCGGCTGGCAGGGACATCATGTAAGTAAAAGAACAGGTCAGAAACAAGGGTCACACAGCTTGCCATGAGAAATTTCAGCTCAGCCCTATCTGCAGCCAAGGAGGCCCACAGCGGCATTGAACAGCCCTGCCAAACAAGGCTTTTCCCAGTAAATATCACACAGCTTCCGCCTGGTGCAGCTTGGCTGCGTGAAATTACGGTGTTCAAGAAATGCGTGTGATATCTCCCCCTTTTATATTTTTTAATTTGAGCTCATGAATATCTCTTTTGGCAGCAGAAATGGAGGAGAAGACTAGTTTGAAAATTATTGGAAGGATAAGAAGAAAAAGAAAGATTACCCCTGCAGCCACGGCAACGACAACAATCCAATGTAACCAAGTTACAGGGTTCAGAGACTTCAAACTAGAACTAAAAGCCTGAGCCAAATCCTCTAAATTAACCGATCCATCTTGTGCTTTACTCATAACCGCAATTTGAGTTTTTAATTGAGCCATATCATGAGAGATATCATTATCTTTCCAAATTCCCAACAAATGATTTTTAGTAAGAGTCCAATTATGTTGCTTGTCATAGATTAATGGCGTTATGCATATGTATCAAAAGCTGACATGACATCTGGTGGAAAGCTGAACCTTAATATTTTCTATCTCTTGTCCTAACTCCAGAACTACATCCTCTAAAGCATCAATTTTTGCTTCTAATTTCTTATCTATAACCTCTTGTTTTACCAGTGCCAAAGAAACATTCTTATTCAAATCATTAACAAAGTGTGCAGTCTTCATTTCTGAGACTAAAGCAACTGATGAAACTGTAAGAAAAGTCACAATAGCTATCAAGGCACTGATACCTAACATTAAAGTTGCTACAAAACGCTTTGGCCTAATAAGCTCACTAATTCTAGTAACTACCTGTAAAGCCTCATTGTCAAACCAAGCTTCATCCTTTAGATCTACAGGAAGCATTACGTAGGAAGGCCTTTGTAATATCACAATGCGTGAATAGGATTCAATCAACTTATGATCAGTACAATTAGTCAAAATACATTTGGAACAGTGAACCTCATAAGAGTGCCCTAATTTAGTAATGATTAAATCTGTATCTTTCCCAGCAAGTATACTATAAGGATAGCTCAAACAAGATCTAATTGCTACAGGAAGATATCTAGACTCCAGAGGCTTCTTAAAGTAAATTATATCTGATGCAGCAAGAAGTCTAAATAGTCCTGGAAATGTATTCAAAACATCACCTGAAGGAGAATGACTAACATAAATAGGTTCTACCCATCCTGGTGTATACCACCTATTAATAGGTTCTAAAGTAAACCTTTCAGGTTTATATCCATGATACTGTAATTTTTCACCAAGAAGAAAAGCTCCATAGTTATTATTTGGTGTGGCTACGGAATAATCATAAATCTTCTCTTGACTCTTCCAGGGAGTATGTGCTATAGCCCAATGTTCAAAACCACATTTAAGCCAACTTGGTCTTTCATAACTCCGAGGAGGCTCCCACATCTTATCTTTATCTTTATAGTTCCGGGAACACGAATCTAAAGGAATGTCCTTAGATAACTTCTCAAAGATTTCATTATGAAAATTAGTCCCCAAAATCTTTAGTTTAATTTCCCACATAAATCTTCTATGATATGGAGGTTCTTTCACTGGAGGCGATTTATCTGGAGCATCAGCAAGAATAGTTTTATAGGCGAGAGAAAGACAACCCATAGACCCCGATCTAGCTAAATCAATGCAAATCGGAGCAGAGTCTGACATCCCCTTATATCTAAATGGAGTAGAGGTTAGATGGGAGGAAAGAGTAGCATGTCCCCCCATAAGTCCAGTATCATTGGTCATCACTCTAATATTTACATTCTCCCCCCAACCCACGGGATGAAGAAGTGGGGGATGAGGAACATAAGCCCAATATGAAACTGCAGACACAGGACACATTTGCATAGAAAGGATAACAAACATAGCAAGAAACATATTTTCTGTTGATAACTGCTTTCTGTTGCTAGTGATCATCTGCTGCGCTTCTCGGGCGAGTCTCCTCAGCTGTCCCCAGGTGGGCAGATCCTCCCTTGATTCGTGTGACAGTTCAGGAACAGTTGAGGTCTCCCGTAGAACAGCAAGATCAAGCCCCATCATCATTCTCAGCATCTTCTTCTTTTTTCAGTCTCTGCTTTCTCCTCTGATTCCTCGATAGAGGCCCTCTGGTTAAACGGCCGGATTAGCCTGTCTGGGATCCAGATTGGACTATCTGCATCCTGTGGAAAAACACAAGCAAACCCTCTTCCAGAGGAAATTAAAGCATCTGGTACTTTTTAGGATCCGGTTAATAAGTCTTTCCACATTACTTGTGGAAGTTGTTCTTCTTTTATTCCTCCCCAATGTTTCATAGCAGGGGAGTTTCCTTGTTCATCAGTATTCAAATAATTTATCACAAAAAGAGCATGATTCAAAAGATGATGGGGAGAAAAATATTTATTAGCAGCCCTTAGGCGTTCAATCTGATTTTTCAAAGTTTGGTGAGATCTCTCAATTATTGCCTGTCCTTGGGGATTATATGGTATTCCTGTGGTATGGTGTATATCCCATGCTCGCAGAAAAGAGGCAAAAGCCTTAGATGTTTAAGCTGGAGCATTATCTGTCTTAATTCTCAATGGCTTTCCCATCATCATGAAGCTTTGTACAAGATGTTGAATTACATCTTTCACAGCTTCTCCACTTCTAGCAGAGGCAAACAGCACATGAGAATAAGTATCCACTGTCACATGAACATAAGCCAATTTTCCAAATTCAGGGATATGTGTAACGTCCATTTGCCATAAAGCTAATGCCTTAAGGCCTCGGGGATTTACTCCCATTTTTTGTGGGTGGTAAACTTGAGGACAATTACAACAATCCTTAACTATCTGTCTGGCTTGTTCTCTAGTAATAGGAAACATCCTTCTTAAAGCAAGAGCATTTTGATGATGTAACTCATGACTATTCTTTGCCTCTAATACATTCATAACTGTTCCTCTAGTTAACGCATCAGCCATATAATTTCCTTTACTAAGGGGGCCTGGTAAATTAGAGCGACCCCGTATATGTCCTACATAAAATTTTTCTACTCTTTTTCTAATCGTATTTTGCAATTGCTGTAATAAATTTAAAATTTGAGACTGCCCTGAAATCAAGGCTGTTTCTATGGCTGGAAACAAATTAACCACATACTTTTAATCCATAGAAAGATTAAATTTTTCTGTAAAATTTTGAAAAGCAAGTAGAACTGCTCTTATCTCTGCTTGCTGAGCAGAAGTCTGCACACCTTCCTCTATCAGAGGCTTTTGTCCTGGTACATAAACCACAGACCTCCCATTAGAGGAGCCATCTGTGAAAATACATAAGGCAGACTCTAAAGGTTGTGAAGAACACTTATTTGAGAAAATTATTTCTGTTTCCTTATAAAATTCAATTAAAGGATGTTTAGGATAATGATATTTAATTTGTCCTGTATAACCTTGCAATGCAATTCCCCAATCATCATCTTCCATCAATAGTATTTCAAATTGCCTTTTATTATATGGTAATATAATATTATGCATTTCTCTTCCAAATAGTTCCCTAGATCTCATTCTTCCTTTATTAATCAATAATGAGCACATCTATGGATAAGAAGCCAACATTTTCTGTTGCACATGAGGTAAATGTATCCATTCCAACACACCATCCTGCCATAAGCATCCAGTGGGAGTGTAAGGTGTTTTAAAAATTATCAAGTCCCACTCTTTATCATAAGATATCTGCTTTACCTTTGCATCATTTAAGTTTTCCTCCACCAATGCTAAAGCTTTTATGGCTTCTTGAGTCATAACTCTTGGAGACTTAGGATCAGTATCCCCTTGTAATAGTTGAAACAAAGGACTTAATTCTCCTGTAGTAATTTTCAAAAAAGGTCTAATCCAATTAATATTTCCCAATAATTTCTGAAAATCATTTAAATTCCTTAATTTGTCTACTCTTATAGACACATTTTGTGAGGCAATATAGTCATCATGAATTAACTGTCCCAAATAACTTAAAGGTCTATTCTTTTGTATCTTATCTGGGGCTATTACTAATCCAAATTTGGTAAAATGTTCAATTGTATAAAGTAATATTTCCTTGTTAATTGATGGTGATTGATGAGCAATCAAGATGTCATCCATAAAGTGGGCAAAGTAAGCCTCAGGATATTTTTTTCTAATCAATACTAAAGCTTGATCCACAAATTTTTGACATAATGTCAGACTATTTTTCATTCCTTGAGGCAACACTTTCCATTGATACCTTCTATATGGCCTTCTCAAATTTACAGCTGGCACACTAAAAGCAAATCTTTTACAATCCTCAGGATGTAATTTTATAGTAAAAAAGCAATCTTGCAAATCAATTACTATCACATCCCATCCTGCAGGAACTGCCACTGGAGAGGGCAGTCCTGGCTGCAACTCTCCCATGTCTTCCATGGTAGCATTTACTGCCCTAAGGTCCTGTAGCAATTTCCACTTTCCAGATTTTTTCTTGATTACAAATATGGGAGTGTTCCAAGGACTGTTGCTTTCTTCAAGATGTCCTTTTTCTAATTGTTCTTGCACAAGTTGTTCTATAGCCTGTATTTTTTCTTCTGTTAGGGGCCACTGATTGAGCCATACAGGCTGCTCTGATTTCCAATTTAATTTATCTGCATACAACAAGCCCTCAGCGGCCCCTATGAAAAATGCTGTTCACTCAGATTATCTGAGGTGACTAACTGTACATCCATGTCACTCATCATGTCTCTTCCCCACAAGGAAAAGGGGAGAGAAGGAACAACGTAAGGCTGAATCATTCCTGTCTTTCCTTCCAATTCCCATTTTAGAAACTGTGAACTTTGAGCCACATTAAAGGCTGTCCCTAAACCTAATAAAGAAGAAGAAGTCCTCTTACATGGCCAAGATGAAGGCCAATCCTTTCCTGCTATACAAGTCTCATCTGCCCCTGTATCCCAAAGTCCTTGAAACAACTTTCCATTTATTCTAACTGCTTTAAAAGGTCTTTCCATACCAATATTTTGGACCCATGCCACAACATCTGTAGAACCAAACTTCCCTTGTCCACGTTCACGCTTTAAGATTGGATTAGGTAAGTTAAGATAAAGCAGGAGCAGAAGCTGAGCTATTCTCTGCCCCTTATGAATTTGTATAGTTTCTTTTAATGGTCTAATCATGACTTTTATTTCCCCTGTGCTATCACTATCAATCACACCAGGCAGCACCTCAAAATTCTTTTTATAATTTGAACTACGGCCAACTATTAACCCCACAGTTCCCTGTGGCAGAGTTCCCAAGGTAGACGTAGAAACTAAAGAAACACCATCCCATCTAGAGAATATTACATCATTACAAGAGGCTAAATCTAAACCAGCACTACCAGGAGTAGCTCTAGGCAAATCATGTATAGTAAATTCAGGAGCCTCAGGATTCAGAGGACTCCCTGATGTAACTACAGCAGTTTCCTCTCTTTCGAGTTCAGGGCTGAGAGGCTGCCCCTGATTTAGTTTTTTTGATTCCTCCTCCTCCTTTTCCCCATTAAGGGGTGTTCCATCCTTGTGGAACCTAGACTTGCACTCATTTTTCCAGTGCTTGCCTTTTTGGCAACGAGGGCATACTCCTGGGGGAAGACCCTTTCTATTGGAGTCCCTCTTATTGTTTCCTGGACATTGCTTTTGCACATGTCCTGATTTCCCACATTTAAAACAAGTGGGCTTGGAGGTTCCCTTCCCTCCTTTACCATAAGTCTTTTTAACATAGGCACTGAATTTCTCTCCCTTCATAGCTGCAGCGTAGGTCATACCTTGGACTACAGCTGGTGAGGCATCCACGCAGGCTTTCACATAGTCCTGCACTGTTCCTGTCTTTCTAATAGGTCTTATCAAATCTTGGCATAAAGCATTAGCATTTTCCCAAGCCAACTGCTTAAGGAGTATCTCAGTACCTTCTGAAGGAGACATCATTCTACAGACTGCCTCTTCAAGTCGAGAGATGAAACTTTGATAAGTTTCCTCATTTCCCTGCCTTACTCCAGAGAGAGTAGTTCCTTTGGTTCCAGGAGGTGGCAGCTTTCTCCAAGCCTGTACAGCATTTGCTGTAATCGCTTCCAACACATCTCTAAGGATGCTCACCTGACTCTGAGGAGAAGTATATACTCCTGTGCCTAGCAGCATATCCATGCTTGGCTTGGAGCCTCTTTTCTTAGCAAACTGAATAACGGTCTGCTTTGATCTATCCTCATATTCTGTTCTCCACAAGACATAATCTCCTGGTTCTAATGTGGCTTTCGCTGTCTGATGCCAATCATGAGGAGTAAGCCAGTGACTGGCCACCATGTCCAGGACCTGGACTGTATATGGAGCAGAAGGGCCTGATGTCTTAACGGCCGATTGCAGCTCCTTCAGTGTCTTTAAAGGGAGAGGTTCCCATACAGGCTCCTCATCTCCTTTACCTTCTACCACTGGAAAGGAGAAAGTTAAATCTCCCTTCCTTCTAGCTTCTTTCACTGCTCCTTGGAAGCCCCTTGGGAGCAAAGGACGCCTTCCTCTTTTCCCTTTTTTGCCTGCAGATTGCTTTTCGTCCAGGTCTCGGTCTGACTCGATATCATCACTAGAATCTTCATCAAAAGTCTTTAACGGCATTGTTATAGAGTTTGTACCATAAGAACATGCAGGCTTGTTTAAAGGCTTAGCTTCTCTCTCATCTTGCACGGAAATAGTCTCCTGAGCAAGTCCCTCAAAGTCTGTGGCATCCGACAAAAGCTCCCTCATCTGTAGCCACAATGGATAAGCTTGAGGGGGGAGCTCCCCTTCACCACGCTCCTGAACGTACTTTCTCATATCTTTACCTATTTTCTTCCAATCTGATAAAGACAAAGAACCTTCCTCCGGGAACCAAGGGCTTACCTTCTTTACGAAGTCAAAGAACTCTCTGGTTGTGCTTTCTGAAACTTTAAATCCTCTGCTAGCCATCATATGCTTAAACACTGAAAAGAACATTCGTTCCTGTTTTGACTCGGTCTGCCCCATGATATCAGATTACTTGCACTTAACCGGTGATCCTTTACCGGCGGGACCGCGGCTCCCTCGCAAGATCCGGCCTGTTACCTTGAAAGAAAGAAAAAGAAGGAAAATTACCTGCCCAAATGTCCCTGTTCTGAGGCGCCAGCTGCCACGGACCGACTCAGTCGGAACACACACACCCGTGGGGAAATCAGGGTCTTTGGTATGCAGGAAGGTACAGGTCCAGCGTGAAATGACAGACAGACATACACAAGATCTGAATGCGTCTGAATGCACTTTACTGTTCTGAGGCAGGAATTTTTATACCCACTCATGTTGGTATTACATTATTAAAGAAAAAATGTATCCAGTGAAATGTTTACAAAGAATGGTTACCATGAGTATCTGGCACAAGGAAATACAAAATGAATCAGGCATGAACGTCAGAGATTACACACAAGGTTATCGCGTCCCTCTGTAGTCGATAAATTAGTAATTCAAGAGTCAGAGATTACACACAAGGTCATCGCGTCCCTCTGTAGTCAATGAGTAATTCAAGAGTCAGAGATTACACCATGCCCGCTATCTTCTTGTGAGACTCCCTCAGGCTTACTTTGAAACTTTACTTAACTGAAGGTTTCCATGTCAGAGTGCCAAAGCCAGCTAACCATACAAATAATATAAATTGTTGGGAGGTTAATTCTTTAATGTATCTAGGTTAACTGTACAGCTGATTAAAAGCAAAGCAATGGATCTCTAGAAGATAAATCATGGCCAGTGCTGTAGCTCAAAGAATAAACTCCCAATGAATCATCACGCCTGGATGCTCGCACCTCCGGCTGGCAGGGACATCTTGTAAGTAAAAGAACAGGTCAGAAACAAGGGTCACACAGCTTGCGATGAGAAATTTCAGCTCAGCCCTATCTGCAGCCAAGGAGGCCCATAGTGGCATTCACCTTGAACAGCCCTGCCAAACAAGGCTTTTCCCAGTAAATATCACACAGCTTCCGCCTGGTGCAGCTTGGCTGCGTGAAATTACGGTGTTCAAGAAATGCGTGTGATAACTCTGCAGGAGAAACATCCCAGGACAGGACTGGCACACAGATGGCCCGCAGAGCTGCCCAGGCCCTGGGCACAGGCTGAACCCTGGTGGGCTGAGTCCCAAGCGATGTTAGACTTGAGATATCTCTGTGTACCTGGTGCTGTACTTCTGGTCCGTCTGGGAGCCAAGATGGTGGGGACCCACTCCTAGCACTTCTATCTTTCTTCCTTCCTTCCTTCCTTTCTTCCTTCCTTCCTCCCTCCCTCCCTCCCTCCCTCCCTCCCTCCCTCTTTCTCTCTCTCTCTCTCTCTCTCTCTCTCTCTCTCTCTCTCTTTTCTCTTTCTTTCTTCTTATTGCTTTTATTGCTTTCTTATTCAAATGACAAAAACCAATACTTGGAAGCCTTTTTATGGAAAAGTGAGATTGCTATTGTTCCTTCTGGTGTAATCTTTCATGGCCCTCATGCTTTAAAGTTTCAATACTGTTTTACACAAGTTGTTTTTGGTTTTTTGAGATTAAAACTTCTTTTAGAGAACAGCAACACAATCAGGGTCTGTGCTGCATCCATGGTCAGCCTGATATTCAAATCATTATATTTGTTGTTTAAGAAAACTCGATGTGCCCTTGGTGTTAAATTTTGTTCAGATGCCACAACAAAGTCATCAATATGAAATGATTGAGAGATTCTTCAGGATGGGATTTCGTAAAACCAAACCAGCAAGTCATTTGCATTAGTGAGAGTTTCTACTGTGTTGAGGAGATAGCATGGCAGGTAGACATGGTCCTAGAGGATCAGTTGACAATTTTCCAGCTTGAACTATGGGCAGCATGAAGAGCAGCACATTAGGCTTGAGCACATAGGGAAGAGGCTTCAGCATTTGAAATCTCAAAGCCTTTCCTCAATGATACACTTAGTCTAACAAGATCAAACCTAATAGTGTCACTCAGTATGTGCCTTAAGGACAATTTTTTTTTCTTCCACCCTCCATATTATCTAATGTCTACCATGATAGCTGTTGAAAATGATAGTTTTTTTTTTTAAATCTGGTTTTCTTTTTTTAATATTTTTTTAAATTTTCTATATTTTTTTGTTTAAATTCCAAAGGCTTTCCCCTTTCCCAGTTCCCCCCTTACCATATGTCCCATAATTCCTCTTCCCTCTGCCCATTCCCCAATCACCCCCCCATTTCTCTATTCTGATATTCTCCTACAAAACTGGATCCAGTCTTTTCAGGACCAGGGTCATTTCATTTCTTCTTCTTGGGAATCTTTTGGTTTGTTAATTGTGCCTTGAGTATTCAGAGCTTTGGGGCTCATTAATATCCACTTATCGGTGATTGCATTTCATGTGTATTCTGTTGTGATTGGGTAAACTCACTTAGAATGATATTTTCCAGATCCAACCATTTGCCTACAAATTGCATGGATTCATTATTTTTAATTGCTGAGTAGTATTCCATTGTATAAACATACCACATTTTCTGTATCCATTCTTCCTTTGAGGGACATCTGGGCTCCTTCCAACTACTGGCTATTATACATAAGGCTGCTATGAACATAGTGGAGCATGTGTCTTCATTGTATACAGGGGAGTCCTCTGGGTATATGCCCAGGAGTGGTATGACAGGGTCCTCTGGAAGTGTCATGTCCAATTTTCTGACTGATTTCCAGAGTGGTTGTACCATCTTGCAATTCTACCAAGAGTGTAGGAGTGTTCCTTTTTCTCCACATCCTCACCAGTACCTGTTGTCCCTTGAGTTTTTAATCTTAGCCATTCTGACTAGTGTGAGGTGGAATCTCAAGGTTGTTTTGATTTGGTACATTGGTACACTCTTGGTCCTAATAAATTTATATCAAGAGAACCTACAGTATATAAAAGTTAAAGTACAATTCAGACAGTCTTTATTTTCCTCTTAATAAATTCTGAGAAAAACCAAAAGCTAGCTCATCTTTGAGAAGCAAGGATTTGGAAATATAACTCAGGAAACCCAGTTAACTGTCAAAGCTCAACTCAATTTACAATAAGCAGTCCACTGCATATTTAAGAGATAGTCATAAAATGCTCCAAGGAAGTGGTCAGAAAAAAAGCTTTTGTTTTAGGGCATCCAGGAGAAGGAACTGAGGTGAATATTTTATATATCAAAGTAGACCTGGCCTCCAAGTTCTGACAGCATCCCTCATTTGCTATCTGGCATATGTAGATCTCAACCCTGAAATTTTCAGCCCAGGGACTGGGCTACTTTTCCACCAGAGCCTCTTCCCTATGTAATCTAGATATTTCTGTTTCTCTGCTCTCTCTCTCCTTGTCTTCCTCTCTCTTCTTTCTGTGAGTGAACATACTTTCTCTCTTTTTCTTCCTTTTCACTCATTTCTCTTTCCCTAGGGTGACTTCTCTGGCCTTGGAGCCAGTGAATTTGCCAGAGAATGAACAGCTTCCAAATAAACCTACCTATATAACATGTAGTCTGACTTGGATTGGCTCATTTTATCAGTGGAAAAAAACTATCAGTAAAAGAGAAAGAGCCTCTTTTTTCACTTTATTAATGTGCTTGTCATTGAATCTTCCCCAGTCCTTACTATGATGGGAAGAAAATTCTATCCCATGTTTACCATTTAACTATATGATATGCTATTAAGAAAATTTGTTTCAACCTGACTTTGTCAGTACATGCTGTTTCAGACTTCTGGAGTCTTTGCCAAGAAGCTTATATACATTTTGCAAATTTAAGCACAGAAAAACTTTTCAAAAATATTTCTCATGAAAATTATCACAACAATGCTTTAAGCATAGAATTGAATTGCAATGCCCTTAACAAAGCACCATGACCTTTTCCACAAGAATGGGTTATATGACTGATATACAGATTTCAGAACGGTGCTCAGGAAAGAAGGGTTTGAAATAGGTATTTGGATTGGTTTGATTCAATGAGGAGCTCCTACCTAGTTGTGACAGAGCATAAGAAGCAATGCTAACATCCTAAGATTCCTCCATTTTGGTTTAATTAAAAAATGAGATACTAGAAAGAAGTGATGGTGAAGTAGGAATATGGGTGTCACAATCTTTGACTGCTTCCTGCTGACTTCGTGTCTCTGGGAAACCTAAGAAAATGGCGATGGGAATATAGCCAAGATTTAGAATGGTCTGATGTTTTCTTTCTGCCTAGGTCTGTAGGACCACCTGTGGGTAGGAAAATGCCAATCCAAGAAAAACATCTGTGAGAGTAAACTCAAGCATCTTTGGGTTGCTTCTTTGGAGTTTTCCTGGAATTAGATTATGATTAAATTTCTGGACTTGGCAAGATGCTGAAACACACACACACACACACACACACACACACACACACACACACACACACATATATATATATATATATATATATATATATGGCATAAAATAAAGTTGTCATATGGGGAGTGGTGATTTTTTATTTGAACACTTGAATCCCTTATGTTTTGGTGATTGAAGTACAGAAGTCCCCAAACCAGGGAACATTGGAAGTATACCACCTTTTGGAATACATAACAGGTAGGGACTTAAGCTAGTGATTGGCATGTTTACTTATCTAAATGGAGTCTATGTGGTTTACTGGATATATAAGTATATAAAACAGATATATTTGTTAAGAGCATGAACAGTCTTTAAAATGAGCTTAGGGTAATTTCTTAGGACTCTATTGGTTCAAGTTAGGATTTTGAACTTTGAAGTCTCAATATAATTATGGCACAAGAAGGGGAGGAAATATGAAGCTTTTGTCCCTGAAAATTCAGTTTAAGTAAGAAAGTAACAGGAGGTTACATCTGTAAAAGGTTACATCTGAACTTGTGTATCCTGTGAGATATGCCTATGAGCAAGGCAAACCTGTCCATCTTTTTTATAAAAGATCTCATAGTCTTCATTAGTTAATAAACTTACAAATGAGTTAATACAGTGGTAGATTGCCTTATAG
Organism: Apodemus agrarius; assembly: GCA_964023405.1. NCBI lineage: Eukaryota > Metazoa > Chordata > Mammalia > Rodentia > Muridae > Apodemus > Apodemus agrarius. The sequence continues at coordinate 87,126,322 of OZ030017.1, read as the reverse complement.
TAAGGTATTAGTTGTCTGATTTGCAGCTGTCAAACTGTAGTTAGCTTAGCTGTCAATGTAATGAAAAATCTAGGAAGAATAAATTATAATCTACATGGCAAATATTAACTAAAATGATAAAATTTGGTCTATAGTCTACTATCTAAATAGTTCTTCTAGGTCCCTGTGATCTCTATCGCAACTTAGGCAGAGGCAGTCTGAGCAATAGGCACAGACTATGAGAGGTATTTTCCTATGGGTAATGAATATGAAATAAATGAATCACCTTGTTTTACGCAATATGAGACATGTAATTCGCTGTTTGTCCTCTGTCCACAGTTTAGGCTGAGGATCAATGGAGCAGTCTTTCTTAGTGGGTATCATACCACAATCCAGGTAGAGTCCTTTGTCATTGTGCCATATTGTCATGTTGTCTAGAAGACCTTGGGTGGTCATTTTTAGGATTTAGAAGTCTCTGTATGTCATAATATATTGAATTTAGATGTACTCAGACAATATCAGAGCATGTGTGAATCAATATGTGTGAATTTGGAAGAATTTGGAAGAATTATCTATGAAGCATATCGGAGTTAGACAATTTGTGTCTGTTTGTCATTACTTGTTCTAGAGTATCTCTAGCAAACATAAAATTTACATTGTAACTTAAAAACAGTATAAAAATAAAGTTAAACCTATCTTTATATTGTTGTAGATCTTTAAAGTAATATTAAAATAAATTATTATTTACTGAGGCAGTATAGACACCATATGGACACCCTATCTTAAGTGAAAAATGTCTTTTGAGACCTAGTCTTATGTCAGGTTGTTCTCTTCAAGTAAGAAGGCAGTGAATGGAGATGCCCTTAACAAAGGTGGTGGACAGTGCTGTGTCTGCCTTCAACCAAGATAGCACTGAAGCTATGGCCAGCTATGATACTGCCCTTAGCTAAGATAGCATTGAAGCTACAGATCAGCCTGTGGTAGAAATATGCTGGTTATATCTTAGAATGGAACAGCATCTATTTATAGAAGCATGGTTTTGTATTAGCAAAGAAATATTAGACATACAAAGTAGCTAATAGACATGTTTTTTCCTGGTGGGCAGGGAATTATGCCAATGTGTGGAGATCTATCCCTGTTATTGCAGGCAGCTTCTCTGTGGCAAGTGGCCCAGACCTTTTCCACTACAGCTGGCTTAGAGCTGACATGGATCAGAATAGAAAAGAAATCAGAGATATAAATTCCCCAGGAAGTAGAAGTTTAAGACTGCCAGATGGAGCAAAAGGCTGCGAGCAGGGTTTGAGTAGAGCAAGCTAAGAATAAAATAAAAAAAAAAAAACAGGAGAGTGTTTTTAGAGTTAAAGAAGCAGGGAACAGAGAGTGAGCTTGCTGGATCAAGGATAGGAACTGATTTGGGAAATAGGAAGAGGAGAGCAGTTTACAGCAAAAATGGGAAAAAAGTCTGCTGAACACAGGAAATGTTCCATTGGCAAGAGTTGTAAAAGTTTCTTCAAAAGTCTCATTAAATGTCCATGTAGATTTATTATTTACTGGATATTGGGGCTAAATTTATTGTGTGAATTTGGAAGAATTTATCTATTGGAGCCATCCCAGTAGGAGGGATAGAATATTCAGCAAAGACAACACAAATCGAGTGAGAGTAAAAGTTATTTCTATCACTTGCTGTGTCCCAAGCATAGAGTTAATGACCAAGAGAGCAGCATAAGCTAGACTTGTAGGTAGTCAACTAGGGGCTGAGGGCTAATGCCCAAGAGATACCAGATCACACATTACTGGCATTTTTGAGCAAAAAGAGAGGAACCATGTCTCAAGAAGAAAACCATCTCACACAAAGGAAGGTATCATATGGCAAGGTTCAGCATGTAGACCCAGCCATAATGGCTGTGAATTCCTTGACCACCCAAGAACACCACAGGGTGGCTTGGAGCTCAAAAGCCCTTGCTTGGGATCAGGGGTTGTTTATTCTGACCAGTGTGGTAGCTTACTGATTTGCTGATGTTTGGATGGGGAGATCTAGCTATTGAATTAATAGCTGGAAAGTCCATGAGGATGGTGTTACCATGATCATGTGGGTTTATGATTCTAATCTTAGCCCTATTGGTAAGTTTTGAAAAATGCACTATGATGCAGGATTTGGACTGCCTATGAAGAAGCAATCTGAGGCATCCCTCCTGAGGTACCAGCCAGATGATGGTTCTTTTATAAAAATAATTATATTTTGGGCATGAGAAAGGGGGTTGAGAAGGAAGGGGAGGTAGAGCAAGAGAAGGAACAAAGAACAGGGCAGAGAGGAAGAAAAGGATAGGCCAACATGGGACACATGGGGAGAAAAGTGGAGAGAAGGAGAAAGAAAGGCCAGAGAGAGCTCAGGAGAGTCCAAACAGTTCTTTTATAGTAAGTCAGGATTCTACCTGGCTATTGCCAAGTAACTATTGGAAAGAGCTTAAAAAATGCTAACATGCTAACAAGTTTTGATCATACTCCAATAACTGTGGTCATTAAATAATCATTTTGTTTATAAGCAATTATCCTACTGATGTAGCCAACATCAAAACCCGTCAAGGACCAGCTTTTCCATTCATTTTCTGGGTAAACTGAGGCAGGCAGCCTCTAAGCACTGTTGAAGGTCAGTGCTTAGAGCCACTGAGAGGCGTTGATTCATATATGTAGAGGGATTTTGCCAAAGGCAGCCAGCAATTAGAGATGTTACTTAGCAGACATTTCTGAGGGAACAAAGCTTAATTTACTGGGGCTAGTTCTCCCTGTTGCCAGAGCAAAAGCTGTGAACACTTTCAACTCCTTGGAACTGGTGAAAAAGAAAAAAAGATAAAATTAACACACACACACACACACACACACACACACACACACAGAGTCACACTCACTCACATCACACCACTTACTTAGTGTATGGAACGAAAGGCAAATCCATTAACTTTATACACTCAAATAAATACAAACATTCATACATATATATGTATATACATACATGCATATATATTAATTTACAGGAAGGTATATTCACATTTATCTATAGAATCTTTACGGCAAAGTTTATACCAAAGTTAATCCCCAGCAAGCAGTCAAAAAACAATTCACACTTACATATATAAATACAGACAATTTGCTGATGGAGCAAGCTCCAACACACATCCAGACATGCTTTGCATATATACACACATAATAATAGTTGGTGGATGGAAAGAAAAATGCTCTAACCCAGCACACACAAAGACCTTATATATACACATAGTTGTTGGATGTTCCAACCCTCCTACTTTATCCTTTTCCAATAACTTATATATCACAGCAAAATCTTTCAAGCTATATAAAATTCCCGTGTGATTACATTTTAGTACTGTTCTAGTAAATAGCTATAAAAACAGTGTGTTCCCCAATACATTTCTGAGAAGTTGCACTACATATTAAAGGTAAAGAAAAATAATTCCCCAGAACCTTTGAACATTGTATCTAAGCAACATGTTGTGCATTAACAAAGTGAAAGCAAGGAAGGTTGCTTCCTCAGACATTTCTTCTTAGTGGCAGAGAAAAATTTGCAGTTACAAAGAAAGGAGTAATTATTTTACTATTTATCTTTAAATAACCTTGTATCTTACAAGAATCATGAATATAAACTTTTATACTAAAATCAGTCATATGTACTGCATATCCTCAGAATGCATTTGTACTCTTCAATAGTTCCTAATAAACCACATCAGGAAGCTGACGACAAAAATTTGTATCAAAATCTACTATTGCCAGTCCAGCCTTGGTGGAAGTCATGCTAGCCAGTGGTGCCATTGTTCTTGTTTGCTGACCATAAAACATCCCTAGCTTAAGAAATAAGTGTATCTTTCTGAACTTTAAATTGTTCTTAAGGTTTTATATCAATAAAATTGTAGGCATAAAAATAATTCTAAGTTGATTGAAAGTGGAATTATAAACATTTTCAGGTAAAATTGAAGATTTACATGGAAAATATTTCTGATAAAATTCAAGAAATATATAGACAAACATTAAAATTAACTATTTCATAGAAACATACGGATAAAATAGTAGATATAAAAAACTTTCTAAATTAATTGAAGGTGGAATTAAGACCATTTTGTGATAAAATCAGAAATTTACATGGAAAGCCTTTCTGATAAAATCATAAATCTTCAATTCTATCATAGAATATTTCTACTTCCTTTGTCAATTAATTTAGCAATGTTCTTTATGTCTACCATTTTACTCTAATTTTCCATGAAAATTCTCAATTTTATCATGTTTTTCTTTATAGTTTTTCAATTTTGTCAGAAATATTTTCCAGGTAACTTTAATTTTATCATAAAATGTTTTTACTTCCTTTTTCAATAATAAAAAAAGGCCTCAGACACAGTAGTAAAAATATCTCACCTTACCTTCACTAACAACTTTATTTTTCCAAATATTTTCTAAGTGTTGGAGTCACTGCTGAAAATCTTCATCTCTAAGTTCTTCTATATGGTGGTGCATGAGTTATTAATCTGCTCTAGCAGCAATGCCTAAATGAGATCAAGCATTATTATTGTTAGTACCAGAGATATTGCCCAGTGAGGGACTGCTCGTTTAAAGTTTTTATACAATTCTTAGTTTGAGAGTGATGTGTGGGCAGCAAATAAAGCAGAATTTCATAGCAGCATGAGGTCCTCAGGATACATGATCCTTGGGTCATGCCACATTGAAGCTCACTCATGTGGCTGTGGTAACCCATTGGCCACATTTTATGAGTTCTAAAGCCATTTGCCATTCCTCCTGTATGGCTGTCAGTAGCAACAACTTTTACCAGAATTGCAGGCTTAGGCCATTCAAATATATATGTACCTGAATGACTTCCAAAATATTACTTTCATGAGTCATGAAAGACTTTTAATAACCAGGAAGATTCATTGAGTCTTGACTAATATAAAGTGGTACAAACTGGAAGCATCAAAATTTATGTCCATGTGATTACATATACAGACATAGCTTTAATGTATACCTAGAAAGTAGATATACATCACAATCTCTAACTTGTGAATTTCATTTGGAGGATATGTCACAGTAAGCAAATAATGAAAGAAAGCATGTTATTGAGTCTGAACGAGACATTAGTGCCCTTTTAATTCAACACTCTCTTTAGGAAGGTAATGGTGCATCGAACAGCAAATTATTTTGTCTCAAGCCTCCTGGGTTTGTATGGGTAAATCCAGGATTAAAATTCACTCATCATATCCCCAAGCCAAAAGAAATCTATAATACATTCAACTGTAAAACAGATTCTATATTAGTAAACTTTATTGTTACTTCATGAAAATTAATATTTAAAACCAGTAAAAAAATTCAAACTGAAGATAAAACAGAGTTAAGTACATTTGTACCTCATACATCTTTTCCATCATTACTGCTTTACTCTTGAGAACAAAAATATTAATCCTTTGTTTCTGTTTTCTTCTGAATCAGTATGCATCTATACAACATTATAGGTTGCAAAAAATGTCTCATAGATAATCCCATATGTTGTGGCTGGTATCTTCAGCCCTCTATTTGGTAACTGCTTCTAAACAAGACCACTAGACTGAAAGGAATTATGAGTCTCATTTAATTCATCAACTGTCTCCTACTACAGTTTAATTGAGTTATTACTAGTCTAGGAAGTAATGCTATGTATACTTTAAAGGCTAGAGATCTATGTGTCAAAGATTAGTTATCACTTAAGGTTGAGGGGTGTATCGAACACAACACAGAATTCAAGTGATGTCCTTACTCCTGTCCTTATACTGCCTTTCAAAATCATGAGCTCAGGGCTTGGGAGATGGTTCAGTAAGTGAAGTGCTTACCTTACCATCATATGAACCTGATAAACCGAGTACCAGGCTAAGAAACAGGGGAAAATGGTTGATAAAAGTGTGCTGCCTCTCAGTGTGTTAAGTCCTGAGAGTTTCTTGCCTCCAAGGTTTCCAGTACATTCTAGGGGGTCAACCCACCTTCCACCTCCTGAAGTTGCCTGTTTTCATATTTTTTTTGTGCTGGCCCTCAGAGCTTCAGTCCTATCCCCCACCATACCTGATCGTGTTACCCCCTACCACTCCCTGTTCCAGATACCACCCAGATCCCTCCATCCTGCTACCTCCCCCCCTCTTCATGAAGGCTTGCTTCTCCTTCCCACATGAGATTGAGGCATCCTCACTTGGATCATTTAGCTTGTTAACTTTCTTTAGTCCTACACGTTGTATCCTTGGTATTATGTACTTTTTAGGTAATATCTACTTATTAGTGAGTATATATCATACATATCCTTTTGGGTCTGAGTTACCTCATTCAGGATGACATTTCTTAGTTCCATCCATTTGCCTGCAAAACTGATGATGTCCTTGTTCTTAATAGCTGAGTAGTATTCTGTTGTGTAAATAAACCACCTTTTCAGTATCCATTCTTCCATTGTAGAACATCTAAGTTGTTACCAACTTCTGGCTATCACAAATAAGACCACTATGAACATAGTGGAACACATGCCCAGGTGGCATGGTGGGGTATGGGCCTGTGTGCCAGAGGCTTTCCACATAGATCTCTGGCCCTGCCAGGTGTGAGGGTTCCAGCAGAAGGGGAGAGCACGGGAGATGGAAGGGGGAGTCAAATCTGCTGCTTCAGATGCTTCAGAGACTGCTGTTGGCTCTGCCACTGTCTCCCTCATGCCATCTTGGTTGTTCCTTGTTGTTCTGTGCTGAATTGTGCTGTGCTGGGCCAACAAGAGGCTAAATAGCCAACTAGTAATGGAGGAGTGGGGGAGGAGTTTCAGGTGGTGCATTGGTAGAGCAGTCCTCTTTCCAAGTGTTACAGTTCTTATGACAGAAGCTCTCAGATGATGGAGTAGTTCTTGGGCACCTCTAATCCATCTGGATAGGATTCTTATATACAGTTCTGTGGTGGGTCAGGATCTGACAGCAGATACTTCTCATTGGTTTGGTCTGAGAGCTTGGGGAAACATTATTTGCATGTTGGAGGGCTTGGCACTACTTCTATGTGACTTATGGCTACACACCTTTCTGCAGGGGGCTGTGAAAGGCTGTAGCTGTGAAAGGAGCCAGGGACCTAAAGGGAGTGAATAAATACCTACCATGCCTTGCAAGTGATAATCACCTGCTGGGTCTCCAGGGTTCTATGCTTGAGCTAAACGGGGGACAAGGCTGCCTAAGTATAACTCACTACCCCACAGTGGAGCATCTTTTGGGTATATTCCAAAGAGTGGTATTGCTAAGTCTTCAGATAGATCTATTTCCAATTTTTTGAGGAACATTCATATTGATTTCCAAAGTTGTTGTACCAGCTTGCAATCCCACTAGCAACAAAGGAGTGTTCTTCTTTCTCCACATGCTCTCCAACATGTGCTGTCACCTGAGTTTCTGATCTTATTCATTCGGATTGGTGTAAGGTGGAATCTCAGGGCTGTTTTAATTTGCATTTTCCTAATCACTAAGAACTTTGAACATTTCTTACGTGCTTATCAGACCTTCGAGTTTCCTCTGTTTTGAATTCTCTGTTTAGTTCTATATACCATTTTTTAATTGGGTTGTTTAGTTTTTTGGTGATTAGCTTCTTAAGTTCTTTATATATTTTGGATATTAGCCCTCTATTACATGTGGGGTTAGTGAAGACATCTTTCCAATCCATAGGCTGCTGGTTTGTCCTATTGAACAAGTTGTTTGCCTTACAGAAGCTTTCCAGTTACATGAGGAGCCATTTATCTCTGACACAGAATTGTTCCTCTCTGAAGGAACCATAGGGACAAAAATAGAGAAGATCTTGAGAGAAAGGAGGTCCAGTGACAGGCCCAAATTGGGATCCTGCTCTAGGGGAAACCAGGGACCTTGACAATGCTACTGATGTTGTGGTGTGCTTGCAGATAGAAGCCTAGAATGGCTGTCTTCTGAGAGGCCCATCGAGGAGATAAAAAGTCTGATACAGATAGTAGCACCCAATCAATGGACAAAAGACAGGGACCCCTATGGTTGAGTTGGGGAAAAAGCTGGAAGAAGTTGAGAAGAGTACTCTCATGGGAAGACCAGCAGTCTTAACTTACCTGGATCCACAAGATCATTTAGACACTGAACCACCAAGAATGCATCATATACCGACTGATATGAGCCCCCCAACACATATACAGCAGAGGACGTCTGGGTCTGTACTCAGAGAAGATGCAGCTAACTCTCAAGAGAAGTGTGGTCCAAAGGAGTGGGGAGGCCAATGAAGAAAAGGGTGGGGGAGGGGAGGGGGATATGGGATGGGGAGTGGTTAAGGGGCAAACCCTAATGGAGATGAAGTCTGGACTGAAGAAAAGATTAAAGGATAAATAAATTAAATGAAAAAAAAGTGTGCTGCCATGGCTAACATCATAACAGGAAGCACTTGCCTCATACAATCCTTCATAGCCATGCCCAATGACATTTTTTTCTGAGAGATTCTATGTACTATAAACTGTTCAATTAATATAAACTGTTATATCAACAGAAGAATAAAACTGTCTTTTTTATATATGTATATATATAATCAGCATCAATTAGCACATTTTTCCTATATTCAGCTAAAGGCTCCCTGGAAACCTTGTCCTTTCTATATGAGAATTTTGTTGGCTTTATTTACATTGCCTAATTATTTCAACTAAGGGGAGAGTCAGGAAGATAACACATAATTAAAAATAATACTGTATACTAAACAGTCTGATTTGACTTGTAAATTTTTTATGCTCCATGTTCTCTAGGTCAGGAGTAAGATAGACTGATTCACTTTGATCAAATTTCCACACTATGATCAAGGGCCATGTTCCAGGCATTAAGCTTAAGTGTAAGACCAGAAAATTACAAACAAGCTTACATCACTTCTTCCAAAATTAGGATATGTCCTAAAAGCAAAGATAACCAGAAAACTAAACCTGTTAGTTCACTTTTCAAATGTGAATGACAAAAAGTTTGTTCAGCAAACTGTGTATGTAGAGCATCTTTAAACATTCGTATAGTAGACACTCATGAACCATGTATATAAGGTGAAATCTTGAAAAGCATCTGTGCTCTAGCATTTCCACAGAACCCATGATTTTCTGTACATTTCTTTAAGGGCTGAGATAGAAAAGATAGATCAATGAATAAAGTCTTGCTTCACAAACATTGATACTTAAATGTAGATCCTCATCACCTATGTCAGAGCCAGTGTGGATTATATTCATTGTATTTACAGTGCTAGATTGGTGGGACTATAGAATCAGGGATCCATTGGACCCTTTGGTCAGTCAGGACAGTCCAAATGGTGAGATTCAAATAAAGTATGAGAAAATACCAAGAAACAAAATACTGATATTGGAAGTCACATTATATTAATCTGTCTTCTGCACAGAGCAACAAAGCTGATTGCATGACCTCTCTCCCACAATATACATACATAACACACACACACACACACACACACACACACATGAGTTCACCTGCATGAATGCAAACAAGTATATACATATACACATGTGTGCATAAGCTTCTCTTCAAAGTTCTTCAAAAGTAGAAAGATGTATAAAATTGGAAATTATGTGGAAAAATTTGTAATGACCTCTTTTAAGCTTATTGACTGTGACTACACCTACTTTGAGATCTTTTCTGCTTGTATTTTCTGGTTTTTATAACAAACCTGATAACATTACCTTAGGATTTTTGTAGTTTTCAAATATACACAGTAAAGATACCACATTTTGATTAAGAGAGTAATTGAGATTGAAATTTACCTTCTTATCTGAAATATAAATGTTACGAGTGGCTGTTTCCATGTGTGTGTGTGTGTGTGTGTGTGTGTGTGTTGTGTGTACATTTGTGTGTATGTACATTCACAAACTTGTGATAAAATTGAGGGGGGCAAAGACTTAAAATGCTATATATATTTAGCAAACATGACTTGGTTTGAAGAAAGGAAACTCCTGTCATTGGAACAATTTAACACTGTCTGATGAGATTTTCCAGGCGATTCTGAGCAGAGATGGATGTAGAGTCTGAGAACAAAGTCACCTGTAGTTTCTAGAGTAAGGTCCATTAAAAACAGAATTCATATTGAAAGGTAAGGACAGGCTGGCAGTATCCTCTCTGAGCAAATAGTCACTAGAAATACATTGTTTTAGACAAATATGTGGAATAGAGTGGAGCTTTCAGATTGAAGGCAAAAAATCATCTACAATATTTACATCCCTATATCTTTCAAAACATCCCAAACAACTCCTATTCTCTCTAGCCAACCCCATGATTCCAGTGGATAGAACATAAGCAAGGCTTGAGTCACGAGCAAAGAATGGTCACTGTGATTAAAGACCGGGGTACTGCATAAAAGCAACCAAAACAGCTCAATTCTAAAATTGTGATAGGAAATCTTTAATCATATCCAAGTAACTTATTCACAAACTAGATAAGAATCTAGAACATTTAAAGGAACATAAGTGTGTTGAGCACATACAAAGGTAAATTTCATAATATCTCATTTCCATGCAATAGACTTACAGAGATAGGGAAATGGAGCTTGTAATATGAGAAATCTCAATCCATCAAATTTGAGCAATGTTAGAATTATCAAAAAATGGATGGGAAGTTATAATTCTTTCCCAAAGTTTCAAATGGGTAAACAGTTCTAAAATGGCATGTAAACAGAGCACACTATAAGGCTGAGGAGAAGAGACACCTAACATTGATATGGAAATTGTACAATGTAAAACAAAACAATAACTTGAAGATAAACTCTTGAAGGTACTCTGCTCAACTGAAAGCAAAAACTGAATTCTACAGACAAGTACTGCATTATTGAGGAGGCACAGGCTGCCCATTGCCTACATACTGTTGTCTCTAAGAGCCAAGGTATAAGAAAACTGGAAAATAAACTAATAAACAGAAGATACTAGAAAAATGACTTGCAAATTTGACAAGAATAACAAATTCCCATGTCCACAAAATTCAATGAGGGCTCAGTAGGGTATAATTAACAAACTTCATTCTTTGTATAAAATAATGAACTTATGCAGAAACAAGAAGGATTTTCTCAAAATGATAATAATCTAGAGGTCTATAAAAATTGTGTTAGAATTTTGTTGGATATTTCCTTGAATCTATAGTATCTTTTGATAAGACAGCCATATTCAGTATGCTAATCCATGATCATGGGAGATCTGTACAGCTTCTGCTATCTTCCTCAATTTCTTTTTGTCAGAGGCTTGAATTTCTTGTCATATAGATCTTTCACTTGCTTGGTTAGAGTTATACAAAAATATTTAAATTAATCATGACTATGGCAATTATGTTGTTCCACCAATTTATTTTTGCCCCATTTATAATCTGTATACAAGGGGCCTAATGTTTTCATTGAGTTAGTTTTGTATCCAGTCATTTGCTGAAAATGTTTATCAACTATAGGAATTCTTTGGTAGAAATGTTTGCATTGCTTAAATATATCATATCATCCTCAAATAAAAATTGTTTTACTCCTTCCTTTGTAATTTGTACCCAGTTGACCTTTTTTTTTCATTTTGCTCTGGCTAGAACTTCAAGTAATATATTGAATGAATAGGGAGAGATTTGGCAGCCTGCCTTGTTCCTGCTTTTAACTGAATTTCTTGTAATCTTTCTACATTCAGTTTGATGTTGGCTGCTTGCTTACTATCCATTGCTGTGATTAGGTTTACATTTGTTCCTTTTATCTGTTATGTCTCTATGTCTTTTAACATGAAAGGGTATTGTATTTGTCAAGAACTGTTTTTTTAGCATCTGAGAAGATGATCCTGTAATTTTAGCTTGTCCTTTGTTTATATGGTAGATTACATTGGTGGATTTTGTTTATTGAACCATCAACACATTGATGGATGAAGCCTACTTGATCATGGTGGATGATGTTTTTGATGTGTTCCTGGATTCAGTTTTCATGCATTTCATGGAGTATTTTTCTATTAATGTTTATAAGAGAAATTGGTCTGAAATTCTCTTTCTTTGGTTAGTCCTTATGTGTTTTAGTTAGCAGAGTGAGTATGGCTACATGGAATGAGTTTGGTGCAGTGTTTCTTGTGTTTCTATTTTGTGGAGTAGTTTATGGAATATTTATATCATGTCTTCTTTAAAAAGTCTGGTAGAACTCTGCACTAAAACCATCTGGCCCTGGGATTTATTTCTTATTTAGAGACATTGATGAATGTTTCTATTTCCTTTCTGGTTATATGGATGTTAAAATAGATTTCCTGGCCTAGAGATAACTTTGCTAAGTGGTATCTGACTATAAATTGAACCATTTAATTGAGATTTTCCAATTTTGTGGAGCACAGGTTATTGAAGTAACAACTAATGTTATGTCTCCCTTTTTATTTATGATTTTCTTTGTTTGGATACTGTCTCACTCTCTTTGGGTTAGTTTGGCTATGTTTTTGTTAATTTTCTCAAAGAAACAGCTTTTGTTTTCTTTGATTCTTCATGTTGTTTTCTTTGTTGCTAAGTGATTGATTTTAGCCCTGATATTTCTTATTTCCTGCTTTCTACTTGTCTTCAATGTGCTTTCTTATATTAATCCAGAGATTTCATGTTGTATTTTTAAATTTTTCATATGAGAAGTTTCTAATTTGTTTATGGAAACATTTAGGGCTATGACTTTTCCTTTTAGAACTGCTTCCTTTGTGTCCCATATATTTTGATATGCTGTGCCTTCCTTTTGATTGGATCCTAGAAAGTCTTTAATTTCTTCCATGACCCAGATATCAATGAGTAGAGGGTTGCTCAGTTTTCATGATTGTGTGGGCTTGCTGGTATTTTCTGTTGTGGAATTCTATTTTTAATCAATGATAGCCTGATAAGATAAAATGCATTATTTCAATTTTTGTATCTGTTGAGGATTGCTTTGTGACTAACTAAATGGTCAATTTTGGAGAAGGACCCATGAGGTGCTGAGAAGAAAGTATGTTCTTTTGTGTTTGGGTGATATAGTCCATAGATATCTGCTAGGTCCATTTGATTCATAGTGTCTTAATTTTAATAAGACTCAGTTTAGATTTTGTCCTGATAACCTGTCAATTTGTGAGAGTGCAGTGTTGAAGTCTTCCACTATATGTGGGGTTTGGTGTGAAATTGAAGCTTCAGCAATGCTTCTTTTACAAATGTGGAGTGCCCTTGTGTCTGGGGCATACATGTTAAAAATTGAAATATCATCTGAATACATTTTCCTTTGATGAGTAAGAAGTGTCCTTTTCTGTCTCTTTTGATTAATTTTTTGAAAGTTTTATTTCTTATGTATTACAATGGCTAATTCAGTCTGCTTCTTGTGTCTGTTATCTTGGAATACTTTGTTCTAGCCCTTTACTCTGTTATAATGTCTGCTTTTATGACTGATGTGTGTTGTTTTTATTAAGCATAATGATGGATATTGTTTTTACATCCATTCTCTTAGTCTGTTTTGTTTTACAGAGGAATTGTATTCATAGATGTTGAGATATATTAATGGCCACTAATTATTAATACATGTTATTTTGGTTTTGGTGGTGTCTCTCTGTGTGTGAGTGTGTGTGTGTTTGTGTGTGTGTGTGTGTGTGTGTGTGTGCCTGTGTGTGTCTGTGTCTGTGTATTTGTATGTGTATACATATATGTATATATTTTTCTATGTTTCTGTAGGATTCTTCTTATTTTGCTCAATGAAGTTACTTATTTCCTGTGTTTTCTTGGATGTTGTTGTCTTCATTGGGTTGGAATTTTCCTTGTTGTGTTTTCTGTAGGGTTGTATTTTCTTTAATTTTAGACTGTTTTGAAATATATTTTGTGGTCCATTTATGGTGATTGAGAGTTTTGCAGGATTTTATAAGACAGGTATAATTCTGAGAGGTCTACATAGTGTAGGTTACCTGGCATTTTCACCCTGATGCTTTTAATATTTTTCTTTATTCCTTAGATTTTGTTTTATGATTATTATGAAGCATAAGAATTTTTTCTCATACTTTCTGAACGATGTTCTTCAAGCTTCTTCTGTATTTTTTAGTTATCTCTTCCTTTAGGTTTGAAAGGGTTTCTTCCATGATTTTGTTAAAAATATTTCTTGGGCCTTGGAGCTGGGACTCTTCACCTCTTTCTTTTCCTATAATTCTTATGTTTGGTCTTTCCATATTATCCCAGATTTTTTCAATATTTTGTGTCATGATTTTTTTTAATATAACATTTTCTTTGACTAATATAACAGTTTCTTCTATAGTATCTTCTATGTCTGAGGTCCTCTCTTGCATCTGATGAATTCTGTTAGTAATATCTGTATTGGTATTTTTTCTGTTCTCTTTCCTAGGATTTCCATCTCCAGGATTCCATGAGTTTCTGCTTTCTTCATGTTTCTATTTCTGTTTTCATGTGTGGAAAAGTTTTATTTTATTTTATTTTATTTTATTTTATTTTATTTTATTTTATTTTATTTTATTTTATTTTATTTTTGTTCACCTGTCTATTTGTAATTTTCCTTGTTTCTTTAAGGGGTTTATTTAGTTATTCTTTAAAGATTATTGACTTTTTGATTATTATTTCTGAATTTCATTAAAGATTTATTCATTTCCTCTTTAAGGCCTCTTTTATCTTTATAAAATTGGATTTAAGTTCATTTTCTTGTACTTTTGTTGTGCTAGAATATCCAGCGCTACTCTTGTAGGGCAGTTATACTCTGAAGGTTTCACATTGCACTGTTTTGTTTTTTTTGTTTTGTTTTGTTTTTTTATGTTCTGTTGAGGGCTTTTAGCCATCTGGATGTCTTTGGTTCCTGGATGTTCCTTCTTTGTAGGTATTGGAAGAGAGGTTAACCTAGATTGTGTTGTTGTGGCATTCCTCTCATGGATATACTTTTGCTATATGATTCCAGATCAGTAGGTCTGTACAGTGAGGGATCTGAAGGTCTTTTGAAAAGAGGTATTAGGAGAATGAAGATCCACTGGGGATAGAAAATGCTTCAAGGAGGTAGAGATGCTAGATGGAACTCAGTAAACATGGAAATTTGATGAGTTAACAGAAACTAAACTATATGCTTCAGGATCCTCAGGTCTGATGAAGGGAGGCAAAGAGGTGGTAAGAAAATGGAATAACAGATTCCTCATGTCACCTGTGTTTATACCATAGGACTCAAAAAGCAGAAATTTTGGGTGAAGAAAGGGTCTCTATCCTGTATGTTTCAGGATCCACAGGTACAATCCACTACAATTTTTTTTTATTGCATATATTCTATATTTACAATTCATTTCCCTTTTTCTGGTTCCCCACCCACAAAGGTCCCATATGCCCTTTCCCTCCCCCTGATACCTCTTCCACCCTTCCCTCTTCCCTGTTCTTGTATTCCCCTACACTGATGCTTTGATTTTTCCAGCACCAATGTACACTCCTTTCTTCTTGTCAGACATCATTTGGTATGTGAATTGTGTCTTTGGTGTTCCAAGATTCTAGGCTAATATCCACTTATCAGTGACTGAATACCATGGGTATTCTTTTGAGACTGGGTTACCTCACTTAGTATGATGTTCTCCAGCTCCATCCATTTCTCTAAGAATTTCATGAATTCATTGTTTCTAATGGCTGAATAGTATTCCGTTGTGTATATATACACCACATTTTTTGTATCCATTCCTCCGTTGAGGGACATCTGGGTTCTTTTCAGCTTATGGCTATTATAAATAAGGCTGCTATGAACATAGTGGAGCATGTATCCTTATTGCATGCTGGGGAATCTTCTGGGTATATTCCCAGGAGTGGTATGGCTGGGTCCTCCGGAATTATCATGTCCAGTTTTCTGAGGAACCGCCAGACTGATTTCCAGAGTGGTTGTACCAGCTTGCAGTCCCACCAGCAATGGAGGATTGTTCCTCTTTCTCCACATCTTTTCCAACACCTGATGTCTTCTGAGTTTTTGATCTTAGCCATTCTGACTGGTGTGAGATGAAATCTCAGGGTTGTTTTGATTTGCATTTCTCTAATGACTAATGATGTTGAACATTTTTAAGGTGTTTCTCAGCAATCCAAATTTCTTCAGGTGAAAAGTCTTTGTTTAGTTCTGTACCCCACTTTTGAATAGGCTTATTTGGTTTTCTGGGGTCTAACTTCTTGATTTCTTTGTAGACATTGGATATTAGCCCTCTGTCAGATGTGGGGTTGGTGAAGATCTTTTCCCAATTTGTTGGTTGCCAATTTGTCCTTTTGACAGTGTCTTTTGCCTTACAGAAACTTTGTAATTTTATGAGGTCCCATTTGTCTATTCTTGCTCTTAGAGAATAAGCAATTGGTGTTCTGTTCAGGAACTTTCCCCCGAGCCAATGTCCTCAAGGATCTTCCCCAGTTTCTTTTCTATTAGTTTTAGTGTGTCTGGTTTTATGTGGAGGTCCTTGATCCACTTGGAGTTGAGCTTAGTGCAAGGAGATAAGAGTGGATCAATTCTCATTCTTCTGCATGTTGACCTCCAGTTGAGCCAGCACCATTTGTTGAAAAGGCTATCTTTTTTCCACTGGATGTTTTCAGCTCCTTTGTCGAAGATCAATTGACCATAGATGTATAGGTTCAATTCTGGGTTTTGGTCCTATTCCATTGATCTGCCTCCCTGTCACTGTACCAATACCATGCAGTTTTTAACACTACTGCTCTGTAGTATTTCTTGAGGTCCAGGATATTGATTCCCCCAGAAGTTCGTTTACTGTTGATGATAGTTTTAGCTATCCTGGGTTTTTTGTTATTCCAGATGAATTTGAGAATTGCTCTTTGTTTTTTAACAGCTGAAGATGCTATTTTGATAACCTAGTAAATTTAATTATCATGGAGGAGCACATTAAAATTTACTGGAACATAAATCGTCATTCAGGGCCTCTATCCTAAATGAAAACTGAGTTCTCCTCTCCTAGCATTCACGAATTGCCAATAGTTCCATAGCTAGGGCATAACTTCACGAGCCTCTTCCCAATTCATATTTATCTTTGCCTGGCTTTGTCTTCTCTGTGTCTTATCCAAGCAAGAATATGTGCATACATTTGTTTTCTAGTCTCATAGTTGTTTGCTATAGAACTCCACTCCCTCTTTCTCTTTTACTCATTCTTCCATAATGATCCCTGAGACTTGAATATAGATATTGTAACTCAGGTTTTCCATTTAGAGCTAAGTAATTCAATACATACTCCAACTGGTATAATAGAGTCATCAATGTTGTGGGAGATAACCAAATGCTTTTGATTATATTTAAAGCCCAATCTTACAAGAACTAACTCATGTTTGCTTCTAAGAATGAAAATCTGATGTTGACATGTTCATCAATTTCAGCTAAGAATCTAATACTGTCATGCTGCTGAATATCCATAGTATAAACCTACCCCCTAATTACTTAGCTCTATATTCATAGATTGTGCCTCTTTTAAATCATTTCAGAGAGACTTCCTTTTTAGAATAACAGGTGATTAATATAGAGCTTCATAGTTGGTCAATTTTGCAGGATTTTCTCAGTCCAATCACATTAGGGCAGTTGGAGGCCTGTGATTGGATATGGAAAAGGGAAACAGAGCTAAGAATCAAGGAGAAAGAAGCATTCCAGGGTAGGAGGAGAAATGAAGACAGCTGGTGACATGCACCTGCTTGATGTTTTCAAGCCACAAGTAGCTACTATTTCACAAGGTTAGAAATATTGGTATAATACAACAAGTGCTGGCGAGGATGTGGAGAAAGAGGAATACTCCTCCACTGTTGGTGGGATTGCAAAATGGTAAAACTGCTCTGGAAATCAGTTTGGCGGTTCCTCAGAAAATTGGGCATGTCACTTCCAGAGGACCCTGGCATACCACTCCTGGGCATATACCCAGAGGATTCCCCTGCATGCAATAAGGACACATGCTCCACTATGTTTATAGCAGCCTTGTTTATAATCGCCAGAAATTGGAAGGAGCCCAAATATCCCTCAAAGGAGGAATGGATACAGAAAATGTGGTATATTTATACAATGGAATACTACTCAGCAATTAAAAATAATGAATTCATGCAATTTGTAGGTAAATGGTTAGACCTGGAAAATATCATCCTGAGTGAATTAACCCAATCACAAAAGAATGCTCATGAAATGCAATCACTGATAAGTGGATATTAATGAGCCCAGAAGCCCTAAATACTCAAAATACAAATAGCAAGTCAAATGATTCCCAAGAAGAAGAAAGGAGAGGACCCTGGGCCTGTAAAGATTGCATCCAGTTTAGTAAAGAAACCGAGGGGGGAGGGGGATGATTGGGGAATAGTTGGGGGGGAGAGGAACTATGGGAACTATGGTGGGTGTGAACTGGGAAAGGGGAAAGCCTTTGGAATGTAAACATAGAATATAGAAAATAAAAATAAAAAAAAGAAATATTGGTATAAAGCTTTTATCATTATCGATTGGCTCTAAATTATTATATTTGTTAGGATTCTTTCTAAGCTCTACCCCACAATTATCTGGCAACAGCCAGGTATGCTCCTCCCCACAATTACCTGGCAACAGCCAGTTAGATGTGGCCCATTATAAGAGGCATTTCTTGCCCCCTCGTCTCTCTCTTATTCTTACTCTTGCTCACTTGCCTCTTGTCCCCTTGCTCCCCCTCTTTCCCCATTCCCTCATCACACCCCAAGTCTCCATGTGATCCTGATTGGCCTCTACTTCTCTACTCTCTCCTTCTCTCTGCCTTTCTCTGCCTCCTCTACTCTCTTAATCCCCTCTCCATGTCCTTAATAAACTATATTCTATGCTATATGATCTGTGGCTGGTCCCTCAGGGGAAAAGGATGCCTTGGCATGGGACTACCTAGACATCCCCTTTCCCCACATCTCACCATACTCAAATAGAACATATTTTTAAACAGATGTATAATCGCAATGGTATTGGTATCTCATAAATTGTGATATTATTGATATGTGAATCTGATTGATTAATTAAACTTTAATAGTCTTGATTCTACAGGGTAATTAGGTGTTGAAATCATTGACCATGGAGTGCATGGGTATTGAGTGGTAGCGAGATGAACTCGGGGAAATCCCACCAGCGAGATAGCTAGCAGTAAAACTGCTGAGTGAGATGGCCCAACAGGAGCCCTGTGGCACATTGATTGCTGGCACTAGTACAGGAACATGCACAATGCAGAAGTTAGCTGGGTGATATCTTACCCTGATATCACTACTTCTTATATTCCATCTAACATCAGAATTTTTAAAAAATCTTTTTATCTCCTTAAACAGGGACCTGAAGCTCAACTTCCTCATGTTCCGTTTTCTCCTCAAACTGTGCATTTTGTACTTTTATTTCCTTAGCTCACTCATTTCTATTATAAAATCTTCATATAAGAGAACACTAATAACCATACAATAGAGTCAATACTAGGCTCTTTCGAGAGTTCCTTTGTCAATGTGATTAATCTAAAACTTCACTTTGGCCTCAGGCAGTTTTTGAACAAGGGAAAAGTCAACCATGTTCTTACTCAAAATATTGCAAAAACAGTTTATAAGCCACATACTAAAATTCTTCTCTCAAATTCTGGAACCAGGCCCCCACAGTGGAAATAATACACAGCAGAACTGTCTTCTCTGTTCCTACAAGTATAGCCCATTACTTCCCACTTAAAATATTCAACTGCTGTCCTAATTCAAAGTCACAAAATGAATGTTCCTCTAAAAAATATTCAGGCCTATCACAGTAATACTGTAGTGCCTTGTGGTACCACCTATCTTAGTTAGGATTTTATTGCTGTGGAAAAAAAAAGTGATATTGCCATAGCAGTTCTTACACAGAAACTTAAATTAAATTGGCACTGTCTTTCAGTTTCAGAATTTCAGTACATTATTGTCATGGTAGAAAAAAGGACAGCACGCAGGCAGACATACTGCTGTGGAAGAAGCTGAGAGTTCTAAATCTTGATCCATAAGCAGCAAAATGACTGGGGTACACTTTTTTCAACAAAGACACATCTCTTTCAGAAAGGCATGACCTCCTAATAATGCCAATCCTAAGGGCCAAGCATTCCTTCACTGAGTCTTTGGAAGTCATTCCTATTCAAACAACCACAACACCTAACAATGGAATGATTAGAAAAGGATCAACAGGTAAGAGTAGTTCCTATTGGTACAGAATACTCAGGTTCAGTTCCTTGCACCAACATGGTAGTTCACAACCATCTGTAACTACACTTTTATACTGTCTAGTGTCCTCTTCTGACCTCCACACATGCTGTACATATATACATTCAGACAAATATTCATATGCACAAAGAGAATAAGTAAATAAATATTTAACAGAAAAACATGCCTAACAAACACCAAACAATTTTCTCTATATGCATGCATGTCCTATTTGTGTGAGTATTACTTACTACTTCTACCTTCCTTGTTCTCATCTTGGGCATGCTATTATGCAAACAACATTGTAATCTTATTCAAATTACTTATTTTCCTCTGGTCTCCATTGTTAACATTTTTAAAATGAAGTGTTTTTTATTTGATTGATAGTTCTGTATATTTTTAAATTGCTAAAGTTGCCAATACAGTATTGGAAGATCATTTCTTGGCTCAGTGGCAGACAATCAATCAAAAATTCTCAAGGGATATAATCTTGAATTAAAATGTTCTTGTTCCTGTCTCTAGGTGAGATTCCTAGAAGTGGGGGATATGGATCCTGAACTGACCACTTCCTGTAGCCAGGCAGGACATTCAGAGGAGGGATATACATCAACCCACTCATAAAACCTTTGACCTAAAAGGTATCCTGCCTACAAGGCACACAGGGACAAAAAGCAGCAATGTTTGCCCCAAGTTAAGATCTATCCCATGGGCAAGAAGTAATCCCCAACACTAGTAATGATATTCTGATGTGCTTGCAGACAGGAATCTAGTATAATTGCCCTCTGAGAAGCTCCCCCCAACAGACAATGGAAAGACATGCAGAGACTCACATCCAAACAGTAGATGGAGTTTTGGCAGCCTTACCATAAGAACTCTAACCTGGGAGTAAGCTAAAAATGGCATGAATGGAAGCTTTCTTTATCTGAAGACAAACAATTCCTGGACAATTTGCAATTTACTTATTTTCTTTTATTCTTTGAACCTTTATCCTAGATTAAAAATAAAGAAAATAAAACTTTGGAGTATTTTGGCCAATTAAGTAATGTTTTTTATAAATATCAAAAAAAAATCCTGTTCAATTCTGACTACTACACATATATGTATGAATAAGAACTGAAGACTTTTCTGATTTTGTAAGTTTATGATTTTTATGAAATATTCATTATTAATTAATTTCTGGAGAAATGTGCACTTGTCAAGTCAGAAAAAATATATAAAGTAAAAAAAGAAAAAATGAAAAAAAGAAAACCATGAAGGACTGCGATTCCTAGCCTTTTTCACCAGGGCTAACTTAATTAAAATTTGAAAGATGTTTTGCTCTCAGATCAGAGCTGTAATTGCCTTAGCTCCTTCTCCAAGTGTCTCTCATCTCTGTAATTTTCAGGTACCCATAGATACTCTAAATTACGGACTCTTTTCATCTTTGCCTGAAATAGATTCTGATTGTTTTCTTACTCTGACTTTAGTCCTTTTCCTATTCACAATGTGATATCATTTAGTCTTTCCCCCAAATCAATTACTTTAAGGCCTTATGTTTGGTAAAATTGTGTAGATACAAATGTCAATTCCTATCAATTATCTGTTGTTATTATGTAATTTTTCTATCAAATACATCTGTATAGTACATGTACCAAATATTAGAAATTTTTCCAGGAATTTCATATTATGTGTATTTTTATCAAATTTACTTTTTTAAGTTTAGGGTTTTTTTATTTCTTTTTCTGTTGTTTTTTAAATTTCATAAAATTATATTATATTTCTATATTTATTTCATGCATATTTATACATGTGTATGTGTGTGAGTGACAGAGTGCCACTGTACACACATGGACGGTAGAGTATAACTTGTGATTGTTATTTTCTTTCACTGGGTCTGTCCAAGGGATCAAATTCTGACCATAGGACTTGAAGGAAAGTCATCTTGCTTGCCGAATTACACTATTCTGCTGAAGATTTATCTCTGTGTATATATGTTTGAGAATTTGTGTGTTTGTGTGCATGCAGGACTGGTTTGTGCAAAGTTTGGAAGAGGGCATTGGGTGTTCTAATTTTTCACTTTATGCTAATCATTCCTTGTGAAGCAGATTTCTTCCTGAACATGGAACTCAGATTTTCACATCTATTCTAGAATCCAGCAATATACATAGAGACTATCTATCTCTTCCAGCCTCATGTCTTATATAGTCAGATGTGAGATAACTGACATATTAAGATCCTCATTTCTGTCCCACAATTGCTCTTAACTTCTGAGATATCTCTTAAGTTCTCCAAAACTTCTCAATTTCTCCTGTGCCCATGAAGTATTATAAGTATTAAAGGATATTTTGATGGTTGGCAGAACTGAAAAAACTTAACCTGAAAGCAAATTTGTATACATGTTTAAGTTAAATTTAAATTTTAAACAGTTAATATATGTGTACTCAATTTATATCACTTATGACTTTCTCTTCTTTTTATATATGTGTGTTTGCATATATATTTGTGTATATATACATATTTACACATTTACATTTATATGTATGCAAATACAATTTACTGAGACTATATGTTTTTAATCTGAAGTTAATGTCCATTTCACTATCTGAGTATAACTTGTGATTGTTTTGAATATTTTGTCTTGAAGCTTTGAAAAATATTTAACAAGTATTTTCTAAAGTCCTATTAAGGACTAAAGATGCTTCTACATTTAAGTATATGTTGGTGAAAGAAACAGTTGAGTTTCTATTATAATAGAACTTACGTACTAATGGGATAGGTAGAAACAAAATGTAAATCCAATAAACACATGCACATATGAGAGAAAATTCACTCAACAGAAAAGGGACTAAAGCAGCTCCAAAGTGTGTGAATATGTGATTGATTGTTCATAAGAGGGAAAACATGCCTGTGATTTTTGAGCTAGTCACTTTCTAGGACATCAAAATACACAACTCCTCGATGAGTAAGTTGCCTGGCTTTACCATCCTTCTATAATCTTGATAAGCTGGTTTAAAATGATAGCAATTTTAGATAGCAATCTGTAGTTATCTGTAAGATACCAGTCCCTGATCTCTAAGGTAGTACAAATTTCAAAACAGTATTGAACCTTGTCACATACATGGATGGGTACAATACTGTGAAGGTTTCTTCCAGTAGCAGAGACTTGAGAGTCAAAGCAGTATGTAAAAAATTATCACAAACTAGTAGTTTGGGAGCTAGATAGTTGGTTCAGAAAACTTGTTGCTCCTCATGAAGAGTCCTGAGTACCTTAGTACCTGTGTCAAGCTCCTTGGAATCTGAACACATTTTTCTCCTTTTCAAATACCAGATGCACTTATGCACACACACACACACACACACACACACACACACACACACACACTCACATACACTCAGCAATATACATAAATAAAACTCAAGTACAAAAAACAAAATAAATGAGCCTGAGATATTATATAGAGAGAACAGGTTCAAGAATTGAGACATTAAGCTTGTGATATCTTAAAACAAAAATTGCATTGAGTCCAGTTCGTACATTTTGGATATAGAATGAACCATTGGAATATGGCTGACCTAACAGTGATCACAGGTAAAATGAAAACTGACCCTTCACCCAGCACAATTTAGGTAAGTTTGATAATGGGATTGAAGTAGTAAGAGTTAAATGGAGAAAGGAGTGAATATGGTAAACACATGTTTTATTAATTTTTTTAAAATATAAATATAACATTTAGTTTTCCATTTATTTATATATTCATTTAACATCCAGACTTCTGTTCCTCCCTCCCAGTCTTTATTTATTCTCCAACCCAGAAATAAGTGCATAGAGAGTTGTTCAATTTTTCTACATTAGCTTTCTGTTGTTTTTGAAGTCTACCATTAAACCATGGTAATATGATAAGAAGAAAGGAATTGTTTCAATTTTCTTGTGTCTGCTGAGACTTGGTTGTACCTGATAATATGTGTACTTTTAGAGAAGGCTTTGTGAGGTGCTGAGAAGTCTGAATATTATTTTGTTTGGATGAAAAATTCTATAGGTATCTTTTAAGTCCATTTGGTTCTTATCATCAGTTAGTCTCATTATTTCTGTTTAATTTCTGTCTCAATAACATTTGCACTGGTGAGAGTGAGGTGTTGAGGTCTCTGAATATAAATATGTGAGGGTTTTTCCCATTTTTATTTGTTATTTTGTTTACTTACATTCCAAATGTTTGCACCCTTCCCAGTTTCCCCACCACCAACCTCCATCGCTTCCCCTTGCCTCTATGATGGTGTTCCCCCGATTGCCCACTAAATCCTACTTCACTGCCCTAACATTCCCTACCCTGAGTCATCAAGCCTCCGCAGGACCAAGGGGCATCCCACCCAGTGATGCCCAATAAGGCAATCCTCTGCAACATATCCAACTTGAGCCATGGGTCCTCACATGTGCACTCTTTGGTTGATGGTTTAGTCCCTAAGAGCTTTGGGCTTTGTGATTGATTGATACTGTTGTTCTTCCGATGAGGATGCAAACTCTTTCACCTCCTACAGTCCTTGTCCTAACTTCTCCATTGGGGTCCCAAATGCTCAGTCCAATGTTTGGTTGCATATATCCATATCTGTATTGGTCAGTCTCTGGAAGTGACAACTGTCTTAGGGACAACTATAGCAGGCTCCTGTCAGTGAGTATTTCTTTGCATCTACTATAGTGTCTGTGTTAGGTGTCTGCACTTGGGTCCCTTGTTGATGCAGTCTCTGTATGGCCTTTTCTTGAGTCTCTGCTCCACTCTTTGTCCCTGCATTTTCTTTTGACAAGAGAAATTCTGGATTAATATATTTGAGGTGGGTGGGTGGCCACATGCCACAATTGGGGGGGATTGTGCCTATTCACTGGTCTCTACAGGTTCTATCTCCTCTTTGTTGGGTGTTTCAGCTAATGACATCTTTGTTGGCTCCTGAGAGCCTGGCGCCTGGGACTTTCTCATGACTACTTCTAGTTCCTGATCCCACAATAGTACATAAAACCATTAAAATTGATAATCCTCTGTACCTCTCCTCTATCTCCTCCCACACCTGATTCTGCCTCATGTTTTTCCTGTCCCTCCTGCCTCCTTCCCTCTACTTCACAGAGATTATTTTTCCCCATTCTGTGTAGGACAGTAGCATCCACCCTTGGTGTGATCTTTCTTTTTCCGTTTCATATGGTCTGTAAGTTGTATCCTGGGTAGTCCAAGCTTCCTTTTGGCTAATATTCACTTATCAGTGAGTATATTCCATGTTTGTTCTTTTCTAATTGGGTTACTCAAGATGATATTTTCAAGTTCCATCCATTCACCTGCAAATTTCATGAAATCATTGTTTTTAATAGCTGAGTAGTACTCCACTGCGTATATGTACCATATTTTCTGTATCAATTTGTCAGGAGCCATATTGTGACAAGCTGATATATTAGCAGGTGATAATCCTGAAATGGCCTTCTTCAGATTATTATGTAATCTGTGACAGGTGAGCCCTCTTTAACCAAGGTTGTGAGGGACTAATTTTATGAAAGATACCTGCTATTAATATGCTTTTCCTGTTATTATAAAACATATGTAATAATCAATAGGTAATACCACACCACTTTGGAGCAGATCTCTGCAGATCTATGAAGATGTATTGTCTTATAGTGATGCTATGTAGACAAATAGATGACTTAAGTTTTAATAATTATCCTATAAAAATTCCTAAAATTATATCTGTGATCATTATACTCTTTATAGTGGGACTGCTATTAGGTCCTTTTCTAATAGTCAAAATTGCACTGAGAACTCCGCCCAAGTGTCACCAGTTAATTACTGTGAGATGGCAATCAGACTTTCTCCTATGCAGAGTACATTCCAAGACGTTGTAAAATAGTTAACAAAAGGTCATAAAAAGGGAAATAGGATTTATCATAGGTGTTAGGACAGAAGATAAAATATTGACTGGTTTTATCTATACAAAACTTCACTAATAACTTAGTTATGGTTTTAAATTTTCCAAGAATTTATAGACCTGAGACAAGTGATAAATGCTTAGCTAGATAATTACTCTTAATAGATATGCATGTAAATATTTTCTGTTGTAAACTTCTATTTCAATTTATGGTTTGATTTTTGATGAGCTTTGTAACATGTGATCATATATTCTGAAAGATGTATAATTACTGAGGACAAAGAGATGAAGAGAAATTAGAATAGAAATTTTTACCCTTCCCCAGTTAGAGTAGAATTTTTGCCTTTCCCCTCTTAGAAGATTTTTTTTTCTTTCTCAGCTTAGGATCTGTCTGCTTTTCCCCTTAGATGGCTTTCAAAGAAACTCTTTGCAACTTAGTAATTAACCACTTTTTAAGTGTCCCATTTTTCTCCCTGTGACTTCTGATTAGCAGGTTGAAAGTTAGGGCCCAGCAGTTCTTGCTGAGATAGAGCAAAGGCAACATTGCCTAATCTTCTGATGTGAGGTTGCAGGTGTTAATCAACTAAGCAAGTCTTTCACCCTTAGAAAGAGCAATAAAGTTTTGGGGAATTCTTCAGAAGTTATTATTAGCATGTCAGTACAGTTAGAGAGCAAAAAAAGTCCTGCGACTCTCAGACTTTAAAGTCATCACCAGAGTCCTACTCAGTGACTCCACTACTACCTTCTCTGGGCAGCAGGAGGCTCCTGGACTTTACCATCAATTCTTCCATTGTGGGACATCTGGGTTGTTTCCAGCTTCTGGCTATTACAAATAATGCTGCTATGAACATGTTGGAGCTTCTGTCCTTGTGGTATGGATGGACATCTTTTGGATATAAGCCCAAGATTGCATAGATGGGTGTTCTATTTCCAATTTTCTAAAGAACCACCAGATAGATTTCCAGAATATTTGTACACATTTGGAATCTCACCCAACAATGGAGTATACCTTTTTCTCCACATCCTTGTCAAAATTTGCTGTCACCTGAGCTTTTGATCTTAGACATTCTAATTTGTGTAAGGTGGAATCCCAGGCTCATTTTGATTTTCATTTCCCTGATGACTAGGGACTTTGAATATTTCTCTGATTTACATTTCTCTGACATCTAAGGACTTTCGATATTCCTTTGACCACTTCTTGTCTATTCTAGTTTCCTCTGTTGTGAATTATCTGTTTAGGCCTATACCCCATTTTTTGTTTGATTTTTTCAGCAGCCATCTTCCTGAGTTTTTATATACTTTGGATATTAGCCCTCTATTGGATATGGGTTTAGTCAAGAGTTTTTCCAACCCTAAGATTGCCATTTTGTATTATTGACTGTGTCTTTTCCTTTAAACAAGCTTTTCCGTTTTAGGAGGTCCCATTCATATTTTTTATCTTAGCGCCTGAGCCAGTGGCATTCTGTTTAGTAAATTTTCTCTTGTGCCAATGAATTCAAAGTTCTTTCCCAACTTGTCTCCTATTAGATTCACTGTATCTGATTTTTTGTTGTGATCCTTGATCCACTTGAACTTGAGCATTGTGCAAGATGATAAATATGGATCCATTTGAATTTTTCTATATACAGACTTGCAGTTAGGTCAGCACCAGTTATTGAAGATACTTTCTTTTTGCCACGGGATATTTTTGGCTTCTTTGTCAATGATCAAGTGTCCAATTGTATCTGGGTTAATTTCTGCATCTTCAATTCTCTTCCATTGATCGACCTCCCTGCCTCTGTTCTAATACCATGGGGCATTTCTCTACAGTACAGCTTGAGTTCAGGGATGGTAATTCTTTCATTGTTAGGAATCATTTTACCTATCCTGGGTTTTTGTTGTTGTTGTTGTTGTTGTTGTTGTTGTTGTTGCTGCTGCTGCTGCTGCTGTTATTTTCAAATGAAGTTGAGAATGTCTCTTTCCATTTCTGTGAAGAATTGTGTTGGATTTTTTTTATGGAGATTGGATTCAATCTTTAGATTGCTTTTGGTAGGATGGCCATTTTTACTATGTTAATCCAACCAAGCCATGAGCATTGGAGACCTCTCCTTTTCCTAAGGTCTTCTTCAATTACTTCCTAGTTATACTTGCAGTCTTTGCCATATCAATCTTTCACTCATTTGGTTAAACTTACCCTAAAATATGTTACGTTATTTGTGACTATTGCGATTAATTCTGATCCCTATTTTCTTTCACAGTCCATTTATCATTTGCATAAAGGAAGACTACCAATTTGTTTGCAGTAATTTTATATACAGCCACTTTGCTGAAATTGATTATCAGCTTTAGAAGTTCTCCAATAGAATCTTTGGGGTCACTTATGTATACTATAATATCATCTACAAATAGTGGTACCTTGACATCTTCTTTGCCAATTTGTATCCCCTTGATTTCGCTTTGCTGTTTTACTGCTTTAACAAGATCTTCGAGTATGAGCACTGTTGGTCTGTGTACCAGAGGCTATTCACTGAGACTTCTGGCCCATCCCAACAGGAGGTTTCAAGTGAAGCTGCAGGGTACAGCTAGAGAGGGAATGTGCTGCCACTGTTGCTGCTCTGGTGCCACTGACCTGGCAGCTTTTGTTCTTTCAGGATGCTGAACTGGATGCATTGAGCCTCACAGACCCTCACTGAGCTGGAGGGAAAACTGATTATTAAGTAGAGTGCAGGGGAGCTTCTGATGGCAAAAGCTCTGGAAGAACATTCTCTTCCCAGACAGTGTTACTTTTGTGCCACAAATGTTATTGCATAACAGAGTTATCCTTACATACTCTTATTTCCTCTGGATATAATCTTATATAAAGTTTTGGGGTGTGTTGAGTCTGACAGCAGGTGCTTCCTATAGACTTGGCCTGAGGTGCTTCATCTACATGAGGAAGGACTTGTGTGCTCTGCCTCTATGTGACTGATGGCCACAATTCTTTCTATGGGAGGCTGCAAGCACAAGATTCAGGAGCAGACAAAGCTCCTACTGTTCCTTCTGGATTTCCAGGGATTCAAGCCCTAGCTTAACCTAATAAGGCGTGCTCTCATGTTCCATCACTACTCAGAATATAATATTGAAAAGATACTGAGAGGGTAGGCAGCGTTTTCTTGCCCTTGATTTAAGTGGCATTGATTCAAGTATCTCTCCACTTAATTTAATAATGGTGGTTAGCTTGCAGTACATTTCCTTTATTAAGTTTAGGTATGGACCTTGAATTCCTGATCTCTCTGATAACTTTAAACTAAATGGGTGATATATTTTATCAAATGCTTTTTCAGTATTTAATGAGATAATAATGTGTTCTTTTCCCTTTAAGATTGCTAAATAGTGGATTATGTTAATAGATTTTTAAATATTGAACCAATGTTCAATCTCTTGGGATGAAGCCTACTTGATTGTGGTGAATGATGGTTTTGATTTTTTTCTATATTATTTGTTAACATTCCAAACGCTTTCCCCTTTCCCAGTTCCCCCCTCACCATATGTCCCATAAGTCCTCTTCCCTCTGCCCACTCCCCAATCACTTACCCCCATTTTCTGTTCTGTTACACCCCTACAATAGTGGATCAAGTCTTTTCCAGACCAGGGCCCTCCCCTTCCTTCTTCTTGGGAATCTTTTGATTTGCTAATTGTGCCTTGAGTATTCAGAGCTTCTGGGCTCATTAATATCCACTTACCAGTGACTGTATTTCATGTGTATTCTTTTGTGACTGGGTTAGCTCATTTAGGATGATATTTTCCAGTTCCAACCATTTGCCTACAAATTTCATAAATTCATTGTTTTTAATTGCTGAGTAGTATTCTATTGTAAAAATATACCACATTTTCTATATCCATTCCTCCATTGAGGGACATCTGGGTTCTTTCCAGCTTTTGGCTATTGTAAATAAGGCTGCTACAAACATAGTGGAGCTTTGGTCCTTGTTGCATGCAGGGGAATCATCTGGGTATTGCCCAGGAGGGGTATGACAGGGTCCTCTGGAAATGTCATACCCAATTTTCTGAGGAACTGCCAGACTGATTTCCAGAGTGGTTGTACCATCTTGCAATCTCACCAAAAGTGGAGGAGTGTTCCTCTTTCTCACATTCTCGCCAACCCCTGCTTTCTCTTGATTTTTAATCTTAGCCATCCTGACTGGTATGAGGTAGAATCTCAGGGTTGTTTTGATTTGCATTTCCCTGATGACTAATGATGTTGAACATCTCTTAAGGTGCTTCTCAGTCATCCAAATTGCTTCAGGCAAAATCCTTTGTTTAGGTCTATACTCCATTTTTTCCCTTTTTATTTCTTTATTGAATATATTCTTCATTTACATTTCAAATATTATAGGCTTTCCCAGTCCCCCCTCCCAGAAAATCCTCAACCCATGCTCCCACACCCTGCCTCCAAGAAGATGCCCTTCTGTCCAACCACTCCCACATACCCACACTTGATTTTCCCACACTAGGGCATCTATGGACCCTTCACAGGATCAAGGACCTCTCCTCCCACCAATGCCTGACAAGGCATTAGAGGAAAACATCCTTAATCAAAAATATCACACAGATCTGTGCCTGGTATTGATCCTGCACCATAGCACTCCATAAGCAAATCCATCTTGGAGAGAGCTGATCTCTCAAGAGTGTTAAAACACCTGAAAGCACAAGTAATACCACCACTTCTACTCAAATACATGACCCAAGAGGGACCCATCCAGAGCCATCAGGACACAGGAACTGAGGAATAGCCTGGGATAGGATCCTTTCAGTTTCCATCTGTGCCTGGAGCTTACTGACTCTGTGCAGTAACTGCATATCCAAATTCCTTTCAGAGAGAACTGGTCTCCCAGGACTGCTGACACAAAGGCTTATAGGAGGGACAAGCTTTGTACCCCATTTTTAATAGGGTTATTTGGTTCTCTGGTGTCTAAGTACTTGAGTTCTTTATATATATTGGATATTAGCCCTCTGTCGGATGTGGGGTTGGAGAAGATTTTTCCCAATTAGTTGGATGCTGTTTTGTCCTTCTGATGGTATCCTTTGCTTTACAAAAACTTGATAATTTTATGAGGTCCCATTTGTCAATTCTTGATCTTCGAGCATAAGCTATTGGGGCTCTGTCCAGGAACTTTATCCCTGTGCCCATGTCCTCCAGGGTCTTCCCCAGTTTTTTTCTAATAGTTTCAGTGTGTCTGGTTTTATGTGGATGTCCTTGATCTACTTGGAGTTGAGCTTAGTACAAGGAGATAATAGTGGATAAATTCACATTCTTCTGCATGCTGACCTCCAGTTGAACCAGCACCATTTGTTGAAGAGCTATCTTTTTTTTTTTTTAACCACTGAATGGTTGTAGCTCCTTTGTCAAAGATCAAGTGATGATAATTCTGTGGGTTCATTTCTGGGTCTTCAATTCTATTCCATTGATCTACTTGCCTGTCACTGTACCAATACCAAACAGTTTTTAACACAATTGCTCTGTAGTACTGCTTGAGGTCTGGGATATTGATTCCCCCAGAAGTTCTTTTATTGTTGAGAATAGTAATAGCTATGCTAGGTTTTTTGTTATTCCAGATGAATTTGAGAATTGCTCTTTCAAATCAATGAAGAATTGATTAGGGATTTTGATGGGGATTGCATTGAAAGTATAGATTGCTTTTGGCAAGATGGCCAGTTTTACTATATTAATCCCGCCAATCCAAGAGCAGGAAATATTTTTCCATTTTCTGAGGTCTCCTTCGATTTCTTTCTTCAAAGACTTGAAGTTCCTGTCATACAGGTCTTTCACTTGTTTGGTTAGAGTCATGCCAAGGTACTTCATATTCTTGTGGCTATTGGGAAGGGTGTTATTTCCCTAACTTCTTTCTCAGCCTGCTTATCCTTTGAGTATAGGAAGGCTACTGAATTGCTTGAGTTGATTTTGTAACCAGCCATTTTACTGAAGTTGTTTATCAGCTATAGGTGTTCTCTGCTGGAGTTTATTGGGTCACTTAAGTATACTATCATATCATCTGCAATTAGTGATGGTTTTACTTCCCTTTGACTTCCTTATGTTGTCTAATTGCTCTCACTAGAACTTCAAGTGCTATTTTGAAATTATATATATATATATATATATATATATATATATATATATATAGAGAGAGAGAGAGAGAGAGAGAGAGGGCAGCCTTGTGTAGTCCCTGATTTTAGTGGGATTGCTTCAAATTTCTCTCCATTTATTTTGATGTTGGCTACTGGTTTGCTGTATATTGCTTTTACTATGTTTAGGTATGTGCCTTGAATTTCTAATCATTCCATGACTTTGAGCATGAAAGGAAGATGAATTTTGTAAAATGATTTTTTAGCATCTAATGAAATGATCGTGTGTTTTTTGTCTTTGTGTTTATTTATGTAGTGGATTGCATTGATGGATTTCGATATATTGAACCATCCCTGCATTCCTGGGATGAAGCCTTCTTGATCATGGTGGATCATCATTTTGATGTATTCTTGGATTCGGTTGGCAAGAATTTTATTTAGTATTTTTGCATCACTTTTCATAGTGGAAATTGCCCTGAAACTCTCTTTCTTTGTTGGATCTTTGTGTGGTTTTGGTATCAGCATAATTGTGGCTTCATAGAATGAGTTGGGTAGTGTTCCTTCTGTTGCTATTTTGTAGAATAATTTGAAGAGTATTGGTGTTAGGTCTTCTTTGAAGGTCTGATAGAATTCTGCACTTAAACCATCCGGTCCCATACTTTTTTTGGTTGGAAGAGTTTCTACGATCCTTTCTGTTCTGTAGGGATTATGGGACTGTTTAGATAATCAATTTGGTCATGATTTAATTTTGGTATTTGGTATCTGTCTAAGAAATTGTCCATTTCCTACAGATTCTCCTGTTAAGTTGAATAAAGGCTTTTTTAGTAGCATCTGATGATTTTTTTAATTTCCTCAGTTTCTGTTGTTATATTTCCCTTTTCATTACTAATTTTGTTAATTTTGGTATGGTCTCTTTGCCCTTTGGTTAGTCTGGCTATGGGTTTATCTATCTTGTTTATTTTCTCAATGAACCAGCTCCTGGTTTTGTTGATTCTTTGTATGGTTCTCTTTGTTTCTACTTGATTGGTTTCAGCCCTGTGTTTGATGATTTATTTCCTGTTTTCTACTTCTCATGAATGAATTAACTTCTTTTATTCCAGGGCTTCCAGGTGTGCCATTACGTTGCTTGTGTATGCTCTCTCTAGTTTCTTTTTGGAGGCATTCAGGGCTATGAGATTTCCTCTTAGAGCTCCTTCATTGTGTCCCAGAGATTTGGGTAAGTTGTACCTTCATTTTCAATGATTTCTAAAAAGTCTTTGATTCCTTTCTTTATTTCTTCCTTGACCAAGGTATCATTGAGTAGAGTACTGTTCACTTCCCATGTGCATTTGGGCTCTCTGCTGTATTTGTTTCTATTGAAGACCACTTTAACTCCATATTGATCTGATAGGAGGCATGGGATTAGTTCAATCTTATATTTTTTTGAGTTTTGTCTTGTGACCAACTATATGATTGATTTTGGAGAAGGTACCATGAGGTGCTGAGAAAAAGGTATAGTCTTTTGCTTTAGGATGAAATGTTCCTTATATATCTGTTACATCCAATTGGACTAAAGTTTCAATTATTTTCACTGTGTCCCTGTTTAGTTTTCTGTTTTCCTGATCAGTCCATTGAGGAGAGTGGAGTGTTGAAATCACCCACAATTATTGAGTTAGGTTCAGAGTGTGCTTTGAGCTTTAGTAAAGTTTCTTTTACAAATGAGGGTCCTGGTATATGGAGCATAGATGTTCAGAATTGAGAATTCTTCTTAGTGGATATTTCCTTTGACCATCAATGAGTGTCCTTCCTTGTCTCTTTTGATGACTTTAGGTTGAAAGTCAATTTTATCTGATATTAGAATGGCTACTCTGGCTTGCTTCCTGAGACCATTCCCTTGTAAAATTTTCTTCCAGGCTTTTACTCTAATGGACTGTTTGTCTTTGACACTGAGATGTTTTTCCTGTATGCAGCAAAACGGAGGGTCCTGCTTGCATATCCAGTCTGTTAGTCTATGTCTTTTTTGGGGAATTAAATCCATTGATGTTAAGAGATATAAAGGAATAGTGAATATTGTTTCCTGTCATTTTTGATGTTATTTTTTTATATTTTATAGGTTTTCTTCTTTTGGCTTTGATGAAAGAAGGTTACTATCTTGCTTTTTCCAGAGTGTATTTTCCCTCCTTATGTTGTTGTTTTCCCCCTATTATCCTTTTTTTGGGCTGGGTTTGTGGAAAGATAGTGAAAATTTGGTTTTGTCTTGGTTACTCCCTCTATCATGATTGAGAGTTTTGTTGGGTATAGTAGTTTTGGCTGGTATTTTTGTTCTCTTAGAGTCTGCATGAGGTCAGCCCAGGATCTTCCTAGCTTTCATGATCTTGGGTGAGAAGTCTAGGTTAATTCTTATAGGTCTTCCTTTACATGTTACTTGGCCTTTTTCTCTTAGTGCCTTTTTATTCTTTCTCTGTTTAGTACATTTGGTGTTTTGATTATTATGTGACGGGAGGTATTTCTGTTCTGGTCCAGTCTGTTTGGAGTTCTGTAGGCTTCTTGTATATTCATGGGCATCTCTCTCTTTAGGTTAGGAAACTTTTCTTCCATAATTGTTTCAAAGATATTTTCTGACCCTTTAAGTTGTAAATCTTCACTCTCTTCTATATCTATAATCTTTAGGTTTGGTCTTCTCATTGTGTCCTGGATTTCCTGGATGTTTTGGGTTACAAGCTTTTGCATTTTACATTTTCTTTTACTGTTGAGTCCATGGTTCCTATGGTATCTTCGGCATCTGAGACTCTTTCTTCTATCACATGTATTCTGCTGTTGATATTTGCATCTATGGCCCCTGATTTCTTCCCAAGGCTTTCTATCTCCAAAGTTGTCTCCCTTTGTGATTTCTTAGTTGTTTCTCCTTCTGTTTTTAGATCCTGTATGGTTTTGCTCAGTTCCTGCACTAGCTTGTTTTTGTTTTCATGTAACTCTTTAAGAGATTTTTGTGTTTCCTCTTAATTGACTTCTGCCTGTTGACCCCAGTTCTCCTGTATTTTTTTAATTGATTTTTGCATTTCCTCCCTATTTGGCTTCTATCTTTTGACTCATATTCTACCAAATTTCTTTAAATGATTTTTGTGTTTCCCTTGTAAGTGCTTCTACCTTTTTGATCCATTTTCTCCTGTATTTCTTTAAGAGATTTATTTATGTCCTTCTTGTGTTCCTCTAAGAGCATCATGACCAGTGATTTTAAATTCAATTCTTGTTTTTCTTGTGTTTTGGGGTATCCAGGACTGCCTGTTGTTGGGGAATTGGTTTCAGATGCTGGCATATTGCCTTGATTTCTGTTAGTAATGTTCCTACGTTTGCCTTTTGCCATCTGGTTTTGTCTCTGGATTTAGTTGATCTTGTTGTTATTTGGCTGGTGTTTGAACCTCTCGTGAGCCTGTAAGGCTAATTCTGCACCTCTGGATGTCTGGGTTCCCCCTGGCTCAGATTGCTGATGTGCTACCCTCCTCGTGGGTGACCTTGGAGTCCTAATGTGTCCTGCCCCAAGCAATGCTATACTTGGGTTGTCTCTGTGAACCTGATGCTGCCTGTCTGCTCCTTCAGGGAGTGCAGATGACGGATGCTGCAGGGACCTTATCCAAGTGCTCATCACTCTGCAGGGCAGATGACCCCCCGACTGGGTTTGTGCATGACCAGGTTGTTGTACAGATGGCCTGCCGAGCTGCTCAGGCCCTGGGTGCTGGTAAAAGCCTGACAGGTTAGGACCTGAGCAATGATAGCCTTGGACTATATCTGTGTACCTGTCGATATCTGTTAGTTGTCTATGGTGTCCCGGAGGCAAGATTGCAGCCTCTGCTGCAAGTGCTTGGCAGTCCACCGGGCAAAAGACCCCTGTCCAATTTGGTGGACAACCGGTTTGGAGTATAGATGGCCTGCCGAGCTGCTCAGGCCCAGGGTGCAGGCAAAAGCCTTATGGGTTAGGACCCGAGTGATGTTAGCCTCGGACTATGTCTGCGTACCTGGAGTTATTTGTTAGTTGTCTATGGTGTACAGTTTTGATTTTTCTTGATTCTACTTGAGAGACTTTTATTGAATATTTTTGCATCGATATTCAAAAGTAAATTTGATTGGAAATTCTTTTTCTTTGCTGGATCATTTTGTGGTTTTGGTATCCGAGTAACTGGCTTCATAGAATGAATTAGCAAGTTTTCTTCTATTTTTCTTCTATAATTTTGTTGAAGATGCTTTCTGGTCCTCTGAGATGGGAATCTTTGTTCTCTTTTATTCCTATTTTTCTTATGTTTGGTCTTTTCATTGTGCCTTGACTTTCTAAGATGTCATTGGATAGGCACTTTTTTTTTTGTTTGTTTGTTTGTTTTTATGCTTTCTATTTTCTTGAACAATCCTGTGAATATTCTAGGGTGTCTTCTAT
This sequence comes from Apodemus agrarius, assembly GCA_964023405.1. Taxonomy (NCBI): domain Eukaryota; kingdom Metazoa; phylum Chordata; class Mammalia; order Rodentia; family Muridae; genus Apodemus; species Apodemus agrarius. Next base: position 87,089,845 of record OZ030017.1, on the reverse strand, counting down.
GCGCAAGATTCTCTCTTCTATCTCTTATATCCTTTTGTTGATGCTTGACTCTGTAGCTCCTGATCTCTTTCCTAGATGTTCCACTTCCATGGTTGCCTCCATTTGTGATTTCCTTATTGTTGCTACCTCCATTTTTAGTTCTTGGAATGTTTTGTTCCATTCTTTTACCAGTTTGAATAAGATTTCCTGTATTTCTTTAAGCTCTTTCTTTCCTCGTTATGGGCTTCTCCTTATTTACCTGTGTTTTCCTGTATTTCTTTTAGTTGGTTATTTATATCCTCCTTAATGTAATTTATTATCCTCATGAGATAGGATTTTAGGTCAGCATTATATTTTACAGGTGCGATAGGCTTCCAGGATTTGCTTTGGTGAGAGTACAAGGTTCTGATTATGCCAAAGTATATTGGTTTCTGATGCTTTTACCTCTTGCCAGCTGGTAATCACTGGTGTTAATTGGTCTCATTGTCTCTGTGTAAATCCTACCTTCTATGTTCCTGGGCTTCTTTATGTCTCCTGGGAGACCTGTGTCCTTGGCTGAAGCAGATCTCCTGGAGTCCTTCAGCCTGTGGGATAATCAGAGGAGCAGACATTCTGGTGATCTGCCTCACCAGAATGTGCAATTTTAAAGGGAGGTAGAGTTTGAGGAGAGGTGAGGGCTTCTGAATCCACTGGGCTCCTTGCAGTTTCCCAGTGCTAAGGTTATTTGGGCAGGTCCCTTGCTTTTGGACCTGGGAGGAGTAGATTTCCTAGGAAACATTCTGACTGTGGAGACTGTTGCCCTTGGTGCAACAGATCTCCTGTGATGCCTTCAGACTGAGGGATTTTCAGAGGGGTGGAGAGGCTAATGATCTGCTCTGAAGGAAGGCTCAGGCCAGAATGTTTTATATACATATGCATATGTGTATATGTATATGTGTGTATACACATATGTGCACATATACATGTATATATAATTGTATATATATGTATATAAATAGATGACAAAGTTACATTTAAAAGAAGCCACAAAAATATGTTTTCGTCCTTATCAATATTATATTATATTTTGATATATTTAAGTAAATTGTCCTTTATTTATTTACTTTTTACCTGCTTAGCCATGCCCATGACTAGTTCTGGCAGTGATAAATAATGTATGACCCCTCATTCTATTTCAGCATTTGTCATAGATCATTTACATTTCACTGAGCCTGTGGAATTTTATCTTACCAGGATATATACTATTGAAATTTTAATAAACAATGAAAATTTTGAATACTAAAAAGAAGCCATTTTCTTTTAATGAGTAAGAGGCCTTGAAAATTCACATGACTCAGCTGCTTGGAAAAACCAAGTCTGTGCTTACCCAAGTGTAATAATCAAATATTCTTCTTAAATGATCTGGCTAAAAACGATGTACATAAATATTCACATAAAATGTTGCGTGATTGGACATAACAGAAGAAATTAATAAAATGAAATTGACCATGAGTAGCAGCAGGAATATTATTTTAATGAGAACGAAGGAATGGTGTGATGATTCCAGAAGATAGTTAGAAGATCCAATATATTATGTTCATTTGAGTTCTTTCTAGTGAATCATGGAAAAAATCTTGTTGATGGCCCAGAAAGCAATCCTTTCCTTTTTCTTATGAGAGTGAAAATGGGGGGCTTTCTAAATTCCATTGGAGAACTCATAACTAGCTGACACTTCATCTTCTCATTAATTGTTTAAAGAAAAGGAATAGTACTTTCTTAGATTTGTTTCATTACATTTTTTAATTTTAAATTTTAATGTATGTTTTTTATTATTTTTTGTGTTTGTGGTGTGGTCTCTCTCTCTCTCTCTCTCTCTCTCTCTCTCTCTTTCTCTCTCTCTCTCTATCTCTCTCTGTGTGTGTACACATTACTAAGGAAATATCATGTTAACATCTTTTTCAGTCATTCCTTTCTATTTTTGTTTTACGTTTTAAGGAAATGTGGAACTCATTGATTCAGCTGCACAAGTCAATAAGGCCAATTACTTGCCTTTCTAGTTTCTTGGAACTGAAATGTATAATGTTTCTTGCTCCTGGATTGGCAGGATCAATATAGTAAAAATGGCCATCTTGCCAAAAGCAATATACAGATTCAATGTGATCCCCATCAAAATCCCAACTCAATTATTTATAGATCTAGAAAGAGCAATTCTCAAATTCATCTGGAGAAACAAAAAACCCAGGATAGCTAAAACTATTCTCAACAATAAAAGGACGTCTGGGGGAATCAATATCCCTGACCTTAAACAGTACTACAGAGCAACTGTGTTAAAAACTGCATGGTATTGGTACAGCAACAGGCAACTGGATCAATGGAATAGGATTGAAGACCCAGAAATGAACCCACAGACTTATGGTCACTTGATCTTTGATAAAGGAGCCACAACCATCCAGTGGAATAAAGATAGCCTCTTCAACAAATGGTGCTGGTTCAACTGGAGGTCAACATGGAGAAGAATGTGAATCGACCCACTCTTATCTCTTTGCACTAAGATAAACTCCAAGGGATCAAGGACCTCCACATAAAACCAGACATACTGAAACTATTAGAAAAGTAACTTGGGAAGACCCTGGAGGACATAGGCACAGGGGGAAAGTTCCTGAACAGAACACCAATAGGTTATGCACTAAGATCAAGAATTGACAAATGGGACCTCATAAAATTACAAAGTTTCTGCAAGGCAAAGGACACTGTCAGAAGGACAAAACGACAACCAACAAAGTGGGAAAAGATCTTCACCAACCCCACATCCGACAGAGGGCTAATATCCAATATATACAAAGAACTCAAGAAGTTAAACCCCAAAGAACCAAATAGCCCTATCAAAAATGGGGTACAGAGCTAAACAAAGAATTTTTACCAGAAGAAATGTGGATGGCCGAGAAACACCTTAAGAGATGTTCAACATCATTAGTCATCAGGAAAATGCAAATCGAAACAACCCTGAGATTCCACCTCACACCAGTCAGAATGGCTAAGATTAAAAACTCAAGACACAACAAGTGCTGGCGAGGATGTGGAGAAAGAGGAACACTCCTCCACTGTTGGTGGAATTGCAAAATGGTAAAACTGCTCTGGAAATCAGTGTGGCGGTTCCTCAGAAAATTGGGCATGTCCCTTCCAGAGGACCCTGTCATACGACTCCTGTGCATATACCCAGAGAATTCCCCTGCATACAATAAAGACACATGCTCCACTATGTTTATAGCAGCCTTGTTTATAATAACCAGAAATTGGAAGGAGCCCAAATATCCCTCAAAGGAGGAATGGATACAGAAAATTTAGTATATTTATACAATGGAATACTACTCAGCAATTAAAAATAATGAATTCATGCAATTTGTAGGTAAATGGTTAGACCTGGAAAATATCATCCTGAGTGAGCTAACCCAGTCACAAAAGAATACACATGAAATGCAATCATTGGTAAGTGGATATTAATGAGCCCAGAAGCCCTAAATACCCAAGGCACAATTAGTAAGTCAAATGATTCCCAAGAAGAAAGGAGAGGACCCTGGGCCTGTAAAGATTGGATCCAGTTTTGTAGAGAAACCGTGGGGGGAGGGGGAATGATTGGGGAATAGTTGGAGGGAGAGGAATTATGGGATATAGGGAGGGGAGAACTGGGAAAGGGGAAAGCCTTTGGAATGTAAACATAGAATATAGAAAATAAAAATTAAAAAAAAAAACAAATACAAAGTAAAATCATTTCAAGGACCTTTATAATTTCCAAATATGTTATGTACTAGTTACACATTAGATTGTAATGTTTTTCTTCAATGCATATGTGTACTTAAATATCACATGACAAGAATAAGTTTAAAATATCAATACACATTAGTTACTTCCATTCTTCAATTCCCTCCTTTATTCTTCACTATTATTTCAACCTATTCAGAATTATGTGTTTTTCTTCTTTAGCTTTTGATGACAAACTCCTGTTTTATATTCTTTCCATCTTTCTATTTCTATCACTATGAATATGCTAGCCTCTTTTTGGACATATACATACATACATAATACATACATACATACATACATACATGCATGCATAATACATAAATGGCTATAATTCTAGAAAAAATCGGAGTTCATCATTGTGGGAGGGCATAGTAGTAACTTGCTGGCTTAAGGGAAGGACCAAGAAGCTGAAAGCACAAGGCATTAATTACAAAGACATAGGAAAGAATTATGAGTTAATGTAATCTTAGGTTTTATAAGAGAGCAGGCTGGGCAAGCTAAGGAAAGCAACACCCTTCCATGGCCTCTGCATCAGCCCCTTCTTCCTGACCTGCTTGAGTTCCAGTCCTGACATCCTTTGGTGATCAACAGCAATGTGGAAAGTGTCATGTGAATAAATCCTATCCTCTCCAACTTGCTTCTTGTTCATGATGTTTGTGCATGAATTAAAGCCCTAACTAAGAAAGCCAACAACTCGTTCTTCGAAACCACAATTACGCTGATACCTAAACCACAAAAAGATCCAACAAAGAAAGAGAACTACAGGCCAATTTCTCTTATGAATATAGATGCAAAAATACTAAATAAAATTCTTGCCAACCGAATCCAAGAGCATATCAAAACGATCATTCACCATGATCAAGTAGGCTTCATTCCAGGAATGCAGGGATGGTTCAATATATCGAAATCCATCAATGTAATCCATTACATAAACAAACTAAAAGAAAAAAACCACATGGTCATCTCATTAGATGCTGAAAAAGCATTTGACAAAATTCAGCATCCTTTCATGCTAAAAGTCTTGGAAAGAGCAGGAATTCAAGGCCCATACCTAAACATAGTAAAAGCAATCTACAGCAAACCAGTAGCCAACATCAAAATAAATGGAGAGAAACTTGAAGCAATTCCACTAAAATCAGGGACTAGACAAGGCTGTCCTCTCTCTCCATATCTTTTCAATATAGTACTTGAAGTTCTAGCGAGAGCAATCAGACAACATAAGGAAGTCAAAGGGATACAAATTGGAAAGGAAGAAGTCAAAGTATCATTATTTGCAGATGATATGATAGTCTACTTAAGCGATCCAAAAAACTCCACCAGAGAACTTCTACAGCTGATAAACAACTTCTGCAAAGTGGCTGGTTATAAAATTAACTCAAGCAAATCAGTAGCCTTCTTGTACTCAAAGGACAAGCAGGCTGAGAAAGAAGTTAGGGAAATAACACCCTTCACAATAGCCACAAACAACATAAAGTATCTCGGCGTAACTCTAACCAAACAAGTGAAAGATCTGTATGACAGGAACTTCAAGTCCCTGAAGAAAGAAATCGAAGAAGACCTCAGGAGATGGAAAAATATTTCTTGCTCCTGGATTGGCAGGATCAATATAGTAAAAATGGCCATCTTGCCAAAAGCAATCTACAGATTCAATGCAATCCCCATCAAAATCCCAAATCAATTCTTCATAGATCTAGAAAGAGCAATTCTCAAATTCATCTGGAGCAACAAAAAACCCAGGATAGCTAAAACTATTCTCAACAATAAAAGGACTTCTGGGGGAATCAATATCCCTGACCTCAAGCAGTACTACAGAGCAATTGTGTTAAAAACTGCATGGTATTGGTACAGCAACAGGCAGGTAGATCAATGGAATAGGATTGAAGACCCAGAAATGAACCCACAGACTTATGGTCACTTGATCTTTGATAAAGGAGCCACAACCATCCGGTGGAAAAAAGATAGCCTTTTCAACAAATGGTGCTGGTTCAACTGGAGGTCAACATGCAGAAGAATGAGAATTGACCCACTCTTATCTCCTTGTACTAAGATCAACTCCAAGTGGATCAAGGACCTCCACATAAAACCAGACACACTGAAACTATTAGAAAAGAAACTTGGGAAGACCCTGGAGGACATGGGCACAGGGGTAAAGTTCCTGAACAGAACACCAATAGCTTATGCTCTAAGATCAAGAATTGACAAATGGGACCTCATAAAATTACAAAGTTTCTGTAAGGCAAAGGACACTGTCAGAAGGACAAAACGGCAACCAACAACGTGGGAAATGATCTTTACCAACCCCACATCCGACAGAGGGCTAATATCCAATATATACAAAGAACTCAAGAAGTTAGACCCCAAAGAACCAAATAACCCTATCAAAAAATGGGGTACAGAGCTAAACAAAGAATTTTCACCAGAAGAAATTCGGATGGCCGAGAAACACCTTAAGAGATGTTCAACATCATTAGTCATCAGGGAAATGCAAATCAAAACAACCCTGAGATTCCACCTCACTCCAGTCAGAATGGCTAAGATTAAAAACTCGAGAGACAACAAGTGCTGGTGAGGATGTGGAGAAAGAGGAACACTCCTCCACTGTTGGTGGGATTGCAAAATGGTAAAACCACTCTGGAAATCAGTGTGGCGGTTCCTCAGAAAATTGGGCATGCCACTCCCAGAGGACCCTGGCATACCACTCCTGGGCATATACCCAGAGGATTCCTCTGCATACAACAAAGACACATGCTCCTCTATGTTTATAGCAGCCTTGTTTATAATAGCCAGAAATTGGAAGGAGCCCAGATATCCCTCAAAGGAGGAATGGATACAGAAAATGTGGTATATTATACAATGGAGTACTACTCAGCAATTAAAAATAATGAATTCATGCAATTTGTAGGTAAATGGTTAGATCTGGAAACTATCATCCTAAGTGAGCTAACCCAATCACAAAAGAATACACACGAAATGCAATCACTGATAAGTGGATATTAATGAGCCCAGAAGCCCTAAATACTCAAGGCACAATTAGCAAGTCAAATGACTCTCAAGAAGAAAAAAAGGAGAGGACCCTGGGCCTGTAAAGATTGGATCCAGTATTGTAGACCCAGAACAGAGAAATCGTGGGGGGGGGAAGAGTGGGGAATAGCATGGGGGGAGAGGAATCATGGGACATATGGTGGGGGGTAACTGGGAAAGGGGAAAGCCTTTGGAATGTAAACAAAGAATATAGAAAATAAAAAAAAATTAAAAAAAAAAAAAGAAAGCCAACAACTAGAAAAAAAGCCCTGTGCCAGAAATGGACTACTTATTTTGTAGTTGTTTATCCCATAGACCCTCAAACACTGGCCATTGTTTCTATAATGTAAATTTTACTGTAAGACCCTATTGAATAAGGACTGTGAGGCAAAGAATATGGAGAAATTAAGTTGGAACTGAACTGAATGTTTCATCTCTGCTGACCTGAAGGTGCTATATAAGGTACTTGAGGAGAAAAACATTTACTAATCATGCCCACCTATGCTCATTGGTATAATATCGTGACAAAGGCAAGAGTAATCAAATATTTTCTTCTTGGAATTAATCCCTTTTTCACAAGGTGACAGCCAAGCCTGGCAAAATTATAAAGGCACATGTCTTTTTTTTTAATTTTTTATTCTATATTCTTTGTTTACATTCAAAAGATTCCATAGGCTTTCCCCTTCCCCAGCCCACCCCATATGTCCCATAAGTTCTCTCGCCCCCCACCAACTATTCCCCAATCACCCTGCCCCACCATTTCTCTGTTCTGGTACTCTCCTACAAAACTAGATCCAATCTTTTCAGGCCCAGGGTCCTCTCTTTTGTTCTTGGGAATCATTTGACTTGCTAATTGTGCCTCAAGTATTCAGGGCTTCTGGGCTCATTAATATCCACTTATCAGTGATTGCATTTCATGTGTATTCTTTTGTGATTGGGTTAGCTCACTCAGGATAATATTTTCCAGATCTAACCATTTGCCTACAAATTGCATGAATTCATTATTTTTAATTACTGAGTAGTATTCCATTGTATAAATATACCACATTTTCTGTATCCATTCCTCCTTTGAGGGATATCTGGGCTCCTTCCAACTTCTGGCTATTATAAACAAGGCTGCTGTGAACATAGTGGAGCATGTGTCTTTATTGTATGCAGGGGAATTCTCTGGGTATATGCACAGGAGTCGTATGACAGGGTCCTCTGGAAGTGTCATGCCCAATTTTCTGAGGAACCAACAGACTCATTTCCAGAACAGTTGTACTATCTTGCAATCCCACCAACAGTGGAGGAGTGTTCCTCTTTCTCCACTTCCTCGCCAGCACCTGTTGTCTCCTGAATTTTTAATCTTAGCCATTCTGACAGGTGTGAGGTGGAATCTCAGGGTTGTTTTGATTTGCATTTTCCTGATGACTAATGATGTTGAACATCTCTTAAGGTGTTTTTCAGCCATCCAAATTTCTTCTGGTGACAATTCTTTGTTTAGCTCTGCACCCCATTTTTTAATAGGGTTATTTGGTTCTTTGGGGCTAACTTCATGAGTTCTTTGTATATATTGGATATTAGCCCTCTGTCAAATGTGGGGTTGGTAAAGACCTTTTCCCAATTTGATGGTTGTCGTTTTGTCCTTCTGACAGTGTCCTTTGCCTTACAGAAACTTTGTAATTTTATGAGGTCCCATTTGTCAATTCTTGATCTTAGAACATAAGCTATTGGTGTTCTGTTCAGGAACTTTCCCCCTTTGCCCATGTCCTCCAGAGTCTTCCCCAGTATCTTTTCTATTAGTTTCAGTGTGTCTGGTTTTATGTGGAGGTCTTTGATCCACTTGGAGTTGATCTTAGTACAAGGAGATAAGAGTGGGTCAATTCGCATTCTTCTGCATATTGACCTCCAGTTGAAACAGCACCATTTGTTGAAGAGGCTATCTTTTTTCCACTGGATGGTTGTAGCTCCTTTATTAAAGATCAAGTGACCATAAGTCTGTGGGTTCATTTCTGGGTCTTCAATCCTATTCCATTGATCTACTTGCCTGTCACTGTACCAATACCATGCAGTTTTTAACACAATTGCTCTGTAGTACTGTTTCAGGTCAGGGGTATTGATTCTCCCAGAAGTTATTTTATTGTTGAGAATAAATTTAGCTATCCTGGCTTTTTTGTTACTCCAGATGAATTTGAGAATTGCCCTTTCTAGATCTATGAAGAATCGAATTGGGATTTTGATGGGGATTGCATTGAATCTGTAGATTGCTTTTGGCAAGATGGCCATTTTTACTATATTGATCATGCCAATCCAAGAGCAAGAAATATTTTTCCATCTTCTGAGGTCTTCTTCAATTTCTTTCTTCAAGGACTTGAAGTTCCTGTCATGCAGATCTTTCACTTGTTTGGTTAGAGTCATGCCAACGTACTTTATGTAGTTTGCGGCTATTGTAAAGGGTGTTATTTCCCTAACTTCTTTCTCAGCCTGCTTGTTGTTTGAGTACAGGAAGGCTACTGATTTTCTTAAGTTGTTTTTATAACCAGCCACTTTGCTGAAGTTGATTATCAGCTGTAAAAGTTCTCTGGTAGAGTTTTTCGGGTCGCTCAAGTAAACTATCATATCATCTGCAAATAATGATAGTTTGACTTCTTCCTTTCCAATTTGTGTCGCTTTGACTTCCTGATATTGTCTAATTGTTCTCGCTAGAACTTCAAGTACTATATTGAAAAGATATGGAGAGAGTGTGCAGCCTTGTCCAGTCCCTGATTTTAGTGGGATTGCTTCAATTTTCTCTCCATTTATTTTGATGTTGGCTACTGGTTTGCTGTAGATTGCTTTTACTATGTTTAGGTATGGGCCTTGAATTCCTGCTCTTTCCAAGACTTTTAGCATGAAAGGATACTGAATTTTGTCGAATACTTTTTCACCATCTAATGAGATGACCATGTGTTTTTTTTTTTCTTTTAGTTTGTTTATGTAGTGGATTACAATTGATGGATTTCCATATATTGAACCATCCCTGCATTCCTGGGATGAAGCCTACTTGATCATGATGAATGATCGTTTTGATGTGCTCTTGGATTTGGTTGGCAAGAATTTTATTTAGTATTTTTGCATCGATATTCATAAGGTTAATTGGCCTGTAGTTCTTTTTCTTTGTTGGATCTTTGTCTGGTTTTGGTATCAGAGTAACTGTGGCTTCAAAGAACGAGTTGGGCAGTGTCCCTTCTGTTTCTATTTTGTGGAATTGTTTGAAGAGTATTGGTGTTAAGTCTTCTTTCAATGTCTGTTAGAATTCTGCACTAAAACCATCTGGTCCTGTACTTTTTTTTAGTTTGGGAGGCTTTCTATAACCCCTTCTATTTCTCTAGGGGTTATGGGACTATTTACCTGATATAATTGATCCTCATTTAATTTTAGTAATTGGTATCTGTCTAGGAAATTGTCCATTTCCTCTAGATTCTCCAGTTGTTTTGAGTATAGACCTTTGTAGTAGGATCTGATGATCTTTTGAATTTCCTCAGTTTCTGTTGTTATGTCCCTGTTTGCATTTTCATTTTTTTTAATTTGGATACTGTCTCTGTGTCTTTTGGTTAGTCTGGCTAAGGGTTTATCTATCTTGTTGATTTTCTCAAAGAACCAGCTCCTGGTTTTGTTAATTCTTTGTATGGTTATCTTTGTTTCTACTTTTTTCATTTCAGCCCTTAGTTTGATGATTTCCTGTCTTCTACTCTTCCTGGGTGAATTATCTTCTTTTTGTTCCAGGGTTTTAAGGTGTGCCATTAAGCGGCTAGTGTATGCTCTCTCCAGTTTCTTTTTGGATGCACTTAGAGCTATGTGTTTCCCTCTTGGCACTGCTTTCATTGTATCCCATAGATTTTGGTAGGTTGTACCTTCATTTTCATTGAATTCTAAAAAGTCTTTGATTTCTTTTTTTTTATTTCTTCCTTGACCAAGGTGTCATTGAGTAGATTATTGTTCAGTTTCCATGTGTATGTGGGCTTTCTATTGTTTTTGTTGCTATGGAAGACCACTCTTACTCCATAGAGATCTGATAGGAGGCATGGGATTAGCTCAATCTTCTTGTATTTGTTGACATCTGTCTTGTGACCACTTATATGATCAATTTTGGAGAAGGTACCATGCAATGCTGTGAAAAAGGTATATTCTTTTGCTTTAGGAGGAAATGTTTTATATATATATATATATATATATATATATATATATATATATATATATATGTTTAAGTCCAATTGGTTCAAAGTTTCAATTAATTTCACTGTGCCTGTTTAGTTTTTGCTCTACTGATCGGTCCATTGAGGATATTTATGTGTTGAAGTCACCCACAATTATTGTGTTAGGTGCAATGTGTGCTTTAAGCTTTAGTAAGGTTTCTTTTATGAATGAGGGTGCCCTTGCATTTGGTGCATATATGTTCAGTATTGAGAGTTCTTCTTGGTGGATTTTCCCTTTGACCAGCAAGAACTGACCATCCGTGTTTCTTTTGAAGACTTTAGGTTGAAAGTCAATTTTTTCTGATATTAGAATGGCTACTCCGGCTTGTTTCCTGAGACCATTTGCTTGTAAAATTTTCTTCCAGCATTTTACTCTAAGGCAGTGTTTGTCTTTAACACTGAAATGTGTTTCCTGTATGCAGCAAAGTATAGGTTCATGTTTCTGTATCCAGTCTGTTAGTCTATCTATTTTTATTGGGGAATTGAGTCCATTGATGGTAAGAGATATTAAGGAATAGTAATTATTACCTCCCAACTTTTTTAATTTTTTTTTTTATATATTTGAGAGGTTATCTTCTTTTGGGTTTGATGAGAGGAGGTTTCTATCTTGCTTCTTCTGGGGTGTAGTTTCCTTCTTTGTGTTGTTGTTATCCCCCTATTATCCTTGGTAGGGCTGGGTTTGTGGAAAGATTTCATGCAAATTTGGTTTTTCATGTAATACCTTGGTTTCTCCATCTATGGTGATTGAGAGTTTTGCTGGGTAAAGTAGTTTTGGCTTAAATTTGTGTTCTCTTAGAGTTTGCATGATATCTGCCCATGATCTTCTAGCTTTCATGGTTTCAGGTGAGAAGTCTGGTATAATTCAGATAGGTCTTCCTTTATATGCTACTTGGCTTTTTTGTCTTACTTCCTTTAATATTCTTTCTTTGTTTAGTACATTTGGGGTTTTGATTCTTATGTGACAGGATGTATTTCTGTTCTGGTCTAGTCTGTTTGGAGTCCTTTAAACTTCTTGTATATTCATGGGCATCTCTCTCTTTAGGTTGGTGGGGATAGCCTGGCAGATCCTCCTGAGCGATAGTAGCCCCCGATATAGTCTGTCTACCTGGGCCTCTCTAGCAGTGTCCTGGTGGCAATATGGAGACCAACCACGACCACCACTGTAATGGACCGCATGGCAGGCTGCTCCCAGCTGCCTTGGTGCAAGGCCAGAGGGCATAGAGAAGTACCGCCAGAGAGCCTGGTGGATCCACCCAAGCGATGGTAGCCCCTGATTGAGTCTGTCATCCTGGGCCTCTCTAGCGGTGTCCTGGTGTCAATATGGAGACCAACAGCAACCACTGCTGCTCCTAGCTGCCTTGGTGCAAGGCCGGAGGGGTTGGAGATGTCCCACAGAGCCTCTGCCCTGGCCCTGGCTGGTAGCGAGAGCCTGGAAGATCCACCCAAATGATGGTAGCCCTGGATTGAATCTGCCTACCTCGGCCTCTCTAGCAGTGTCCTGGTGGCAATATGGAGACCGACCGTGACCACTGCTGTAAGGTGGCACATGTCTTTATAAGGTCTAAAGGCATAGACTTTAGAGAGTAACCTATTACTATTATTCTTATAAATGTAAAAAGTATTTAAAACAACTAATAATGGTGTATTATTTTACACAAACTGTTGAGTATGTTTCTACCTTCAACTGAGACTCTCTATTTATGGTCGATGGTGATTAAGTGAGGTACTAACAACTACCCTGTTGATGCAACTTATGAGATTGCTGAATGTTCAGTTATAAATGGAGGATATATACTATATCCTCTCCTCCACAGGTATTCACTGCAGCAGTGGGAACAGAGTGTAAAAGCTAGAGACCGAAGTGGAAACTTCTACGTTCTTTGGAAAGTTAGCTATATCTGAGGACTTTTTGCTGGGGCACGCAGGTCAAAGGATGTCTTACTAAAGCAACTATGTGAGAGAATGTTTTACTGAAGGAAACATGAGGGAAATAATATTTTGATATAGCAAACTCATTGAGAATCTGGGATGAATGAGTATAAATGTGACCCCATAAACAGTGGTAGACAAGCACTGAGCATTGGGTTGGTTCGTTCTACCCCACTATTGAGTGTTAACAACATGTATTGGTTCATCTTACATAGGTTTGTTGACTTAACTTGTGATAATACCACGATTTAGAGAAGCTAGCACCAGAGCTGTAGCAGCTTGACACTTCTGTGGCCTCAACTAAGGCTGGCTGTCATCCTGGCATATTCTGAAGGTTTGAACTACAATTGCTAGTTCATGCCTGGTGTTTGCAGGCCTAAAGGATTGGACTGCAGCTATTGAATTCTATGTAAGGTTTGCTACAGGACTGAACTGCTGACAAAGAATATCAATCTTGCCCCCAAACAAATATTCCTGAACAGGTCTATTTCCCCTAAATATTAAGAACTATTTTTCCCCTCTACCTCCTTCCAGTGTTGGGCTAGAGGAGAGGTTGAACTCTTATTAAAAGTGGGTTGCAAAAAATGTATGCCTATAAAACACAGTGAATGACAATAAAAAAAAACTGTGCCATTCTGGACAGAGTAAGGCAGCTAGATATAGAAAAATACAGTGTGTATTTCCAAGCCAGTGTGTACACAGAAGTTGGCTACTAAATTCTAGTTGTGAAACTATTGATATTTGTTACATTATGAGAAACAGAAAAAATAATCTCTAATAGTGTAGCCCCTGGTATGTCAAATTCAGTCCACTGCAAGATCTTATAGTCAACAGTATATGTGTGTAACACAAACATATTTGCCATTATAAAAACAGTTGTAAGATTGTATAAGGGCAAGGTGTATTTGAGATGTATTGAAGGATGGGAGGAATTTAATCAAAAAACACTGTAAAATATGTCAAGTAATTTATCTCTTTTTTCATATTTTGAAATTCTTGAAGTATATGTATAGACATGCTACATAATGTCTTACAGGATATTAACTCTGTTCACCTGTCTTCATGTTTTATTTTCCATTCCTAGAACAGGGGAATTTCAGATATCCTATTTCAACATGTACCCAGTACTTCTTTTTTTCCATAAAACTAATTTTTCTTCCTTCCTTCCTTCCTTCCTTCCTTCCTTCCTTTCTTTCTTTCTTTCTTTTTATGGGACCTCATAAAATTACAAAGTTTCTGTAAGGCAAAAGACACTGTCAAAAGGACAAATCGTCAACCAACAAATTGGGAAAAGATCCTCACCAACCCTACATCTGACAGAGGAATAATATCCACTGTATACAAAGAACTCAAGAAGTTAGACCCCAGAAAACCAAATATCCCTATCAAAACATGGGGAGCTAAACAAAGAATTTTCACCTGAAGAAATTTGGATGGCTGAGAAACACCTTAAAATTTGTTCAGCATCATTAGTCATTAGAGAAATGTAAATCAAAACAACACTGAGATTTCACCTCACAGCAGTCAGAACGGCTAAGATTAAAACCTCAGGAAACAGCAGATGTTGGCGAGTATGTGGAGAAAGAGGAACTCCCCCACTGCTGGTGTTGGTAAGGATGTGGAGAAAGAGGAACACCTCCACTGCTGGTGTGACTGCAAGCTGGTACAACCACTCAGGAAATCAGTCTGGTGGTTCCTCAGAAAACTGAACACGATACTTCTGGAGGACCCAGCCATACCACTCCTGGTCATATACCCAGAAGATTCCCCAGCATGCAATAAGGATACATGCTCCACTATGTTCATAGTAGCCTTATTTATAATAGCCAGAAGCTGGAAAGAACCCAGATGTCCCTCAACAGAGGAATCGATAAAAATTGTGGTATATATACAATTCAGCCATTAGAAACAATGAATTCATGAAATTCTTAGAGAAATGGATGGAGCTGGAAACATCATACTTGTTGAGGTAACCCAGTCTCAAAAGAATACCCATGGTATGCACTCACTGATATGTGCATATTAGCCTAGAATCTTGGGACACCAAAGACACAATCCACATACCAAATGATGTCCGACAAGAAGGAAGGAGTGGACCCTGGTGCTGGAAAGGCTCAAAGCATCAGTGTAGGGGAGTACCAGAACAGGGAATTGGGAAGGGGTGGATGAGTGAACAGGGGGAGGGAAAAGGGCATATGGGACCTTTGGGGAGTGGGGAACCCGAAAAGGGGAAATGAAATGTAAATATAGAATATATCCAATAAAAATTTAAAAAATATGATGTATCTACACAATGAAATACTGTACAAAAAAACAAAGACATTACAAATTTTGCAGGCAAATAAATGAAACGTGGGACTATGAACCGGAGTTACAAAATGTCTTAGTTAGAATTTGTATTCCTGCACAAACATCATAACCAAGAAGCAAGTTGGGGAGGAAAGGATTTATTCAGCTTCCACCTTTCACATTGCTGTTCTTCACAAAAGGACTACAGGACTGGAACTCAAGCAGTTCAGGAAGCAGGAGCTGATCCAGAGGTCATGGAGGGATGTTCCTTACTGGCTTTCTTTCTTTGCTTTGCATGGCTTGCTTACTTATAGAACCCAAGACCACAAGCCCAGGGATGACACCCACCAAAATGAGCCCCCTCAACTTTCTTCATGAACTGAGAAAATGACCCACAGCTCGATCTCATGGAGGCACTTCCTCAACTGAAGCTCCTTTCTCTGTGATAACTCCATCCTCTGTCAAGTTGACACACAAAACCAGCCAGTAGTGTAACTCAGTCCCAAAAGTACATGCCTGATATGTATTCACTTATTAGAGGATATCAGTCATAAAATACAGGATGACCATGCTGTATTCTACAGATCCAATGAGGCTGTGCAGGAAGAATATCAAAAGCCAGGAACCTTGAATATTGCATGGAACCAGGAATGGAATGGTAGTTAAAGGCATATGGAGTGAAGGAATTGGGTGAGAGAGCAGATCACTAGGGGTGGGTTGTGTTTGGGTTCAGATGTTGGAAAGATCAAGGAGGATGGCTGGAGGGTCATAAGTATGAAATGAAAACTGTGACCAATTGGGCAGCCTTAAGGGGTATCACTAGGAAGAGATGGCCAGACAAGAACCCTGGTGAAGCAATAGGTACACTGCCCAACTCACAAACCTTCAACGCAAGATATATCCTCTCTACAAGAAATGCAGGTATTGAGGTTGGAGCAGAGACTGAGCGAATGGCCAACTAGTAAGTGGCCCAACTTGATATCCAACTGGATGTTCAAGTACCTGACACTATTAATGATAGGTTGTTATGCTTGCAGTCAGAAATCTAGTATGTCTGGGAGACTCTATGCACCAACTGGATTCAATAGAGGCATATACTCACAGCCAAATAGTAGACGGAGCTTGGAGACACTTGTGAAAGAATAGGAAGGCCAGTGATCATGATATAAAATAAATTAATAAATAAAATAATGAAAAAATTAAAACTACTATCTCTACATAGTAAATAATAAAAAAATATTATTTCACTGTCAATGTGATGTCTTGGAATGCACAATATTGCTGTTGCGTGTCTAGTTTTAATATATGAACTTAATCAATAACTTGAATATGTTGTCCCAGAAATGTATTTTTGGGGCTTTGGAGGATGACTTTCTTTTGGAAAGTGAGTACTTTGGCTTTGATTCTATCATAGTCTCATTTTAACTTTGAGTATGTGTGGTGCTTATGAGTGCTATGGTAAGTATGTGTGTAATGTGGTATATGAGTGTTTGTGTGTGTATGTGTGCACACATTAGTGCTGCTTACTTATTTACAGTGCTGGAATCAAAGTTAAGAACAAGCAAGTAAGCCAATGTCTGCAATTGAGTTCTTGCACAAGCATATCCATTTCAACTGTTTGTTCCAGTTTCCAGAGAAAGTTGGTGTCAAATATATCTCAGGAGTTTGTTTTATAAAATGTACCTTTTAAATTTTTCATACAATTCTGTGTTTGTTTCTATAGAGAAGCATAAATGTTAAACAGTAAATTATGGAAGAAAAATAGTAAAGATAAAGATGAGAGATGCTTAGTCAATGAAGAGCTGCCAGTACACCCAAATTAGGACATTCAGATTTCCTCGAAATAATATCACAACAGATAAAAGATGTAAGGGAGAACAAAACAGATTGTGCTGCTGTACCATTCTGTACCTTAGAGGAAAAAGGGCAAATCAGGCCAGAATTGCTGAAAACAAAGCAGTGATCTTTGATGTCTTCCACTGAAGGAATCCTTGTCTTCTTTGCCCACCAACAGGACTTGCAATTTCCTATTTCACTTCTATAGGAATAGAACCTGGTTTATTATTCTAATCTCCACAAGCTGTTCCTAAGGAAGTGTTAGCAAATATGACGATCAGCCAGAGGTCTGCCCAAGACTGAGCCCACTAACCTTTTCACATGTATGGAAAGTGGGGAGAGACCTATGTCTTCCCAGAGATTAATATACAGTTTAGTTGCTAGAAGAATGGGGGTACCTTTAACCAGTGCTTCTCTAAGCAGACTTAGCTGAATTTGGCACTTTAACCATCTTTCTATTACCCATACAACAGTTAATATTCACTCACCATATTTCTGAAAATAACACTAATACACTCACTGCTACCAAGCTACACGAGTGGAGTAATTTCCTTGCTATCATTGTTATCAAGAAATTTTCAGGCCTCTGCAAGATATAGAATTTCTACTTTATTTTGTCGATGCACAATAAAACAAAACCAGGACCCAGTAAGAAGTAATTGGCCTCTCTTACCTCTCTTGCCTCTCTTATTCTCTCACTCTCAGCTTCTCTCTTGCCACCACTTGGGCTCTCCTCCCCTTCCCGCTCTCTCCACATGGTCATGGCCGGCCTCTGTTTCTCTACTCTCTCCCTCTCTGTGCCTTTCTCTGCTCTACTAGCCCCTTAACTCCCATCCACATTCCCTGAATAAACTCTATTCTATACTAAAAAAAAAGTAATTATTGGCTCCAATGACTCAGTGTAGGGGAATTCAAGGGTGGCAGTTAGTGGGTGGGTGAGGGAACACCCTCAAAGAAGCAGGTAAGGGGGATGTAATAGGAGGTTTGTGGGGTCACTGGGAAACAGGATAAATCTGAAATGTATATAAAGAAAATATCCAATAAAAAAAAGGGAGAAAAGAAGTAATAGGCTCTTCCAAATATCAGAGCCATAAAAGAAAATTGAAACCATTTTTCCCAGGTTGGAAGAGACTAATTAGCCAGAATAAACAAATATAGAATCAGTGAAAGTCTAGTGTGAAAATGAGGTTTGGTCTTTAGTTAATTATATTATGAGGAGTAAATTCCCCAGATTATATAAATGCAACACAGTTATAAAATTGCATCATAAAATGAAAATTATAGTAATTAAATGTTTAAACAATTCTTTATGAGACAAATTGTCTCAAAAATTAAAACTAGTAAAATACTTATAGTTAGGCAGGTTTTGATTGATTAAGTTGTTTACTTAATTAGCATCCAAATTTTAGCTTCCCATCCATTGTCTCCTTCCAGTCTCTCCTCCCCTTTCCTCTCTGCTCATCCACTCTTCCTCCCCTTCTACACAAAACAGGGGAGATCTCCAGTTAATATTAATCAGCCTTGATATACCAAGTTCTAGTAAGACTAGGCACAGTTCATTTATTAAGTTACAAGAGGAAGTCTATTTAGGGGAAAGGAATTCAAAGGTAGACAATGCAGTCAAAGACAGCAAATGTTCCTTCTGTAAGAGTCCCACTGGCACAGCCAGATGCATAACTGTTACATAAATACAGAGGGCCTCAGCCCATGCCATGCATGGACTGTGGTTGGTAGTTCACTCTTTATGAGCACCTATGAACACAGGTTGTTTGATTTTATTGGGATTTCTTGTAAGATCGTTGATCGCTCTATCTCCTTCAATCTTTCTTCCCCTTTTTTCACAGGATCCCCCAAGCTCTGCTTAATGTTTTTCTGTGGTTCTCTGCATCAGTTTTCATCAGTTGCTTGGTAAAGCATCTTTTGACAGCTAAGTTCCTGTGTGAAATGCAGCAGAATATCATTAATAGTGTCAGGGATTGTCACCAACTCAGGTATGGACATCAAGCTGGGCTAGTCCTTGTTTAGCATTTCCTTTACATTGTCCATCGTTTACCCTTGTAAGTCTTGAATAGAGAGGCCAAACATACTCCATCTTGGGATATGGCTCCATTTTAAAAGAAAAAGGGCCTGAGAACATGACCTGCTGCTGAACCCGAGCTGCTCTCAAGTTCCAGCCAAAACCAATCAGCTTGTCTCTAGGCCATATACTTGAGATACTCTCTAGATACTCACTAGCAACAACCAGTCAGGGTAAGTCTGATAGTTCCAGATATACTTTCACACATTTTGTGATTGTTCATGATTTTGCTTCAGAGCACCCACCTGTTGGCTTTCGATATCCATTTGAATAAATGCTTGCCAGGCTGGACACCCCCTCACTTGCTCACAACTTCTTATAAAGTATTGCCCTGCTGAGGCTGGGGGCTTAACGCTCTCTTGCTTGGGCAGGTGGGCCCAAAGTCAAGCTTGAATAAAACCCCTAGTGCAATTGCCTCAGAATTGGCTCCTAAATGGTCTTTTGAGGTTTGCAAAGGCTTCAGAAATGGACACAATACTAGGAAGAACAAGTTGTGGTATTTTGGGGTTGTGTTAGTGTCCCAATCTCTCCACTGGAACTCTTGCCTGATTACAGAAGATGGACAGTTTAGGCTGCATATCCCCCATTGCTAAGAGACTTAACTAGAGACAGCCTAGTAGATTTCTAGGAATTTCAATTGTCCTAAGATTATAACTCTTCACAAAGATGCCACGCCTGAAGAAGTTTATTCCCTAACTGCTCTCTTGCTCTGTCCTCCACTAACCTCTCTCCCTGTTTCCATTCTGACCCTCTCTCTAAGCCAGTCTTCATCCATCCACCCCGTCGCCACATCTAATCCATGTCCCCTCTTTCAGTAAGATTCAATATCCCCACTTAGGCCCCCTCCTTAATTGTATTTGTGTTTGTATTGTAATTTTCCTGTATTTTAGTATTCACATAAAATCGAGTAGGTAGTATGCTTGTTTTTCCAAGTCTGGCTTAAATCACTTAGGATTATCTTTTCTACTTCATTCAAATTTGACTGCAAATTTCATAATCCTATTTTTTTAATGATTGCTTAGTAATCCATTCTATAAATGTACCATATTTTCTTTGTCCTTTATTCAGTTGAGGGACATGTAGCTTACTAGTACTTGACTACTTCAGACAAAGCTGCTATCAACACAGTGGAGCAAGTGTGCTAGTTGTATGGTAGAGCTTCTTTTGGATATATGCTCAGTAGTGGTATAGCTGAGTTTTATGGTCAAATTGTATCCAATTTTCAGATAACTTGCCAAGTTGATTTTCAAAGTGGTTATATAAGGTTTCACTTCCACAAGCTGTGGAGGAGTATTCCCCTTGGACCGAATCCTCAACATCTTGAGCTACTGCTTTCATTTTTGATCTTAGTCATTTAAGATGGAATCGTAGAGTTGTTTAGTTTACATTTATTTAAGTGCTCATATAATTATCATGCTGTTTGCCATGTTGTATCTCTGGCCCTTACTCCACACTTTACTTACACAAAATAATTATTTTTTTACCCTTAAATCCTCTTGTGTTATATGAGGAAAACTCATTTAGTACAGTTCTTGTCTAGCACCAGTGAGACTGGAAGGCAGTGGTCATGTAAATATAAATATGAAGGCCAGAGAACACAAAAATGACCTGTTAGTGTACATCTCTGTTTCCTCTTGTATTAGAATTGGAGATAAAGACAAAAAATTCCAGAAGCTTAATAGAAAACAATAATAAGGGCCAGACTCAAGCAAAGTAGGATAGATACATGAATTCTTTGACCTTGAAACATAGACTTTGCCATATACATATGTACATTTATACAAATGAACAAATACTTATGAAAAAACAGATTATAAAAATTTATACATCCCTTTCCACATTAAGATAATTCAAAAAATTACATTTCAGTGTAATTCTTATGCCACATGGCTACAAAAAGGACTTTTATCCTGTTCATGGAGCCTTCAGTTATTTTAAGGTCTTTTGGTGAATGGAAACATGGCTGTTCAGTCTCTGAGAGCCTGGTTAGCTGATTCTGTTGGTCTTACTATGAAGTTCCTGTCCACTTCAGGATTCAATCTTTCCTCCTATTCTTCCACGATAGTCTTCAAGTTCTCTCTACTGTTTGATTGTGGTTGTCTGCCATCTGAATCAACTGCTGGCTGCACCCTTTCAGAGGGCAAACATGCCAGACTACTGTATGCAACCATAACATAGTATCATTAATAGTTTTAGGGACTGGAGCTTGACATTGGCATGGGTCTCAGGATGTGCTGGTTATTGTTGGTTATGCCCTCAGTCTCTGCTCTATCCCTCCTCCCAGCATTTCTTATAGACAGGATAGATTTTAGGTAAAATATTTTGTGGGTGGATAAATCTCCCTGTCTCTCCACTGGGGTTCCTGTCCCAGTGGTTTCTTCATCTTTCCCCCAGAAGATTCAGCAAGCAAAGATGATGGTGGGTGAAGGAAAGCTTGCAAGAATGCTGTTTCAGGCTCAGCAAATGTGGTGTAGGTAGGCAGAGAGATGGCTAAAGAATGGAGGTCTCAGTGGGACAGAAGGCTGCCCAGGACAGCTGGGCCTGTCCAGAGGAATTAGTTAGAAGCACAGATGTTATTTTGTAATGAGTACTATCCTAAAACACTTACTTTAATGCATAGTTATAGACATTCCAATCCCTCTATGCCTAAGCCTGAGTGACTTTGAAGAAATTTCTATGTGTCGAGGACTATCTAAACCCTGACTTTCCATTCATATTTTACATTCTTAGTTAAAGCTCTTAACTGGGTCTGAGATAGTAGCTTAATTGGTAAAGTGTTTATCTGGCAAGAATGAGGACCCAAGTTTGATTATAAAGAAACCATCTTAAAAACCAAAGCCTATGGATAAAAATATGTCTCCAGAGTTTACAGTTCTTTCAGTTCTTCTACAAGGCTAGATTTTGATACCCAGCCAACCAGGCAGGTGGCTCACAACTGCTTATAACTCCAGTTTCAAAGGGAACTGGATACTCTCTTTAACCTCATCTAGAAACAACCTGCATGCATATAAATTAAATAATATTTTAAGGCCAGGTGTAGTGGTATAGTTTTGCAAACCCAGAGGTGGTTAAATTTTTGCATGCATATCTCAGGGTTTAGCCTATCATAATTGGTTTGCTATGTGTGGAGAGTGAGACCCTGTCTCAAGGAAAAAGTAGATGGCACCTGTAAAACAGTACCTCGGATAGTCATCTACAAACACACACACACACACACACACACACACACACACATATATGTGTATATATATATATATATACATATATATATATATATATATATACACACACACACACACACACACATAAACATTCATGTGCACATGTTTATAAACACACAGTTTTATGAGGGAGGGTTTGTTTGACATATACTGCAGCTTTGGTTTCATTCAGTATATCAATATGCATTCTAACAGTTGTCAAAATGATTCTGCTTCTCATTGGTGAGTTGATCCTTTCTTTCCATAGTTGTTCAGGTGACATTTTGTTTTTCAATAAAGTGAAGAACAAAAACTGAGAGCCAGTGCAGAAACTGTTGCAGACTTAAAAAAATATTTCCAAATATATCCTGAACAGGAAAATATCCACCTTTTCAGCTTGTTATTTGCCATTAATTGTGAGAATGCTAGCAGGGCTGATTTGCAGAAAAATATTTCCACAGCAGAATTGTAGTGTGTGTGTGCATGGCATTTTCATTTTCATTAAGATGTGTGAAGTATGTGCTATTCTGCATTACCTGAAACTGAGGATTTTTTTAAAAGTAAATGTTAAAAAAGAGTGCCAGCCGTAAAGGCACAATAAAATTGACAAGTATAAAATAAAATGTCAAAACTAAATAAAAATTATAGTTCTCATAGCAATATGAATCCACAAGGAACATATGTCTAAATAAGGATTTAACAACCAAAGCTAAAATATCATTCTGTGAAAATAAGAAAAGATTTGATACCCATATAAAACTTCATAATTGTCTTGATATGTAAATATTTATAATGTTTATGAACCATGAGTTTTAGTTTAATCCACATTTAACAAAGAAGATGAATGTGCTTTGCTATTTGATGGACATGAACAATAATCCATATGTTTCTTCTTATCATTTAAGTTTTATTGTTTTATGTATGAATAATAAGAGGTACATTATGATATTTCTGTATCTGTTCAAATAGTGTAATTAAATCATTGCCACCCCATTTTCTTATCTTATAGTAGAAGAAAGTAGAGAAAGATGGCTCATCTTGTAATAGTATGTGCCACCAAATCTGGTGACCTGAGCTTGACTTCTGAATCCACATGGTAAAAGAAGATAAGTGGATGTTGCAAGTTGTCTTTTGTCTTCTTCAAGGTTGATCCTGTGTATCTACTTCATCAAAATACACAGTAAATAAATTAATGTTTAATATGGAGATCATACTTCTATAATGTAGAACAAAGAACACTTCTACAATATGGCTTGGTACATGGCAATCTCTGGTCAGTGATGATAACACTACTTTAAGCATGTCTTCTGTTACGTGGTCACACAAGGAAGCCATAGGCTTCCTGCCTTTGTGACTCAGGTCACCTCCAATTCTCAATGTGTTATAGAACAAATCTTCTAATTTCTTAATGTACTTAACATTTTAAAATTATATTAGAAAACTTGAAATGTAAAAATACTGAGAGATGATGATGATGCATTTGGTTATATCAATTGTCATAATAGCAAGATCTAGAATCACCTAGTATACAAGGTTCAAGTGATAATTCTGAGGGAGGATTAAGACTAATGTGGGCAGCATGATTTAAGGGGCTGGAGACCTGAACTGAAATAAAGGAGAAAACAAGTTGAGCACATCATTCATTTTTCTGCTAGTGATGCAATATTAAGAGAACTCTCAAGATCTACATGATGAACAGTCATCATGAACTATTGCTAAACTTCAAGGAAACAGTACTGAAGATACTACAGCTAAGTTAAGGAAACACAGAAATGGAGTAATAGCCTCCAGAACATGGTGCAAAAGATAATCCCATATGGCCTATACAGAAATGATATCATTTGATCATGGATGTAAAGAATAAATGCTCCATCAGAAAACAGAAGAAAATTAAAATTGTGACCTTGTGAAATCTGAAAGTTATATTACCTACAGAAAAAAGGCCCGATATATAATGGTGGAACAACAGTATCCTGAGAATCAGCTAGGGAATGGGGGAATCTTCAAGCCACTTAAGAGAGTCTATTACAGAAGACCTTTAGATAGAAAGAGATAACTTGCCAGCTGTATACCCATTCACTAGAATTTGAAGGGCTGACAATGGAGAGATCACTACAGAAACTATTAGGTTTTGAGGGCACATTGAAGCCTACAGCTAGGATGCTGGTTGATTCCGAAGAAGCTGACAGAATTGAGAATTTGACAGGAGCTGAAAGCAAGAATGTATACAAACCAAACAATCAGTTTTAAACCCATACATTTAAGTTGAGAATTCTCCATAGTGTCATTGCACAGTGCTTATTCAAGTCCAGGCAGCTCTTAGGAATGTAGAAATCCTGTATTATCTGACATCTATTGTGTTTTATTTCAGTGCACAAATACATCATTCACTATGTGATTCAGTAAGCTCTGCTTTCAGAATGGTTAGTTCTCAAAAATGAGTACCATGTCTGCTAGAGACCTTTAGAGCTTTGTAGTTTGACACATTAAAATTGACAGTGATTTGCTGAGGAGAGTTGAATGGGGAACAATAACATGAAATAAATCATTTCTCTATGCCCTTTCAGACATCTCTGTTACCAATAGCCTCCCATAATGGAGACTGTGATGGAAATCAATTATTGATATTTCACTAACTCTAATAGTAAGTGTAGATTCTGAGAAAGACCAGAATAAACTCTTTTTAATATGTTGATTTACAGAGACCAAGTACCAAAGTACTAACAAAGCTCCAAGGATTGAGTATGGAGAAAGTCTGGAAAAGACCATTCAGGTGACAGTGACTGCTTACCTTTTCTCTCTCAGCCTTCAGGGATACATGCACAGGAAAGGAGTGAGCTGTGCACTCTTGAGGAAGTGTGTTGAGGACAGTAACCAAGTCTGGCTTGCTTGGATGTCTTACCATAGAACATAGCTTCACTTCAATCAGTGGTTATACTATTAACATATATTCCTTTATTTTTTGTTGCGCAACACAGGAATAGTAACAAAATAACACTAGGAAAGGGAAAGAAAATGACTCTATATGGAAAACTCTACATATAAGGATCTGAATTTCCATTCACAACAACAATGTGAAAAAGGCATGGGCAAAATCCTGTGACAGTGTGAGGACACAGAGAGGATGGTCAGTGGCCTTCTTTGCTAACAGATTAGCTTTGGGTTCAATGAGAAACTTTATCTCAATGGAATAAGATAGCAATAAGATAAGTGACACATCTGGACACCTAATATTAACTTCTGCTTTTCACACAAACTCCTGTTGAAATACACCCTATTATGAAACCACAGAATGTATCTATATATGAAGATTCTGAAGGAGCCAAAGTATTAAATATATCTAATTTAAATTTCAATGTAAAATTTATTTCTATGAAACTATCTTTTCACCTGGTCTCAGGCAAATTCATTTCATCATGAAAAATAATGAATGAATTTTATTCATTAATAACTCACACAGACCTGCATGCCTCTGCCTCCTGAGTGCTCAACATACACTATACTACAAGCAACCTCATACATACTTACCCATGATCCTTCTCTTCATTATATTTTTCTAAGACTGTAAAATGGTCAACACTTTCACCCCTGTGGACACCCTATCTCTTGTTTTAAAAGGATATAAAGAGAATAGCAGGAGATGCTCTTTCAAAACAGGCTTAGTGTGAGACAGCCTGCAGCCTAAACCTTTCCTGTCCCCTGTCCCTTGCCCCTGTGCACTCCAAAATACAGCTAACGTTAATTGGACAATCATGGTTTATCTTTTCTCCTTGGAATGTCAAGGTTTAACACTATTGTCACTTAACTCTGTCTTACCCATTCCCAATCCTCTTCCAAAAGCCATTATTTTCTGATTAATATCGTTTTATATTTTGTGACCCATTCAATTTAACTAGGAATATCTTCATGACCATGGTTATAAATATTCATAGGATTCTGGTGGGTAAATAGTTGAAGGTTATAGTTCCCCATTTCCTTAAATGTTTTTGTAGCCAGTAGTTTAGCAGAGAAGGACAAAGTCTTTCATAAATGTTTGCCTGTTATTCCAATCAATTACTGGGGATCATAATTGATGTAATACAGTGACATTAACATCTAAGGTTTGTCCCCAGAAAAGCATTTTGCAACCTGTCTTCTGGCTCTTTTCTTTTCCTATCTTTCCTTGAAATGTTCCCTGAGTCCTAGAGTAAAATAAATGTCTCTCTTAGGACTTAGCAGCCAGCCACAGCTTAGTCTCAGAATGTTGGGCATTACTGAGGTTTGCATTACTGATATTCTCTGAAGGAATAAGCTTTTCTGATTAAAGTTGAGGGTAGCATTTTTCTATGAATACCAACATAGATATTTAATCCTTTCTTCATTGAGAACTTTAAGCAAAATGAAATAGGTATCTTTGAAAAAAAATTAACTCCCTTCTTGCATGGCTTGGATTCTCAAGTAAAATAATTACAAGGTGCATCGAAACTCCATATGTCTACCACAGAAGTTGTTCATGTTATCCACCATTTTTCTTCAACACTGAAAAAATGAGTACAACAAGTCAGGCCATAGAAGACTCCTA
The DNA here is from genome assembly GCA_964023405.1 of Apodemus agrarius. Classification (NCBI taxonomy): domain Eukaryota; kingdom Metazoa; phylum Chordata; class Mammalia; order Rodentia; family Muridae; genus Apodemus; species Apodemus agrarius. The sequence goes on along the minus strand of OZ030017.1, from coordinate 87,062,956 downwards.
GGTCACAAGTGATATTTACTCAACACAGACATTATTTATTCTAATGATTTTTTTCCTTGTGAAAAGGGAATTATAAGCAGAATACCCACAGACCAACTTGACCTAAACTATTGCTCACTGAAACTCACTTCTAACTGATTCTATCTTGTGACAAGCGTGCTATTAAAACTAATCATCATTGACACTGTGTACAAGCCTCCTCAAGAAACTGGAAATCCAGATTTTGTTCCCTTGTCTGAAGATACAAAGCAGAGCTCTGGATAGCAAACAGAATGGATCTGAGCTTTCAATCGAATATGCTTGGCTAAGACTGAAGTGCCAATCTTAAAATGAGTCAGAGTGGCAATGATTTTTGAAAAATTAAAAATAATCTAGGAAAATATACTAACAGGAAAAAAGTTTGTTTTCCCTGATAGACTTTTTTTATTCCTCCCTGATATGCACGGTGTTAATTTAGGACATTAAAACAAAGAGTTCTTACATATATAAGCAGGTTTTTTAGATATGGAACAGACTAATCAGAAGTAAAATACAACTTGGAGTAGACAGGATATTGATCAATCTTGAGTACTGGATATTCTGTTATCAAACTTACAGTGATAAATAGCAGTTCAATTGAGATAAAAATAAAGCACAAAGGAGAACAAAGACAATAACAGTAAAGAAGTCCTTCTCAGTCCTTGGCCTCTGGATATTTACTGAAGCTTGATAGACAATTTCAATCACGCAGAGCAGCAGAGTTAGGTTACTGATCACAACACAAACAATGAACAATGACTTTAGGGCCACACAAGAACCAGACAAAACAATGACATTCATATTCTACTTGAATTTAGTTGCCCTTTGATTTTGATAAAGAATGAGAAATAACTTGAACATCTAAACCATGAGAAAATATGATTTTCATATTTAACTTTTCATTTGCTTTCATTAAAAAGACCCTACAATTAATGTAGCAATGGAAATGCTACTTTCATGAAAGCACAAAGAATACCCACAAGAACAATGCTGTCACCATTTTGTGTGTGTGCGTGTGTGTGGTAGGGAAGGTTATGTTTGTGTGTGTTTACATGTATAAGGGTGTGCATATGTACCAAAAGCACATGTAAATATGTGCCTGTATATCAGAGACCTAAGGGTGAAGCCTAGTTTTGCATCCTTTATTTTTATTTATCCTTTTTATATTAGATATTATCTTTATTTACATTTCAAATGTTATCCACTTTCCTGATTTCCCCTCTGAAAACCACCTATTTCACCCCCTCCCTCTGCTCACCAACATATGCACTCCTGCCTCCCCACCCTGTTATTATCTTATCCTGGTGCATCGAAACTTCTCAGGACCAAGAGCCTCTCCTCCTTTTGATGTACAACAACATATGCAGCTGGATCCATGTTTCCCTCCATGTGTACCCTTTGGTTGGTAGTTTAGTCACTGGGAGCTCTGGGGATAATGAATGGGAGCACAGTCTTGGTTAGTCAGGTTAGCCAGGTGCTCTGGAGCTTTCCTGTTTCTGCCTCCTTAGTGCTAGGATTATAGGGCATTAAAAACTACCATACCCATCAGGCTTTTATATACTTATGGGGATGTGCCCTCTGTTCCAGATTATGTGTATGCATGTGAGAATTTGTTAGAATCCTCATGTGCTATTAGAAGAAAAGTGAAAGTTGGGTTAGCCACAGTATTTGCAGCTATTGTCTTTGTCAGCCCAACATGACCTCTGAAGTTGAGATGTCCCGTACTCCAACTTTGAAGTGGGAGCTGAACACTTATTCCCCACAATGATTTTTCTTGGCTCTGGCTGTCTTGCTTAGTTTGGGCTTGCTGTTGTGTGGTTGTTTCCTCAAAATTGAAGCATTCTGTTTTAGAGGAAAGCATAAAGATTCACTATTGAAGTTGGTTAAAACACTTTCCCATCATTTTAGCTGTGACTTTGCCATTTGCCTTCTAGAAGACTCTACATTAAATCAGGTCCAATTTATTAATTGATGATATTTGAGCTTATATTTTTGGTATTCTGTTTAGAATGTTATCTCCTGTGCCAAGGTATTCAAGGTTATTTCTTAATTTCTCTTCTATCAAGTTTAGTATGTCTGGTTTTATGTTAAGGTCTTCGATCAAGATGGACTTGAGTTTTAACCAGAGTGAAAGATATGGTGTTCTTTGCATTCTTCTATATGCAGACAACCTGCTTGAGCAGACATATTTGTTGAAGATATCTTCTTGCCAGTACATATTTCTGACTTCAGTATCAAAAGTCAGGTGTCTATTGGTATGTCTTTATGTCTAGTACTTCAATTTGATTTCCATTTAATAAGTGTGTTTGTTTTTATGCCAATGCCATGTGGGTTTTATTATTATAGCTTTGTAATGCAACTTAAAAATCAGTAACAATGATATGTCCAAAAGTTTTGTTTGTTTTTTCATTTGTTTTGATTTTGTATTATTCAGGACTGTTTTAGCTCTGCTCTTATTTTTTAAACTTGTGTTTCCATATTAAGTTGAAAATTGTCATTTAAAGTTATATAAAGAATTGTGTTAGAATTTTGCATTTGAATCTATAGGTTGCTTTTGGTAAGATGGTAATTTTTATTATTAATCCTACAGATTCATGAGCATGGGAGGTATTTCCATCTTTTGATATCGTCTTTAATTTGTTTTTTCAAAGACATGTTTAAAATTGTCCCAAGACATTTTCTATATCTTGAAGCTATTGTGCAGCACCTTTGTTCCCTGATTTCTGCCTCAGTCTGTCATTTGAATATAGAAGGGTTAATTATATAGTTGAATTAACCTTATACCCAGCTATTTTTCTGGAAGTGTTTTTCAGTTGCAGGAGAACCCTAATAGAATTTTTAGTGTCATTTATGTATACAATCATATAATCTCCTAATGATGATACTTTGACTTCTTTCTTTCCAATTTCTATCCTCTTGATCTCATTCACTCGTCTTATTGCTCTAGATAAAATTTTAAGTAGTAAATTGAATAGATAAATAAAGAGTGGATGACCTTATCTTGTTCCTTTATTTTAGTGTATTGCTTTGAGCTTGTTTCTCTACATTTAATTTTGGTGTTGGTTATTGTCTTGCTGTAAATTGCCACCATTACGTTTGGGTATGTCTCTTTCCCCTTAATCTCTCAGATACTTTTACTACAAATTGATTATTATATTATTTTTTTCAGCAACTAAAGAAATGATCCTGTGAGACTTTCTTTTAGTTTATATATACATTATGGATTGAATTTAGTGATTTTCTAATGTTTGACCATCCCTACATCTCTGTAATGATACCTCCTTGTTAATGGAGGGTGATCTCTCTGATGTATTCGTGGATTTGCTTTATGAGTGTTTTGTTAAGTATTTTTGCATCTGTTTTCTTAAGGGAAATTGTTCCGTAATAACCGTTGTTTGTTGAGTCTTTATGTGGTTTCGGGTATCTGGGTGGTGTCATAAAGTCAGTTTGACAAGATTACTTCTGTTTCTGTGTAGTAGAAGAAAAAATGTGAGAAGCATTGATACTACTTTCTTTTTCTTTTTGAAAGTTTGGCAGGCAGAATTCTACACTAAAACCTTCTAGTCCTCCTGACAATTTTTATTTTTTAAAAGTTGTTTATCTGAACTTGATTTAACTGGATAGGAGGTACTTATCAAGAAAATTATTCATTAATTTTATATTTTCCCATTTTGTGGAGTACAGGATTTTGAAATAGGTACTTAAGGTTTGCTAGATTTACTAGTTGTCTGTTGTTATGTTTTCATATTTGTTTTTATTAATTTGGGTACCTTCTCTTACTTTCACTTAGTTTGGAAATAGGTTTGTCTAACTTGTTGATTTTCTCAAAAAAATCTTTCTCTGTTTCATTAATTCTTTGTGTTAATTGTTCTCTTTACTTATATTTTATTGATTTCACCACACAGTTTGATTGTTTTTGCTATTTACTCCTCTTGGATAATCTTATTGGTTTTTGTGTTACCGCTTTCAGGTGAGCGATTATATTTGTAACATGATATCACTTTAATTTTCTATGTATGCACTTAATATTGTGAACTTCACTCTTAATAACCTTTCATTGTATCCTATTCAATTAGGCATATATATATATATATATATATATATATATATATATATATATATTCAATTCTAGAAAGTTTTTAACTTCTTTTGTAATTTCTCTCTTGACCAAGTAGATTTTCATTAGACAGTTGTTCGGTTTCCTTGAGTTTGTAAGGTTTCTGTTGTTTCTGTTGTTAAGGATGTCCAGTTTTAATCCATGGTGGTCTTATCTTAATTTTCTTGTACCTACTGAGACTTGCTTTGTTTCTAAGTATGTAGCCAATTTTGGAGAAATGTCTGTAAGATATCAAGTCAAAGGTATGTTCTTTTGTGTTTGTGTGCAATGTTCTGCATATATTTGTTAGTTTTGATTTAGTTTATAATGTTGGTTACCTCCATCATTTCTCTGTTTAATGTTTGCCTTAATAATGAATATTGAAGTCTCCCACTACAAATATGTGAGGATCAATCAATGTGAGATTTATGCTCAGTAGTGTTCCTTTTGTACAGGTGGATCTTCATGTGCTTGGGGCATAGATGTTAAGAACTGAAATGTCATCTTGGTGAATTTATTTAATGATGTAAATATATTATTCTTCCCATTTTTGAATAATTTTGATTGGAGTTTTTTTATTAGATATTAAAGTAACTGTACCAGCTTTCTTCTTAGGTATATTTGTTGAAAATATTTATTCCAGCCCTTTTCCCTGAGGCAATGCCTGTACATTATGTGTGTGTGTGTGTGTGTGTGTGTGTGTGTGTATGTGTGTGTGTGTATGTATGTAACTGTGTGTGTCTACGTGTGTGTGTGTGTGTATGTGTGTGTGTCTGCAAAGATACACATGTGTGTTTACCTTTTTTTTGTTTTGGTGATGTGAAATTTTTCATTTCCTGCATTTTCATGTGTGTACTTAATGTCTTTGGTTTGAATTTTTCCTTCTTCTGCCTCCTTTAGGACTCTATTTATAGATACATAGTGTTCAAATTTGAGTTTATTATGGTGTATCTTGTTTTCCCCATTTATGATGTTTGAAAATTTTGCTGAGTAAGGTAGTCTTAACATCCATCAGTGGTCTTCTAGAGTCTGGAACACTGTTAAAGCTCTTCTGACTATTAGGCTCTCCCCTGAGGTGTCAGGTATAATTCCAATAGGATTAATTCTAATATAATTCTAATTAAGTTTTGGTCTTTTTCTGTTGCAGCTTTTAACATTTTTGGTTGTTCTGTATGTTAAGTGTTTTGTTTATCATGAGCTGAGGGGACTTTCTTTAGGTTTCAATATATTTGTCATTCTTTATATTTCTATGTGTATAAGCATCTTCTTCTGAGGTTAGATATTTTTCTATTTTGATTTTGTTGAAAATATTTTCTGGACCTTTCAGCTTGGATTGTTATCATTCCTCATTTTTCTATTGTTCATATGTTTGGTTGTTTCTTAGTGTCCAAGATTTCATGGATGTTTGTTGCTAGAATTTTTTTTAGGCTTAAAATTTCCTTTGATATATTCATTTCTTTTATCATGTCTTCTATGCCAGAGATTGTCTCATCCATCTCTTAAGTTTTGTTAGTAAGCTTGCCATTGTATTTTTTGTTTACTTTCCTAGGTTTTCCACCCCCATGGTTTCCACCCCCTTAGTTTACATTTCCTTTATTACTTGTATTTCCAGTTTCAAGTCTTGTTCAGTTTTAATTGTTTCCTTAAATTGTTTCCCTATTTTTTCTTGGATTTCTTTAAAGATTTTATACTATTTCTCCAATTGTTCACTTGTTTTCCTGATTCCTTTAGGGCATTTATTCGTTTTATCCTTAAGGACTTATATATTCTTCATACAACTGATTTAAGAATACTTTTTCCCATGCTCAGGCTATGGTAGGATAGTTGATTTCTGGTGGTGACATACTGCCATACTATTATTGTTTATATTTTATGCTGGTATCTAGATATCTGGGTTGAGATCATTATGTGTATAGGTCCTAATTTCTTGGTTGGGTAGAGGATTTTATTCCTTCATTTCTTCTTTCTTTCTGGATTTTCAGAGTGTGTACTTTCTGAGTGTTTCCTCTTTATAGTCTGCTTGAATAATGTGTTCATGGGGAATATTTGCTACTGTTGATGGTTTAGAAGAGGAAGGAAAGGGAGATGATCTTTGGAATCCATGAGAATCATGGGCCATGGGGAGAGAAAGATTCTACTGTTGTTCCATTGCAATGCTAAGGGCTTTGCTGAGAATAGTGTCTATGGTTAGAGAGACTGAAAATGTATGTGAGCAACATACATAGTGTTCTGACAGCTGTTGCCTATGGTTGAACTGTGGTTTTCCAGCTATATTGGTGGCTGGGACAAAGCAATGACATGGAAGGTAAAGGGAGCCTGTGCATGCAGTTTTCTTCTAGTGTACTGTTTGTTTGTTTGGATGTTTCTCAAGACACAAAACATGTGCTTTAGTTTTGCCTTCAGGTTCTTGCTTTGGGCTCCTTCGCTGACTTCACTAGATAGTGGACTGTAACCAATGGACTGTAACCAGAAAGTATGAGAATGAATCCAACCTTTATTCTTATGAGCTTTATTCTCATGAACTTGGTTTTGGTTTATCACAGCAGCAGAAAGCTAAATAGGCATCTGGCCTTTGCATAAGTTTTGGCCATCCAACTCTTATCTAAAAATGTGCTAATGTTTCAATTTTCTTTGAAATGAAGCATTCATGGTGTAGTATAACTGTTTCTTCCCACTTAAACAGGCCTTCAAGGAGAAAAGGGAAGACCATTAACACTTCCAAAATAAACAAATATCATGTGTCTGGAAATGTATAAACTTGGCTGATTCTAGACACTCCTTATGTCCACAAGTTTTAGAGAAAATACAAGCACATGTGGAGGCAATTATGATAAGGAAAGCTATGGGGCAGATAAATCTTTAGACTTACGGAAATGTGTTCAAGTCCTGTTGATTTTGTGAATCATCTTTTGTGTTAGGGTAGATTTTTGTGTTAAGGCACCAGCTTTTGAGTCATGTTTCCTCCTCAGTACTCTATTCATACTCCTGCACATGAACCCAACAACAATGCATTTGATAATGAAGCTGGATTTAGTGCAGTTATCACTTAATGTGTCATAGCTGTTTTCCTGGGTAACTGTGTGTGTGTGTGTGTGTGTGTGTGTGTGTGTGTGCGCGCGTGCGCACACGCACGCATGTGTGTGTCTGTGTTTATTATGTATCTCCATGAAAAGTCTTTTACACAAATAGGAATAATTTATAAATCAGTATTCTTACTTCTTTAGGATTAGAACTATATTTTATTAAATTTCATTTACTCAAAAATTCAACTAAATGGTAAGATTATTTTTGACTTAAAGGTGTAAATAAATAAAAACTGATAATGTCCAAAATTACATGCAGAAGTAATGCCATATTGAGCATTCTACTATCATTCTATGAACATCATTATATAGCAAAGTAAGCCCTGTAGAGATGTATGCAAACATATACACATACCTGCCCTTACAGAGAGTTTCTTCTGTTTCTATACACTTGAACAGCTCTGTAAATCATAACCCTAGTCAATTTTACTCCTAGTCTGAGAACTCACTCTATCTAAAACCAGAACCTAGTCCTGTGGACTTCTTTTATGAACTAAGTGGTCCAAACAAGAAGCATAATTGTATTTACTTCCAAATGCATATACTCACCCACAAATATGTATCTCTATATTTTATTTTCCTGAGGATCTACTATATTTAGCAGTAACTAAGTATCATGAAACTACTTCATGCCAGAAACATTATACTTAACTATGGAGACTTGATATAAAATTCTTGTAATTATTTTAACTGCTATTACCTTTGTAGGAACATGGATATCAGAGCAATTTTGTGTTGAATAAGATATTCATTATTTTTTTAATTTAATTTTTAATTAATTAATTAATTTCTATAGCCCTAATGCTTTTATCTCGCCATTCTCCTAGAAGAGTTCTTCCTCTACCCCATTCTGTCTCTGCCAGAAAAACACAGTAAAACATGTAAAAGTCCTTAAGAAGAACATAAATACATATCTGAATGAAATAGAGGAAAGTATGACATACTTACATTATAAGAAAATATGTACAAATATCATAAACAAAGAGTTTATGATTAGAAAACTATCTCACAATGGACTTTCTGTACTCAGGTTGCAGACTGAATGAAAGAATGAAAGAATGGAATCAGGTATTACTGCTTTCAATTTAGAGAACATTAAGAATATCAGTTATTTTCCCATTTCTGTGATAAATCACCTGACAGAATCAACTAAAGAAAGAAAAACTTCTTTTGTGAAACAGTTTGATGATCCAATGCATCTTTTCAGGACTTCATGGTTATAGAACGTGATACTGTTGGGTTATGTTGCATCTACAGTTGGGAAGCAGAGCGAGATGGATGTTGCGGCTCAGCTCACTTTCTCATTTTCGTTTATCATGATATGTCCCTCCAGGAATAGCCTTTTCAAAATTCAGGATGGGTCTTCCTTGCTCAAGTCTTTCTTGAAACATTCTCAGACACAAAAGTATGCAGCCATAGTGACTTATACATCATTAAGTTTTCGATGGTAATTAAGCATCACAGAAAAAAATGTTTACTAAAGCTATCTCACTGTCCATTGCAGGCATCAGAAATACTAATTCAATATAGCCCCACATTTAGCTATTAAAGGAAAAAATAGACACATTTTCATATTTTCTTCCTTCCTTCCTTCCTTCCTTCCTTCCTTCCTTCCTTCCTTCCTTCTTTCTTTCTTTCTTTCTTTCTTTCTTTCTTTCTTTCTTTTCTCCATTCTATCTTTTTTATTTTATTGGATTTTTTAATTTATGTTTCAAACGTTATCCCCTCTCTAGATCTCCCCTCCAGAAACCCCCATCCCATCCCCCTCTGCCTGCCTCTATGAGGCAGGACCAAGGGCCACTCCTTCTACTGATTTCCAAGAAGGTCATCCTTTGCAACATACATGGCCAGAGCCAGGGGTCCCTGCATGTGCACGTTTGCTTGGTGTTTCAATCACTGGGAGCTCCTGGGGATCTGGCTAGTTGACAATGTTGATCCCCCCATGGGTCTCTCAGCTCCTTCAGTCCCTGTTCCAATTCCTCCAATGGGGGCTATACACTCTGTCCAATGGTTGGGTGTGAACATCTGCCTCTCTCTTTGTTACATTATGACCAAGCTTCTCAGGAGACAGCCATATGAGTACTCCTGTCAGCAAGCATTTCCCGGCATCTGCAATAACATCCAAGTGTGGTGCCTATGTATGGGATGGAACCACAGGTGGAACAGTCTCTGGATGGCTTTTCCTTCAGTATGTGCTCGGCACTTTGTCTCCATATTTCCTCTTTGAGTATTTTGTTTCCTCTTCTAGGAAGCACTGAAGCATCCACAATTATTCCTTCTTCTTCAGCTTCATATGTCTGTGAATTGTATCTTGGGTATTCCAAGCTTTTGGGCATATATCCACTTATCAATGAGTGCATACCATGTGCGCTCTTTTGTGACTGGGTTACCTCACTCAGGATTATATTTTCAAGTTCCATCCATTTGCCTACGAATTTCATAAAGTCATTGTTTTTAATAGGTAAGTAGTATTCCATTGTGTCAATGTACTACATTTTATGTATCCATTCCTCTTTTGAGGGACATTTGGGTTGTTTCTAGCTTCTGACTATTATAAACAAGGCTTCCATGAACAGAGTGGAACATGTGTCCTTATTACATGTTGGAACATTTTCTGAATATATGCCCAGGATTGGTATGATATACTACTATAAATACATTTTCAAAGTCTACCAGTGTAAATTCATTACTAGGAAATCTTTATTTTGGTTTTCTAATTCCACTTTCTCATCAACCTCTTCCTTGCCTTCTCTAATTCTACATGAACACTTCCTGTCTTGTGTTCCCTTTTTCTTCTCATTACTGTGCTAAGTACCCTGAAGAACGAGTTTAGGGGGAAAAGGTTTACTTTTGTCAACCACTTCAGTCGTATATATTCCATAGAGGTGGGGACTGCCTGTCAGAAGGAATAGAAGACAAGGCATCAAGAGTAGGAATCAACTGGTCACATTGTAGCCATATCCAGGAAACTAAATATAAAAAAGACAATTAAGCTATAATAAAAAGCTTTAAGGCCCACTCCTAGTGACCCACTTACAGCAAGGCTCCACATCCAAGAATTCCCACAAGTTCCCAAAAAGCACCTGCAGCTGTTGAACAAGTGTTCAAATAATTGTGCCTGTTAGGAACAGTTCACATTCTAACCACAACACCAATTTCTTCCTCTTCCCTTCTGCCTCTAGGAGCTGATAGGGTTCTTATGAGTTCAACATTGCCAGCCTTTCACTGTTGTCTTCTTCTACTCATTTGGATTCTCAGTTCACATTCAGCACCTTGTAGTTCCTCCAAAACATTTGAATTTCATAATTCTTTCAAAGCAAACAAAAACGCAAACACAAAATTTCTGTCTTTCATTTCATAAAGTATCTGTTTCATTTTATTAGCTCACTTTAGACCTATACTACATTTGATAGATAACTGTACTCCCCAGCTCAGTTAAGTGTACCCTTCTATTGTCTCATGGCCAAGTGTTTTCATCCACACATGGAGTTTGGTTGGGTTGAGTATTTGTAATAGTTATGCACAAGCTTATAACTGTGCACTGACGACACAGGTTTCCTTTAATCTTTGAGTCCAGTACAATTCCTTCTGTGTTCTCTTTTATCTTTCTGCCTCGCAAACAAAAAATAGAGCATCTTCTCTCAAGTTGGCAAACATTATCTGATCATCCTCACTATACTTTTTGTCACTGTCTCCATCAGGTTTGCAGAACCAGTGTAGACTATTTGGTATTTTCTGACAGTGTAAAGATAATTTGTTGATCGTATTTCAGAGAAGTCTCTCACTTTACTGGATTATCCATATTCATGTGACCTACCTCCATCGAAGTCAGGCTGGCCTTTCACTTAATTCAGGAATGAGAATGGAGTAGGTATAATTTAGTCATCAAATGCTGAAGGATGCGAAGGCAGCAGAATAGTAGTGGATGAGTCCAAGCAAGGTCTGTGATCCCTATTACTAGAAAACAAACTTGGAAATGTGAACAGACAGTGGCCTTAATAAATTGGGTATTAGAATCAATGTTACATCCAAATTCTTTCACAAAACTAGGGGATAATCCACAGTAGAGAAACTCTTCATTACGTCTCATAATAGCATTGAAAACCTAATGCTGTCAAGAAATAGATAAAATGAAGCTAAGATATAAGATGCTTTTGAAGGATGGAGGTAAAGACAAAAAACAGCTTATCATGCTGAAGAAATATTAGAGAATCTGCCAGGTCACAAGGGAATGAGTTAATAGTAGAAGTGAGTATATCAGTCCTATCTTACTGAGGTGTTATGTCCCAACTGAACATAGGGGTATGCTCTAAATATTTCCAGAGAATGCAGGTCCTGGAATTTTTCTCATTGTCTGTGTACAGAGATATCAAACCAGATCATCTGCCATAAGTCCCCTGCAAGGTATCAGAAGTGAAATCTAGCTGCAGATTCCGGAGGTCTTTCCTGAAGATGTGTGAAGGAATTAGAGCTTCTTCTCTATCTAAGAAAGCTATTAAAGTAGACACTGGTGTGTGTGTGTGTGTGTGTGTGTGTGTGTGTGTGTGTGTGTGTATTGAACCAAGGCCATATAGAACTAAGAATGGGCTCTAAAACTGAGCATATTCCCAGGTAAAAGGACATTTATTGTTGTTGTTGTTATGATTATTTAATCATTTCATCCGAATTTTATCACTAAACTTCTATAATTTCATTTATTAACACTAGGATAAGATTCATTTTGAAATAGAGCATAGTATTAGAGAAGAGACTGTGATTTATATCTTCCAAATATGTCCAGATATTCAGGACCTTGAACAGCAGATGGACCCTCAGAATATGGCAAGAATTCTGAAAGAATGAGGGCTCTCCTTCACCTTCAGCAAGAGAATAGAACATTGATTTTATAACTGGAGAATTTTCAAAGTCAATATACAATGAGTATTCTTCAACACATCTTATAAGAAAGGTGGAGTGCCTGGGAGAATGTGTATGTGTGAGGGTATATTTATTTTAAAAGAAAACCCACAAAATGTGGAGGTAATGAAGGTTTTGGATTAGTCTGTGCTTCAAGTCTCATCATGTACTTCAAACAAATATACTGACTGCTTGTAATTACAGAGCCCAACACATAATAATGAAGAATGTTGAGTCCTTAGAAAGCACTGGAACCCACTTTAAAATACTTGTGTTCTTTCTTAAATATTGTCTATTTAGAGAGACTAATTATATTTAGTTATAATGTGCACAGAGATGACAAACTCTAATACATTTTTGGAATTATATATTTAGTGATGGTCAAAATGAACTGTTTTGATTTTTTTCTATATAGCAAAGGACAATTAAATGGAAGGTGCCATTTCAAAGTCAAAGATAAAATGATTAAATAAAAAATCCGAAAGAAACTTTTTCTGTAAAATTATTATGATAAGTATAGAAAATTGGTGATATTTTCTAATTATCATAATCCCTGTACCAAATGACAACCCACACACATATTCATATACTCACATGTGCTATTAAAAATTAATATACCTCCAAATGACCAGTAAGAAGAGAACTTGTCTCTGGTTTTATGCACTAAGTTCTGGGTTTAAGACACTTGTAACCTATGCATGTGGGAAGGTGAGACACAAACAAGTACCCAGACAACCTTCTTCAGTTGGTGATTATAGGACAAAAAAGACACTGTATCAGTGGAAGTGGATAGCATTCTTAGGGTGATCCCCACACATATGTGTGCTCATACATACATTCACATATAAAAAATATGTAACACACAAACATTAAAAATCTTAAGATAAGTATGCTAGTGATTTTAGCAGGGAGTTAGTAGTCAAGAGATGATTTTGTGAAAACTCACAGAGGAATTCAGCAGTTGCTCTTTGGTTTTATGAACATTTTGGAGAACCATAAAGGGTACCTGTACTGGGTAGGAGGGAAGCATGCAGACTTAGTTATCAGGCACTGGAGACAGCAAAAGCTTTAAAGTAAAGAAATGACCTAGAATACATGGAGCAGAAAGCCAAAGGCTGCTTCTGCAGTGCCTCCAGCCAGTCTTCAGTTACACACCACCTCCCACGGAGTATGTGCTAGGGGTGGGCAGGAAGGGGCCACAGCCTTTGGGCCACATGATCTAGCACTGCAGCTTCCTGATGTTTGCAAACCAGCTGGACACGCCGCAAGTCTGTTGTGAGGTGACCTCCCTAGAAACTTCCTGCTATCTGGAGGAGACTTCTACTCTCAAACTCTTGGGGTCTGCCCTTACCATTCCCCAGCCTCAGGCTGAGCAGAGTCCAGGACAAAGCACTAAGTGACTGTTTGCTACAAAGAAACTGGAGCTTCCAGAGGACAGCTCATGGCCTGTCAGCTAGTCCAGGCTCCAGTCACACAGTCATACACACAAAGTTAAGTGTCTTTGCCTCCTGATAAGGAATGAGACAATGCTGTGTATAAAAGACCTCTAGGAGGCCCCAAGCACAGTCAGTGTTGGGAATCTTAGTTGCTTCTCAGATGTCTTTGTCTCTTCTAGCAGCAACTCAAGTACTATGCAATGTTCTCAGAATCTCTAAAAACAAAGGTAAGTTCCATTAACAAGTTTTCTGTCTCACTCTTATTCAGTAACTCACTATCATCACCTTCCATGGGAACAAATGCTCTCTAGACCTGATATGAAATATGCAACATCTCACTTTTCCTCCCTGTTTCACAGTGCTAAATTTTTCCTCTTCTGGAGTTTTAAGGTTTTGTTTCCTTGTTACAGACTTGTTTTGCCCTAAGGTTTGTTTTCTGGCAGCAGAAATTGCTACCTAAATGTGGTAGTGGTACATGCATTTAATCCCAGCACTCAGGAGACTGAGACAGGCCCAACTCTGAGTTTGAGGCCAGTGTGGTCTACAAGTCCTGCTCTGGAACAGCCATGGCTACAGAGAAAGCATTGTCATGAAAAACAAAACAAAACAAAACAAAACAAAACAAAACAAAAACAAAAAGCAAAACAAGACAAAAACAATGAAACACACAACTAAACAAAAAGTACTTAAGCCCAGAAAAATGCATAAATCTATATGTTTTTTATCATTCAATTTAATGGAGTGTCATGGAGATATTTATTTTGTAGCAAGTGTTAATATTTCTGATTGTCATTAATAAGGAAAATTTAGTATTGTTATTTTGGTTGTTATTGTTAACTCTTGGCATCATCTAGACTCACCTAAGAAACAAGGCTCTAGAAACCCCTGTTATTTATTTCCTAGATTAATTTTATCATTAAAATGTCTGTAGAGACTATTTTTATTGCAATAATTGGTGTGAGAAGATCCATCTCAATTTTGGGTAGGACTGAGAATGAGCTTGTGGATTTATGGATTGTGGATTCATGGCTTGTGGATTCATGGATTGTGTAAATAAAGAAAATAATGAACACTATCAAATATGCGTTCACACTTATTCATATAATAATTAATGGTTAATGAACTAGAAATTTTCATCCTTAAAGAAATTATGGATACAATTCCATTGAAAGACTCAAATTGCTTCCTTTTTGTTTGAACAATAATATTTTCTTAAAACTGTCATTTTCAGCATGTCTCCAGCAAGAGGCCTGACTACTGTGTCAAGGGAATATTTAAAAAACAGAAAACAACAATTAAAGGGACATGTTGAGAAGCTAGATTCAGATGTGATCTTAGTGAAGTGATCTTCCATGTTGAACCACAGCAGGTTGAAATTTCAGCAGGTCCATTATACACAGTTTAGCAAGGAACTCAGGTTAGTACCCACAAATGAAAAGAGAGGCATGTTCATTATACATAGCTATGAAAGAGGCACCTTTGGCTCTTTTAGTATTCACAGTTTCTCTGGTGAGAAATATTTTGAATTAGGCTTCTATTACGAAGGATTCTAGAGTGTATAATACTAACCACACACTATGAATATCAACATTTGGATGAGAGGAGGATTTGTTATCTAAAATTCACAACCCCATCACCCCACAGTTGGTCCACTTGGCCCTTTTCCATAGACCTGAACCTGTGTTCCCTGTAATGACATTGAAGTTATTCATTAATACATAATACATACACACACACACACACACACACACACACACACAGAGTGAATAGTTGTTCACAGGAATCTTGAGTTTCTAATAAGTAATCTGATGATACTTAACAAACAAATGTTTTTTAGATGAGATTTTTGCGTGTATGTGCAATCATATGAAAATTCAAGTTGGACTGATTAATTTTTAATATAAAAGCTGGTTTTTAATGCTTTTAACCACAGGTTAATTATATATAATAATGGGTTTCACTATGATGATTTTGTAAATGGTTGTTACAGTTTCATTATACTCATTCTCCATTACTCTCTCATCTCCCTCCCAGGTTGAGAGTCATGATCCCTGTTACTTATCATCTTTATAATTTTGTGATGGTTTGATGGTTTTGGTTTTGTTCTGAGGAACCAGTGAGTCTAGTAAAGGGTTTCTTATCACAGTATAGGGGAGAATTTTTTTCTTTTAGAGACAGATCATAAAACATACTGATAAATACATTGCTGGACAAAATGCCCACCTCTTTCTAGAAGCTACTACCTGTGACAAAGTATTAGTAGACCAATGTTAAGAAGATCATGTGCTTGCAATATATTCTGCTATGACCATAAAAGTAAGGAGTGATGTCCTACTTAGAAATCAGTATTTTAACTAGTTGTTTTCAAGGTGAGTTAGAATATATATGTTTTATGCTCACTGCACTAATTCCATGAAAAAGATAGGGATAGTAAGTCACATTTATTAAAAACAAAATATTTCAGCCTACTTCAAGTTGAACCACAGAGTTGTCTGCCCTGGATTAAACACTGCTTAAAGAAGAAGAAAAAATATTGTGGAAGCAATTGAAAGCAAAATAGTAGGGGATTCAGTTTTCTCATTAAAATCAGAGAAGTGATTAATACCATTCCACTTTACAACATTTTGTGTGGAAGAACAAAGTGAAGCAATGCATCATGTTCCAATCAAAGGGTAGCAATGAAAGAACCCAAATTAAAAAAAAAAAACACTCATTATAAAGATCAATGTTTTGCTCTAGATAACATGAAAATTGTACCTTGCAGTTACATCTGGAAACTCTCCAAGCCTAAGCGGATATGTTCTGTTTATACTTAACTTCATTTTCCTAACTCTCTCCCTATCCCACACTCTTTATGTGTATGCATGTATCTCTCTCTGTGCCTCTGTCTATCTCTGTCTGTCTCACTTCTCTCCAGCTTCTTTATCAATTTAAGCCATGTAGTGTGCACCTAGTACATTCTTGAATATTCATCATTCTCTCACTTTATCAACAGAGATTAAAGACTTAGTCTAGTGGGTAATCCTATTATCTTTCCTGATGAAAGCAATCATATCTTTGGTGAGTGTCTGTAAAACCCAAGGAATTTATCACCTGTGAGTGAGGAATCTAATTAAACCTTCGCTTTCTTCTCAGTCACGCGGATCATCAACTGACTCACTTGAGTGCATATATTCACCACAGTTTTACCAGGAGACATTTTTAGAGTTTAAAGAAAATTGACTCAGATCAAAACTTAAATGATTTAAATAGGGATGTGTTTGACTATGAATACATTTGCAGGGAAGAAGTCTACTATGCACAATAATAGCATGATGCTAGGCATTTTAATCAAGCAGACTGGAGCCAGGTTTGATTCCAAAAAAAAAAAAAAAAATCCTTAGAAATCTAAGGTAGAACAGAATATATTTCAGAATAAGTTTGAAAGTAATGCTTTCAAGATATTATCCCTATTCTTTCTTGTCATAAAACCCTCCAGAGGCATGCATGCTTACATGTATGCACGCATACCAGGGGTGGAGGGATGGGAGTGTGAGATACCGATCAGTTATATTTGGATATACCTTGAAAATGATCTGGATTTCATAGTCATAATCAGAGTGCTATTGTGAAGCTTAACTAGGATATTAGTAAATTAGTTAACAAGCATACCAGGACAGGATGAAGTTTATTAAATAGATGCTTTTGTTGTTATTAGCTTATTTGGGTGGTATGCATTTTAATTTTTAGTCCACTATGAAATTGAAATTAAGCATAGGAGATGAAAGCAGCTGCCTGATCATGCTACTTTCTATTACATTATATAGATTAGGGGGGAAATGTATTATAAATAAACTTACATCTCACTGTTGAAAATGGGATAAAAGACTGCCCTTGTATGTTTTAGAGATTTTATATTACATATTGATTATATACAACAATAGCATTTATTATGACATTTTCATGCATATAAATAATTCTATAATCACATCCATTTCCCCTCCCTCTCCATTCCTGTAACTTCCTCATGTCATACAACTTTTATTTCCCCTGTACTTTCCTATCATTTTTTTGAGATAATTATTTTAATTAGTGAGGAGTTAATTATAGGAACATAGGCAACTTACCTGAAGCTATACCACTCAGGAAATTGTCTCTCACTCTCCCTGCAACCATAAATGCCTATAGATCTGCCATGTGAGGGTCATGCTTCTAGAGTCCTGGTCCTCTAGCAATCATTAATTGCAATTTTGTTCACAGAGAGTGAGAAAATATCATTATTTAAAATCATCTGACCTGAATAGGGTGAAATGATCATTTGAGCAATCCAGTAAAGAGACCACGAACATGAAAGGAAACTTCAGCTTTCTATAGTTAATTGGACAGAGCATACTGTGGAGGCTCTCTGGCTGCCACTTAAGTGGAATATGGTGATCAGGGCAATCTTTCTAGTTCTGCCAAGGAGATCAAAACCTAATTCTGGTCCCTTACCCGGTGATGCCATTTTTAACTCTTGTCTTTTATGTTCTTAGACATTCCTGAGTTGCAAAACTGAAAAGAGGATGATAAATCATTAAACAGACTTTTTTTCACTCATAAGATCAATGGAAGACATTTAGAAAGGAAAGAGAAGAGTCTTATAACACCAGGTCTATTTCCTAGGGTTCATAAGCAGTTAAAAGTTGCTATGGTAGAGAGTTTCATAAGGCCCATCATTTCCTGGAGATTATGGGTTTGGATATTTCAATGATCTTCCAACATTCAGAATCTTCAACAACTTAAAGAGACAAAATCTGTAGGTGTCAGTTTTTTTCACAAAAATGCTTTCAACAATGAGAGTCATACGTTGTGATTCATTAATGAGTGGTCTAACACATTAAGGGTGGACCAGGGAGTATGCCAAGAAATTGCTTAACTGAAAGCTTCAGAGGAGGCTAACTGAAGTGTTTTTTAGTGGAAGGCCTCCCACAAATTCTTAGTGACAGTTCGTACTTTAACTACCTAAGAAAGAAATAAGAAAACCTGAGAGTGAGGTTGGGGTTGGAACCTACCACTATCACATCCTGAAAACCTGCTGTTATGCCACCAGAATTGACTCCAAGCACTTGAAAGTCAGAGCTGGCAGGGTAGCGACCACAGATACAGAGGTATTCCTCATTGTGGGAATGTTTGCACCCCTCTACACATAGGAGAGTTTTGGTATAATTATAGCAATTGAACCGTATAAGCATATTTTTTAATTAACAAGAAAACATAACAATATTTTGATCAAAATTTATGATACAGATCTGTAGCACAGTTAAAATATACTCATTAATCATAGTTGTGATTATAAAAAGATCAAGAGGTATAATAATATGCTCTATGAGAGTGTGTTGAGGTTGTGGGGGAAGGGGGTACCCCAGTGGGAACATGTCAAAGTTCCTCTTCCCCCTGAGGGACCAGCCAGATGGGCAGTAGGGTATAGAATAGAGTTTATTCAGGGCATAGGGAGGGGAGTCAAGTGGGTAGTAGAGGTAGAGAAAGGCAGAGAGAGGGAGAGAGTAGAGAAGAAGAGGTGAGCCATGACCATGTGAAGAGAGAGGAGAAGGGAAGGGGGAGAGAAGAGCCCAAGAGGGCTAGAAATAAGCAACCAGGAAACAGGGGAAAGAGAGGGAGGAGGGGGCAAACAGCCCCTTTTACAGTGGGCCAGGTCTGCCTAGATCTTGCCAAAATAACTATGGGAAGAGGCATACCTGGCTGTAGCTAGGCAACTGTGGTTTGGATTTCAGACAAAATGCTAACAATTAATTTGAAAATATGATGAGAATTCTCTGCAATTTTACAAAAATCAGTTCTTTGAAACTTAGAGGAACCTAATATTCCTAATGAAGAAGTTTAAACTGTATTACATGTACTTTGTTTTTGTAGTAAAATATTTTAATGTTTTTCTGTTTATGAGGATATTTGAAAAAAGGTATTTAAATTTATTTTTAAGTTTTCCCTTATGCATATTAGTTCAGGTACTCACAGAGAGAGAATAGCCCTTGGATCTGTTGGGAACTGTATGGTTTTCAGGTAGCAGTCACCAGAGTTAAAGAACAGAATCTGCACTTTTTTTCCTCTTTTTTATTATTATTGAATATATTCTATACTTACATTTCATTTCCCTTTTTCTGGTTCCTGACCCCAAAGTTCCCACATGCCCTTTTCCCTCCCCCTGTTCCCCCATCCACCCCTTCCCAGTTTCCTGTTCTGGTATTCCCCTACACTGATGCTTTGATCTTTTCCAGCACCAGTGACCACCCCTTTTCTTCTTGTCGGACATCATTTGGTATGTGGATTGTGTCTTTGGTGTTCCAAGATTCTAGGCTGATATCCACTTATCAGTGAGTGCATACCATGGGTATTCTTTTGAGACTGTGTTACCTCACTTAGTATGATGTTCTCCAGCTCTATCCATTTCTCTAATAATTTTATGAATTCATTGTTTCTGATGGCTGACTAGTACTCCATTGTGTATATATACCACAATTTTTGTACCCATTCCTCTGTTGAGGGACATCTGGGTTCTTTCCAGCTTCTGGCTATTATAAATAAGGCTGCTATGAACATAGTGGAGCATTAATCCTTATTGCATGCTGGGGAATCTTCTGGGTATATGCCCAGGATTGGTATGGCTGGGTCCTCTGGAAGTATCATGTCTAGTTTTCTGAGGAACTGCCAGACTGATATCCAGAGTGGTTGAACGAGCTTGCAGTCCCACCAGCAGGGGAGGACTGTTCCTCTTTCTCCACATCCTCGCCAACACCTGATGTCTCGTGAGTATTTATTCTTAGCCATTCTGACTGGTGTGAGGTGAGATCTCAGGGTTGTTTTGATTTGCATTTCTCACTGCCCCTTCTCACCATATCTCTTCAATATAGTACTTGAGGTACTAGTAGAACAATTTGACAATATAAGGAAGTCAAAGGGATACAAACTGGAAAGGAAGAAGTCAAACTATCACTATTTGCAGATGATATGATAATATACTTAAGTGTCCCCAAAAACAACACCAGAGAACTCCTACAACTAATAAACAACTTCAACAAAGTGGCTGGTTATAAAATCAACTAAGAAAATCAGTAGCCTTCCTATACTCAAAGGATAAGCAGGCTGAGAAAGAAATTATGGAAATGACCTTCACAATATCCACAAACAATATAAAGTATCTTGGTGTGACTCTAACCAAATAAGTGAAAGATTTATATGACAAAATCTTCAGGTCTATGAAGAAGGAAATGGAAGAAGACCTCAGAAAATGAAAAAAAAATCTTCCATGCTTGTGGGTTGGCAGGATTAATATAGATAAAATGCCAATCTTGCCAAAAGCCATATACAGATTCAATACAATCCCCATCAAAATTCCAACTCAGTTCTTCATAGAGTTAGAAAGAGCAATTCTCAAATTCATCTGGAATAACAAAAAACCCAGGATAGCTAAAACTCTCATCAACAGTAAACAAACTTCTGGGGGAATCAATATCCCGGACCTCAAGCAATACTGCAGAGCAATAGTGTTAAAAACTGCATGGTATTGGTACAGTGACAGAGAGGTGAATCAATGGAATAGGATTGAAGACTCAGAATTGAACCCTCACATCTATGACCAATTGATCTTTAACAAAGGACCTGAAAACATCCAGTGGAAAAAGGATAGCCTTTTCAACAAATGGTGCTAGATCAACTGGAAGTCAACATGCAGAAGAATGAGAATTGATCCACACTTATCTCCTTGTACTAAGCTCAACTCCAAGTGGATCAAAGACCTCTACATAAAACCAGACACACTAAAATTAATAGAAAAGAAACTTGGGAAGACCCTTGAGGACATTAGCTCAGGGGAAAATTTCCTGAGCAGAGCACCAATTGCTTATGCTCTAAGACCAAGAATAGATAAATGGGACTTCATAAAATTACAAAATTTCTGTATGGCAAAAGACACTGTCAAAAGGACAAATCGGCAACCAACAAATTGGGAAATGGTCTTCACCAACCCTAACTCTGACAGGGCTATTATCCAATGTATACAAAGAACTCAAGAAGTTAAACACCAGAAAACCAAATGACCCCATCCAAAAATGGGGTACAGAGCTAAACAAAGACTTTTCACCTGAAGAAATTCTGATGGCTGAGGAATCTGGACTTTTTAAACTCCCAGTACACTTTGTTGCTGAGCCATATCACCAGCTCTAAGAAAATGTTTTAAAACAGAGTTAAGGTCAGGAGAAGAGATTTAAAAGACAATTATTATTACATATTAAGGAAAGTATCAAGTGAGATCATGGGGAATTTTTTCAAGGGAAAAGTAGGCAACTTTATACTTATGATCATAGTATTCAGGCATTGCTTAGAAAAACAAAACACAGGATGCAAGTTTGTAGCAAAACCAAGCAAAAGACCAAGAAAGAGGAGCAGACTAGCCTCTGCCTATGCCAGGGCTCAAGGAGAGTTCTAGAAGCCAACAGGATTTGGAGAGACATTCTGTTTCTATTTCCTCAACAATCTGCTTGGATATGGCAGGTCAGAGTGTGTTGGGCACTTGGAGAGAAGTGGAGCTGTTCACTCCATTTTGGCTGCTTTACAGTTGAGAGCAACTCCTTAATAGAACATCACCCTTTGATTTTAAAAACTAAAGAATCAAAGACAAAGCTTCCCTCATAAAGATCTAAATATATTTTTAAATTTTAAGAAAAAGACTTGCTAGTTTGCTTTTTGTTTTTGTTTTTGTTTTTGTTCATGTGTAAACTAAAAGCCTTTACTTGGGGGCTGGAGAAATGACTCAGCAGTTAAGAGTTTTACAAGCTTTCCACTGCCATTTCCTGGCCTCAGCAGGCATCTAAACACATTTGATATACACACATAAACATACATACTAACAATCATAAACACATAAATAAAAATGTCTCTTACTTTTAAGTTTGCGTTTAGCATTTTCACTTAAAACTGCATTCAAAATGTCTGACCTGAGAAGTAGAGAGACTTTCTGTACATTTATTAAGTATTGATTTAAGTTAATTAATTTTTTTTTCTTTTTTTAATTTTCTATGTTCTATGTTTACATTCAAAAGGCTTTCCCCTTTCCCAGTTCCCAACCACCATAGTTCCCATAGTTCCTCTCCCCCCCCAACTGTTCCCCAATCATTCCCCCTCCCCCCTCGGTTTCTTTACTAAACTGGATGCAATCTTTACAGGCCCAGGGTCCTCTCCTTTCTTCTTCTTGGGAATCATTTGATTTGCTATTTGTGTCTTGAGTATTTAGTGCTTCTGGGCTCATTAATATCCACTTATCAGTGATTGCATTTCATGTGCATTCTTTTGTGATTGGGTTAATTCACTCAGGATGATATTTTCCAGGTCTAAACAGTTACCTACAAATTGCATGAATTCATTATTTTTAATTGCTGAGTAGTATTCCATTGTATAAATATACCACATTTTCTGTATCCATTACTCCTTTTAGGGATATTTGGGCTCCTTCCAATTTCTGGCTATTATAAACAAGGCTGCTATAAACAAAGTGGAGCATGTGTCCTTATTGCATGCAGGGGAATCCTCTGGGTATATGCCCAGGAGGGGTATGCCAGGGTCCTCTGGAAGTGACATGCCCAATTTTCTGAGGAACCGCCAAACTGATTTCCAGAGTGGTTTTACCATTTTGCAATCCCACCAACAGTGGAGGAGTGTTCCTCTTTCTCCATATCCTCGCCAGCACTTGTTGACTCTTGAGTTTTTAATCTTAGCCATTCTGACTGGTGTGAGGTGGAATCTCAGGGTTGTTTTGATTTGCATTTCCCTGATGACTAATGATGTTGAACATCTTTTAAGGTGTTTCTCGGCCATCCGAATTTCTTCAGGTGAAAATTCTTTGTTTAGCTCTGTGCCCCATTTTTTGATAGGGTTATTTGGTTCTTTGCAGTCTAACTTCTTGAGTTCTTTGTATATATTGGATATTAGCCCTCTGTCGGATGTGGGGTTGGTGAAGATCTTTTCCCACTTTGTTGGTTGCCGTTCTGTCCTTCTGACAGTGTCCTTTGCTTTGCAGAAACTTTGTAATTTTATGAGGTCCCATTTGTCGATTCTTGATCTTAGAGCATAAGCTATTGGTGTTCTGTTCAGGAACTTTTCCCCTGTGCCCAAGTCCTCCAGGGTCTTCCCAAGTTTCTTTTCTAATAGTTTCAGTGTGTCTGGTTTTATGTGGAGGTCCTTGATCCACTTGGAGTTGATCTTAGTGCAAAGAGATAAGAGTGGGTCAATTCGCATTCTTCTGCATGTTGACCTCCAGTTGAACCAGCACCATTTGTTGAAAAGGCTATCTTTATTCCACCGGATGGTTGCGGCTCCTTTATCAAAGATCAAGTGACCATAAGTCTGTGGGTTAATTTCTGGGTCTTCAATCCTGTTCCATTGATCTGCTTGCCTGTTGCTATACCAATACCATGCAGTTTTTAACACAATTGCTCTGTAGTACTGCTTGAGGTCAGGGATATTGATTCCCCCAGAAGTCCTTTTATTGTTGAGAATAGTTTTTGCTATCCTGGGTTTTTTGTTGCTCCAGATGAATTTGAGAATTTCTCTTTCTAGATCTATGAAGAATTGAGTTGGGATTTTGATGGGGATTGCATTGAATCTGTATATTGCTTTTGGCAAGATGGTCATTTTTACTATATTGATTCTGCCAATCCAGGAGCAAGAAATATTTTTCCATCTTCTGAGGTCTTCTTCGATTTCTTTCTTCAAAGACTTGAAGTTCCTGTTGTACAGATCTTTCGCTTGTTTGGTTAGAGTTATGCCAAGATACTTTATGTTGTTTGTGGCTATTGTGAAGGGTGTTATTTCCCTAATTTCTTTCTCAGCCTGCTTGTCCTTTGAGTACAAGAAGGCCACTGACTTGCTTGAGTTAATTTTATAACCTGCCACTTTGCTAAAGTTGTTTATCAGCTGTAGAAGTTCTCTGGTGGAGTTTTTTGGGTCTCTTAGGTAAACTATCATATCATCTGCAAATAATGATAGTTTCACTTCTTCCTTTCCAATTTGTATCCCTTTGACTTCCTTATGTTGTCTAATTGCTCTTGCTAGAACTTCAAGTACTATATTGAAAAGATATGGAGAGAGAGGGCAGCCTTGTCTAGTCCCTGATTTTAGTGGGAATGCTTCAAGTTTCTCTCCATTTATTTTGATGTTGGCTACTGGTTTGCTGTAGATTGCTTTTACTATGTTTAGGTATGGGCCTTGAATTCCTGCTCTTTCCAAGACTTTTAGCATGAAAGGATGCTGAATTTTGTCAAATGCTTTTTCAGCATCTAATGAGATGACCATATGGTATTTTTCTTTCAGTTTGTTTATGTAGTGGATTACATTGATGGATTTCCGTATATTGAACCATCCCTGCATCCCTGGGATGAAGCCTACTTGATCATGGTGGATGATCGTTTTAATGTGCTCTTGGATTCGGTTAGCAAGAATTTTATTTAGTATTTTTGCATCTATATTCATAAGAGAAATTGGCCTGCAGTTCTCTTTCTTTGTTGGATCTTTTTGTGGTTTAGGTATTAGCGTAATTGTGGCTTCGAAGAATGAGTTGGGCAGTGTCCCTTCTGTCTCTATTTTGTGGAATTGTTTGAAAAGTATTGGTGTTAAGTCTTCTTTGAAGGTCTGGTAGAATTCTGCACTAAAACCATCTGGTCCCGTACTTTTTTTGGTTGGGAGGCTTTCTATAACCCCTTCTATTTCTTTAGGGGTTATGGGACTATTTAGCTGATCTACTTGATGCTGATTTAATTTTGGTATTTGATATCTGTCTAGGAAATTGTCCATTTCCTCCAGATTCTCCAGTTGTTTTGAGTATAGACCTTTGTAGTAGGATCTGATGATCTTTTGAATTTCCTCAGTTTCTGTTGTTATGTCTCCCTTTTCATTTCTAATTTTGTTAATTTGGATACTGTCTCTGTGTCCTTTGGTTAGTCTGGCTAAGGGTTTATCTATCTTGTTGATTTTCTCAAAGAACCAGCTCCTGGTCTTGTTGATTCTTTGTATGGTTCTCTTTGTTTCTATTTGATTGATTTCAGCCCTGAGTTTGATGATTTCTTGTCTTCTACTCCTCCTGGGTGAATTAACTTGTTTTTCTTCCAGGGCTTTAAGGTGTGCCATTAAGTTGCTAGTGTATGCTCTCTCCAGTTTCTTTTTGGATGCACTTAGAGCTATGAGTTTTCCTCTTAACACTGCTTTCATTGTGTCCCATAGATTTGGGTAGGTTGTACCTTCATTTTCATTGAATTCTAAAAAGTCTTTGATTTCTTTTTTTATTTCTTCCTTGACCAAGGTGTCATTGAGTAGAGTATTGTTCAATTTCCATGTGTATGTGGGCTTTCTGTTGTTTTTGTTGTTATTGAAGACCACTCTTACTTCATGGTGATCTGATAGGAGGCATGGGATTAGCTCGATCTTCTTGTATTTGTTGACATCTGTCTTGTGACCAATTATATGGTCTATTTTGGAGAAGGTACCATGTGGAGCTGAGAAAAAGGTATATTCTTTAGCTTTAGGATGAAATGTTCTATATATATCTGTTAAATCCATTTGGTCCAGAGTTTCAATTAGTTTCACTGTGTCCCTGTTTAGTTTCTGCTTTCCTGATCTGTCCATTGAGGAGAGTGGAGTGTTGAAGTCACCCACAATTATTGTGTTAGGTGTAATGTGTGCTTTAAGCTTCAGTAAGGTTTCTTTTACGAATGAGGGTGCCCTTGCATTTGGAGCATAGATGTTCAGTATTGAGAGCTCTTCTTGGTGGATTTTCCCATTTGCCAGCAACAAGTGACCTTCTGAGTCTCTTTTGATGATTTTAGGTTGGAAGTCAATTTTATCTGATATTAGAATGGCTACTCCAGCTTGTTTCCTGAGACCATTTGCTTGTAAAATTGTCTTCCAGCCTTTTACTCTAAGGCAGTATTTGTCTTTAACACTGAGATGGGTTTCCTGTATGCAGCAAAATGTAGGGTCCTGTTTCCGTATCCAGTCTGTTAATCTATGTCTTTTTATTGGGGAATTGAGTCCATTGATGTTAAGAGATATTAAGGAATAGTAATTATTTCCTGCAGACATTTTTGAAATTATATTTATTTATTTTATTTTTTTATATTCGAGAGGTTACCTTCTTTTAGGTTTGATGAGAGGAGGTTTCTATCTTGTTTCTTCCCGGGTGTAGTTTCCGTCCTTGTCTTGGTGTTTTCCCCCTATTATCCTTTGTAGGGCTGTATTTGTGGAAAGATATCGTGCAAATTTGGTTTTGTCATGGAATACCTTGATGTCTCCATCTATGGCGATTGAGAGCTTTGCTGGGTAAAGTAGTTTTGCCTGAAGTTTGTGTTCTCTTAGAGTTTGCATTATATCTGCCCAGGATCTTCTAGCTTTCATGGTCTCAGGTGAGAAGTCTGGTGTTATTCTGATAGGTCTTCCTTTATAAGTTACTTGGCCTTTTTCTCTTGCTGCCTTTAATATTCTTTCTTTGTTTAGTACATTTGAAGTTTTGATTATTATGTGACGGGATGTATTTCTGTTCTGGTCCAGTCTGTTTGGGGTTCTATAGGCTTCTTGTATATTCATGGGCATCTCTCTCTTTAGGTTGGGGAAGTTTTCTTCCATAATTTTGTATAAGATATTTGCTGGCCCTTTAACTTGTACATCTTCATTCTCGTCTATACCTATGATCCTTAGGTTTGGTCTTCTCATTGTGTCCTGGATTTCCTGGATGTTTTGGGTTACAGCCTTTTTGCATTTAGTATTTTCTTTGACTGTTGAATCAATGGTTCCTATGGTATCTTCGGCTTCTGATATTCTGTCTTCTATCTCTTGTATTCTATTGTTGATATTTGCATCTATGGCCCCTGATTTCTTCCCAAGGTTTTCTATCTCCAATGTTGTCTCCCTCTGCGATTTCTTAGTTGTTTCTACTTCTGTTTTTAGTACCTGTATGGATGTGCTCAGATCTTTCGCTTGCTTGATTGTGTTTTCATGTATTTCTTTAATAGATTTTTGTGTTTCCTCTTTCATAGCTTCTACTTGTTGGCCCATGTTCTTCTGTATTTCTTTAAGTGATTTTTGTCTTTCTTCCTTATTGTCTTCTTCTTTTTGATCCATCTTCTCCTGCATTTCTTGAAGTGATTTTTGTATTTGCCTTGTAAAGGCTTCTAACTTTTGATCCATTTTCTCCTCTATTTCTTACGAGATTTTTCTATGTTTTCAGCTACCAGCATCCTGACCAGTGATTTTATATCCAAGTCTTGTTTTTCTGGTGTTTTGGGGTATCCAGGGCTTCCTGTTGTTGGCGAACTGGGTTCAGATGCTGTCATGTTGCCTTGATTTCTGTTAGTGACATTCCTTCATTTACCTTTTGCCATCTGGTTATTTCTGGTGTTAGTTGACCTTGTTGTCACTGGCTGGTGTTTGAATCTCCTGCAAGGCTGGGCTTACCTGTTGTTTCTCTACTGGTGGTTATGCGTGATTGCTGCTCAACGGGATCATGAGCTGGCTCCCACCTGCTGACTTTGTGCACGGCCTGAGGTCTCTGGGAATTGTGGGAGAGTGCAGCAGAGCCTCGGTAGGTGCTGCTGGACCTGCCTAGTAGGCAGAGCCTAGCTGATCCCCTCACGTGGTAGCCCCTGATGGAATCTATCTACCTGTGCCTTTCCAGCTGTGTCCTGGTTGCAATATGGAGGCCTGCCACTATCGCTGGTCCGGGGTCCTGGGGAGCTGGGTGGATCTGGCTGCCTCGGTGCACGTCCTAAGCTCACAGGGACGTGCTGCAGAGCCTAGGCGCCTGTGCCCGCCTCTGGGCAGGAGCAGTGCTCCCTGCTCTAGTCCCAGAGGGAGTCCCTACCTGCGCCTTTCCAGCTGTGTCCTGGTTGCAATATGGAGTCCTGCTGCTATCGCTGGTCCGGGGTCCTGGGGAGCTGGGTGGATCTGGCTGCCTCGGTGCACGTCCTAAGCTCGCTCGCAGGGACGTGCTGCAGAGCCTAGGCGCCTGTGCCCGCCTCTGGGCGGGAGCTTAGCAGCGCTCCCTGTTCTAGTCCTAGTCCCAGACAGAGTCCCTACCTGCGCCTTTCTAGCTGTGTCCTTGTTGCAATATGGAGGCCTGCTGCTATTGCTGGTCCGGGGTCCTGGGGATCTGGGTGGATCTGGCTGCACGTCCTAAGCTCGCAGGGACGTGCTGCAGAGCCTAGGCGCCTGTGCCCGCCTCTGGGCGGGAGCTTAGCAGCGCTCCCTGCTCCAGTCCCAGACGGAGTCCCTACCTGCGCCTTTCCAGCTGTGTCCTGGTTGCAATATGGAGGCCTGCTGCTATTGCTGGTCCGGGGTCCTGGGGAGCTGGGTGGATCCGGCTGCCTCGGTGCACGTCCTAAGCTCGCAGGGACGTGCTGCAGAGCCTAGGCGCCTGTGCCCCTAAGTTAATTAATTTGATGTAAATGTTCAGTACAATTTCTGACATTACAAGTAGAAGGCAATAAAAATCTGGAAAGTGTCAGCTGTGAAATATCAAGGACACTACATATTATAAGACTTAGTAAGCAGGCAACTTTGTGCTTATGCTCATAGTGCACAAGGAAGGTATGACATCCATAAGTAACTAGGTGAGAAATCCCAGCAGAAAAGTGGTTCCTACCCCAATGAGCTGAGCCCACTCCTCAGGACTCATACAGAGAAGGAAAGAATCAGTTACTACATGTTATCTTGACACATATTGCTTGGCATGGAGTGTGTGTGTGTGTGTGTGTGTGTGTGTGTGTGTTTGTGTGTGTGTGTGTGTGTGTACGCGCGTCCACATGTGATCATGAACACTCTTACACACGTGAAAACAAAGAAATGTAATTTAAAATAATAAAAAGAAAGAACAAAAGGGAAAATTCATAGACCTAGCCTCCAACCTCCCATCCTTGAACCCCCCACTCCCACTCCCCACACTCAAGTGATTGTACCTCAGGGACTACACAGTGCTCCTCCATCTCACCTGTTAAGCTAATGTCATTTGACTGGTTTGTATAAAAATACATTGTCTAGATAGTCTTTCCTTCAGTCTCTGCTCCACACTTTGTTTCTCCTCCCATGGGCATTTTGTTCCCCCTTCTAAGAAGGACTAAATTATCTACAAATTGGTCTTCTATCTTCTTGAGCATCAATTTGGTCTGTGACTTTTATCTTGTGTATTCCAAGCTTCTTGGCTAATATCCAGTTGTCAGAGAGTGCATACCATGTGTGTTCTTTGTGATAGGGTAACCTCACTCAGAGTGATATTTTCGACTTCCATATATTTGCCTAAGAATTTCATGAATTCATCTTTCTTAATACCCGAGTAAGTACTCCATGCTGATTCTCCCAGAAATTCTTTTATTGTTGAGAATACTTTTTGCTATCCTGGGTTTTTTGTTATTCCAGATGAATCTTGAGAATTGTTTGTTCCAACTCTATGAAGAATTGAGTTGGGATTTTGATGGGGATTATATTGAATCTGTATATTGCTTTTGGCAAGATGGCCATTTTTATATTAATCCTGCGAACCCATGAGCATGGAAGATCTTTCCATTTTCTGAGGTCTTTTTTGATTTCTTTCTTCAGAGGCTTGAAGTTCTTGTCATACAGATCTTTCATGTGTTTTGTTAGAATTACAAGATACTTCATATTGTTTGCGACTACTGTGAAAGGTATGATTTCCATATGTTCTTTCTCAGGCTGTTTATCCTTTGAATATAGGAAGACTACTTATTTGTTTGCATTAATTTTATATCCAACAAGTGCTTGCTGAGAGGAGCCTGATATACCTGTCTACTGAGTGGCTCTGTGAGTACCTGACAAATACAGAGGTGGATGCTCTCAGACAACAATTGGACTAAACATAAGGTCCCCAGTGGAGGAGCTACAGAAAGGACCAAAGAAGCTGAAGTAGCTTGCAGCCCCATATGTAGAACAACAATATAAACTAACAAGTACCCTGAGAGATCCCAGGGACTAAACAACCAAACAAAGAGTGCACAAGCAGGGACCATAGATCCAGCTACATATGTAGCAGAGAATGGCTTTGTTGGACATCAAAGGGAGGAGAGGCCCATAGTCCTGAGTAGGCACAATTCTCCAGGGGGAATTCCAGGACAGGGAAGCAGGAGTGGGTGTGTTGGTGAGCAAGAAGAGGGAGATAGGGAATGAGAGAGAGTATTTTGGTAAAGGAAACCAGGAAAAGGGTTTACATTTGAAATGTAAATAAAGAAAATAATAAAAAAAAAAGGAAGATTGCAGGATCTTTACTATACTTTGGACCTCTGTGTCTCTAGCTTCCCTGAATAAGAGTACTATGGAATATGGTATTTAAGAGGAACTTCAGGTTCTAACTGTGTTTTGCATAATGTGTGAGTGTGTGTGTGTGTGTGTGTGTGTGTGTGTGTGTGTTTGCGTATGCACGCTAAATCAAGTGCATTTGTATGTGAAAATGTATATGTATTTTTGTATGTATATGTGTTTAGTGTGTATGTGTATGTGTGTGTGTGTGTGTGTGTGTGTGTGTGTGTGTATGTGTGTGTGTGACCAGTTGTATGTGTGTATATCTGCATGTTTGCCCCAAGATGTCTGGGTTGTGTCTCTTCCTTTGTCACTCTGCAACTTACATATTGATTTTTCCTTATTGTTTCTGTTTTTTAATTTATTTTTTATTTTAGCTTATGACTTATTTTATTGTCTATCTGTCCTGAATGAATGTTTGTGCTTTATGTTAAAAACTGACATACCAGAAAGCCAAAAGAAGTCATTAGACAGATACAGTCAGCTCTAATATATCCTGGAGGTATTGGGAACTGAACTAAGAACCTCTGTAACAGCATCAAGTACTCTTAATAACTAAGCTACTGTCCAGCTCCCACATTATCTTTTAGACAGAATCTCTCACTACACTTGGAGATTATCCATACTGCAATTACTAACCAGAAAGTCCTTGGGCTCCTCCTCTCTCCATCTCTCCTGGTCTCTCTGTCCTGGGGGATCACAATATTGAATTCTTTAGCCTGTGTTTGGAGATTTAAATGCAGGCTGCCACGCATATATACCAAGGACTTTCCTCCACACCCTCTTAACTACTTTTCAGCCAGAAGTTTTACTGCCACTCTTTACCCATTTCCAAACTTATAATTATAACACCTTATAGTTTTGTGCCTCTGGTTTCTGTAACACCTTGAGTTGCATTCTTTGAAGCCCCCTGTTTCTCTTCAGTGATCTGCCCTGCAAATCTTCATTCATATGACCTACCATTTAAAACATGTTCCAAAGTTGCTACATGTCCAATTTTCATAATCTATTTTAATTTTCATATTTCTGGCTGTTTTAAATTTTTAGTTGGTTTTTAGAAAATAATGCAGATCAATAAGTGTGACTAATTTTCATGCTACTAAATATCCTCTATTCATAGTATTTCTTAGCACTGATTATATTCTTTTTAAAAATTAGCATTTTTGATATTTGAAAAAAATAAAATATGATAGTTTTCTTCTTTCAAAGTAATAGTTGAGAAAATATGGGCCAAGGTATGTGTGTGACATTCAAGCTTCTTGTTAATATTTAAATAGATGTGTATGCTGCATGAAGGAAATACCTATCAATCTGTTTTATGACATTTATAGATATTAAAGAACATAAAACAAAATTAATAATAAATAAGACAAAGCTCATAACTGAGTAAGATTAGGGCTATTCCTAGCCACACAATGATAAAAGTATTGTATTCATTTTACTTCAGTAGAAGAGTATTATTAAGATTATCATTGAAAAAAAGAAATAAAATAATATCAAAATGCATTTGTAGATAAAGGTATTAAATAAAATAAGGCTCTTGACCCAAGTGTAGTCACCAAGATTCATACAGTAATAGGGGTGAGTCTATTCCTTCAGGCTTTGATTGTCTTCCATGAGCACAATATGGTATGTATGCTTTGGACATATATATGTATAAAAGCACACACAAATAAACAAATACATACATGAAATTTAAAGTATGCAAAGAGAAACTTTCATATGTTAAGTACCCAAGTACATGAAGAACATAATTCTAAAAGAATTAATGCAAACAGCATTCTATTGTTGAATGAATATGGATTCTAGCAATTATGAGACAGCAATAACATAAGGAGTGATAGCTTAAGGAGTTAATCACAGCTTTTTTAGACTGAATAAAAATATAATCTGAATTAATATTTACTGTTTTAATATTACCACAACTTTTATTAGTAGTTGTTAATAATGAAAATATATTTGATACTAATATGAAGTTCTATGGCTTAATCTAATGGAGTATATAATATTTTATTTTTCATGTTCACTAAGTGTTTAGAAAGTCTAACAGTCTAAAAATAACTAACAACATAAGTCACTTAAAACATTGCTTAGTACAATGTAAAGTCAATGTTTTGTGTTTGTTTAAAATAAAACTAGGAACCTTAAGAGATGGATCAGTAACTCTTGCTAAGGTGCAAATCTCAATTTCCAGAATAGTCTCAAGTGATTCAGTGCCCTTTTTTGGGCAATGATGGCATCTGCATAGAAACAAATACATATATAAGTGAATGAATGAA
Organism: Apodemus agrarius; assembly: GCA_964023405.1. Taxonomy (NCBI): domain Eukaryota; kingdom Metazoa; phylum Chordata; class Mammalia; order Rodentia; family Muridae; genus Apodemus; species Apodemus agrarius. Next base: position 87,029,829 of record OZ030017.1, on the reverse strand, counting down.
TGAATGAATGCATACCTATTTTAAAAATAACTTGTTCCTACGGTAAGCAAGTACAGATAATATAGATTCAAACTTAGTTTGAATGATTGGAAAATAAAGGAACACTTGCTTCTGCCAGAAGCTTCCATGTAATATTGAGACAACAGATTGATTCTACCCACTGAAGGTTCAAAGTTATGAGAGTTAATCCTAATTACTGACATCATGTCATTCAGAAGCTCCACGTAAACAAGCCTCTGAGGATGCCTGTGCTGTGCTTTCTATACTAGATTAACTAATGCAGATACCCATTCTAGACACGGACACAGAATGTTTTTGCATAAAATATAAAAAAGAATTAAGCTGCACATCAGCACCCATCATTGCTCCCTGACTATGGATGCTATGTTACCACTGCCTAAAGGTCCTGCTGTCATGCCTTCTACTCCATGATAGATTTCACCCTAAAAACAACAAACACTACAAAACAAAAACAAACATGGTGAGTCAAAATAAACTTTTCCTTCCTTAAGTCCTTTTTTGTGAAATATTATGTCATAACAGTGAAAAAATCACTGATAGCAATTGCATAAATATTTTAATCGTTTTCTAACTTTACGCTGTAAAACTTAAGAAAAATTATATTGTCTGGTTATGGAATAGTAATAAATACTTTGACTATCCATTCTGAAGCACTTTAGAGGATCTTAATTGCTACATATTTGTTATGTTGCATAAAAGACAGGGTAGACTTGACAAAACTTTAGGTCAGAATCACCAAATGCTAATAATTCCTGGCTCTAATCCAGTCAAACAATAAAATGAAAGTCACAAAACAAGCTTTTATGCTATACAGAGATCCCTTTCCTGTAATTAGGGCTCTTGGTTAAGAATACAAGGAGACCTTGCTGTCCTAAAAGACTCCACACTTTTGTGAACTTAACGAGGAAAGAAGGAGAATTGGGAGATGGAGTGGGAGAAGAAATAGGAAAGGTAGAAGGAGGGAGACCTGTAGAAGAAAAGCAGAAGGGAAGATAGAAGAGGAGGGAGTAGAGGCAGGGTGGGTATATGAAGCTTCTTTATGTCTATGATCTATGTAACTGGGTCCTTCTTCCAATCCTGCTTCTGAATCCTATGCCTTTTCAAACTGAGAACACACATTACTCCCAAATCTCTATGTATACATTTGAGTAAACTTATTACTACCAAATCATTCACTTCCAGTCCAATGGACTCTCCTCATATATGCACCAATTAGTCCTCTATTAATATTTGAAAAGGAGTCTGCAATTTTCCAATGTTAGAGTTCCAGGATTATTTATTTTCATTGATATATCCATCTGAAGTACAGTCAGATGTATCTCCTGTGTCCTGGGTTCTGTTTCCTTAGCCTATTATCTCCTCACCTTAACATACTATGGATCACAGTTCCCTAAAACACTGCAGAAAGTCTTTAAAGATCCTTATCTAGGACAGCAATAAATGAAAGATTTGATTTCCATGAATAAGTCAGCACAACATTCCTTTATACACTGTTCTGAAAATATACTTTTTAAATTTCTTAACATTAATATGTGATACCTGCTATTCCATCACAGATTAATGCTCTTCTGAAATATATACATGTGTATGTGGTTGTCCATCCATTATTTATCATTTAATATTGTTTATTACTGTTTTGTAGAAGGAAATATATGAGAATAAAACATCCACAGTGAATGGACCTGTCTTCCAAGGAAAGATCAGTGAATTGCAATATCTTCTTAAGGACCAAACAGGAGATATAATAATAGACGAACTCTGATATGAATATTTGGCATACCTATTACACATTGCAATGATACAAGAAGAACATTTATAGTTAAAGCAAAACCTTGTAGGCTGGAAGAGTCTAACTGAGAAGAATTTCCTGAGCCTTCACTGTTCTTCATGAGAAATGACAGTGGAGAGAATGGTAGTGACAGAGGATGATTTTAAACAAGGATGATGATAGGAACAGTTAGTGGAAAGAATAGATGGTGATGAGAGAGGATGATCCTGAGGACAGAAAGTGATGAGAGCAGACAATAGAGTGTGGAGGATGGTGACAGGATGAAGGTTATAGGAGTGAGGGTAAAGAAAGGGACAGGTATAGAGGATTATGGTAAGAGATAAATGATGGAGAAGAGAGATGTTATTCATGAGAAAAAGATAATCCTGAGGATGAAGGAGAGATGTGGTATGCATGTAGGGTTACTGCTGTTTTTCGACATGCTCCATTTTCTCCCTCAAATTGTCCAAACACTGCTGTGCACACTAAGCTGGAAGGATGAAGTGGAGTCAGGAAAAGTTTAGGTCTGCAGGATTCCATCTTGTCCAGCTGGGAGTTTGGCGTGTGGGGAGGCAATTCTCTAGAGTTCTTAATGGTTCAGCTGTTTGAGATGAAGTTCTCTGATGTTCTTCAGTGAAACAGTTCTCTTAGATAATCTTACCTTGTGCTCATACACTTTATTTAGGACCAACTTTATATGGACCTTGGAGAATGGGAAGGAATTTTCAGAATAACTGAAAATCATTGGCTGGATTTATTTAAAGTACCCTGCAAATCCCTCATTCTCAGGACTGTCATTTCTGGAATGCCAGGCACTTGCTAGGCCGGTTCTCATCAAGAAAAGAGGGGCTTAAACTTGTAAGTCTGTCAAGTACTACTCAACCCACCCTAGGGTTGAGTAGGGTTGGCTCCCCAGACAAGGCCAGAGAAGGGGAAGCTCTGCTGATACTGTTGGTAAAGGGAGTCCTTCTCTTTTGCACAAACTTCACAGGAACTATGTAGCCATGGTAGACATCAATCATCAATATCATGATTTACACACAGAGAGAGGATGATTGTCAGAGATTATGATGGAGGGAGAAGGTGATGATGACATAGCATGATGCTGAGAGAGCATGATGCTGAAGAAGGGTGATGTGGAGAACAAGAAGGGTGATGTGGAGAGATGTTGAAACAGTATGTTGGATACAAAGTGCTGTGAGAGAGAATTGTGAATAGAGAAAGACTGATTGTGACAAATAATGACAAAGACAGAGGTTGAATGTGATGGTGAGATAGGGTGATGGTTAGAAAGAGTTGTGATGAGAGAGAAGGTATAGGTGAAAGTGGATCATCATGGTGTTTATATGGTGGAATGTTTTTCCTACTTTAAATTACACCATACCAGTTCATAGAGTAACACAAATAAACATAGGTTTTCTAAGCTTATTTTAACCTTGAAATTTTTCCTTTGAATTTCAACTTAATAACTTTTCATGGTTGCACAATTGGCTTTTAAACAAGTGCAAGATTTATACCATCCTTAACAAAATTCAAATTCTAGGTACAGTTTTTCCCATTTCCACACACAATTTTATAGAACTTACCATAGGTGAAGCAGATGTGAAGTGATGCATGATCATCATATGTATCTTGGCATGTTAGTCAGTGTTCAGTTGCTGTGAAGAGATCCAATGACTACAGCAACTCTTAATTGGGGTTTGTTTATAGTTTCAGATAAATTGTCATTGCCACCTTATCAAGAAGCATGGTGCTGTGAAAATAGATATGATGCTGGATGATTAGCTTAAGAGTTCGATATCCTGATCCACAGGTAGAAGACAGGGAAGGAGACTGGGCCTAGCTTGAGCTCTAAAAAAAAAAAATCCAAAGTCCAACCCAAGGGGCACATTTCTTCCAACAAAGCCATATCTACTCCAAAAAATAGTGCTACTCCCTAAGCAATCAAATCTATGAGTCCATGGAAGCTATTCATATTCAAACCACCACATTAGTGAATAAAATAATCGAAAGCATCAATATTAAGATAGGCCCAAGTAGCAGCAAGTACCTGAATGGTACCTCTTAAAGAGTCCATGGTGATATAAAGAAACCTCAAAAAAATTTTAAAGGCAACAGAGAATTCAGATGAGACACACCAATTTTTCTCTCCTGTAAAGATAGAGTAAAAAGATACAAGCCATGACAGCAGCAGGTACAGTTGATGGGTGGCAGTGGTACCTAGGTTCATGCAATGACCTGGATTGGAGCAGCAAGAAGCAAATGTTTGTGTAGATAAAGCAGTTATATGGAGAGCAGATTGTAGGGTCATCAGATGCTGCTTAATTACCTCTGCCTGAGTAGTAGCTTAAAGTATTTGCAATAAAGATAAAATTTCTCACTCCCCTGTGTACCTTATAGCATGGGTAATAAAGCCTTAATGGTCATGGTGCTGTGATTATTTCCTTGCGGTGTTTATGAGCTCAACACCCACATTTCCTCTTCATTGTCTCTCGTGCTGAAGTTGGCCTCCTTCTGCTCCTCAGTGCCTGTTCCATATTTTAAATATTGTGTCCATATTTTTTTCCTGATTTGTCTCTACTTCAACCTTTTCCTATTTCTCTACCACTTCCTTAACCTGTCTAATCTGTCTGTCAGCATCTGATTAAAATATAAAACAAAATAAGATCTGTTTTAGGAATTTACTGATTTATAATTTTATGTGAATGTTTGTGTGAGTATGTGTTGTTGCATATGTGAAGGTCATAGCATTACCCAAGGTGTTTTCCACAATAACTCTCCAAATTACTTTTGAAGATATGATCTTTCACTGAGCCTAGGCTTCACCTGTTCAAGAATACTGGATGAATAGGAAGCCCCAGGGAAGCTCCTGTCCTTACTTCTCCCTGCACTGTGATGGAAAGTGTACATGGCAATGTCGGGGTTTTAATGTGAGTGCTAGGGATTTTTGCTCATCTCCTTTTAAGTTCATAGCAAGCACTTCACAGTGAGCCAGAGCCCAAATACTGAGTTTACATTTAAACATAAAAGACAGTGATCAGAAAATATCTTCTTTTCTTTTTGGGTTTCAGCAACAAGCAGAACTAAGAAATGTTAAAAAAAATGAATTACTCCTTCTAATACATGACAATTCACAATGATTGTTGTTCCAGCTGCACACTGATTATAACTCAGAGGCTGTTTTTTTCACCATCTAGGATCATACACAATTTAAAATACATCTTCATTTAGGTGTCTTTATAGCCTTCCCAGCCATAATTGATATTTATTTTCAGTAAGGAAGTTGTTGAGTTTGCAGGTTATAGTGATAATTAACCAAATGTTCTGGAGAATGACCTATTCAATATCTCTTTAACCTGTGTTGCATAAATTTCCCTTCACAGCCCCTGATTCTTTCTTATTCTCACTCACCTGATAATAATAATGTGGCATCGGATTGAATTAATGCACATTTATCAAGCACATTTATCAAAATTCCTAGTGAACAAAAAGAGAGAGAGAGAGAGAGAGAGAGAGAGAGAGAGAGAGAGAGAAAGAGAGAGAGAGAGAGAGAGAGAGAGAGAGAGAGAGAGAGAGAGAGAGAGAGAAGCACAGAGAGACAGAGAGACAGGGAAAGAGGGGAGTGAGAAGAAAGTAAGAAAGAAGGATGGTAATAGCTCAATATCTCAGGGTTAAAGGCCCTGGCTGTTCTTCTGGACAACCTGGCACTGATTTTTTGTCTCTGCATGGCATCATAAAACCATTTGTAATTCTAGATCCTGGGGAATCTATTACCATGTCCTGTCCTCCACAGTCACTGCACAAATGTGCTTTATAGATTCCCAGGCATGTAAAATGATCATATATATATGTGTGTGTGTGTGTGTGTGTGTGTGTGTGTGTGTGTGTGTGTGTATACATATAAATATATGTGTACACACACACACACACACACACACACACATATATATATATATATATATATATATATATATATATAATGTTTTTTAAAATACATTTTGCATAAGAAAAACAAAGAAAAGGAGAGAGGGAAGAAAGAAATATAAAAACTATAAATGTGCTAATTATTTACATTTTTAGTTTTTAGAACTTCTACTTGGATGTCTTCTTATCAATCAGGTTTTTGCTTTGTTGGTTGTTGAGGTTCATTACAGCTTTTCTTTCTTAACATTATTTTATAATTCTTGAATGTCATTCAATGCCTAATTGAGTATATTTCTTCCTTGACAGTTTGATTTTTTTTTCTTGAATATAGTATTACAAACACATGCCTTCAAATAGTTTAAATCTACTTCTTGCATGGAATGTACTCCTAAGAAGGCCCATGTTATCTTGGGGGTTTCTTTTCTCTATTTTATTGTTATTTAAGTGACAGCATTCCAGTGATTTGGGGGAAAAAAGACACAACCTCAGTGGGAATGCATGTGTATATGTTGTTATTTTGTGGCCCAAGAGTTTGGGCTTTTAGTTAATTTGAAATGTACTCAAGTTGACAAACAAGACTAGCCATCACAGTAGATTTCTGTTGGAAGGGACAACATGTACTATGTTAAAAATGACGTTGTAGGGAGCTAGAGAAATATCTTTTCCAGAAGGACAGAATTCAGTTCCCAGAAGGCAGCTCACTACTACAAGTAATTTCAGCTCTAGGAAATCTGACACTCTATTTGGTTTCTTTGGACATTCTCATGCATGTGCATGTACACACAAAGCACACTCAGACAAAAATAATACCTAGCTTTTTATTAAGAAGGGAATCAGATTTTGTTTTCTCTAGGCTGTCCTCCCGAGGAGAAAATAAGTCAGAAGAACAATGATTTCGGCCACCCAGACACTCCAAGACTCCCAGGGACTGAACCATCAACCAAGGGGCACACATGGTTCTAGCCAAAAATGTGGCAGAGGAAGGCCTTGTTGGGCATCAGTGGGAGGAATGGTCCTTGGTCAGGTAAAGGCTCAACAGAGGCCTGAACAAAGGGAAACTGAGGGGGGAGGGGAGGGAGAGTGTTGGGTGGAGAGGCAAATATTTGGAGGCAACTGGAAGGAGGAAGTGGAGGGGTTGGGTGTCTTAGGGGTGGGAGATATCAGGAAAGGTTTTACTATTGGCAGTGTAAATGAAGATATTCAATAAAAAAAATCAGATGTAAGCCACATGAATCTACTTGTCTATGTGGTGACACATTTTATAATACTCGGAGACCATTTTGTCAGTTCCTAGTCAGTTCTTTGTATCTGGATAACCTTTCTATTTTGTCTTAGGGATACCACATTCCTCTAACCTTTCACCATCAGCAGGTGACCCTTCAGACTGACAAAACTGGAACCCAAGTCTGTCTAAAATGAATAAATAACTCCACCTATTTTACATTTACATTATTAGTATCTGGGCTCAATCACATATTTGAGCCACAATATTCATAGCAGTTACACATTAAGACAGTATTTTATTTGCTACTTTATTTTAGGTAATATAAGGGAAGTAGCATTATTATTTAAAGGAAAAGGATAGATATGCGACAATGCTTGGCAATCTAAGAAAAATACGAAGGAGACTACAAATCCACTTCAAGTACACACATACACACACACACACACACACACACACACACTCATGCACACACTCATGCACACGCGCGCACACACATGTAATGATGATGTACAACTTCATCTTGCTTGAAAATTCATCCTGAACTAAATGCAAGGATAATTTTAGAAGATGCAATAGAAGCTTTATGATTTAGAGCCTTAGAATTAATGTTCCAGGAATGTTACATGTGTTTACCTTTAACTCTCTTCTCATTAGTTCTTACTTTCCCACAGCAGACTGGTTATATACACCTTCCTCCTGGCTGAGTTTACAACTAAGCATTCACTTAGTTTTTGATTTTTACTTTTTTCTTCTCATCTTGATGTTCAAGTTACTCAGTTATCTTTCTTGACTTAAAAAAGTATGATAGGAGCTGACTAATATCCCTGACCTCAAGCAGTACTATAGAGCAATTGTGTTAAAAACTGCATGGTATTGGTACAGCAACAGGCAAGTAGATCAGTAGAATAGAATTGAAGACCCGGAAATTAACCCACAGACTTATGGTGACTTGATAAAACTTTGATAAAGGAGCTACAACCATCCAGTGGAAAAAAGATAGCCTTTTCAACAAATGGTGCTGGTTCAACTGGAGGTCAACATGCAGAAGAATGCGAATTGACCCACTCTTATCTCCTTGTACTAAGATCAACTCCAAGTGGATCAAGGACCTCCACATAAAACCGGACACACTGAAACTAATAGAAAAGAAACTGGGAAAGACCCTGGAGGACATGGGCACAGGGGGAAAGTTCCTGAACAGAACACCAATTGCTTATGCTCTAAGAGCAAGAATAGACAAATGGGACCTCATAAAATTACAAACTTTCTGTAAGGCAAAGGACACAGTCTGAAGGAAAAAACAGCCATAAACAAATTGGGAAAAGATCTTCACCAACCCTACATCTGACAGGGGGCTAATATCCAATATATACAAAGAACACAAGAAGTTAGACCCCAAAGAGCCAAATAACCCTATCAAAAAATGGGGTACAGAGCTAAACAAAGAATTTTCACCAGAAGAAATTTGGAAGGCCGAGAAACACCTTAAGAGATGTTCAACATCATTAGTCATCAGAGAAATGCAAATCAAAACAACCCTGAGATTCCACATCACACCAGTCAGAATGGCTAAGATTAAAAACTCAAGAGACAACAGGTGCTGGCAAGGATGTGGAGAAAGAGGAACACTCCTACACTGTTGGTGGGACTGCAAGATGGTACAACCACTCTGGAGATCAGTCTGGCAGTTCCTCAGAAAATTGGGCATGACACTTCCAGAGGAACCTGTCATACCACTCCTGGGCATATACCCAGAGGATTCCCCTGTATGCAATAAAGACACATGCTCCACTATGTTCATAGCAGCCTTATTTATAATAGCCAGAAGTTGGAAGGATCCCAGATGTCTCTCAAACAAAGAATGGATACAGAAAATGTGGTATGTTTATACAATGGAATACTACCCAGCAATTAAAAATAATGAATTAATGCAATTTGTAGGCAAATGGTTGGATCTGGAAAATATCATCCTAAGTGAGTTAACCCAATCACAAAAGAAAACACATGAAACGCAATCACTGATAAGTGGATATTAATGAACCCAGAAGCTCTGAATATTCAAGGCACAATTAACAAGTCAAAAGATTCCCAAGAATAAGGAAGGAAAGGACCCTGGTCCTGAAAGGACTGGATCCAGTTTTATAGGAAAGTACCAAAATAGAGCATAGAAATGGTGGGGTGGTGATTGGGGAATAGGCGGGGGGGGGGGGTGGTGGGGTGGGGTGGAAGAGGACATATGGGACATATGGGATGTATGGTGAGGGGGGAACTGGGAAAGGGGAAAGCCTTCGGAATGTAAACAAAGAATATAGAAATTTAAAAAAAATGTTAAAAAAAAGAAAAAAATAAAAAGAAGGCTATGACAGGTCTGAGTATGAAATGCAATCATAAGAATTTGGTTTCAGACCACGACAACCAACATAAGAAAATCCAGAAACTGTTAGGTGGAGAAAGTCATATACAAGGGGCTGTGCTGATATCAAAGTTTTCTCATAGTGTATGTGATAACTCAGCAAGCTGAGTTCCTTGCTTCTCTCCTGTCAACCACTTCCAAAGACAGCAGCCATCTACCCTATTTCCCTTTCAGACAAATAAAGTATTTGCCTATGTCCTTCATGGTTGATTTTCTTCATCCTTTGACACTAGAGGGAAACACACACACACACACACACACACACACACACACACATTGGACAATTGAATAGAGGCTTTTGCAGGGATTCTGTTTCTATGTATATTTGTGTTAATGTGTATTGTTTAAGGCAAACAAACCTACTCTTACTTTAATACCTGTCTGTCTGTAAGTTGTTATAGAATTACTAGGATTTGTCATCATGAAGGGCAAGTCAGAAATTCACCCTAGAATTCACTAATATTACTAAAATCGATTTGTTTAAAGGTTACTAATATGGACACACTTTGCAAACAATTCACCATTCAAGCATAAAAACATGTCTCTGATCTCCAGAAACAACACAAAACACAAAAGCATTATGACATACATCTATACTCACAATACTGCGGAATAAGGGCTAGCAGGATCTTTGAGGATCCCCTGACAGCCAGTCCTACAAATCAGTTAGCTCCAATTTCAGGGTGATCTCTTTTATCAGAAATTAAAGAAGGGAGTCATTGAGGAAAATTAGGATGCCAATCTTTGATGTACACACACACACACACACACACACACACACACGCTAATAAAAAATTACTTCATATGAATTCCTTAGTTTTCAGCAGTTTGATATATCAAAAGATAAATGGTTTATATTTTTTGGATTAGCATATGTTAAAGTAATATCAGCACACAGTATGATCTGCCGATATTGTATTATAGAACGCAAAAAAAAAAAAAAAAGCCAGGAGCTACTGTTTCAATTTCCTTAGTTTTGTGCTGAATAACTTCCTGTACAGAAATGAGCAGTGTTACACTTAGTTACAGTTTCACTTGGGAGGAAAAAGAAACCAAAAAGCAAACTCAGAAGTATGGCAATAATTATGGTAGAGATGGGTCTATGTACTTACTATTCCTTGTCATTTGCATGATATTATGGAAGTAAGCACCAATACGATTGTATACTATTAAATATTATTAAGCATTTCAAGCATCAAACTGCCTCTACAGTACATGCTTCTTTCTTAAATACTGTAAGTAATCTTAAAGATATAAGACTCCAAGGGATTGTGAAAACACATCCATCTTGATATGTCAACTGTCAAGTATGGCTACTTTGTAGCAATGCTTAACAAAAAGAAGACAGATACTACATGTGCACATATAGGGAAGAGGAACACTCACTCCTTACATTAAAGTGCATATTTACCCAACTGTCCTTAAGGTTTGAACAGGACGTTAGGGAACCTTGCAAAGTTCATAGGACAAGGTCTATGTGTTCTAATTACTTCAAAATCGATATGAAATTTTTGGATGGCCCGTTGCAGGTACAAACTGTCTTTCAATATTAAAAATAGTAAAACAACCCTTTATAACATTAGGATATATCTTACTCTGACCTAATTTCAGAAGATAAAATAGACTGGTATTTCTATCAATATAGCACTGATTCTCCAAATTAAATACTCTGTGTAGGAAGATAAATCATGAGAGATTCACACTAAGTATTCTCTTTGATACAGAGCATCTAAGACCTGTGTGAAGACAGCCAACTTTCTTTAGTTTTCTCCAATAATTGAAGAAATGTGCTTTGTTGTTTCATGGTGCAAATTACTTCTTAATCCTGTGGCAGGTAAATAAAGCCTAGAGAAATCTACATCAAAATCAACAGTAAAAGAAGCCATTTTGCAGAAAATCCTTGGAAGTCCTCAAACAATGAACTGAATGTGAACAAACAAAATGAAACAAACTAACTAAAAACAACAACCCAGGGTGGACAATCAGAAGATGAGGTGGTTTCTAAGTGAACAACCTCTAGAAAGTGTAAAGTATCCCTGACTCAGCCCTTTGGAAGTTTTGCTCTTAGCTTATATACATTTTCCCATCTTAGGATAGCACTCACTTTTCTAAAGAGATGTCTCTATTTATACTTCTAGCCCTGTGTACATAGTACATTTTTTTTTTTCTGAGAGACAGAAACCTAAAAAGACCAGTTTGGTACAAATACCAATGAGTGTTGCCTGCACTCAGGTTTGTACTTTTAACAATATAAGGCTACATTTCTGGGTGAGTTTGCAAGACTTGTTCCTTACATCAGTCACTAAGGTATCATTCACCTGTGAACTGACAAAGATCTAATGGAGAGATAGGTACATAAGAAACCAATTTCAAGAATTTGTTTTGATTTCAAAAAAAAAGGAAAGGAAACAGAGCCTAACTTGATTTTCAACTGCTCTGTCCTTATATAACTGCCTAAAGCTTGTTAAAATTAACTCCTTCTCTGCCCTTTAAGCCATGCTCATTATATCCCATTTCTTTTCTGGGATATAATGATGTTTAGGAGACATCAGTGTGCAATAGTTGAGAACAATTAACTATTTGCCATTGATAAAGAATTCTCTGGAAAAAAACAGATATTGGGAAAAATGATTTCTTTTTGTAAAAGTTGCTGATGAAAGAAAGTCATGAAAATGAGTGTAAGCTTAGATCCATGAGGAGAAATACAAGGCAAAAGCAAGACAACTGGTAGAATGGAGGAAACAGATCAAGAGGGAGACAGCCTGTAAACAAGGAGGAAATAAAAACAGAAACACTGTCCTCACTACTGAACACAGGCCAAAGCTTAAAGACAAAGAATTACTGCTGAGGAGTCTGCTTTGTAGAGTGTTTTCTCCCTCAGGGGACAGCATAATACTGTCTTGGGGTAGACATTAACTAGACCAGGTAGTCATGGACAGGTCTTCGGAAATAGCAGTAGAGCTATTGATGTGCCCCAATAGAAGGACATAGGGGAGGGTTGCAATACCCTCACATGGGAATTATTACATCTTCCTAACTTCCCTCACCTTGAAGTGATCTTGAAACATGGTAGATTAAGTAAGAAGTAGAGTTCATTGCATGGATCTTCATTGTAGCATCTAAGATGTCATAATCTAGATGGGGTTGAACTCTGGTGATATACCTGTTTTGGGACCACTTATTCACCTTAATTTCTTTCTCTAGTGTTCAATACAATTATTGGTTCACCAAAGTGGCCTTTGTTGGAATCACACTTTGGACTACTGTTGATGTGCTTTGGGAAGTGAACAGAAGTTTATATCCCTGACACAAGGGTAATCAGCCAAATAATACAACACTTAGAGTAAGTGTACCAGAAACCAGTAAACTCTATGGAATCAATCCTCATTCATACCACCATATTACACTCTCTGCTCCCTGTAGGCTCATAGTGATATCATAATGCAAAATGCATTTAGTCCAATTTCAAAAGTCCTCATATCCTATCACAATCTCAGGCTGTTTAAATGTTAAAATACAAATTGTCTTCTGAGATTCATGCCATTCTCTTAACTACACTCCCTCCATAAAATTAAAATATAAAACAAATCACCAACTTCCTTCATACAATGGCACAGTATGTATATATGGGTCTAAAAGAGGGTAAAAAGCATAAAGAGAAAAATTTGGGCCAAAGCTAGGAAAAAGAGCACTACGGTGAATTTAAAGCTCTTCAATTTCATGTCTGATGTCAAAGTTCTATTCAGAATTTCAACTCTTTACAGTTTTGTTGACTGTAACAATATTCTCTCTCCTAGCCTTGTTCCATACCCAGTGTGCAGCTCTCTGTAGGTATTCTAAGATTCTGGCATATCAGATTCTACAGCATAATCCATGCTTCACTGAAACTATGCACTGTAATGGTCTTTGTGGTCCTCTATTCAGTGATACCCCTAGCATTCACCTGGCCTTAGAAGATTTCCTTAAACATGGAGCAAAATTCGATTACCCTGTCTTATTACTTGACTCTATAGCCTGAACTACATGATCAAAGCTTCTATATTCTTTGATGCGATTTACACTCACCCCCTCTTTCAAGGACACATCAAGTTTCTGTTGTTAATGATTTCCTCCAATCCTTGAGCTTTACTTTAATTTCTATTCTTCATAAGCTAGAAGCTTAGCGGGGTGGCATCATTTCTTGATTATGCCTAGTATAAGGTTTTTGTTTAAAGTTTTATCTCTTTGAGCATGGGACTTTAGCTCAATTACATTTCCTGCTCCTCCTTTTCTCTTCAGACTTTACATTATGTATTTCTCTCTGTCTAGCTTGCTTCTTTTCATTGTAGAGCTGGATAAGTTACCACTAATAACCATGTGACACTTTCCATACTAGGCTGTCAACACCATTAGTTCAACACTGTACAATTTAGCTTCAGGCAGACATTTAGGCGAAGAACAGAAAGTAGTTGTACTTTTTGACAAAATATCACAGGAGTGGTTTCTAGGCCACTTACTAACATTCTTCCCCTCTGAAATTTCTTAAGTTGGATACACAGTAAAAATTGCTCTCAGCTCTGTTTTCTGTGCTGCTATTTGAATAGCCCGTTAAGCATTATTTAAAGTCTCCAACAACTTTACTAGTGCAGTGTCCCAATGTCTTCCATATTGCTATAACAAATGACATGGTCAGGTCTATCACAACAATACCCCAGTCTCTATAACCAACATGTCTTAGTCACCATTCTGTTGTTTTGAAGAGACATTGTGACCAAGTCTGCTCTTATAAATGAAACTATTTAATTGGAAATTGGTGGTTTGCTTGAAGTTTCAGAGGTTTATTACATTATCACAATCATGAGGAAACATGGTGTTAGATCAGTAGCATTGCACTATATTCTAATTCTTAGGTAGAAAACAAATGAGATTTGTGTGGGATGGGCTATTGAAACCTCAGTGCCCCCCTATGGGACACACTCCCTCCAAACAGACCACACATACTCATCTTTCTTACTGATCCTACTTCCTGGTGACTACAAATTCCTATACACTACATTTTTATTCAAAACACCAGAGATGTTGACTCATTTCTTCAGTTATAGTAACCACAGTTTTAAGCAATAAGAAAATTGTGCTCAATGGTCATTCAAATACAGATAATCCACATCAGGTACTATTATGAGAGTAGAGTGTACGTTCCATATCAATATTCTGGTGGATAAAACTTTGAGACTGTTTTTAAATTTCATCTTAAATATTTAGCCCCATTTATTTCCCTATCAAATGTTCATTGTTTTGTTTTTATTGCTGTATTTTTTTCCAGTGAAAGGGCAAGTCAAGAAACTTTTTCTAGATTTAAATTACATTTTCTGAGCAGGCCAAACTTACAAACAAAATTAGGTAGAAAAACTCCAAAATACTTAATCTACTTTTTGTGTTCTAGGACTGTGCACTAGGATTATATTATTTTGAGAAGTGGCCAAAGTACTTTTGATATGCATATGTGGCTTTACAATTAAGAATGCCATCTCATTTTCTAAATCATAAGCCAATGTCTTAATGTGCTGAGACCTGCTGGCTAAGAAAAGACTGGTGTCCCAGACAATAAATGAGGAAAAGTAGGCTGTTGCCTCTTATTTACTCGTGGAATACATATCCATTAGTCTCATTAATTCATGAGCACTCCTTATTTTAACACTATCAAGGGTCTGTGGCATTTAAGTCACCTTTAGTTCTAACCTGACATTTAACTCACACCAAAATTAATGAATATTTTGGGACTGTGGAGCAAATGCAATAATTTCTTGGAGCTAGTAGCTTTAGAATCAGAGCAGGGTCACATTATTTTTGGCACAATTACTTTAAAGTAAAACCACATAAGTGACTTTTTGCCAAAGTATCATTGTGGCTTGTTGCTTGGTATCAGAACTTCTACATTTTCACACTCCATTATTTTGAAAGAAGGGGTCAGTACACTGAAATACAGTATCTCAATATGAATCAATAAAATTTTCAATCTTTCAGTCATCAAATTTCCAGGATTTTTAACAAATAATACACAATAGACATCTAGTGATTGAAAAGTTAAATAATTAAAAATTTATTGCGTCAAAATTAATCATTAGCAGAAATATAGTCTATTTCAAAATGACTAACTGTATAACTTTTTCTGGGAAAATAAACAGACATTTATTTAGCTCAAAAGTGAGTCATGACAATCCAAAGTCAATTGCACCCAAGTCAGGCAGTGACTCAGTATTCATTGGAGGTAATTTACAGTACTGTAGGTTGCACACAGGAGCATTGATAACACAGTGGCAGCTATTTCACTGGAAAACTCTACACCAGCATGAGTAGTACCTGTGACAGGGGCATCCCTGGAACTTGCTGCACAACTTGAAGAGAGGTTGTCTAGTCTGATGACCTAACCCTAGGCTTTCAGGAACTTCCTGAGCCTGCGGTTTTTCTCTACCTTTTAAGCACCATGTTCTCTTGCTTCTGAGATTATGAGTTTTCTCACCCCTTCAGCAGACCATGTTGAGAAAAACAAAACAAAAAACAACAAAAAAACAGTGCTTGTTCTCATTGCTAACCATAGTATTCAATGTCTTGTTTATGAATCATAGAATCCTAATGGTATGGGATTATGACTAGTGTGTCTACTCAGCTCCTGATGGCCACGAAGCAATGTGAGAGACAAAATGGCAGCAGATAAAATAACATTCTTCAGAGTCTAGCACCCAATAACCTACTCCCTTTACCTACATCTTACCTGGGAGTGTCCATATATTTATGATTCCATCAGAAGGTTAAATGTCTGATAAAGTGATTCCATCCTGATACCATAACATCTGAATCTTTTTGCTGCAAGCACTGCTGAATTGTGTTCTATGCTGATTAGTAGTAATTGTCTCACTGCCTGACTCTGGAATCACAAGAAAGATAAGCCTCTGGGAATATCTGTGATGATATCTCCAGAAGGAGCTGAAGAAGTTTGCAATACTCAACCTAAGTGAGGTTGGCATCATTTTATGGGCAAAGTTTCAAGACTACAAAAAAAGAAAAAGGAAAGTAAGCCAGTGCCCACATTCACCACTCTGCATTTCATGGACTGTGGACACACCCTAGACAGATATGTCATAGTCCTGCCATGATTCTTTCTCATGGCAGGACTATGATAGTGTAATTTCAGTTACTGAGCTAAGATATACACTCCACCCTGAAGTTGTTTTGTCCAGTCCTTGATCCAAGCAAGGAGAAAAATAATTGATACATAGAACAACCATTTACTTGCTGAGCTTCTGTGGGATGTCTTAGCACCAGTCCAGAGCATTTGGATGGTTACAATCAGAAATACAGTTTGTCAGGTCTTAGAATTTTCAAAATCAGTGAAGTTTGGATATCTACTGAGGAAATGCATCATAGTTCACTTACATTACGTTTCACTGCCTCCTTCCCTGGAAAAGGAGTGTGGGAACTCTCAATGGTATCTTCTGGATCCATTAACCCTGCTTATGAGAACTATTCCCTGATTACCTCCATATCTCTTAAATACCCAACTCCCTGTGTGCTGGATGAACAGGTAAGATTTTAACATACAAATTTTAGATAGGCATAAATAGTCTGAACATGACAAAGTTGTATTCCATTTTCCAGGTAGAGAAACTGAGTATGATGGAATTTGGGGTCACGGTGAGAATGTTAATTAAAAATTCCAAGGTATCCACTGAAAACAGGTTTCTCAACCAAAGGCTGAGAAATAACAAATGTATTTTTCCCAAATCTAGTACTTATTATCTGGAATGGAGTCTGCATGGCCAATCTTACATCATTTGTTCCATCTGGCTAACAAGTTAAGATGGCAAATTGAATTCAATAGAAGTGAACTTGAGAATGTTTATGGGCTTTAGATAATGCCCTTTATTTGCACCTGTTCCAGAGAGAGGAGACGTATTCAGTGTGTGATATCTCTCCACATGCTAACCCAGATGGTTACCTGAATCTGGGCTCTCATGCTACTAGTCAAATACTTTATCAACTGAGCTTCTTTTCCAGCCCTGTAAAAGTGGATTTTCCTACTTGCTCCATATAGTTAAGATGCCTTTCCATAAGTGCTGCTTTGTTCAATTTTATGGAAAGGCACAATGGTTATGCCATTTCTTTGGTCTTCCTTTTATTTTATACATTTCATGTCACCTTAACACATACTTTATATCTGATAGTCTGTTTCAAATGAATTAAGCTCCAAGACACATCAGAAAATTATGGAGGATTAAAAGAAAATTTCTACTCCTCTATAGCAAGGAGTAGGAAAAAATAATCTATCTGGTTGGGGAGAAAATTGCTCAGTGGGGACTGGAGCTGCAGAGATATAGCTAGGCAGGCAATACAAAGTGTTATCTAGTTTTTCTTATTTACATGGTCAAAATAAACACTTATTTCTCAATGATTATTTATATGGCATGGCATTTGTAAATATGCCTGCAGAAGGGCACACATCACCAATGAATGCATTTTTCTTCTTTTTCACAAAAAACAGTTTAATTTCACTTTAAATAAAAACAAAGTTGTGGATAGGCATGTAGCTCAATTTGGGGAATGCTTGCTTAGCATAAATGCAGCCCTGGGCTTTATCCCCAGTATCTCATAAAATCAGCATAATGGTTTGATTGAACAATGCCAGCAATCTGGAAGTAGAGTTAGGATCGAGTTTAAGATTATAGAGCCATCCTCAATATATAATGAGGATTGATTACAGGAGGCTATGCCCAATGACTATTTTGTGGATAAATTTTTGTGTTTCTAGGCATATGTGAATATATGTCCAGATGCAAATAACTGTAGAGGCAAACAGATTAGTTGAACAAGGAGCATCAATTTTGATGCTTTTCTCCACAGGCACTGATGCACCCAGTCTTTTTATTTTTTTTTTATTTTTTTTTTATTTTTTTTTACACAAGATCTAGTGATTGATCTCACATCTTCGTACTTGCAATGCTAGCAATTTTATCATATGACCTATCTCTCCAGCCTAACTAATATTTTGAAGCCAATAATCATCTAGGACAGTGGCCCTCAACCATCTTAATGCTGTGATCTTTTAATAGTTTCCCATTTTGTGGTGAAACCAAATCATAAAATTATTTTTGATACAACTTTATAACTGTAATTTTGCTATTGTTGTGAATTATAATAAAATGATTGTGCTTCCCAGTGATCATTGGTTACCTCTGAATGGATTGTTTGAACCCAAGAAGTTGTGACTCATTGTTTGAGAACCACTGCCCTGAGTAGATACCCTTGATAGGCTTTCAGGTTTCAGAATGGGAATGGGCTGCTCTTTTTTACCCAAAGGCCAGATACTGTCTTTTTTAGAGAGTGACCAGAGCTTCATTTATGCTTCAAAAATATGTGTCACACCCATGGCTGTCAGGAAGAGGGACATATTTTCCAATGTGCTTTTAAGAAACATCATGCATTTTTCTACTGTCCCTTATTAGGATACAGAGAACAGGGCTATCTGTGATCAATAATAAAGAAAACACATGAATAAATACAGAATTTAATCCTCTAAGCTCATAGAATCACAAATAGAATGCAAATATTAATAGCAGGCTGTCAAGCATATTGACCATGCAGAGGTGACTGTGAGAATATTATTTAGTCTCTCTCCACAAGCCCAGGGAGAGCAGCAACCTGGAAAGACATGATGCAGCAATGTAGGGGAATACCAGACAGGGAAGCAGGAGGGGTTGATTAGGGAATAGGGGGAGGGGAGTTGGCTTATGGCATTTCAGAAAAGAGGAAATTATTTGAAATGTAAATAAAGAATATATCTAATAAAAAGAATATAGAACTCAAAACAACACAAGAATAGTTTGCAGTCTTTAGACATGCTTTATCTTCTAAAATCTTGTTCTAATAGCCTCAGTACCTGAATTCAGATTCCCAGCATCCATATGAAAGAAGCCAAGTATGGTGACTGTATGGGAGCCCAGGGCTGAAGGAGTAGAGACAGCAGATCCTGGGGATTTACTGGTCAATCAATCTAAATAAAACAGTGATTTCCAAGTTCTATGAGATGTTTTGTGTTTAAATAAGTCATTCAGTGATAGAAGACGCCCAATAGTAATGTCTTTTCTTTGACAAGCACAGTCCTACACACATGTGCAAACACATTATTATGGTTTTTTTGCAGGTGTTCTGATTATCTATTTTTTAATTTTTAATTTTTTATTTGATATATTCTTTATTTACATTTCCATGATTTCCCCTTTCCTGGATCCCTGCTCCCTGAAAGTCCCATAAGCCCCCTTCCCTCTCCCTGTTCCCCCATTCACCCCTTCCCACTTCCCTGTTCTGGTATTCCCCTACACTGCTGCACTGAGCCTGTCCTGAACCAGGGGCCTCTCCTTCTTCTTGGACATCATTTGATATGTGGATTGTGTCGGGTAGTTCAAGTTTCTAGGCTAATATCCACTTATCAGGGAGTGTATACCATGTATGTTCTTTGGAGACTGGGTTACCTCACTTAGGATGATGTTCTCCAGCTCCATCCATTTGTTTAAGAATTTCATAAATGCATTGTTTCTAATGGCTGAATAGTACTCCATTGTGTATATATATACACCACATTTTTTGTATCCATTCTTCCGTGGAGGGACATCTGGGTTCTTTCCAGCTTCTGGCTATTATAAATAGGGCTGCTATGAACATAATGGAGCATGTATCCTTATTACATGCTCTGGAATCCTCTGGATATATGCCCAGGAGTGGTATAGCAGGGTCCTCCGAAAGTGTCATGACCAGTTTTCTGAGGAACCACCAGACTGATTTTCAGAGTGGTTGTACCAGCTTGCAATCTCACCGGCAGTGAAGGAGTGTTCCTCCTTCTCCACATCCTCGCTAACACCTGCTGTCTCCTGAGTTTTTAATCTTAGTTATTCTGACTGGTGTCAAAAGGACAAATTGGCAACCAACAATTTGGGAAAAGATCTTCAACCGACAGAGGGATAATATCCAATATATACAAGAACTCAGGAAGTTACACTCCAAAGAGCCAAATAACCCTATAAAAATGGGGTACTAAGCTAAACAAAGAATTTTCACCTGAAGAAATTCGGATGGCTGAGTAGCACCTTAAGAAATGTTCAACATCATTAGTCATTAGGGAAGTGCAAACACATTATTATACTTCTTTAGGGGAGAGAAAGACAGTGACAGAGACAGGCAGAGAAAGAGAGAGGGAGAGAGAGATGAAGGGGGATAAAGACAGAGACAGAGAAATAATACAACACACATGAGTTAACATGCTCTTCCATCTTAACTCATTAGGCTAATTTTGGCTTGGTGCAATCCATATCTAGGAAAAATGTCAATGCTTTAAGAATACTGTCAGATACACCCAGACATGCAGTGCAAATATACCTGTTGCTTCTTAATCCAGTCAAATTTACAAGATTAAGGATCCTAAAAATTTATATTCTTGGAGGAATTCTTAAGTAATAGTGGTATTGTATGTTGTTTCTATTTTTCAAGATTTATTTTTTCTTTAGTTTAAATGGATTGGTGTTTTCTCTGTATATCAAATGACTGTCAGTTGGCTGAGGATGTGTACAATCCACTGGAATTGGAGTAACAAGTGGTTCAGTGACCCTCTATGACCCTCACCATGTTTGCAATACACATTTTTTTCTGATATCTATATATCTATATATATATATATATATATATATATATATATATCATAGAATGGAATGTGGCATTTGAATGAGAATGATCCCCATAGGCTCATGTATTTGAATACATTGAAACTAGGTAGGAGAGATCTTTGATAGAATTAGAATATATCATAGATATGATATATATATATATATATATATATATATATATATATATATATATGTATATATCAGCTATCAACCATGATGGGGTGGCCTTGGGTATAAAATATCTGTATATCATTTCTGCTCTTGTAAGAAATCTTTCAACCATTGTGATGGTTTTTATGTGCTTGACCCAAGGAGTGGCACTATTACAGGATGTTGCCTTGTTGGAATTGGTTTGTCACTGTGGGCAAAGGCTTTAGAACCCTCCTCCATCCAGGGAACACAATGGCATGCAGCAAGGTGTTGAGAAAAAGCTGAGAGCTACAGCATGAGTTTTAGCAGAAAGAGAGAGAAATTCTGGGCTTAGTGGCGGATTTTGAAACATTAAAGCTCATCACAATTGGCCAATTTCCTCCTAGCAGGACAAACCTCCTAAAACTTCTAATTCTATCAAAGATCTCTCCTACCTAGTTTCAAAGTATTCAAGTACATGAGCCTATGGGGATCATTCTCATTCAAATGCCACATTCCACTCCCAGACCCCATATGTTTGTAGCCATATCATAATGCAAAAATGCTTTCAGTCCAACTTAAAAATTGTTCTATAGTCTGTCACAGTCTCAAAGTGTTTAAAATTCTTTTTCTCTCTGACACTTAAGGCAATTTCTTTTTTTAGTCATTAAAATAATTTATAATATTTAAATGCATCCTAAATATACATGATCATCTTCTGAAGCTAAAATTAATATGCACCCAACCAGTTTTTAAAATCTACATGGAATTTAAACATGATAGAAATAGAAAAATAAAGCGCAATATCTTGGCTGAACTGAAAGGTCCAGTAGATCCCACTATATCCTCTCAACTTTAAACACATAGGTTCTCCTCCCAAAATGAATATGTCATACATTTAATATAAGGAACACTTTATGAACATTCAATTTGCACAAATTTTTCTAGTAATATCAGATAGTATTTTCATTTCCTATGACCCCAGGTTTTCAGATTAAAGAGGAAATTTCACTGGTTTCTAGAGGTTGCCTAATGACATATGTGTAATGGTCAGTTAACTACATTATGAATGAAATGCTCATAATATGGTTGACCTTTGCACACACCATATCCCCAAAAGAAAAACTTCCTTTTGCCTTCATAGATCCAGAAATGTATCTGAATGTCCAGCATTAATATTTAACGATTAGGGTGCTGCTGCCCTCACACTTTTCCAATAATCATAGAATGTCCCAGGAGACAAAAAGGGTCTCTCTTTCCTATGTGCATTTTTGCAGAACTCTAACAAAGAGGGTCATTTTACTGTGGAAAGTCAGGTCCTGGATGATATAAAACTACCTTGCTGATGATATGTGCTTCTGCATTTGCTAAATACGGTGCTTTTCCAAATGGCTAGGAGCAAAAGGTTATTCTTAGCAGTACTAAACAACCGACTTTTACATTTTGTTCTAAATTATCATAAACCCAGGCAAATACTAAGCACTTACTGTGCAACTGTACAAAGGTCCATGCATATAATGGACATTTGCCCAATGCCAAATCAACAGAGATATAGTGAATGTTTTTGTGTGTATTTTATTTGACATCACCACTGAGAAGTAAAATGCTAGAAAATGAAGTTTACTGGAAGATTATTTTGTTCACTTATTATAATAATAATACATTTAAAAAATGTAGGAGGTAGATACAGGAAAAACAATATGTGCAAAGGCTAGACAACCTAGAGTATGTAGGTCAATGGCAGAAATGAGAGTGGTCCTGGCCTAAAAGCAAGGTGGAAGGAGAGCCTCTGAAATGATTCAGAGTGTAAAGATGCTTGCTGTCAAACCTGCCTGTATCTTTATCCCCTAGAACCCATAGGGTAGAAAGAGAAATACAAATTTCACAAAATATCCTCTGACACACACATATGCACATACATACTCACACACACACACACATAAACAAACATGCACACAAATACATATATACACATATGCACACACATATGCTTAGCTATTACTACTACTACTACTACTACTACTACTACTACTACTACTACTATATTATAAACTCTAGATTTTATTCCCTTCCCTGTCTACCCTCCAACTGTTTCACAACCTCCTTTCCACCCCTTTGTCTCCACAAGGAATTCCAGACCACCCACACCCACCCCACCAGATCTCTAAACACCCCAGGGCTTCCAGTCTCTTGAGGGTTAGGTGCATCTTTGCTGACTAAACACAGACCTAAAAGTTCTCAGCTGTATGTGTGTTGGGGACCTAATACAATCTAGTACATGCTATCTGGTTTGTGTTCTAGTATCTGAAAGATGTCTGGGGTCCAGGATAATTGAAACTGCTGGTCCTACTACAGGGTCACCCTCATCCTCAGCTTCTTTCGACCTTTTCCTAATTTGACCACAGGGCTCAGCAGCTTCTGTCCATTGATTGGGTTCATATATCTGCATCTGACTCTTTCAGTTGCTTCTTTGGTCTTTCAGAGGCCAGTCATGATAGGTCTGTTTTTTGTGAGCACTTCATAGCCTCCATAATAGTGTCAGGTCTTAGGGCCTCTCCTTGAACTGGATCCCACTTTGGGCCTGTCAATGGACCTTCTTTTCCTCTGGTTCCTTTGTATTTCTTTTCCTGCAGTTGTTCAGACAGGCACAATTATGGGCAGAATTTTGACTGTGGAATGGCAACCCCTTCCATTATTTAATACCCTGTCTTCCTCCTGGAGGTGGGCTTTAAATGTTCCCTCTCCCCAATGTAGAGCATTTCATCTAAGATCCCTCTCTTTGAGTCCTGAGAGTCTCTCACCTTCCAGGTCTCTGGAACATTCTGGAGGTTTCCCTCTCTTCCTACCTTCTGAAGTTGCAGGTTTCCATTCTTTTGGCTGGTCATCAGGGATTTCAGTCCTTTTCTCCCACCCAATACCAGACTAGGTTCCCCTCTCTGTACCACCCCTACCTCCTTTATTTCCCAGGTCCCTCAAACTCCCCTTGTGATTGCTTTCTTCTCCCTCCCAAGTGGACTGATATATTTTCACTTGGGGCCTTTCAGTTTGTTGAGATTTTGAGTTCAAAGAGCTGTACCTTTAATATTTAGCACTTTTAATTTTTGGATAATATCCACTTATTAGTGAGTACATATCATGCATGTCATTTTGGATATGAGTTACCTCACTCAGGATAATATTTTCTAGTTCTGACAATTTGCCTGCAAAACTTAGGATGTCCTCATTCTCAATAGCTAAGTAGTATTTCATTATGTAAAAGAACCACATTTTCTGTGTCCATTCTTCTGTCATGGGACATCTGGATTGTTTCTAGCTTCTGGCTATCACACACAAGACCACTATTAACATGGTGGAACACATGCTCCTGTAGCATGGTTGGGCATCTTTTGGGTATATTCAAAAGAGTGGTACAGCTGGGTTTTCAGGTAGATCTATTTCCAATATTCTGAGGAACCTCCAGATTGATTTCCAGAGTAGTTGTACCAGTTTGCCATCCCACCAGCAATCAAGGAGTGTTCCTCTTTCTCCACATTCTTGCCAACATGTACAGTTTCCTGAGGCATTGATCTTAGCCATTCTGATTGGTATAAGGTGTAATCTCAGTGTTGTTTTAATTTGGATTTCTGTGATCACTAAGGACATTGTACATTTCTTTAGGTGTTTCTCAGCTATTTGAGATTCCTCAGTTGGGAACTCTCAGTTTAGTTCTATACCCCATTTCTTGGTTAGGATGTTTGTTGTTTTTTTGTTGTTGCTGTTTAGC
The DNA here is from genome assembly GCA_964023405.1 of Apodemus agrarius. Lineage (NCBI taxonomy): Eukaryota > Metazoa > Chordata > Mammalia > Rodentia > Muridae > Apodemus > Apodemus agrarius. The sequence continues at coordinate 87,004,896 of OZ030017.1, read as the reverse complement.
TTCTTGAGTATTTTATATATTTTGGATATTAGCCCTCTATTAGGGGGTTAAAAAAGATTTTTTTCCCAATCTGTAGGTTGCTGGTTTGTCTTATAGACAATGTCCTTTGACTTATAGAAGCTTTCCAGTTTTATAAGGTCCCATTTATCAATTCTTGATCTTTGAGCATGAACCATTGAGGTTCTGTTTAGGAAATTTCTCCTGTACCAATGAGGGCTCTTTCCCACGTTCTCTTCTATTAGATTCAGTATATCTGGTTGTATGTTGAGGTCCTTGATTTACTTGGACTTGAGCTTTGTGCAAAGTGACAATTATTTGTCTATTTTCATTTTTCCACATACAGACAGCCAGGTAGGTCAGTACCATTTGTTGAAAATGTTTTCTTTCTTCCATTGTTTGTGTTTGGCTTATTTGTCAAAGGTCAAGCACCTGTAAGTGTGTGGTTTTATTTCTGGGTCTTCATTTCTATTCCATTGATCAATGTCTGTCTCTGTACCAATCCATACAGTTTTTATCAGTAGGCATTGCTCTGCATTAAAGCATGACGTTACAGATGGTGATTCCCCCAGCCATTCTTTTATTGTTAAGCATTGTTTTCACAATTCTGGGTATTTTTACCATTCCAAATGAACTTGTTAATTGCTCTTTTTATGTCATTCCTCAAAGACATTGTGTTGGGATTTTGATGGGAATTACATCAAATCTGTAGATTGCCTTTGGTAGGATGACCATTTTTACTACGTTATCCCTTGTGGGGCTGTTCTGGCATGGGTCCCATTTTCCTGTAGAGGAATTTTGGCCAGAAGGAGGAGTCTTTAGTCAGGTCTGGCAGTTGGAGATGCTGTGGGGCCTGTTCCATTGTTTCAACATGACGGGTTTAGATAAGAAGAGACAGCCTATGATTTTAAAGCTTTATTATAGAAGAGTAGATTGAGAGAGGGGAGGTAGAGAAAGGAAAACCAGCCATGACCACATGGAAAGAGGGGGAAGAGAATAGGAAAAGAGAAAGATAAGAGAAAGCGAGAGCAAGAAAGAAGGAAAAAATGAGGGTAAGAGAGGACAAAAGAGCGAGGTGGGGCAAAGGGCAAGTGGGAGGAGGGGCCAAGCATCCTCTTTTATAGTGGTTCAAGCTACTTAGTTGTTGTCAGGTAACTGTGAGGTGGGGAAAACCTGGCTGTAGCTACATGACTGTTGGTGTGAAGTCCAGGAGTGTGACCAAAATATCCTGCCAATCCATGAGCGTGGAGATCTCTCCATTTTCCAAGATCTTCTTTGATTTCTTTCTTGAGAGACTTGAAGTTCTTGTCATACAGATCTTTCACTTGTTTGGTTAGAGTTACCCCAACATATTTTATATTATTTATGTCTATTGTGAAGGGAGTTGTGTCCCTAGTTTCTTTCCCATCGTGTTTATTATTTGTATAAAGGGAGGGTACTGATTTATTTGAGATAGTTTTATATCTGGCCACTTTGCTGAAGTTGTTTATTAGGTTGAGAAGCTCTCTGTTAGAGTTTCTGGGATCACTTATGTATACTATGATATCATCTGCAAATAGTGATACCTTTATTTCTTCATTGCCAACTTGTATTCAACTGATTTCTTTTTGTTGTTTTATTGTTCTATCTTGTAATTAGAGTACCATATTGAATACATATGGGGGGAGTGGGTATCCTTGCCTTATTGCTAATCTTAGTGGGATTGCTTCAAGTATCTCCCCATTTTGTTTCCATTGAGTAGAGAGTTGTATATGCAGGCTTTCGGCTGTTTTTGCTGTTATTGAAGACCAGCCTTAGGCCATGGTGACCTGATAGGATGCATGTAATTATTTCAATATTCTGATAACTGTTGAGTGTTTTGTAATGAATTATATGGTCATTTTTGGAGAAGGTACAATGAGGTGCTCAGAAAAGGTGTATTATTTTGTTTCAAGGTGAAATGTTCTCTAGATAACTGTTAAATCCACTTGGTTCCTTACCTCTATTAGTTTCACTGTGTCTCTGTTTAGTTCCCATTTCAATGATCTGTTCATTGGTGAGAGTGTGATTTTGAAGTCTTCCAGTATTAGTGTGTGGGGTTCAGTGTGTGTTTTGAACTTTAGCAAAGTTTCTTTATGAATATGTGTGCCCTTATATTTGGGGGGTAGATGTTCAGAATTGAGACTTTCTGATGGTAGATTTTACCTTTGATGAATATGAAGTGTCCTTCCTCATCATGCTTGATAACCTTTGGTTGAAAGTCTATTTTACTTGATATTAGGATGGCAACTCCAGCTTGTTCCCTGGGACCATTTGCTTGGAAGACCTTCCATCCTTTTACTCTTTAATGGTATCTGCCTTTGTTATTGAGAAGTGCTTCTTGTAAGCAGCAAAATACTGCATCTTGTTTGTGTCTCCACTCTGTTTGCTTATGTATTTTTATGGGTGAGTTGAATCAAATATTGAGAGGTATTTATGACAGATGACTGTTGGTTTCTGATGTTTGCTTTTGCAGGTGGCTTTATGTGCTTGTTGTTCTTTTGTTTTGGCTTTGTTGTGGGATGCTTAATATCTTGTCTTTTCTTTGGTGTAGGTAACTTCCTTTCATTAGAGTTTTCCTTTTAAGATCCTCTGAAGGGCTGGATTGGTAGATAGATACTGATTGAATTTGGGTTTGTCCTGGAATATTTTGTTTTCTCCATCTATGTTGATTGAGAGTTTTGCTCGGAATAGCAGCTTGGGCAGGCATTTCTGTTCTCTTAGATTCTGCATAAACTCTGAAGAGGCTCTTCTGGCCTTTTATTGTCTCTGTTTAAAAAAAGTCTGGTGTACTTCTGATAGGTCTACCTTTGCATGATACTTTGCTCTTTTCTCTTGCAGATTTTAATATTCTATCTTTGTTCTGTGAGTTTAATATTTTAATTATTATATGATGAGAGAATTTTCTTTTCTGGTCCCATTTATTTTATTTATTTATTTATTTATTTATTTATTTATTTATTTGTTTCATGGGCTTCTTGTACTGTTATGAGCATCTCTTTCCTTGGGTTGGGGATATTTTCTCCTATGATTTTGTTGAAGACATTTTCAGGTCCTTTGAGCTGAAAACCTTCATTTTTCTCTATTCCATGTATTCTTAGATTTGGCATTTTCATTGAGTCCTTAATTTCCTGGATTATTTGGGGTAGGAGTTTGTTTTTTTTTTTCATCATCTACTGTTTTTATTCCTTGTGAAAAAAAAATTCAAGCATCACAAGTCAATATCTAGTGGCTTCCAAAATGATTCCCTGTGAGTAAAGTAATCAAGCAGAAGTAAAACTGATATTCATGATAATCTACCCACACAACTACATATTATTAGTTCTGTAGACAAAATTAGTTTAATTATAACATTATTTTATACCACTGTTGTTTAAATTGCAGATTCTAAGATGAACCGAAAATTTGCTGAATTAGGATTTCTGGGGTCATAGCTACATTTGATATATATATATTATAGATTGTTTTAATTAATTATTTAAATCACAATGTATCTAATCATATTTTCCCAACTATTTCCCCAACTCCTCCCAGATTCAACCCCCTTCATGATGTTCATGATGTATATGCTTTCTTTTTATAGGTTCTTTTTCTTTCTTTCTTTCTTTCTTTCTTTCTTTCTTTCTTTCTTTCTTTTTTTTTTTTTTTTTTGCTGTATTCTTTGTTTACATTCCAAATTATTTTCTCTTTCCAGGTTCCCTGCTTCTCCCTAAGTGCCATAAGGCCTCTTTCCTCCACCAGTTCCCCATTCAACCCCCTCCCACTCCTCTGTCCTGACAAACCCCTACAATACTGCATCAAGCCTTTCCAGGACCAGGGCCCTCTCCTTCCTTCTTCTTGGGAATGATTTGATATGTGGGTTGTGTTTTGGGTATTCTGAACTTCTGGGCTAATATCCATTTATATCAGTGAACACATACCATGAGTGTTCTTTTGTGATTGGGTTATTTCACTTAGGATGATATTTTCCAGCTCCAACCATTTGCCTAAGAATTTCATGAATTCATTGTTTTTAATTGCTGAGTAGTATTCCATTGTGAAAATATACAACATTTTCTGTATCCATTCCTCCACTGAGGGACATCTGGGTTCTTTCCAGCTTCTAGCTATTATAAATAAGGCTGCTATGAACATAATGGAGCATGTATCCTTATTGCATGCTGGGGAATCTTCTGGGTATATGCCCAGGAGTGATATAGCTAGGTCCTCCAGAAGTATCTTGTCCAGTTGTCTGAGGAACTGTCAGACTGATTTCCAGAGTGGATGTACCAGCTTGCAGTCCCACCAACAGTGGAGGAGTTTTCCTCTTTCTCCACATCTTTGCCAATACCTGCTGTTTCCTGAGTTTTTAAACTTAGCCATTCTGACTGGTGTGAGGTGAAATCTCAGGGTTGTTTTGATTTGCATTTCTCTAATGACTAATAATTTTGAACATTCTTTTTTTCTTTTTTTCTTTAATTTTATTTTCTATATTCTTTGTTTACATTTCAAAGGCTTTCCCCTTTCCCAGTTCCCCTGCACCATATGTCCCATAAGTCCTCCACCCCCAATCTATTCCCCGATCACCCCCCCACACACACACCATTTCTCTGTTCTGGATCTACAAAACTGGATCCAAAGTTTTCAGGGCCAGGGTCCTCTCCTTTCTTCTTCTTGGGAATCATTTGACTTGCTAATTGTGCCTTGAGTATTTAGGGCTTCTGGGCTCATTAATATCCACATATCAGTGATTGCATTTCATGTGTATTCTTTTGTGACTGGGTTAGCTCACTCAGGATGATATTTTCCAGGTCTAACCATTTACCTACAAATTGCATGAATTCATTATTTTTAATTGCTGAGTAGTATTCCATTGTATAAATATACCACATTTTCTGTATCCATTCCTCCTTTGAGGGTTATCTGGGCTCCTTCCAACTTCTGGCTATTAGAAACAAGGCTGCTATAAACATAGTGGAGCATGTGTCTTTATTGTATGCAGGGGAATCCTCTGGGTATATGCCCAGGAGTGGTATGGCAGGGTCCTCTGGAAGTGACATGCCCAATTTTCTGAGGAACCGCCAAAATGATCTCCAGAGCGGTTTTACCATTTTGCAATCCCACCAACAGCGTAGGAGTATTCCTCTTTCTCCACATCCTCACCAGCACCTGTTGTCTCTTGAGTTTTTAATCTTAGCCATTCTGACTGGTATGAGGTGGAATCTCAGGGTTGTTTTTATTTGCATTTCCCTGATGACTAATGATGTTGAACATCTCTTAAGGTGTTTCTAGGCCATCTGAATTTCTTCTGGTGAAAAGACTTTGCTTAGCTCTATACCTCATTTTTTCATAGTCTTACTTGGTCTAACTTCTTGAGTTCTTTGTATACATTGGACATTAGCCCTCTGTCAGATGTAGGGTTGGTGAAGATCTTTTACCAATTTTTTTGTTGCTGATTTTTCCTTTTGACAGTGTCTTTTGCCTTGCAGAAACTTTGTAATTTTATAAGGTCCCATTTTTCTTTTCTTGATCTTAGAGCATAAGCTATTGGTGGTCTGCTCAGGAACATTCCCCCTGAGCCAATGTCCTCAAGGGTCTTCCCCAGTTTCTTTTATATTAGTTTCAGTGTGTCTGGTTTTATGTGGAGGTCCTTGACCCACTTGGAGTTGAGCTTAATACAAGGAGATAAGTGTGGATCAATTCTCATTCTTCTGCATGTTGACCTCTAGTTGAGACAGCACCATTTTTTGAAAAAGATATCCGTTTTCCACTGGATGTTTTCAGCTCCTTTGTCAAAGATCAATTGGCCATAGATGTGTGGGTTCAAATCAGGGTCTTCAATCCTATTCCATTCATTCACCTGTCACTGTACCAATACCATGCAATTTTTAACACGACTACTCTGTAGTATTGCTTGAGGTCCGGTATATTGATTCCCCCAGAAGTTCTTTTACTGTTGATGATAGTTTTAGCTATCCTGTTTTTTTCTATTCCAAATGAATTTGAGAATTGCTCTTTTTAACTCTATGAAGAACTGAGTTGGGATTTTGATGGGGATTGTGTTGAATTTGTATATTGCTTTTGGCAAGATTGCCATTTTAACTATATTAAACCTGCCAACCCACGAGCATGGAAGATTTTTCCATTTTCTGAGGTCTTCTTCCATTTCCTTCTTCAGAGACCAGAAGTTTTTGTCATACAAATCTTTCACTTGTTTGGTTAGAGTCACACCAAGATACTTTATATTGTTTGTGGCTATTGTGAAGGGTGTCATTTCCCTAATTTCTTTCTCAGCCTGCTTATCCCTTAAGTATAGGAAGGCTACTGATATGCTTGAGTTGATTTTATAACCAGCCACTTTGCTGAAGTTGTTTATCAGCTGTAGGAGTTCTCTGGTGGAGTTTTTTGGGTCACTTAAATATACTATCTTAACATCTGCAAAAAGCGATAGTTTGACTTCTTCCTTTCCAATTTGTATCCCTTTGATTTCCTTATGTTGTCAAATTGCTCTAGTTAGTACATCAAGTACTATTTTGAAAAGATATGGTGAGAGGGGGCAGCCTTGTCTAGTCCCTGATTTTAGTGGGATTGCTTTAAGTTTCTCTCCATTTACTTTGATGTTGGCTACTGGTCTGCTGTAAATTGCTTTTACTATGTTTAGGCATGGGCCTTGAATTCCTATTCTTTCCAAGACTTTTAGCATGAAAGGATGCTGAATTTTGTCAAATGCTTTTTCAGCATCTAATGAGATGACCATGTGTTTTTTTTTCTTTGAGGTTTTTTTTTTTTTTTTTTTTTTTTTTTATGTAGTGGGTTAAGTTGATGGATTTCCATATATTGAACCATCCCTGAATCTCTGGGGTGAAGTCAACTTGATCATGGTGAATGATCATTTTGATGTGTTCTTGGATTCGATTGGCAATAATTTTATTGAGTATTTTTGCATCGATGTTCATAAGGGAGATTGGTCTGAAGTTTTCTGAACATATGGTACGCTTCATGAATTTGCATATCATCCTTGCACAGGGGTCATGCTAATCTTCTCTGTATCATTCCAATTTTAGTATATGGGCTGCCGAAGCGAGCACAGGGTAGGAGTTTTTTATCTTTGAATTTTTTTGACAATTTGTCAATCATTTCTATGGTATCTCTCTTCTATCTCTTCTATTCTCTTGATGATAATTACATCTGTAACTCCTGTCATCTTTCCTAGTTTTCCTATAGCCAGATTTGGCTCTATTTGTGCCTTCTGTATTGTTTCTAATTCCACTCTTATGTCTTGGACTGCTTTGTTCAATTCCTTCACCTCATTAATTATGTTGTCCAGTATTTCTTTCAGTGAGTAATTTATATCCTCCTTAAAGGACTGGATTATCTTCATGCTATAGAGCCTTAAGTCAGTTTCATATTTTCAGATAGTGTGCCCATGGTTTGCTGTGGTGAGAAAACTGGTTTCTGATGATGCCCACTTATATTGGCTTCTGTTGCTTATGGTTTTGAGCTTGCTTCTCACGATTTGGTTTGTCCCTGATGATTGCTGGTCTGGGTGATTCTTTCTGGAGTCTGCCTTTTTTGACCCTGGGTTGCTTTAGGTCTCCTGGTAGGCCTGAGTCCCTGGCTCTGGCCCTAGCTGTAGCAGACAACCTGTGAGACCTTCCAACTAGAGGCTCTTCAGAGGTGGTGGAGAAACTGCTGATCTGTATCCCTGGCTGCAGTAGATCTTCTTGGGTGCCTTCAGATTGTTAGGTTTTCAGAGGAGCACTCAGGCTATTGTCCTGTGTGAAGATGTTCTCCAGGGGCTGCTGGTGGTGTTGGTGGTTGTGGTGGTGGTGGTGTTAATCTTTGTGTCTACTGACTGTGGTTTCTTTTTCCCCATGTGCAGCAGAACTCCAGGAAGGCTTTGAGTCTGTTGGGTCAGTTGTCTTGCATGTGACAGAGCCGCCGGGATGTCTTTAGACTTTGTTGTCTTTTGCCCAGTTGCGCTGAGTACAGAGGAAATCCTGAGATATTTTCAGGCTGTGGTGTCTTCAGGGGAGCAGACAAGCTGGTGGTCAGTTGTTATGTTGCCTTGTCTTCAGCAGGTTTCCTTAGACGTCTGAGGCTGTAGTGTCAGTTGTCCTGTGGGCAGTAAATCTCCTGGGATGCCTCAGGCTGTGGTGACAATTACAGTGAATGTAGTGGGTCTTATGGTCTGTTTCAGGATATGTGTGGGGTTGGGGATTGGGTCGTGGTGGGTCTGCAGTCCACTGGGCTCCCAACTGTAGGACTTCTAGTAGGTTCTTCCCAACTGCTCTGGGTGCAGCAGATCTTCTGGACTGGTTCAGGATATGGAAAAGGTCAATAACTTTTGTTTTTAAAGGGTACTTGGTCTTGCAGAGGGCCACAATTTAGTCTCAGCATCCACCTCAGATAGTTCATTCCACCTTAATGCCAGTTCCTAATGCCAGTAGGAAAACTGCTGAGTAAGTTACTGTTGCATTTGGAAGTCTTTCATGTTCCAGGTCAGTAGTATAACTTAACATGGCCATTTATCTTTGCTTCATTTGTGAGAAGTGAGAAGCATAGCATGTTAAATTATTTCTTACATAGAACATTTTTCAGTTATTTTCTACTGCAATCTTATACAATACTTTATATTCACTTTCAACTTATTTTCAAGTGGCTTTTTCTAGGATGGACACATGGCGTTACATTTTACCATCATTCTGTGCTAGAAGGAGTGAAGGAAAACCTGCTATTTTTAGAGACTTTTGGCAGCCATCTTTGAAGACACATCATCCAGATGACTGCCATGGAATTGCAAGATCTTCTTCAGTCAAATAGCCCCACAAGATTTGATCACAAGCCCACACCCATATGTAATAATTGACACACTGTACAATTTTACATGCATAAACTTTAAAGAATAGTAAAATTAAGTGAAATTCTTCACATATGATCCTTCATTATTTTTTAAAGTTATGTCACAATTCATAAATCATATTTCTTTTGGTGCAGGAGCATCTTTCTATGTAGATGAGAAACATTTAATTATTATTAATGCTGAGTCACACAACACTCAGAGGAAGCTCTAATCCCAGGTTCTCTAAAACACCAAGAATTACAAGGCATCAGGAACTTGATCACACAAGATTTCAGGATCCCAGAGGCAGCTTGACTCCCAGGAGCTCTGACACACGAAGGATCTCACAATCACAGGATCCCAGAATCACAGTATCACAGAGACAGCTGGACTCTAAGGAGTTCTGATAGAACCATGATCACAGGAGGGATAGACTACAGTAAGAGACAGCAAGGGAAAGTAGCACTAGAAATAACTAGATGGCAAGAGGCAAGCATAAGAACCTAAACAACAGAAAACAAGGTTACTTGACATCATCAGAACACAGTACATCTACCACAGCGTGTCCTGAAAACACTATCACAGCAGAAAGGCAAGATTCAGACTTGAATCATCTCCCGTGATGATGATAGAGGAGTTTAACAAGGACATAAAAACTCCCTTTTAAAAATACAGAAGACAGGTAAACAAATAGAAGTCTTAAAGAGGAGACACAAAAATCCTTAACCTAAAGAAAGAGATGCCTATGCACATACAAAAAGCCTACAGAACCCCAAGTAGATTGGACCAGAAAACAAATCCCTCCTATCCTATAATAATCAAAACACCAAATGTACAAAACAAAGCAAGAGTATTAAAAGCAGTAAGAGAAAAATATCAAGAAACATATGAAGGGAGACCCAGCAAAATTGCCCCGGACCTCTCACCAGAGATTGTAAAAGTCAGAGGATCATGGGCAAATGTCAATCAGACCACAAGAGAACACAAATGCCAGCCATGACTACTATATGCAGAAAAACTCTATTACCATAGATAGAGAAACCAAGATATTCCATGACAAAACCACATTTACACAATATCTTTCCACATATCCAGCCCTGCAAAGCATAATAGATGGAACACAGGGAGGGGAACTACAGCCTAGGAAAAGCAATAAAGTAATCTTTCAGCAAACCAAAAAGAAGATAGCCACAAAAACGTAGTTCTACCTTTAACAACAAAAATAACAAGAAGCCACAATCACTTTTCCTTAATATATCTTAACATCAATGGACTCGATTCCCCAATAAAAAGACATAGACTAACAGACTGGATACATAGACAGGACCCAGTATTTTTCTGGATACAAGAAATTTACCTCAATGACAAAGACAGACTACCTCAGAGTAAAAGGCTGGAAAAGTGTTTTCTAAACAAATGGTCTCAGGAAATATGCTGGAGTAGCCATTCTAAGAATAGTATCGGCTTTCATCCAAAAGTTATCAAAAGAAGAAAGGAAGGAACTTCCTAATCATCAATGGAAAAACCTACCAAGATGAACTCTCAAATCTGAACTTCAATTCTCCAAATTCAAGGTTACCCACATTCATAAAAGAAACCTCACTAAAACTCAAAGCACATATTGGAGCTCACATAATAATAGGGGGAGAATTTAACATACCACTCTCAGCAATGAAAAGATAATGGAAACAGAAACTAAATGGAGATATAGTACAACTAACAGAAGTCATGAAACAAATGGATTTAATAGATATTTATAGGACTGTTCACCATAAAACAAAAGATTGTACCTTCTTCTCAACACTGTCTCCAAAATAACCACATAATTGGTCACAAAACAGGCCTCAGCAGATACAAGAAGTTTGAAATAACCCCAAGCATCCTATAAGATCACCGTGAACTAAGGTTGGTGCTCAATAACATCAAAAACAAAAGCTTACATACACATGGAAGCTAAACAATGTTCTATTCATTGATAACTTGATCAAAGAAGAAATAAATAAATTAAATACTTTTTAGAATTTAATGAAAATCAAGTCACATTATACTAAAATTTATGGCACACAAACAAAGCAATTCTAAGAGGAAAACTCATAGCACTGAGTGCCTTCAAAGAGAAACTGGAGAGATGATACACTGGCAGCTTGACAACACACCTGAGAGCTATAGAACAAAAGGAAGCTAATACATCCAAGAGGAGTAAATGACAGGAAATAATAAAACTCATGGCAAAAATAAAATAGAAACAAAAATAGCTATACGAAGAATAAACAACACCAGGAGCAGATGCTTTGAGAAAATCAACATGATTGAAAATCCCTTAGCCCAACTAACCAGTGGGCACAGAGACAGAATCCAAATTAAAATCAGAAATGAAAAGGAAGTCACAACAACAAAAACAGAAGAAATTAAACATATTAAAAAAAAGATTCTACTACAAGAGTCTATCCTCTACTAAACTGAAAAATCTTGATGTAATAGAAAATTTTCTAGAGAGATACCAGGTGCCAAAGTTAAATCAGGATCAGATAAACCATCTAAAAACTTCCATAACATCTAAAGAAATAATAGCAGTTATTAAAAGTCTCCCAACCAAAAAAGCCCAAGACCCAATGGTTTTAGTGCAGAATTCTATGAAATCTTCAAAGACAATCTAATAGAAATACTCTTCAAACTATTCCACAAAATTCAAACAAAAGGAACATTAACAAATTCATTCTATGAAGCTTCAGTTACACTTATAAATAAACCACACAGTGATCCAACAAAGAAAAAGAATGCCAGACAAATTTACCTTATGAATATCAATGCAAAAATACTCAATAAAGTTCTTACAAACTAATCCCAAGAACACATCAAAACAATCATTCCTCATGATCAACTGGGCTTCTTCCAGAGGACAGGAAAGTGGGAAAGGGTGGATGGGGGAACAGGGGGAGGGAAAAGGGCAAATGGGACTTTTGGAGAGCGGGGAGCCAGGAAAGGGGAATTCATTTGAAATGTAAATAAAGAATATATTGAATTAAAAAAAAAGAAAAAAAAAGATATACTAGACTTTTATCTGCCCACTATTTTTTTAAAACGTCCTAAAACACTAAAGAGGTTAATAAACTCAATGAAAGCAACTTAATAAAAAAAAGAGGAAAGATAGCCAGGTGTAACTGGTGCCATATTCCAGTACTCTAGCACTTGGAAATTGAGGCAAAAGTATTAATACTTATTATTTAGTTTTTTCTTTTTAAAATTATTTTATTCAATATTTTCTTTACATCTTAAATGTTATCCTTTTTCCCATCCCCTCCCCACAGGAAACCCTGTTCCATCCCACCTCTACCTGCATCTATTAGGGTGTTCCCCAAGCCACCTACTACCACCTACATCCCCACCCTCACATTCCCCTATACTGGGGCAAGGGACTCTCCTCCCACTGATACCAGAAAAGGCTATCCTCTGCTACATATGCAGCTGGAGCCCTGGCTCCCTCCATCTATATTCTTTGGTTGGTGGTTTAGTCCTTGAGAGCTTTGGGAGGTCTAGTTGGTTGATATTGTGGTTCTTCCTATATGGTTGAAAACTTCTTCAGCTCCTTCTGTCCTTCCTGTAACTCCTCTATTGGGGACCCTGTGCTCAGTCCAATGGTTGGCTGCAAGCATCTGCCTCTGTATGTTTAAGGTTCTGGCAGAGCCTCTGAAGAGACAGGTATATCAGGCTTCTGTCAGCATGTACTTCTTGGCATCCATAACTGCATCTGCATTTGGTTTCTATTTCTGGAAGGTCTTTTCTTTCCATCTCATCTTTACACCTTGTTTCAGTATTTTCTCATGTGTGTATTTGGTTTCTCCTTCAGAGAAGGAATGAAGCACCCACACATGGATTTTCCTTCTTCATGAGCTGCATGTGGTCTGTGAATTGCATCTTGGGTATTCTGAGCTTTTTTGCTAATATCCAATTATCAGTGAGTGCATACCATGTGTGTTCTTTTATGGCTGTGTTAACTTCCTCAGAATGATATTTTCTATTTCCATACATTTTGCCTAACAATTTCATGAATTCATTGTTTTTAATAGCTGAGTAGTACTCCATTGTATAGATGTACCACCGTTTCTGTATCATTCCTCTGTTGAAGGATATCTTTCTTCTTTTCAGCTCCTGGCTATTATAAATAAGGCTGCAGTGAACATAGTGGAACATGTGTCCTTGTATTTCGTATGTTGGAGAGCATATGCACAGGAGTGGTAGAGCAGGGTCCTAAAGTAATAATTTGGCCAACTTTCTGAGGAACTGCCAGACTGATTTCTAGATTAGTTGTACCAGCTTTCAATCCAATCAATAATGAAGGAGTTTTCCTCTTTCTCCATATCCTACTCAGTATCTGCTGACACTTGAGCTTTTAGTCTTAATCATTCTGACTAGTATGAAGTGGAATCTCAAGGTTCTTTTGATTTGCATTTCCCTGATGACTAAGGATGCTGAACATTTCTTTAGGTGCTTCTTAGCCATTTGATATTCCTCAGTTGAAATTTTTTTGTTTAGCTTGGCACACAATTTTTAAAAGGGTTATTTGATTTTCTGCAGTATAACTTCTTGAGTAATTTGTCTGTAATGGTTATTAACCTACTATTTGTTGGTTGCTATTTTGTCCTAATGAGAGTGTCCTTTCCTTACAGATACTTTGCACCTTTATGAGGTCACATTTGTCTGTGTGAACTTAGAGCATAAGCTATTGGTGTTGTGTTCAGAAAATTTTCACTGTGTTCCCGGCTTTTCCCCACTTTCTTGTCTAAAAGTTTCAGTGTATCTAGTTTTATGTGGAGGTCTTTAATCCACTTGGACTTAAGGTTTGTACAAGGAGATATGAATGGATCAATTTTCATTCCTCAAGATGCTAATAGCCAGTTGAACCAGCATCATTTGTTGAAAATGTTGTCCTTTTTCAACTGTATGATTTTAGCTCTTTTGTAAAAAATCAAGTGACTGTAGGTGTGTGGTCATTTGAGTCTTCAGGTCTATTCCATTGATCTCCCTGCCTGTCTTCCCCTACACTGATGCACTGAGCCTTTCCAGAATCAGGGGCCACTCCTTCCTTCTTCTTGGACATCATTTGATATGTGGATTGTGTCTTGGGTAATCCAAGATTGTAGGCCAATATCCACTTATCAATGAGTGCACACCAGGAGTGTTCTTTTGAGACTGGGTTACCTCACTTAGTATGATGTTCTCCAACTCCATCCATTTGTCGAAGAATTTAATGAATTCATGGTTTCTAATGGCCCAGATGTCCCTCAATGGAGGAATGGGTACAAAAATGTGGTATATATACACAATGGAGTACTATTCTTTCCTCTTTTTTAATGCTCAGTGGATTTGCCTTTCATAGATAATTCTCTACAAAGAGACTATGTACTGCAGTGTCATCTCATCATAATTCTTACATTGCATCAGAAATGTCTTGCAATTATTCTGTACATGAACTAGATGAGTCTTTTTACTTGCATGTGGCTGATTTAAAAAAAATATGAATGCATTCTTGTGGTTTGCATTTTGCAAACAAGCTCTGGTTCAGAGTCCTTTATTTTCTCACTAGGGGAATTCATTTTCAGGAACATACCAGGCTGAATATATTCAGCAGAGTGCAGAATAAGTTGTATGTACCAGAAATCTGGCCAGTTGGGAGGAAAGAAGGTGGCTGTGTTGCAAATTTTAGTGTTAGAGCTCTTTTAGATGAAGGCCTTCTCTGATGATCATCAGTGAACCAACTGGTGCACATATACTTTATTTGGGGTAGAAGGTTAATGAGTATGAAGTGTCTTTCCATGTCATTTTTGATGACTTTTGGTTGAAAGTCAGTTTTATCAGATATTAGAATGGCTACTCCTGCTTGTTTCCTGGGACCATTTGCTTGGAAAATTGTTTTCCAGAATTTTACTCTGAGGTAGTGTTTTTCTTTGACACTCAAAAACACATTGTGCTTTCAGTGAGCAGTAAAATGTTGGGTCCTGTTTAAGTATCCAGTCCATTAATCTATGTCTTTTTATTGGGTAATTGAGTCCATTGAAGTTAAGATATTAAGGAATATTGATTGTTGATTCCTGTTATTTTTTTATGTTATTTTTATGTTTCTGTGGTTATCCTGTTTTGGATCTGTTGAAAGAAGGTTACTATCTTGCTTTTTCTAGGGTGTAGTGGCCCCCTTATTTTGGCATTTTCCATCCATTATCCTTGGTAAGGCTGGATTTGTGTAAAAATATTGTGAAAATTTGGTTTTATCATAGAATATCTTGGTTTCTCCATCTATGGTTAATGAGAGTGTTTCTGGGTATAGTATTCTGGGCTGGCGATTGTGTTCTTTTAGGGTCTGTATGAGATCTGCCCAGAATCTTCTTGCTTTCATGGTCTCCCGAGAGAAGTCTAGAATAATTTTGGTAGGTTTTCCTTTTTATGTTACCTGGCCATTTTCCCATATTGCTTGAATACTCTTTCTTTGTTTAGTGCCTTTGGTGTTTTGATTATTATGTGACAGGAAATATTTCTATTGTGGACCAGTCTGTTTGGAATTCTGTAGGTTTCTTGTATGTTCATAGACATCTCTTTCTTTAGGTTAGGGAAGTTTTCTTCTACAATTTTGCTGAAGATATTTACTGACCCTTTATGTTGTAAATCTTCACTCTCTTGTTACCTATAATTCTTAGGTTTGGTCTTCTCATTATGTCCTGGATTTCTTGGATATTTGGATTATAAGCTTTATGCATTTTGCATTTTCTTTGAATGTTGAGTCAATGTTTTCTATGGTATCTTCAGCACCTGAGATTTTTTTTAATCTATTTCTTGTATTCTGTTGTTGATATTTCCATCTATGACTCCTGATTTCTTTCCAAGGTTTTCTATCTCCAGAGTTGTCTCCCTTTGTGATTTCTTTGTTGTTTGACTTCCATCTTTAGATCCAGTATGGATTTGTTCAGTTCTTTCACCTGGTTGTTTGTCTTTTTCTATAATTCTTTAAGGTATTTTTGTGTTTCCTCTTTAAGGGCATCTATCTGTTGACCCATGTTCTCTTGTGTTTCTTTAAGGGATTTTTTGTGTTTACTTTTTAAAGGGCTTATACCTGTTGACTCATGTTCACCTGTATGTATGTCCTTCTTGACGTCTTTATCAACATCATGAGATGTGATTTTAAATCCA
Source organism: Apodemus agrarius (assembly GCA_964023405.1). Classification (NCBI taxonomy): domain Eukaryota; kingdom Metazoa; phylum Chordata; class Mammalia; order Rodentia; family Muridae; genus Apodemus; species Apodemus agrarius. The sequence goes on along the minus strand of OZ030017.1, from coordinate 86,988,881 downwards.
GATCTTGCTTTCCTGGTGTGTTGAGATATCCAGGACATTCTGTTGTGGGAGAACTTGGTTCAGATATTGCCATGTTGCCTTGGATTCTGTTGGTAATGTTTTTGTGTTTGTTTTTGCCATCTGGTTATCTCTGGTGTTCGCTAGTGTTGCTGTCTCTGACTGTGTCTTATCTGTCTTACAAGTCTCTCTATCTGTGCTCCTAGTAGACCAGTTCTCTCTGTGTACACAGTTATGTAAGCACTCCCACGAGAACAGTTCTCTTGTGGTGTATTTAGGTATGTAGCTCTGTGGCCCCATCAGCTCTGGGTGCAGATGGAAATCAGGAAGACTCCTGTCGTAGGCTGCTCCTCGGCTCTTGTGTCCTTAGGGTTTCAGGCTGTTTCCTCTGAGCAGCAGAGGTGGTCCTATCTGTGCTGTCTGGCCTCACTGCACTCCTGGGTGATTGGCTATCTTCCTGGACCACAAGGATATGGAGCATTGTAGCTAAAGAATGGTCCCAAACTTAGACAGAAACCAGAAGGCTCCTGCCTGAGAATTATTGATGTAATCCTCTGAGCAGCATGGGAGACTCTACCTATGCTGTCTTGCCTCTATGCACTCCTGAGTGGTTATCTACCTGCCTGTGACACATGGGTATGGTGCATTGTGATTGAGGAAGTTCCAAAGTTTGAGAAACAAACCAGAAGTCTCTCACCTTAGGAATCCAGGCCTGATTATCTGAGCAGAAGGGTAGTTTCTAGCTATGCTGACTGGCCCCTAAACATTCCGGGGTAGACAGCTATATCCCTGTACCACCGGGATATCATGAGTGAATGTTTACACAAATGTAATTTTCATTTTTTTCTCTTTAAGATTTTCTTTATTTTTTATTAGATATATTCTTTATTTACATTTCAAATGATTTGCCTGTTCCTGGTTCCCTCCTCCCCATAAGTCCCATAAGCCCTCTTCCCTCCCCCTGTTCCCCAATCAACCCTGTCCCACTTCCCTGTCCTGGTATTCCCTTATATTGTTGCATCTATCCTTTCGAGGACCGGGGGCCTCTCCTTTCTTCTTCTTGAACATCATTTGATATATGTATTGTGTCATGGGTATTATGAGTTTCAAGGCTAATATCCACTTATCAGTGAGTGCATACCATGTGTATTCTTTTGTGATTGACTTACCTCATTTAGGATGATATTTTCCACTCATTTGCCTAAGAATTTCATGAATTCATTGTTTTTTAATAGCTAAGTAGTATTCCATAGTGTAATTATACTATATTTTCTGTATTAATTCCTCTGTTGAGGGACATCTGGGTTCTTTCCAGCTTCTGGCTATTATAAATAGGCATTCTTGAATGTAGTGGAGCATGTGTCCTTTTTATATGCTGATAAATCCTCTGGGTATATGCCCAGGAGTGGTATAAGAGGGTCTTCCAGTAATATCATGCACAGTTTTCTGAGGAACTGCCAGACTGATTTCCAGAGTGGTTGTTCCAGCTTGCAATCCCACCAGCAGTGGAGGAGTATTCCTCTTTTCCCACATCCTTGCCAGTACCTGCTGTCCCCTGAGTTTTTGATCTTAGTCATTCTTACTGTTATGAGGTGAATCCTCAGGTTTGTTTTGATTTGCATTTCTCTGATGAATAAGGAAGTTGAACATTTCGTTAGGTGCTTCTCAGCCATTCAATATTGCTCAGGTGAAAATTCTTTGTTTAGCTCTGTACCCCATTTTTAATATTGTTATTTGGCTCTCTGGTGTCTAACTTCTTGAGTTCTTTTTATATATTGGATCTTAGCCCTCTGTTGGATGTAGGGTTAGTGAAGATCATTTCCCAATTAGTTGGTTCTTTGTCATATTGACAGTGTCTTTGACTTACAGAAGCTTTGTAATTTTATAAGGAGACATTTGTCAATTCTTGATCTTAGAGCATAAACTATTGGTGTTCTGTTCAGGAAAATTTCTCCTGTTCCCATGTGCTCAAGACTCTTCCATAGTTCCTTTTCTATCTGTTTCAGTGTGTCTGGTTTTATGTGGAGGTCCTTGATCCACTTGGACTTGAGCTTAGTACATGGAGATAAGAATGGATCAATTTGCATTCTTGTGCATGCTGACCTCCAGTTGAACCAGCACCATTTGTTGAAAAGGCTATCTTTTTTTTTTTTTTTTTTTTTTTTTGCCTTGGATGGTTTTAGCTCCTTTGTCCAAAATCAAGTGGTCATAGTTGTGTGGGTTTATTTCTGGGTCTTCTAAATTATTCCATTGTTCTACATGCCTGTCCCTGTAACAATGCCATGCAGTTATTAATATTATTGCTCTTTAGTACTGATTGAGGTCAGGGATATTATACCCCAAGAAGTTATTTTACTGTTGAAAAGAATTTTAGCTATCCTGGGTTTTTTGTTATTCCAGGTGAATTTGAGAATTGTTCTTCCTAACACTATAAAGAATTGAGTTGGGATTTTCAAGAGGATTGTATTGAATCTGTATATTGCTTTTGTCAAGATGGCCATTTTTGCTAGATTAATCCTAGAAATCCATGCTCATGGAAGAATTTTCCATCTTCTGAGGTCTTCATCAATTTCTTTCTTCATAGACTTTAAGTTCTTGTCATTATAGATTTTTTACTTGTTTGGTAAGAGTCGCAGCAAGATATGTTATATTGTTGGGGCTATTATAAAGGGTGTCATTTCCCTTATTTCTTTCTCAGCCTGTTTATCCTTTGAGTATGGGAAGTCTATGATTTTCTTGAGTTAATTTTATATCCAGCCACTTTGCTGAAGTTCTTTATCAGCTGTATGACTTCTCTGGTGGAGTTTTTTGGGTCACTTAAGTATACAATCATATCATCTGCAAAGAGTGATAATTTGACTTCTTACTTTTCAATCTGTATCACTGACCTCCTTTTGTTGTCTAATTGCTCTAGCTAGAATTTCAAGTACTATATTGAATAAATATGGAGAGAGGGGCAGCCTTGTCTAGTCCCTGATGTTAGTAGGATTGCTTCAAGTTTCTGTTCATTTAGTTTGCTGTTGGCTACTGGTTTGCTGTATATTGCTTTTACTATGTTTAATTATACGCCTTGGATTCCTGTTTTTTCCAAGACCTATTTAACATTAAAGGATGCTGAATTTTGTCAAAGGCTTTTTAAGCATCTAGTGAAATGACCATTTTTTTGAGTTTGTTTATGTAGTGGACTATATTGATGGATTTCTGTATATTGAACCATCTCTGCATCCCAGGGATGAAGCCTACTTGACACTGGGAATGACCATTTTATGTGTTCTTGGATTCAGGTGGCAAGAATTTTATTGAGTATTTTTGCATTGATATTCATAAGGGAGATTGGTCTAAAGTTCTCTTTCATTTTTGGATCTATATATGGTTTTGTCATCAGCTAAATTTTGGATTCATAGATGGAGATGGGTTGTGTTCCTTCTGTTACTATTTGGTATAGTTTGAAGTGTATTGGTGTTAGGCCTTCTTTGTAGGTCTGATAGAATACTGCACTGAAACTATCTGGTCCTGTGCTTTTATGGAATGGGAAACTGTCAATGACTACTACTATTTTTTTTTTAGGAATTATGGGACTGTTTAGATGGTCTATCTGATCGTGATTTAACTTTGGTGTTTGGTATCTGTTCAGGAAATCACCCATTTCATCCTGATTTTCCTGTTGTGTTGAGTATAGGCTTTTGTAGTAGGATCTGATTATTTTTTGAATTTCCTTATTTTATTTAGTTATTTCTCCCTTTTCACTTCTGACTTTGATAATTTGGATACTGTCTCTGTGCCCTCTGGTTAGTCTGGCTAAAGGTTTATCTATCTTGTTGATTTTCTCAAAGAACCAGCCCCTGGTTTTGTTGATTATTTGTATAGTTGTTTTTGTTTGAACTTGGTTGATTTCAGCCCTGATTTTGATGAATTCCTGCCTTCTACTCCTTTTGAGTGTATTAGCTTCTGTCTGTTCTCGAGCTTTCAGTTGTGCTGTTAGTGTATGTTCTCTCCTGCTTCTTTTTGGACACAGTCAGCGCTATGAGGTTTCCTCCTAACACTGCTTTCATTCTGTATCACAAATTTGGGTATGTTGTACCTTCATTTTCATTAAATTCTAAAAGTCTTTGATTTCTTTCTATAATTATTTCTTGACCAAGGTATCATTGAGTAGAACATTGTTAAGCTTCCATGTGTACGTGTACTTTCTGTTGTTTTTGCTGCCATTTAGACTACCCTTAATCCATAGGTAGCATGGGATTAGTTTGATCTTCTTATATCTGATGAGGTCTGTTTTGTGACCAAGTATATGGTCAGTTTTGGAAAAAGTACCATGAGGTGCTGAGAGGAACATATATTCTATTGATTTAGAATGAAATGTTTTATAGATTCCTATTAAATCCATATGGTCCAAATCTTGTGTTAGTTTTACTGTGTCTCTGTTTAGTTTGTGTTGCCAGGATCTGTCCCTTGAGGAGAGTGGAGTGTTGAAGTCACTCACAATTATTGTGTGGGGTGTGATGTGTGTTTTAAGCTTTAGTAAAGTTTTGTTTATGAATGAAGGTGCCCATGAATTTGGAGCATGGATGATCAGAATTGAGAATTCTTCTTAAAAAACTTGGGAGTTGATTCTATTTCAAAGGCATTCAGCAAAATAGCTTCTTTTCCCTGGTGTAGTACCAGTTAAAAACATCCAGAAATGTATGTCTGTGATTAATGCAAATTTACAGGAAGAAGGAGGAGGAGGACAAAAGCAAGGAGGAGGAGGCGGAGAGGAAAGAGAAGAAGAGGAAGAAGAGTTGATGTGTTACGGGGTAGAAGTCGTAGGGATTCTATTTTAAATTTTAAATCTATATTTCTAGTATTTTGTGTCTTTGATCTATAATAAAAATAATATCCACTTTTCTTATTATGTGATGTGATCACTAACTTTGTGCAAAATATCTTTTTAATTTTTCTATTATATAAGTTTGTGTGTAGCTTTTAAAGCAAACATCACAAATATTACACTATATGTTTGAAGTTTCAGCTCACATTCAGTGCCAATGAATAAATATAACTTTTTATATAACATTTGTAATGAGAAGTGTATGTGTGTGTGTGTGTGTGTGTGTGTGTGTACCTGTGTCTGCTTACTTAAATCAGAAGGTAACATGGTATCTTACACACATACTTATCTTGAACTAAAGTGTCTATGAAAGTTTAGTTGATTTAATACTCATGACTCTCCTAAATGGCCATGTTTTGCATCAAATTTATTTTATGTGTGTGAGCATATTGTCTGTGCATATGTACCATGTGTATGTCTTGTACAGATGAAGGTAAGAAGAGAGCAAGAAGCCCCTTTAAAATGGCATTAAGGACTGCTGTGAGCAGTTACAGGGGCACTATGAAGTAATCTGCAACTTCTGCTCTAAGAGTCAGTGAATTTAACTGATGGAACAAAGTAGTATTTTTAGATTGAATCTCATTTGTTAAACACAAAAAAATAGGCAGATTGTATAACTTGGTTAACTTGAGCACAGAGCAAGTAAGTGAATGGATTATTTTATTAAAAAATGAAACATAACACAAAATTTTCATTTTAGATCCCCAAGCTCAACCTTGGATAGACTAACTTAGCCTTGATCCTTAAGACTGCATTACTACAGACAGCTCACAGCTAATGCCAGGTACACTGACAGGGTCTGAGTCTAACATCACTCAGGTCCTATCCTTTCATGCTCTTGCATGCACCCAGAGCCTGAGCAGCTCAGCGGGCTATCTGTAAGCTGACCCAGTCATGTACCACCTTGCTCAGGGTCTTTTTCCAGCCTACACCAGAGGTCGCCAACTTGCCCCTGGTCACCACAGATAGGTAACAGCTAAAGCCAGATACCTGACTTAGTCCAAGGCTCGTGACTGCACCCAGAGCCTGAGCAGCTCGGCGAGCCATCTGTATGCCAACCCAAACCCAGGTGGGGGTAAGGGGTCATCTGCCCTACAGACTGATCACCACTTGGATAAGGTCCCTGCAGCATTCACCATCTGCACTCCCTGAAGAAGCAGATAGGCAACACCAGGCTCACAGAGACAACCCCAGTATAGCATTCCTTGGAGCAGGACACATTAGGGCACCAAGGGCACCCAAGAGGAGGAGAGTAGCACATCAGCAGCCTGAGCCAGGGGGAACACAGACATCCAGAGGTGCGGAATTAGCCTTACAGTCTCAGGGGAGGTTCAAACACCAGTCAACTAAAACCAGATATAGCCAGATGGCAAAAGGCAAATGTAGGGACTTTACTAACAGAAATCAAGGCAACGTGGCAGCATCTGAAACAAGTTCTCCAATAACTGGAAGTCCTGGATACCCCAACATACCAGAAGAACAAGATTTGGATTTAAAATCACTGGGTCATGATGCTATTAGAGGAACACAAGAAGGACATAAATAAATCTCTTAAAGAAATACATGAGAAAATACGCCAAAAGGTAGAAGCCCTTACAAGGGAATCACAAAAATCATTTAAAGATATTCAGGAGAAAATGGGTGAAAACATAGATGCCAATAGGGAAGAAATACAAAAATAACTTTAAAAAAAATAAAGGAGAACATGGGTCAAGAGGCAGAAGTCATGAAAGAGGAAACACAAAAATCTCTCAAAGAGTTACATGAAAACACAAACGATCAAGAGAAGGAAATGAGCAAAACCATCCAGGATCTAAAAACAGAAGTAGAAACAACTAAGAAATCAAAAAGGGAGACAACTTTGGAGATAGAAAACCTTGGGAAGAAATAATGGGCCATAGATACAAATATCAAGAGCACAATATAAGAGATAGAAGAATCTTAGATGCAGAAGATACCATAGGAACCATGGACTCAACAGTCAAAGAAAATGCAAAATGCAAAAAGTTTGTAACACAAAACATCCAGGAAGTCCAAGACACAATGAGAAGACCAAACCTAAGGATTATAGTTATAGAAGAGAGTGAAGATATACAATGTAAAGGGCCAGAAAATATCTTCAACATAATTATGGAAGAAAACTTCCCCAACCTAAAGAGAGAGATGCTCATGAATATAAAAGAAGCCTCCAAACAGACTGGACCAAAACAGACATACCTCCCATCACATCATAATCAAAACCCAAAATGTACTAAACAAAGAAAGAATATTAAAGTCAGTAAGAGAAAAAGGCCACATAACATATCAAGGAAGACCTGTAAGAATTAATCCAGACTTCTCTCCTGAGACCATGAAAGCTAGAAGATCCTAAGCAGACCTCATGCACTTTAAATGAGCACAAATGCCAGTCAAAACTACTATACCCAGCAAAACTCTCAATCACCATAGAGGGAGAAATCAAGATATTCCAAGACAAAACCAAATTTACACGATATCTTTCCACAAGCCGAACCCTAAAAAGGATAATACAGGGAAAATAACAACACAAGGAAGGAAAAAACAACCTGGAAAAAGCAAGATAGCAACCTTCTTTCATCAAACCCAAAAGAAGAAAACCTATCAAATACAAAAATAACATAAAAATAACAGGAAGCAATAATCACTATTCCTTAATATCTCTTAACATCAATGGACTCAATTCCCCAATAAAAAGACATAGACTAACAGACTGGATATATAAAGATAACCCTACATTTTGCTGCATACAGGAAACACCTCAGTGTCAGAGACAAACACTACCTTAGAGTAAAAGGCTGGAAGACAATTTTACAAGCAAATGGTCGCAGGAAACAAGTCAGAGTAGCCACTCTAATAACAGATAAAATTGACTTTCAATCTAAAGTCATGAAAAGAGATACAGAGGGACACTTCTTGCTGGTCAAAAGGAAAATACACCAAGAAGAACTCTCAATTCTGAACATCTATGCTCCAAATGCAAGGGCACCCTCATTCTTAAAAGAAACTATACTAAAGCTTAAAGCACACATTGCACCTAACACAATAATTGTGGGTGAGTTCAACACACCAATATCCTCAATGGACCGATCAGGAAAACAGAAGCTAGACAGGGACACACTGAAACTAATTGAAGCTTTAGACCAATAGGATTTAACAGACATATATAGAACATTTCATCCTAAAACAAAAGAATATACCTTTTTCTCAGCACCTCATGGTATTTTCTCCAAAATCGACCATATAATTGATCACAAGACAGCCCTCAGCAAATATAAGAAAATTGAAATAATCCCATGCATCCTATCAGATCACTATGGAGTAAAATTGGTCTTCAATAGTAACAAATCAACAGACACCCACATATACATGGAAACTGAACAATACTCTACTCCATGATACCTTGGACAAGGAAGAAATAAAGAAATAAATCAAAAACTTTTTAGAATTCAATGAAAATGAAGGTGCAACCTACCCAAATATATGGGACACAATGAAAGCAGTTCTAAGAGGAAAATTCATAGCCCTGAGTGCCTCCAAAAAGAAATTGGAGAGAGCATACACCAGCAGCTTAATGGCTAACCTGAAATCCCTGGAACAAAAAGAAACTAATTCACCCAGGAGGAGTGGAAGACAGGAAATCATCAAACTCAGGGCTAAAATCAATCAAGTAGAAACAAAAAGAACTATGCAAAGAATCAAAAAAACCAGAAGCTGGCTCTTTGATTTGTTTTGTTTTGTTTTTTTGTTTTGGTTTTTCGAGACAGGGTTTCTCTGTTTAGCTCTGGCTGTCCTGGAACTCACTCTGTAGACCAGGCTGGCCTCGAACTCAGAAATCCGCCTGCCTCTGCCTCCCAAGTGCTGGGATTACAGGAGTGCGCCACCACGCCCGGCTAAGCTGGCTCTTTGAAAAAATCAACAAGATAGATAAACCTTTAGCCAGACCAACAAAGGGGCACAGAAACAGTATCCAAATTAACAAAATTAGAAATGGAAAGGGAGATATAACAACAGAAACTGAGGAAATTAAAAAAAAAATCATCACATCTTACTACAAAAGCCTTTACTCAACACAACAGGAGAATCTGGAGAAAATAGAGACTTTCCTAGACTGATACCAAATCCCAAAATTAAATCAGGTTCAAACAGATCATCTAAACAGTCCCATAATTCCTAAAGAAATAGAAGGTGTCATAGAAAGTCTTCCAACCCAAAACGTATGGGACCAGATGGTTTTAGTGCAGAATTCTATCAGATCTTCAAAGAAGATCTAACACCAATACTATTCTTTTCCACAAAATAGAAACAGAAGGAACACCTCCCAACTCCTTCTATGAAGCCACATTCATGCTGATACCAAAACCCCACAAAGATCTAACAAAGAAAGAGCACTTCAGGACATTTTCCCTTATGAATATCAATGCAAAAATATTAAATAAAATTCTTGCCAACCGAATCCAAGAACACATCAAATTGATCATCCACCATGATCAAGTAGGCTTCATCCCAGAGATTCAGGGATGGTTCACTATACAGAAATCCATCAATGCAAGCTACTACATAAAATCAGACTACATAAACAAACGTAAAATAAATTAAAAAAAAAAAAACATGATCATTTCAATAGATGCTGAAAATGCATCTGACAAAATTCAGCATTGTGTCATGCTAAAAGTCTTGGAAAGAGCAGGAATTGAAGGCAAATACCTAAACATATTAAAAGCAATATACAGCAAACCAGTAGCCAACATCAAAATAAGTGGAGAGAAACTGGAAGCAATACCACTAAAATCAGGGACTAGACAAGGCTGCCCTCTCTTTCCATATCTATTCAATATAGTACTTGAAGTTCTATCCAAAGTAATTAGACAACATATTGAAGTCAAAGGGATACAAATTGGAAAGGAAGAAGTTAAACTATCACTATTTGCAGATGATATGATAGTATATATAAGTGACCCAAAAAACTCTACCAGAGAATTCCTACACCTGATAAACAATTTCAGCAAAGTGGCTGGTTATAAAATCAACTCAAGCAAAACAGTAGCCTTTCTATACACAAAGGATAAGCAGGCTGAGAAAAGTTAGGGAAATAACACCCTTCGCAATAGCCACAAACAATATAAAGTATCTTGATGGGACTCTAACCAAACAAGTGAAAGATCTATATGACAAGAACTTCAAGTCTTTGCAGAAAGAAATAGAAGAAGACCTCAGAAGATGGAAAAATATTTCATGCTCTTAGATTGGAAGGACTAATATAGTAAAAATGGCCATCTTGCAAAAAACAATCTACAGATTCAATGCAATCCCCATCAGAATCACAAATCAATTCTTCATATATTTAGAAAGAGCAATTCTCAAATTCATCTTGAATAACAAAAAGCCCAGAATAGCTAAAACTATTCTCAACAATAAAAGAACTTCTGGGGGAATAAATATTTCCGACCTCAAGCAGTACTACAGAGAATTGTGTTAAAAACTGCATGGTTTTGGTACAGTGACAGGCAAGTAGATCAATGGAATAGAATTGAAGACCCAGAAATTAACCCAGAGAATTATGGCCACTTGGTCTTTGATAAAGGAACTACAACCATCCAGTGGAAAAAAGATAGCCTCTTCAACAAATGGTGCTGCTTCACCTGGAAGTCAGACTAACAATTGATCCACTCTTATCACCATGTACTATGATCAACTCCAAAGGGATCAAGGACCTACACATTAAATCAGACACACTGTAACTAATATAAAAGAAACTTGGGAAGACCATGGAGAACATGGGTACAGGGGCAATGTTCCTGAACACAACAGCAATAGCTTATGCTCTAAGATCAAGAATTGACCAATGGGACCTCATAAAATGCAAAATTTTGGAAAGCAAAGGACACTGTCAGAAGAACAAAATATCAACCAACTAATTGGGAAAAGATCTTTACCAACCCCACATCCAACAGAGGACTAATATCAAATATATACAAAGAACTCAAGAAGTTAGACCCCAGAGAACCAAATAACCCTATTAAAAATGAGGTACAAGCTAAACAAAGACTTTTCACCTGAAGAAATTCAAATGGCTGAGAAACACCTTAAAAAATGTTCAACATATTAGTCATTAGAGAAATGCAAATCAAAACAACCCTGAGATTTCACCTCATACCAGTCAGAATGGCTAAGATTAAAAACTCAAGAGACAGCAGATGCTGGCGAGGATGTGTATAAAAGGGAACACTCCTCCACTGCTGTGGGATTGCAAGAATGTACAACCACTCTGGAAATCAGTCTGGCGGTTCCTAAGAAAATTGGGCATGACACTTCCAGAAGACCCTTTCATACCACTCCTGGGCATCTTCCCAGAGGATTCCTCTCCATGCAACAAAGACACATGCTCCACTATGTTGATAGCAGCCTTATTTATATTCGTCAGAACCTGGAAAGAACCCAGATGTCCCTCAATGGAGGAATGGATACAGAAAATGTGGTATATTTACACAATGGAATACTACTCAGCAATTAAAAACAATGAATTCATGAAATTTGTAGGCAAATAGTTGGAACTGGAAAATATCCCTAAGTGAGGTAACCCAATCACAAAAGAATACACATGAAATGCAATCACTGATAAGTGGATATTAATTAGCCCAGAAACTCTGAACAATCGAGTCAGAATTAGTAAATTATATGACCCCCCCCAAAAAAAAACAGGAAGGAGATGGCCGTGGTCCTGAAAACTCTTGACCCAGTATGGTAGGGGAGAACTGGTGATTGGGGATTGGTCAGAGAGAAGAAGACTTATGGAACATATGGTGTGGGGGCGGGGATTGGGAAAGGGGAAAGCATTTGGAAACTAAACAAAGAATATATTAAATAAGTAAAGAAAAAGAAAACAGACTGCATTACCATTCAAAAATGTTTAAATATCTTAAATTGTTTATCTAATTATTTTATTATTATTTGTGCATGATCAGGAGGCATGTCTAACTGCATATGTGGTAATTAGAGGACAATTCTGTGGATTCATTTCTTCACTTCAACCTTCATGTGGGTCTGTAAATGGAACTTAGGCTTTGAGGTTCACATGGAAAGCCTGTTTTACTGCTTATTCATCTCACCAGACTTATTTAGGTATTGAACACTCTCATACCTATAGACATACACACATTCATACACTTACACACACACACACACACACACACACACACCAAACACACACACCAAACACACACACCAAACACATATGGAAATATGAACCTTCTAAGAACTGTTTATTCAGTATCCTTTGCTTTTCTGGTTGCATTTATTCAAAACTAATTACTATGTATTTCACCTTTCTTTTAACACTCATTTTGTCTACTGTTTTGTTGTTCTTGATAAACACTATCATTTCACATATATGAGAAATTAAATTATTTTATTTTATAATATTATTTAGTACTTCATATAAAATAACAAACCAATATATGAGCAAATGAAGTTTAAAAGAGTCTCATTTCAAAGTATCTTATAATTTGTCATAAAATGATTATTGCTCAGATGAAACACAATGGCCAAAAGCATCTTGAGGAGAATACATTTTATTTCACCTTGAATATATTAAGAGAAGTCAAGGCAGGAATTCAAACTGTGCTAAAATACTGAAGCAGGAACTAATGCACAAGCAATGGTGGATTGCTTCTTGCTGATTTTATTCTCATGGCTTGGTCAAATTTTTCTGTTTATTAACATAATATTTTTGTGAATTATTTAGGAATTTCATATAATACACTCTGATCATACTCCCTTTCCATTCCTCTTAAACCTACTTTTTACCCTTATGTTTTCCCCAATAAGAAGAAAAAAAAAATAGAAAAAACAAAGGAGAGAGAAAAGACAAATTTGGTCCAGTATCTGTTATATATTCGCACTTTGGAACACGATCATAGTTTCTGTGGTCAACACCTTAAAGATAATCCTTTCCTACTCCCTGCCAGAAGCTATTAAGTCTAAGGGGCTATACTTCCCTTTATTTATCAGTTTTAAAGGACTCTTTTCTATTGCTTTCTGTCTAAACTGGATTTTTTTGTGTGTGGCAGGGTAGAAAGTGCTCACAGAAGCATTCAATGGACCTACAACACCATAACACCATACAATGCTTGACAAACATACCATTGTTGCCAAGACTGGGATATGTAATCTCATAGGTTCACATTTCCTGAGCCACACAGATTTAATAATCTTTGGATCTCTATTTTTTTCCATTCAAAAATTGGCTAATTGGCAAGCTACCCTATTGGTAAGTGTAAACAGCCCCTGACTCTGATGTCCTTGGAGATGAAGGTATTCACTATCTTCTATGTCTTAGGATCTCTTTCTTTGGTGAGATCCCTCTCTCTCCTTGAGATGGTTCCTCTCTAGTGGATCAAAATCCTAGGCATGGTTAAACCATTCTTTCTTGAATACTGTCCTACAGCGTGGGCACTGTCATTCAGCTCCTAGCTGACCTAGTGATGACCTGGTAATATATCCTGTACTTCTCACTTGCTTGATTGTTAAATGCATGAGGATAAGATAATAACTCCGATCCTCAGTCAATGCATGTTTTTACCACTACTTCCAGACTTCCTACTGGGATTCCTCCTTGTCTTAAAGGCTTCCAAATTCACACACTAAATTTGGCCTTAATGTCCAATAGATAGTCACATTAAATTGCCATGTAAAGGCACTTTTGAAGAAAATTTTATCACTCCAGCTATCTGGAAACAGGAAGGTTTCCAATGTTCAGGCATTTTTTTTTTTTACCTTCACTGCAACCAACTTCATTCCTTGATACAGTTAGTTAGCTATTCTCTACCCAATCCTTCAACACTTAAAACATGTTCCAAATTTTGTTACTGACTTAACTTGCTGCTGACAGTTGTTCTCTCCAATGGGCAGTCTTAAACTTCTACTTTCTCAGAAAATATTATTTCTGATTTCTTTCCTTTCTATCATGCACCAGTTGTAAGCCAACTGAATTGGGAAAACAGATCCCTGCAGGCACAATCAAGTATTCCTCGCTGTGTGCTGGCCTCAGACTCCAACCATGAAAATAGGACCCTCCTGGCAGCAGAGGCTTCCTGTTGTGAGAGGGAGAGACTTCCTCACATGTGCACGCCTTGCCTGCCAGGCAAAATTTTTCTATTTGTCTTGGTATGTTTATTTGTCCCTCTGCTAATAAATAGCCACAATTCTGTCCTTCCACTCTAAGGCATAACAAATGTTGAAATTTGCACTACAGGGGAAGCTATATCTTCAATATCATCTTAGCTAAGAGGAGTCATATGTCTGGCTATAATTTCAGTGCCATCTTGTATGAAGATACTCTCATGACTTTCTGCCATCTTTGATACGGACAGATAAGGTTTTTCACATGATTTCTGTACTACCTCAGTAAACAGTAATTTAATTTAATATTACTTTAAAAATTTACAACATTAAAAACTTTAAAGATTACTGCTTTAAGATCCATTTAGCCTTTCTTTTGCAATTGTCTTCAAATTAAAATGAAATCTCCAAATAACCCTATCAAAAAATGGGGTACAGAGCTAAAAAAAGAATTTTCACCAGAAGAAATTCGGATGGCCGAGAAACACCTTAAGAGATGTTCAACATCATTAGTCATCAGGGAAATGCAAATCAAAACAACCCTGAGATTCTACCTCACACCAGTCAGAATGGCTAAGATTAAAAACTCAAGAGACAACAAGTGATGGCAAGGATGTGGAGAAAGAGGAACACTCCTCCACTGTTGGTGGGATTGCAAAATGGTAAAACTGCTCTGGAAATCAGTTTGGCGGTTCCTCAGAAAATTGGGCATGTCACTTCCAGAGGACCCTGCCATACCACTCCTGGGCATATACCCAGAGGATTCCCCTGCGTACAATAAAGACACATGCTCCACCATGTTTATAGCAGCCTTGTTTATAATAGTCATAAATTGGAAGGAGCCCAAATATCCCTCAAAGGAGGAATGGATACAGAAAATGTGGTATATTTATACAATGGAATACTACTCAGCAATTAAAAATAATGAATTCATGCAATTTGTAGGTAAATGGTTAGACCTGGAAAATATCATCCTGAGTGAGTTAATCCAATCACAAAAGAATACACATGAAATGCAATCACTGATAAGTGGATATTAATGAGCCCAGAAACCCTAAATACTCAAGGCACAATTAGCAAGTCAAATGATATTCAAGAAGAAGAAAGGAGAGGACCCTGGGCCTGTAAAGATTGGATCCAGTTTTTTAGAGAAACCATAGGGGGAGGGGGAATGATTGGGGAATAGTTGGGGGGGGAGAGGATTTATGGGACGTATGGCGGGGGGGGGGACTGGGAAAGGGGAAAACCTTTGGAATGTAAAAATAGAATATAGAAAATAAAAATTAAAAAAAATGAAATCTCTTTGTTTGCTAGATACAATCTCTTCATGCATCACGTCCCACACCTGTGGGGACCAGAAAGTCCCACCTGCTGAGCAAATGGCCCCTGGCATATTTACTCACTGATCAAGAACCAGTTGGGAAACAGGACCTTAGCAGCAGAACCACTTCTTATTCTCTATCTCTGGATTCATCAATTTTTCTTCAAATCACATTTCCTATATATTTATGTCCTCAACATCTACCTCTTTAAAACTGTTTCTAATTTTTCTAGGGAACAATCCCATATCTGCTATGTGACTAAAGTCACCTAAGTTAATGCAGAGTAAAATCATACTAAAGAAAATCACACAATTACTGGAAAGAAGTATCCGTACTACTTAGTGTTTCTGAATATAGTCACTGCTCTAACCTACTACAGAAAGATTCTTCTATTACTATCATCAAAACCACATTCTTTTAAAGAGAAAAATACAAATAAAAGAAAAATACAAATTTTGAATGATTCTGCTAATGTATGTGCCTGTGTCTGAAGTTGGTAAACAATGAGTGGTCTATCCTGGTCGACTTATCTTTAATGCATTAAAATATTTGAGATATGAAGCAAGCAGGCAGTAAATATTTTCTCTCAGAATTACTTAGCTATAATTTATCAACTCTCTGGGTCTCCTAAATTTCCATTGACAGATCATATATCATGAAAATTTTCAATGTAATTAGAGTCCATAATACCTGATATTATGTTCCATGGTCATTACATTAGAATCTGAAGAAATATTCATTTTTGGAAATATTCCATTCCCTTGTGATGTGACAACATATAAAAACTTTAATTCATAACCAAATTAGGTCAATCTTTTTACTCTGATCTTAATTCATATGGAATCTGTCAGTGCCTTTTGAGCTTACTTTGCATAATATTAATTTAGTTGCCTTTCACCTGCCTTTACTCCCAACTATTTCACATCTCACTCAAATATCGATTAGGTAGGATTAGTGACTTAAATATATATGTGAAAAAATCTTATTGCCTGTTTCTTAAAGTCTTTGGGTATATATTTAGCAACATGTTATTCAGAGCAGAAGGAATGTTCCACATTTTTAGGCTTATCATTCAAATAGCAGAAGAAGAGCTGATAAGTGAGGAGCCAGAACATGTTCATTGGAAAAGAGACAGTATAAATGGGTGGAACTGAATTTCAACTGTGCTAGTTTATAACTGTAAGTTGATGGCAAACAATTAAATCAACAAGACAACCCCTTGCAATTAAACATTAGTGAAAATGAAAAATAATTTCTTGGGACTGAAAAGATGGCTCAGTGGATGAGAGCACTGAATGCTCTTGCAGAAGTCCTGAGTTTAATTGTCAGGAACCACATGGTGGCACACAATCACGTGTAATGTGAACATCTTCTGGTGTGTCTTAGCTACAGTGTACTCATATAAATAATAAATAAATAAATAAATAAATTTTTTTTGTTTTGTTTTTTTTCTTTCTTTTTTTTATTTTATTTTATTTTCTATATTCTATGTTTACATTCCAAAGGCTTTCCCCTTTCCCAGTTCCCACCCACCATAGTTCCCATAGTTCCTCTCCCCCCCCATCTGTTCCCCTATAATTCCCCCTCCCCCCTTGGTTTCTTTACTAAACTGGATGCAATCTTTACAGGCCCAGGGTCCTCTCCTTTCTTCTTCTTGGGAATCATTTGACTTGCTATTTGTGTCTTGAGTATTTAGTGCTTCTGGGCTCATTAATATCCACTTATCAGTGATTGCATTTCATGTGCATTCTTTTGTGATTGGGTTAATTCACTCAGGATGATATTTTCCAGGTCTAACCATTTACCTACAAATTGCATGAATTCATTATTTTTAATTGCTGAGTAGTATTCCATTGTATAAATATACCACATTTTCTGTATCCATTCCTCCTTTGAGGGATATTTGGGCTCCTTCCAATTTCTGGCGATTATAAACAAGGCTGCTATAAACATAGTGGAGCATGTGTCCTTATTGCATGCAGGGGAATCCTCTGGGTATATGCCCAGGAGTGGTATGCCAGGGTCCTCTGGAAGTGACATGCCCAATTTTCTGAGGAACCGCCAAACTGATTTCCAGAGCGGTTTTACCATTTTGCAATCCCACCAACAGTGGAGGAGTGTTCCTCTTTCTCCACATCCTCGCCAGCACTTGTTGTCTCTTGAGTTTTTAATCTTAGCCATTCTGACTGGTGTAAGGTGGAATCTCAGGGTTGTTTTGATTTGCATTTCCCTGATGACTAATGATGTTGAACATCTTTTAAGGTGTTTCTCGGCCATCCGAATTTCTTCTGGTGAAAATTCTTTGTTTAGCTCTGTGCCCCATTTTTTGATAGGGTTATTTGTTTCTTTGCGGTCTAACTTCTTGAGTTCTTTGTATATATTGGATATTAGCCCTCTGTCGGATGTGGAGTTGGTGAAGATCTTTTCCCACTTTGTTGGTTGCCGTTTTGTCCTTCTGACAGTGTCCTTTGCTTTGCAGAAACTTTGTAATTTTATGAGGTCCCATTTGTCGATTCTTGATCTTAGAGCATAAGCTATTGGTGTTCTGTTCACGAACTTTTCCCCTGTGCCCAAGTCCTCCAGGGTCTTCCCAAGTTTCTTTTATAATAGTTTCAGTGTGTCTGGTTTTATGTGGAGGTCCTTGATCCACTTGGAGTTGATCTTAGTGCAAAGAGATAAGATTGGATCAATTCGCATTCTTCTGCATGTTGACTTCCAGTTGAACCAGCACCATTTGTTAAAAAGGCTATCTTTATTCCACCGGATGGTTGTGGCTCCTTTATCAAAGATCAAGTGACCATAAGTCTGTGGGTTAACCTCTGGGTCTTCAATCCTGTTCCATTGATCTGCTTGCCTGTTGCTATACCAATACCATGCAGTTTTTAACACAATTGCTCTGTAGTACTGCTTGAGGTCAGGGATATTGATTCCCCCAGAAGTCCTTTTATTGTTGAGAATAGTTTTAGCTATCCTGGGTTTTTTGTTGCTCCAGATGAATTTGAGAATTGCTCTTTCTAGATTATGAAGAATTGAGTTGGGATTTTGATGGGGATCGCATTGAATCTGTATATTGCTTTTGGCAAGATGGCCATTTTTACTATATTGATGCTGCCAATCCAGGAGCAAGAAATATTTTTCCATCTTCTGAGGTCTTCTTGGATTTCTTTCTTCAAGGACTTGAAGTTCCTGTTGTACAGTTCTTTCGCTTGTTTGGTTAGAGTTACGCCAAGATATTTTATGTTGTTTGTGGCTATTGTGAAGGGTGTTATTTCCCTAATTTCTTTCTCTGCCTGCTTGTCCTTTGAGTACAAGAAGGCCATTGACTTGCTTGAGTTAATTTTATAACCTGCCACTTTGCTGAAGTTGTTTATCAGCTGTAGAAGTTCTCTGGTGGAGTTTTTTGGGTCGCTTAGGTAAACTATCATATCGTCTGCAAATAATGATAGTTTCACTTCTTCCTTTCCAATTTGTATCCCTTTGACTTCCTTATGTTGTCTAATTGCTCTTGCTAGAACTTCAAGTACTATATTGAAAAGATATGGAGAGAGAGGGCAGCCTTGTCTAGTCCCTGATTTTAGTGGGAATGCTTCAAGTTTCTCTCCATTTATTTTGATGTTGGCTACTGGTTTGCTGTAGATTGCTTTTACTATGTTTAGGTATGGGCCTTGAATTCCTGCTCTTTCCAAGACTTTTAGCATGAAAGGATGCTGAATTTTGTCGAATGCTTTTTCAGCATCTAATGAGATGACCATGTGGTTTTTTTCTTTCAGTTTGTTTATGTAGTGGATTACATTGATGGATTTCCGTATATTGAACCATCCCTGCATCCCTGGGATGAAGCCTACTTGATCATGGTGGATGATCCTTTTGATGTGCTCTTGGATTCGGTTAGCAAGAATTTTATTTAGTATTTTTGCATCTATATTCATAAGAGAAATTGGCCTGTAGTTCTCTTTCTTTGTTGGATCTTTTTGTGGTTTAGGTATTAGCGTAATTGTGGCTTCTAAGAATGAGTTGGGCAGTGTCCCTTCTGTCTCTATTTTGTGGAATAGTTTGGAGAGTATTGGTGTTAAGTCTTCTTTGAAGGTCTGGTAGAATTCTGCACTAAAACCATCTAGTCCCGTACTTTTTTTGGTTGGGAGGCTTTCTATAACCCCTTCTATTTCTTTAGGGGTTATGGGACTATTTAGCTGATCTACTTGATGCTGATTTAATTTTGGTATTTGATATCTGTCTAGGAAATTGTCCATTTCCTCCAGATTCTCCAGTTGTTTTGAGAGATAGACCTTTGTAGTAGGATCTGATGATGTTTTGAATTTCCTCAGTTTCTGTTGTTATGTCTCCCTTTTCATTTCTAATTTTGTTAATTTGTATACTGTCTCTGTGTCCTTTGGTTAGTCTGGCTAAGGGTTTATCTATCTTGTTGATTTTCTCAAAGAACCAGCTCCTGGTCTTGTTGATTCTTTGTATGGTTCTCTTTGTTTCTATTTGATTGATTTCAGCCCTGAGTTTGATGATTTCTTGTCTTCTACTCCTCCTGGGTGAATTAACTTGTTTTTCTTCCAGGGCTTTAAGGTGTGCCATTAAGCTGCTAGTATATGCTCTCTCCAGTTTCTTTTTGGATGCACTTAGAGTTATGAGTTTTCCTCTTAGCACTGCTTTCATTGTGTCCCATAGATTTGGGTAGGTTGTACCTTCATTTTCATTGAATTCTAAAAAGTCTTTGATTTCTTTTTTTATTTCTTCCTTGACCAAGGTGTCATTGAGTAGAGTATTGTTCAGTTTCCATGTGTATGTGGGCTTTCTGTTGTTTTTGTTGTTATTGAAGACCACTCTTACTCCATGGTGATCTGATAGAAGGCATGGGATTAGCTCGATCTTCTTGTATTTGTTGACATATGTCTTGTGACCAATTATATGGTCTATTTTGGAGAAGGTCCCATGTGGAGCTGAGAAAAAGGTATATTCTTTAGCTTTAGGATGAAATGTCCTATATATATCTGTTAAATCCAATTGGTCCAGAGTTTCAATTAGTTTCACTGTGTCCCTGTTTAGGTTCTGCTTTCCTGATCAGTCCATTGAGGAGAGTGGAGTGTTGAAGTCACCCACAATTATTGTGTTAGGTGTAATGTGTGCTTTAAGCTTTAGTAAGGTTTCTTTTACGAATGAGGCTGCCCTTGCATTTGGAGCATAGATGTTCAGTATTGAGAGCTCTTCTTGGTGGATTTTCCCTTTGGCCAGCAAGAAGTGACCTTCTGAGTCTCTTTTGATGATTTTAGGTTGGAAGTCAATTTTATCTGATATTAGAATGGCTACTCCAGCTTGCTTCCTGAGACCATTTGCTTGTAAAATTGTCTTCCCGCCTTTTACTCTAAGGCAGTGTTTGTCTTTGACACTGAGATGTGTTTCCTGTATGCAGCAAAATGTAGGGTCCTGTTTCCGTATCCAGTCTGTTAATCTATGTCTTTTTATTGGGCAATTGAGTCCATTGATGTTAAGAGATATTAAGGAATAGTAATTATTTCCTCCAGACATTTTTGAAATTATATTTATTTATTTTATTTATTTTTTATATTCGAGAGGTTACTTTCTTTTGGGTTTGATGAGAGGAGGTTTCTATCTTGCTTCTTCCCGGGTGTAGTTTCCGTCCTTGTCTTGGTGTTTTCCCCCTATTATCCTTTGTAGGGCTGGATTTGTGGAAAGATATTGTGCAAATTTGGTTTTGTCATGGAATACCTTGATGTCTCCATCTATGGTGATTGAGAGCTTTGCTGGGTAAAGTAGTTTTGGCTGAAGTTTGTGTTCTCTTAGAGTTTGCATGATATCTGCCCAGGATCTTCTAGCTTTCATGGTCTCAGGTGAGAAGTCTGGTGTTATTCTGATAAGTCTTCCTTTATAAGTTACTTGGCCTTTTTCTCCTGCTGCCTTTAATATTCTTTCTTTGTTTAGTACATTTGGAGTTTTGATTATTATGTGACGGGATGTATTTCTGTTCTGATCCAGTCTGTTTGGGGTTCTGTATGCTTCTTGTATATTCATGGGCATCTCTCTCTTTAGGTTGGGGAAGTTTTCTTCCATAATTTTGTAGAAAATATTTGCTGGCCCTTTAACTTGTACATCTTCATTCTCGTCTATACCTATAATCCTTAGGTTTGGTCTTCTCATTGTGTCCTGGATTTCCTGGATGTTTTGGGTTACAGCCTTTTTGCATTTAGTATTTTCTTTGACTGTTGAATCAATGGTTCCTATGGTATCTTCGGCTTCTGATATTCTGTCTTCTATCTCTTGTATTCTATTGTTGATATTTGCATCTATTGCTCCTGATTTCTTCCCAAGGTTTTCTATCTCAATGTTGTCTCCCTCTGCGATTTCTTAGTTGTTTCTACTTCTGTTTTTAGTGCCTGGATGGATGTGCTCAGATCTTTCGCTTGCTTGATTGTGTTTTCATGCATTTCTTTAATAGATTTTTGTGTTTCCTCTTTCATAGCTTCTACTTGTTGGCCCATGTTCTTCTGTATTTCTTTTAGTGATTTTTGTCTTTCCTCCTTATTGTCTTCTTCTTTTTGATCCATCTTCTCCTGCATTTCTTGAAGTGATTTTTGTATTTGCCTTGTAAAGGCTTCTAACTTTTGATCCATTTTCTCTTCTATTTCTTTACGAGATTTTTCTATGTGTTCAGCTACCAGCATCCTGACCAGTGATTTTATATCCAAGTCTTGTTTTTCTGGTGTTTTGGGGTATCCAGGGCTTCCTGTTGTTGTTGAACTGGGTTCAGATGCTGTCATGTTGTCTTGATTTCTGTTAGTGACATTCCTTTGTTTACCTTTTGCCATCTGGTTATTTCTGGTGTTAGTTGACCTTGTTGTCACTGGCTGGTGTTTGAATCTCCTATGAGGCTGGGCTTACCTGTTGTTTCTCTACTGGTGGTTATGCGTGATTGCTGCTCAACGGGATCACGAGCTGGCTGCCACCCGCTGACTTTGTGCACGGCCTGAGGTCTCCGGGAAGTGTGGGGGAGTGCAGCAGGGCCTCGGCAGGTGCTGCTGTGCCTGCCTAGTAGCGAGAGCCTAGCAGATCCCCCCACGTGGTAGCCCCTGATGGAATCTGTCTACCTGTTCCTTTCCAGCTGTGTTCTGGTTGCAGTATGGAGGCCTGCCGCTATCGCTGGTCCGGGCTCCTGGGGAGCTGGGTGGTTCTGGCTGCCTTGGTGCAAGGCCTAAGCTTGCAGGGACGTGCTGCAGAGCCTAGGCGCCTGGGCCCGCCTGTGGGCGAGAGCTTAGCAGCTCTCCCTGCTCTAGCCCCAGACGGAGTCTCTATCTGCACCTTTCCAGCTGTGTCCTGGTTGCAATATGGAGGCCTGCCGCTATAGCTGGTCCTCACTCTTCTTAATAAACAAGAATTGTTGCTTATCCTGGTTCCGTGGGAAGGGTCTGAGCACCTGGCAAGCTGGCTATGTATGGCTGACCTTCTATCGACTGGATGGGAAGCTGCAGACAAGATGGCGCTGCCTGCAGGGGGTTCGGGGTCTGGCCTTCGAGTGCAGAGCGCAGGCATGGCCGCTGTACTCCAAACCGCTAGGCTGTGCGCAGTTCCTGCCCCAGACCTGAGTCCCCGGAGGTCTTAAACTCGGGCTGTCTCTGGTACCTGGTTCCGCCGGCAGGGTCTCAGCACCTGGCAGGTTGGCTAGGTATGGCTGACCTGCTACCGGCTGGATGGGAAGCTGCAGACAAGATGGCACTGCTTGCAGGGGGTTCGGGGGTCTGGCCTGCGAGCGCAGAGCTCAGGCACGGCTGCTGTACTCCAAACCGCTAGGCTGTGCGCAGTTCCTGCCCCAGACCTGAGTCCCCGGAGGTCTTAAACTCGGGCTGTCTCTGGTACCTGGTTCCGCCGGCAGGGTCTCAGCACCTGGCAGGTTGGCTAGGTATGGCTGACCTGCTACCGGCTGGATGGGAAGCTGCAGACAAGATGGCACTGCTTGCAGGGGGTTCGGGGGTCTGGCCTGCGAGCGCAGAGCTCAGGCACGGCTGCTGTACTCCAAACCGCTAGGCTGTGCGCAGTTCCTGCCCCAGACCTGAGTCCCCGGAGGTCTTAAACTCGGGCTGTCTCTGGTACCTGGTTCCGCCGGCAGGGTCTCAGCACCTGGCAGGTTGGCTAGGTATGGCTGACCTGCTACCGGCTGGATGGGAAGCTGCAGACAAGATGGCACTGCTTGCAGGGGGTTCGGGGGTCTGGCCTGCGAGCGCAGAGCTCAGGCACGGCTGCTGTACTCCAAACCGCTAGGCTGTGCGCAGTTCCTGCCCCAGACCTGAGTCCCCGGAGGTCTTAAACTCGGGCTGTCTCTGGTACCTGGTTCCGCCAGCAGGGTCTCAACACCTCAAATAAATTTTTAAAAAAAGAAAAAAGATTCTGTGATATAACAATGCAAGTGTTCAATGTTACCAAATACACAAATCTACATATTAAGCTTATTTCCCATTAGATAGTATATTTCTGCAAAGACCATACCCTGTCACAAGCTTTTTAACTGAAAAGTATCTAGTAATGAAAAATCATTGAGTTCAGAATTAGGAAATTTGTTTGAGCTATTTTATTTATTTCCTTGTAGGATTTCTGTAAGCAACATATTGGCACTTTTTTTAATTAACTCGTTCATTTATGTACTTATTTTTTGTTTATGATTATGTCATATGTACACATGTGGGTGTGTACACCACATACATGTATGCAAAGGCTAGAGAACCATGTATGTTCTGCTCTACCTGTCTCTACCTTATTCACTTCAGACAGTGTCTTCTACTGGACCTGTAGCTATGCTGATGATCAGTAAATCCCTTGTGTTGCTCACTTTCAACCTGTCTTTACAAGCTCATAAATCCACTCCTGACTTCTTTCATGGGTAGTGAAAACTTGATCTGTGGTTTACATATTTATCCAGCAAGAGTTCGTTCCCATTGAGCCATCTTCCTGGCCCTTTAGAGTACTTACTCATTGCAAATGGAATTGATGATACTTTCAATATGGTTGTGAGATAGTGTGAAATGGACCTTATATGTGAATAAAGAAACTTTGTTTTGCATATGGCTTATCTATGTTGTGTTTGTGTGATTTGCATGTGGGTATAAGTGGACATATATGCTTGTGCATTTATGGGGAAGCCAGAAGGGGTAATAGCTATTTTCTTCATCTTTTCTTTTCTCTTCTTTTCTCTTCTTTTCTCTTTTCTTTTCTTTTCTTTTCTTTTCTTTTCTTTTCTTTTCTTTTCTTTTCTTTTCTTTTCTTTTCTTTTCTTCTTTTCCTTTCCTTTCCTTTCCTTTCCTTTCCTTTCCTTTCCTTTCCTTTCCTTTCCTTTCCTTTCCTTTCCTTTCCTTTCCTTTCTTTCTTTTTCATTTCACCTTGCTTTGCTTTGTTTTGAGACAGGTTCTATCAATGAATATGAATGAAAGCAATTTAGCAGGACTGGAAAGCCTCAGGGATCTTCCTGCCCCTAATTCTCTAGAACTAAAATTGCAGATGTATGTTGCCATACCCACTTTATTATTAGAGTGCTTGAGACATAAACTCATATTCAAGCTTGCATGGAAGGCACTGTAATGATAGAAGTATTTTCCTAGCCTGATGAAACTGTTTTCTTTGGTTTTCATTTTAAACAATTTTCCCCAAATTTCATGGCTTTAGATATATTTATTACTTCAAAAATAAAGGTCTTTAAAATGACCATGTCCAGACTGAGTCTATAATGAAAATGGAAGGGTTAAATGATGTATGCAAGTAAATGTCTTATTGACCTGAAACAATAAATATAAAATACTAGCATTATGATGATTGAGTCCCTCATGAGGTTTTGGGATGCACACATATCCAGAATATAATGACCACCTTGGCATTTAAAGTGTATAATTTCGGGCCACCAACATCCCTTAGTGGTTAAAGATCTTTGTGACCAAGTCTTAAGACTGATTTTAATTCCTGAGTCCCATCATCTCTCACAAGTTGTCTTCTGAATTCCACAATATACCATGTTATGCACATTTCCTCTCTCCCCCCAAAATAAATATTTTGAATTATATAAGTAACAATAACTACATACCAGAAAAAATATATCCTTTTATATTGGAAAAATTGTAGGCTGATTGAACATATTTATTTTTCATCCCATCTTAAAATATGGTAAACAACTTAAAAAATTAATTTACTTTTTGATATAACAGATAAATGTATTATTGTTATTATTAATTATTAATTATTATTATTATTAGTGTATTTTATTATCTACATTCTGCATTTACATTCCAAACGATTTCCCCTATACTGGTTCCCCCCTCTCCATAAGTCCCATGAGCCTACTTCTCTTCAGCAATTTCCTGACCAACCCCTCCCACTTCTCTGTCCTGGTAATCTCCTTCATTGCTGCATCAAGCCTTTCCAGGACCAGGGCCATCTCCTTTCTCCTTCTTGGGAATCATTTGATATGTTGTGTATTAAGTATTCAGAGATTCTGGGCTAATATCCACTTATCAGTGATTGCATTCTGTGTATGTTCTTTTGTGATTGGATTACCTCACTTAGGAAGATATTTTCCGGTTCCAAACATTTGACTAAGAATGTCATGATTTCATTGTTTTTAAATGCTGAGTAGTATTCCATTGTGAAAATCTACCACATTGTCTGTATCCATTCCTGGATGGAGGGACATCTGCTTTCTTTTGAGCTTCTGGGTATGATAAATAAGGCTGCTATGAACATAGTGGAACATGTGTCCTTATTGCATACCAGAGAATCCTCTGGGTATATGCTCAGGAGTGGTATAACAGGGTCTTCCAGAAGTGTCCTGCCCAGTTTTCTGATGAACTGCCAGACTGATTTCCAGAGTTGTTGTACCACCTTGTAATCCCACCAGCAGTGGAGGAGTGTTCCTCTATCTCTACATCCTTATCAACACCTGCTGTCTCCTGATTTTTTAATCTTAGCTTTTCTGACTGGTGTGAGGTGAAATCTCAGGGTTGTTTTGATTTGCATTTCCCTAATGACTAATGACGTTGACCATTTCTTAATGTGCTTCTCAGCCATTCAAAGTTCTACAGGTGAAAATTCTTTGTTTAACTCTGTACCCAATTTTTTAATAGGGTTATTTGGCTCTCTGGAGACTAACTTCTTGAGTTTTTGTATATATTGGATATTAGCCCTCTGTCGGATGTAGGGATGGTGAACATCGGTTTCCAATTTGTTGGCTGCCATTTTGTCCTTTTGACAGTGTCCTTTGCTTTATAGAAACTTTGTAATTTTATGAGGTCCCATTTGGCAATTCTTAATCTTAGAGCATGTGTTATTGGTGTTCTGCTCAGGAAATTTTTCCCTGTGCCCATGTGCTCAATGCTCTTTCCCAGTTTCTTTTTTATTAATTTCAGTGTGTCTGGTTTTTTGTGGATATCCTTGATACACTTGGACTTGAGCTTAGTATAAGGAGATAATACTGGATCGATTTGCATTATTCTGTATGCTGACCTTCGGTTGAACCAGCACAATTTGTTGAAAAGGCTATCGTTTTTTGCATTCGATAGTTTTAGCTCCTTTGTCCAAGATCAAATGTACATAGCTGTGTGGGTTCATTTCTGGGTCTTCAATTCTATTCTATTGATCTACTTGCCTGTCACTGTACCAATACCATACAGTTTTTAACACTATTGCTCTCTAGTACTGCTTGAGGTCTGGGATACTGATTCCTTTAAAAAATTTTTTTACTGTTGAGAATAGTTTTAGCTATCCTGGTTTTTTTTGTTATTCCAGATTAATTTGAGTATAGCTATTTCTAACTCTATGAAGAACTGAGTTGGGATTTTAATGAGAATTGCATTTAATCTCTATATTGCTTTTGGCAAGATGGCTAGTTTTAGTATATTAATCCTGCCAATCCACGATCATGGAAGATTTTTCCAATTTCTTAGATCTTCTTCAATTTCCTTCTTCTGAGACCTGAAGTTCTTGTCATACAGATCTTTCACTTATTTGTTTAGAATCACAGCATTGTACTTTATATTGTTTGGGGCTATTGTGAAGGGTTTCATTTCCCTAATTTCTTAGCCTGCATATCCTCAAAGAGTAACTTTTCTTTAATTCGATATATTCTTTATTTACATTTCAAATTATTTCCCATTTCCTGGCTCCCCCATCCCCAAAAGTCCCATAAGCCCTCTTCCTTCCTCCTCTTCGCAAATCCACCCCTTCCCAATTCCCTGTCCTGGTGTTCCCCTACACTGCTACACTGTGATTTTCCAGGTCCAGGGTCCACTCCTTCCTTCTTCTTGGACATCACTTGATATGTGAATTGTGTCTTGGGTATTCTGAGCTTCTAGGCTAACATCCGATTATCAGTGAGTACATACCATGAGGTAAAATCACAGGGTTGTTTTGATTTCCATTTCATTGATGACTAAGGATGTTGAACATTTTATTAGGAAATTCTTAGACATTCTATATTCCTCAGGTGTAAATTCTTTGTTTGGCTGTTTACCCCATTTTAAATGAGGTTATTGGGCTCTCTGAAGTCTACCTTCATGTGTTCTTTGTATGTCTTTGATATAGTGTTGGTAAAGATCATTTTCCAATTTGTTGGTTGCTGTTTTGTACTTTTGGCAATGTCCTTTTCCTTACTGAAACATAGTAATTTTATGAGGTCCCATTTGTCAAATCTTGATATTAGAGCATAAGCTATTGGTGTTCTGTTCAGGGAATTTTCTGCTGTGCCCATGTCCTCCTCTCAGTGTGTCTGGTTTTATGTGGCAGTCCTTGATCCACTTGGAATTGAGCTTAGTACAAGGAGATGAGAGTGAATTGATTTGCATGCTTTTGCATGCTGACTCTCAGTCTGTCTGGTTTTATGTGGCAGTCCTTGATCCACTTGGAATTGAGCTTAGTACAAGGAGATGAGAGTGAATTGATTTGCATGCTTTTGCATGCTGACCTTCAGTCGAACCAGCACCATTTGTTGAAAAGGCTCTTTTTTTTTTCCATTGGATGGTGTTAGCTCCTTTGTCTAAGATGAAGTGGCCATAGCTGTGTGGGTTCATTTCTGAGTCTTCAATTCTATTCCATTGTTCTACTTGCCTGTCACTCTACCAATTCCATGCAGTTTTTAACGCAATTTCTCTGCAGTACTCCTTGAGGTCAGTGATACTGATTACCCCAGAAGTTCTTTTACTGTTCAGGATAGTTTTAGCTATCCTGGGTTTTTTTTTTTTTTTTTTTTTTTTTTTTTTTGTTATTCCAGATGAATTTGAGAATTCCTCTTTCTAACTCTAAGAAGAATTGTGTTGGGATTTTAATGGAGATTGCATTGAAGCTGTATATTGCTTTTGGCAAGATGGCCATTTTAACTATATTATTCCTGCCAATCCAAGAACATGAAAGACTTTTTCATTTTCTGAGGTCTTCTTTGATTTCTTTCTTCAATGACTTGAAGTTTCTGTCATACATTCACTTTCAAAATCTTTTACTTGTTCAGTTAGAGTCACAAAAAGATACTTTATATTTTTGTGACTATTGTGAGGGGTGTCATTTCCATGATTTCTTTCAGAGTCTGTTTTTCCTTTTGAGTATAGGAAGGCTACTGATTTGCTTGAATTGATTTATATCCAACCACTTTGCTGAAGTTGTTTATCAGCTGTAGGAGTTCTCTGGTGGAGTTTTTTGGGTTGCTAAATTATACTATCCTATCATGTGCAAACAGTGATAGTTTGACTTCTTCCTTTCCAATTTGTGTCTATTTGACCTCCTTTTCTTGTCTAATTGCTCTTGCTAGAACTTCAAGTACTATATTAAATAAATATGGAGAGAGATGGCAGCCTTGTCTAGTCCCTTTATTTAGAGGGATTTCTTCAAGTTTTCCTCCATTTTGTTTTATGTTGGCTTCCGGTTTGTTATATATTGCTTTTATTATGTTTAGGTCTGGACCTTGAATTCCTGTTCTTTCCAAGACCTTTAACATGAAAGGATACTGAATTTTGTCAAATGCCTTTTCAGCATCTAATGAAATGACCATGTGTTTGTTTCTTCGAGTTTGTTTATGTAGTGGATTACATTGAAGGATTTCCGTATATTGAACCATCCCTGCATTACTGGAATAAAGCCTCCTTGATTATGGTGAATGACCATTTTGATATATTCTTGGATTTGCTTGGCAAAAATTTTACTGAGTATTTTTGCATCATTACTCGTAATGTAAATTGCTCTAAAGTCTTTTTTGTTGTTGTTGTTGGATCTTTGCTTGGTTTTGGTATCAGCAAAATTGTGGTGTCATAGAATGAGTTGGGTAATGTTCCTTCTGTTAACTTATAATCTGACATTCATTTTTCTAAAGTAAAGCTTAATCCTAACTGTTTTTAACAAATACAAACTTTTCACTTTTTAAAATTAACATTTATGTTTTCAGACATGTTGCCCAACAGATACAATATTTTTATGTTCACCTGTCTGTAGCTATTCAGCCATGCAAGTGGTTGAGCCACCCTAAGACATTTAGCTGCTGATTGTGATGTAAAGGAAATGACTCAGCATCTATTATGGAATGATATTCAATATGTGGTTCATTACAATTGGTTTACATAATGTTTATTACTACTTGTGAAATACTAATATCCTTTTTCACTTTACCTAAGTAACAGTCGAAAATATCTCTAGGAATTAGTTTGTTCTATTAAATAAGTGATGTTTATAAAACCTGAGTGTTTATGCAATAGCTTTCCAAATATAAAACCTCATTCTGGAATTTTGAAAATATCTGGGTTTGAGGTTTTGTTTCTTAAGATTATCATTAGTGAAAATTACAGGAAGGGTAAAAAAAAGAAGAGGCCTTATTTCTTACTGTGCTGGGATTGCAAACATTTCTACTGTTTGCTTAAAAATACTATTGAATCTGTATAAAAAGGAAAGAAATTCATAATTGTTTCTTATTGAAACTTGTATTATTTTTAAAGAGTTCTATACAATAAATATAATATCTTTATAAATAAGTAGTAAGATAAACTATTTGAAAAGGATGGGTTAGCTTTATAGTATAGTTACCACTTTCCTATAATTCATAGGGCAAGAACTTGTATACATACACTATACTATACCACACACACACACACACACACACACACACACTTTCCTTTTAGCTTCTTACCCAGGATTATACTGTTGCTTCTGTTTTTCTGCAGTGGTGTTTGTATATTGGGTCATAAAATGGGAGTTCCTAGTTACCAGGTCCCTCACCCATGCATATTTAATCATTAATAAAATAATAGCAATAAATCCAACTTCTAGAGTGTTATGTAATGCTCACTATAGGGTTCATTAAAGTAAGGTAGTTAAACTGTGCTGGATTAAGCTTGAGAAAATAGGAACATTATTCTAAATTCATGTGGCCTAAGAAATCTAAAATTGTCACGCTAATCTTATTTGTGCCTAGACACTGCAACACATGTGGAATACATAAATACCAGCCATATTGTTGTATTCTTATGCTCATTCTACAGTTATAAAGATTAATCATTTTATTATCTTGGATTTGGCATTTTCAAAGCTCAAGCCAGCCTCTGAGTCTCTCTCTACTTGGTGTTTGTGAATCCAGATGTGGAAATCTCAGATACAATGACTGTCTGTATCCCACCATGCTCCTTGCCATGAGGATAATGGACTAAGCCTCCTAAAGTGTAAGCAAGTCTCAATTAAGTGTTATTATTTTATAAGAGTTGTCATGATTATGGTGTCTCCTCACAGAAATGGAACACTGATTAAGAAACTGGGAATGGCAGCATGTTGCATTACTCCTAACACTTTAGAGGTGGAGGCTGAAGTATCGGCAGTTAAAGGCTATTCTGGGTTATGATAAAAATATATAGCAAATTTGAGGCTAGCAAGTAGAACATGGAAGCCTGTTTTAATAATAATAATAGTGATAAAATGACTATTTTAATTATATTAACTATTATTTTACATATATTAAATTTTTTCATCTATAATAATTGATAATAAGAGGAGTGCAACCAGAAGAATTATTTTTGTCCTAAACTGATGAAAGTGGGCTTTTAAAACTAGTAGGCTATAAATACTATGTTATGCTGAGGCAATCTCTTTGTATATGTGCAAGAACTGTGTTTTAAAGGGTTGTGATTTGTGTTTAAGAGTGGAGTCTTCCTGTAGAGATATGAGAGAGCTCGACTAAGGTGAAATATTGCTCTCCTCTTCAGCATGGGTTATATTTTCATAAGGCAAATCCTCCATTCAGCAAATTACCATTCCCTTGATTTTACATTGCAATAAAATGTAATGAATGATTAATTTTATAATAGCACTTGGTAGTATTCACTAACAGTTTACTTCAGTGCTTTTATTCCCCCACTCTACATTGCTTTTTAATGTATTTTTTATCTAAAAGCTTGTCATCCACAGAACCATCATGGCAATGACATTGAAACTTCCCGTGGATTTTCTACCTGGTATCCCAGCTGTAAAGTTCTTGCCTGAGTATGGAAAATCTACTCCAATTTATGAACTAATATTGATAAATTATTATTTTAAGAACTGATTTTTATGCTGTGTAATAATAGAAATTAATATCTAGATAGCTGGTATGTTTATTGCTCTACTTTATTTCCCAGGAATATCTAAGGTTATTAATTCTCGGGATATCAGGATATAAATTACTAATATGTACCCTATGGTAATTAAAGTTTATTGCTTATCATAGCCCATTTTGCCTTTTAACTCACAAACCCCACTCAATTCCAAATTCACTTTGGTTAGCAAACTGTTTTTCTAGACCAAGCACTGGTGTAGTTATATGTATTCATAGTAGACTGCATTGATTTGTCACAGGCTACATTTTATCTCCTTACCTTTTCAAAAACTAAGAAAAAAATTAAATGCATATAGTGCTTGGTCAAAAGGTATAGACTTCAGAGATTGGAAAGATATCTCACTTGGTGAAATGCTTGCTGTGAAAGCATTAAGACTTGAATATAATTTTCAGGACCTCTATGTAAAAGTTACGTGTGCCAGCAGATACATCCACCTCTAGCTCTATAAAGACTAGACACAGGCTGACTCCATGAGGCCCAACTACTGATATTCAAGTTCACTAAGAGAGTCACACTGCCTCAAAACTTTACATGGAGAGAAATGAAGAATGACACATATAGTTAACCTTAATCCTCTATGTGTATAAAACATGTACATGCATGTGGACAAAACACAAGCAGAAACACCACAGGTCTATAACTTTTGGGAGAATTTTAGCTCTATATAGCTAGTGTTACATCATAATAAGTAATCTCACCACCTGAACCTAAGCACAGCACTTGAATAGTATGAGCAGGTCCCTAGATAAAGAGAAAAATTCCATGATATACCTCATCAGTCATCTTCAATTGCCTTGAAATCCTAGTAGATAATACAATTGTATGTAGTCAAATGTTACTAAGGGTTTTTTTTCCTTTTCAAGTATATGACAACAGTAGAATCTATTATTATGTAGCCACTGTAATTGTCATTTCTTTTTTTTTTATTAGATATATTCTTTATTTACATTTCAAATGTTGTCCCCTTTCCTGGTTCCCCTCTCCCCTGAAAATCCCATAAACAATCTCCCCTTCCCCAATCAAACCACCCCTGCTTCCCTGTCCTGGTATTCCACTACATTAGTCTTTCCAGGACCAAGTGCCTCTCTTCCCTTTGGTGTCTAATAAGACCATCCTCTGCTGCCTATGAGCCTGGAAACATGGGTAACTCCATGTGTACTCTTTGGTTGGTGATTTTTGTCCCTGGGAGCTCTGGAAGTACTGGGTGACTCACATTTTTGTTCCTCCTGAGGCGTTGCAAATCCCTTCAGTTTTTTTGGTCCTTTCTCTAGCTCCCCCACTGGGGCCCCAGTGTTCAGTTAATTGACTGGCTGAGAGTGTCCCCCTCAGTATTTGTAATGCACTAGCAGAGCCTCCCATGTGATTGATATACCCAGCTCCTGTCAGTCAGCCCTTGTGGGCATCAAAAATAGTGTCTGGATTTTGTAACTGTATATGGAATGGATCCAGGGATGAGCTGAGGATTTATCCAGATCTTCTCATGGTTCAATGACATGTTTTGTTTTTCTTGTTACTGAAACTAATCCACTGTACAGATGCACCACCATGTTTATGTCTATTTTTCTAGTAGAGGATATCTTATATGCGTCTGATATTTAACAGTCATGGAGGATGTGGCTATCTGCAGTAATATCCTTTCAGGTGCTGGAAACTTTGCATCATATCTGTCTTGATCTTCCTCTTAATCTTCTTTCTCTTTCACCTTCATCAGAGGCTTCAGGTAGATTCAACCATGGTCTCCAACAATCTCTACAGTTAGAGTACCTTCAGATAATTGCCTTATAATTTCCATCATTCAGAAATTGGACTCTAACTGCATGATTCTTGTTCAAGTGTTTAGCTTGACACAAGAGAGCCATAGTGACTCTCTTGAAACAGTTTGTTGTATAATAATTTATTTTATTGTTTTTGGTTATGCTGGGAAAAATGACTGTCATCAAGATCTCTGATCCTCAGTTGTCCTTGATTTCTAAACATTGCATGACTTTTCTCAGTGATACTTGAGTAAGTTCACAATGGCAGACATAAAGAAAAACTTTTTAGACTACTCTGCTAAACAGTTAACTTGTTGAGGTTACTTATAGGAGAATAGATCAAAACTTATATGCATATAGATTGTACCCTAACAACTACACTGCAAACTATTCCACCCTAGTTTGGATGACTACTTCTTAAAGGGTACATAGGTGGAGTCTACCATATCTATCAACATTTTTGTATATATACTATGTAGGCCAGCAGTATCTGAGACTGAACAGCTGGCTCAAGATTTCTTTGTAGCTTTGTACAGAGTAGGAGTGAATCGGTGATTGTATTTCATATGGGATTCTGGATACCCTTCCTCAATTCATACAAAGAAATCATAAAAGGTTCAGACTAACTAGGGTCAATTATACATAATCACATTAAGATTTTAAGAAGGTAAGAATTCATGATATGCTCCATTGAAAGTTCTGCATTATATAACATTCTCTTGAACATCCTCACTGTGAAAAATTTATCTTGAGTAACACAAACAAATATTCACAAGTATTAAGAGACTCAAAATAACAGATGAACTAATGTTCAACTTGGTAAACCATAGTGTTTATTGGAGTTACAGAGAATGAGTAAGAGATGCTCATAGATACATAGATGATACTAAAATAGCTGATTCACTATATAATCCTACTATAATATGAATGACAATCTTATGGGAGCTATATCAATAAGTTTCTTTTTCAGATAACTATCTACTTCTAATATAATATGCCTCTCAAGATAATTTACTGCTAGGGAAGGGCAATAAGGAATAATAGCATGAATCACAGGTGTATTACTTACATTTCTCTTTTTGTGATAAAACACCATAACTAAAAGAAACTCATAGAAAAGTAACAATTTATTGGGTCTTAAAGTTTCATGGAGATAGAGAATTTAATGTTTGAAAGTCAGACAAGGCTATGAATTCTCAATGATCACCCCTGAGTGACATAATTCATCTAGCAAGGCTCTACCCCTAAAGGTTTTACAACTTCCCCAAATATGGTTAATAACAATCACCCATCTTGCTTGACCATTTCCCGTCCACACTACCACATATCCATTCTCTGTCCCCGATAAGCCTATTTAATTATTATAGAGCAAAATGCATTGAGTTCCACTTCAAAGTTTTCCATAGACTTTCTGAGACATAATGCCGTTTCTTAAAGTTGAGATCCTTTCAGGAGACCCAAGAAAATCTTTTAACCCTATGTAAGAAAAAAAAATCAAATTGTATATTTCCTAGACATTCTGTATTATTATTCTGAAAGAGAAGGATGAGAACACAATGGGGAAACACTAGGTCAAAACAAAGCCAAACCTCAGGAAAGTAGATACCAGTTACTGCCAGCTTCATGTCTAGTATAAACTGGCTAGATGGGTCCTTATGTATGATTTGCTGCCTACAAAATATATCTTCGTATTACCCTTACTGCACACTCTGGTTCTAGCTGTCTTTGGCAGACACCTCATGCTATGGCAACTCTGAAAATCTGGGTCTGCATTGCAATCCAGCTTTCAATTTTATAGTATCATGGAATGTTTTCTCAGTCTTCTGTTCTTTTAGAACCTCTCCTGCCATGCTCTTCCAGGGCTCAGCAGATCAGATTCGCAACTCTCTTAACTCTCAAATCTTTTCATGCCTCAGACAGACAGGATTATGTAGAACCTACTAAGTTCAGATAACAAATTAGGATGGCTACTGACCCCACCATCACCACCTAATTGCATTAGCAACTGATTATTTTTAAAATTGCTTATTTTATTTATTTACATTTCAAATGTTGTTCTTTTCAGTATCCCCTCTGCAACCCCACAACCCAACCCTCCTTTCCCTTTGTCTCTAAGAGGGTGCTCCTCTACCCACACACCCACTTCCCTCTCACCCCTCTAGCATCCAGCAACACTCCAGAAACCAAGATCCCACAGGCCCAAGGGCTTTGTCAGATAAGACAGTACTCTATAACATATGTAGTTAGAGCAATGGACTGATCCATGTATACTCTGGTTGGTGGTTTAGTCCCTGCGAGCACAGCGGGGGTTCAGGGTAGTTGATATTGTTGTTCTTTCTATGGAGTTGAAAACCCCTTCAACTCCCTCAGTCAGTGCCACAACTTTTCCATTGGACTCCTCAGGCATAGTCTCATGGTTGGCTGTGAGTATATGCATCTGCATTTGTCAGATGCTGACAGAGCCTCTCAGGAGACACTATTTCAGGTTCCAGTCAGCAAGCACTTCTTGGCATTAAAAATAGTATCTGGGTTTTGTATCTGTATATGGGATGGATATTCAGGTGGGGGAGTTTCTGGATGTCCTTTCGTTTAGTCTATGTTCCAAACTGTAGCCATATTTCCTTTAGACAGGAGCAATTCTGGGTTGAAAATTTAAGATCAGTGAGTAACTCCATCCCTCCACTGGGGGCTGTGTTTTTCTGCTGGAGGGGATCTCTATAGGTTCTATGACTGCTTTCTTAGATATTTCAGCTAATGTCAATCCCGTTGGGTTTTGGAATACTCTAGCTTACCTGTCATCTGGGACTTTCTAGTGGCTACCTACAGTTCCTCATCCATGTTGCTACATAAGTCTATTTATTTTCCTGACCTTCTGGACTTCTCTCCTGTCTCCTTCCATACTTGGCCCTGCCCCTTTTTTCTCTTCCCCCTCCTCTTTCCCTCTAGGTCCCTCCCTTCTTCTATCTCCCTTGATTATTTTGTTCCACTTTCTCAGGAGGACTGAAGTATCCACACTTTGGCATTGCTTCTTGTTATGTTTCATATTAGCTCAGTGTACCATGGGTATTCTGAGCTTTGGGGTTAACATCTACTTATCAGTGAGTACATTGCCATGGACATCCTTTTGTGTTTGGGTTACCTCACTCAGTATAATATTTTATAGTTCTATCCATTTGCCTTCAAGTTTTATGAAGATGTAGAGAAAGAGGAATTTAACTCCATTGCTGGTAGGATGGCATGGAGGTAAAACCACTTTGAGAAACATTCTGGAGGTTCCTCAGAAAAATGGAAATAGCTCTACAAAAGACCCAGATATTCCACTATGGGACATATATTCATTGTAGAACAGGACACATGCTCCACTATGTTCATAGCAGCCTTATTTATAATAGCAAGGAGCTGGAAACAACCCAGATGACCCTCAAAGGAAAAATGAGTACAAAAATGTGGTACATTTACACAGTGGCCTACAACTCAGCTATTAAAAACAATTGATTCTTTATTCAGTGACTTTCTAGGAGCAAAGAATTATTTAAGCTTTCTTTCATAATCCGGAAGCTTAACTGGTTAGGGATTTTGTCCTGAACGTCAGCAGTCCTTTTGTTCCACGGTTGAGCAGGAGACTTAACTATATTTAGCAATCATAACAACTTTTTCAGCACCTGCTTTGTACCAAGAAACAAATCTGCATGGTGAGGGTTCTGAGAGAAGGGGTGTGTGATGGTTTGTATATGATTGGCCCAGGAAGTGAATCTATTAGGAGGTGTGGCCTTGTTGGAGTAGGTGTGTCGATGTGGGTGTGAGCTTAAGACCCTCCCCCTGGCTGCCCTGAAGTCAGTCTTCCACTAGCAGCCTTCAGTTGAAGAGAGTGAACTCTCAGCTCCTCCTGCACCATACCTGCCTGGATGCTGCCATGTTTCTGCCTTGATGACAATGGACTGAACCTCTGAGCCTGTAAGCCAACCCCAATTAAATGTTGTCTTTTATAAAACTTGCATTGGTCATGGTGTCTGTTCACAGCAGTAAAACCCTAACTAAGACAGAAGTTGGTACCAGGGACTGGGGTATTGCTGTGATAGGCCTGACCATGCTTTTGTTCGGAAGAATGTGGATTTTGGGAATTTGCATTTGGAAAGCCATGGAATTCTTTAAGTGGGGCTTAATGGGCCAGACTAGTAGGAATATGGAAGACAGTGGTGCTGAGGGTCATTTGAACTGTGTAGGCCTGACGGCCCAAGAGGTTTCAGTGGAGAAGAACTTTAATATGTGGCTGAGAGACTGTTTTTGTGATGTTTTGGTAAAGAACATGGCTGTTTTTTGCCATTGTCTGAAGAGACTGCCTAGGACTAAGGTAAAGAGATTTATATTAATTGCATCTGCAAAGAAAGTCTCAAAAAAGCCCAACAAAGACTTTGTTCTCTGGTTAAGTCTGATAAAGAGAATTTTGAACCAACATAGCAAGCTGAGAAAGGAAAAGTACAAAATATATAGTTTGAGTATTAAAGGGACTCCAGGAAGTGAAATGGAGCTGAATTCAAGGATATTAAACTGAATTAAAGGAGTGGTGACCTTGAGGGCAAGATTCACCCAGTAAACTTTAGGTCCAGGCATAGTAGTACAAGCCTTTAATCCCAGGAGGCAAAGATAAGCAGATCTCTGAGTTCAAGGCCAGCCTAGAACAGAGCAAATTCTAAGTGAAGAAAAACTTTAATCCAGGCTTGGTGGACCACACCTTTAATCCCAGTGCTTTGGAGACAGGCATGCAGATCTCTTGAGTTCAAGGTCAGTCTAAGGAGCAAGATTCAGGACAGCCAACTTAGGCAGTTAAGGAGCTGGGAAAAAGGAAGCTAGTGATAATATAATATAGAACAAGGTGGCCAATGTTCCAGCTCCTGCAAGCAGAAGAACTCTGCAGCTTTGGCCACGTGTCTCTGGCTTTATATTAAAAGGAAGGAGAATACTGGGACAATTGATGCTGGTTAGCTGGAGCTAAGAAATTAGTGAAGATTAAGAAAAGACCAGTATTTCTGAGGTGAAATATAGGAAATGTTTTCTGAGAGCACAAAGAAGCTGTATTCCAGAGATAGCCAAGTGTTCCTCATGCTGCAGCTGTACTTGGTAATGTGTAAGAATCATCCAGGTGGTACTGGTTTTGAAGGCACGAAAGCATCATGAAGAACAGCTGAGGCTTGGTACTGTGAGAGGCCATGAAAGGCCATTGGTGAAAGTGTATCCTCAGTTGCAATTGACAGCCCAGGACTGAAGGGGTCATGCAAAGGAGTTGAGGCTTGGTACTATGAAGAGAGCCTATGAGAGGCTTTGGTGAATTATAGTTGCAGTGGAAGACCCTAGCATATTGGAGATGCCAGTACCACAGGATGACCACCAAGAACAGCAGTGGCAGTGGAGTGGATCAATCTGAACTTAGAGTGCTACAGAGGGCAGAGCTGGAGAAGTGACACCAGCTCTTTGGAGATACACAGAAGATCATGTGTGGATCTCAGACATTGGAACAAGAAGCTGTGAAGCTGAAGTTGACTTGGGGTACCTGGCTTAGTTAGGGTTTTACTGCTGTGAAGAGACACCATGACCAATGCAAGTTTTATAAAAGACAACATTTAATTGGGGTTGGCTTACAGGCTCAGAGGTTCAGTCCATTGTCATCAAGGCAGAAACATGGCAGCATCCAGGCAGGCATGGTACAGGAGGAGCTGAGAGTTCTACATCATCATCTGAAGGCTGCTAGTAGAAGACTGACTTCCAGGCAGCCAGGGGGCGGTCTTAAGCCCACACCCACAGTGACACACCTACTCTAACAAGGCCACACCTCCTAATAGGTTCACTTCCTGGGCCAATCATATACAAACCATCACATTCCACTCCCTGGCCCCCATAGGCTTGTTCAAACATGAGTCTATGGGGGCCATACTGAAACATAGCATAATGCAAAATACATTTAGTCCAACTTCAAAAGTCTCGGTAGACTATAGCAGTCTCAATAGTGTTAAAAGTCCAAAGTTCAAGGTCTCTTTTGAGATTCATTCAATCACTTAACTCTAATCCCCAAGCAAGACAGGAAACCAGCTGGGCAAAGTCCAAACTCTGCATCTCCAAGACTGATGACAAAGCAGTCTTCAGATATTCAAATACTTTTTCATCTTTGTTGACTGCAACAAGGTTCTTTCTCCTGGGCTTGTTCCACTCCCTGTTAGCAGCTTTCCTTGGCAGGCATCCTGTGGCTCTGGCATCTTTAACATCTTGGGTACCCAAAGTCAATTTCAGCTTGCTATGTTGGTTCAAAATTCTCTTTATCAGACTTAACCAGAGAACAAAGTCTTTGTTGGGCTTTTTTGAGACTTTCTTTGCAGATGCAATTAATATAAATCTCTTTACCTTAGTCCTAGGCAGTCTCTTTAGACAATGGCAAAAAACAGCCATGTTCTTTACCAAAACATCACAAAAAC
This sequence comes from Apodemus agrarius, assembly GCA_964023405.1. Lineage (NCBI taxonomy): Eukaryota > Metazoa > Chordata > Mammalia > Rodentia > Muridae > Apodemus > Apodemus agrarius. The sequence goes on along the minus strand of OZ030017.1, from coordinate 86,948,723 downwards.
AGTCTCTCAGCCACATATTAAAGTTCTTCTCCACTGAAACCTCTTGGGCCGTCAGGCCTACACAGTTCAAATGACCCTCAGCACCACTGTCTTCCATATTCCTACTAGTCTGGCCCATTAAGCCCCACTTAAAGAATTCCATGGCTTTCCAAATGTAAATTCCCAAAATCCACATTCTTCCGAACAAAAGCATGGTCAGACCTATCACAGCAATACCCCAGTCCCTGGTACCAACTTCTGTCTTAGTTAGGGTTTTACTGCTGTGAACAGACACCATGACCAATGCAAGTTTTATAAAAGACAACATTTAATTGGGGTTGGCTTACAGGCTCAGAGGTTCAGTCCATTGTCATCAAGGCAGAAACATGGCAGCATCCAGGCAGGCATGGTACAGGAGGAGCTGAGAGTTCTACATCTTCATCTGAAGGCTGCTAGTAGAAGACTGACTTCCAGGCAGCCAGGGGGAGGGTCTTAAGCCCACACCCACAGTGACACACCTACTCCAACAAGGCCACACTTCCTAATAGGTTCACTTCCTGGGCCAATTATATACAAACCATCACAGTACCCAAGATGTTAAAGATGCCAGAGCCACAGGATGCCTGCCAAGGAAAGCTGCTAACAGGGAGTGGAACAAGCCCAGGAGAAAGAACCTTGTTGTAGTCAACAAAGATGAAAAAGGAGTTGAATATCTGAAGACTGCTTTGCCTTCAGTCTTGGAGATGCAGAGTTTGGACTTTGCCCAGCTGGTTTCCTGTCTTGCTTGGGGGATTACAGTTAAGTGATTGAATGAATCTCAAAAGGGACCTTGAGCTTTGGACTTTTAACACTGTTGAGACTGCTATAGTCTACCGGGACTTTTGAAGTTGGACTAAATGTATTTTGCATTATGCTATGTTTCAGTATGGCCCCCATAGACTCATGTTTGAACAAGCCTATGGGGGCCAGGGAGTGGAATGTGATGGTTTGTATATGATTGGCCCAGGAAGTGAACCTATTAGGAGGTGTGGCCTTGTTGGAGTAGGTGTGTCGCTGTGGGTGTGGGCTTAAGACCCTCCCCCTGACTGCCCTGAAGTCAGTCTTCCACTAGCAGCCTTCAGTTGAAGAGAGTGAACTCTCAGCTCCTCCTGCACCATACCTGCCTGGATGCTGCCATGTTTCTGCCTTGATGACAATGGACTGAACCTCTGAGCCTGTAAGCCAACCCCAATTAAATGTTGTCTTTTATAAAACTTGCATTGGTCATGGTGTCTGTTCACAGCAGTAAAACCCTAACTAAGACAGGGTGTCTGGGATTAAGAAAACAAAAAACAAGCAAACAAACAAACAAACAAAAAAAAAGACTTAAACTCAAATCATAGGTCTAAACTACTACCTAGATGACTTTCCAGATTTTTCTCTTCTGTCTCTGTCTCTGTCTCTGTCTCTGTCTCTGTCTCTGTCTCTGTCTCTCTGTCTCTGTCTCTGTCTCTCTGTCTCTCTCTCTCTCTCTCTTTCTCTCTCTCTCTCTCTCTCTCTCTCTCTCTCTCTCTGTGTGTGTGTGTGTGTGTGTGTGTGTGTGTGAGTGTGTGTGTGTGTGTGTTCTGCTCTGTGTTAGACAGCTTTTATTTGCTATTATAAACACACTCTGGTTGAGCCAGCTCTGTCTGCTAGTAAAAATTCTAAAAGATATCTGAATAGTGCATGGGGTTTCTGACCAAAGTCCAACAAGTTATAAAAAAAATTATTGGATCTTTCAACCAAGTCAGAAATACTATTAAGAAAAGAAATTCTCGAAGAGCTGTTTTTGCACTCCAGACACTAGAGAATAGTCTACAGAACTGCTATCTCATTTTCTTGCTCATTTCATGTAGACCAAAATCTTGTTTTTAATTTACATATCAATTCAGTTATTTATTCCAGGATTACTTGTGATTATCCTATGAAAAAACATCCTGTGACCTCAGCCCTTTGATTCTTTAGAAAGAGCAAGCACACTTTTTCTTTTAACATTGCAAAAAGTATTAAGAGATTTGCCCTTATCTGTTACAAATGTTAAACTAGCTAATTTGGACCCTGTCTTAAAATTACCATTTCTATCACACCTGGGACTAACATGCTGTGTGCCAGGTTGACCTCCTACATCTGTTTGCCTTTGAATCTGCCTGGCTTTGTATTTTTCTGACATGCTGGCTTATTAATGCAGCTTCCTTTGTCCCTTTAGATACAAGAAGCTCCTCATGATTTATATTGTATCCTTACATTTTTACATATTTGAGAAATTACATATTTTTAACTCTTTTTGAGATCTTTACAGTAGCATTAAGGGCTGTCATGAAGGTTCTAGCGTTTACCATTTTGCTGAGAAATTACCCAAACTGTTGCCATCTGGACACATGCTGTCTGATTATAGAGAACCATTAACAATAACAGGGAGGATATTTTTCAGAAGAACATGAAAATATGTACCTTATACAAAAAAGCAGGTTTATCCCCATAGCAGTCCTAGACATTCATGGATTTTCAAACTGGGTCTTGTCTCAGAGTTAGATATCAGGCTGAAAAATATTGGATACAACATTGCTTCATATATTCTTCATTGTCTCCAAATGTTATGTTTCTTTTTTCTATAGCTGTTCTTTTTTTTTGTTGTAGTTCTACATAAGCATTATTATTAATAACTATGACACAAATGAAATGTTATGGTCTCTTCAAATCTTCATTCCAAAGTGCTGATAATTACTTTTTAATTTAACCTCTGGCAAGGCTTTAGGAAAAGGGCTAAAGATGGCTGGCTTATTTTTCAAAATATCATTAAGAATGGGATTTCCTTCTGAGAAATTTTATGGGCCGGTTGTCTACCATTCATGTTACTCTCATCACTTCCGTCTTTGAGGATTTCATTAGAATGTTCATTAATCTCTCTCTGTTTACAGCACTGAATTGATTTGAGTGGACAAGGATCTTAAGATTCCCATAGTCCTCCACAAACCAACATAATTAGGTTCTTTAGAACAATATACCATTTTCTAATAACAGTTTCTGTATTAGTTATTTTCCTATTACAGTGATAAAATATAACTGAAAACAACTTGTGGAGAAAAGAATTTACTCTGGTTTATGGTTGCTCGAGAAAGTAGCAATGAGGAAATTATGGAAGCTGTCTTCAAAAGAAAGAAACTGGGAGATAACATCTTCAACTTGGAAGCATGAAGCAGAGAGAATAAACAGGAAGTTGGGTGATGTACTAGTACTGTCAAGGCTCTACCTGCTAAAGTTCTACAATCTTACCAAACAGTATCATTCACCGGGGTCTATGTGTCCAATTATGACTCTGTAAGGAACATTTGTCATCCAAACCACTACAGCACGTACAATTATTAATCTAAATTCTTACCTTGATGTGACTGAGAGGGATTCTCTTTGCTAAGTTTTTTGGAATGGAAAAAGTCTTCCTATTATGAAAGGTGGCATTCCATGGACTGGATTCTGTACTACATATATTGTGAAAAGAAGCTGCATAGGAGATTACATTAATTTCTTTTAGACTCTTTTTTTAATTAGATATTTTATGTATTTATATTTCAAATGTTATTCCCTTTCCAGGTTTCACCTCCAGAACACCCCTATCTCATCCACCTTCCCTTTGCTTCTATGAGGGTGCTCCCCCCACCAACTCCTACCTCACTACCATGGGATTCCCCTACACTAGAGGAATTGAGCCTTCAAGGGACCAAAGGCCTCTTCTCCCACTGATGCTAGACAATTCCATTCTCTGCTACATATAAGGCTGAAGCCATGGGTCCATCCATGTGTCTCTTTGGTTGTTTGTTTAGTTCCTTTTAGACTCTTGACAAAAGAAATAATATGACCAGCTATGTAATTTCCTGCCTCTAATACTTTCCAAACAATATTGACAACAATCTTGAACTATGAGCTAAATTAAACCTGCCATCCCTTATGTTAATTCATATCAACAGCCATTTAACTAAAACAGCAATCAAAGGTTCTGAGACCTGATCATAATGTCTTCAACTAGGCAATATAAACTATTTCATTACCATTATCATAGGACATAGACTAATGTTACATGCTACAGTATTCCTAAAGGTTATAGGTTTTCTTAATGACTCTTCAATTAATTTCTGCGAGTAAATTCTGTCATATTATTCTTCAGGCTTTTTGTTAGGTTTCATCCAATCAGTTATTCTTGTGAATGAACATTTGGACCCTTACGTTTAATAAATGAAACATATTTTAAGCACACTTTTAATGGTAAAAAATAATCTTTATCCTTGCATTACCTGTAGCATCTTTTGCTTTGACAAATGATTTTAAGTGCTTGTTAATTTTCACATTAGCAGATTTGATTCAAAGTTCCAGTAGTTACCTTGATTTTAATTAGCTGGGATAGCTTAGAAGTGTATACGGCCTAAGCTTCATGTTTCTGTGTTTCTTGTATAAAATGGAGTTGATACTCATTTAGTAAAGCATACAGAAGGCAAATATGTAAAAATTGTGAAAGTGCATTGCCTGCAGCTTCCCGTCCAGCTGGTGGTGGGAAAGCCGGAGTCAGCCAGCGTGCCAGGTGCTCATACCCAGCCGGCGGCAGAACCAGGTACCCAAGACAGCCCGAGCTTAAGACCTTCGGGGACTCAGGCCTGGAGTGGGAGTTGGGCACAGAGTAGCGGCTGCGCTCTGCACTCGCTGGGCAGACCCCGAGCTCCCTGCAGGCAGCTGCCATATTGCCTGCAGCTTCCCACCCAGCTGGTGGTGGGGAAGCCGGAGTCAGCCAGCATGCCAGGTGCTCAGACCCAGCCAGCAGCGGAACCAGGTACCCGAGACAGCCCTAGCTTAAGACCTTCAGGGACTCAGGCCTGGAGCGGGAGTTGGGCACAGAGTAGCTGCTGCGCTCTGCACTCGCCTCGCGGGGCAGACCCCGAGCTCCCTGCAGGCAGCTGCCATATTGCCTGCATCTTCCCATCCAACTGGTGGTGGGGAAGCCAGAGTCAGCCAGCATGCCAGGTGCCCAGACCCAGCCGGAGGCTGAAACAGCCTCCCACCCAGCCTGTGGCAGGGAAGCCGGAAACCAGACCCAGCCAGCTTCCCAGCAGCTTGGGACCAGCAGGCAGAACCAGATAACTGAGATATCCCAACTTTAAGACCCCTGGGGAAACAGGATAACAGACAGCAAACCCTGAGCAGGAGCAGTGCAGAGCAGCCGCCCAACAGGCAGAACCAAGTACCTGGGATATCCTGAGTTTAAGACCTCGGGGGACTCAGGCCACCTGTCAGCAATCTGTGAGCAAGAGCCCTGCAGGACAGTGATTCAGGTATCCCAGTCACTGGGAAATAGCCTTACAACCCCACAGGAGGGTCAAGCACCAGCTAGTATCTACAGGACCAACTAACACCAGAGTTAACCAGATGGCAAAAGGCAAACATAAGATCGCTACTAACAAAAATCAAGGCAGTATGGCGGCATCCGAACCCAGTTCCCCGACAGCAATAAATCTTGGAAACCCCGAAACACCAGTAAAACAAGACTCAGATCTAAAATCACTGGTCAGGATGCTGATAGAGGAACACTTAGATAAATCTCTTAATGTAATACATGAGAAAATAGATCAAAAGCTAGAAGCCATTACAAGGCAAACACAATTAAATCCCAGATATCTCAACACACCAGAAAAACAAGACTCAGATCTAAAATCACTGGTAAAGATGCAGATTGAGGATCACTTAGATAAATTTCTTAAAGTAATAGAGGAGAAAATAGAACAAAAACTAGAAGCCCATACAAGGCAGACACAAAAATCACTTAAAGAAGTCCAGGAGAATATAGAGCAAAACATGAATCCCAATAAGGGGGAGAAACAAAAATCACTTAAAGAAATACAAGAGAACATGGGTCAATGAGTAGAAGTCATAAAAGAGGAAACACAAAAATCCCTTAAAGAATTACAGGAAAATACAAACAAGCAACTGAAAGATCTGAGCAAAACCATACAAAATCTTAAAACAGAAGTAGAAACAACTAAGCAATCGCAAAGGGAGACAATGTTGGAGATAGAAAACCTTGGGAAGAAATCAGGAGTCATAGATGCAAATATCAACAATAGAATACAAGAGATAGAAGACAGAATCTCAGATGCTGAAGATACCATAGGAACCATGGATTCAACAATTAAAGAAAATGCAAAATGCAAAAAGCTGGTAACCCAAAACATTCAGGAAATCCAGGACACAATGAGAAGACCAAAACTAAGGATTATAGGGATAGATGAGAGTGAAGATCTACAACTTAAAGGGCCAGCAAATATCTTCTACAAAATTATGGAAGAAAACTTCCCCAACCTAAAGAGAGAGATGCCCATGAATATACAAGAAGCCTATAGAACCCCAAATAGACTGGACCAGAACAGAAATACTTCCCGTCACATAATAATCAAAACCCCAAATGTACTAAACAAAGAAAGAATATTAAAGGCAGTAAGAGAAAAAGGACAAGTAACATATAAAGGAAGACCTATCAGAATTACACCAGACTTCTCACCTGAGACCATGAAAGCTAGAAGATCCTGGGCAGACCTCATGCAGACCCTAAGAGAACACAAACTTCAGCCAAGACTACTATACCCAGCAAAACTCTCAATTGCCATAGATGGGGAAACCAAGATATTCCATGACAAAACCAAATTTGCAAGATACTTATCTACGAACCCAGCCCTACAAAGGATAATAGGGTAAAAATACCAACACAAGGGGGGAAACAACACCCCAGAAAAACAAGATATAAACCCCATCTCATCCAACCCAAAAGAAGAGAACCACTCAAATACAAATAATAATAATAATGCCCAAAATGTCAGGAAGTAATAATTACTATTCCTTAATATCTCTTAATATCAATGGACTCAATTCCCCAATCAAAAGACACAGACTAACAGACTGGATACAGAAACAGGACCCTACATTTTGCTGCATACAGGAAACACATCTCAGTGTCAAAGACAAACACCACCTTAGAGTAAAAGGCTAGAAGACAGTTTTACAAGCAAATGGTCCCAGGAAACAAGCTGGAGTAGCCATTCTAATATCAGATAAAATTGACTTTCAACCTAAAGTCATCAAAAGAGACACAGAAGGTCACTTCCTGCTTGTCAAAGGGAAAATCCACAAAGAAGAATTCTCAATACTGAACATCTATGCGCCAAATGTAAGGGCACCCTCATTCGTAAAAGAAACTTTACTAAAGCTTAAAGCACACATTACACCTAACACAATGATTGTAGGTGACTTCAACACTCCACTCTCCTCAATGGACCGATCAGGAAAGCAGAAACTAAACAGGGACACATTGAAACTAACTGAAGCTTTGGACCAATTGGATTTAACAGATATATATAGAACATTCCATCCTAAAACAAAAGAGTATACCTTTTTCTCAGCACCACACGGTACCCTCTCAAAAATTGATCATATAATTGGTCACAAGACAGACCTCAACAAATACAAGAAGACCAAACTAATCCCATGCCTCCTATTGGACCACTATGGAGTAAAAGTGGTCTTCAATAGCAAGAAGAACAACAGAAAGCCCACATACACATGGAAACTGAACAATACTCTACTCAATGACACCTTGGTCAAGGAAGAAATAAAAAAAGAAATCAAAGACTTTTTAGACTTCAATGAAAATGAAGGTACGACCTACCCAAATCTCTGGGACCCAATGAAAGCAGTGCTAAGAGGAAAACTCATAGCCCTGAGTGCCTCCAAAAAGAAACTGGAGAGAGCATACACTAGCAACTTAACAGCAAACCTGAAGGCCCTGGAACAAAAAGAAGCTAACTCACCCAGGAGGAGTAGAAGAGAGGAAATCATCAAACTAAGGGCTGAAGTCAATCAAGCAGAAACAAAGAGAACCATACAAAGAATTAACAAAAACAAGAGCTGGTTCTTCGAGAAAATCAAGAAGATAGATAAACCCTTAGCTAGACTAACCAAAGGGCACAGAGATAGTATCCAAATTAACAAAATTAAAAATGAAAAGGGGGATATAACAACAGAAACAGAGGAAATTCAAAAGATCATCAGATCCTACTACAAAAGCCTATACTCAAATCAACTGGAGAATCTGGAGGAAATGGACAATTTCCTAGACAGATACCAAATACCAAAATTAAATCAGCATCAAGTAGATCAGCTAAACAGTCCCACAACACTTAAAGAAATGGAAGGGGTTATAGAAAGCCTCCCAACCAAAAAAAGTACGGGACCAGATGGTTTTAGTGCAGAATTCTACCAGACCTTCAAAGAAGACTTAACACCAATACTCTTCAAACTATTCCACAAAATAGAGACAGAAGGGACACTGCCCAACTCGTTCTTCGAAACCACAATTACGCTGATACCTAAACCACAAAAAGATCCAACAAAGAAAGAGAACTACAGGCCAATTTCTCTTATGAATATAGATGCAAAAATACTAAATAAAATTCTTGCCAACCGAATCCAAGAGCATATCAAAACGATCATTCACCATGATCAAGTAGGTTTCATTCCAGGAATGCAGGGATGGTTCAATATATGGAAATCCATCAATGTAATCCACTACATAAACAAACTAAAAGAAAAAAACCACATGGTCATCTCATTAGATGCTGAAAAAGCATTCGACAAAATTCAGCATCCTTTCATGCTAAAAGTCTTGGAAAGAGCAGGAATTCAAGGCCCATACCTAAACATAGTAAAAGCAATCTACAGCAAACCAGTAGCCAACATCAAAATAAATGGAGAGAAACTTGAAGCAATCCCACTAAAATCAGGGACTAGACAAGGCTGCCCTCTCTCTCCATATCTTTTCAATATAGTACTTGAAGTTCTAGCGAGAGCAATTAGACAACATAAGGAAGTAAAAAGGATACAAATTGGAAAGGAAGAATTCAAAGTATCATTATTTGCAGATGATATGATAGTCTACTTAAGCGATCCAAAAAACTCCACTAGAGAACTTCTACAGCTGATAAACAACTTCAGCAAAGTGGCTGGTTATAAAATTAACTCAAGCAAATCAGTAGCCTTTTTGTACTCAAAGGACAAGCAGGCTGAGAAAGAAGTTATGGAAATAACACCCTTCACAATAGCCACAAACAACATAAAGTACCTTGGCATAACTCTAACCAAACAAGTGAAAGATCTGTATTACAGGAACTTCAAGTCCCTGAAGAAAGAAATCGAAGAAGACCTCAGAAGTTGGAAAAATATTTCTTGCTCCTGGATTGGCAGGATCAATATAAAATGGCCATCTTGCCAAAAGCAATCTACAGATTCAATGCAATCCCCATCAAAATCCCAACTCAATTCTTCATAGATCTAGAAAGAGCAATTCTCAAATTCATCTTGAGCAACAAAAAACCCAGAATAGCTAAAACTATTCTCAACAATAAAAGGACTTCTGGGGGAATCAATATCCCTGACCTCAAGCAGTACTACAGAGCAATTGTGTTAAAAACTGCATGGTATTGGTACAGCAACAGGCAGGTAGATCAATGGAATAGGATTGAAGACCCAGAAATGAACCCACAGACTTATGGTCACTTGATCTTTGATAAAGGAGCCACAACCATCCGGTGGAAAAAAGATAGCCTTTTCAACAAATGGTGCTGGTTCAACTGGAGGTCAACATGCAGAAGAATGCGAATTGACCCACTCTTATCTCCTTGTACTAAGATCAACTCCAAGTGGATCAAGGACCTCCACATAAAACCAGACACACTGAAACTATTAGAAAAGAAAATTGGGAAGACCCTGGAGGACATGGGCACAGGGGTAAAGTTCCTGAACAGAACACCAATAGCTTATGCTCTAAGATCAAGAATTGACAAATGGGAGCTCATAAAATTACAAAGTTTCTGTAAGGCAAAGGACACTGTCAGAAGGACAAAACGGCAACCAACAATGTGGGAAATGATCTTCACCAACCCCACATCTGACAGAGGGCTAATATCCAATATATACAAAGAACTCAAGAAGTTAGAACCCAAAGAACCAAATAACCCTATCAAAAAATGGGGTACAGAGCTAAACAAAGAATTTTCACCAGTAGAAATTCGGATGGCCGAGAAACACCTTAAGAGATGTTCAACATCATTAGTCATCAGGGAAATGCAAATCAAAACAACCCTGAGATTCCACCTCACTCCAGTCAGAATGGCTAAGATTAAAAACTCGAGAGACAACAAGTGCTGGCAAGGATGTGGAGAAAGAGGAACACTCCTCCACTGTTGGTGGGATTGCAAAATGGTAAAACCACTCTGGAAATCAGTGTGGTGGTTCCTCAGAAAATTGGGCATGCCACTCCCAGAGGACCCTGGCATACCTCTCCTGGGCATATACCCAGAGGATTCCTGTGCATACAACAAAGACACATGCTCCACTACGTTTATAGCAGCCTTGTTTATAATAGCCAGAAATTGGAAGGAGCCCAGATATCCCTCAAAAGAGGAATGGATACAGAAAATGTGGTATATTTATACAATGGAGTACTACTCAGCAATTAAAAATAATGAATTTATGCAATTTGTAGGTAAATGGTTAGATCTGGAAACTATCATCCTAAGTGAGCTAACCCAATCACAAAAGAATGCACACGAAATGCAATCACTGATAAGTGGATATTAATGAGCCCAGAAGCCCTAAATACTCAAGGCACAATTAGCAAGTCAAATGACTCTCAAGAAGAAAAAAAGGAGAGGTCACTGGGCCTGTAAAGATTGGATCCAGTATTGTAGACCCAGAACAGAGAAATCGTGGGGGAGGAAGAGTGGGGAATAGCATGGGGGTGGGGAGAGGAATTATGGGACATAAGGTGGGGGGTAACTGGGAAAGGGGAAAGCCTTTGGAATGTAAACAAAGAATATAGAAAATAAAAAAAAACTTAAAAAAATTGTGAAAGTGTCACAAGAATTGTTTTTACAAAATAGTAAATACGTTAGTATCCTTTCCTTGATAAAATAATTTCCCAATATTTCATTTTTAGAAATTTAATTTTGTTTTTAATCATGTGTATAGAGATTTATGTACATGTGAGTTTAGTGTCTTCAAAGGCAAGAAGAGGTTATCAGATCCTCTGGAGGTAGGATTGACTATCAGTTTATGGCTTACCTAATATGGGAACTAGGAACCAATTTAGGCCTCTGTGACAGCAGAACATTTTTTTGACAGCTGAGACACCTCTTCACTACCACTTCACCATAATCCTTATAAATCCATTCTATAAAGGCTGTGATACTTCACAGTGTTGGTAAATAGAGAGTAAAAATTTGCAAGCTTCTTTATTCTTATTTTTAAAAAGAGATATGAAGTTTTTCCTTGTCTTCAGGGATTGATTAGTTATAAGGTTGTTTTTAAAATCAATTCAGAAAATTGTCTCCTGTATCAGTGTGTTCAAGGCTATTTCCCAATTTCTCTTCTATTATATTTTATCTAGTTTTTTGTTGAGGTATTTGATCCACTTGAACATGAGTTTTATAAAAAGTGACAAATATAGACTTATTTGCATTCTTCTACATAATAGACATACATAATTTACATAAAGACAGCAAGTTAGAACAGCAACATTTATTAAATAAACTTCCTTTTCCCATTGTTTAGTTTTTGCTTCTTTGTCAAAAATCAAGTGTCTATAGATATGTAGTTTTATTTTTGAAGCTTCAATTTGATTCCATTTTTCAACCTGTTTGTTTCTATACCAATACCATGAAGTTTTTATTACTATTGGTCTATAATACAGATTGAGAGCTGGGATGGTGATACTCCCTAAAGTGCTTTTATTGGTCAGGAATATTTAAGTTTTCCTGTATTTTTGTTGATTGTTTGCTTGATTTGTTTTGTTTGTTTTGTTGTAGTTTCTATATGAAGATAAGAATTGCTCTTTTATGGTTGGTAAAAAAACAAGTGTTGGAGTTTTGATGGAAATTGTATTGAATGTGTAGGTTGCTTTTTGTAAGATAGCATATTCCCTTTGTTACTTCTGTGGGCCCATGAGCATTGGAGATCTTTCCATCCTTGGATAACCCATGAATATGTGTGTCCTTGTATTTGTGCCCTAGATGTTCAGAATGATGTTTTTGATGTATTCTGATTTTCAGTTTTTGAGTATTTTTTAAGTATCTTTCCATCAACATTTATAAGAGAAATTGTTCTGAAATTCTTTCCTTTTTGAGTTTTTCTGGGGTTTAGGTATCAAAGTGGCTGTAGCCTCATAGAATGAGTTTGACAATATTCTTTCTATTTCATTTTGTGGAATAGTTTCAAAATTTATTTTTTGTACTTCATTAAAGGATTTATATATTTCTTCTTTAAACTCTATCATCTTCATAAGATGATATTTAAGAGAATTTTATTGTTCTTCATATGAGTCAAGTTATCTCATCCTTCCTTTATGAAGCAGGAGTGCTGCATTCTGATGGTGCCATATTGCATTAGCCATTGATCAAAAAATAAAGAAACAGTATATGCTTGTGAGAATGTTTAACAAGCAGAAAAAACTTACATTGCTCTTGGGAGTGCAATCTTGTACAACCGCAATGGAAATCAATCTCCCAGTTTCTAAGATAATGGGAAATACGTTTACCTGAAGATACATGTATACTTCTCCTGAGGATATACCCAAAAGATGTCACCATAACACAAAGACAAACGCTCCTCTATATTCATAGTAACATTAACTGCAATACCCAGAAAATGCAAACAACCCAGATGCCCCTCAACCAAATAATGGATATAGAAAATATGATTCATTTACAAAGTAGAATAGTATTCAGCTATTAAAATCTAAGACATCATGAATTTTGTAGGCAAATATGCTAGAAAATATCTCCATGTATGAGGTAAGCCAGGCTCAAAAGGACCTAAATGGTATGTACTCACTTATAAGTGATTTCTTAACCCAAAAGTACAGGATGCCCAACTTATACACTGCAAACCTAAAGAAGGTGTACAAGAAGAAAGGCAAATGCTTGAACCTCATTTACAAGAGGAGAAAATAGTCATAGGAGGCAGATGTAGGGAGGGTAGATGTGGATGGATGAAGGGATGTGGAGGGAAATTGGGGATCTGTCAGAAGCAGGTGTTTGGAGAGAAAGGATAGTGGGCCAGGAAAGAGATGGCCGAGGAAGAGCAATGAAGTCAACTAACCTAGATCATTTGGAACTTTCCAGAGACTGAAGCACCAACCAAAGAACATACATGGGCTCGACCTAAGTCAATGCACATATGTAGCAGATGTGCAGGTTTGCACATGGATCCCATAATAACTGGATCAGGGGATTTCCCTGAAGCTATTGCCTCTCTTGTGCCTGTTATTTTTCTGTCGTCAGACAGAGTGGGTACGAATAACCCTACAGAGACTTGATGACTCAGGGTAGAAAAATACCCAGGGCCCTTGCCCTCTCAGATGACAAAGGGATAATTGGAAAAAACTGTCTGGGGCTGAAAAGGAGTAGGTGCAGTCATCAGATTGTAAAGTGAAGGAAGGAAGAAGGAAAGAAAGAAGGAATGAAGGAAGTAATGGAAGAAAGAAAGAAAGAAAGAAAGAAAGAAAGAAAGAAAGAAAGAAAGAAAGGAGAAATCACTGGAAAAATAGTATCAATCAATCAATCAATCTCTGGTTTGTCACTTTAAGAGGTTGATTCCTCTAAGATATACAATATGGCAGCCTAGCTGAAACAAATTTTGTCTTCTTTCATGTCTCTCTGTGACAGAGTTAAGAAGTTAGGTCATGGGGCTAGCAAGTTGGTTTAATGGGTAAAGGTGTTTTATAGTGAGAGGACTTGAGTTTGAATATAAGAGCCAAAACTTAACTGAATCAAATACATTACACATAGAGAAAAAGAGGGAGGGAGGAATGGAAAGAGAGAGAGAGAGAGAGAGAGAGAGAGAGAGAGAGAGAGAGAGGCAGCTAGAGACAGAGAAAGACAGAGAGAGACAGAGAGACAGAGACAGATAGAGACAGAGACAGACAGAGACAGACATAGATAGACACATACATGAGTAAACAAATATAATCTTAAAAGTTTGAAATTTTGCTATTCTGAAAATGTAGAACTTCCCCCTCAAAAATGCAAAAGAAACTAAAAGATAGTCAAACATAGTATACATAATACACAGGGTGTACTGACTGGATTTCTACCTACTTGATACAAGTTAGTCTCAGTTGGAAAGAGGAACTCTCAATTGCAAAAGTTGCCCCCACCCCAAAATGGGCAGATTTAGGTAACTCTGTAGTTCTTACTCATAATTGTTGATGAGAGTGTTCAGATCATCATGGGTGGTGGTAGCTCTCGGTTGATAGTCATGGGTTCTATATGAAAGCAGGCTGAAGAAGCCGAGATTACATAAGCAGCATTCCTTAATGGACTATGCCTTATTTTCTTCCTCTACTATAACAACTTGAATCCTTTCTCTGGCAGCCATCCCTCAGTCATAGAGTGTGACCTTAAAATTGTGAGGTGAAATAAACTCATTCCCTGAAATGTTGCTTTTGGTCTGACATTTATCACAGCAATAGAAAATTTGAATACAAGTGGTATGAGTTTTCCTGCCAGTCTCAGAAAGTATAAAAGTCTTATGGATCCCCATTGTTCATGGAATTTTGCTGAAAACTCTCTTTCCTCATTTTCTTCTTGATGTCCCTCCTTCACCATGTTTTTTGAAGGCAATGTATCCCATCATTCTGTACTTTAAAATCTCTCTTAATAATCTCTTGATAAGGCTCCTTAGGTTTTAAAAGAAATTTCCTTTCTATTTAAGGCCTCACCATACTGTATTTGTTGTGGTACATTGTTCTTTTTAGTACTCTTTATCTTCAGGGTCCTGTCTTGACCCCTAGGTAAGAGTCATAGTATGAATTTACTTGGAAACCTTTGAATATATAAGTATGACACCTGCATTATTAAAGGACTTTCTCTTGGGTCTGTTCTTCTTTATGCTTCACTCCTAAACTAGTCACTGTGTGTCACCACAGTTGTCTCACCATTAATAATAAAAGGATTCATATGGAGCTATAGCAGCTGCTCAATAGTTAGGAACACTGTTTGCTTTTCCAGGGAGTCTGGGTTCAATTCTGAGCATCAATATAGGTTTAGATTTTTCAAAACTTACTTTAATAAAGGTTCTTAAATGTTTCAATCTTGTTTCAAGTTCAACTTTCAACTACCAGATGTAAGGGAAAAGAAGTTAATAGGAAATGGAAGATGTGGACTTGCATGGAAGTAGCTCTTTGGGGGCAATATCAATCTTCATTTTCATGATATCAGCACAGCCAGTTCAAAGCACTAAACATGAATGAGTAGCAGCAGCTCAATTCAGAGAAAACAGTGAGGCTTTACCAAATAAGCAGAAGTCTTCAAAGGTGGCAAGAAGCAGGTAGAATACCACCAACCATTCTCTGGCAAATTTCAATCCAGAAGTCACAAAAATTGAAGCTCACCAAAGAATAGCACAGTATTGCAAGGTATACCAATGCAACAGCAGTTTCTCTCTTTCTATGAGGGTATATTTATATTCTTTCACATATTGCACAACACCCTCTCAAAGTCTTTGCTCCAGTACAATATCACATACCTTTTCACATGACAGCTTCCAGAAAAACATCACATGTCTGTTCTCAAGAAAATATCCTCTCAATATTGCAACCAGGACACAGCTGGAAAGGCCCAGCTCACCGGCCCCTGGTCCAGCAGTAGCGGCGGGCCTCCATATTGCAACCAGGACACAGCTGGAAAGGCCCAGGCTCTGTGGGACATCCCCGTGCCCTCTGGCCGAGCACAGAGGCTGTGTTCTGCAACCAGCTCGCCAGCCCCTGGACCAGCTGTAGCGGCAGGCCTCCATATTGCAACCAGGACATAGCTGGAAAGGCTCAGGTAAACACCCTTTCCAGGGCTACCCTCACGGGGGGATCTGCTAGGGTCTCAGAGCCAAGCAGGCTGAGTTCCGCCTAGGCTCTGTGGGACATCCCCGCGCCCTCTGGCCGAGCACCGAGGCTGAGTTCTGCAACCAGCTCGCCAGCCCCTGGACCAGAGGTAGCGGTGGGTCTCCATATTGCAACCAGGACACAGCTGGAAAGTCCCAGGCCCTGTGGGACATCCCCACACCCTCTGGCCGAGCACCGAGGCTGTGTTCTGCAACCAGCTCGCCGGCCCCTGGACCAGCGGTAGCGGCAGGCCTCCATATTGCAACCAGGACATAGCTGGAAAGGCCCAGGTAAACACCCTTTCCAGGGCTACCCTCACGGGGGGATCTGCTAGGGTCTCAGAGCCAAGCAGGCTGAGTTCCGCCTAGGCTCTGTGGGACATCCCCGCGCCCTCTGGCCGAGCACCGAGGCTGAGTTCTGCAACCAGCTCGCCGGCCCCTGGACCAGAGGTAGCGGTGGGTCTCCATATTGCAACCAGGACACAGCTGGAAAGGCCCAGGCCCTGTGGGACATCCCCACGCCCTCTGGCCGAGCACCGAGGCTGTGTTCTGCAACCAGCTCGCCGGCCCCTGGACCAGCGGTAGCGGCAGGCCTCCATATTGCAACCAGGACATAGCTGGAAAGGCCCAGGTAAACACCCCTTCCAGGGCTACCCTCACGGGGGGATCTGCTAGGGTCTCGGAGCCAAGCAGGCTGAGTTCCGCCTAGGCTCTGTGGGACATCCCCGCGCCCTCTGGCCAAGCACGGAGGCTGTGTTCTGCAACCAGCTCGCCAGGCCCTGGACCAGCAATAGCAGCGGGCCTCCATATTGCAACCAGGACACAGCTGGAAAGACCCAGGTAGACACCCCTTCCAGGGCTACCCTCATGGGGGATCTGCTAGGCTCTCGGAGCCAAGCAGGCCAAGTTCCTTGCAACCAGGACACAGCTGGAGAAGCCCAGGTAGACAAACTCCAACAGGGGCTACAATCGCATGGGTGGCAGCCAGCTTATGATCCCTTAAAGCAGCAGTCACACATATTCACCAGTAGAGAAACAACAGATGAGCCCAGCCTCACAGGAGATTCAAACACCAGCCACTGACAACAAGGCCAACTAAAACCAGAAATAACCAGATGGCAATAGGAAAACGAAGGAACATTACTAACAAAAATCAAGGCAACATGACAGCATCTGAACCCAGTTCTCTAACAACAGGAATCCCTGGATACCCCAAAACACCAGAAAAACAAGACTTGGATATAAAATCACTGGTCAGGATGCTGGTAGCTGAACACATAGAAAAATCTCGTAAAGAAATAGAGGAGAAAATGGATCAAAAGTTAGAAGCCTTTACAAGGCAAATACAAAAATCACTTCAAGAAATTCAGGAGAAGATGGATCAAAGAGAAGAAGACAATAAGGAAGAAAGACAAAAGTCACTTAAAGAACTACAGAAGAACATGGGCCAACAAGTAGAAGCTATGAAAGAGGAAGCACAAAAATCTATTAAAGAAATACATGAAAATACAATCAAGCAAGCGAAAGATCTGAGCACATCCATCCAGATACTAAAAACAGAAGTAGAAACAACTAATAAATCACAGAGGGAGACAACATTGGAGATAGAAAACCTGGGGAAGAAATCAGGGGCCATAGAAGCAAGTATCAACAATAGAATACAAGAAATAGAAGACAGAATCTCAGAAGCCGAAGATACCATAGGAACCATTGATTCAACAGTCAAAGAAAATACTAAATGCAAAAAGGTGGTAACCCAAATCATCCAGGAAATCCAAGACACTATGAGAAGACCAAACCTAAGGATTATAGGTATAGACGAGAGTGAAGATTTACAAGTTAAAGGGCCAGCTAATATCTTCTATAAAATTATGGAAGAAAACTTCCCCAACCTAAGGAGAGAGATGCCCATGAATATACAAGAAGCCTATAGAACCCCAAACACACTGGACCAGAACAGAAATACATCCCGTCACATAATAATCAAAACTCCAAATGTACTAAACAAAGAAAGAATATTAAAGGCAGCAAGAGAAAAAGGCCAAGTAACATATAAAGGAAAACCTATCAGCATAACACCAGACTTCTCACCTGAGACAATGAAAGCTAGAAGATCCTGGGCAGATATCATGCAAACTCTAAGAGAACACAAACTTCAGCCAAAACTACTTTACCCAGCAAAACTCTAAATCGCCATTGATGGAGACATCAAGGTATTCCATGACAAAACCAAATTTGCAAGATACTTATCCACAAATCCAGCCCTACAAAGGATAATAGGGGGAAAACACCAAGACAAGGATGGAAACTACACCCGGGAAGAAGCAAGATAGAAACCTCCTCTCATCAAACCCAAAAGAAGATAACCTCTCAAATATAAAAAATAAATAAGATAAATAAATATAATTTCAAAAATGTCTGGAGGTAATAATTACTATTCCTTAATATCTCTTAACATCAATGGACTCAATTTCCCAATAAAAAGACATAGATTAACAGACTGGATACAGAAACAGGACCCTATATTTTGCTGCATACAGGAAACACATCTCAGTGTTAAAGACAAACACTGCCTTAGAGTAAAAGGCTGGAAGACAATTTTACAAGCAAATGGTCTCAGGAAACAAGCTGGAGTAGCCATTCTAATATCAGATAAAATTGACTTCCAACCTAAAATCATCAAAAGAGACTCAGAAGGTCACTTCTTGCTGGTCAAAGGGAAAATCCACCAAGAAGAGCTCTCAATACTGAACATCTATGCTCCAAATGCAAGGGCACCCTCATTCGTAAAAGAAACCCTACTAAAGCTTAAAGCACCCATTACACCTATCACAATAATTGTGGGTGACTTCAACACTCCACTCTCCTCAATGGACCGACCAGGAAAGCAGAAACTAAACAGGGACACAGTGAAACTTATTGAAACTCTGGACCAAATGGATTTAACACACACACATATATATATAGAACATTTCATCCTAAAGTTAAAGAATATACCTTTTCTCAGCACCACATGGTACCTTCTCCAAAATAGACCATATAATCCTTCACAAGACAGATGTCAACAAATACAAGAAGATCGAGCTAATCCCATGCCTCCTATCAGATCACCATGGAGAAAGAGTGGTATTCAATAGCAACAAAAACAACAGAAAGCCCACATACACATGGAAACTGAACAATACTCTACTCAATGACACCTTGGTCAAGGAAGAAATAAAAAAAGAAATCAAAGACTTTTTAGAATTCAATGAAAATGAAGGTACAACCTACCCAAATCTATGGGACACAATGAAAGCAGTGCTAAGAGGAAAACTCATAGCTCTAAGTGCATCCAAAAAGAAACTGGAGAGAGCATACACTAGCAGCTTAATGGCACACCTTAAAGCCCTGGAAAAAAACAAGTTAATTCACCCAGGAGGAGTAGAAGCAAGAAATCATCAAACTCAGGGCTGAAATCAATCAAATAGAAACAAAGAGAACCATACAAAGAATCAACAAGACCAGGAGCTGGTTCTTTGAGAAAATCAACAAGATAGATAAACCCTTAGCCAGACTAACCAAAGGACACAGAGACAGTATACAAATTAACAAAATTAGAAATGAAAAGGGAGACATAACAACAGAAACTGAGGAAATTCAAAAGATCATCAGATCCTACTACAAAGGTCTATACTCAAAACAACTGGAGAATCTGGAGGAAATGGACGATTTCCTAGACAGATATCAAATACCAAAATTAAATCAGCATCAAGTAGACCAGGTAAATAGTCCCATAACCCCTAAAGAAATAGAAGGGGTTATAGAAAGCCTCCCAACCAAAAAAAATATGGGACCAGATAGTTTTAGTGCAGAATTCTACCAGACCTTCAAAGAAGACTTAACACCAATACTCTTCAAACTATTCCACAAAATAGAGACAGAAGGGACACTGCCCAACTCATTCTTCGAAGCCACAATTACACTAATACCTAAACCACAAAAAGATCAACAAAGAAAGAGAACTTCAGGCCAATTTCTCTTATGAATATAGATGCAAAAATACTAAATAAAATTCTTGATAACTGAATCCAAGAGCACATCAAAACGATCATCCACCATGATCAAGTAGGCTTCATCCCAGGGATGAAGGGATGGTTCAATATACAGAAATCCATCCATGTAATCTACTACATAAACAAACTGAAAGAAAAAAACCACATGGTCATCTCATTAGATGCTAAAAAAGCATTCGACAAAATTCAGCAACCTTTCATGCTAAAAGTCTTGGAAAGAGCAGGAATTAAGGCCCATACCTAAACATAGTAAAAGCAATCTACAGCAAACCAATAGCCAACATCAAAATAAATGGAGAGAAACTTGAAGCAATCCCACTAAAATCAGGGACTAGACAAGGCTGCCCACTCTCTCCATATCTTTTCAATATAGTACTTGAAGTTCTAGCAAGAGCAATTAGACAACATAAGGAAGTCAAACGGATACAAATTGGAAAGGAAGAAGTGAAACTATCATTATTTGCAGAGGATAAGATAGTTTACCTAAGCGACCCAAAAAACTCCACCAGAGAACTTCTACAGCTGATAAACAACTTCAGCAAAGTGGCAGGTCATAAAATTAACTCAAGCAAGTGAGTGGCCTTCTTGTACTCAAAGGACAAGCAGGCTGAGAAAGAAATTAGGGAAATAACACCCTTCACAATAGCCATAAACAACATAAAGTATCTTGGCGTAACTCTAACCAAACAAGCGAAAGATCTTTCCAACAGGAACTTCATGTCCTTGAAGAAAGAAATCGAAGAAGACCTCAGAAGATGGAAAAATATTTCTTGCTCCTGGATTGGCAGGATCAATATAGTAAAAATGGCCATCTTGTCAAAAGCAATCTACGGATTCAATGCGATCCCCATCAAAATCCCAACTCAATTCTTCATAGATCTAGAAAGAGCAATTCTCAAATTCATCTGGAGCAACAAAAAACCCAGGATAGATAAAACTATTCTCAACAATAAAAGGACTTCTGGGGGAATCAATACCCCTGACCTCAAGCAGTACTACAGAGCAATTGTGTTAAAAACTGCATGGTATTGGTATAGCAACAGGCAAGCAGATCAATGGAACAGGATTGAAGACCCAGAAATTAACCCACAGACTTATGGTCACTTGATCTTTGATAAAGGAGCCACAACCATCCGATGGAATAAAGATAGCCTTTTCAACAAATGGTGCTGTGTCCACTGGAGGTGTCAACATGCAGAAGAATGCGAATTGGCCCACTCTTATCTCCTTGCACTAAGATCAACTCCAAGTGGATCAAGGACCTCCACATAAAACCAGACACACTGAAACTATTAGAAAAGAAACTTGGGAAGACCCTGGAGGACTTGGACACAGGGGAAAAGTTCCTGAACAGAACAACAATAGTGTACGCACTAAGATGAAGAATAGACAAATGGGACCTCATAAAATTACAAAGTTTCTGCAACGCAAAGGACACTGTCAGAAGGACAAAACGGCAACCAAAAAAGTGGGAAAAGATCTTCACCAACCCCACATCTGACAGAGCGCTAATATCCAATATATACAAAGAACTCAATAAGTTAGACCCCAAAGAACCAAATAACCCTATCAAAAAATGGGGCACAGAGCTAAACAAAGAATTTTCACCAGAAGAAATTCGGATGGCCGAGAAACACCTTAAAAGCTGTTCAACATCATTAGTCATCAGGGAAATGCAAATCCAAACAACCCTGAGATTCCACCTCTCACCAGTCAGAATGGCTAAGATTAAAAACTCAAGAGACAACAAGTGCTGGCGAGGATGTGGAGAAAGAGGAACACTCCTCCACTGTTGGTGGGATTGCAAAATGGTAAAACTGCTCTGGAAATCAGTGTGGCGGTTCCTCAGAAAATTTGGCATGTCACTTCCAGAGGACCCTGGCATACCACTCCTGGGCATATACCCAGAGGATTCCCCTGCATGCAATAAAGGCACTTGCTCCACTATGTTTATAGCAGCCTTGTTTATAATAGCCAGAAATTGGAAGGAGCCCAAATATCCCTCAAAGGAGGAATGGATACAGAAAATGTGGTATATTTATACAATGGAATACTACTCAGCAATTAAAAATAATGAATTCATGCAATTTGTAGGTAAATGGTTAGACCTGGAAAAAATCATCCTGAGTGAATTAACCCAATCACAAAAGAATGCACATGAAATGCAATCACTGATAAGTGGATATTAATGAGCCCAGAAGCCCTAAATACTCAAGACACAAATAGCAAGTCAAATGATTCCCAAGAAGAAGAAAGGAGAGGACCCTGGGCATGTAAAGATTGCATCCAGTTTAATAAAGAAACCGAGGGGGGAGGGGGAATGATTGGGGAATAGTTGGTGGGGGAGAGGAACTATGGGAACTATGGTGGGTGGGAACTGGGAAAGGGGAAAGCCTTTGGAATATAAACATAGAATATAGAAAATAAAAATTAAAAAAAAAGAAAATATCCTCTCATGTGTCTGCTTCAGGGAAATATCCTCTTATAAAACAGTTTTGAGTAATATATCACATGATATAACTAAGCCTCCAAAGAAATCAGAAATTTCCACTTCACATCACCATGGTAACTCACTATCTCTCTGTCCCTCCAATTGTATGGAAGGTCATTTTCTGGCCTCTACAAGCAAATATTCATGTAGGCAATCTCCCATACCTATCTCCTCCCCATGAAAATAAATAAATATGTCATTTTAAAGTTTCATATGTAATGTACTTATGAGCTCAGTGCAAGTTACTTTTAAATTTCATCTTTCTATGGGTTGTAATGTAGTTCAGTCAGAATTGTTTGTCTAGCATTGATAAACTCCAATGCAGATTTGATGACTATACCTATATAATATGGATGTGACAGCACACTTTTGAATTCCAGCACTCTGAAGGGGAAGGAAGGAGACTCAGAGCTGTATTCATCCTTTGCTACAGAGCAAACTCATACAACTTGTAAGATATGAAATTATTGATTTTGCCTCTTATCACTAGAGAGAGAAAGGTAGGAAAGTTCAAAAGCAATGCTAACCAAAAGCACGTTAGTCAGCCCTCTGTGACTGTCTTGAACCTGTAACATTCACTTTCCCTAAAGAGTTCTCCAGCCTCTCAAAGTAACCAGGCCTTAGAAAACTGATAAGCCCCTTTCCATGACCCTATAATCACAGAAAACCACATCTCCCCACTATCCTCCTCTGTTGTTTTGGGAAGCTGCTGTAACTTCACTGAAGGAAATACTCTGGGCTATTCACCAACTACAGGGCATGGGATCTTCTTAACTATTTTAGACCTATAAAATGGTACTTCAGCTTCTCAGGTAGGCCAGATATCTATGCAGAGAACCCAAATATCATCTTTCCATGTTTGTAAGAATGTTGCTAATTGTGCTAGAATGATGGTTTAGAAGGTAAATGTATTTTCTTGCTAGGTTCATAAACCTAAGTTTGATACCCAGTACCTACACTGTAGAGTGAAAGAACAAATTCCCTTAGGTAGTTTTCATACTGCTACTCATTCTGTGGCATGTGCATGCACACACACACACACACACACACACACACACACAAACACACACCAAATACAATTAATTAAATATTAAAGTTGAGAAAAACCATTGCCTAATAAATATCTTACCCCAAAAAGCAATCCCTCTCAATGACCTTGTGGAACACCAATTTGAGCCACAACCACAACTGTGGCTGCTATCCCTGTCTCTCCATATATATTATTTGATCAGAAGGCATCAGTGATATTTGTTTCAGGTCTAGTGACCACTCACTTGATGGCCTATACTATGAGATGTTTTTAGCACATACACTTATTTGATGTGTTATAATTCTATGTACAGGTAAAATAACTCCATACCATCACACAGTCACTAGTTAAACTATCCAATTAATATCTCTTAAGTAAAACTTCCAAAATTTTAGAATTTGAAGTAAATCCTATCTATTTCATATCCCCTCAATTTGTGAATATAAAGCTTTTCAAGAAGCTATATCTTAATGGAGTACTTGGACAGGTAGACATCACACCCATAGAGTGCAGGGCTTATTTAACTTCCTGTTACAGAATGAAGAGGCAACAGGTGGTGGGGATAAGGTTTAAGGAAGTACCTTATAATCTTCTCTGAACTTATTCCCCATGCTAGAGAAGGTATCACTGGAAATGGACCAGTGCTTCCCCCGTGGGATATTTATGACCTCCCTACATTATTCTCACAACAATGTTTAGATTTACATTGAAGTCAAAGACCTCTTTCTTCTGTATATGTGAACTGTTTGCATTTTAATCCTGGAGATGGTAGCTAGCAGCATCAAAAAAATGAACCCAGAGACTAGAAATGGGCTATGACATTTACACTATTGACCCTCTGCTTTCATTAGTCCGTCATTTTTCTAAAGCTGGATGTTTGGTATCGGCACACATCTGAAAACTAAATGAACTAGTGTGGGGCTGAGTATGGGGCTATGTAGGTAGAATGGCAGCTGCAAAAGTGTGAGTGCTTGTGTTTGGTATCCAGATAGTCAGTATAGTAATAGAAAAGCATCACATTCTTGTTATCCAAGCATGGATATTGTCAAACTTGGTGGTCATGCCTGTACCCCAAGCCTGTTTCCTTCTGTTCTCAATAAACCAAATACAATATTCAAATTAATAGTTAAAGCAGAAAAGGTGGATTTACTCAATGTGGCCATTTAGGAAGAAGGACAAAGAAATCTACCATTCCTCATTTGAAAGCCACTTTTGGGATCCTGAAGTAAGACTAAAATTTTAATACAGTAACAGTGAGCTTAGAACATGCAAAGCTAAACAGTTCTGATTAACATGCAGTGGTGCCCATCATTTTCATATCAGTGTCAAGGGTAAAGTTTCATTCTGTATGGTGGTCTAAAGGCTGTGAGATCTGTGAATTATCCTCTTTTTCTAGAAGACAAGCTCCCCTTCTGGCTCATACCTCCTCTTTCTCCAAACATGGGAATTCAATGGAAATGCCCATTATTATGAAGTCTGTTGTTTCATTGTCTGGAAACCATTCATAAGTTTTTCATTATAATGTCTTCTTTTCTACTAGGACAGTCATACTAAGATGACTGAGACAGATGAATTGGAATTCCTGTTACTCAATGGACAACCAGTGTACCTTACTGGGTGATTGTACAACTAGTCAAAGAGTTAGTCCCATAAACCAAGGAGAATAGTTACTGTGAAACAATATTTGAAGTTGACCTCTAGCCACACACACACACACACACACACACACACACACACACACACGCTTATCACATTTCTCTTGAACATCAGTCAACATCACTAAAATCTATATTATTGGAAACACTTTTCCTTTCAAATATAAGTCTCATGAAAACAGGCCCATATTTTTACAGGTTATTAGGACCCATTCATGAGAACTACATTAGCAACAGTGTCCCTTACAAATGTCCTTCAAGCTGACAAGCCACCATGAATGTGACTTCCTACAAGAATAATTTGTGTTTTACTAATTTCATTAATTAGCCTTGAGTAAAATACTGAACCACATATATTTGAAAGCAGTCATTTTCTTCCTACTAGCTTTTCATAAAAATGTGATTTACATGTGAAAATTGTCTAACTTTCAATGAAAATAAAAGGTTTAGAATCATAAAGACTCTAATTAATCAGAAAGGAATAAAACAAGAACTAAAATTCAACAATTAATGCTTTACAATATTCTGTAGTTTTTTCACTACTAACACATTTATGCTTACTATGCCCTCAGAGTATGTTGTTTATCTTCTTCATGTTATATGTCTGTATATACTATCTATGTGTTGGGTATATTTTATGTGTGTGTGAATGTGTTATAATATTTGCATATGGGTTTATATGGGTGTATTTTTTACCTGTGTAAAGGTTTGTGGAGACCAAAGTCTGTCATCTACTGTATTCCTTATACATTCACTCTCTATTTTCTTTTTTGAATCATGTTTTCTCCCTGACACTGGAGCTCACTGATTCAGGAAGACTACCTGGTCAAATAGCCCTAGTGATCCTCTTTTGTCCACCTTCTTTTCCCATCAGTGCCAGTCTCACAAGCACACACTGCCATGCCTTGCTTGTAATGTGAGTGCTTGGGATCAAACATAAGACATTGTGCGTGCAAACCAAGCAGTTAAACATCTGAATCATCTCCCAAGAATCTATCTGTCCTCCATTGAAATTTTTTCAATTTTATATTCTTCAAATATGTAGATTCTGAAATGTCCTGCAGAAATATATTTACCATACTTCTTTGGCACATTTTTATTAATTCACTAAGGATTTTGCACAATGTGTTTGATCATTTTCATCCTTCTAACTCTCTTCTGTCTTCTCCCAGATTCACCATCATCTCTTTAACCACTCAAATTTGTGTCCTTACTTTTCTTCCTTTATAAAGAATTCATCTAGTCCAATTTATGCTGGTTTCGGATATGTAGCCTTCATAGTAGACCAATCAGAGAGTATCCTGTCAACAAAAATTTAATTTTCTTTTCCAACAATTATTTGCCACTAGCTCTTCAAGTAGGGATGGGACATTGTACTTACCTTCCTTTACCATGCAGAGTTTGTATATGGCTTGAAGTTAATCAGGTCTTGTGTGTGATGTACTCACTTCATATGTGCAACTGTCCTCCTATAACCAAATTATTTCCCTGTAGTTTTGCACTATCACTGGTTCTTACAATATTTCTACCCCCTCTTCTGTAAAAACTCCTGAGCCCTGGAGGAATAGAGTGAGATACAGATGCCCTATGTAAGCTTGAGTTGTGCTATCTGCACTTTTGCCAACTGGAAGTGTCTATGATACTCAACATGTACTGAATTAAAAAAAACCTCACTAATGAGGTTTAAGAGATGAAATAAGCCATTGTAATAATAATAATTCATAGACATTGACATACAATTGTGGCTACTTAGCAAAATAATAAGTTCCATTCATAGGGCTTACAGACTGTCTAGCTATCGGTTGTTGGTCTGAAAGAGACTAGGTATGTTTTTTTTTTCTTTGTTGAGGTCTTTATTAGTATTTCTATTGCTGTGAAGAGACATCATGATTGTGTCAACTCTTATAAAAATATTACATCAGTGTTAGCTTACAGTTTCAGAGGATTCATATATTTTAATGCTGGAAGTGATGTGCAGGCAAACATGGTGCTGGGGAAGGAGATGAGAGTTCTACACTCAGAGCACAAGGCAGCATAAATGTATGCCACACTGGGCATGGCTCCTGATTCTAGCATCTCCAATCCTATGCCCTAGTGACACAGGTCCTCAACAAAGCCATACCTACTCCAACAAGGCCACACTTCCTAATAACGACATTCGTTATGGCCAAGCATTCAACCACATGAGTCTATGAGGTCTCTTCCTATTTAAACCAAAACACTGAATGAAACTTAAACCAAACCAAAAATCAGAATCATGTAAAAGCTAACTAGAAATTGTCCACTTCCCCTCCCCCATCATGGTGTTTGTATGTCTATAATTCTTGTGAGCATGTCTTTTCAGGACACTCACTATGTAGGTAACATAGTTCATGGCTATGTAAGATTGATGATTACTTTACTAGCAAGCATCTCACAGAACTATGGACACTTGCCAGTTCAAGACAAGAAAACTTACCTAAAGATGGGTTAAACAACTTCTCCAAGTAGCAAAGCTGTTAAAATAATAAATTAACTATTTTTTCTTTAAGATCAAAATAGTCAATCCCTGAATAGAAAACAAGAAAGTGTAATCACAGATAATGGATAAAAGAAAAATTTCTGTAACAAAACAACACATACTCAGTAAGAAAAAAATCCAAAATATAAGATTAAAATTAACCATCTGTATAAGCAAGCAGCTTCCCATTTTCAAAATGGCTGGTAATAAGCATAGAGAAGGTGGCAGGTAGCCAGACCTGGGTGAGGGCAGAGCTTGAAACAGGTGGATTCAGGAGGGGGCAAGGAAAGAATCAAAGACGGAACAAAGTTTCATTTCATTTCATGAGAGACTGAAAAGAGAGAACACCTATCTCATTAGGTTTGCTTGACAAACTCTGATGACTTTGTCTCTCACAGGTTTTGTTTATACACAAAATCCTTTCCACAGAAACTTTATACATTGACTACAGAGCCTCTTACAGTACATTTACTTTTAAAGTCTTCTTTGATTACATTAGAAACAAAGTGAATAAATGAAGATCAATTTTATTCTGATAAAAGATTAGCATAATGATCAAATCAATTTTCTTTTAACTCAATAACTTCTTCCTTAAGATTGCTGTCATGAAGCCTTGTAGTTACAAAAATACTACACAGGATTAAGCTATTTTATTTTGAGTATTTCAGTTTGGTGTAGGACTAATGAAACAAAAGTTATTTCCTGCTACTTTTCATATCAAACTTGTCTTTCTACAAACTCTGTTATTTACTTCTTCCTTCCTTTCCTCTATATTTCTTTTATATTCAACATAAGATAACAATTCTTTTTCTTTAATTCTTAAAATAGTAGATATCTCCTTGCTTGAGCAAAGGGATATGTTCTTTGTTTGTCTATAATATCAAAAATCTGTGGTCTGACAAGTCTGCTCAGGAACATAGGCAGTTCACTGAGAAAAACATGTTTTCTTCTGTGTCTCTGTCATGAACCCTTCTTTCAATACAATTTCTATCTTTATTATAGTACTGTAAATAATAGAACATCAGGATTCCTAAAACTGACTACTTTTTTTTTCAGGAAGGTTCCAAGGTGTATCCCTTGATATATGATCAAAATCTCTTCCTGTTCATACTAGTTAGTTCTTTATTTCTGAAACTGAAGATCAGAACCTAGAGATTTGATTACAGTTACTCAGCTTCTAGAATTTCTCTGTTTTCCTACTTTTATAATTTTTCTCAAATACTCTGTCTCTTGCTTACTAATAACATTCATTAATAATTTAAATGTATACTTAGGTACCAAGTTCCAACAAAGACTCAATTTTCCATGTACCTGTTTTTCCTAGTGAAAATATACATTAATTTCATTTTTGTTTTCAACAGCTTTTGTTATTCTAGTTTTAACTTTTAGAGAGAGGGCTTTAACAGTGAGCAGTATAAGTACAAGTGAAAGTTATGTAACAAATTTCCACAAGGGGAAATCAAGGGTCATTCCAGGCTATCCAAATACTGGAACTTTATCAAACAATACCTTCAGGATGCTTGGAACTGCCAAACAATGTACAATAACATCTTTCCCTGAAGGAATTCACATGGAGAGCAAGGGTCTTGTCAATGTGATCAGTGCCTGTGCCACAGGAATCCCTTATGAGAAATATTTAGCCATTCGGCTTCCAAAGACCAATAAAATGGCAAAATAACTAATGAAAAGCAGAAAAAGGAAATATATTTTATGTGGTCACATTGTGGAAAAATACAAAGAGATCAATGACCTGCCAGATCCATTTTTTTGGATATAGGATGATGCTTGATGAACTTAGAAGTCAGTAGATGCACATAGTCTAGCATTCTTCAAAGAGTATGTCTTCCCAATAGTGACTCATTGTATGTGCTGCAAAATAGTCTGGCAATAGTTTGGTGGGTAAAATATGCAATTCCAATCTCATTCCTTTTCAAGGAGATAGTGTCATCTTCTGGCTGGAGAAAAGAGGGTAAAAATTTTCAGCCTTTTATTTTTCATAGGCTAGATTCCTACTGGGAAATGCAAGTTCCAATGTTGCTTTGTTTTAACAATCTAATAGCCAAATGGAGGGGCTCCAATGTCCCTTTTTACTATCCTCATTACTTTCAGGAATTAAAGTTACACTTTTAGAAAGAAATAAAAATGAGAAAGCTCAATTATTCCCTAGCACCAACTAGTGAAGGAAACATCAAGATCTCTCATAAAAGTTGATAGGAATGTATGCTAGTGTAAAATTACTGACAGAACATTTAGCAGTGACTATTAAAATGCCAGTGTTCACAAACTTTGACCTATAATCTTATTGATAGCAAGGCATTTCCCTCTTTTCATTGTGTGATATTGCCACCATGATGTGCAAGAGATGATGCTTACATCACTTTGTGTACAACCAGAAACTAGAAACAATTAAATTGCAAATTATTAAACTCTAGAAGTTATGCTACATAAATATAATAACATACTAGTAAGGTGCTCTGGCAGCACAGTAAGTTGACTTCAACAAAAAACTGTGATAAATAGAAGAATGTATGGTGGCAAGTCATTCTTATTTTATTTTATTGAATGAAACTTGTTGAAAACTCTTGTATTTGGATTTTAGTGAGAACACTAAGGCAGACTGTCATGATGGTTAAAGGTTTTGTTTGTTTCTTTGTTTTCCTTATTGCTATCATGGGTAGACAAATAGAAGCATAGTGGGGACTGGGAGAAGAATTCAGGTCTGTGTGTGAGACTGATAGTGGTGGAAGTGGTAGGGTGTTCTTGCATATTTCATAAAGAGCAGGGTTCAATGCTACATGATTGACAAATAGCTGCTTAGAACCTGCAAGAACCTTCATAGAAAATAGTAAACTACATGCAAGATGATTTTCCTTAGTATCACCATTATTTCTTGTGGTACAGAGAGGAATTATGATGGAAAAGTCTCAAATTTTAGGTGAAGATGGACATCATGATCATCATTAAGCACTCTCACTCTTGTGTTTTTCATCAAAATGAGAAAATATACACTTGCAGAGTTTGGCATCGAAAGACAAGAATGTTCACCTTAAAAATGAAGGACTATTAATTGGGAAGGGGGACATCATTTGAAATGTAAAGAAAATAATGAATGAAAAATAAAATTATATGATGGACTATTATCTTCTATCTCTTGACTATAAATTGGTCACAAAAATTAGTTACAATTTGTTTTCATAATTGTATCAATTACATATAACAGATGTAACAACTTTTGTTTAATTTTTTCTATTGAATTGTTCTGCTGACAAAGATAGATTAAATTAACACATAACCTGATTGTCCTCTCTGGTTTTGTATCATGTAAGCATAAACTAGAGTAATTAGAGGGCAAGTGTCCTCAGTTGAGAACATGCCTACATGAGATCCAGCTGTAAGGAATTTTCTCAATTAGTGATCAGTATGGAACAGCCCAGTCCATCAAGGGCAATGCCACCCCTGGAATGTATGCTATATGAAAGGCTAGGACAAAGAGCAAGCCATGAGAAGCAAGCCTCTAAACAACACTCCTCCATGGCCTTCTCATTAGCTCCTGCCTCTAGGTTTCTGTCCTGCATGACTTACTACCCTGACTTTCATTGGGGATGAACAGCAAAGTAGAAGTGTAAGTATCCTCCCCAACTTATTTGTTGGTTATCGTGTTTCATCAAGGTAATAGACACCCTAACTATGATGCTGATCCATTCAAGACTGGTAGGCAATTTATGGAAATGTAGCAGTCGCTGGGGTGACTGAGGCTTTTGCAACCCTCCTAACAATCCTGTGGAATTGTAATATTCAGGAAGACTGTAGTTAACCTTGTTGAGTGTGAGCTTTCAACAGCTTCTGTAGTCATTACAAATACTGACTTCTGTCAACAAGACCTGTTCTTTCTTTGACTTGAAGCACCAAGTGTCTGGCAGCCCCTTTTACTGCTTCCTCTTTCTACCAATGGAGAAATGACCTACAAGTATATTTAGTAATTGACAGGTTGAAGCTTTAATATTCAAAGGGGACACTGAGAAAGATTTTCCTAATGTGTAAAGCATTTAGTAAAAAAGTAAATTTAATATTTTAGTCAAACAGAAGCATGGTGGAGATGCTCAAGAATGTGCAGGTACAATGACCTAGATATACCACTTGGAAGGGGTTCTGATGAGAGTTCAGGCACACAAGACACAGTTGAATATGTCCTTTTAGAGGTGCCAGGCAAAGGAGGAAAGTTTCATATACTCAGACTGTCTTTGATTACCTCACTGGTAGAAGGGATGGAAGGCATGAGGTCTTGCATTGCCAGGAAAGATGCTAAAATTCCTGGATGTGGGAGAAATGATAAGGAGGAATATGTCTAGTTGAGGTATACACATTGCAGAGTTGAGAAGCTGGGTTTCTGCCAGAAGCCCGTAGATATTCCAGATCCTCACAATTTGAGGACTGCACACTTCTCTGGTGACTTGAAAATATGTATTCTCTATCAATGGGTTAAATTTTACAGACTGTTAGTAAGGCACTTGCCAATTTACAGAAAAAAGGAAATTCTGTAGCCTGAGATCCAAACTGGTTTGGGTTCTGGCATTAATATTATTTATTTTCTTATAATTGTAAGAAATGCTTCATCTAAAATTACCTTTAAATATTACTTTTTAAATCCCATAAAGATCTAAACACCAAAGTACAAATACATGGCAATTTTTCAGTGCTTTTTTCCCATGCAGAAGAGGTCATATGCAGTTTCCCTGCCCTTTCAAACTCTGATGGATAAAACAAACAGTGAATTGAGATTAAAGAATGATTAAGGCAGCTCAGATTAAAGTCATGCCTTATGGGTTTGGAAAGAAAGTGCAACAAATATGTCTAATATGAGTCAATTCTATAGATTAATGACCCAGGAACTAGGAGTCATCATTATTCTACAGCACTGTTCTGAGCTTTGCTATATGCTAGCATTAAATGATCTACTGAATAAGGCACATTGTTCTTACCTCTAAAGAAGGAAAAACAATGATGAGCAAATGGCTAGTTGATTTTGAATAAAGCCTAAAATTTGAATAATAAATATCAACAGGAAAACAAATATTAGTATGTAAAACGCATTATCCATTATTTAGCACCATCAACCACCTGACCATAAAATAAGATAAAATAAATTCTGAAAATGTATTTCTTATACAGTGGAATCACCTTAGAAAATGAGGGAGATTTTGTTGTTTTGTTGCAATGATAGTCATGTTATTAAATTTTTGAAGCCATCTACAATCCATTCAATCACAAATTCCGTGTATTCATGCAGGAAAGAAAACATTTGGAACTATTGTCTTGATTATCTCATCTCTGTTAAATTTCTGATGTGTTCAAACATTTTATGGTGTGTAATTTTGATAGGGGAGTGAAAATAATTTAAATGATAATGTGTTCTGCAAATGTGCCTTTTTACCTCAGCTGTATCTATGAAAAATTCCTCAACCAAATAGCTTTAAATGTTCAGCGCTTATGAATACCCTCAGCTGTTTCTTTTATTTGCTGACTTGTTTTGTTTTCTCTCTCTCTCTCTCTCTCTCTCTCTCTCTCTCTCTCTCTCTCTCTTTCTTTCTTTCTCTTCTTGGTGTTTCTCTGTGTACCCATGGCTGTCCTGTAACTGGCTTAATAAACGTGACTGGCATTGAAAATCCTTCTCCCTCTGACTCGCAAGTGCTGGGAATAAAGGTGTGCACCAACACTGCCCAGCTTTTTTGAGTGTGTGTGTGTGTGTGTGTGTGTGTGTGTTTAATAGCAGTGTGTGTGAGGTTTTATCAGTAGGTTCTTAGCATTTATTCTTTCAAAAATATCTTACATATACATGATTATACATACACAAATTATATTTTGAATACATTCTCCAGAGTCATACTCTTCATCTTACTTTAAACAATGTCTTCTTCTGTAGACATCCACCTCTTATATTTACATATTTTTTGGTTGTTTGTTTGTTGCACAGTTCATTCTACATTTGTCCAATACCAACCTATCAGGCAAGATATGCTCACTGGTGCAGAAATAGCACAACCATTTGGGAGTAAGTAACTGTTCTCCACTTAGAAGTAAAGCCTTCTCCACAAGAATAATTCATGCTTGGTTTTATGTAGGTAAAGTTGACTAGACATTGCCTGTTGCTGACACTGCATTTCCAGCTAAAATAATTTCTGGAGTTACACAACCACCAGCATTCCTGAACTCCAGATCTGGAGAGCTTTTCTCCCATTAATGCATGGACCATTTATCTGATGTTATCACACATGTTATTTTAAACTGATTGCAATATAATTGCATTGAATAAAGACTATTTTTCAGCTATTTCTAAATACATATGAAGATTACTTGAGGAACATTTTAGTTTTTTAGAATAAAACATTGGAAGTTTATTCAAAAAAAAGTGATAGCCAAACACTAGGTGACAAACAACCAGTAATATAAAATGTGTGATATTTTAGTATCACCAATTTAGTCTTTTCATAAACAATGAGGTATGAACATTGAGAACATTAGAAATTTAAGAAAATCTTATTTTTCAAATTTGAGGAAAAATTAAGCTTTATATAATAATCTGTTTCAAGAAGAAGTTGATAACAATTTATCTACAGCTTCTACTGCCTGCTCACTTTCTTTTGTGCAAACAAACTTTTTGCTCATAAGAATTTTTCACACGAATATATATTTTATCAGCTTAGCCTGCAGAGAAAAAAACAAATCCATATATGGGAACTAATTGAAAACTAAAAATTTCACCAAAGTCCATCTTTTAGAGAACTATTTATTTAGTTTGCTTACATAGCAGAGGTGAGGTACTACTTCCAAGAATGTTAGGATTCCCAAACAGCTTAATCATTTCAAAATTGCATCCCATTATGGGTGACAACCTTCTGGAAGCTGCATAACAGAGTCTTGTTACTAATTAATATTTCCTTTCTTCCTTTTCTTTCCCTTTTTTCTCTTTTTTTCTTATTTGATATACTTATAGCCCTTTCTAAGATGCTTTGGAGCTGTGTAGTTACTACTATTCCTAGTAGTAACTAGGATAGTAATAATGTGTCCCAAGACCCTCTACTATAGGAAGTATCAAAAGCAACTCCCTTACTATCACCATATATGTGGTTACTTTTATATTGGTCAACCCTCATGGCCATAGCTAATGAGGCAAACCCAAATATGTCACAAGTTATGTACAGGGGTTTAGGGAGAAAATTGCCATACAATAATTGATCTCATAAAGTTTTATCTAACTTTTATTGTCATTTGTCAATTCATCTATTCATTGGCATTTAAATATTTTGAAAAGGGTACTTGAATCTTAAGAGGTTTGCCTCTAATACACTAGCCTTATATAATCTTATAAAAGATACAGAGAGGGTGGAGTTGTGAATCAGTAAATCTCTTAGTATGTAAAGTTCTCTGATTGGTACCATCTGTGACACCATAAGGACTGCTACCGTGTGGAGCTATGAAGATGTTTTACAGAAGAATGAAAGAAAATGATGTTAGGGACCATGCCATCCTTTAATACTTATTCATCTGATTTAACACCCAAAATATGTATAAGTGCTAATGTTATGCAATCACATTAAGAATTAGTGCATGATACAAGAGTATAGATTTACCATAACTAGTAATTGTCCTATCTGAGGGACGCTGCAACCTCCATAGAAAGCTTGCATCGTTCCTGAGGAGAGAACAGATCTCTTATCAGAAGAGCTAAAGAAATGGTTTCACAGGTAGAAAGTAGTGTGCAAAGACATGGAGAAGGCCAATTGAATAATATATTGACAAAGTCAGTTATGCAACAAAGTGGTGATATCACATCGAGGTAGAGCTAATCAGAAAGGGGAAATAACCCAATAGTCATAACATAGAGTGAGTAAAAATCAGATTTGCATAGAGCGCAGTTTCACACACCAAATTGACTTGAAGACTGAGATGAGGTATTCCCTTTCACACTATAATGAAATAGAAGATAAGTAATTTTTAAAACCAGTTGTTTATTTGAAGTTTTCAATATACGATCATATGGTTCTTCAGCATGAAACACTGATGAATCAGCATATTTTAGTGAGCAAACTTGGACAAGAAAATGGCTGACCTCATACAAGGGAAAGTCAGGGCTCACCAATATGCTTTGTGGAAATATCTTAAATTTCTATAAAGGGCCTTACCTTCTCTATGCCCTAGACATTCCCACTAGTGCCTAGACTATGGTTTGAATCATACACCTTTAGGAAACTTTCAACACATAAGTTGTAGCAAAGATAACTATTCCTCATTTTCACTTAGAAGATCTTTGTTTTTCTTTGGTAATTTGTAGTTTATATACAAGGAGTATTTTCCCTATCCACCCATATCCCTGTTCCACTTCCATAGGACATCCTACAACAGGTCCATCTCCTACCATCTTTTGTCTTGTCATGTCTTGTCTTGTTTTGTCTTGTCTTTTCCTGTCTTGTCTTGTCTTGTCTTGTCTTTTCTTTTCTTGTCTTGTCTTGTCTTCTCTCATCTCGTCTCATCTCATCTCATCTCGTCCTGTCCTGTCCTCTCCTGCTTGTCTTGTCTTGTCTTGTCTTGTCTTGTCTTGTCTTGTCTTGTCTTGTCTTGTCTTGTCTTGTCTTGTCTTGTCTTCTCTCATCTCGTCTTGTCTCATCTAATCTCATCTCGTCCTGTCCTGTCCTCTCCTGCTTGTCTTGTCTTGTCTTGTCTTGTCTTGTCTTGTCTTGTCTTGTCTTGTCTTGTCTTGTCTTGTCTTGTCTTGTCTTGTCTTGCCTTGCCTTGTCTTGCCTTTTCTTGTCTTGTCTTGTCTTGCTTTCTTTTGTAATACAGAGTCCAGTTAGTTCTATCTACTGGAAAGCTGACTCCACTGTAAAAGTTTGTGAGTGCAATGACTATATTTTCTCCATTAGAAAGTAATCATCCTTGTCTTTTGGCTCTAAGTCTTTATATTTCTTCTTCAATAATGCTTTCTGAAATTTGGAGGTGGCTGATATAGATATATGTCCTATTTAAAGTTATACATTCTTACAGATTGGCCAATTATGTCCCTTCATTAACTGTCACCCACTGCAGACATCAGCTTTCCTGGCTAAAGATGAGAGCAGAATTGATTTACAAACCATATCCCTGCCAAAACAGCATAGAAGTAAAGATGACATTCTCAGTGTTTTCTGCCTTTCTATGTTTTCTTATTTTTTTTTAACATACAAGTGTGCATATTTAAGCTTAAAAGTGAGCTAAAGCTTACTTTTGTTTTATGTGACAACCAGTTCAGGCAACTAAAGCCACACTTTCCTAGGTCATGTTTGAGAACCTTTTCTTTCCTGACTCTTCTCCTTGATAATTTTTCAGCCTCCTTTGCACTTCTCTCATAATTTTAATCTGATCCTTATGCTTCAGCCTCAAACTGAAGTGCCTCTTCAAGAAACCTTTCTGCAAAATATTCAATAGGAACTTAGTGAATATTCCCTAGAAATCTGGCTTTCGTTTTCCAGGATACTTTCTTTTTATGTGAATGTGTGTGCATCTCTCTCTCTCTCTCTCTCTCTCTCTCTCTCTCTCTCTCTCTCTCTCTCTCTGTGTGTGTGTGTGTGTGTGTGTGTGTGTGCATGTGTGTATGTAGTTCACATGTATAAGAGTTCATTGCACATTAGTATACATGTATGTGCAGACTATTGAAAAATATATGGCAATATTCTTCAAAGCCACACCTTTGTATATTTTAGTCAACATATCTTACAGCCTGAAACTCACCAAGAAGCCAAATATGGCTAGCAAGTGAGACTGAGGAGTCTACTTCTTCTCACTTTTATTGTTATAATCCTTGTGGATTTGTTATTTGAGTTCTGGTGAAGTTCCCCATGACTTTAAGGCCAGAACTTTACCAAAAATTATATTTATCCATTTTCAAGACACTTCTTTGGTATTACCTAATTGTCTAGTTTTGTACCTATTTTCTTTTATCTAGACAGAGATATGGAGAAAGTGTATATATGAATATTAAGTATTTGTCAAGTCCAAAGCATGAAGCACAACAGCATTTCTTCATACTTAATTTGAATGTATAAATGGATGATGATCAGTTGTATCTAGACATCTCTGTTGACTAACCAGATACTCTAGTTCTCATAGTGTCAGCCTATACACTAATATCCAAAAATCTGAAGGGAAGAGACAAATGAATTGGTAAACATCCCAGGTGGATCTCAACTTATGCCTTTAGGATAGCACTTGACATCTTCCTTTTCAATTTGTATCCCCTTCATCTCATTTAGTTGTCTTACTGCTTTTACTAGAACTTCAAGTGCTATATTGAAGAGATACAAAGAGAGTAAATAGCCTTATCTTGTTCCTAATTTTAGCAGATTTGCTTTAAGTTTCTCTGCACTTAATTTGAGACTATTGACTTCCTGTGTATTGGTTTTATTATGTTTAGGTATGCTTTGTGTATCACTGATCTCTCTAAGTCTTAACATGAAGTGATGGTGGGTTTTGGCAGTGGCTTTTTTAGCATCTAATGAGATGATTTTTTTCTTTCAGTTTGTTTATATTTGCTTGTGTATTCAACCATTCCTGAAAGCATTCCAGATCAAGGTGGAAAACACTTTTGATATAGTCCAAGATTCTGGTTGAATCTGTCAGACTCTGGCAGAACCTTTCAGGAGATAGCTATATCAGGCTCCTGTAAGCAAGCACTTCTTAGAATACACAAAAGTATCTGGGTTTGGTGTCTGTATATGGTATGGATCCCCAGGTGGAACAGTCTCTGGATGTTGTTTCCTTCAGTCTCTGATCTACACTTTGTTACCACATTTCATTTAGAAAGGAGAAATTCTGCGTTAAAAGTTTGGAGAGGAGTAGGTGGTACCATTCCTCAACATGGGGCCTTGCCTAACTACTGGATATGGTCTCTACAGAATGTTCCTCCACTTTGTTGGTTATTTCAGCTAATGTCATCCCAATTTGGTGCTGAGAGCCTCTGGCTTTTCTGGCATCTGGGACTTTCTGGTGGCTACCCCCCACCCAAGTTCCACAACCCCCATTGCTACACACCTCTGTTCAATTTCCTGAAACTCTGTATATTATCACCATCTCCTCCCAAACCTGATCCTCTTCCCTTTGCTTCTCATCCTCCTCTCTTTCTCCCAAGTCTCTTCCACACTCTACCTCCTGTGAGTATTTTGTTCTCCCTTCAAAGAAGGATGAAGGATACATACTTTGTCTCCCTCCTTCTTGAATTTCATAAGGTCTATGAGTTTTATCTTGGGTATTCCAAGCTTTTTGCCTAATATCCACTTATCAGTGAGCACATACCGTGTGTGTTATTTTGTGACTAGGTTTTCTCACCCAGGATGATATTTCCTAGTTCCACCCATTAACCTACAAATTTCATGAAGTCATTGTTTTTAATAGCAGAGTAGTACTCCACTGGGTAAATTTACCATAATTTCTATATCCATTACTCTGTTGAAGGACATCAGGGTTCTTTCCAACTTTTGAATATTATAAATAAGGCTGATGTGAATATAGTGGAACATGGGTCTTTGTTATATGTTGGAGGATCATTTGGGTATATGCTCAGGAGTGGTATAGCTATGTCCTCAGGTAGTATATGCAGTTTTCTGAGGGACCACCAGACTGATTTCTAGAGTGTTTATACCAGCTTACATTCCCACCAGCATCTTCTGTCACCTGAGATTTTTACCTTAGCCATTCTGACTGTTGTGAGGTAGAATCTTAGTGTCATTTTGATTTGCGTTTCACTGATGCCTAAGGATAT
The DNA here is from genome assembly GCA_964023405.1 of Apodemus agrarius. NCBI lineage: Eukaryota > Metazoa > Chordata > Mammalia > Rodentia > Muridae > Apodemus > Apodemus agrarius. The sequence continues at coordinate 86,909,247 of OZ030017.1, read as the reverse complement.
TATACATTTCTTTAGGTGCTTCCCAGCCATTCCATATTCCTCAGTGGAGAGTTCTTTGTTTAGCTCTATTCCCTATTTTTATTAGGTATTTTCTTTATTTACATTTCAAATGTGATCCCCTTTACTTGTTTCCCCCTGAAAAAAATCTATCCCATCCTCCCTCTACCTGCTCAACAACCCACCCACTTCTGCTTCCCTGTCCTGCCATTACCCTACACTGGGGCATCGAGCCTTCTTTGGACTAAGGGCCTCTCCTCCTTTTTATGTCCAACAAGGCCATCCTCTACCACATATGGGCCTGGAGCCCTGGGTCCTTCCATGTGTACTCTTTTGTTTGTGGTTTAGTTCCTGGGAGCTTTGTAGGTACTGGTTGGTTCATATTGTTCTTCCTTTTATGGGCCTGCAAACCCCTTCAGCTCTCTGGGTCCTTTCTCTAGATCCTCCACTGGGTTCCCTGTGCTCAGTCCAGTGGTTGGTTGAGAACTTTCAGCTCTGCTTTTAATAGAGTTATTTGGTTCTTTGGTGTTGAACTTCTGAGTTGTTTGTTTGTGTATATTGAATATTAGCCCTCTATTGTATGTAGGATTGGTATAGATCTTTAACCAAACTGTTGGTTGGCATTTTGTCCTATTGACAGTGTTCTTTGCCTTACAGAACTTTTCAATTTTATGAAGTCCCATTTGTCCATTTTTTATTTTAGAGCATAAGCCATTAGTATTACGTTCAGGAAAATTTCAACTCTACCCATGTTTAAAAGGCTCTTCCCCACTTTCTCGTCTATTAGATTGAGTGTATCTTGTTTTATGTGGACTTTTTTTGAAGGTCTGATAGTGTTCTGTAGTAAAACTATCTGGTACTGGGCTTTTATTGGTTGGGTAAATTTTAAATACTACTTCAATTTTTTAAGTGAGTATTGGACTGTTTAGATAGTTTACCTTCTCCTGATTTAACTTTGGTTCCTGGTCTCCATCTAGAAAATCATCCACTTCATCTAGATTTTCCAGTTTTGTTTAATATAGGCTTTTGTAGAAGGATCTGATTTTATTTTTTAATTTCCTCCATTTCTATTGTTAGATCTCGCTTTTCATTTCTGGTTTTGTAAATTTGGATACAGCCTCTATGGCCTGTAGTTAGTTTGGCTAAGTGTTTATCTACCTTGTTGATAGTCTTTAAGAATCACCTCCTGGTTTTGTTGATTCTTTGTAGTGTTCTTTTCTTCCTACTTGGTTGATTTCAGTCCTGAGTTTGATTATTTATTGCCATCTACTCCACTTGGTTGTTTTAACTTCTTTTTGTTCTAGAGCTTTCAAATGTGCTGTTAAGCTGCTAGTGTATGCTCTCTCCGGTGTCTTTTTGAGACACTCACAGCTATGAATTTTCCTCTTAGCTCTGCTTTCATTGTGTTCTGTAAATTTGGGTATGTTGTACCTCCATTTTCATTACATTCTAAAAAGTATTTATTTTTGTCTTTATTTATTAGCTGACCAGTTATCATTGAATAGAGAGTTGTCCAACTTCCATGAGTATGTGGACTGTCTGTAGGTTTTGTTCATATTGAAGATATGCCTTAGGTCCTGGTGTTCATATAGTTTGCATGGGATTATTTCCATCTTCTTGTATGTGTTGAGATTTTTTTTTGATGCATTATGGTCAGTTTTGGAGGTGGTACCATGAGGTCCTGATAAGAAGGTATATTCTTTCTTTTTAGGATGAAATGCTCTAAAGATATCTTTTAAATCAATTTGGTTCATAACTTCTGTTAGTTTCACTATGTCTCTGTTTAGTTTGTTTCCAAGATATGTCCGTTGATGGTAGTGGAGTGTTGCAGTCTTGCACTATTTTTCTGTTAGGTGCAATATATGCTTTGAGCTTTAGTAACATTTCTTTTATCAATATAGGTACCCTTGAATTTGGAGCTCAGAATTGAGACTTATTCTTGGTAGATTCTTTTTTTTTGGAGTATAAAGTGTTCCTGCTTATTTCGTTGATAACTTTTGGTTGAAAGTTGATTTTATTCCACATTAGAATTTCATACTTCATACTTCAGCTTGGTTTATTTTTTTGGGGGGGGTCCAATTGCTTGGAAAGTTGTTTCTGTCCTTTTACTCTGATGTAGTATCTGTCTATGTCACCAAGGTTTCCTGTATGCAGCAAAATGCTAGGTCCTGTTTAAGTATACACTCTGTTAGTGCATATCTTTTTTTATTGAAGAATTGTGTCCATTGATGTTAAGAGGTATTATGGACCAATGATTGTTGCTTCCTATTATTTTTCTTGTTAGAGGTAGAATTATGTTTTGTTGGCTATCTTCTTTTGGATTTATAGAAAGATTACTTTCTTATCGTTTCTAGGGTGTAGTTTCCCTCCTTTTGTTGGAGTTTTTGATTATTTTTTGTAGAACTGGATTTGTTAAAAGATATTACTTACATTTGGTTTTGTCATGGAATAACTTGGTTTCTTTCTCTATGGTACTTGAGAATTTTGCTGGGTATAGCAGGCTGAGCTGGCATTTTTGTGCTCTTGGGTACTATATGTCATCTGTTGAGGATCTTCTGGCTTTTAGAGTATCCATTGAGAAGTCTGGTATAATTCTGATATGTCTCCTTTCATATGTTACTTGATATTTTTCCCCTTACTGCCTTTATTTGTTTTGTGCATTTGGTTTTATTATGTAATGTGAGGAATTTCTTTTCTGGTCCAATCTATTTGGGGTTCTGCAGGCTTTTTCTATGTTCACAGACATCCATTTTTTAGGTTAAGGAAGTTTTCTTACATAATTTTGTTGAAGACATTTACTGGTACTTTGAGTTAGGTGTCTTATTTCTCTTCTATAGCTATTATTGTTAAGTTTGGTCTTCTCATTGTATCCTGGATTTCCTGGATATTTTGGGTTAGGAGCTATTTGCATTTTTTATTTTTCTTTAACTGTTATGTCAATGATTTCTATGTTATCTTCTGCATCAGAGATTCTCTCTGCTTTATCTAAGATTCTGTTGGTGATGCTTGCAACTATGGCTCCTGATCTCTTTCCTAAGTTTTCTATCTCCAGGGTTGTCTCCCTTTGTGATTTTTTTTTATTGTTTCTATTTCTATGTTTAGATCCTGGATAGTTTTGTTCAGTGCCTTCTCATGTCTGGTTGGGTTTTAATGTATTTTTAAGGGATTTATGTCTTTTCTCTTTAATGGCTTCTACCTTTTTACCTATGTTCTCCTATATTGCTTAAAGGGAGTTATTGATATCCTTCTTAAGTTCCCTATCATCATCATGAGATATGATTCTAAATCAGAATGCCACTTTACCAGTATGTTGGTGTATCCATGGATTTTTGTGGTGGAGGAACTAGGTTCTGAAGATGCCAATTATTCTTAATTACTGTTTCATGGGATCTTGCAATTGCCACTGACCATGTGTTATCTCTGGTGTTTGTTGGTCTTGCTGTCTCTGACTGAAAATTGTCCTACCTATGAGCCTATGAACCTATGAGACTTTTAGCCTGTAAGCCTGTGAGCCTGTGAGCCTGTGAGCCTGTGAGCCTGTGAGCCTATGAGGCTGTAATCTTTGTTGTGTCATAATTCCTGGGAGACCAACTCTCTCTGGGTAGTAATAGTGTGTGGAAAACTGTGATCTTAGGGATGTCAGCATTCCTGAGAGAGCATCTCTCTCTGGGCATGATTTGTGTATTGAAAGCTGTGGAACAGAGTTAGCTCAGTGGTTCAGATAGAAACTGGAAGGATCCTGTTTCTGGCTGATTTGTGCTTCCTGTGCACTCTGGGCTCCTGGCTTGCTCCTCTTGGGACAGGTATTGGAGCAATACTGGTGGTCTCACCTGTGACACTGGGCGTGTTAATATTCCTGGAAGACCAGCTCTTCTGGGCAGAATTTGGGTACAAATAGTTGTGGGCTGGTTTAGCTCTGGGGTGGAGACTGAAACTGGAAGGAAGTTTGCTTATCTTTTCAACAAATTAGTTTTTAAATCTTTGATACTTTGTGTTATTTTACCTTTGTCTTTTCAGTAATTTTTAGCTCATATTTGGGATTTTGTTTGTTGTTTTTTCCACGTTTGGAGTTACATAATTAAATAATTTATTTGCAGTCTTTCTGAGTTTTAATGGAAACACTTAGCATTATAACTTTTCCCCAAAGAATGTATTTAATTTGTCCCAGGAGTTTATTGTATAAAATTTTTATTTCAATTTAATTATAGAAAAATTTTCTTTGTTTTTCATTTCTTCTTTACACTTTTTATCCTTCAGCACTAAGTTTTTTATTCTCAATAAACTTAAATACTCACTAAGATTTTTTTTTCTTGTTGATTTAACATTTAATTGACCTATGGTCAGATGTAATAGTCTATTTTTCTTTTTTTTTTTAATTGAATATATTCCTTCTTTACATTTCATTCTGAGTTTAAAATGAGTTTTATGTTCCTGGATATACAATATTTTAGAAAAGCTTCCTGCTGAATATAATATATATGACTTGGACTTTGAGTTATATTTTAGTTAGTGATTTCATAGCTTTTGTAAATAAATGCCATGACCAAAAAACAATTGATAAGAAAGGGGTTAATTTGGATTATATTTCCTCATCATAGTCCATCATTAGGGGAAGTCAGGACAGGACCTTAAGCAGGACTAAAACATGGAGGCAGTCAGTGATGCAGCTGTCATGGATGGGTTGCTGTTTATTGGATTGTTTCCAATGGCTATCTCAGCCTATTTACTTTTATTTTTCGTTGGCCAATTTTATTATATTTCAAATATTACCACCCTTCACAAGTCCTCCACTCCACATGCCTTTTCCCCTCCCTCTGTGAGGGTATTTCCCCCCTGCCCACCCATTAACTCATTTCCCTAGCATCAACCTATGCTGGGGCGTCAAGCCTTCACTGGACCAAGGGCCTTCCCTCCCATTGATGCCAGATAAGGCAATCCTCTGTTTCTTGTTCAGCTGTAACTATGATTCTCTCTATTTATACACTTTGGTTGGTAATTTAATCTCTGGGAGCTCTGGGTAGGTCTGGTTAGTTGATATTGTTGCAATCTACATCAGCTCCTTCAGTCCTTCCCTGAACTCTTTCATTGAGGTCCTAGTGCTCAGAGCAATGATTTGCTCTAATTATCTGGATTTGTATTTGTCAGGTTCTGTCAGAGCCTCTCAGGGGTCAGCTATAGCAGGCTCTTGTCAACAAGTACTTCCTGCCATTATCAATAGTGTCTGGGTTTGATGTCTGCAGATGGGATGGATTCCTAAGTGGTGCAGTCTGTTAATGGCTTTTACTTCAGTCTTTGATCCACTATTACTCCCTGTATTTCCTTTAGACAGGAACATTTTGGGTTAAAATTTTTGAGATGTGTTAGTGGCTCTATCCCTCAAACAGATACTGGGCTTATCTACTGGCTATGGTCTCTACAAGTGCTCTCTCCTTTTTATTGGGTACTTCATATAATGTTATCCCCATTGTGTCTTGGGAATCTCTTGCTTCCCTGGCATCTGAAAATTTATGGTGGCTACCACCAGCTCCCCATCCCCCAATATTATGTATTTTTATTCAATTTCCTGTCACTCTGTGCTTCTCACCAATCTTCTTCTACACATGATTGTTCCTCCAGTTGTTCTCTCCTTCTCTCTCTCCCTCCCGTATCACTCCATCTACTTCTGGTGATTATTTTGTTCCCTGTATAATTAGGACTGAGATATCTACACTTTGGTTTTTGGCCTTCTTGAGCTTCTTATGGTCTGGGAGTAGTATATTGGATATTCTGAGTTCAGGGACTAATATCCACTCAAAAGTAAGTACATACCTAATGTGTGTTCCTTTGTGACTAGTTTACCTCACTCAGGATGATATTTTCTAGTTATATCCATTTGTCTATGAAGTCATTCTTTTTAATAACTAGTTCTACTCCACTGTATAAATGTAACACAATTTTGGGTATCCATTCATGCCTTGAGAGACATCTGGGATGTTTCTAGCTTCTAGCTTTTAAAAATAAGACTGCTAAGAACATAATGGAGCATGTGTCCTTATTGTATAATTAAGGCATCTTTTGAAGGTGACTGATGGAAGTTTCTATTCTCTCTATATCTAAATCAATAGCTTCCTTCAGACTGTCACATTTTTTCCCTTATAAGACCAAAGTGTAGTTCCTGGTGGTGTCCCTGGACATTTCCCAACCCCAACATAAGAGAGAAAGTGAGTGATCTAGCAGGTTGGTAGAAGAGTGGATTGCCCAACTTTTGTAAGTCCAGTGTAGGACCCCAGGGAAGTGGGGCATTTTCAGGTTCCACATGGGAAGCAAATACCCAGGTCACAATATCATTGATCTTGATGGTGTTGGAGTGGTTAGAAGTACTAGGAAGGATCCCTTTTGTCTTAGTTAGGGTTTTACTGCTGTGAACAGACACCATGACCAATGCAAGTTTTATAAAAGACAACATTTAATTGGGGTTGGCTTACAGGCTCAGAGGTTTAGTCCATTGTCATCAAGGCAGAAACATGGCAGCATCCAGGCAGGCATGGTACAGGAGGAGATGAGAGTTCTACATCATCTGAAGGCTGCTAGTGAAAGACTGACTTTGAGGCAACTAGCGTGAAGATCTTAAGCCCACACCCACAGTGACACACCTACTCCAACAAGGCCACACCTCCTAATAGTGCCACTCCCTGGGAAAAGCATATACAAACCATAACATTCCACTCCCTGGCCCCCATAGGCTTGTTCAAACATTAGTCTATGAGGGCCATACTTAAACATAGCATAATGTAAAATACATTTAGTCCAACTTCAAAAGTCCCTGTAGTGTATAGCAGTCTCAACAGAGTTAAAAGTCCAATGTTCAAGGTCTCTTCTGAGATTCATCCAATCACTTAAATGTAATCCTCCAAGCAAGACAGTAAACCAGCTGGGCAAAGTCAAAACTCTTCATCTCCATTTCTCATGGCAAAGCAGTCTTCAGATATCCAACTTTCTTTTCATCTTTGTTGACTTCAACAAGGTTCTTTCTCCTGGGCTTACTCTACTCCCTGTTAGCAGCTTTCCTTGGCAGGCATCCTGTGGCTCTGGCATCTTTAACATCTTGGGTACCCCAAGTCAATTTCAGCTTCACAGCTTCTTGTTCCAATGTCTGAGATCCACACATGATCTTCTGTGTATCTCCAAAGAACTGGTGTCACTTCTCCAGCTCTGCCCTCTGTAGCACTCTAAGTTCAGGTTGATCCACTCACTGCCACTGCTGTTCTTGGTGGTCATCCTGTGGTACTGGCATCTCCAATATGCTAGGGTCTTCCACTGCAACTATGCTTCACCAAAGCCTCTCATAGACTCTCTTCATGGTACCAAGCCTCGACTCCTTTGCATGATCGCTTCAGTCCTGGGCTGTCAATTACAACTGAGGGTACACTTTCACCAATGGCCTACCATGGTCTCTCACAGTACCAAGCCTCAGCTGTTCTTCATGACGCCTTCATGCCTTCAAAACCAGTACCACCTGGAAGATTCTTACACGTTACCAAGTACAGCTGCAGCATGAGGAACACTTGGCTATCTATGGAATACAGCTTCATTGTGCTCTCAGAAAACACTTCTCATATTTCACCTCAGTGATGCTGTTTTTTTCTTAATCACCACTAATTTCTTAGCTCCAGGTAACCAGCATTAATTATTTCAGTAGTCTCCTTTTCCTCTTGAATATAAAGCCAGAGTCACATGGCTGAAGCTGCTGAGTTCTGCTGCTTGCAGGAGCTGGAACATTGGCCCCCTTGTTCTATTACATTATCACTAGCTTCCTTTTCCCCATATCCTTCACTGCCTAAGTTGGCTGTCCTGAATCTTGCTCCTTAGACTGACTTTGAACTCAAGAGATCTGCATGCCTGTCTCCTAAACACTGGGATTAAAGGTGTAGTCCACCAAGCCTGGATTTAAGAGCCGTAAGCCAACCCCACTCCTGGTACCAACGTCTGTCTTAGTTAGGGTTTAACTGCTGTGAACAGACACCATGACCAATGCAAGTTTTATAAAAGACAACATTTAATTGGGGTTGGCTTACAGGCTCAGAGGTTCAGTCCATTGTCATCAAGGCAGAAACATGGCAGCATCCAGGCAGGCATGGTGCAGGAGGAGCTGAGAGTTCTACATCTTCATCTGAAGGCTGCTAGTGAAAGACTGACTTCCAGGCAACTAGGGTGAAGGTCTTAAGCCCACACCCACAGTGACACACCTATTCCATCAAGGCCACACCTCCTAATAGTGCCACTCCCTGGGAAAAGAATATACAAACCATAACACCTACCATTGAGGTTCCAATGACTATGCCCAAAAATGTCTCCTTATGTAGCTCTAGTCACCAGTCTGGAAGCAGTGAAGGTGTCTCGGGCATCCCTGGAGCATTTAAGGTAGACAGTTTTGGCCAAATCTCATGTTGTATTGACTGAAAGGCATGCATCCTTAAGAATAGGTTCCTATCAGTGAATTGGGATACCTACAGGGAGGGCCCAGTGGACACTAAGGGAGTTAGGGTATCAAACAGGATCTCAAAAGGGATTAGGTCAAAATGATAAGGGTGTTTCAGGTTGGACCAGGGCTAAGGGAAGGAGCACCCCCACCCAGTCAGAACCATTCTCCAAGTTCAATCTATTTACAGTCTCTTTTAGGGTTCTGTTCATTTCCTCTACCTGCCCTGATCTCCTGGGATGATACTCACAATGGAGCTTCCAATTAGTATCCAGTATCTCTGCAAATTTCTGACTTACCTTAGGGATAAAAGTGTGACCATTTTCCATTCTAATTACCTTGGGCACTCTGAACTTTTGGACAATTTACTCTAATATCTTCTTGGCTCTCATGGTAGCTGTTTTCTGCTTAGTGGGGAAATCCTCAATCCATCCAGAGAAAGTGTCAACAAACATTAGAAAGTATTTGTAACCATATTTTCCTGGCTTAACTTCCGTAAAATCTACCTTCCAATAAACCCTAGAATGCTTTCCCCTAGGTCTCTTGCCCTGTTTGCTCTTGGCTACATAAACATTTATTTGCTGACATAGCTTACACTGTTCCACCTGGTCCATTACATATACATGAGATTCCTTGACTGCTTGAATGAGCTTCCTATTCCCTAAATGGGTCCATCTATGCATTTAATTTGGTCAAGTAAGTTTTCACCTAGTTTTCTGGGGAGTATAGCTTAGTTTTTCTTTCTTATGTGTACCACTGCCCTTTATTATCTAGGTAGTAGTTGATAGGGTGGTTAAAAATCAGAGTCCTTTCTTCATTATATTCTAAGTGAGGACACCCATAAGTCCAGTTCCATTTTCCAGCAGGTATCTCTTGCAGGCACATAATGGGAATAGGCTCCTACCTAGGCATTTCTAGAACCACTTGATATGACTGGTTATTGCCCCAGGCCACTGAGTCTCTCTTCCCTTCTGATGTACTGGGCAATGAATAATACTCGCAGTTACTGTCTTCATCTTCATCGGGGCATCCAAGAGATCCAAGATTTCCTGTTTGCTTTTTATTTCTTTTCCCTCTGATGTAAGCAGTCATCCCTCTTTATATACAGCCCCATGGACTTGGGTCATGGCAATGGCAAACCTGCTATCAGTATAGATGCTAATTTTCTTGCCAGTCCCAAATTCCAAGGCCTTGGTGAGGGCAATTAGCTCCACTTTCTGTGCTGATATGCCAGGGTTAGAGAAGACATTTAGGCCATCCATCATGGGAGCACCTGATCATCTCTGACCAGCATGGGAAAAACTGGTTCCACCTGTATGGTAGGTAGCCTCGGCTTCAGGCAAGGGTCAGTCATAGAGGTCCTTCCTTCACCCATGGGCACTCCTTTTGTGCCAGTGAGTTGTGTTCCTTAAAGTAGGAAGTATGTTTGGGCCCTCATGTTGGAGAGTAAGTCTCAACCCAACAAATGGTACAGAAAGTCTGGGATGACTATAAATAAATGGGATACCTGGCCAATCCCTAGGTATACTATTCTGTGGGTAGTCCATGAATATATTTTGGTGCCAGTGGCTTCTTGGACCTAAGATAATTTCTTGGGAGTGGGGCCATCTGCTTGGAGGAGGACCAAGTTTTGAGCCCCTGTATTCACCAAGAATTGAATGGGTTTCTCCTGCACTCTCAGAATTACTCAGAGTTCTAGGAGGTGATCTAAAACTTGTCTTCTCTTGTAGATGTCTTCCACCAGGGGATGCTTTTTCCAAGGCCTGGACTTTACCTAACCCAGCTTCCATTTTTTAGGGCACTCTCTGGGCCAGTAGCCCCTCTCCTTGCAATATTCACATTGGTCAATTTCAAGGTGTTTTTTGTCTCTCTTTGGTTTGAGTCTCTCTTCTCTGAGTTCCCTAACTACTATAGCCAAGATTCTCTGTAACTTTTTTTCTTCTCCCTTTCATCTTCTTTCTTTTTTTCTTTCTTTCTCTCTTTCTCTCTCTCTCTTTCTTTCTTTCTTTCTTTCTTTCTTTCTTTCTTTCTCTTTTTCTGCTTCTTCTCTTCTTCTGTCTACCTGGTATGGTAGACTTTCTCAGCAACCTGCACTAAATCTCTCAACGAATTATCCTGTAGTCCCTCTAGCCTCTGAAACTTTTTCCTGATACCTCAACTTGCCTAGTCTATAAAATTCATAGTCATAGTAGCTTTTTGCTCCTTGCTGCTGAGTTCACAGAGTTTATACTGAAGGAATGTCTCCATTAGTCTCTCTAGAAAAGCATCAGGTGACTCATGTGATCACTGACTAACATTATGTATCTTGGACAAATTTGTGGGTTTTCATGTGGCCCCTGTGGGACCTTCCAATGGAGCCTGGAGGTAGACCTTCAGGTGCCCTGTACTTTCTGCCATAATAAAGTCCTAGTCACGTCTACTCAGGGGAAACTTGCTATTGACAACAGCCTGGTCAATAAATGTTGCCCCCACTTCTGAGGGGGCATTTTTTCTGTTTTCCTGCATTATCCTCTCTCGCTCTTTAGTCATGAAGAGCAAACTCATGAGTAGTTGGATATAATCCCAGGTAATCAGATGATTAAGGAAAACAGTCTCATAAAGATTAATTAGTCCAGAGGTTATCTGAAAGGAGGGCCCATTGTTAGGCCTTCCAGTTGTACAAGTCAGCCTAAGAGAGGGCCAATTGCATAGCCTGATTGCTCATTTTTAGAAGCTCATGTGACCTCAGTGGGAGAGCTACTGTGATAAAGTGGGATATAATGGCCCAGTCCCATATGGGCTGAGGATCCTAGAACCTTTGCTGGCACTGGCAGGGACATGGGGACAAGGGTACAGGCATATGGAGGAGAAGAGTCTTGGAGTAACCTGCTGTTGAAGGGTCTTGGAGGATCAACTTCTTCTCAGGTCGATATCCCTCTTCCCATGTTTCCCTTTTGCTAATGGCCAGAACCTGTGAAGTGTGTCTTGGGGAAAGAAATGCTTTTATCCATGAAGGGGATGTTCTCCACTAGATTCTTCCAAGAAACTATATAGACCACTTGGTCTGGGTGTCCAAGGGTTCCTGGACTAAAGACAGTTCCTTCTACTTCTTTCATCAACTCCAAGTCAAAGGTCAAAGTTGAAGGTGGTCATCATACTATGAAAGTGGGCCATTTGGAGAAGCAGAGTAACTAACTTGTCTTTCTTTACTAGTACTGACAAGTTTTCTCCTCCTGTGGTTAACTAGGATACTTAACGAGGTAGATTCAATCTGTCCAATGTCCAAAAATCTTGTCAGTCCAAGTCAAAGAGCATAGAACTAGGTAACCAACACCCAACAAACACAGAGAAAGATAATCAACACAGAGCTATCTGTTGCTTGTAGCTATGCAGTATTAAAGATATCCTCAGGTACTAAGCCTTTTTAAGTAAACTGGATGGCAATTTAGGAGTTCTAGAACACCAAGGCAACTGAAAGTTACTAATGACTTCCTGTTCATAAGTATCTTAGAACACTATCCATAAGGTTATTTACAGTACAGAAAAACAAGTGAAATATGAAGATCTCTAATGTACGTGTCAGTTGCCCACTTTACATCTTAGCTTAAACTAACAAGTTAGGAGTCATTTTTACCTTTTTATTTAATTAATTATGGGGACATAAATAAGATATATAACATACATGAAACTATATTTGTTTCACCTTTGTTTCTGCTGGGAAAGATTTTAAACTTGTCTGGACTCCCCAGGGGGGGGGGATGAGCTAAACTGTACCTTTTAAAAGAGGACAAATAGGAAGAGAAATTCTGCTTCAAAAGAATAACACTATAAATTGCCACATTAATAATAAGATGATTTAATTAATGACCTCAAATACATAAAACAGGAGCATGTTAAGAACATGCATGTCATAAATACCATTTGTCAATACAGTTAGTTTCTTAGAAATCAAAGTGGGTTATTTATATAAAAGCAGGTCAGAAGAACCACCTGTATGTAATAAATATGTTCTAAGAGGTATTACATTTTTCCCTACTGAGACACTGTACCTCCAGGAAACTGGAATTCCCTCTTGAATCTCAAGATGAGAGAAGGGAAAATCTGAAGCCTATTATTACACATAATATGTGTCACAGAAAGAGATTTCAAAAAAATGATCACAAGTTTTCACAGGACATTACAAAAGAACATCAGAAGTTATGTCAATAGAAGATGGGACCATACCTTGACTAGGAGAATACCATGATGAGGAAGGCTTAGTTACAACAATACCAACATAGACAAAACAACAACAAAAACAAAAACAGCAACAAAAATCTTTTGTCCTTTATTTAACCAACCCCTCAAGTAAGAGGATAGAGAGACAAAGAGACATAGAGGCAGAGTTATATAGACAGAGATAGAGAGACAGAGAAAGTCTCAGAAAGAGAGAGAGACAGAGAGAGTAAAGGATACAGAATCCTCATTTGTTAGAGTTTCTTGGGCACAGGCTCTGTTGCTAACCCTCGTATATTATAGCATCCACCAAAAATCTGTGCCTTCATTTTAAGGATACCTTGATTGTAACCTTTTAGTAAACTATACCTGAGAAAAGCATGAATGAATTTTGGACAGTTTAGTTGTTCCCAGAAACTACAAGCATATAGATTTTTGAATTTGGGGAATCAGTCTTCCATCCATGTCTGTGACAAGGCAGTCAGAATGTTGGCAGTAATAAGACGTCTCTAGATCAGAGAAACCAGAAGCACCATATGGTTTCTATACTTCAGGAAAGTCAGTGCTTTGGTCCCCAGAAAATATCCCTGAGCTTACTTGTACTTTGATTTCAGTGCTAAAGACAAAATCAACCATTTCCTAAATGCTTCCTATGAGAAGCAACTGATCTTCCCAATTTTATGGATGCCTGTCATTCTCTCTAAATTCTCTTTAAATGGCCCATCATAGTAACTGTGATGTATATTCTTTCAGGAAAACAAAGTACTTGTTAATAGGAAATAGCAAATTCTCAAAAATAGTACTGACCTTCATACTCATTGTTATGATTTATGCATGTATATGCACATAGATGGACGACACACACAGTGACACAAATACACACACACACACACACACACACACACACTGAATGAAAGTTTGAGGAAATTAGTTGCATTCCCCTAAATGGTTGGCAAGAGTAATTGCTTGACTAAAATTTCAGTGATGCAAAGAGGTTGGAAGATTGCAGTGTTAAAGCCAAATTGTAATTTGCTTTGAGAGACACTTTGCCCCTTGAGTAGTCAGTCAACACTTGACCATATCTCCTTCTTACCTAACACACTATGAACAAAAAAACATTCTGAGAAAAAACAATTTACACATACACACACACACACACACACACACACGTATATATACACACACATAGATACAAACATATATATATATATATATACATAAATGTATATATTATGTATATATATGATTTATATATATATATATATATATATATATTTGTGTGTGTGCATGCATACATATTCTCCCATTTCTGTTGCTATTGTGTTAAGACATTATGTAAAAAGAAAATCGCCATAGGACTATGGTTTTTTTTTTCCCACACTGACATCTTTTCATATTTTCTCTCATTGTGCACTGATTGTCATTAAACGTGAGTTACTTAATTACTGCCTGATGATAGTAAAGCTAGCACCAGAAGTTCTACTGAAGTATTGCAAATTAGTAAGGCTAAAAATAAAGGTCCTTTAGACTTCAGAAGTTCAATGTATAGGTGAGGATTGCCCGGAATTTCTGATCCTACTGCTCTCACCTTCTGTCTTTTGGACAACTGCTGTTGAGTAGCCTGAGCTTATGGATTAAATGTAAGATATATTTAGGGAAGGCAAGCATAAACTACAGCCTGCATTTTGATTTGTAAAAATGTAATTATTCTCAAAATACATCTTCAAGTCTAATTGTTCAGAACCTCAACTGACTGCTTTGCACATAGTCCAAGGAAGTGTATTCAGTCCCTTTTCCTTCAGGTCTACTTTGTCTGATCACCTGAGGTTTACCTTGAGTCAGTATCACATGGGGATCAGATAATGTGGCTAACCACTATGGGAAATAAAACCATGTCCCAATCAAGGTAGCACTCAATGTTGAATACCAATGAACCTCAAGTGCACAGAGCCTCAGCAACATTCATATTTGTGTAAAAATTTTCATGGCAAATAAGTTTAGCTACAAATCCCACTTAAAATTCTGTAGTTCCCATTTCCATCTCTGTTACACTTTGAGCTATAGAAATAGAGTTGGACTGGATTCAGAAATTCCAATCCATTGCTAGTTTGGGTAGAATTGCTCTCATAACAAATTACATTTTTTTTCTTCAAAGTAGTCACCCATCAATCAGTCTATCAACATCATCTATTCGTTGTGATAAAACTTAGCTTGTATTAAAAAAATAAAAGGTCAAGAATAAAATGGAAAAGTCTAAGCCTATTATTTTCAAAATTAAATCCTAACAACCAGGATATATTGTGCTTTATATATAACTATAAATTAAGGAAACAGGATACCATATTTTACTATGATTTAGTATTTTGATGTGTACATTGGTATAAAGATGAAAAAAGTGCATTTATGTATTCATGCCATTTTTATGATTAGTAAATTCTAGTGTTTTTTAGTCACGAATTATATATCCCACTAAGTTGTAGTAATTTCCATTCATTTGTGTTTGATATGAATGAATGAGTAAATGAATAAAAGAAATAACCCAGTAATCACACAGAGAATTTCTATTGCACACTAAGCATTCTAAAGATTGTTACTTAAATAACAACCATTTAGGATTATTCTTTTAAAACCTTAGAACAAATAAACTGTTGACTTAATGTGTTTCCCTAATATTATTTTGTAGTCTAAGGCCCACTTGGAAATACTTAACAAACATGAAAAATGATTTGTGACTTCTGAAGAAAGAAAATTGTAAATGTAGTCAATATTCAGAGGATTTTGTGGAGTTTTAGTAGACAAAGAATCTACTATTAGAACTAGAACAAGAATACACTATTAGAACCTATGAGTCTTTGTTAATTACATTCATTGTTATGGGATGTTAGGGAGAGAAAATAAGACTAATACAATCAGGTCATTAATTCAACAAATGCTTGTTGGACTTTTAATAAGGCCAAAGTAGTAACAGTGATATCTTTGCATTTAATTCTAATAAGATGGAAAGGTAAGGGCAGAATAGATATCTCAGTGGATTTAGGAGCCTGGGTATCAGAGTTGTATGTGTAAAACCAACATAAAGATGCTGAGCTTCACTGAATCTCACTGGCCAGCCAGTCTAACAGATTTGGAAAGTGCTTAGACAATGAGAGATCCTATTTCAAATAACAACATGGAAATTTCCTAGTATACAACACTTAGGTTGAACTTCTACACACTTTTATGAGGATATACCCAATGAATGTCATGCTTGTGAGCATGGATGAACAGGTATATGCAGAAATGTTCATGAGCATGTACACACAAATGCAAGCACACACATACATGCAAATAAACAAAAATAAGACAGGTAAATGAAGTTATTATGGAGGAAAACTCAAATGATAAAACTCAGAAAATAAAAAAAGTGTAATTTAAGAAAGTTATATGCACTAGTCAAAGAATCAAAAATAATTACATGCAATTTAAACAGAAACATAAGTGACCAGTGCAAATGAAATACTATGTCATTTGAAGCAAGCTCAGAAGCCCTGGAGTCTTAACCTGGTCCATCTCTTTGCCAAATGCTATACTAAGTTTAATAAAAAAAAACACCTGTATGTTGAACCTAAAGTGGTAGGTTATAACTCACAGCTCTTTCTACCTTCTGCAGGAAGGAAATCTCTATGCCAGAAGAAAAATAATGAAACAAGATTAGGTAAGAAACCCTGATATTTAGGCTCCTTGACAAATGATAGATAGCATTTTGTACAAATAAGAGGCAGTGGAAATTAGATGGTTACACTTTCATATGAACATAGTACTGACTGTCTAGAATAATATATGTGTACATCCTATGGAAACATTCTGATGACACAAGAAAAAGAATTGATTCTCTAGAAAATTTGACTATTCATTTTTCTGAAATATTTTTAGATTTTTCATTATTTTGGTACTTTAATTTTTTTTGTTCAGTATCTTTTGATCTTAATTGTTTCACCTACAACTTTAGTATTTTTTAAACTCATGCCTGATGTGTGTAAAATTTATATTTGCATGCACATATGGAGAACACAGAAGGATGTCAGGTGTCCTGCTCTGTCATTCTTCACCTTCTCACTTAGTCAAGGGTTTCACATGTGAACATGGAGTTAGGGTGGAAGCCAAATGTCCAAGAAACACTATGGGTGCTCTGCAATAGCACTGGGTTGTAAGGAAGTGTGCAGCCATAATAACAAATATCATCCTGACTGAGGTAACCCTGACACAAAAACGTACATGGTATATAATCACTAATAAGTGGATACTAACTCAAAAACTCACAATGCCTATGATCCAAACTACAGACCATATGGAGCATAGAAAGAAGGAATATCAGGGGGTGCATGCTTCAGTCCTCCATTGAGGGTAGAACAGATTGTATATGGGATATGAAAGGAGAGGGGCACAAGGGGAGGAAGAAGGGGAAGAGGAAGAAATAAGTGTATCAGAATCAGTAGGAGATGTAAGAGATGAACATAGGGTCAGGAAATTGAATAGAAATATGTGGTGGGGGGAGGAACTGGGAATAGCCACTGGAGAATCCCAGACACCAGAGAAACATGGGGCTCCAAGGAACCAATGGGAATGACTTAGGCAATAATGCACAGAGAATGGAGTGAAACAACCTGTGGAGACCACCTACGGTAGATTGGCACAAATCCTGGTCGAGGGATGGAGACAACCCCCATCCCAAAGTTTTTTTTTTGTTTGTTTGTTTGTTTGTTTTTTTGTTTTTTGTTTGTTTGTTTGTTTGTTTGTTTTTAATCCAGAAGTTTTCCTGTCCAAAGGAAGAACATGGACAAAAAATGAAACAGACTGTAGGAAGGACAAACTGGAGAATAGCCCCACCTGGGGATACATCATGTCTTTATACACCGAACTCAACACTGTTGTCTTGGTCAAGAGATGCTTGTGGACAGGAACCAAGTGTGGCAGTTCCTGCAGCAGTCTGGCCAGCAACTGACCAAAGCAGAGGCGGATGCTTAGAGCCAATCATCAGGCTGAACTCAGGGAACCTGTACGGGAGTTGGCAGAGGGACTGGAGGAGCAGAGGGGAAATGTGACCCCATGGGAAGAACATAGGATGGCCTAACCACCATCTTAACCCAGAGTCTAGACCACCAAACAAGGAGTGTACGTAAAGGGATCTTTGGCTCCAAATGACAGCCTTGCACAACAGCAACTGGAAGCAAAGCCCTTGGTCCCAAGGAGGTTTAATGCCCCAGAGAGGGGAATTCTGGAGCGTTGGGGCATGAGAGTGGGGGTAGATTAATAAACATTGTCATATGGGCAAAAGGGAGGGCAAAGAGAAGGTGTGGGATGGGATGGGAAATGGGATATAATGGGATGGGGGTTAGTGCTAGTAACGAGTAAGTGGGATATCATTTGAGATGTAAACAAATGTAATGATTATTAATAATAAAAGAGTCCAAAAAATTGGCATAGGTTATCAGACTCAAAGAAGAAAAAATAATTGACTGATAACAAATAACCCACAAAGTCCTTTATATGCAATGATAACATCAACAAATTGAATGCAATTGAATAAGTTGATGAATTCCTACATGGGAAGTTCAAAATACAGGTAGTCTCAGCTATATAAAATGACCTTTTTTCAAAACACACAAAAACAAATAGATAAAAAGCTATATACTTCCTGAAATACTGAATAAAAACTTGTATGATCATCTCCATTGACACATAAAATACATGCGGATAAAACTAAGGCTTTCAGCATAGTAGACATGAGAAACACCCAAGACAACAATTCACATATGGTAAGTGCACAGCTGATTGTGCACCATTGCAAGAACAAATGTTGCTTCTAGAGTTGTGAGTGAGACAAGGATACCCAATATGGTAATCTAGACAAGGATTACATTTAACTATTCAAAATTGAGAATTTTAGCATGGCAAAGAAACAAAATTCATTTATGTAGTGAACATGATAATATTGTTTCTGTTGGAAAATAATACTTTATCCATAGAAAACCCTAAACCCTCCAGCAAATGTCTAAATATTCTGATAAACCACTAATGGACTAGCACAACATGATATCATTATATCTTTATAATCTGCACTTGGAGATCAGTAACTTTCATAATGTGATTTAAAAAATGATTGACTAGAAAAATCATAATTATTATTAAAGTATTAAACAATAGAGAACACTTAGTGGATGTCAGCATATAAAGAAAATTAACTACCACAATGATTGCATCAATTTTCAATAATATATTTCATTGTAGAATGAATTCAAATAGGTATTACTTTAAAAACAAAATTATATGAATCTTTAAGTCTTTATACTTTTTTTAAAATTTTTATTTTCTATATTCTATGTTTACATTCCAAAGGCTTTCCCCTTTCCCAGTTCCCCCCCCCACCATACGTGCCATAGTTCCTATCCCCCCCAACTATTCCGCAGTCATTCCCCCTCCCCCCACGGTTTCTTTACAATACTGGATCCAAACTTTACAGGCCTAGGGTCCTCTCCTTTCTTCTTCTTGGGAATCATTTGACTTGCTAATTGTGCCTTGAGTATTTAGGACTTCTGGGCTCATTAATGTCCACTTATCAGTGATTGCATTTCATGTGTATTCTTTTGTGATTGGGTCAACTCACTCAGGATGATACTTTCCAGGTCTAACCATTTACCTACAAATTGCATGAATTCATTATTTTTAATTGCTGAGTAGTATTCCATTGTATAAATATACCACATTTTGTGTATCCATTCCTCCTTTGAGGGATATTTGGGCTACATCCAATTTCTGGCTATTATAAACAAGGCTGCTATAAATAATAGTGGAGAATGTGTCTTTATTGTATGCAGGGGAATCCTCTGGGTATATGCCCAGGAGTGGTATGCCAGGGTCCTCTGGAAGTGACATGCCCAATTTTCTGAGGAACCTCCAAACTGATTTCCAGAGCGGTTTTACCATTTTGCAATCCCACCAACAGTGGAGGAGTGTTCCTCTTTCTCCACATCCTCACCAGCACTTGTTGTCTCTTGAGTTTTTAATCTTAGCCATTCTGACTGGTGTGAGGTGGAATCTCAGGGTTGTTTTGATTTGCATTTCCCTGATGACTAATGATGTTGAACATCTCTTAAGGTGTTTCTCAGCCATCCGAATTTCTTCTGGTGAAAATTCTTTGTTTAGTTCTGTACCCCATTTTTATTTTTTGATAGGGTTATTTGGTTCTTTGTGATCTAACTTCCTGAGTTCTTTGTATATATTGGATATTAGCCCTCTGTTGGATGTGGGGTGAAGATCTTTTCCACTTTGTTGGTTGCTTTTTTGTCCTTCTGACAGTGTCCTTTGCTTTGCAGAAACTTTGTAATTTTATGAGGTCCCATTTGTCAATTCTTGATCTTAGTGCATAAGCTATTGGGGTTCTGTTCAGGAAATTTTCCCTGTGCCCATATCCTCCAGGGTCTTCCCAATTTTCTTTTCTAATTGTTTCAGTGTGTCTGGTTTTATGTGGAGGTCCTTGATCCACTTGGAGTTGATCTTAGTACAAGGAGATAAGAGTGGGTCAATTTGCATTATTCTGCATGTTGACCTCCAGTGGAACCAGCACCATTTGTTGGAAAGGCTATCTTTATTCCACTGGATGGTTGTGGCTCCTTTATCAAAGATCAAGGGACCATAAGTCTGTGGGTTAATTTCTGGGTCTTCAATCCTATTCCATTGATCTACTTCCCTGTTGCTGTACCAATATCATGCAATTTTTAACACAATTGCTCTGTAGTACTGCTTAAGGTCAGGGATATAGATTCCCCCAGAAGTCCTTTTTTTGTTGAGAGTAGTTTTAGCTATCCTGGGTTTTTTGTGCTCCAGATGAATTTGAGAATTGCTCTTTCTAGATCTATGAAGAATTGAGTTGGGATTTTGATGGGGATCACATTGAATCTGTAGATTGCTTTTGGCAAGATGGCCATTTTTACTATATTGATCCTTCCAATCCAGGAGCAAGAAATATTTTTCCATCTTCTGAGGTCTCCTTCGATTTCTTTCTTCAAGGACTTGAAGTTCCTGTCCTTGTTTGGTTAGAGTTACGCCAAGGTACTTTATGTTGTTTGTGGCTATTGTGAAGGGTGTTATTTCCCTAACTTCTTTCTAGGCCTGCTTGTCCTTTGAGAACAAGAAGGCTATTGATTTGCTTGTGTTAATTTTATAACCTGCAACTTTGCTGAAGTTGTTTATCATCTGTAGAAGTTCTCTGGTGGAGTTTTTTTGGTCGCTTAAATAAACTATCATATCATCTGCAAATAATGATTGTTTGACTTCTTCCTTTCCAATTTGTATTCCTTTGACTTCCTTATGTTGTCTAATTGCTCTCGCTAGAATTTCAAGTACTATATTGAAAAGATATGGAGAGAGTTTCTCTCCCCCCCAATCTGTTCCCCAATAATTCCCCCTCCCCCCTCGGTTTCTTTACTAAACTGGATGCAATCTTTACAGGCCCAGGGTCCTCTCCTTTCTTCTTCTTGGGAATCATTTGACTTGCTATTTGTGTCTTGAGTATTTAGGGCTTCTGGGCTCATTAATATCCACTTATCAGTGATTGCATTTCATGTGCATTCTTTTGTGATTGGGTTAATTCACTCAGGATGATATTTTCCAGGTCTAACCATTTACCTACAAATTGCATGAATTCATTATTTTTAATTGCTGAGTAGTATTCCATTGTATAAATATACCACATTTTCTGTATCCATTCCTCCTTTGAGGGATATTTGGGCTCCTTCCAATTTCTGGCGATTATAAACAAGGCTGCTATAAACATAGTGGAGCATGTGTCCTTATTGCATGCAGGGGAATCCTCTGGGTATATGCACAGGAGTGGTATGCCAGGGTCCTCTGGAAGTGACGTGCCCAATTTTCTGAGGAACCGCCAAACTGATTTCCAGAGTGGTTTTACCATTTTGCAATCCCACCAACAGTGGAGGAGTGTTCCTCTTTCTCCACATCCTCGCCAGCACTTGTTGTCTCTTGAGTTTTTAATCTTAGCCATTCTGACTGGTGTGAGGTGGAATCTCAGGGTTGTTTTGATTTGCATTTCCCTGATGACTAATGATGTTGAACATCTTTTAAGGTGTTTCTCGGCCATCCGAATTTCTTCTGGTGAAAATTCTTTGTTTAGCTCTGTGCCCCATTTTTTGATAGGGTTATTTGTTTCTTTGCGGTCTAACTTCTTGAGTTCTTTGTATATATTGGATACTAGCCCTCTGTCGGATGTGGAGTTGGTGAAGATCTTTTCCCACTTTGTTGGTTGCCGTTTTGTCCTTCTGACAGTGGGAACTGGGAAAGGGGAAAGCCTTTGGAATGTAAACATAGAATATAGAAAATAAAAAAAAAAAGAAAAAAAAAGATATGGAGAGAGAGGGCAGCCTTGTCTAGTCTCTGATTTTAGTAGGAATGCTTCAAATTTCTCTCCATTTATTTTGATGTTGGCTATTGGTTTGCTGTAGATTGCTTTTACTGTGTTTAGGTGTGGGCCTTTAATTCCTGCTATTTCCAAGATTTTTAGCATGAAAGGATGCTGAATTTTGTCGAATGCTTTTTCAGCATCTAATGAGATGACCATGTGGTTTTTTTCTTTCAGTTTGTTTATGTAGTGGATTACATTGATGGATTTCCTTATATTGAACCATCCCTGCATCCCTGGGATGAAGCCTACTTGATCATGGTGTATGATCATTTTGGTGTGCTCTAGGATTCGGTTGGCAAGAATTTTATTTAGTATTTTTGCATCGATATTCATAAGAGAAATTTGCCTGTAGTTCTCTTTCTTTGTTGGATCTTTTTGTGGTTTAGGTATTAGCGTAATTGTGGCTTCGAAGAATGAGTTGGGCAGTGTCCCTTCTGTCTCTATTTTGTGGAATAGTTTGAAAAGTATTGGTGTTAAGTCTTCTTTGAAGGTCTGGTAGAATTCTGCACTAAAACCATCTGGTCCCATACTTTTTTTGGTTGGGAGGCTTTCTATAACCCCTTCTATTTCTTTAGGGGTTATTGGAATATTTAGCTGATCTACTTGATGCTGATTTAATTTAGGTATTTGGTATCTGTCTAGGAAATGGTCCATTTCCTCCAGATTCTCCAGTTGTTTTGAGTATAATTTTGTTAACTGGTATACTGCCTCTGTGTCCTTTGGTTAGTCTAGCTAAGGGTTTATCTATCTTGTTGATTTTCCCAAAGAACCAGCTCCTGGTCTTGTTGATTCTTTGTATGGTTTCCTTTGTTTCTATTTGATTAATTTCAGCCCTGAGTTTGGTGATTTCTTGTCTTCTACTCCTCCTGGGTGAATTAACTTCTTTTTCTTCCAGGGCTTTAAGGTGTGCCATTAAGTTTCTAGTGTATTCTCTCTCCAGTTTCTTTTTGGATGCACTTAGAGTTATGAGTTTTCCTCTTAGCACTGTTTTCATTGTGTCCCATAGATTTGGGTAGGCTGTACCTTCATTTTCATTGAATTCTAAAAAGTCTTTGATTTCTTTTTTTATTTCTTCCTTGACCAAGGTGTCATTGAGTAGAGTTTTGTTTAGTTTCCATGTGTATGTGGGCTTTCTGTTGTTTTTGTTGCCATTGAAGACCACTCTTACTCCATGGTGATCTGATAGGAGGCATGGGATTAGCTCGATCTTCTTGTATTTGTTGACATCTGTCTTGTGACAAATTATATGATCAATTTTGGAGAAGGTACCATGTGGTGCTGAGACAGAGGTATATTCTTTAGCTTTAGGATGAAATTTTATATATATATATATATATATATATATATATATATATATATATAAAACAGTCAACCAAAGAGTGTACAGGGAGGGGTCCATGGCTTCAATTATAGTAGCAGATATAAGTAGCAGAGGGTGGCCTTGTCTGACAATGTCCTATGAAGGATTGATGCCCCAGTGGGGAGCGGGGATGCTGGAGTGGTGGTACGAGGGTAGGTGGGTGGGGGAGCATCCTTATAGAGGCAAAGTGAAGGTAGTAGAGGTCAGATGGGAAGGAGGATGGTTGGAGAGGTAACCACGAAGTTTAAATGATTATAATAATAATGATGATGATGATGATGATGATGATGATGATGATAATAATAATAATAATAATAATAATAAAAGAACAAAGGATCCTGACCAGATGCAAAGTCCAGGTTTCTGGGTGTAATGTTGGCCACTACAGGACCAGAAATACCTACCTATACAAGTCATAAATAAAGTAGAACAGCTTAAAACACCATCCAATAAAAGATATATGTAGTCTCTTTTAGGATTACCTGGGTGTTAGGGAAAGCACATAACACATATGCAAGTCATTCTGTAATCCTTATATCATATTACGAGGAAAGCAAATTATTTTATTTGAAATAAATCTGAAGAACAAGCTGTGTGAACAGTTCTCTAATATAAAGAAATATTATAAGCTACAATGCTTTTAATCAAATGCTATTTAGATATTTAGGTCTAAATATTATATCTAAAAACAGGATGGAAACTGGAATATCTTTGTCAACAGATGTGGTAGATAATGGCCAGTAAACTTCTACTGTAAACACTTTCTATGGTTAAACAACAAATTCTCTCTCTCTTTGAGAAAACAATTTAGGTGGAATATGGGGCCTTAATAACTTGCCACAGCATACTGCCGAAAAACCAAGAAATAATCAGAGCTACCATCCAGATACTAGATTCGATCAAGGGATGAGAGGACACATAGGCTAGTCTACCCATTGAAAGGAAAGGTCAGCAGTGCAAATGGTATTTAACAGAGCTCCTTCGTTTTGGTACACTGCAAAAAGGGTTCATGCCAAAGGCTTTGAAGTTGATACTTCAGATCGACAGCCCTATGACTCCAAAGGGATTATCAATCATCCTAAATGTTACCCCTCCCCAGAAACAGGTACCACTAGGGCATTGGGGGACAGGAGAGTACAACCTTTCCTAGTAAATGCCTGATTTATAGATGGATCCACAACCAGTAAACAGAATGTAGTCTTGTGGAAGGCACCAGCCTACAAACTAGGAAGTAGAATGGTGGTAATGGATATAGGAACAGCTAAGTCTAGATAGCATGCAGAAGTATTAGTACCAGCCATACTATCTGTAAGGCAATGCCTCAAAGAAAAACAAACAGTAGTACATTTGTTTTCTGACTCATAATCCATAGCCAATTGCATAACCATATGGTCAAGAAAGTAGAAAGTGAACAATTAGAAAAATTAATGGCAAGGATATATGGTCCAAGGAATTTTGGATGGCATAATATGACTTAGATAAAGAAGTTAAGTTGGTATAAAAATGGGGTACAGAGCTAAACAAAGACTTTTCACCTGAAAAAATTCGGATGGCTGAGAAACACCTTAAAAAATGTTCAACATCATTAGTCATTGGAGAAATGCAAATCAAAACAACCCTGAGATTTCACCTCACACTAGTCAGAATGGCTAAGATTAAAAACTCAGGAAACAGCAGGTGTTGGCGAGGATATGAAGAAAGAGGAACATTCCTCCACTGCTAGTGGGACTGCAAGCTGGTACAACCACTCTGGAAATCTGTCTGGCGGTTCCTCAGAAAACTGGACACAATACTTGCTGAGGACCCATCCATATCACTCCTGGACATATACCCAGAAGATTCTCCAGCATGCAATAAGGATACATGCTCCATTATGTTCATAGCAACCTTATTTATAATAGCCAGAACCTGGAAAAAACCCAGATGCCCCTCAATGGAAGAACTGAAACAAAAAATAATGTGGTATATATACACAATGGAATACTATTCAGCCATTAGAAAGAATGTATTCATGAAATTGTTAGAGAAATGGATGGAGCTGGGGAACATCATACTAAGTGAGGTAATCCAGTCTCAAAAGAATACCCATGGTATGCACTCACTGATAAGTGGATATTAGTCTAGAATCTTCTGAGACCAAAACCACAATCCACCTACCAAATGATGTCCAACAAGAAGGAAGGAGTAGACCCTGGTTCTGGAAAGGCTCAAAGCATCAGTGTACGGGAATACCAGAACAGGGAAGTGGGAAAGGGTGGATGGGGGACACAGGAAGGAAAAAGCATATGTGGGACCTTTGTGGGGCAGGGAACCAGAAAATGGGAAATGAAATGTAAATATAGAATACATTCAATATAAAAAGAAATTAAGGTGTACATATATCATGTGGATTCCCATACTAACAAAGAAGGTGACCAATATAGACATAATGGTATGGTGGATAAATTAGCCAGCCTAGCTATTAGATTAAAATGAAACTCGAAGTCTGAACAGACAGGCTTGAACAAGTTAATGCTTAAGGCAGAATGGAAGCTGATACCAATTAGAGACATGGAGACAGAGATTACCAGTGAAGAAATGCTAAAAATACATGAGACCCTGGGACATGTAGGAACGCATGCCATTTTCTAGTGCTTTTCAGATAGATATCGAAAAGGATGGAGGATGCAATGGACTAATGCAAACATTCCCCAAGAGATAAAACTAGATTTGTTCATAATTATAAGGGAAACATAGCACATAGCCTAAATATCAACCATAACTTACAAATAGTTACTATAAGACCATAAAATAATGGAAAGAAGCATATGCATGAACTTTGGTATATATATGCACCAGATTAGGAACTGCCAAAAATAGAATCTGGGTTCCCTCTGTCTTTCTAGCCCTTAAGCTAGACATGACTTTGGACAAATACACATATAAGAGCATAGTGTGCTGGTTCCGTGTCCAAACCCATAACCAGAGTGGTACAGGGAGACAGGTATATTTTGTGACATCACTGACTAAATTAGCAAACTCTTTGTTACATGATATACCTCCCCCCCCGGGTTGAAATATAGTGTAGAAAAGCTATTGAGAAAGATATCCTAGCACCAACCTCTGGCTGCCATATGTATGTATAATGGTGAACACACTACAAGAATGTATACTACACACACATGCAGAGTCATGTGTACATGATCCATGTACAAACATATATACCAAAAAATATAGAATGTTGTGGGATAATCATATGACACAAACCACTGTCTTGTCTTTGGTCTTAGAGGTTTGTCTTATGGTGTGCTGAGAAATCTGGCTAAAAATATGAAATCTCATAAACATTCTATATGTAAGCTTATTACATTTTATTCTATTATCCTCAAAAATGCCACTGAGGTCAGCCTAAAACAAGTCATTTTGATAAAATGTACTGTTCTCCTTATTCATTGACGTAGGATCTCTCATCAAAATCATGTCTCACTGATATGGCCATTCTTCTTAGCAAGCTTGCTCTGAAGATCTCTGGTTATGCTTTTGTTATGGTTTGTATATGCTTTTCCCAGGGAGTGGCACTATTAGGAGGTGTGGCCTTGTTGGAGTAGGTGTGTCACTGTGGGTGTGGGCTTAAGACCTTCACCCTGGTTGCCTAGAAGTCAGTCTTCCACTAGCAGCCTTCAGATGAAGATGTAGAACTCTCAGCTCCTCCTGCACCATGCCTGCCTTGATGCTGTCATTTTCTGCCTTGATGACAATGGACTAAACCTCTGAGCCTGTAAGCCAACCCCAATTAAATGTTGCCTTTTATAAAACTTGCATTAGTCATGGTGTCTGTTTACAGCAGTAAAACTCAAACTAAGGCAGCTTTTTTTATTTATTTATTTTCTATATTCTTTGTTTACATTTCAAAGGCTTTTCCGTTTCCCAGTTCCCCCTCACCATATATCCCATAAGTCCTCTTCCCCCCCCCCCCCCGCCGACTATTCCCCAATCACCCCCCCCCTTTCTCCCGTCTGGTACTCTCCTACAAAACTGGATCCAGTCTTTTCAGGACCAGGGTCCTCTCCTTCCTTCTTCTTGGGAATCTTTTTACTTGCTAATTGTGCCTTGAGTATTCAGAGCTTCTGGGCTCATTAATATCCACTTATCAGTGATTGCATTTCATGTGTATTCTTTTGTGATTGGGTTAACTCACTTATTCTTTTTGATATCTGTGATACAACACCATGATCAAGACAGTTTATAGAAGTAAGAGCTTATTTGTTCTTGCAGTGCCATAGGGAAAGAGACCATAACCACTAATATAAGAAAGCAGTACTGGGTCAGGAAGGCATAGCTGCTGGAGCTGCAAGCTTATAGTTCAGATCTTACACCAAAAGCAGGAAGAAAACACTAGCATAGGTGAGAATCTTTTGATTCAAAGTTTACCTCCAGTGATACATTTCTTCCCAAAGGACCACAGTACTTATGTCTCCTCAAACAGCACCACCAACTGGGAAGTTAGTATTCAAATGCCTGAACTCTTAGACGCATTCTCATTCACCACATTCTGTCTCTAAATTTAGAGATTAAATAATGGTTTGTGAAGCTTATTTATCATTACATGAATTTCTGAGAATCTGAACTTACTTGCATTTTAAACACATTAATTGCTAAGCCATTTCTGTAGTCCTATAGGGAACCCATTTCCTGTATTATTTTCCATACCAACCTAAATACTAAAAGCATTAGAGATAAATAAAAAGAGGCAAATGTGGGCATATGTCTCCTGTGATTGCTCTTAGTAAAAAGCTAATTTTGTCTTCTTGAATGAGTAGCTGGTACAATGTGGAAAGATGAAGACAGTGGCATGAAAATAAGTGTGTAAGTCATGCATGCACATATACATATACGTACACACACACACACACACACACACACATATATATATATATATATATATATATATATATATACTTAATCTCAGAACCCAAACTAGGAATTAGGGACATGGCTCAATGAGTAAAGTATTTGTTACATAAGCATAGGATCTGAACTCTGATCCCCATCACAATCCATGACTCCAGCCTCAAAACCCAAAGACAGAGTATAGTGATTTGAATAAGAATAGCCCCTCAGAGGCTAAGGTATTTGAATACTTATTCTCCAGTTGGTGCTATTTGAGGAGGCTTAGATGGTGTTTCCTTTCTAGAAGTAGTATGTCACTTGAGTCAGGCTTTGAGACCTCATAGAAAGACATCATAGAAAGCCACACAAAATAGTGAAGGTCTGTAACCTCAGCACTCTTACAGTAAGATGGGAGACAGGGATAGGGGTGCCTATATAAGCTAAGCTTCTAATGCAGATACCACTCTGTGCATAGTCCCAAGCAAGAGAAGCTCTTTTAAACAAGGTTAAAGGTGAGGAAAATATTCAAGGTGCAGGTGTAAGCTGAGAAATATGTACACTTTCATTCTCATACAAGGATACGAACACACACATGCTTGCACACACAATACTCTGAATGAATATAAAATATTTTTATCTTATCATTTCTCTGATACATGATCTCTGTACTATTTCATCGTGAACAGGTTTGAAAGAACTTCTGTATTTGAGATGAGTAGACTTCTTTTAAGATTCCAATTTTTTCCTGCTCCATGTTCCAACCTATTTCAATGGATTTTATGTTTTATGCTCCCAAAATTCATGCCTAGCAGGAATCTAATTTCCAAAATTTATGTTTTAGCTTTTTCATCAGTTTTAAATAACCCAGAGTCCCTTGGCATGAGTTTTAAGGGGGAATTGCTGGAAGGTTAACTATGGACATGTCTATGTGACATTGTCATCATTACAATAATAGTGTGTGAAGACATAGCCCATAGTGGTAGCACCATTTCCTAAACACCACACCTAGAGCTGTATAAGAATAAAGAAGGCAATCTGAGTGCAATAAAGAAAGTGAACCCATGAGCACACCTGCCTTCATTTCCCTTTGTCCTTGATTATATTTGGGACATACCTAATGCTTCTGGATTCTGCCACTGTGATTTCCCTACCATGATGTCATTATCTGGAATTAAAGAGGAAACAAATCCTTTGATTTCAAAGTTGCTTGCTATATAGATATTGTATTTATTGCAACCGAAATAAAATATGGAAAATAGGTCACAGTTTTAGAGTATATTTCATCTTGGTAGTAATAATAGCAGCAGGAACACTAGACAGCTGGTCACATTGCATCCACAGGTAGAAAGCAGAGAGAAATGAATACTGCTGCTCAGGTGGCCGTCTTCTTTTTATTTATTCTATGAATTCAGGATCTGGAATGGTGAGAGAAAATATATATGAGAAGAGAATTTAATCTGTGACTTGGGTCTACTGAAGTATATGACAGAGCCTGAACAGGAACTCTATTTCCTTATCAGCCATTCCATTGCAAAAGGATCCTTTGCTACTTCTGACTAAGCTTCATTTTCATTCTCTCCTACACTATTGCCTCATGTTTGTATTGAACTAATCCTTTATATCACCCCATATTATAACTAGAGTTTTTATGGGAAGATCCTAGGCTCCAGTAATTCCTTAACTTGTGAGAAAAGTTCATTCACTTACTTCCATAATTCAACTAAACAAACAAGTATCAGTGAAAAAAGGAAGAAGGTTTTTCAATTTGTCATATCAGGGAAAAGAAAGAAGATAGGAATTTTTCTCCCAGGACTAACCTACCAAAAAAAGAGTATACATGGATGGATGCATGCCTTGAGCTGCATATGTAGCAGAAGATGGCCTTATCTGGCACCAATGGGAGGAGAGGCTCTTGATCATGTGAAGACTCAGTGCCTCAGTGAAGTGTAATGCCATGAAAGTGAGGTGAGAGTGAGTGAGTCAGTGGGGAGTACCCTGATAGAAAATCACAGGGAGAGGGGATGGAATAGGGGTGGTTGTGGCAGGGAAATTGGAAAAAATTTGAAATGTAAATAAATAAAATATACAATTAAAAACAAAAGAAAGAGGGTAGGTTATTCCTGCAAATGAAATGTCACAGTGATGGCAGGAGACTTTAATTCTGCCAGGATATTTTTGATCTCAGAAGTCACTCTGAATAATGATTTTCTATTAGTCCCTGAAGCCATGATAGCATAACCAATGCATTATTATACTCTCCATACTTGTGATATACCCCAGAGACTGAATCACCCCGACTCAGCAAATTGTGCAACTTGTGACACTAGAAATCAAAGAAAATGTCACTGAGCACATCCAAACTTCACATGATAGAATCCATGTTTATCCTTAACAATTAGAAGTTTGCATGGGATTTGACTGATATTTAATTCCTGAAGACCCCTAGGTCACATATGTCCTAGAGAGGATTAAGTGTCAAGCTGTGTTCCTCATAGTTCCTCCTGAGTTCCTGACCTGTCTCCCTTCAATGCTCTCTACTAGTTCCTATGGTGTGTCTAGGCATTGATTAAATCTAAATTAATAATGGCTAAGTGAGGAAAATTAGCCATCTTCTTACTATCGGTTCTAAAGTCAGAATTGTAATATATTTAGTTGTTCCTTCTAAGTCACAAACTTTCCTTTTCTTTCTGTTCTTGGAATATAGTTTCAAAATGGTTTCTAGCTCACCTTGTAGGTAAGGGATAAGAGGTACTCCTAATCACTCAGTTTCTACCTCAAGTCCTAAAATGATGGGTGTCACCATTACTCCTGATTTCTGTGGTAATCAAAGTGAAAGCAGAGCCTTGTGCATGCCAGGTAATCACTCTTAACACCACTTCAAACCTCTAATAGAAAAATCTACTTCACGTGTAATATAGAGTACCTTTGAGTTTATTTCTAAATAATTTTCATTTTTTGTTTCGATTATAGTGTTACTTTTCTAAATTAATGTTTCCTACTATATTTTTAATGATTTTCTTTACTGTGCCTTACAAAGTGGTTTACTCTTAAACTCTCTAGTTGCCTTTCCCTTTATTTCTAAGACAGAGAGATATAAGTCCTATAGTTTTTCTATCCCTAGAAAGAACTCATAGTCCTTTGTAGGCACTAAAGCATCAGAGGCTGGAGTAGTAAGGAAAAACAACACTCTCATTTGCAACTCCAAGATAAGTTACACTCCTATCAAGCATCTAGGTCCATACCTGTTGGCACTTGGATGGACCAGCTCAAGTACAGAGTGTATTACTTTGCATTGCCCCCCGCCAGAAATCTATGAAAGTAAGAAAATTTACTCATTTTTCTAGTCTTAAAGAGTTGTGCTATGTTCTATGGCATTGTTTGTCGGCTAATGGGCATAGCTCATGAAGGTTCACTCAAACAATTCTGGCACATTCTTCCTTAGGTATGATACTCTTTCTGGCCTAATACTTATGAAGTTCAAGGTCTATCCATTCTCGCCCACCCTTGTCTACTAAACTGAAAATACCTGGATTGTTGAAAGGACTTATCACATGTGCAAGATAGTGTTATGTAATCTGACATAGGCTAGAATTATTTAGGAAGAAGGATCCTCAACTGAGAAATCAAGCAAACCAGAGAGGCCTATGGGCAATCAAGAATGTTCTTGCTTGTTCCTTGATATATGTGACTGTGGATCACTAAGGGTGTTACCACTCATAGAAAGGGGATAATGATTGCTGTATGAAAGCAAACCTAGTAAGAGAAAAAACTAATAAGCAGTATTCTTCCATAGCCTCTGCTTCAGATTCTGCCTCCAATTCTGTCCTTGCTTCAGTTCCTTTCCTGACATTCCTCAATTATAGACTGTGACCTGAACATTGTAAGATAAAATAAACTCTGTGATATGTCTGTTCAGGTTCAGCTGTGGTTCCACATCCTCTTTTTCCTCCATCACAGGGTGTACAGATGTCACTCTGTACAGGGCTGAAAGAAGATTAAAAGAAGTTAAACCAGTGTCCAGAACAGGTGGGTTCTGCAGGGTCCCAATCCAGTTTAGAGTGAATATTGTAAGGGGAAGAGAGGCAAAACCATCTAGAATTTTAATGAAATAACTGTTAGACTATCTTAGCTTGTGCTCATATTTATTCTGTGTGAATTTGTAATCATATATTTTATTTGGAGTGGAAAGGGGATATATAGGAACTTTGGAGAGTAAGAAGCCATTTTCAGGGTAATGAAGTCATTCACTTGAGTTTAAAGTACTGTATCTTGATACTCCTTTAAAGTATCACATTTATATGGAGATGCATTCCAGAAGTCCTAAGTACTTCATAAGCTGGATCTTTTCCTGAAAGAGAAGGTGAACTAGGGGTTTCACTAGAACTCTTTTACATACCCTAGGTGGAATATTGGGGGTCAATGTCCCCCAGATCATGTAAAGAAGAAGATATTTTTTTTTCTGCTAAGAATGCAAGTCCTTCATTTAGAGCCAAGTTGAGAGGAGCTATCTGGATATTGAAGCCATCTTAAGTAATGAGGTGAAACTCATTTTCTTCATGTGTTGTTATGGTCACAGTTTATCAACACTTGGGAACTTCTTATAAAGTATATATCTGGATCACTAAAACATAGCTAAGGTTTAATGAGTTGCTATAAAGTTTTTCTTTACAAAGCTAAGTTTCAAAAGAAGGTAAAATAGCCTATGCCCTGTCGAAGCATAGTTTTAAGAATGACATGTGGAAACAGAGCTTTGAAAGTATCTTCTGAAGATTGTGCTCCTCTGTCGCTTCTATCTCCGACCCGCAGAAAAGAGCGATGACACAGCATTCTTCTCAAAGTGGTTCATTCAGGATCCTTACAGCATGAATGCAGGAAAAAGGGTCCCTCACGCTCCCAAGCACAGTCTTTTTATCTCCTCTAGTTCCACCTGACCAGTCCACTTTACATAGTTTCTGTGGATAGGTCCACGTAACATGGCCTGATACTGCTTCATCAGGTGAGCCTGCACAGTTCATCTGTAAAGGTGTGGCAAACTCAGGAGCAGGAGGAGATCAGGTGTTAGTCATGAGACTTAGCTGTAAACAACGTGCCATCTTGGGACTGCTGCCACACCCGCTCTCCACACCTCCCCCTACTTTATATAATAGAGAGCAGAGATCAGACAGCCATTGAACGAAAAGGAAATGAGGCACCAAGATAATGGTGCAGCGCCTGGCTTAGGAATCAACCCATTCATCTACCAGCCCATTCCCATCTTTGGGTGTCTCTGCCAGCCTCCAGAGAACACTGTCTTAGGAGGGTGTGGCCCTGGGAAGGTGCCTCCATCATTGGCTAACTGTCCAGCAATGCTATGGTTGCTGGTGCTTATGTGTGCTCCTTCTGGAGACCCGGCTGGAATGGCTGTGACAAAATGCTATCTATGCGGGAGCGCTGGTAAGGCTACTGGAATTCCATTTGTTGACAGAGAGAATGTCTGACTTGGGTTGCACCCTGGAACAACGTCCCTTACCCATCAATGGAAGAACAAACAGCACAGGTTTGACCCCTGTCTTAGGTTGGTGACATGTCCAGGGAGTCTTACCCATCGCTGACTACTTCTCTAGCATGCCAAGCCACACTTAAGAAGACTGGCCAGTGTGCTGCAAAAGCCTGAATCATCAGGGCTTGTGTTCTGTGCTGTTTGAACTGCATATAGCACATGCACCAAAAGGCCAAGACACTAATAAGAATTAGGCATAGGGCAAGTCCAGCTAGTCCAGCCCATTCTTTCAGTCGAGATGCGGCTACTGTGATCCATTCTGCTAACCTCCCAGCGAGGGACACATCCACTCTGGTGGAGTTGATGTGAACACAACTCTCGCACCAAACCATCAATACGCTGGGACCAATTTTCTGTAAGATACTGAGAGATATTACGTGATAACTGAGCAGCATGACTGGCAATCACAAATGGTATCGAGGTAACATAAAATCCAGAATATTTCCATTCACAGCCCAATTGCACAAACTCCATCATAATATCAGCCTGTTCTTGAAGCAAATCAACCCTGTGATTCAATAGTATAATGCCTGCTTTTAATTGACTGTTTTTTTTAGAATGCCAAAGCTTTACTGAGAGACCAGCAATATACATATATACATACATATACATATACATATACATATACATATACATATACACATACACACACAACACACAAACACACACACACACACATATATATATACATATATACATATATATATATATATATATATATATATATATATATATATATATTAGAGGTCAGGGAAAACAACAGGAGAAAATAATCATAGCCATAGGTCAGTCACCTGGGAAGTCCCAGGTAGGAAGGCAGGAATCAAGCTAAACCATGGGATCATGGGATGGTTTACCCTCAAGAAACCTGTGCAAACAGCTCAGCTGGGGGTGTTGAGCCAAGCTCACCGGTTACCAACATAGCAGATGTATTATCCTGTGCCACAGACATAAGCACTTGTTCAGTTACTGCTCTGGACTGGTTTTGTTGTTTGCACATACAGATTAGCAGGAACAATCTCAATGTGGTAGCTCCACAAGCCAAAAGCCCCAGTGCCATAGACCCAGACCTTTTTGAATCAGTTGTGGCATTAATGCCAATGTCTCTCTGATACAAGGTAACAGAGAATCTCCCTTCATTATTTAGAGGGATAGGCACAATTCCAGGAATTCTTCAACCACAGCAGCATCTTCATACTCTCAGCAGTTTATACACACAATCTGCTAGAATGACTCAATTTCTTCTTGCCTTCTTCTTGTTCATTAGAGACTTTTCAAACTACAGAAAAGAATGGGACTAAAACACATGATTTAGTATTCAAGGAAACATTGCAAAGCACAAGACAGGAGTAAATTATTTTCTAATCTGAGCCTATTGGCCAAGGCCAGGCCCAACACTCACCTGTCCTGTAGGGCAGTAGCCTAGAACTAGACACCATTGTATGAGGGTCAAATAACAAAAGGAACCTGAAATTTGAAGGTTCCCAGAAAATTCTACTAGCTGTTTTTAGTAGTCATATCTACAAATTTTGAAGCAGTTCAAAAGTAGTCTGTTTGATACCAAAAAATTTCCCACTGAGATCTCCTTTTCAATCTTGGGGAGTTAAATTTTGCTTCTACTACTGTGAAAAAGTGGCAACAGACCTACACTGGCCACAGCTGTTTTTAACTTAGTCTTGAAATCATCTTAATTACAAAATATGAGTGAGTTAAGAATTGTAAGCCTTTGATCAGACTGCAAACTGCAGCCAATGGTACACTGGCAGTTGTTAAGCATAATTCTTAACTTTCTCTTGCAATATTAGAGCAACTACAACTTTGGAAAGTAAAGCCCAATTTTCAAATGCCATTACTTTCACACTACAAAGTTTGTCTGCAAGTTATTATGTCTGAATGCATGACAGTACAACTTATAATACCTCATTAAAGAGACATTGCTTTAAATCTTATCCCTTATAAGTCTAATTTCTAGGATAATAATCACATAAAACATTATGCCAATTTATAAATATATTTAGAGGCCTGTTTTTTCCTGGGTTGAGTCATGGCACACGTTGTTGTTTAAGATATCTCCAACCCTGAGTTACCAGTTTTAAACTAACTTTCTATACCAATGTAATAATTTTTATCATGCCTAATAACTTATAAGCCAATGCTCTATAGTCAAGACATGCAAAACATAGTTATACCTTTAAGACCAATCAGAAACAAAAATGAAACAACTACATGAATTTATAAATTTGAATGAAACAATTGTTTTCTAGCTGTAATACAAGAGAAAAAGCACTTTGTACCCAAAAGGAGAAATAACCATCAGCCTACTTGCCCTAGAACTTGAAAAGCTGCTGGCCCTTTTAAAAGCAGCTTTTCTCCAGCTGTGCTTGACTCCTAGCTAAATGCACAGCAGCTTAAATCAGGCTATGCTGTGTAAACTGAGACTGGATCAAGAGGTAGACCTCCAGCAAATAAAGTTTTTACCATTTTTTTTTAACATAAACCATAGGACAACAGTCACTCAAACAACAAAACAAGGATAGACACACGTGGACAAATTGGTGAACCAAGGACACTACATAGAGAGGAAACAGCACTTGTAACCAGTACTAAGTATATTTCCAGTAGGATCCATAGAGGAAACAGGACGTCTCCATGTTTCCCCTTGTCCCCAGGAGAGTTTTGAAATCAATTTCCTTCTCTTTTTTCTAAAATCTGTTTTTTTCTTTTTTAAATTGTTGTTTTTACTTTTTATTTTATTTTATTCCCTGTTCCTCTTTCCTTCTTAACAAATCTTTCTCAATGTAATAGGCTTTCTGATCTAAATACTGACCTGATGTCAGACATGCACCAGCCAGATTTCGACAATTGCTAGGAGTCATGAAAAAGTGGTGTAAGGACTCTAGCTGTTTCACAACATAAGTAGCACTAACTCCACATGCACGAACTCCTTCAGCCAAACTTTGGAAAATTTTCCAGTCCAGTGGCTCATGTGTGCAATTGCACTGCACATCCTGAAATACAGGGAAGCATTGTGCTCGGAAATCCCTCCACATTTCCGGGTGCAGACTAAGTACCTCTGCCCCACCCAGGGCGAACGGAGGCTGTATTGGTGGCCCTGGAGCTGATGGCTCTACTCTTAGTTTCACTTTCTCCAGACTATCCTCGAGGCTTTCTAAATCATCTTCTGACATTTCTCCCTTGCTTGAATTTTCCTCCCCTTCTGACTTTTGAAAATTTTCTTCCCTTACTTGACTTAATGCCTCATTGCCTTTCTGTAGTTCCGCACCACACCTCACCTCATCACCCTTTCATCACCACCATGTTTTGCTTCTATCTCCGACCCGCAGAAAAGAGAGAATACACAGTGTTCTTCTCAAAGTAGTTTATTCAGGATCCTTACAGCATGAACGCAGGAGAAAGGGTCCCTTCCGCCCCCAAGCACAGTCCTTTTATCTCCTCTAGCTCCACCCCATCAGTCCACTTTACATAGTCTCTGTGGATAGCTCCACATAACATGGCCTGATTCTGCATCATCAGGCGCACCTGTACAGTTCATCTGGAAAGGTGTGGCAAACTCGGGAGCAGGAGGAAATCAGGCGTTAGTCATGAGACTTAGCCAGAGTCCCAAGTGCCATCTTGGGACTGCTGCCACACCCACTTTCCACACTCCTCAATTATTTGGACTGACTGGTTTATCTTTTACTAAGATCTCAGCTATACATATCATGCATTTTTACATATTATAGGTTGATAAGACTAAAGAATGTCACCATTATCTGCTACTTAGTAAATATGAACTTGATTCCTCCTCAGAATACCTTCTTTATTGACTTCTTAAAAAGGCAAGAATTTCAAGTCCAGATACATGTGACAAAACTCATTCTTAATTAAAGAGATTGGAAAGTTACCACTTCTGCAGAAACTCAGGAAGGAATATTTGAATATTGAAGAGCATACAATGTCTCAATTTTAATGGATGGATTAGTTCTGTCTTCTGTGAGAGTTTTGTTTGTCTGTTTTTCAAATTCCCCATTGCAAATCTTGGAGAGTTAGTGAGAACCTTGCTCATGGCTTTTATTTAAAGTTAAAGCACTCCCTTCTCTTGAGACACTTTTAAAGATTTAAGGTTTAAATAATATAACAATGTTAAAGAAACAATCATCAGGCACAGAAAGCTATGAAAAATGTACAGATTCACAGGTCATACCTAGAAAATTGTATGAACAGTATTAAAGATAAGGGCAGGACCTGACTCCCATAAGCTACTTGGAAATTGCACAGGGAGCTCCACTGATGCAGGTTTCATGAGTCCACACCAATGCTGGTGGAGAGGGCTTTTCAGTAATGGCTTTGCTAGTGCTACTTCCAAATTCAAGACATATTTTCTCTGACAATAACCCTGTTCTTTCATATAAGAACAAAAGTCATTTTTAAATGATTGCCTTGTATTCAAATCTTTATATCATCCATGCCTCTGTATATAACTCTAAGCCCTTATTTCTGCAAGTCAGCAGTTCTCAATCTGTGGGTTTTATCCCATTGGTGGTGGCATGTTAAATTCTGCATATCCTATATTTACATAACAAGTCATAACAGCAGCAAAATTAGCATTATTAAGTAGGAATAAAAATAATTGTATGGGCTGTATGGTGGTTACAACACTAGGAACTGTGTTGAAAGGTTGCATTATTAGGAAGGTTGAGAAACACTAATGTAAGTAATATCAATGAACTCACATTTCCTCTATGATAAATTTGATAAAAATCATTTGTCTGTCACTGGCACCAAATCAAAGGAGAATAGACATTAGTTCATATGTCCTCAAAAAAACTACATACCTCATTTAGTCCATCTCAACCTTTGTTGCTGAGTCCATTGAATTGCTCTTAACATTCCAATCTGTAACTTCTTATTAAATGAGCCTTTATGGGTCAATGAGAATGTGAAAAATGTGTTTATTTTTACAGAATTGTATGAAGTCTTTTTTTAAATTTTCTATAGTCTTTGTTTATATTTCAAACACTTTCCCCTTTCCCAGCCCCCCTCACCATATGTTCCATAAGTCCTCTTCCCACTCCCCCATTTCTTTGTTCTAGTACTCCCCTACCATACTGGATCAAGTCTTTTCAGGACCAGGGCCCTCTCCCTCCTTCTTCTTGGGAATCATATGATTTGCTAATTGTGACTTGCATATTCATAGCTTCTGGGCTCATTAATATCCACTTATCAGTGGTTGCATTTATTGTGTATTCTTTTGTGATTGGCTTACCTCACTTAGGATGATATTTTCCAGATCCAACCACTTACCTACAAATTGTATGAATTCGTTGTTTTTAATTGCCGACTAGTATTCCATTGTATAAATATACCACATTTTCAGTATTCATTCCTTCATTGAGGGGACATCTGGGTCCTTTCCAGTTTCTGGCTATTATAAATAAGGCTTCTATGAACATAGTGGAGCATGTGTCTTTGTTGCATACAGGGGAATCCTCTGGGTATAAGCCCAGAAGTTGTATGACAGGGTCCTCTGGAAGTGTCATCCCCATATTTCTTAGGAACCACCAGACTGATTTCTAGAGTGGTTGTACCTTCTTGCAATCCCACCAAGAGTGGAGGAGTGTACCTCTTTCTCCATATCCTTGCCAGCATCTGCTGTC
Organism: Apodemus agrarius; assembly: GCA_964023405.1. Classification (NCBI taxonomy): domain Eukaryota; kingdom Metazoa; phylum Chordata; class Mammalia; order Rodentia; family Muridae; genus Apodemus; species Apodemus agrarius. The sequence goes on along the minus strand of OZ030017.1, from coordinate 86,869,716 downwards.
TCTTGAGTTTTTAATATAAGCCATTCTGACTGGTGTGAGGTGAAATCTCAGGGCTGTTTATGATTTGCATTTCCCTGATGACTAGTGATGTTGAACATCTCTTAAGGTGCTTCCCAGCCATCCAACTTTCTTCAGATTGAAATTCTTTGTTTAGTTCTGTACCCCATTTTAATAGGGTTATTTGGTTCTATGGGGTATAATTTCTTGAGTTCTTTGTATATATTGGATATTATGCCTCTGTCAGATGTGGGGTTGGTAAAGATCTTTTCCCAGTTAGTTTGCTGTTTTGTCCTTCTGACAGTGTCCTTTGCTTTACAAAAACTTTTTAGTTTTATGAGGTCCCATTTGTCAATTCTTGATCTTAGAGCATAAGCTATTGGTGTTTTGTTCAAGAACTTTCCCCCTGTGCTCATGTCCTCCTGGGTCCTCCCCAGTTTCTTTTCTATTAGGTTCAGTGAGTCTGGTTTTATGTGGAGATCCTTATCCCACTTGGAGTTGATCTTAGTACAAGCAGATAAGAGTGGATCAATTCACATTCTTCTGCATACTGACCTCCAGTTGAACCAGTGCCATTTGTTGAAGAGGCTACCTTTTTTCCCCACTGGATGGTTGTAGCTCCTTTGTCCAAGATCAAGTGACCATAGATGTGTGGGTTCATTTCTGGGTCTTCAATTCTATTCCATTGATCTACTTGCCTGTCACTGTACCAATACCATGCAGTTTTTAACAAAATTGCTCTGTAGTACTGCTTGAGGTCGGGGATATTGGTTCCCCCAGAAGTTCTTTTATTGTTGAGGATAATTCTAGCTATCATGGGCTTTTTGTTATTCCTGATGAATTTGAGAATTTCTCTTTCTAAATCTATGAAGAATTGATTTGAGATATTGATGGGGATTGCATTGAATATGTAGATTGCTATTGGCAAGATGGCCATTTTTACTATATTAATCCAGCCAATCCAAGAGCATGAAATATTTTTCCATCTTCTGAGGTCTTCTTCGATTTCTTTCTTCAAGGACTTGAAGTTCCTGTCATACAGTTCTTTCACTTGTTTGGTTAGAGTCACCCCAAGTTATTTTATATTACTTGTGGCTAATGTGAAGTGTGTTATTTCCCTAACTTCTTTCTCAGCCTGATTAACCTTTGAGTATAGGAAGGTTACTGATTTGCATGAGTTTATTTTATAACCAGCCACTTTATTGATGTTGTTTATCAGCTGTAGGAGTTCTCTGGTGGAGTTTTTTTTGGGGGGGAGGGGCTCACTTAAGTGCACTATCATATCATCTGCAAATAGTGATAGTTTGACTTCTTCCTTTCCAATTTGTATCCCTTTGACTTCCTTATGTTGTCTAATTGCTCTGGCCTTTTACTCTAAGGTAGTGTTTGTCTTTGACATTGAGGTTTGTTTCCTGTATGCAGCAAAATGTAAGGTTTTGTTTATGCATCCACTCTGTTAGTCTATGTGTTTTTATTGGGGAAATGAGTCCATTGACGTTAAGTGATATTAAGGAATAGTGATTATTTCTTCCGGTCATGTTTGATGTTATTTTTTTTTATATTTGATAGGTTTTCTTATGGCTTTGATGAAAGAACGTTGCTATCTTGCTTTTTCCAGGGTGTAGTTTCCCTCCTTGTGTTGGTGTTTTCCTCCTATTATCCTTTGTAGGGCTGGGTTTATGGAAAGATATTGTGTAAATTTGAATTTATCTTGGAATATCTTGGTTTCTCCCTCTATGGTGACTGAGAGTTTTGCTGGGTATAATAGTTTTGGATGGTACTTGTATTCTCTTAATGTCTGCATGAGGTCTGCCCAGAATCTTTTAGCTTTCATTGTCTCAGGTAAGTAATTCTTATAGGTCTTCCTTTATATGTTACTTGATTTTTTCTCTTAATGCCTTTAATATTCTTTATTTGTTTAGTACATTTTAGGTTTTGATTATTACGTGATGGGAGGTATTTCTGTTCTGGACAAGTCTGTTTGGAGCTCTGTAGGCTTCTTGTATATTCATGGGCATCTCTCTCTTTAGGTTAGGGATGTTTTCTTCCATAATTTTGTTGAAGATATTTGCTGGCCCTTTAAGTTGTAAATCTTCACTCTCTATATACCTATAATTCTTAGGTTTGGTCTTCTCATTTTTTCCTAGATTGCCTGGATGTTTTGGGTTACAAGCTTTTGCATTTTGCATTTTGTTTGACTGTTGAGCCCATGGTTCCTATGGTATCTTCGGCATCTGAAATTCTTTCTTCTTTCTCTTGTATTCTGCTGTTGATATTTGCATCTATGGCCCCTGATTTCTTCCCTAGGTTTTCTGCCTCCAAAGTTGTCTCCCTTTTTGATTTCTTAATTGTTTCTACTTCTGTTTCTAGATCATGGATGGCTTTGCTCAGTTCCTTCACCTGCTTGTTTGTGTTTTCATGTAAATCTTTGAGAGATTTTTGTGTTTCCTCTTTCATGACTTCTGCCTGTTGACCTACATTCTCCTGTATTTTTTAAAGTGATTTTTGCATTTCCTCCCAAAATAGCTTCTATCTTTTGACCCATTTTCTCCTGAATTTCTTTAAATGATTTTTGTGTTTCCCTTCTAAGGGCTTCTGCCTTTTGATCTATTTTCTCTTGTGTTTCTTTAAGAGATTTATTTATGTCCTTGTGTTCCTCTAACAGCATTGTGACCAGTGATTTTAAATTCACATCTTGTTTTCTTGTGTTCTGGGGTATCCAGGACTTCCTGTTGTTGGAAAATTGGGTTAGAATCTGCCGTGTTGCCTTGATTTCTGTTAGTAACTTCCCTATGTTTCCATTTTGACATCTGGCTATCTCTGGTGTTAGCTTGTCTTATTGTCACTAGCTGGTGTTTGAACCTCCCACAAGCTTGTAAGACTAATTCCACACCTCTGGATGTTTGGGTTCCCTCTGGCCCTGGTTGCACCCACCTCTTGAGTGCCCTTGGAGCCCTAATGTGTCCTGTCCCAAGGAATACTATACTAGGGTTGTCTCTGTGAGCCTGCTGTTGCTTGTCTGCTCCTTCAGGAAGTGCAGCTGGTGGATGCTGAAGGAACCTTATCCAAGTATTGATCATTTTGTGGAGCAGATGACCTCCCAAATGTGTTGGTGCACGACCAGGTGAGTGTACAGATGGCAAGTTGAGCAGCTCGGGCTCTGGGTGCAGGCAAAAGCCTGAAAGGATAGGACTCAAGCAATGATAGCCTCAGAGTCTGTCAGCATACCTGGCATTAGCTGTTAGCTGTCTGTCTGTATAAAGTGTTAATGAATTAAATATCTTCATGAGCTCAGGAATTATGGTGCTTCCAGGCAGGGAAAAATTTGGACAGAAGACATTATTAAGATTAGGCATGAATAGGGAATAAGACTGAAGCAGAAGAACAGAAAGTGAGAAGTGATTCAGTGATAAATGATGAGGAAGCTGAGCAATCTGGAACTTCACTGTTAAGGGAAAAATAATTCTATGTAGCCAGGATATTTTCTGAAAGAGAATCTTTAATACAGGATAAAATTATTCCTGTCCATCAAAACTAATCAGTTTTATGGAAGACATACTAATGATTCCCCACTTATACTCTTGGAATGTAGGAGTCTGGCAAAAAATTGAAATACTGTTCTCAATAATTCTCTCATCAATGAATTAATTTTTCAAATAAATTCAGTAACTGTACATACTTCATAATTGTAACACTTAAATCAGTTCTGCACCAAATATGACATGGGGGAAATACTACTGACCAATAGTCATTAATGTGATGAAATTTATAGCTGAATGGTGTTTAAAATCCCTTTACCCAATAAAAATTATTTTATTTTATTTTTAAACTCTTATGGAATTAAGCCAGAAAGTTCTGACAGAATTGACTAGTAGAGCTATTTCCAAATTAAAAAATAGATTTTCTCTGATATTACATTTTTTGTTTTCTATTTTTGCATTTTCAGTTTAAGAAAGAAAAAAAATCAATTTGATATAATTGACTTTAACTGAATATTTGGTAGGATAAATACCTTAAACATAATATGCTCTTCCCACTGCCCAATATTAAGCATTTGTATCTTAATTTCCCAAAGGATAAAACCATTCTAGAATGTAATATTTAAGAAGAAAAACAGAAGTTGGGCTGGGGTACAAGATTTAATTCATAATGTTCTTGTCACATAACTATAAGAATCTGTGTTTAGATCCTCACCATCTACATAATTACACAATTAGTTAGCATGGCATTCTCACCATACACCACATTACACACACACATACACACACACATATTCACAAACACATAATTTATCAAAAAAGCATCTAATGCAGAGATCAGTGATTGACAACTGGACAATGTACAGAATGAGAGACTTTGAATTCCTCAGTCATGATTGGGGCATTTATTATAATAAATATAATATAATGAAAGTATATGCATATATATGTACATATATATATGGAGGCTCTGTCTGATTTGTTGTATAAAATATGTACCTCAGACCTCAGTTCCTTGTTCAAGAGGTATGAAACCAAACACATACTTAAAAAGACTATTCTAAATCCTTTCTTGCTGCTGAAGCCTGGATTGAACTGTGGAGAAACAGAAACACCACAAGCCTAGAGTTCCTTAAGTTTTAGCAAGATTAGAGACCCATGTTCCTCCTTCACAGGAAGTCCTCTCAGATACTCTTAGCCTGGCTTCCAAAGATTGAATTTCCCTGGTACTTGTGTCCCCTCATCAACATTACAGGAATATTGTTGAATCACTGTCTCGGTAATGTGTACATAGGTCATTATAATATGCATATAGACCACATATATATGCCCATAAGTCCTCTTCCCCCCCATTCCCAAATTACATCCCTCCCCACCATTTCTCTGTTCTGGTACTCTCCTACAAAACTGCATTCAGTCTTTTCCGGACCAGGGTACTCTCCATCCTTTTTCTTGGGAATCTTTTTCTTAGCTAATTGTGTCTTGAGAATTCAGAGCTTCTGGGCTCATTAATATTCACTTATCAGTGATTGCAATTCATGTGTATTCTTTTGTGATTGGGTTGACACACTTAGGATGATATTTTCCAGATCCAACCATTTGCCTACAAATTGCATGAATTCATTATTTTTAATTGCTGAGTAGTATTCCATTGCATAAATATACCACATTTCTGTATCCATTCCTCCATTGAGGGACATCTGGGTTCTTTCCAGTTTCTGGCTATTATAAATAAGGCTGCTATGAACATAGTGGAACATGTGTCTTTATTGCATGCAGGGGAATCCTCTGGGTATATGCCCAGGAGTAGTATGACATGGTCCTCTGGAAGTGTCATGCCCAATTATCTGAGGAACGGCCATACTGATTTCCAGAGCAGTTGTACCATCTTGCAATCCCACCAACAACGGAGGAGTGATCCTCTTTCTCCACATCCTTGCCAGTACTTGTTGTCTCTTGAGTTTTTAATCTTAGCCATTCTGACTGGTGTGAGGTGAAATCTCAGGGTTGTTTTGATTTGCATTTCCCTGATGACTAATGATGTTGAACATCTCTTAAGGTGCCTCTCAACCATCCTAATTTCTTCTGATGAAAATTACTTGTTTAGCTCTTTACCCCATTTTTAATAGGGTTATTTGGTTCTTTGGGGTCTAACTTCTTGAGTTCTTTGTATAGATTGGATATTAGCCCTCTGTCGGATGTGGGGTTGGTGAAGATCTTTTCCCACTTTGTTGGTTGCCTATTTGTCCTTCTGACAGTGTCTTTTGCATTACAGAAACTTTGCAATTTTAAGAGGTCCCATTTGTCAATTCTTGATCTTAGAGCATAAGCTATTGGTGTTCTGTTCTGGAATTTTCCACCTGTGCCCATGTCCTCTAGGGTCTTCCCAAGTTTCTTTTTTATTAGTTTCAGTGTGTCTGGTTTTATGTGGAGGTTCTTGATCCACGTGGAGTTGATCTTAGTGCAAGGAGATAAGAGTGGGTCAATTTGCATTCTTCTGCATGTTGATCTCCAGTTGAACCAGCACCATTTGTTGAAAAGGCTATCTTTATTCCACTGGATGGTTGTAGCTCCTTTATCAAAGATCAAGTGACCATAAGTCTGTGGGTTCATTTCTGGGTCTTCAATTCTATTCCATTGATCTACTTGCCTGTTGTTGTAGCAATATCTTGCAGTTTTTATCACAAAACTTGAAGTCAGGGATATTGATTACCCCAGAAGGCCTTTTATTGTTGAGAATAGTTTTAGCTATCCTGGGTTTTTTGTTACTCCAAATGAATGTGAGAATTGCTCTTTCTAGATATATGAAGAATTGATTTGGGATTTTGATGGGGATTGCCTTTAATCTGTAGATTGCTTTTGGCAAGATGGTCATTTTTACAATATTGATCCTGCCAATCTAAGTTCATTAAATATTTTTTCATTTCCTGAGGTCTTCTTTGATTTCTTTCTTCAAGGAGTTGAAGTTCCTCTCATACAGATCTTTCTCTTGTTTTGTTAGAGTCACGCCAAGATACTTTATATTGTTTGTGGCTATTGTGAAGGGTTTTATTTCCCTAATTTCTTTCTCAGCCTGCTTGTCCTTTGAGTACAGAAACGCTACTGATTTCCTTGAGTTGATTTTATAACCAGCCCCTTTGCTGAAGTTGTTTCTCAGCTATAGGCGTTATCTGGTGGAGTTTTTTTTGGGTCACTTACTTATACAATCATATCGTCTGCAAATAATGATAGTTTGACTTCTTCCTTTCCAATTTGTATCCCTTTGATTTCCTTATGTTGTCTAATTGCTCTCGCTAGAACTTCGAGTACTATATTGTAAAGATATGGAGATAGAGGGCAACCTTGTCTAGTCCCTGATTTTAGTGGGATTGCTTCAAGTTTCTCTCCATTTATTTTGATGTTGCCTACTGGTTTGCTGTATATCGCTTTAACTATGCTTATGTATGGGACTTGAATTCCTGTTCTTTCCAGGACTTTTAACATGAAAGGATGCTGAATATTGCCAAATGCTTTTTCAGCATCTAATGAGATGACCATGAGGTTTTTTTCTTTTAGTTTGTTTATGCAGTGGATTACATTGATGGATTTCCATATATTGAACCATCCTTGCATCCCTGGGATGAAGCCTACTTGATCATGGTGAATGATTGTTTTACTGTGCTCATGGATTTGGTTGGCAAGGATTTTATTTAGTATTATTTGCATTGATATTCATAAGGGAAATTGGCCTGTAGTTCTCTTTCTTTGTTATATCTTTGTGTGGTTTTGGTATCAGCGTAATTGTGGCTTCATAGAAAAGGGAAAATCCACCAAGAAGAACTCTCAATACTGAACATGTATGCTCCAAATGCAAAGGCACCCTAACTCATGAAAGAAACTTTACTAAAGCTTAAAGCATACATTGTACCTAACAGAATATTTGTGGGAGACTTCAACACTATCCTCTATGGCAATCAGGAAACCAGAAACTAAACAGGGACACAGTGAAACTAATTGAAGCTTTGGACCAATTGGATTTAACAGATATATATAGATATATATATATATATATATATATATATATATAACATTTCATCCTAAAGCAAAGAATATACCTTTTTCTCAGCACCGCAGAATACCTTCTCCAAAATCAATCATATAATTGGTCACAAGACAGATGTCAACAAATACAAGAAGATCGAACTAATTCTTTGCCTCATATCAGATCACTATGGAGTAAAAGTGGTCTTCAACAGCAAGAAAAACAACAGAAAGCCCACATACACATGGAAACTGAACAATACTCTATACAATGACACCTTGGTCAAGGAAGAAATAAAGAAAGAAATCAAACACTTTTTAGAATCCAATTAAAATGAAGGTACAACCTACCCAAATCTTTGGGACACAATGAAAGCAGTGCTAAGAAGAAAACTCATAGTCCTGAGTGCCTCCAAAAAGAAACAAGAGAGAACATACACTAGCAGATTAACAGCACACCTGAAAGCCCTAGAACAAAGAGAAGCTATTTCACCCAGGAGGATTAGAAGACAGGAAATCATCAAACTAAGGGTTGAAATCAATCAAATAGAAACAAAGAGAACCATACAAAGAATCAACAAAACCAGGAGCTGGTTCTGTGAGAAAATCAACAAGATAGATAAACTCTTAGCCAGACTAACCAAAGGGCACAGAGACAGTATTCAAGCATATCACTTCCAGAGGACCCTGGCATACCACTCCTGGGCATATACCCAGAGGATTTCCCTGCATGCAATAAGGACACATGCTCCACTATGTTTATAGCAGCCTTGTTTATAATAGCCAGAAACTGGAAGGAGCCCAAATATCCCTCAAAGGAGAAATGGATACAGAAAATGTGGTATATTTATACAATGGAATACTACTCAGCAATTAAAAATAATGAATTCATGTAATTTGTAGGTAAATGGTTAGACCTGGAAAATATCATCCTGAGTGAATTAACCCAATCACAAAAGAATGCACATGAAATGCAATCACTGATAAGTGGATATTAATGAGCCCAGAAGCCCTAAATACTCAAGACACAAATAGCAAGTCAAATGATTCCCAAGGAGAAGAAAGGAGAGGACCCTGGGCCTGTAAAGATTGCATCCAGTTTAGTAAAGAAACCGAGGGGGGAGGGGGAATGATTGGGGAACAGTTGGGGGGGGGAGAGGAACTATGGGAACTATGGTGGGTGGGAACTGGGAAAGGGGAAAGCCTTTGGAATGTAAACATAGAACATAGAAAATAAAAATTAAAAAAAAATTAAAAAAAAGAAATGAAAAGGGGGATATAACAACAAAGACTGGGGAAATTTAAAAAAAAATCATCAGATCCTACTACAAAAGTGTATACTCAACACAACTGGAAAATCTGGAGGAAATGGATGATTTCCTAGACAGATACCAAATACCAAAATTAAATCAGGATCAATTAGATCAGCTAAACAGTCCCATAACCCCTAGGGGAATAGAAGGCATTATAGAAAGCCTCCCAATGAAAAAAAGTACAGGACCAGATGGTTTTAGTGCAGAATTCTATCAGGCCTTCAAAGAAGGCTTAACATCAATACTCTTCAAACTATTCCACAAAATAGAAACAGACGGAACACAGCCCTACTCATTCTAAGAACAAATAATTTAACAACAAAAACAAAACAAATAAAAAGAAAATCTGGAATTCCAATATTAATTGTGTCAGACAAATTAATCTATTTCACTATATGACACTTGCTTGAATTCTTGTTCTATTAGAACTGAGCTTTCTTGTCTATACCATAAATAAAGCTTTAATGAATGAGACTACATAGAATTTTTCTTCAGCATGAAGTTTCATCGATTGTGAATAAGTGATGTTCCAACTTCAATAGAAAAATGATTGATTCTTTTTACTTGACAGGCCTAGTCCATCAATACAATGACACAGAAGAAAAATGTCCTCTTGGTTTGTTACATTCCTTGAATTTTTGAGTTGCAATCAGTGCATTTATCTCTCTGTTTCTCTGTCTTTCTCTGTTTATGACTCTGCCTCTGTGTCTCTGTCTATCTGTCTCTGTCTGTCTGTCTCTTTGTGTGTGTGTGTGTGTGTGTGTGTGTGTGTTTGTGTGTGTGTGTGCATGTGTGTGTTTAGAAGATGTATGTTCTTTGAGGGCTCATTGCAGTTAGCATATAGTGATGAGAAAACCAACCTATCAACTTATGTTTCTTCTCTCATGTCAAAGCTAAGTATGAATAAAAATTATTGGTGTGTATGAGTGTGTGTCACACATGCTGTCTTTTAAGACCTATGGAATAATTAAACTGCAGTGCTTTGTAGAGGTGATAATTTCACAGTTCTTTAGGCTAATTTCCTATCTAGGTCTAGTTTGAGCTCCTGGAATAGCATTGCCCATCTCTGTGTCAGAATTAACATCCTGCCACAAATAGATCAAAACCTTTCAGAATCTATTAACATAGCAGACCATTAAGTCCCTTCTCCCAGTCTCAAATATAAGAATGTTATCAGATATCATCTGAGTTTCCCCTATTTTTCTGTAACAGTCTCACTGAGGTTAAGCAGTGTCTTTTTACATCGGCTTGAACATAATTCTTTGTTCTGTTATGAAACTCTGAGAACATGCTTCTACTTTGCAGCATATAGTCTGGGTAACCTAGCTCAGTGTTTCTCAGGCTAGGCTCATTTATTTTTGTTCCCAAACAAACAGTATGTTTAGTCTCTGTGTGATGAGAGCTGGGTTTTCATATGCAAGTTTATGTTCAGCCTGGTTTTCTGCATCCCTGTCTGGTTCTGCTCCTTTCATTCCCCTCATGTATTTTTTATTTTTACTGATAAAAAACATAAACTAATTTCTGATTCCATTTGTTCTCTCCAAAACTACTACCCCCAGATCCTTCCTAATTCACCACCCTACAACTTCATGCCTCCCACTCTAAAACACACACACACACACACACACACACACACATGCGCGAGCGCAAAGATCACCATCCTCCTCCTCATCATCATCATCTTCATATCATCAAAAACAATGCAAAACAGGAAAACAAAATATACAAGCAAATGCCAAAAAGAAAAACAGAAAAAGTAAGAAGGTAAGGAATTGCCAAATCTGAACAATTTAATATGAAAATTATATAAAAAGTTCTATTGAATTGAATTTGTGTTGGTCATCTATTCCCAGGCTTGAGTACTTAGCCTGAAGTGGTTAATATATCCAGTGACAGTACATTGGTGAAAACTCTTTTACCATGCCCGGGAAGTGTATATAAATTGCAGATAATTTCTTGTTTTAGGCTTGGACTTGTGTTTATTTTCCTTTAGTTTTGATTCTTTTTTTAAAAATATTTACATACTCCATATTTTATTCCCCACCCCATTCCCTGTCCACCCTCCTACTGTTCTACATCCCATACCTCCTCCACTCTCCTATCTACACGTGGGTGACCCCACCCTCCACCTCAGGTGAACTCTAAACTCCCTGGGGCCTCCATTCCCTTGAAGGTTAGGTACCTTATCTCTGAATGAACACAGACACCCCACAGTCCTCTACTAGAGACCTCATATCATCTGGTGTATGCTGCCTGTTTGGTGGTCCAGTGTTTGAGAGATTCAGGGGGTCCAGATTAATAAAGACAGCTGGTGCTCCTACAGAGTCACCCTTAGTTTCATTCAGCCTTCCATAATTCAATGGCAAGGGTCAGCTGCTTCTGTCCATTGATTGAGTGCAAGAATCTGCATCTGAGTCTTTCAGCTGCTTGTTGAGTTTTCCAGAGTGATGTCATGCTAGGTCCCTTTTTGTGAGTGTTTCATAGCCTCAGTAATAGTGTCAGGCCTTGGGATCTCCTCTTGATCTGTCCTACTTTAGACCTATTGCTGGACCTTCTTTTCCTTGGTCTCCACTCTATTTCCATCCCTGTAATTCTTTCAGAGAGGAATAATTATGGATCAGAGTTATGTCTGTGGAATGGCTCCCCCTCTCCCTCATTTGAAGCCCTGTCTTCCTGCTGGAGGTAGTCCCTATAATCTCCCTCTCTCTACTATAAGGGATTTCATCTACAGTCTCTCCCTTTTAGTCCTGTGAGTCTCTCATCTCTGAGGTCTCTGGTACATTCTGGAGGGTCTTTCCAACCTCCTATCTCCTGTGGTAGCCTGTCCCCATTCTTTCTGGCCCTCAGGGCTTCAGTCCTTTTGCCTCCCCAAATGTCAGATCAAGTTCCGCTCCACCCCCACTGTCCTACCCCATCCACTTTCCCTCCCAGGTCCCTCCCTCCCTCCTGCCTTGTGATTGATTCCTTTACCTCCCAAGTGGGACTGAGATGTCCTCACTTGGACCCTTTAGTTTGTTGGTCTTTTTGAGTTCTATGGACTGTATCTTGGGTATTCTGCACTTTTTTTCATTTTACTTTCTTAATGTCGTGATCCTCCATGGGTTCAACCTGTGCAGGCCCTGTGCATGCTACTATAGACTGAGACAATCCTTCTCCCTACTCTTCTGTATAGCTCTTTGATACCCCATTGGAGAGTGATGAAAACACCTGCTTAGGTCATATTATTTCAAAATATAATACTCTCTTCACATTGTCCAGTTTCAGATCCCCGTGTACTTTCCGAACTTAGTGAGAAGAAACTTCTCAAATGATGTCTGATCAAAACACTCAACTATTAGTATAGTGAAATGTCATGAAGAGTCATTTTATTGGAATAGTTGAAGAATAATGTTTGGTTTTTCAGTAGTTCCGTGACATACATAGTCTCCAGCTTTTGGTTAAATGATTCAGGTGTGGTCCCATCTCAGATCATAAGCTAATCAGAGTGTAGTTGGTTACTCCAATAATATATGTGCCACTATTGTACAATATTTTGCAGTAATGTCACTGTTATAAACAGGGTTTGTGGTTGTCTTAATAATCACCATGCTCCCCAGGGAGTACACAGAGTAGTTTTTAGTACCTAGTCAGTATCAGTAAGGCTCTAGTTAGGCAGCACTTATCTGGCATACCTTGTCATAAACCTTGAACATTCCAGCCCCCCTGAGAGCCAATTTCTAATAAACTTGCTTTAAATATAAACCTGGTTTGAACTGATTTGTTTCACCAGTGATAGAAAAATAGCCTCTCCATTTCTTTTGTTGGAGTCTTATTTCTTGAGTCTTTATGAGTTTTGGGTATTAGGCTTCTTTTCAGGTATACTGTTAGTGAAGAACTTTTTCCAGTCTGTAGGCTAATTGACAATATTATTTGTCTTTCAAAAGATTTTTTCCGGGCAGTGGTGGCACACAACTTTAATCCGAGCACTTGGGAGGCAGAGGCTGGAGGATTTCTGAGTTCGAGGCCAGCCTGGTCTACAGAGTGTGTTTCATGACAGCCAGGGCTCCACAGAGAAACCTCGTCTTGAAAAACCAAAAAACAAACAAACAAAAGTTTTTTTTCAGTTTCAGAAGCTTCCACTTATCAATTGTGGATATTAGAACAATTGTGCCATTGGTATACAAAAGGGCCAGGAGATAACTCAGAAGTTACTGATGCATACTGCTCTTGCATTGAGTTTAATTTTGGTGGCTCAGTGATGGCTGTATCTCTAGCTCTGAGAGATATAATGTCTTCTTTTAGACTCTACAGTCACTGGACTCCAGAATGAATATTGTTCTACCTCCATATTTATATGCATAATTAAGTGTGGAAATATGTCTTTAAAAATGTAGTAAGGATTAAGAAATTAAGGCCATATCCTTAGCTGGTGATGCACAGAGGATATGGTGTAAAATCACTATCTTTTGAATAAAAAGTAACTGTTGGGAAAAGCAAGATTGAACACCTTAAGGGCTGAGGTCTAGATGTAGAACCCTCTTTGAGAGAGTTGCTTTGTCTTCATACTGAAGTTTTTCAGATTCAAACATATCTAAACTATTTAACAACTTCAAAAATAAAAGAGAATTATAGGACATTAAACTTACATTTTTTTCCAGGGGCATCATATTGTTCCCGTTCATTTAGCGGCACAGTAATCTGGTATGTCATTAGAGGAGTCTTTACAAGCTAATCCTTTTGGCATGCATGTTCCTCCAACTCTGTTCTGATACATGTGCATGCAATGTAATTGCCTAAGCATTCTCCTGTATTAGACCTGCCTTCTTTCATATGCAAGTGTTTATGTAGCCTATTTAGTTCCTACCCTCCTGAAAAAGAAGCTTCAGATAGGTGATTGCACAGCAGGTTGACTCCACTCGTTGTCTCAGATGCTTCCTTGTAAATTCCTCAGTGTTTGAACTAATGTCTGTTATAGTGTCAAAGCAGAAATCCTAATATTTCTGGAGGCCACAATGTTCAAGGCAAGAACTTTAATTAACAATCAGATTGCCTGGTTGTTAATTAAACACTCTAAACTCCACCAGATCAGGAGTGAGCAAGGCAGAATTTTCCTAGCAGATAAAATTTCATATAGATTTTTTATGACCTTGGCAAACAAGCAAAGCTTAACAAAATCAGAAGCACTCAACATTTAACACAAACACATTTTGAGTGGTCCTTGGTTCAAAAAAATAAATTAAAAAAAATCTTACTTTACCTAAGTGATAATATAAAGATTCTGGAAACAGGTCTGGGGACAGTTTTACAAGAAAAAGGAAGGCTCTGTTATTTATTGAATATTAAAATAAACAAGGAAAGCACAAATAAAAGAGTCAGTCTCCTGTAGTCTTTTTGTATATTCCCAAAGAAATTCCCTAAATATCATACATAGTGTTTAACAGGATTAAGAAAAACTGCAACATTTTTATCTCAACAGTCACTGCCACTCTCATCCAACTTGTAGAATGTTTAGCACAGGTGCAACTTCTTTGGGGAAGTTTAAGAGCAGCAATTCCTTGTAGGAAGAATGGTGTTTTGAGTCAGTTGGGGCAGTACATGTGAATAGAGATGTGAAGTGCGAACTTGAGCATCAGTACATTAACCCTGTACACAGACAGCAGGTAGGGAAGTGCTCTAAGGAGAGTTCAGGCCCAAGAGCCAAAGGAGTGTTTTCAGTGGAAGGTGAAAATTCTAAACTATGAGATCCCTAGGGCATTCTCTCCATCAGGTTATCTTTTATTCCTGGAGATGTGGTAGAAGAAAGGAATTCTGTAAACATGGAATTGGTCTCTGTGGGCAGAACTAGTTGTGAGGGTTTGAAGAGACTCAGAGGCAGATGGGTGTGGTGGGTATGGTATGCCCACAGCTCATATGGAATCTAGTCCCTAATGACAGCTGTTAGGATTTTGTCTGAGCTCCATTCCACAGTCACCTGGCAACAGCCAGATATGCCCTACCCAGTTACCTGGCAAGAGCCACATAGGCTTCACCTACTATAAAGGGGGGATGCTCGGCCCCTCCTCTCTCTTTTGTATCTCTTATTCTCTCACTCAAAGCTCCTGACTTGCCCCCTCTTAGGCTCTTCTCCCCTTCTCTCTCTCTCCACATGGTCATGGTTGTCCTCGGCTTCTCTATTCTCTCCCTCTCTCTGCCTTTCTCTACCTCGACTTCCCCATTAACTCCCCTCTCCTGCCCTGAACAAACTCTATTTTATACTATACTGTCATGTGTTTGGTCCCTCAGGGCAAAGGGGATGACTTGATATGGGGCTGCTGAGTCACCCATTTCCTCCACACCACTGTAGAACATATTCTCTTAAACACATTCTCCTTTTTTTTTTAAATTTTATTTTCTATATTCTATGTTTACATTCCAAAGGCTTTCCCCTTTCCCAGTTCCCACCCACCATAGTTCCCATAGTTCCTCTCCCCCCCCCCATCTGTTCCCCAATAATTCCCCCTCCCCCCTCGGTTTCTTTACTAAACTGGAAGCAATCTTTATAGGCCCAGGGTCCTCTCCTTTCTTCTTCTTGGGAATCATTTGACTTGCTATTTGTGTCTTGAGTATTTAGGGCTTCTGGGCTCATTAATATCCACTTATCAGTGATTGCATTTCATGTGCATTCTTTTGTGATTGGGTTAATTCACTCAGGATGATATTTTCCAGGTCTAACCATTTACCTACAAATTGCATGAATTCATTATTTTTAATTGCTGAGTAGTATTCCATTGTATAAATATACCACATTTTCTGTATCCATTCCTCCTTTGAGGGATATTTGGGCTCCTTCCAATTTCTGGCTATTATAAACAAGGCTGCTATAAACATAGTGGAGCATGTGTCCTTATTGCATGCAGGGGAATCCTCTGGGTATATGCCCAGGAGTGCTATGCCAGGGTCCTCTGGAAGTAACATGCCCAATTTTCTGAGGAACCGCCAAACTGATTTCCAGAGCGGTTTTACCATTTTGCAATCCCACCAACAGTGGAGGAGTGTTCCTCTTTCTCCACATCCTCGCCAGCACTTGTTGTCTCTTGAGTTTTTAATCTTAGCCATTCTGACTGGTGTGAGGTGGAATCTCAGGGTTGTTTTGATTTGCATTTCCCTGATGACTAATGATGTTGAACATCTTTTAAGGTGTTTCTCGGCCATCCGAATTTCTTCTGGTGAAAATTCTTTGTTTAGCTCTGTGCTCCATTTTTTGATAGGGTTATTTGTTTCTTTGCGGTCTAACTTCTTGAGTTCTTTGTATATATTGGATATTAGCCCTCTGTCGGATGTGGAGTTGGTGAAGATCTTTTCCCACTTTGTTGGTTGCCGTTTTGTCCTTCTGACAGTGTCCTTTGCTTTGCAGAAACTTTGTAATTTTATGAGGTCCCATTTGTCGATTCTTGATCTTAGAGCATAAGCTATTGGTGTTCTGTTCAGGAACTTTTCCCCTGTGCCCAAGTCCTCCAGGGTCTTCCCAAGTTTCTTTTCTAATAGTTTCAGTGTGTCTGGTTTTATGTGGAGGTCCTTGATCCACTTGGAGTTGATCTTAGTGCAAAGAGATAAGATTGGATCAATTCGCATTCTTCTGCATGTTGACTTCCAGTTGAACCAGCACCATTTGTTAAAAAGGCTATCTTTATTCCACCGGATGGTTGTGGCTCCTTTATCAAAGATCAAGTGACCATAAGTCTGTGGGTTAACCTCTGGGTCTTCAATCCTGTTCCATTGATCTGCTTGCCTGTTGCTATACCAATACCATGCAGTTTTTAACACAATTGCTCTGTAGTACTGCTTGAGGTCAGGGATATTGATTCCCCCAGAAGTCCTTTTATTGTTGAGAATAGTTTTAGCTATCCTGGGTTTTTTGTTGCTCCAGATGAATTTGAGAATTGCTCTTTCTAGATCTATGAAGAATTGAGTTGGGATTTTGATGGGGATCGCATTGAATCTGTATATTGCTTTTGGCAAGATGGCCATTTTTACTATATTGATCCTGCCAATCCAGGAGCAAGAAATATTTTTCCATCTTCTGAGGTCTTCTTCGATTTCTTTCTTCAAGGACTTGAAGTTCCTGTTGTACAGATCTTTCGCTTGTTTGGTTAGAGTTACGCCAAGATACTTTATGTTGTTTGTGGCTATTGTGAAGGGTGTTATTTCCCTAATTTCTTTCTCTGCCTGCTTGTCCTTTGAGTACAAGAAGGCCACTGACTTGCTTGAGTTAATTTTATAACCTGCCACTTTGCTGAAGTTGTTTATCAGCTGTAGAAGTTCTCTGGTGGAGTTTTTTGGGTCGCTTAGGTAAACTATCATATCGTCTGCAAATAATGATAGTTTGACCTCTTCCTTTCCAATTTGTATCCCTTTGACTTCCTTATGTTGTCTAATTGCTCTTGCTAGAACTTCAAGTACTATATTGAAAAGATATGGAGAGAGAGGGCAGCCTTGTCTAGTCCCTGATTTTAGTGGGAATGCTTCAAGTTTCTCTCCATTTATTTTGATGTTGGCTACTGGTTTGCTGTAGATTGCTTTTACTATGTTTAGGTATGGGCCTTGAATTCCTGCTCTTTCCAAGACTTTTAGCATGAAAGGATGCTGAATTTTGTCGAATGCTTTTTCAGCATCTAATGAGATGACCATGTGGTTATTTTCTTTCAGTTTGTTTATGTAGTGGATTACATTGATGGATTTCCGTATATTGAACCATCCCTGCATCCCTGGGATGAAGCCTACTTGATCATGGTGGATGATCGTTTTGATGTGCTCTTGGTTTCGGTTAGCAAGAATTTTATTTAGTATTTTTGCATCTATATTCATAAGAGAAATTGGCCTGTAGTTCTCTTTCTTTGTTGGATCTTTTTGTGGTTTAGGTATTAGCGTAATTGTGGCTTCGAAGAATGAGTTGGGCAGTGTCCCTTTTGTCTCTATTTTGTGGAATAGTTTGGAGAGTATTGGTGTTAAGTCTTCTTTGAAGGTCTGGTAGAATTCTGCACTAAAACCATCTGGTCCCGTACTTTTATTGGTTGGGAGGCTTTCTATAACCCCTTCTATTTCTTTAGGGGTTATGGGTCTATTTAGCTGATCTACTTGATGCTGATTTAATTTTGGTATTTGATATCTGTCTAGGAAATTGTCCATTTCCTCCAGGTTCTCCAGTTGTTTTGAGTATAGACCTTTGTAGTAGGATCTGATGATCTTTTGAATTTCCTCAGTTTCTGTTGTTATGTCTCCCTTTTCATTTCTAATTTTGTTAATTTGTATACTGTCTCTGTGTCCTTTGGTTAGTCTGGCTAAGGGTTTATCTATCTTGTTGATTTTCTCAAAGAACCAGCTCCTGGTCTTGTTGATTCTTTGTATGGTTCTCTTTGTTTCTATTTGATTGATTTCAGCCCTGAGTTTGATGATTTCTTGTCTTCTACTCCTCCTGGGTGAATTAACTTGTTTTTCTTCCAGGGCTTTAAGGTGTGCCATTAAGCTGCTAGTATATGCTCTCTCCAGTTTCTTTTTGGATGCACTTAGAGCTATGAGTTTTCCTCTTAGCACTGCTTTCATTGTGTCCCATAGATTTGGGTAGGTTGTACCTTCATTTTCATTGAATTCTAAAAAGTCTTTGATTTCTTTTTTTATTTCTTCCTTGACCAAGGTGTCATTGAGTAGAGTATTGTTCAGTTTCCATGTGTATGTGGGCTTTCTGTTGTTTTTGTTGTTATTGAAGACCACTCTTACTCCATGGTGATCTGATAGAAGGCATGGGATTAGCTCGATCTTCTTGTATTTGTTGACATCTGTCTTGTGACCAATTATATGGTCTATTTTGGAGAAGGTCCCATGTGGAGCTGAGAAAAAGGTATATTCTTTAGCTTTAGGATGAAATGTCCTATATATATCTGTTAAATCCAATTGGTCCAGAGTTTCAATTAGTTTCACTGTGTCCCTGTTTAGTTTCTGCTTTCCTGATCGGTCCATTGAGGAGAGTGGAGTGTTGAAGTCACCCACAATTATTGTGTTAGGTGTAATGTGTGCTTTAAGCTTTAGTAAGGTTTCTTTTACGAATGAGGGTGCCCTTGCATTTGGAGCATAGATGTTCAGTATTGAGAGCTCTTCTTGGTGGATTTTTCCTTTGGCCAGCAAGAAGTGACCTTCTGAGTCTCTTTTGATGATTTTAGGTTGGAAGTCAATTTTCTCTGATATTAGAATGGCTACTCCAGCTTGTTTCCTGAGACCGTTTGCTTGTAAAATTGTCTTCCAGCCTTTTACTCTAAGGCAGTGTTTGTCTTTGACACTGAGATGTGTTTCCTGTATGCAGCAAAATGGAGGGTCCTGTTTCCATATCCAGTCTGTTAATCTATGTCTTTTTATTGGGGAATTGAGTCCATTGATGTTAAGAGATATTAAGGAATAGTAATTATTTCCTCCAGACATTTTTGAAATTGTATTTATTTATTTTATTTATTTTTTATATTCGAGAGGTTACCTTCTTTTGGGTTTGATGAGAGGAGGTTTCTATCTTGCTTCTTCCCGGGTGTAGTTTCCATCCTTGTCTTGGTGTTTTCCCCCTATTATCCTTTGTAGGGCTGGATTTGTGGAAAGATATCGTGCAAATTTGGTTTTGTCATGGAATACCTTGATGTCTCCATCTATGGTGATTGAGAGCTTTGCTGGGTAAAGTAGTTTTGGCTGAAGTTTGTGTTCTCTTAGAGTTTGCATGATATCTGCCCATGATCTTCTAGCTTTCATGGTCTCAGGTGAGAAGTCTGGTGTTATTCTGATAGGTCTTCCTTTATAAGTTACTTGGCCTTTTTCTCTTGCTGCCTTTAATATTCTTTCTTTGTTTAGTACATTTGGAGTTTTGATTATTAGGTGACGGGATGTATTTCTGTTCTGATCCAGTCTGTTTAGGGTTCTGTATGCTTCTTGTATATTCATGGGCATCTCTCTTTTAGGTTGGGGAAGTTTTCTTCCATAATTTTGTAGAAGATATTTGCTGGCCCTTTAACTTGTACATCTTCATTCTCGTCTATACCTATAATCCTTAGGTTTGGTCTTCTCATTGTGTCCTGGATTTCCTGGATGTTTTGGGTTACAGCCTTTTTGCATTTAGTATTTTCTTTGACTGTTGAATCAATGGTTCCTATGGTATCTTCGGCTTCTGATATTCTGTCTTCTATCTCTTGTATTCTATTGTTGATATTTGCATCTATGGCTCCTGATTTCTTCCCAAGGTTTTCTATCTCCAATGTTGTCTCCCTCTGCGATTTCTTAGTTGTTTCTACTTCTGTTTTTAGTGCCTGGATGGATGTGCTCAGATCTTTCGCTTGCTTGATTGTGTTTTCATGTATTTCTTTGATAGATTTTTGTGTTTCCTCTTTCATAGCTTCTACTTGTTGGCCCACTTTCTTCTGTATTTCTTTAAGTGATTTTTGTCTTTCCTCCTTATTGTCTTCTTCTTTTTGATCCATCTTCTCCTGCATTTCTTGAAGTGATTTTTGTATTTGCCTTGTAAAGGCTTCTAACTTTTGATCCATTTTCTCTTCTATTTCTTTACGAGATTTTTCTATGTGTTAAGCTACCAGCATCCTGACCAGTGATTTTATATCCAAGTCTTGTTTTTCTGGTGTTTTGGGGTATCCAGGGCTTTCTGTTGTTGGCGAACTGGGTTCAGATGCTGTCAGGTTGTCTTGATTTCTGTTAGTGACATTCCTTCGTTTACCTTTTGCCATCTGGTTATTTCTGGTGTTAGTTGACCTTGTTGTCACTGGCTGGTGTTTGAATCTCCTATGAGGCTGGGCTTACCTGTTGTTTCTCTACTGGTGGTTATGCGTGATTGCTGCTCAACGGGATCACGAGCTGGCTGCCACCCACTGACTTTGTGCACGGCCTGAGGTCTCCGGGAAGTGTGGGGGAGTGCAGCAGAGCCTCGGCAGGTGCTGCTGGGCCTGCCTAGTAGCGAGAGCCTAGCAGGTCCCCCCACGTGGTAGCCCCTGATGGAATCTGTCTACCTGTTCCTTTCCAGCTGTGTTCTGGTTGCAGTATGGAGGCCTGCCGCTATCGCTGGTCCGGGCTCCTGGGGAGCTGGGTGGTGCCGGTTGCCTCCGTGCACGGCCTAAGCTCGCAGGGATGTGCTGCAGATCCTAGGCGCCTGGGCCCGCCTGTGGGCGAGAGCTTAGCAGCTCTCCCTGCTCTAGCCCCAGGCGGAGTCTCTATCTGCACCTTTCTAGCTGTGTCCTGGTTGCAATATGGAGGCCTGCCGCTATAGCTGGTCCTCACTCTTCTTAATAAACAAGAATTGTTGCTTATCCTGGTTCTGTGGGCAGGGTCTGAGCACCTGGCAAGCTGGCTAGGTCTGGCTGACCTGCTACCGGCTGGATGGGATGCTGCAGACAAGATGGCGCTGCCTGCAGGGGGTTTGGGGTCTGGCCTGCGAGCACAGAGCGCAGGCACGGCCGCTGTATTCCAAACCGCTAGGCTGTGCGCAGTTCCTGCCCCCGACCTGAGTCCCCGGAGGTCTTAAACTCGGGCTGTCTCTGGTACCTGGTTCTGCTGGCAGGGTCTCAGCACCTGACAGGTTGGCTAGGTCTGGCTGACCTGCTACCGGCTGGATGGGATGCTGCAGACAAGATGGCGCTGCCTGCAGGGGGTTCGGTGGTCTGGCCTGCGAGCGCAGAGCTCAGGTTGGCTAGGTCTGGCCGACCTGCTACTGGCTGGATGGGATGCTGCAGACCACATTCTCCTTTTATGATCACAACAACAGCACTTTCTTTTTTCAATATTCTTCCATTGTGAGTATTAATAACATAGGTAAAAAATGTATTGTAGCAGGTAATTTAATAAAATCTTACTTTGACATATGTTTAAGGACAGGGTTAAAGAAAGAGAGGTGCTCATCAGGAAGGGAGATACATCCAAGAAAATAGATGTGGGCTTCTTAAAGAAGGGCTTTGTGGAAAACACCAGACTCAAATCTGAGTACTTACTCCTCAAGAGATGTATCTGAGTATTAGTCATATACATTATTTTGATAGCTCTCGAAAAACATCTTTGAACATTTCTAAGAAACATATTCTCACTGATTTCTGCCCTCCAATAACTGAGATCCAGAAGTGTCTTTAGAGATGCCTCAAATGAGCATATAATCTGATGAGGAACCAATCCAGGTAAATGGGTTTTCTGATGAAAGTCCTTGAATAATACAACATTACAGATGGGAACAGATAAAGTCCTTAAGCAGTTGTTGATTGTGCTGGAATTCTTACTGGCTAGAGACTTCAGCTAGATTTCATGTAGAAGGCCTATTTTTTACCCTCATGTCCCCAGAATTTTATGCGTCTTATTTTCCAAAGTACTTAAATGATATAGTTTACAGAAAGTCCAAATAACTGTAGTAGGAGAACTGTGAAATTGGTAAACACCTCAAGGTGATGGGAGAATGGATTTTATGATTTGGAGAGTATTCATAATCTTTACATGCTGTCCTACCTTGACCTATCATGCCCTATGTGTCATTGCTATGGCTTGGTCCTCAGCCACAGATAACTAAACTGCTCAATCACTTTTATACATATATTAGAATTCCTAGCATTTTTTTAAACAGGAGACATAATTTTAAAAAAATTCCTTGTTATTTTCGTTCACTCAGTAGCATATATAAAGGCAGCCTGTTGTGGAGACAGGCATGTAGAAATTAACCCTGTGGAGTCTGAAACCACTGTGGAAGTTGCTTAGAAATGAATTAAGGTTAGGAATAATCAAATTTCTAGATAATTGATTAATTATTTTTTGAGCAAAACTCCTAAGTATTGGATCTCATTGTTGTTGTCCATTAATACAATTTGTAGGATATGAGAAAAATAATTGTTATCAAAATATTAAAAAAATTAAATTAAAGGCAGGTATGACTCAGTAGGGAAGTTCCTGGGCCAGAAGTCAAAAAATTGATTCAGATCTCTGGAATAAAAATATGGCTGGGTGAGGTAATGCATGTCTGTAATTACATGGCTTGTACTGCAAGATGAGAGGCAGAGACAACAGACTTCTCAAATATCAAGTGCCCAAGTCATATCTCAGTGTGAGGAGGGTCCTAAGAATGGTGGGAATGGGAATGGTGCTGATTCAACAATGACTCAGAGTCAGTAGTAGATGCATGGTGCAAGCTCACGTACTCTCTTTGTTCACTGATGATTCTCAGTATTCTTTTTTAATTGGATATTTTCTATATTTACATCTCAAATGCTATCTGCTTTCCTGTTTTCCCCTTCAAAAACACTACTCCATCCTCCTCTCTCCCTGCTCACCAACCTAATGACTCCTGGTTCCCTCTCCTGGTATTCCCCTATACTGCGGTATAGAGCCTTCTCAGGATTTTCAGTATTCTTTATTATTTTTCTGAATTCTTAATTCTCTCCAGAAATGACCTCTTTTATTTATTAAAGATACATCATCAAGGATTTTATCATTGTTAAAATTATCAAGAATTCTTAAAATTACATAAACTCTAAACTTACATAAAGTCTAGAATCAATAGTCCCAGCCCCTGTTTTCTTAGAGCAGAACCTAGCACAAAGCAAAAGTTCAATTCCCTATTGGTTTCCATGGCCTGTTCTTTACAAGCAGCTGGGCAAAGCTCTTCTACTTTGGGGGTAAATGGAGAGCAGTCTTTAGTAAATATTTCCATGTAAGAATTGAAAAATGACAAATTGCTAAAATTAAAATGAATCCTTACAAAGTTTTTGAATTTATATAAATAGAACAATAAAACAGTTATCTCTCTCTAATATCTTTCCAGGCATTGCTATCTTCATTCCTTCAATCAGCTAGAAAAATGGAATACTAAATTTTTATATGCTTCTACATCATCTTTTAATTTACTAACTCATTTCCTTATCCTAGCCCTCCTACATCCTCTTATGCTCTCCTTCTAATACCATTTATTCCTAAATCATATATAAATTCCTATGTTTTCTATCCATACATTTTCCTCCAGATATCTCTCTAACTTTCAATCCTTAATGTCTCTAAGTTCATCCTGGATAATCAATGTAGCAGTCACTGAATCAGAAGATGCTTTTGCTTCCTTATGACCCCAAATCCAAGTCTGGTAATGTAACATTTCCAAAAAGGGACATGTAGGCTTTTAAGGACCTTCTGATTATATTGTCTAGGTTCTTTCCCATGTCCCTAAAGGTAAAGTAGAAGACCTGTTGCTCATATTCCACAGCATCATGACCATCTCTATTCCTCATTCTAGAAAAGTGCATCTATTTTGTTTACTACAGCATTATTATCTCTGAGTAATGGGGGAAGTATATTTCCCTGAGAAAACATTGAAAGCAAAGTAGTAAAGATAGCAGGCAACAGCAAACATCAGCATACATGGGGGTGATAGAATCAATGGCTGGGTTATGCTTCAGGGGCAGGAACAGTGTCACATCTCCCCTTACTCAGCCACCATGGACTTGGCAATCAGACGCCAGATAGTATGGTATGCACAGCAGCAAACTCTGAGAGACTGTCTTAAGCTACAGGTTGAGGGTCAAGACAAGAATTTGCCCTCTGACTTCAACTTATTCACCATAGAATTTACATTTTATTTGTTGCAAAAACTAAACACGTACAGTGAAACTTCTATTAACTCTATGAAAGCATTTGTCTAGCATTACATAATGAAATACAGTCTTCTTTCTTTGCACTCATTTGGTACTTTCATCTCATTCTTTAATAGTCAATATCTCTTTTTTCTTTATTTTTGTTTCTTTCTTTGTTTAATTTTTTTTCTTTCATGTCAACCTTTTCTTTCCCTTTTACCACTTTCCCTCACCAACATTGACAAAAGAACTAACTTTATCAATAAATACAACTTCAGTAGTGTTATTACTCAGACAACAAACACATATATCCTTCAAGATACTATATGCTTTATACGCCAGCCCCAGCATAGTCTCAACATGAAGTCATTAGAAAAGAGCTAGAGATGTTATCCTCTGAACTGCAAGTTGCTTTAATGTGGCACTTGCATGTATAAACTTCACACACACACACACACACACACACACACACACACACGTGAGCACACACACATATACACATACCCTATAATATATACATATGACTATTCAGAAATGAAAAATATGTGGCATTTTTTCATTTATAAATGATTAACACAAGTGACATAAGCAAGTGTTTTGTGAAGTAATTTCTTGTATAAACTGTTTGAAGTCATAATTTATGGATCAATATTTAGCTAAATCACCTAGAAGTCAAGACTACCTAGGCAAATTTAAGCCGTATTTCAGAAGTTTGATTGCCATTCCTAAAACTCTGAGATAAATTCTCTAATTAATCAAACACATATACTTTAGAAACAAAGAGGTAAGCCTGGCTTACATTTGCAGATCCCTGCTGTCTCTTAAGAATAATGAGTGAAAAATAAGAGTTGCAAAAAAGGAGTCAGTAAGTTATAATTCACACATCTGCCAGAATAGTTAGAACAGGCATTACAAGGTGTTGAAGGAAATATTAAAAAACGTCAACCTGCCAACTCTCTGCAGCTTCTGGCCATGCTCCCATGCTCCTACCACAGCCAACTCTCTGGTGCTGCTGGTCTCTAGGCAAGCACACTCTCTGACCCTGTGGAGGAACTGTAGGGCTTCCACTGGGCCAACTCACTCAGTGATCCAACTCTCAGTTAACCAACTCTGGCTGGGGACCCCAGAGTTCCTCTCATTACCATGCAACACCCCACATACCCACGATCTGCCTCCTCACCACCTAATTATCTGGAATAATCAAGATTCTTAAAGCATAATTATCCAATCAGATTTCTGTATAAATAATATTACAATTTACAGGATTCCAATAGAATAATTTAAGAACCAATTGTTAATGATAAAAGCTTTGTTCCAATATCTCTAACCTTATAAAAACTTAGCTATTTGAGGCTAGTAAATGTCACATGGGTTTATGTTTGAAGCTATCTTGGTTCCCCTCCATCCTGTGATCTCTGTCCCCCCACTCCCTTGCTCTGCTTTCCTTTCCATGTCTAATCACAGGCCTTCCACTGCCCTAATATTATTGAACATGGAAAATCCTGTAACTACAAGGGACAGAGATTAAAGGTAGAAAATGCCAATAAATGTTGAGTAAGTCATCACTCATGCATTTGATTAATTTTTTTTTCAGCTCACATTTAACAAAAACATCTCCTTCTCTTCTTTGGAAAAGATAAGGATATGAAAACCAGGCTACCTGTGGTGCATAGAGTGTGTCTACATTCCTCAGAAAGAGTTATGGACAGGAAGAAGCATAAACAATTGAGTAAAGTCTGGCTTTGAATTACTACATGATCATAGTGAAGAAGCTGATTAATGCATTTTCCACATGAATAGAATTTAGTTAAAAAACATTTGTTCCATAAGTGGTGTAAAGACTAGAAAATCAAACTGGTTGGTAAGACATCCTTTGAGTTATAGCTGGGAATTTCTACCATGCTCAATGTGCCCTGGAGATATTTAGGTTTTACTTTCTCTTTAATTTCCCTTTGTATTTGTGTCTTGTTAACAAAAATTAATTTTGTATTACACTTTGTTTAATTATCACATGCTCATGTAACTATATAATATATTCTGATTGTAATCATCCTTCATTACCTTTTCCTCTGTACCTCTTTTCCTGATTCCCATTTTGTTTCCAGTATTCTTGCCTTCTACCTGTTAGGTTTTGACAGGATTTTATTTTTCATGTTAGTTTGGTTTAGTTTTTTTGTTTGTTTGTTTTTTATTTGTTTGTTTGTTTGTTTTGTTTGGGGGTGTTGTTCTTTCTTTTTGTTTGCTTTCTTGTTACTGTTGTTGGTTTTGCTTTTGGTTACACAGTGAGGTTAACTAAGACTGCTTACTTTGTCTTGCATATTGTATCTACTACAGAAGGGGCATCTAACTAATCAGTAGCTAAACCAATTTAGGAATCTCTGTTCCTCCTCCAGTAACTGTCTATAAATCCTTAGGGATGGTTGGGGCCTTATGAACACCATTCCAGTTTTACTGAACACCAAAAATTAGATACCAGTAGAAACATGATTGTGATATAGTCTTTATATAGGATCCCAGAAATCACTCAGGAAGAAATGTCCTGCTTTCTTTTATTCTTTTAACTCCTAATCCTGTTCTTGAAATGTTTATTAAATTGCATTTTTATGTACATATGCTAGCATATGTGATGGTTTCTATGTGTTTACCCCAGGGACTGGCACTATTAGAAGGTGTGGCCCTATTTAACTACATGTGGCCTTGTTGGACTCCTCCAACATGTTTGTCACTGTGGGTGTGGGCTTTAAAACTGTCATCCTAGCTGTTTGGAGTTTTGTTTTCTACTAGCAGCCTTCAGATGAAGATGTAGAACACTCAGTTCTGCTGCACCATACTCTCACCTAGTTGATAATGGCCTGAATATCTGAACCCATAAGCCAGCACCAATTAAATGTTGTCCTTTATTATACTTGCCTTGGTCATAGTGCCTATTCACAGCAGTAAAATCCTAACTAAGACAGAAGTTGGTATGGGAGTGAGATATTGCTCTGATAGGCCTAAACATGCTTTTATTTAGAAGAATGTTGATTTTTGGACACTGGATTTGGAAAGTCCTGGAATGCTTTAATTGATGCTTAGTGGGCCACCCTAGTAGGAATATGGACGGCTTCTTTGCTGAGAGTAATTTGAACTGTGCAGACTTGGCACAAGTGGTTTCTGTGGAGAACTTCAGTACTTGAAGTAGAGAATATTTTTGTGATATTTTGATGAAGAACATGGCTAGGTTTTGCCCTTGTCTGAAGAGGCTGCATGAGATTAAGGCAAGGAGACTCAGATTAATTGCACTTACAAAGGAAGTCTCAGAAACCCTTATCATCTATTTTGTTCTCTGGATAAGTCTCATGAAGACCATGTTAGACAAGTAAAACAAGGTGAGAAAGGAAAAATATAAAATATATGATTGGAGTGTCAAAGGGGCGCCAGGAAGTGAAATGGAGTTGGATCCTGTATTCCAGAGTATTAAATTGAATTAAGGGCTTCCAGTTTCCAAGTGCATGGAGCTGACCTGGTGCCACAACTCCCCATACTCAAATACTTCCAGGAGAGAGTTGCTCTTGAGGGAGTGCTGACATACCTGTGAGCACAGATAAGACCACCACTTTTGTTCCAATGAAGATGCAGCCTCAGTTGTAGTGGGCTAGAGGTCAGTATTCTGCTAGCGACCTTACAACGCCTGTACCATACCTGACTGGATGCTGCTGTGTTCCTGCATTGATGATAATGGACTGAACTTCTGAATCTGCGAGCCAGCCCCAATTAAATGTTGTCCTTATAAGTGTTTCCTTGGTCATGTTGTCTGTTCACAGCAATAAAGTCTTAACTAAGACAATGTGTTTCTGGATTTGTTTTGAGAATATTTTTCCATCAAAGTTCATAAGAGAAATCAGTCTAAAGATCTGTTTATTTTTTTAAGACTTTAATGCCTGCTTCGATTTATTTAGGTGTTAGGAGCTATTTATGTAGTTTACCCAATCTTGATTTAACTTTAGTAAGTGGTGTCTGTATAGGAAACTGTTCAGTATGATTTCCCAATTTTTTGGAGTACCAATTTTTGAAATAATACCTAATAATTGTTTTCACATCCTCAGTGTCAGTTTCTATATTTCCTTCTACATTACTAATTTTGTTGGTATTGATGCTGTCTTTCTGACTCATTTGTAAGGATTGTCTCCAGTATGAATTCTGTGGTGACATTTAAGAACTAAAGACTGGGTAAAGGATTTTCCACACTCATTTCATTTGTAAGGTTTCTTTCCAGTGTGGGTTCTGTAGTGTGCTTAAACTGCTGAGGGCCTTATAAATGATTTCTCACACTTACTATATTTGTAAGGTTTCTACAAATCTCTAGTATGGATGATTATGCAGTGAACTTTAAGAGTTGAGGACCAGTAAACGGATTTCCCACATTCATTTCATTTAAAACAATTTTCTCCAGAGTGGATTTTCTGAGGAGCATGAAGATATGAGGAATGTGTAAATGATTTTCTATATTCATAACATTTATAAGGTTGCTTTCCAGTATGGATTTTTTTTGTTAACTTGAAGTTTTGAGGAACAGGGCAAGAATTTTCCATACTGATTACATTTATAAGTTTTCTCACCAGTGGTAAATCTGTAGTGAGCTTGAAAGCTTGAGGACTAGACAAATGATTTCTTATGCTTATTAAATTTATAAGGTTTGTGTTCAGTGTGTATTCTTTAGTGAGCTTGAAGCTTTAAAGAACAGTTAAATAATTTCCAATATTCTTCATAATTATAAGGTTTCTCTCCAGAATGTATCCTGTGACAATTACTTAATTTTCAGTTGGATGTGTTTCATGGATAGAATCATATAATAAGACATTATGTTAGTATAAAGTACCCCCATGTTGATTGTTTAGGTAAATATTCAAAAACTGTTTATTTATATAGCCTATGTTAATATCATTTCATCTTTTGGATTACCCACAAGTACCTCTAACATAATATTTTCCAAGTTTTGCTGCATCCTTAGACACTAAATGTTGCTTAAAATTGTAGAACTTGTCAGAAAATACATTTAATTGTAGCAATAAATTTTTATAGAAATGCCTTTCACATTGACAGAATTCAGTGTTTGCTGGTCTAAAATATCCTACTATATAAAGTATTGAAAAACTGTCTATTCTGATACTACAGGATAAATAATTTAGGAAACCCAGTTTATTCATACAAATGTCATTTTTAAATGTTTTTCTATTTCTGTGTAGAGTAGAGTTGTATTTCAAAACTTGTGATGATTTTCCTAGAAGAACATTGTGAAAATGGGAGTGACCCTGAGCGTGTTTTCTCGGGAGTGGCTGGAGCTTCTTGATCTGTTTCAGAGTGGAAACAGATGTACTTTGTAAACAGATAATTTCCATAATCACATATTTCACACTCCTCCCTGTCATTTTTATATTCCAAGAACTTATTTCTATGTAGATCTGAAATGCCATTATATACAAATCTCCTTGTTATTTATTTCTGGAAATAGTCTTTTTTATGGCCTTTGGTAATAGCTTTTTTTGTATAATCAAAAAGCAGACTGAGAGAAATAAAAGAAGTCATTATATAACAATTTGAGATGTGTGAAAATAATATACCTGCATAATGCATAAAATAACACCAATTCAAGATTATAGCAAAAGAATATAACACAAAATGGCAGCAATTTTATTCCAAGGAAACAAATGCCTAAAAGTAATTGAAGTTAGAACATATTTCTTCAAATACTTCATATAAAATATATAAATGTCATCATTAATTATTCAGAAGAACAGATAACTTGAAACAAAATTGTTTTAACTATCACCCATTAGTAAAAAAATAATCTCTTCACTGTGAAACTCAATTATCAATATGGGCACAAATCATTTTTCCAGTCAGTTGTAGAAAATAATGACAGAAAGGAGAAATCAAAATACTTATTTTAGGGTTGAATCTTAATTCAAGTTTAAACAATGGATTTAAAATCAGTGTGACTATTTATAAGAAAGCAAAAAAAGATATATGTAAAAATTTAAGTGTATTACATAAAATCATGTCAAAAATATTGAACTAGATATTACACTGGAGTTTTTACTCCTATTGCCTTACATTCATATTGCTATCAGCTACTATTTAGTTATAGAAGGAGCAAATTATTTGTCAGTCTCACTTAAGTATTTAATTTGTGATTTCCAATGCTGACTTTCTGATAAGTTATGCCTACTGGTATAAATTATTCCATAATGCTTTTGAACTACCTACTACTCTTTAAATAGCATTACATTGTCTACATGAGTTGAAACCATTATCTAACATTGTTTATGAGGCCAAGAATCTGAAACTAAACAGGCCATGGGCCCTTCATTAAAACTTAATATTGGTACAAATAAAATGGCAATAATATGACTCCTAAAGACATATTTGTTTTCCAGTATATCCAGGATGAATCACTCACCCTTCAACAAAAAGGCTTAATATGGATGCCAACAACTGCATAAAATGCAGAAAGAGACTATGACGCATTCAGTCTTATGAAGTTTATCTTTAACATATCCTCCTACCAATGCTCAGGGACCTGTTCATAAGATGAAACAGAAGGACTGTAAAGTCCAGAGGTGGTAAATTATGCTAAATAAACAGCATTTCCAGATACAACAATAGTAATGCCCATATAAATCTTAGCCTGAAATGGTTTATCAAAACAAACTGGTGCATCTATTGGTAATAATGCCTAGAAACTGTAAGGTAAACCTAGCTGAAAGTATTTTTCATTATTGGTAAGCCATATTGTTTCATGTGGCCAAAAAGAATCAAGTCAATCAATTCCTGCTTCCCCATTGTCTATACTGAGATAGTTTTAGCTTCAATGTCCTATTCTAAAACACCATGATTTTGTGGTTTTCAAAAAAGACCCATGCTTATATTATCTTGCCAGTTTCTTTTTTTTATTGGATATATTCTATATTTACAATCCATTTCCCTTTTTCTGGTTCCCCACCCCCAAAGGTCCCACATGCCTTTTTCCCTCCCCCTGCTCCCTCATCAACCCCCTCCCACCTCACTGTTTTTGTACTCCCGCACAATGATGCTTTGGTCCATTCTAGCACCAGTGTCCACTCCTTTCTTCTTGTCAGACATCACTTGGTATGTGATTTATGTCTTTGGTGTTCCAAGATTCTAGCCTAATATCCACTTATCAGTGACTGCATACCATGGGTATTCTTTTGAGACTGGGTCACCTCACTTAGTATGACCTTCTCCAGCTCCATCCATTTCTCTAAGAATTTCATGAATTCATTGTTTCTAATGGCTGAATAGTAGTACTCCATTGTGTATATATACTACATTTTTTCTAGCCATTCCTCTGTTGAGGGACATCTGGGTTCTTTCCAGCTTCTGGCTATTATATATAAGGCTGCTATGAACATAGTGGAGCATGTATCCTTATTGCATGCTAGGGAATCTTCTGGGTATATTCACAGGAGTGGTATGGCTGGGTCCTCTGGGATTATCACGTCCAGTTTTCTGAGGAACTGCCATACTGATTTCCAGAGTGGTTGTACCAGCTTGCATTCCCACCAGCAGTGGAGGAGTGTTCCTCTTTCTCCACATCCTCGCCAATACCTGATGTCTTCTGAGTTTTTAATCCTATCCATTCTGACAGGTGTGAGGTGAAATCTCAGGGTTGTTTTGATTTGCATTTCCCTAATAACTAATGATGTTGAACATTTTTTAAGGTGTTTCTCAGCCATCTGAATTTCTTCAGGTGAAAAGTCTCTGTTTAGCTCTGTACCCTATTTTTGGATAGGGTTATTTGGTTTTCTGGGGTCTAACCTCTTGAGTTCTTTGTATACATTGCATATTAGCCCTCTGTTGGATGCGGGGTTGGTGAAGATCTTTTCCCAATTTGTTGGTTGCTGATTTATCCTTTTGACAGTGTCTTTTGCCTTACAGAAATTTTGTAATTTTATGAGGTCCCATTTGTCTATTCTTGCTCTTAGAGCATAAGCAATTGGTGTTCTGTTCAGGAATTTTTCCCCTGAGCCAATGTCCTCAAGGGTCTTCCACAGTTTCTTTTCTATTAGTTTTAGTGTGTCTGGTTTTATGTGGAGGTCCTTGATCCACTTGGAGTTGAGCTTAGTGCAAGGAGATAAGAGTGGATCAATTCTCATTCTTCTGCATGTTGACCTCCAGTTGAGCCAACACCATCTGTTGAAAAGGCTATCTTTTTTCCACTGAATGTTTTCAGCTCCTTTGTTGAAGATCAATTGGCCATAGATGTGTGGGTTCAATTCTAGGTCTTCAATCCTATTCCATTGATCTGCCTCCCTGTCACTGAACCAATACCATGCAGTTTTTAATACTACTGCTCTGTAATATTGCTTGAGGTCCGGGATATTGATTCCCCCAGAAGTTCTTTTGCTGTTGATGATAGTTTTAGCTATCCTGGGTTTTTTGTTATTCCAGATGAATTTGAGAATTGCTCTTTCTAACTCTATGAAGAACTGAGTTGGGATTTTGATGGGGATTGCATTGAATCTGTATATTGCTTTGGGAAAGATACCAAAGGGCACAGAGACAGTATTCAAATTAACAAAATTAGAAACGAAAAGGGAGATATAACAACAGAAACTGAGGAAATTCAAAAAATCATCAGATCCTACTACAAAAACCTATACTCAACACAACTGGAGAATCTGGAGGAAATGGACAATTTCCTAGACAGTTACCAAATACCAAAATTAAACCAGGATCAAATAGATCGTCTAAACAGACCCATAACCCCCAAAGAAATAGAAGGGGTCATAGAAAGTCTTCCAACCAAAAAAAAAAAGCACAGGACCAGATGGTTTTAGTGCAGAATTCTATCAGATCTTCCAAGAAGTCCTGATACCAATACTCTTCAAACTATTCCACAAAATAGAAACAGAAGGAACACTACCCAACTCATTCTATTAAGCCACAATTACCCTGACACCAAAACCACACAAAGATCCAACTAAGAGAACTACAGACCAATTTCTCTTTTGAATATCGATGCAAAAATATGAAATAAAATACTTGCCAACCGAATCCAAGAACACATCAAAACAATCATTCACGATGATCAAGTTGGCTTCATCCCAGGGATGCAGGGATGGTTTAATATACAGAAATCCATCAACGTAATCTACTACATAAGCAAACTCAAAGAAAAAAAACCACATGGTCATCTCATTGGATGCTGAAAAAGCATTTGACAAAATTCAGCATTCTTTCATGCTAAAGGTCTTGGAAAGAGCAGGAATTCAAGGCCCATATCTAAACATAGTAAAAGCAACATGCAGCAGACCAGTAGCCAACATCAAGATGAACGGAGAAAAACTTGAAGCAATCCCACTAAAATCAGGGACAAGACAAGGCTGTCCCCTCTCACCATATCTCTTCAATATAGTACTTGAGGTACTAGCTAGAGCATTTTGACAACAGAGGGAAGTCAAAGGGATACAAATCAGAAAAGAAGAAGTCAAACTATCACTATTTGAAGATGATATGATAGTATACTTAAGTGACCCATAAAACTACAACAGAGAACTCCTGCAACTGATAAACAACTTCAGCAAAGTGGCTGGCTATAAAATCAACTCAAGCAAATCCGTAGCCTTCCTATACGCGAAGGATAAGCAGGCCGAGAAAGAAATTAGGGAAATGACACCCTTCACAATAGCCACAAATGATATAAAGTATCTTGGAGTGATGCTAACCAAACAGGTGAAAGATTTATATGACAAAAACTTCAGGTCTCTGAAGAGGGAAATTGAAGAAGACATCTGAAAATGGGAAAATCTTCCATGCTTGTGGGTTGGCAGGACTAATATAGTCTTGCCAGTTTCATTTCAGTGGTAACATTGCTTCTTTTGGATTCATTATCAAAATCACTATCTATTCACATGTAATTATAACAACTCTACACCAATTGTAATACTTTCACCTTTCACTGAAGGCAGATGAAGTTCATACCCAACAATAATACCTTCCCACTTGGCTCTTTTTAGGTAAAACAAACAAACAAATAAATAAAGCCCCACAATACTTTGTCATTTACTTTCTACAAAGAATATACTGCACAACATATGGAGAGACATTGTGTTCTGCTACAAAACTCATCCATATGGTTTATCTTCAATCTCTAGAGGAAATTCTGATAAGAACACAAATTTTGCCTTAATGATTATTTGGTATTTTCCATATGTTTCTTTCTCTTTTTTTCCCTATTTTTCATTCTGATATGATTTTCACATTTTAAATCTTGGTGTCATGCATGTAAGCATCAGAAATTTAAGAAATGCAAGATGTAGGTCCATTCCAGAGAGTCTTCAAATGTTATTTTATACTTTTTACCTAATACAAACTGTCCTGCAAATATCCTTGTCTTAGAAAAATATAATATACTTAAGATTATTTATACTCAGGGCACATTAAAACAGATGGAATTACTCTGTTCAACAAGCTGGGAGCTAAAGGAAGATAGAATGTATGGTTTCTTTAAATGTATGGGTGAGTTGGGCAGACATTCTTAGATAGAATTTCATTGATTTACTAATTGGATAATATCTATGTACACAATTGCCTTCAATAAATACCACTGAGGCTTCATATGTTGATACCTCAGACAAAGAAAACATTAAACCTAAAATCTTCTTGAGAGAGTATATTAAAGAAATGTAAGATACTATGAAAGAACTAAGTTAAGAAAAATAGCAAATGAAAAATGTGAAGAGTCCCAGCTCCATGGACCAGAAAATATTTTCAACAAACTCACATAAGAAAATGTTTATTTCCCAACCTAAAAAGATATGCCTATAAACATACAAGAAACTTACAAAATACCTATTTTACAAGATCAGAAAATTCTCCCAGTGCATAGCCATCAGAGCAGGAATTCTATAGAGTAAGGAAAGAATATATTAAAATATTCACTTGAATTAATTTTATAGATAGATTATGTGTCTTACAGGGACTTACAGTAGTTATTTATTATATGATTCTTTATAACTTTTTCATACATCTTTACTATCAACCTATCAATTTTGGTCCTTCTATATTTATGTGCCTCACCTTCCTAGTATGGGTCCTCCCCTTATACCCCTTTTCCGGATCATGTCACTTATACCCAAATTTTTTTCTTCTCTAGAGTTTTCCACACCTTGCCCAGGCAATTGTTATTTTTTTTGCTTTCTGATGTTCTGCAGTCATTTCAAGTATGTGATGGAATAAGAAAACATCATATTGAGTGTTACAATCCAGACACAAAGACAAACACTGCATGCTATCTCTCATAGGCGCCTCCAAACTTCAAATATTTGGCTATGAGTAAATATCCATAGATTCTTGAAGCATTATGTATGATGTCTAAATAGGAATATTTTTACCTTTGTTAAAATCAATGAACATGAATCAAATGGATGCATCATTACTAGGTACAATAAGGACACAGATGCTCCTTTTTTATATGTGCTGTGGTACCTGAGTTCACTATCACTAATGAGTTTCATTGTTGCTTCCCTACCAAAAAGAGCCTGTCACAACATTGAAGCCATGTTCTTAAATCTAGCATAATGGTATTCAAAAATGACTTCTCTTTTTCTTCTCTGTTGATTGCATTAGCAAAGAGAAATATCAGTGGCAATAGACTTCTTCAGCTTAGTAAATATAATAGGCCAGTGGGCTGAAACAAAGCATCTTACACAATTTCATTAAGGACAGACAAGAGCTCTACTAATGTGATCAGTGGTTGAAAAAACAAAAAAACCCTATAAGATATCAAATAGATATGTGATTATAATGGTTATTACTTTACATTGTGAAGTGATTAATCTATGAAGCTATTCTACAATCAATATATCCAGGAGTAAACTTATTTGATTTTCATAATTGCTTAACCTCGATAAGTCTAAAACTAAATGTGGTTATGCATTATCTTTGGAAAAAGTAAATCTATCTTATATAACACTTTATTTCCACACAAAGTAATTTTTTTTCTCCAGTTTCCCATAGTTACCTCCAGACTATAGAGTGCTTATGGAATTTTCTTTAGTTTTCCTAAAAAGATTGAGATGGTTACTTTTACTTTCAAGCCTTTAAATGCATACAGAAATATGTCTGGATTCTTCACTCTTTCATTACTAATTTTTTTAGTGTGAATTATAATAGATTGAGGCACAGTACTATAATATGTGTATTGACTTTAATCCGAATTACCAATTATTCAAAATTAATGATTCTTATCTTTATATTAATCTCCCCTTTACTTGTATCTTATTAGTTTTATTTTTGTTGTAACCCTAATAATAACACACAAGATACATATAAGCTTTTATAAGAAGCTAAATTAAGTCCACTGTAGTTTTTATATTAAGTCTTTACAAGTGTACACTAGATTCTACTATATTATATATTTTTTTAAATTTATGGGTATGAGTGACTCACTCTCTAGTATTTTTAACAAAGTATCGTTGCCTAGGAGATCAGAAGAACCTTGATATGCCCTGGATTTAGAGATACAGGTAGACATGTGCCTCTATATGGTTCTGGAAATGAAACCCTGATCCTCTATAAGAAAAAGTACTTCTACTACAGAGCTATTTCTTTAGCTCCTATTTTTCTTGAATTTATTTTTTTGATTATTTTGGGTGATGCATTTAATTGCATTTTTCTCTTCTCAGTACCTCTTCTAAACCCTCCCACATAACCTTTTTCACTCTCCTTAAAATTCATGTCCTCTTTAATCCTTGATTATTATTTGAAGAATCTTTGATTTGTACATATGTATATATTTCCAAACATAATGTGTTGAATCCATACAATGTCCTTTGTACCTATTTTTGAGGACTGACTTCTTGTGACCTGGCAAAGAATTCTAATGGCCTTTGCTGCTGATAGCCCTATCACCCCCCCTGATAAATTTTGACATTTGATCTTATGTAATCCATATTACATTTTGTCCTACTTGTCTTTACTTATCAAAATGATATGGCTCAAAATCATGTGAGAAGGGAATCTCAAAGTGAGGGGTAATCATAGTATATTGGGGTTTGGATAAGTCTATGAAAATTCTTCTGAGTTGTTAATTTATGCAAAAGTTTGCAACCCACTATGAGAGCCACCTTTCCCTGGGACACTATCTCTGAGATGCATAAGAAGGGAAGCCAAGCAGGAGCTTGAGATTGAACCATCAAACAATGTACTTCCATGCTTTCTGCTTCAAGTCACTGGTAGAGTTCCCTCTCTGATTTCCTCCATTGAATGTTTTCTGTGTATGTGAAAACTATGCCCAAATATTTTTATTGGGATAACATTATATTTGCAGATTGCTTTTGTTATGCTCCCTAACTTCACAATGATATTATTGTCCATATTGATAATGTATCTGAGGCTTTTGTTTTATTTTGTTTTCTTTTTTCTTTTACCTTTTTTTTTTGTGATCTTGATTCTTTCTCAATTTCTTACTTCCATTGTTTAAAATTGCCAGGGGAGACTTATTCTGTTTCCATAGTTATGAAGATACTGAAGTGTGTGTGTGTGTGTGTGTGTGTGTGTGTGCGCGCGCGCGCGCGCGTGTGTGTGTTTATATTGTGAATGCAATTATTTTATATATTGCATTTTCTAAATATGTAAAAGGTTGCTGATGTGTATAAAATGCATAACCTCTTGTTCTTACTTGGTCATATATATATGAAAAACTACTCAGTCTCTATAAGATCACTTCTGTGAATAAGTGTCCAGCACGGGCCATTTGTTATTAGAAAAGCAATTTGTGTGCTCTTCCCTATAGAAGACTATTTCATCTGCTCTTTTTATTAATTGGCTGCCAACAGCTCTTTATGTAGTCTTGAGGACACCTAAATATTACCCTGTCCACATCATTATGTCTATTGTTGTTGTCCTTGCATTTGGTCCTTAGAGGCAGCCATATTAGTGAGATATCATGGATGTAGCTTCAGACACTCATAGGAGACACCAGCACATGTTAAATTTTCTGTTCCTTTTGTTCTTAGAGTCTTTCCGGAACTTCTTTGATAATGATTTATGAGCCTTAGGCACAGGCATCATGTTATAAATTTATCAGTTCTGACATGACTAGAGTGCCGTAAAATTACTAAGTTATGATTTTCTGGAATGGACTTCATATAATGTAATCAGAAGTTTACTTGATGAAAATTGAAAACTATTATTTATTTTTAAAGATCGTTGCTAGAAAAGGTATTCAATTAGAGCTCAAATGCCTAATTTATCTTGCTCTTCTTTTTCTCCTCCTATTTTTCTTTCTTTCTCTTCCTCCTCAACCTCCTTTTCCTCTTTCTTTTCTTAGTTTTCAAGATGAGTTCTCTTTATTATTTTACTATGAGTATTTTGGAACTGACAGTTTAGATCAGGCTGGCCTTGAATTCAAAGAGATCAGTGTACTTCTGGGACTGAGGGCATGCATCACCAATTTTGGTGTGTATTTGTGTTTTCATATGTTCTTTCCAAAAATTCTCAAGCCACTTCCCAGCTATTCAGGCAGTTAATTTATACTTCTTCAATTTATTTTATAGTTCTTTTGTATGTATTTAATGGTATTGGACTTATTTAATTTGTAAGTTGGATAGAACAAGAGAACAATCTGCATCAATGTGGAGGGTCTCCTTTCTCTCAGCTCTTCTCAAAACCACCCATGCTTATTTTTCTCACAATGATTGCCAGGGTTCGTGGAGTTTTCTACATCTGAGTCAACAATGATTCCTTTATGGAGAGAATTCCTTTCTGTCATCTTTGCTGTCTAAAAATACCTGGATTATACTGGATACTCAGGAATTAAAGCAAAGTTGGCAATGGTATAGTGAATTATACTGCTTATTATTTTCATGGATGGATATAATGAGAGCTGCACTGCCTGAAAGGTAATTACAAAGAAAAGCACAGAAACTGCCAAAGTCTTTCATAGCAAATGCAAAGCTCTAGGTTGATACCCAATACTTTGTACACATATTTGTGATACATATTTGTAATTTTAATACTTGAGAGGTAGAAGAGAATTATCTGAAATTCAAGATCAGGCTCAATTGAACAGAGAGCTGGAGGCAAAACTGAGATATTTGAGATTGTCTCAAGAAAAGGAAATATTGATAGGCATTTTTCTTTGTATAGGAGAAGGGACTATTATAATGGATGAAAGGGGGAATATATCCAATAAAACCACAGGAGATAAATATTCACATGTCAATTTTACTATCTTCTGTCTCATGTGCCTTTGGTTACTCATCTAAATAACGTATAAGAATAGTATGGTAAATACCTAATCAGTTATATTTCATTTATATTATAATTCTTTATTAATTTATATTTTCAATACTTATAATTATAATAAACATGTACATATATATTAATTTATGTTTTGAATGCTCAATATTTTGTGGAACAGATAGCATGGAAGAATTAAATATGCAAAGCAAATATATTACTTCAAATACTGATTTCTAATGAATATTAGACCTTTGAATAGTTGTATTGGCTATAAAATGCACATCAAATTTAGTCCTCTTTATAAAGTGAAATAAAGGTCTGATAAGTCACAGATATAATGGCTACAAATAGACACTCCAAAAGGTTTGAAAACCAGGCTAATAACACTGCATTGGCCTGGTCACTCCCATTTTATGCAGTCACAATGATATGAACAGATAACCCTGTCTTATCGACAGAGGAGCTTGAGGAAAGAGCTGAGACTTGAGGATAGGAAATTATATATCTGAACTTAAACTCTATATATATATCACTGAAAGACTGCTTTTTGTCTTCAGCTACGTCAGGTCACTGAACAATTGACCATTTTCAGAGATGCACAGAACCTATAATAGATTTAGTTTAAAGATGAGAACCTAGTCCCACTGGTGAAATGTTTGCCTCATGTACAAAGCTATGATTAAGCTCTATCCTCAGCATCACAGAAAGTGGATATGGTACTACAAGCCTGTGAACTTGTCAACCCAGGAAAGTGGACAACATTTGAAATGTAAATAAAGAATATATCTAATAAAATAACAATAACAACAACAAAAACACAGGCAATGATTTTATATCATTAGCTGAAACGGTGTTGTGTGTGTGTGTGTGTGTGTGTGTGTGTGTGTGTGCAGAGAGAGATAGAGAGATAGAGATAGAGATAGATAGATAGATAGATAGATAGAGAGGGGGGAGAAAGGCAGAAATTTCAAAAGTTCAAGATTGGATGTAGGGAAGATGTCTTAGTAAGTTTTAGTTTTACTTACATAAGCAAGATTTACTGAGTTCTCATTTCAAAACCAAAAAAATACCCTAAAAACAAATGAACAAACAAAAAACAAACAAACAAACAAACAAAAATAGACTTATTGTTATATATGTATCACCTCAACACTGGAAATGAACAGATAGGAGGATTTCTGGGGCATCTGGATAGTCTCACCAAATCATGTAGCTCTTTGTTCAGTTTTAAAAAGAATATAGTAGAAAAAATTGTTGAAGATAGTCAATGGCAACCTCTGACTCCACAAACCCACATTTATATACATGCATCAATACCCACATTTAGAACATACACATTGTTCTTATGAACAATAAATCATAAAAGATCAATTTTATCCTTTGCTATATATCAAATTCATGGCCATTCTTGGCTGTGAGTCCCTGTTATAAAAAGCAAAACACATAAACAAAAGTTCAGTTTGTTTTATTTTGGTAGGCCTTAGAAGCCATAATAGGACATAAATTTATATAAGTGGCAATTTATTAGAAGACTGTCATTTGACTTGATGACAGTGCATCAGAAAAAAATTTGAAATCATAGTTAACACAATTGTACCCTTTTCATGTAATTGGCTTCAACATTCTTGCCTGAGTTGTATGTGCATGTGTATGTGAGTGTGCAGCCACATATGGAGCACTAAAGTCAACAGTATGGGATGTTACCCTCCACCTTACATTTCGAAACATGGTCTATCATTGGACCTGGAGCTATTTGTAGATAGATTGGCTGGCTAGTGAGCCCCCAAACCTCTATGTATCTTTCCACTACCTCTAGTATTATAGGGTCATGCATCCATATCCAGGAGGGGATCTAATATTAGGTGTTCTTAGTATGGCAGCAGCATTAAAGACTGAGTCTCTTCCTAGCCTTCTATTGTTTTTCAAACAAAATTTTGTATGCATCAAAGAGGAAAATAGCATCCACCAAGAAGTGAAGTATATTGCAAATGTATGTACATAGCACACAGTGTTATAACTCGTAGGTATACAGTATAGACTGTCCTGGGACAGAGGGCCATCAGGCAAGGTATTCATCTACTCTCAGTTCTAATGTACTAGGGAAGAGAATTGAGTATTGACAAAAGAAGTTTTATTTTTGATTCATGGCTCAAAGCAACAAAACTTATAATGAATAAGCAGTTGAACTGATTAAAAAAAAGCCAATCTGTCCCATGCAACATCATTCTGCCTTATTTTTTCATTCTTTTACTTATCTGAGGCAGTGATGTGAGTGGCTTGATGTCCTGTCAGTAGAAGACAACATGCAAATCTAGGCCCCCTTTACAGTTGTACAAGTACTGGGGTTATAAATTGGGTTGTAAAACTCAGTGCTTGAAGAACTTTTACCCACTGCTCTGTCTCCCTGGCTCTCAAGCATGATTCTGCTGATGACATTCAATTCACCCTGTTTCTCTATTTTCCCAAATACATTGGACATTGAACATCTTCTCTAGTCCTGTGTTCTGTCTTTACACTGGGGTGTGTGAATCCCTCTTGGGCAGGTGGGAGACAAGATACAATTCTCAGTGTGTAGGGTTATACATCCAGGACTGGGAGTCTCTGCCCAAGTGAAAAACAAAAGGGTGAGGCCAAAGCTGGGATTCCTGGAAATTTTGAGAAGGAGTCAGGATCTCAGGGGGACAGTGGGCTAAGGATGGCAAGCCTGGGACAGGGGTAGAGGACACTCTGACTTAGCTTAGCTGTGATTGTTCAGGAACACTTACAGGCCTTCTGCAGAAGATTTAGATGGCTTGTCTCTGTAGATGAAGGCTTCTTCTATGCTCCCTGTGTCAGTTCTTGATGAGAGAGACAGCCCATGATGATCCATTCCACTTCTTGATTGTTCTTCACAAAAAAAATGGGTGCATATACTTCTTTAGGTTAGACCAGAAATTAAATACCTTTCATAGGACAGAATGTGCAAAAATGGAAACTTTTGTCTAGACCTCCAGGGCCCATCTAGATACTTCATTAGTGTGGAGAATTCTGTTCTGTGCTATATGATCATTTGTCACATCCCTATGTGGAGAGTATTCCAGGCCAGGAATCTGGTAGGGAGCTTGGAAACTCCTACCATCCTCAGATGGGTGCCTGGGTCTCTGAAACCTGTCAACATTACCAAGTTTCCTGTCATAGTCCACTGCCTCACAATCTTCAGTACAAAATGAAATAAAATATCAGAAGAGGCCAGTACTTCTTACAAGTGAACTCCTTAACAAAATGCTTCTGGAACTCCTGCTCATGAATGACATCAGATCAGTGGTGCGCCTACATGAGCAAACTACCACAATGGAGGGATCTGATGTTGAAATGGATGATATTTAGGAGAACAAATGGAAAAAAAGATCAGTCACCACCATTAAGGGAATGACTTTTGTAAATTTTGAAGTATAATTACAATGAAAAAGCTGTTCTCTAATGAGAGTGTTGGTCTGTGTGCGGTGGGTGTATGATGGTGGATGAACACTGATGCTCTTTCATGCACCTGTGTTTCCACATGCAGAATCCAAATCAGGGAGTCTGATTTGTGTTCTTCAATACTCTTTACCTTAAATATCATATTTTAAATTGTATTGTAGACAGTACTATCACTGAGCCCAAAGATCACCATTGTGAATATGTTGATGGCAAGAGCTCTTGAGGTACACATTTCTGTACCTCAGTGCTTGACTTTTTATGGATTCTGGGGATTTGAATTCAGATAATCTTGTGTTTGTACCAATTGCTCCTATCTAGTGGGCCATTACTCCACCCTGAAGTAACAATTATTTTTGTTTGTTTGAATTTTCTTTTGATGTACCACTGTTGTCATCCTGTTAGGAGGGATATTGCTAGTGTTTAAATAAATAAATGTGGCCATAGTCTCAACCTGAGGTGAAAACTTCATTACAATTTCCTGTAACTTAAAGGCTACACTGATTTATGGTGCTTTCCATTTGGTGATGAGTTCTGAGAAAGGCAACATGACTCAGAAGAACCAGAATAATTTCACCTTCAAAATGTCAAGTTTATTAAGAGTGTTCACACCACGAAAATTAATGTAAAACTTCATGATGGAGTATGTCAGTCCTGCAAGAAGTTCTTGAAAGGCATGAAAATTCAGCAAATGCAAACCACAGTCAAAGCCTAAGAAATGTGTTAAAAGGTTTGCAAAAGACATTAAAGCATTCTTACCACATAATATGTAGACCATGTGTCTGGGAACTTGAAGTTTGTGCAAAATGTGGAAAGAAAGAAGAGAGCATTATTCTGTTTAATGAAGAACCAGAAACTTCAGAACACATTGAAAATGAATATTCTAACCATAGAAGAAGCTGCAAATGGAAGGAAGAGAGTGATAAGTATTTAGATGCTGAGTCTGACTTGGAAAGCGAGGATGGGGACACTCAAGTCTGACAGCACTGTGTAAGCTGTAGCAGGTATCATAAAAGACTGTTCCCATAGGCAGAACTGGCTCCTGAGCAATATTGGTTATTTATATTTGAGTAACAGAATCTTTTTTAAAATATATATATTTATTTATATGATATATTCTTTGTTTGCACTTTAAATGATTTCCCCTTTTCTGGACACCCCCTCCCCAAAAGTCCATAAGCTCTCTTCCCTGCCCCTGTTCCCCAATCAATCCCTTACCTGAGCATAATAAAAGCAATATACAGAAAGCCAGTAGCCAACATCAAAGTAAATGGAGAAAATGGAGAAAAACCTGAAGCAATCACACAAAAATCAGGGACTAGATACTGTTACCCACTCTCTCCATATCTTTTCAATATAGTATTTGAAATTC
Organism: Apodemus agrarius; assembly: GCA_964023405.1. Classification (NCBI taxonomy): domain Eukaryota; kingdom Metazoa; phylum Chordata; class Mammalia; order Rodentia; family Muridae; genus Apodemus; species Apodemus agrarius. The sequence continues at coordinate 86,825,243 of OZ030017.1, read as the reverse complement.
TATCTAGAGCAATTAGACAATAAAAGGAGGCTAACAGGATACAAATTGGAAAGAAAGAAGTGAAATTATCACTATTGGCAGATAATATGATGATATACTTAAACAACCAAAAAAACAAAAACAAAACAAAACAAAACAAAACAAAACAAAAAAAAAACTCCACCAGAGAACTCTTACAGCTGATAAACAACTTCAGCAAAGTGGCTGGATATAAAATTAACTCAAGCAAATTAGTAGCCTTCCTATACTCAAAGGATAAACAGGCTGAGAAAGAAAATAAGGTAATGAAACCCTTCACAATAGCCACAAACAATATAAAGTATCTTGGGGTGACTCTAATGAACAAGTAAAATATCTGTATGACAGGAACTTCAAGTTTTTGAAGAAAGAAATCGAAGAAGACTTACTTCAGCAGATGGTAAATTCCTCCATGCTCTTGAATTGGCAGGATTAATATAGTAAAAATGGCCATCTTAACAAAAGCAGCATACAGATTCAATGCAATCCCCATCAAAATCCCAACTCAATTCTTCATAGAATCTTAAAGGTTTTCATAGTAACACTTAAGCTCTATATACAGAATATGTATGGGCACACCATGGCATATTGTATAAAGTCTATGGAAATTGTTTAGAAAAACATTATCTAATGTCAAATTATTCAGTTTTGAGAATTAGTGATTGTATCAGAACTATTTCTTGGAAAACTAAGATGAGTAGCTCAGAGTATATTTCTGTAACATGAACTCGGGTATGTGACTTCTTTAGCAAAAAGAAGTGATTTCCCCTTTCCTGGGTACCCCCTCCTCAGAAGTCCATAAGCCCTTTTCCCTTCCCCTGTTCCCCAATCAACCCCTTCCCTAAGCATAATAAAAGCTTACATCATACAAAGCAAAGCAGTTTATTTTATATACACATAAAATCATATATAATGATTTTCCTTCAAAAATCCTTTTATATACTTCATTCAGGTTTTTAACCTTTTCCCAGTTTGGAAATATATACTTAGAAAAATTGTGTAGACTATATAGTTACTATCTAGAATGGAAAATCTAAAATTCATACTGGAGTAGAGATACTTGAAGTACCAGAATCTCCTGTGATGTTCTTCCTCATACGCATTTCTTCCCAGAATCCCATCATCCTGAATTATCACTTTATTGCCAGTTTTCTTACTTGTAAACAGTGCAAGTTAGTGTCATGTGGTTAGTGCAATCTATATCCTTGTGCTTAAAACCCCAACGCTACCAAAAAGTGACTAGGAGGTACAATGATCCATTCTACCTCTTTAGCTTAATTCCTAATTTTAATGTTTTACTGTTTTCTTTGTGTCTTAATCTCTATGAACTTATATGACACATATGTGCATGCACATATGTGTGTATATATTTGCTGAGCCATTGAATGAAATTGGAAAATGTAGTTTTGGAAAATAAATAAATAAATAAATATTCCAAAAGGATAATAATTCTGGTCATTTGAATGAGAAATGTTCCTTATATTCTTGGGAATTTGAGTACTTTGTCTCCAGTGGGAAGTGCTATCCAAGGAGGCTGGAGAAATGTGGCCTTCTTGGAGAAAATATGTCTCTCGGAGCTTTTAGTCTTATGCCATTGTATGTTTTCTCTCTGTATTCCCTGTTTTCAATTTAAGATGGGAGCCCTCTGATTTTTTCATATGCTGGTGCTGTCAGTAGGTCTTGGAGTTTTCATTGTAGATTCTAACAGTCTGGAACAGTAACTACAGATACTCAACCTGTCATCCTGGTCATTATATTTTATGACACTATGTCTATAGTTAATACAAAGCTTCTCTGTAATTCCTGAATTTTGGAAAAGCAGGAAAAATACTGACTTTCAGTAAGGAAGACGTGGTTTCAAATTCTGATCTTTCTATCTTCCAGAAGTTCCAATATTGTACAAAAGTTGTGGTGTACAATGCAATAGTTTGCAAGAGGCACTTTAAAATGGTTTAGTCAGTAAAGTGATTGCCTTGAAAGCATGAGGACATGAGTTCAATCTCTAGCACCTATATAAAATTCATGGATGATAGTGAATGTTTTTAATACCAAGGTTGATGAGACAGAATCAAATGAAATTTAGGTCTTGATAGACAGCAATCATGGCATGCCTAGCCTGTTTGGTGAAGTCCAGGAAAATGATAGACCCTGTCACAAAAAAATAACAAGTTAAATACAATCTTGACATCCAAAGGCCCTCCCAGAGCCTTACAAATACAGAGTTGGATGCTTGCAGGCAACTATTGCATTGAGTATGGGGTCCCCAATGGAGGAGTTAGAGAAAGGACTGAAGGAGTTGAGGGGGTTTGCAACACCATAGGAAAAACAGTATCAGCCAACCATATCCCCCAGTGTTCCCAGGGACTTAGCCACTAACAAAGGAATACATATGGCTCTGGCTGCATATGTAGCAGAGGACAGCCTTGTCAGTTATCAATGGGAGGAGAATTTCATGGTCCTATAAAGGCTATATATATGCCCCAGTGTAAGGGATTTGAGGGTTGGGAGGTAGGAATGGTTGGATGGGTGTAGGAACACCCCCATAGAAGCAGGGAGGGGGGTTGGATACGGAGTTTCTGGGATGTGGAAACTGGGGCAAGGGGATAACACTTGAAAAGTAAATAAATTTAAAAAATAAGTTAAGAAATTGTCTCTGATAAACATGAGAATAAAGTAGAGAGAGGGCATGGAACATATTAAACTGAATAAATTATTTATAATCTATGTGATATCCTAATGTGAATTCTGCAAATTCACTTTCCTTAGTGTCCAAGAGAATGTTCTCCCTCAATAAGAGGCTCTCAGAATATAATATAGCACAAATGATTTTTTCCACATTTCAAGTGACTTCCAGCTGTCTTCCTGAGGAGTTACTATGGAGCTAGTGCTAAAGCTAAATTCCATGTGATTATCTAATGATTATAATCTTCCCAGGTAAAGGGGGGTTAATAGAAAATTAAATAGCATGAACATGCAGAGAATATAAGAAAGGCTTTTAAGTTCAGTAGAGAGCACCATTATTCTATTCTCATCAGCTGTTAAGTAACATGTAAATACATGGCCTATCATTTTGGCTGAGGAAAAAACCTGCATAAAAATTCAAAAAGATGGAATAATTGAAGTACAAATGCTTTTTATAAATTTTTATAATATTCAATATAAAATGTAACATTTTCTAAATAAAAAAAAAACAGAATACACTTAACTGCATATCTATTGACATACTGCCATACATTAGGCAGAGAGGCAGCCCCACCTTGCTGGTGGGTAAACAGAAATAAGAATACAACAAAAGATTTGTAGTGAGATAATGACACTAAGGAAAAATGCTGCTACTGATTGGGTGGAAGATACATATTTTATCTTATTATTTGAAGCAGGTGTATGTGTCAATGTATGTGCAGGTACCCATAATGGAGCACATAGTATATACATATATGCTTCTTGATATTAGATGACTACCTTGGGCTTCATCTATAGGCCATTGTTCACCCTATTTTTTTGTTTGTTTGATTTTATTGATTATTTTATTTATTTACATTTCTAATGCTATCCCCTTCCCATTTTCCCTCCACAAAGCCCCTATCCCATGGCTCCTCCTCCTGCTTCTATGAGGGAGATCTCCCCAGTCACCCACCCACTCCTGCCTCACTGCCCTAGAGTTCAACTAGACTGGGGTATTGAGCCTCCACAGGACCAAGGGCCTCCCCTCACATTGATGCCAGATAAGGCAATCCTCTGAACCATATGCAGTTGTAGACATTGGTTACTCCATGTGTGCTCTTTGGTTGGTAGTTTAGTCTCTGGGAGCTCTGAGGGTTATGGTTGGTTTATATTTTTGTTCTTCCTTTGGTTTTCAATACTCTTCAGCTCCCTTAGTTCTTTCTCCATCGCAGTCCCTGTGCTCAGTATGATGGTTGGCTGCAAGCTTGTGTGTGCACATTTGTATTGGTCAGGCTCTGGCAGAGACTCTCAGGGGATAGCCATACCAGTCTCTTATCAGCAAGCACTTCTCAGCATCAGCAATATTGTCTGAGTTTAGTATCTGCAGATGTCATTAATCCCTAGTTGTTGGGGCAGTCTCTGGATGGCCTTTCCTTCAGTCTCTACTTCACTCTTTGTCCCTGAACTTTATTTAGACAGGAACGTTCTGGTTTAATAAGTTAGAGATGTGTGGGTGGCTTCATCCCACAACCAGAGGCCATGTCTAAATTCTGGATATGGTCTCTACAGGTTCTCTGTCCACTTTGTTGTACATTTCAGCTAATATCATCCCTGTTGGATCCTGGGAGTCTATTGCTTTCCTGGTATCTGGGACTCTCTAGTGACTACTCCCAGTTCCCTATCACCCTCGACTACACATATCCTTTCAATTACTTAACACTTTGTACTTCTCTCCCATCTCCTCCCACACCTGATCTTGCTCCTCCTTTTATCCTCTCCCTCCACCTTCCCTCCCAGTCTTCTCCCTCTCTCTTTTTCCCATGATACTTTTGTTCACCCTTCTGAAGTATCCATAGTTTGGGCTTCCTTCTTCTGGAGATTCACATGGTCTGTAAGCTGTTTCATGTGTATTCCAAGATTTTTTTCCTATTATTCATTTATCAGTGAGTCATACCATGTGTGTCCTTTTGTAAGTGGGCTACCTAACTCAGGCTGATATTTTCTAGTTCTGTCTATTGCCTGAGAATGTTATAAAGTCATTATTTTTAATAGATGAGTAGTACTCAATAGTATACATTTACCAAATTTTCTGTTTCCATTCCTCTGTTGAGAGCTGTCTGAGTTGTTTCCAAATTCTGTTTATTATAAACAAGGCTGCTATAAACACAGTGGAGCATGTGTCCTTGTTATATGTTGGAACATCATTTCAGTATATGCCCAGGATATAACTAGGTCATCAGGTAGTACTATATCCAGTTATCTGACGATCTACAAGACAGATTTCCAGAGTTGTTATATCACCTTGCAATTCCCCAACAATGGAGGAGTGTTTCTCTTTCTATACAACCTTACCAGCATGTGCATTCACCTGATTTTTTTTTTATCTTAGCCATTCTGACTGGTGTGAGGCAGAATATTGGGGTTGGTTTTATTTGCATCTCCTTGGTGAATAAGGATGTTGAACATTTCTTTATGGATCTCAGCCATTCGAGATCCCTCTGTTGAGAATTCTTTGTTTAGCTCTGTACCCCATTTTTATAGGGTTATTTGGTTCTCTCGAGTCTAACTTCTTGAATTTTTTGTATATTGGATATTAGACTTCTACTGGATATAGGGTTGGTAAAGATCTTTTCCCTATCTGTAGGTTGCCATTTTGCCTGGTTGAAATTGTCCTTTGCCTTACAGAAGCTTTTCAATTTTATGAGATCCCATTTGCCTATTGCTGATGTTAAAGCCTGAGTTGGTTTTCTGTTCAGGAAAATATCCCCTGTGTCAATGTGGTCAAAGCTCTTTTCCACTTTTTCTTTTAATAGACTCAGTTTATCTGGTTTTATGTTGAGGCCTTGATCTTTGTACAAGGACATAAGAATGGATCAATTTGCATTCTTCTACATGCCTACCAGAACTTGAGACAGCACCATTTGTTTAATACACTGTCTTTTCCCCATTGGATGTTTTTGCATTTTCGGTCAAAGATCAGGTGACCATAGATGTGTGGGTTTATTTCTGTGTCTTCACTTCTATTCAGTTGGTCTACTGGTCTGTCTGTGTACCAGCACCATGCAGTTTTTATCACTATTGCTCTGTAGTACATCTTGAGGTCAAGGATGGTGATTCCTCCAAAATTTCTCTTATTCTTGAGAATAGTTTTCACTATTCTGGGCTTTTTGTTATTCCAGATGAATATAAAAATTGCTCTTTGTGTCTCTGTGAAGAATTATTTTGGACTTTTGATTATGATTGCAATTACTCTGTAGATCACTTTTAGTACGATAGCCATATTTACTATGTTAATCCTGCTGATGTATGAGCATGGGGTTTTTTTGATCTTCTGAGGTCTTCTATTTCTTTCTTCAGAGGCTTGAAGTTTTTGTATGGATCACATCAAGATATTTTATATTATTTGAGACTATTGTGATGGATATCATTTCCCTAATTTTTTCTCAGCCCATTTATCCTTTAAGTAGAATAAGTCTTATTGGTTTGAGCTAATTTAAATTTGACCACTTTGCTGAAGGAGTTCTGTGGTAGAATTTTTGTAGTCAATTAAGTATACTGTCATATCACATGCAAACAGTGATATCATGACATCTTTCATTCCAATTTGTATATATTTTATTATCTAATTGCTCTGGTTAGAATGTCGAGTACTATACTGAATAGATAATGAGAGAGCAGGCAGTCTTGTCCTGCCCTTAATTTTATTGAGATTGTTTCAAGTTTTTCCCCATTTAGTTTGATGTTTATAATTTCTTTGTTTTATGTTGCTTTTATTATATGTAGGTATGGTCCTTGTCTTCCTTATATTTTTAAGACTATTAACATGAAGTGGTCTTTAGTTTTTCAAAGGCTTTTTTTCAGCATCTAATGAGATGATTGTGAGGATTTTCTCTTTAAGTTTGTTTATATAGTGTATTATGTTTTGGATTTGCATATATTGAATGACACCTGCATCCTGGAGATGAAGCCTACTTGCCATGGGGGATTATCATTTTCATGTGTTCTTGGATTCAGTTTTTGAGAATTTTATTGAATATTTTTGCACAGATACTTATAAGGGAAATTGGTCAGAAGTTTTATTTTTCTGTTGTGTCATCGTGTCATTTAGGTTTAAGAATACCATAGAAAGCATTCAGTAGTGTTTCTTCAATCACTATTTTATGGAATACTTTGATTAGTATTGGCATTTTGTTTTTTGGCAAGGTCTAATTGAATTCTTTATTAAAGAAATCTGGCCCTGTGCTTTTGTTGATTTGAAGATTTTTAATGACTGTTTCTATTTCTTTAGAGGTTATGAGACAGTTTAGATGGTTTGTTTGTTCCTTGTTTATATTTGATACCTGGTCTTTGTCTAGAAAGTCATCAATTTCATCTAGACTTTCTGGTTGTTTTTTTTTTTTTTTTTTTGAGTATAGGATCTGATGATTTTTTTTTAACTTTTTCAGTTTCTGTTATTATGTCTCCATTTTGAATTTCTGATTTTGTTTATTTGGATATTGTCTATCAGACCTCTGGTTAGTCTAGCTAAGAGTTTAACAATCTTTTTGATTTTCTTTAAAAAAAAGAGCTACTGGTTTTGATGATTCTCAGTATAGTTCTTTTTGTTTCTACTTGGTTGATTTTATTGCTGAGTTTGATAATTTCCTGCCATCTAGTTATCATGGGTGTATTTGATTCATTTTGTTCTAGAGTTTTCAGATGTTCTATTAAGCTACCAGTGTATGCTCTCTCCATTTTATTTATGTAGGTGAAAAGCACTGAGATTTCCTCTTAGCACTGCATTCATCATATCCTCTATGTTGTGCTGTAATTTTCATTAAATTTTAAAATGTCTTTAATTTCTTCCTTTATCTTTTCCCTGAAGAAGTTGTAGTTGCATATAGAGTTGTTCACTTTCCATGAATATTTGGTATTTCTATTGTTTTTAATGTTATTGAAGACCAGCTTCAGGACATGGTGATCTGATAGGAAGCATGGGATTATTTCAAACTGATTGTTTTGGTTGAGGCTTGTTTTGTGGCCAATTGTGCAATCCATTTTTGAGAAGGTATGATGAGATGTTGAGAAGAAGGTATATTCTTTAGGGTGAAATGTTCTATGGATAACTGTTAAATTCATTTATTCATAACTAATGATAGTTTCACTGTGTGGGTGTTTAGTTTCTATTTCCTTGATCTGTCCATTGGTGAGAGTGGGGTGCTGAAGATCCTCACTATTACTGTGTGAGGTTCAATATGTGCTTTGAGCTTTAGTAACATTTCTTTAGAAATATGGATGCTGTTGAACTGGGGTATATATATTCAGAATTGAGAGTTCATCTTAGCAATTTTTTTCCTTTGATGAGTATGAAGTGTCCTTTCTAATCTTGTTTGACAATATTTGTTTGAAAGTCAATTTTTATGTATATGAGTACACTGTAGCTATACAGATGTTTGTGAGTCACCATGTGGTTGGTCGATCGCTCTGGCCCAAAGATTTTACTTATTGTAATCACAGAAGCTGTTTTCAGACACACCAGAAAAGGGTGTCAGATCTCATTATGGATGATTGAGAGTCACCATGTTGTTGCTTGGAATTGAACTCAGGACCTTTGGAAGAGCAGTCGGTGCTCTTAACTGCTGAGCTATCTCTCTAGCCCAGAAAGTCAATTTTATACAATATTGAAATGGCTAATTTTCCTTGTTTCTTGGGATCATTTGCTTGAGACATTTTTCCCAGCCTCTTATAATTTGGTAGCATCTGTATTTGTCACTGAGGTGTGTTTGCCATATGTAGCAAAATACTGGGTCCTGTTTATGTATCCAGTCTGTTAGTCTAATTTTTTTCTTCAGTAATTGAGTCCATTGATGTAAGAGATATTAAAGAGAAGTGATTGTTGATTCCTGATATTTTTATTATTAGAGGTAGAGCTATGTTTGTGTGTCTTTCTTCTTTTGGGTTTGCTGTAAGTTGATTAATTTCTTGCTTTTCCTTGGGTGTAATTTCTCTTCTTGTGTTTAAGGCTTTATTTTAATTTTTTTTATTTTATTTATTTATTTTTTTTACTCTATTATCCATTGTTGGGCTGACTTTGCAGAAATATACTAAATTTGATTTTTTTCATGGAATATCTTGGTTTTTCCATGTACATGAATTGTGTATTTTACTTGGTATAGTGGCTTAGGTTGGCATTTTTGTTCTCTTGGGGTCTGTATGACATCTGCGCAGGATCTTCTGGCTTTTAGAATCTATGTTGAGAAGTCTGATTTTATTCTGATAGGTCTGCTTTCATATGTTTCTTGACATTTTTCCTTTACTGCTTTTAATATTCTTTCTTTGTTCTATGCATTTGATATTTTGATTATTATGTGATAAGAGGAATTTCTTTTCTGGTCTAATATATTTGTCATTCTGTAGGCATCTTGCATGTTTATGGGCATCACTTTCTTTAGGTTAGGGAAGTTTTCTTCTATAATTTTGTTGAAGATATTTACTGCCTTTCTGAGTTGGGAATTTTTGTTCTCTATTCCTGTTATTCTTAGGTTTGGTCTTTCTTTAGTCCTTAATTTCCTGGATATTTTGGGTTAGGAGCGTTTTACATTTTATATTTTCTTTAAATGTTGTACATTGTTTGTCTGTCTATTTGTTTGTTTATTTTGATATATTCAACACCTGAGATCCTCTCTTGTAGCTCTTGTATTCTGTTGGTGATGTTTGTATCTATGATGCCTGATCTCTTTCCTAGGTTTTCTATCTCCAATATTGTCTCCCTTTATAATTTTTTTATTGTTTCTATTTCCAGTTTTAGATTGTGGGTGGTTTTGTTCAATTCCTTCACTTGCTTGATTGTATTTCCATGTTTTTTAAGGGATGCATCTGTTTCCTTATTAAGGACTTCTACCTGTTTATGTGTATTATCCTGTATTTGTTTAAGATAATTTTTTATTTCCTTCTTAAAGTCCTCCATCATCATGAAATGGGAATTTAATATCAGAATCTTTCTTTTAAAGTTAGTTGCCATATCCAGGGCTTGCTGTAGTGGGAGAAATGGGTTCTGATTTTGTCAAGTGTCCTTGGTTCCTGTTGCTTATGTTTCTATGCTTGCCTCTCACCATATGGTTATCTCTGGCATTAGCTGGCCTTGTTGTCTGTGACTGGAGCTTTTTCCTCTTGTAAGTCTGTAATCCCGTGAGCTTGAGTTCCTCTGGGTGGAACTGGGATCAGCAGGGCTGAGGCACGGGTTCAGCTACAGAGCAAAGATGGAAAATGATAATTGAGACTTTGAACACTTCTAAAAGTACTACTCAGTCATATGAGATTCTACTATTGTAATTTCTCTGTTTAGCTCTCTATCCCATTTTTTTATTTAATTTTTATTTTCTATATTCTATGTTTACATTCCAAAGGCTTTCCCCTTTCCCAGTTCACCCCCACCATATGTCCCAAATCCTCTCCCTCCCCCAGCTATTCCCCAATCATCCCCCCCCCACAATTTCTCTGTTCTGTGTCTACAATACTGGATCCAATCTTTACAGGACCAGGGTCCTCTCCTTTCTTCTTCTTGGGAATCATTTGACTTGCTAATTGTGCCTTGAGTATTTAGGGCTTCTGGGCTCATTAATGTCCACTTATCAGTGATTGCATTTCATGTGTATTCTTTTGTGATTGGGTTAGCTCACTTAGGATGATATTTTCCAGATCTAACCATCTACCTACAAATTGCATGAGTTCATTATTTTTGATTGCTGAGTAGTACTACATTGTATAAATATACCACATTTTCTGTATCCATTCCTCTTTTGAGGGATATCTGGGCTCCTTCCAATTTCTGGCTATTATAGACAAGGATGCTATAAACATAGTGGAACATGTGTCTTTATTGTATGCAGGGGAATCCTCTGGATATATGCCCAGGAGTGGTATGCCAGGGTCCTCTGGAAGTGACATGCCCAATTTTCTGAGGAACCGCCACACTGATTTCCAGAGCGGTTTTACCATTTTGCAATCGCACCAACAGTGGAGGAGTGTTCCTCTTTCTCCACATCCTCACCAGCACTTGTTGTCTCTTGAGTTTTTAATCTTAGCCATTCTGACTGGTGTGAGGTTGAATCTCAGGGTTGTTTTGATTTGAATTTCCCTGATGACTAATGATGTTGAACATCTCTTAAGGTGTTTCTCGGCCATCTGAATTTCTTCTGGTGAAAATTCTTTGTTTAGCTCTGTACCCCATTTTTTGATAGGGTTATTTGGTTCTTTGGGGTCTAACTTCTTGAGTCCTATGTATATATTGGATATTAGCCCTCTGTCGGATGTGGGGTTGGTGAAGATCATTTCCCACTTTGTTGGTTGCCGTTTTGTCCTTCTGAGAGTGTCCTTTGCCTTACAGAAACGTTGTAATTTTATGAGGTCCCATTTGTCAATTCTTGATCTTAGAGTATAAGTTATTGGTGTTCTGTTCAGGAACTTTTCCCCTGTGCCCATGTCCTTCAGGGTCTTCCCAAGTTTCTTTTCTAATAGTTTCAGTGTGTCTGGTTTTATGTGGAGGTCCTTGATCCACTTGGAGTTGATCTTAGTACAAGGAGATAAGAGTGGGTCAATTTGCATTCTTCTGCATGTTGACCTCCAGTTGAACCAGCACCATTTGTTGAAAAGGCTATCTTTTTTCCACCGGATGGTTGTGGCTCCTTTATCAAAGATCAAGTGACCATAAGTCTGTGGGTTCATTTCTGGGTCGTCAATCCTATTCCATTGATCTACGTGCCTGTTGCTGTACCAATACCATGCAGTTTTTAACACAATTTCTCTGTAGTACTGCTTGAGGTCAGGGATATTGATTCCCCCAGAAGTCCTTTTATTGTTGAGAATAGTTTTAGCTATCCTGGGTTTTTTGTTGCTCTAGATGAATTTGAGAATTGCTCTTTCTAGATCTATGAAGAATTGATTTGACCAATTATATGATCAATTTTTGAGAAGGTACCGTGCGGTGCTGAGAAAAAGGTATACTCTTTTGCTTTAGGATATCTGTTAAATCCAATTTGTCCAAAGCTTCAATTAGTTTCACTGTGTCCCTGTTTAGTTTCTGCTTTCCTGATCAGTCCATTGAGGAGAGTGGAGTGTTGAAGTCACCTACAATTATTGTGTTGGGTGTGATGTGTGCTTTAAGCTTTAGTAAAGTTTCTTTTACGAATGAGGGTGCCCTTACATTTGGTGCATAGATGTTCAGTATTGAGAATTCTTCTTGGTGGATTTTCCCTTTGACAAGCAGGAAGTGACCTTCTGAGTCTCTTTTGATGACTTTAGGTTGAAAGTCAATTTTATCTGATATTAGAATGGCTACTCTGGCTTGTTTCCTGGGACCATTTGCTTGTAAATCTGTCTTCCAGCCTTTTACTCTAAGGTGGTGTTTGTCTTTGACACTGAGATGTGTTTCCTGTATGCAGCAAAATGTAGGGTCCTGTTTCAGTATCCAGTCTGTTAGTCTGTGTCTTTTTATTGGGGAATTGAGTCCATTGATATTAAGAGATATTAAGGAATAGTAATTACTTCCATCATTTTGGGCATTATTATTATTATTATTATTATTATTATTATTATTATTATTTTGTATTTGAGTGGTTCTCTTCTTTTGAGTTGGATAAGATGGGGTTTCTATCTTGTTTCTTCTGGGGTGTTGTTTCCCCCCTTGTGTTGGTATTTTTCCCCTATTATTTTGTAGGGCTGGGTTTGTAGATAAGTATCGTGCAAATTTGGTTTTGTTGTGGAATACCTTGGTTTCCCCATCTATGGCAATTGAGAGTTTTGCTGGGTATAGTACTTTTGGCTGAAGTTTGTGTTCTCTTAGGGTCTTCATGAGGTCTGCCCAGGATCTTCTAGCTTTCAGGGTCTCACGTGAGAATTCTGGTGTAATTCTGATAGGTCTTCCATTATATGCCACTTGTCCTTTTTCTCTTACTGCCTTTAATATTCTTTCTTTGTTTAGTACATTTGGGGTTTTGATTATTATGTGACAGGAAGTATTCCTGTTGTGGTCCAGTCTATTTGGGGTTCTATAGGCTTCTTGTATATTCATGGGCATCTCTCTCTTTAGGTTGGGGAAGTTTTCTTCCATAATTTTGTAGAAGATATTTACTGGCCCTTTAAGTTGTAGATCTTCATTCTCATCTATCCCTATAATCCTTAGGTTTGGTCTTCTCATTGTGTCCTGGATTTCCTGAATGTTTTGGGTTACCAGCTTTTTGCATTTTACATTTTCTTTAATTATTGAATCCATGGTTCCTATGGTATCTTCAGCATCTGTGATTCTGTCTTCTATCTCTTGTATTCTATTGTTGATATTTGCATCTATGACTCCTGATTTCTTCCCAAGGTTTTCTATCTCCAATGTTGTCTCCCTTTGCAATTTCTTAGTTGTTTCTACTTCTGTTTTTAGATTCTGTATGGTTTTGTTCAGATCTTTCAGTTGCTTGTTTGTGTTTTCCTGTAATTCTTTAAGGGATTTTTGTGTTTCCTCTTTTATGACTTCTACTTGTTGACCCATGTTCTCTTGTATTTCTTTAAGACATTCTTGTTTCTCCCCCTTATTAGGATTCATTTTTTGCTCTATATTCTCCTGGATTTTTTAAAGTGATTTTTGTGTTTGCCTTGTATGGGCTTCTAGCTTTTGATCTATTTTCTCCTCTATTACTTTAAGAAATTTATCTATTTGAATCTTTACCAGTGATTTTAGATCTGAGTCTTGTTTTTCTGGTGTGTTGAGATATCGGAGATTTAATTGTGTTTGCCATGTAAGGGCTTCTAGCTTTTGATCTATTTTCTCATGTATTACTTTAAGAGATTTATCTAAGTGTTCCTCTATCAGTATCCTGACCAGTGATTTTAGATCTGAGTCTTGTTTTTCTGGTGTTTCGGGGTATTCAAGATTTATTGCTGTCTGGGAACTGGGTTCGGATACCGCCATACTGCCTTGATTTCTGTTAGTAAGGATCTTACGTTTGCCTTTTGCCATCTGGTTAACTCTGGTGTTAGTTGGTTCTGTAGTTACTAGCTCGTGCTTGACCCTCCTGTGGGCTCGTAAGGCTATTTCCCTGCGACTGGGTCACCTGAACCACTGCCCTGCAGGGCTCCTGCTCACAGACTGCTGACAGGTGGCTGAGTCCCCCGAGGTCTTAAACTCAGGATATCTCAGGTACTTGGTTCTGCCTGTTGGGCAGCTGCTCTGCACTGCTCCTGCTCAGGGTTTGCTGTCTGGTGTCCTGATTCCCCAGAGTTTTTAAAGTCGGGTATCTCAGTTGTCTGGTTCTGCCTGCTGTTCCAAAGCTGCTGGGAAGCTAGCTGAGGCTGGCTCCCCCGTTGCTGGCTGGATGGGAAGCTGCAGGCAAGATGGAGCTGTCTGCAGGGAGTTCGGAGTCTGCCCTGTGAGTGCAGAGTGCAGGCTTGGCCACTGTCCCCCAAACCGCTATTCTGTTTGCAGCTCCTGCTCCAGGCCTGAGTCCCCGGAGGTCTTAAACTCTGGCTATCTTGGGTACCTGGTTCTGCAGCCTGGGTCTGAGCACCTGGGAAGCTGGCTGGGGCTGGCTTCCCTGCCATGGGCTGGACGGGAAGCTGAAGGCAATATGGCGCTGTCTGCAGGGAGTTTGGGGTCCACCCTGTGAGTGCAGAGCACAGGCTCAGCCGCTGTCCCCCAAACCGCTACTCTGTGCACAGCTCCTGCTCCAGGCCTGAGTCCCCGAAGGTCTTAAACTCAGGATATCTCAGGTCCCTGGTTCCGCAGGCTGGGTCTGAGCACCTGGGAAGCTGGCTGGGGCCGGCTTCCCTGCCACCGGCTGGATGGGAAGCTGCAGGCAAGATATATCCCATTTTTTGATTGTGCTTTTTGATTTTTGTTTTTTGTTTTGTAGGTTAGACTTTTGAGATTTTATATATTTCGGATCTTAGCCCTGTATCAGATGTGGGAGATATTTTAAGACAATAAATATTTATCAAAGTGGAATATGACTCAGCCTTGGAAAAACATACTTTCATGTAAAACAACATGTGAAAATCTGAGGACATTGTATAAAGTGAAATAAGTGAGACACAGAATTAGTAATGTTACATGATCTCACCTACATGGTAAGTATGAAAAATCTAACTAAAAACTAAATCACAGAATAATGTTAGCCAAGGACTGCTAAAATGAGTGTGGGAGTTGAGGGTATAATTGTCAAATAATACAAACATTAAATTTCAATTAGTTTAAATGTAAAAGATTCTGAGTGCTTATAACAATGTATTATATACATAAATTTTGTTATGTGAAATCATATTTCTTTTAGCTAGCATAAGACTCTACATTATATGTATATATACATATATATATATATATATATATATATATATATATAATTCCCTATTCTCATTATTTTTTTTTCAATTTGGCAGACATTAGAATAATCTGGAGAGAAAGACTTAATTATTTAGCAATTATTTAGATCAAGTTAAGCTGAGAAGGATTGTCTTAAGCTCCTTGATTTGAGAACACTCAGCAAACTGTACATAGTACCATTCTTTTTTTTTTTTTTGATTTTTTTTTATTGTATATATTCTATATTTACAATTCATTTCCCTTTTTCTGGTTCCCCACCCCCAAAGGTCCCACATGTCCTTTTCCCTCCCCCTGCTCCCGCATCCACCCCCTCCCACTTTACTGTTCTTGTACTCTCCCACAATGATGTTTTGGTCCATTCTAGCACCAGTGTCCACTCCTTTCTTCTTGTGAGACATCACTTGATATGTGATTTGTGTCTTTGGTGTTCTAAGCTTCTAGGCTAATATCCACTTATCAGTGACTGTATACCATGGGTATTCTTTTGAGACTGGGTCACCTCACTTAGTATGACATTCTCCAGCTCCATCCATTTCTCTAAGAATTTCATGAATTCATTGTTTCTAATGGCTGTATAGTACTCCATTGTGTATATATACCACATTTTTTGTATCCATTCCTCTGTTGAGGGACATCTGGGTTCTTTCCAGCTTCTGGCTATTATATATAAAGCTGCTATGAATATAGTGGAGCATGTATCCTTATTGCATGCTGGTGAATCTTCTGGGTATATTCCCAGGAGTGGTATGGCTGGGTCCTCCGGAAGTATCACGCCCAGTTTTCTGAGGAACCGCCATACTGATTTCCAGAGTGGTTGTACCAGCTTGCATTCCCACCAGCAGTGGAGGAGTGTTCCTCTTTCTCCACATCCTCGCCAACACCTGATGTCTTCTGAGTTTTTAATCTTAGCCATTCTGACTGGTGTGAGGTGAAATCTCAGGGTTGTTTTAATTTGCATTTCCCTAATGACTAGTGATGTTGAACATTTTTTAAGGTGTTTCTCAGCCATCCGAATTTCTTCAGGTGAAAAGACTCTGTTTAGCTCTGTACCCCATTTTTGGATAGGGTTATTTGGTTTTCTGGGGTCTAACCTCTTGAGTTCTTTGTATACATTGGAGATTAGCCCTCTGTCAGATGTGGGGTTGGTGAAGATTTTTTCCCAATTTGTTGGTTGCCGATTTATCCTTTTGACAGTGTCTTTTGCCTTACAGAAACTTTGTAGTTTTATGAGGTCCCATTTGTCTATTCTTGCTCTTAGAGCATAAGCAATTGGTGTTCTGTTCAGGAATTTTTCCCCTGAGCCAATGTCCTCAAGGGTCTTCCCCAGTTTCTTTTCTATTAGTTTTAGTGTGTTTGGTTTTATGTGGAGGTCTTTGATCCACTTGGAGTTGAGCTTAGTGCAAGGAGATAAGAGTGGATCAATTCTCATTCTTCTGCATGTTGACCTCCAGTTGAGCCAGCACCATCTGTTGAAAAGGCTATCTTTTTTCCACTGGATGTTTTCAGCTCCTTTGTCGAATATCAATTGGCCATAGATGTGTGGGTTAAATTCTGGGTCTTCGATCCTATTCCATTGATCCGCTTCCCTGTCACTGAACCAATACCATGCAGTTTTTAATACCACTGCTCTGTAATATTGCTTGAGGTCCGGGATATTGATTCCCCCAGAAGTTCTTTTGCTGTTGATGATAGTTTTAGCTATTCTGGGTTTTTTGTTATTCCAGATGAATTTGAGAATTGCTCTTTCTAGCTCTATGAAGAACTGAGTTGGGATTTTGATGGGAATTGCATTGAATCTGTATATTGCTTTGGGCAAGATTGCCATTTTGACTATATTAGTCATGCCAACCCACGAGCATGGAAGATTTTCCCATTTTCTGATGTCTTCTTCAATTTCCCTCTTCAGAGACCTGAAGTTTTTGTCGTATAAATCTTTCACATGTTTGGTTAGCGTCACTCCAAGATACTTTATATCATTTGTGGCTATTGTGAAGGGTGTCATTTCCCTAATTTCTTTCTCGGCCTGCTTATCCTTCGCGTATAGGAAGGCTACTGATTTACTTGAGTTGATTTTATAGCCAGCCACTTTGCTGAAGTTGTTTATCAGTTGCAGGAGTTCTCTGGTGGAGGTTTTTGGGTCACTTAAGTAAACTATCATATCATCTGCAAATAGTGATAGTTTGACTTCTTCCTTTCCGATTTGTATCCCTTTGACTTCCCTCTGTTGTCGAATTGCTCTAGCTAGTACCTCAAGTACTATATTGAAGAGATATGGCGAGAGGGGACAGCCTTGTCTAGTCCCTGATTTTAGAGGGATTGCTTCGAGTTTTTCTCCATTTACCTTGATGTTGGCTACTGGTCTGCTGTATATTGCTTTTACTATGTTTAGATATGGGCCTTGAATTCCTGTTCTTTCTAGGACCTTTAGCATGAAAGGATGCTGAATTTTGTCAAATGCTTTTTCAGCATCTAATGAGATGACCATGTGGTTTTTTTCTTTGAGTTTGTTTATGTAGTGGATTACGTTGATGGATTTCCGTATATTGAACCATCCCTGCATCCCTGGGATGAAGCCAACTTGATCATGGTGAATGATCGTTTTGATGTGTTCTTGGATGCGGTTGGCAAGTATTTTGTTTAGTATTTTTGCATCGATATTCATAAGAGAAATTGGCCTGTAGTTCTCTTTCTTAGTTGGATCTTTGTGAGGTTTTGGTATCAGGGTAATTGTGGCTTCATAGAATGAGTTGGGTAGTGTTCCTTCAGTTTCTATTTTGTGGAATAATTTGAAGAGTATCGGTATCAGGACTTCTTTGAAGGTCTGATAGAATTCTGCACTAAAACCGTCTGGTCCTGTGCTCTTTTTGGTTGGAAGACTGTCTATGACCCCTTCTATTTCTTTGGGGGTTATGGGTCTGTTTAGACGATCTATTTGATCCTGGTTTAATTTTGGTATTTGGTAGCTGTCGAGGAAATTGTCCATTTCCTCCAGATTCTCCAGTTGTGTTGAGTATAGGTTTTTGTAGTAGGATCTGATGATTTTTTGAATTTCCTCAGTTTCTGTTGTTATATCTCCCTTTTCATTTCTAATTTTGTTAATTTGAATACTGTCTCTGTGCCCTTTAGTAAGTCTGGCTAGGGGTTTATCTATCTTGTTGATCTTCTCAAAGAACCAGCTCCTGGTTTTGTTGATTCTTTGTATGGTTCTTTTTGTTTCAACTTGATTGATTTCAGCCCTGAGTTTGATGATTTCCTGTCTTCTACTCCTCCTGGGTGAAATTGCTTCTTTTTGTTCCAGAGCTTTCAAGTGCGCCATTAAGTTGCTGGTATATGCTCTCTCCTGTTTCTTTTTGGAGACACTCAGGGCTATGAGTTTTCCTCTAAGCACTGCTTTCATTGTGTCCCATAGATTTGGGTATGTTGTGCCTTCATTTTCATTAAGTTCTAAGAATTCTTTGATTTCTTTCTTTATTTCTTCCTGGACTAAGGTATCATTGAGTAGAATATTGTTCAGCCTCCAAGCGTATGGGGATTTTCTGTTGTTTTTGTTGCTATTGAAGAACACTCTTACTCCATGGTGATCTGATAAGAGGCATGGGATTAGTTCGATCTTTTTATATTTGTTGAGATCTGTCTTGTGTCCAATTATATGGTCGATTTTGGAGAAGGTACCATGAGGGGCTGAGAAAAAGGTATAGTCTTTTGCTTTAGGGTGAAATGTTCTATATATATCTGTTAAATCCAATTGCTCCAAAGTTTCGATGAGTTTCTCCGTGTCTCTGTTTAGTTTCTGTTTTCCTGGTCGGTCCACTGTAGATAGAGGAGTATTGAGGTCCCCCACAATCATTGTGTTAGGTGCAATGTGTGCTTCGAGCTTTAGTAAGGTTTCTTTTACAAATGAGGGTGCCCTTACATTTGGAGCGTAGATGTTTAGAATTGTGAGTTCCTCTTGGTGGATTCTTCCTTTGACTAGCAGGAAGTGACCTTCTGTGTCTCTTTTGATGACTTTGGGTTGAAAGTCAATTTTATCTGATATTAAAATGGCTATTCCAGCTTGCTTCCTGTGACCATTTGCTTGCAAAATTGCCTTCCATCCTTTTACTCTAAGGTAGTGTTTGTCTTTGACTCTGAGGTGTGTTTCCTGTAAGCAGCAAAATGTAGGGTCCTGTTTCCGTATCCAGTCTGTTAGTCTATGTCTTTTTATTGGGGAGTTGAGTCCATTGATGTTAAGAGATATTAAGGAATAGAGATTATTACTTCCTGACATTTTTTATGTTATTTTTGTTTTTGAGTAGTTATCTTCCTTTGAGTTTGATGGAAGAAGTTTACTGTCTTGCTTTTTCTTGGGTGCCATTTCCTTCCTTGTGTTGGCGTTTTCCTCCTATTATCCTTTGTAGAGCTGGGTTAGTGGAAAGATATTGTGTAAATTTGGTCCTGTCATGGAATATTTTGATTTCTCCATCTATGTTGATTGAGAGTTTTGCTGGGTATAGTAGTCTTGGCTGACATTTGTTTTCTCTTAGGGTCTGCATGAGGTCTGCCCAGGATCTTCTAGCTTTCATGGTTTCTGGAGAGAAGTCTGGTGTGATTCTGATAGGTCTTCCTTTATATGTTACTTGGCCCTTTTCTCTTACTGCCTTTAATATTCTTTCTTTGTTTAGTACATTTGGGGTTTTGATTATTATGTGACGGGAGGTGTTTCTGTTCTGGTCCAGTCTGTTTGGAGTTCTGTAGGCTTCTTGTACATTCATGGGCATCTCTCTCTTTAAGTTAGGAAAGTTTTCTTCCATAATTTTGTTAAAGATATTTGCTGGCCCTTTAAGTTGTAGATCTTCACTCTCATCTATCCCTATAATCCTTAGGTTTGGTCTTCTCATTGTGTCCTGGATTTCCTGGATGTTTTGGGTTACAAGCCTTTTGGATTTTGCATTTTCTTTGACTGTGGAGTCAATGGTTACTATGTTGTCTTCAGCATCGGAGATTCTTATTTCTATCTCTTGTATTCTGTTGTTTATGTTTGCATCTACGACCCCTGTTTTCTTCCCAAGGTTTTCTATCTCCAAGGTTGCCTCCTTTTGTGATTTCTTAGTTGTTTCTACCTCTGTGTTCAGATCTTGGATGGTTTTGCTCAGTTCCATCATTTGTTTGTTTGTGTTTTCATGTAATTCTTTAATATATTTTTGTGCTCCCTCTTTCATGACTTCTGCCTGTTGTTTCAAGTTCTCCTGCATTTCTTTAACTGATTTTCTCACTTCCTCTTTATTGGTTTCTGTCTGATGGCCCATATTCTCCTGGAGTTCTTTAAGTGTTTTTTGTGTTTGGATTGTAAGAGCTTCTACTCTATTGATGTTCCCCTGCATTTCTTTAAGAGATTTGTTTATGTCTTTTTTGTGTTCCTCTAGGAGCATCATGACCTGTGCTTTTATATCTAGCTCTTGTTTTTCTGGTGTGCTGGGGTATCCTGGACTTGCTGTGGTTGGCGAATTGGGTTCAGATGGTGCCATATTGCCTTGATTTCTGTTAATAACGTTCCTACATTTGCCTTTTGCCATCTCTTTATCTCTGGCGCTAGTTGGTCTTATTGTAGATGGCGCCCTGCTGAAAGCACAGCACGCCTGTCCCCAGGAGACAGATCCCTTCTGGCAGCTTGTCTGTGCTGGACTATGCTCGCTCTGAGTCCAGGTCCCTGACTCCAGCTGCTACAGTGCCGAGCTGTGCCCCGAGGCGGCCCAGTGGCCCCTCGCTGCTAGTCCGCTCAGAGAGCTGGTCCCGGCTGGTAGTCTGCACCCGCAGCTGATCTTTCTGTGCCCGGATCTGCTGCAGAGCTAAGCTAAGCTAAAACTCTGGCCACGCACCTGATTCCAGCCGCTCACTGCGTCCAGTGTGCCCGCTGTTTGCGTGCGGGGGTCTGGGGCAAGATGGCTGCCCCTGCTGAAAGCACCGCATGTCCTTGGCTGAGCTGTTCGTGCCAGGCTCTGCTGCTCCCTTCTGGCTGCGTTGACTGTGCTGGACTATGCTCGCTCTGGGTCCAGGCCCCTGACTCCAGCTGCTAGGGTGCCGAGCTGTGCCCCGAGGCGGCCCAGTGGCCCCTCGCTGCTAGTCCGCTCGGAGAGCTGGTCCCGGCTGCTAGTCTGCACCCGCAGCTGATCTTTCTGTGCCCGGATCTGCTGCAGAGCTAAGCTAAGCTATAACTCTGGCCACGCACCTGATTCCAGCCGCTCACTGTGTCCAGTGTGCCCACTGTTTGCGCGTGGGGGTCTGGGGCAAGATGGCTGCCCCTGCTGAAAGCACCACGTGTCCTTGGCTGAGCTGTTCGTGCCCGGCTCTGCTGCTCCCTTCTGGCTGCGTTGACTGTGCTGGACTATGCTCGCTCTGAGTCCAGGCCCCTGACTCCAACTGCTAGAGTGCCGAGCTGTGCCCCGAGGCGGCCCAGTGGCCCCTCGCTGCTAGTCCGCTTGGAGAGCTGGTCCCGGCTGCTAGTCTGCACCCGCAGCTGATCTTTCTGTGCCCGGATCTGCTGCAGAGCTAAGCTAAGCTATAACTCTGGCCACGCACCTGATTCCAGCCGCTCACTGTGTCCAGTGTGCCCGCTGTTTGTGCGCAGGGGTCTGGGGCAAGATCACATAGTACCATTCTTTATTCAGGAGTTCCTGCACTGAATACGAAAGGAGAAATAAAAAAGCAAGGAGGTGTTCATGAATTTATTTCTCCTTGATTTTGAATGTGAATAGTGACTAAGTACTTCATGCATCTCTGCTATCACCAACTGTAAATTGGAATTCTAAACTGCTATAATTTGCTTTTCTCAGAAGTAAGAACACTCACCAAAGTATATAAAAAATTATTGGCAATAAACTATTAGAATGGGAGAAAAGCACAGCTGAATAGTATCTAGAAGATAGACTTGAAAAACTTGAAGGAAACTTACAATTAGTGGAGATATAGAAATTAAATTGAAAAGTGGCTATATTAACCAGGTAGGGTTCTTGACATGTTATTTTGATTAGAAACATTCTTTTACATTGACTCCAGGGGTACACCAGATGGCTCTTTTGGTCTTGCAACCAGTTTGATATCTTAACCCCAATATTTGGTAACTTCTTATACTTCAGTCTTCCATAAAACACAGATGCTGCTGCCAAGTTCTGATACCTGTTTAAAATGTAGCCTATCAAGCTTGGACACTTAGAGTAGCCTCTGTGGGTTATCCATACTCTCTTTCCAGAATTGTCTCTCTTTTGCACTGAAGGTGTGTCTTTACAGGAGGGAGTACTCCATTGAGAGGATGCTGTGCTCAGGCTGTAGTTCCTATGGTCTTGGAACAGATGAGTCATCTTTTACTTATAAACTCTAGTTTTGCTGACCTGAGCTGCTTTCTCAACACTATCCTTTCAGCAATACTACACTGGCTTACACTGGCTTACACTCCTCCTGTGACATAGTTCACACTTTTAGTATCTTTCTAATATCTTGGTGGGGATCTGTACCAAAAGAGTGAAAATAAGCCATTCCAGTCACTGGATGTTGTCCAGTTCTGAAAAAGGCCTCCATCAAATAATTTACTTAATTTATGAGAGATTACTTCTTACACAATTCACAGGCACAGGAAAATACAGACAGATTCCTTGTCAGAATGCAGATTGAATGGTGTCTTGCAGATTTCTTGGTAGATTCCTCATTTTCCTTTGAAGCATCTTGGGCTGGACTTCCACTGACCATATTTCTTACTGCTTTCTCTTCTGACCCATTACTTTCCAATTAATTAGCCTCAAATCACAAATGTTTTCAAATTCTCCTCATAAACTATTTCTAAAAGCCTAAGAATTACATGGGCAAGTTTATGATAATGACACCCCATTTCTCCATACCAATCACAGTAACACCCCTCTTCTTAGTAAAACTTACAGTTTTCCCACACTTCTCAACATGAACTTTCTGGGTTTCAGTTTCCTACAAGTGGGAGACTGAGAGATATCAGGTCAAGACCTTTCATGTAAAGCAACACAAATGCAGGAGTTCCTTTGACTTAAAATCTCTTCTGAAGAGTACACAGACCCCTTTCTATGATGTTATTAAACAGCATCTCTTCAGGCACAGAACTTATGTGCTTCATCAAGTATAATAATTTGTTAAATAAATATGTCGGTGTTCAATTCTGTTTATAAATGCAAATCTGACAGACCAGTATATGCAATTAAAATAATTAGACAATAAGATTTTGGACAATTAGGAAAAGGGACCAATGTCCTGAATATAATATGTATCCAAATATGACCTTGAGCTTCTCATCTTCTTGCTTATATTGCTTGGTTTCTAGAAGGGTAGGCACACATCATTATCCATGTTGTGTGTGTTACTGGACTTCATGCATGCCAGGAAGCACTTTACTACCTGATATACATCTTTATCTTCAAATTAGAACATTTATATCTACATTTAATCTTCCCACATGAAAGAAATAGACAAATGTCTAAGGAATTGGTCACATAATATTTCTAACTACCAGAAAATGAAGATATAAAAATAATGATTTAAATAATATAGGTATGTATGAAAGAAAGAAGTATTTGGCAAACAGTAACACAAAAATAATGATCTGGAATTCATACTACAACTTAAAAGTGTTATTGACTTAGAATAATAAAAGAGAGCACTAAATTCCAATATTTATTTCTTCCAAAGTGTTTTCCTCTGATGAACACACATGCCCCATGGCTTGGACACACAAACACACACACACACACACATACACACACACACACACACACACACACACACACAAATGCCCATTCACAAACATACATGTGCATACACTGGTACACACTCACAATTACTCATAAATGGTATTTTTAACAAACAGAAAAATACAAAATAAAAAAATATTTATTTAAATTAGAATCAATTAATGACATAATACTTGTTATTTCTAAATTCTAACCTCTAGCAAATTATTGTAATAAAATAAGGTAAAATAAAATTGAAGTGAAAGTTAATATTTATATGGTAATTAATACTCAGATAGTTTAACTAAGGATAGCATTTTCTTTAAATCCAAGTGTATTATAAATTAAACTATATCAAAAGTATCAAGTCATATTATTTATATTTCCTATGTACAAGGGATTGTGATAAACATTCTATGTATTTTTCATCATTTGATTGTTTTACTAATTCTGTGTGAATTATTATTCAGGCTATAATTTTATATAAGAAATCAGAAATTCCATCTACTACAAGTTTGTTCAAGGCTAATTTAGACTCTGTTGCTCTGTCCTCAGGTCATCTGCAGGGAAGTGAACCCTGAAAGCAAATGGGAAGTTCTTTCCTATATAAAACTTGTTTAAGCCGGGCATGGTGGCGCACAGCTGTAATCCCAGCACTTGGGAGGCAGAGGCAGGCGGATTTCTGAGTTCGAGGCCAGCCTGGTCTACAGAGTGAGTTCCAGGACAGCCAGGACTATACAGAGAAACCCTGTCTCGAAAAACAAAACAAAACAAAACAAAACAAAAAAAAACTTGTTTAATCTGCAGGATGATGGAAAATTTGACAAAAGGTCCAATGAGGCACTGAATAGGAAGGGGGCTATATATGTAACACTCCCCAATTTCTACCTTTTATTTTCATAGCAATAATTTCTAATATTAAAAGAAATAGTTTCAATGTGATCATGTTAATCTTGAAATTTAGTAATATCTTTGCTCATTCCAATCAAATACTTGTTCATGCTGTCCCATCAGAACTGAAGACTTACTTTCAACTCTGTCTTTGTGAGATTTTTGAGTGACTCTTTGCAGGTTATCCTACAATTCCTTAATTTTCTTTTCATTTCTTTTGTTTTTCCCTTATGATCCGTCACCAAAATACAAGCCTATTCCCTCCCCCTGACCCTTTGCACCCCACAAAAAAGCAATGAAAAATAAACTCCTTTCTAAACCTCTCCAACAGCCAAATAAATTTTCCTCTTTCTAGTATGAAAATAATAATTTGTTATCAGAACTTTTGGCTCATAATAAAAGAAGCCTTAACTTCTCAAGGTCACAGATATGATTTTCTTTCTCTTCTTTCTGAATTACAACTGAAATCATTTATGGTCATGGGATTAAATATGTGTGAAGAAAAAGAATAGTTCCAGAAGATGGGAAATACATTGTTTTTAATTATGAGTAGAACAGGAAAGGATTGCCCTTTGACAGATCCCTATATATTTGTTTCTTGTCTGTTTTCTTTTTGTAACAAATGCATCTCCAGAAAGTAATGAAAGTAGATGAAGTGAGTTTTCCTGGTGAAAAATATAGTAGAAATAAAAAAAATTCCATAATAGAATCATTTGCCTTCAAAATCTGAAATGTTCAAAGGTGTTGATAAAATAATAATGTATAAGTGTGTGTGTGTGTGTGTGTGTGTGTGTGTGTGTAAATTTATTTGGAAATTAGAAGAAAATTTATAAGGCTATCTATTAGGAGAGTACACACATAGACACAAAGACAAGGTACTGCATTCATTATGACTCTCATTGAAATGATAAAATTTTCCATTAAAACAACTTCAGGAAGGAATCCTTTGGATTCATAGTATCCACAATGGCAAAGAGAAATTTTTACATTTATATTTTTAATTATTTTCTTTCCTTATATTTCAAATGTTATGCCCTTTCCTCATTTCCACTCTGAAAACCTCTTATCCCTGCCCACTCCCCCTGCTCACCAACCCACCCACTCTCACTCCCCTGTCCTGGCATTCCCCTACACTCAGGCAATTAGTTTTCACAGGACCAATGTCTCTCATCTCACCAATGTTCAAAAAGTACATCCTTTCATGCATATGAGGCTGGAGGCATTGTTCCCTCCATGTGTATTCCCTCGTTGGGATTAAGAATCTAGGAAATATGGGAGTACTGTTTGGTTCTTATTTTTGTTCCTCCTAGGTGTCTGCAAACCTCTTCAGATCCTTGGTCCCTTTCTCTAGCTCCTCCACTAGGGCCCTGTGCTCAGTTCAATGGTTGAACGAGATCATCCCCCTCTATATTTGTCAGGCACTGGCAGGGGTTCAAAGGAGACAGCTATATCAGGCACCTGTCATAAGGTACTTCTTGGTATCCACAATAATGTCTGGGTTTGGTAACTGTATATGGAATAAATATCCAGGTGGGGTAGTCTCTGGATGGTCTTTTCTTCAGGCTCCACTCCACACGTTGTCTCTG
Source organism: Apodemus agrarius (assembly GCA_964023405.1). Classification (NCBI taxonomy): domain Eukaryota; kingdom Metazoa; phylum Chordata; class Mammalia; order Rodentia; family Muridae; genus Apodemus; species Apodemus agrarius. Next base: position 86,799,018 of record OZ030017.1, on the reverse strand, counting down.
TATTTCCTTCCAATGTGTATTTTGTTTCTCCCTTTAAGAAGGACCAGAGTATCCATACTTTGGTATTACTTTTTATTGAGATTAATGTGGTCTGTGAATTATATCCTCAATATTCTGAGCTTCTGAGCAAATATCCACTTATCAGGGAGTACATACCATGTATGTTCATTTGTGATTGGGTTACCTCACTAAGGAAGATATTTTCTAGTTCCATCCATTTGCCTAAGAATATAAAACTACATTGAATTTAATAGCTGTTCAAATGTACCACATTTTTTGTATCCATTCTTCTGTTGAGGGACATCTAGGACCTTTTCAGGTTCTGGCTATTATAAATAAGGATGCTATAAACATAGTGGAGCATATGTCTTTATTACATGTTGGAGAGTCTTCTGAGTATATGTCCAGAAGTATTATAGCTGGGTCCTCAGGTAGTACTATGTTCAAATTTCTGAAGAATCACCAATCTGATTTTGAGACTGATGTGAGGTGGAATCTTAAGGTTGTTTTGATTTTTGATTGATGTGAGGTGGAATCTCAAGGTTGTTTTGATTTGCATTTACCTGGTGACTAATGATGTTGAGCATTTTTTAGGTGCTTCGCAGTCATTTAGAATGTCTCCATTAAGATTCTTTGTTTACATCTGTACCCCATTTTAATAGGGATATTTAGTTCTCTGGAGTATGACTTCTTGAGTTCTTTGTATATTTTAGATATATAACCTCTATCAGATGTAAGATTAATAAGAAAATTTTCCCCAATCTGTTGGTTGCTGATTTGTCCTATGAACAGTGTCCTTTGTCTTATAGAAGCTTTTAAATTTTATGAGGTCACCCTTGTCAATTCTTGATTTTAGGACATATAATATTGATGTTTTCTTCAGGAAATTTCCCACTGTGCGCTTATGCTCGAGGCTATTCTCCACTTTCTTTTCTATTAATTTCAGTGTATCTGGTTTTATGTGGAGGTCCTTGATCCACTTGGGCTTGAGCTTTGCATATGGAGACAAAAATGGATCAATTTGCATTCTTTTACATGCTAACCACAAGTTTAATAAGCACAATTTGTTGAGAATGCTGTCATTTTTTCACTGGATGGTTTTAGCTCCTTTATAAAAGGTGAAGGGACCATTGGTATGTTGATTCATTTCTGGGTCTTCTATTCTATACCTAGATCTATCTAACTGTCACTGTAGCAATACCAAGCAGTTTTTATCGCAATTGCTCTGTAGTACAACTTGAGGTCGGAATGCTGATTCTGCCAGAAGTGCTTTTATTGTTGAGAATAGTTTCTGATATCCTGTATTTTATTTTTGCTATTACAGATGAATTTGGAAATTGCTCTTTCTAACTCTATGAAGATTTGAGCTGTAATGTTGCACTGAATCTGTAGAAGATGGCCATTTTTACTATACAAAACCTGCCAATCCTTGAGCATGGGAAAACTTTCCATCTTCTGAGATCTTGTTTGATTTTTTTCTTCAGAGACTTGAAGGTCTGGTCATACAGATTTTTCACTTGCTTAGTTAGAGTCACACGAAGGTATTTTATATTATATGTGACAATTGTGAATGGTGTTGTTTCCTTAATTTCTTTGTGAGCCTATTTGTCCTTTGAGTAGAGGAAGGCCATTGATTTGTTTGAGTTAACTTTATTTCCAGCCACTTTGATGAAATTGTTTATCAGATTGAGGAGTTTTTAGTGAAATTTTAAGGGTCACATATACTATCTGCAAATAGTGATATTTTGGCTTCTCCCTTTCCAATTTGTATCCCTTTGATTTCCTTTTTTTGTCTAATTGCTTTGGCCAGGAATTAGAGTACTATATTGAATAGGTGTGGAGAGAGTGGGAAACTGTCTAGTCACTTATTTTAGTAGGATTGCTTCAAATTTCTGTCCATTTAGTTTGATGTTGGGTACTGAATTGCTGTACACTGCTTTTATTTTGGTTAGGTATGGGTCTTGAGTTTGTGATCTTTCCAAGACTTTATCATGAAGGGGTGTTGGATTTTGTCAAATTCTTTCTCAGCATCTAAAGAGACGGTCATGTGGATTTCTTTTTTTTTTTTATGAAGTGAATAACACTGATATTTTTCCATATATTGAACCATCCTTGCCTACTTTATCAGGATGGCTGATTGTTTTGATGTGTTCTTAGATTCAGTTTGTGAGAATTTTATTAAGTATTTTTGTATCCGTATTAATAAGAGAAATTAGTAGGAAGTATTCCTTCTTTGCTTGTGACTTTGTGAGGTTTAGGTTATCAGAGCAATTGTGGCTTCATAGAATGAATTGAGTAGTTCCTGCTGTTTCTACTTTGAAGAATAACATTAAAACCCAGATGTCCCTCAACAGAGGAATGGATACAAAAAATGTGGTATATATACACAATGGAGTACTATTCTGCCATCAGAAACAATGAATTCATGAAATTCTTAGAGAAATGGATGGAGCTGGAGAACGTCATACTAAGTGAGGTGACCCAGTCTCAAAAGAATACCCATGGTATACAGTCACTGATAAGTGGATATTAGCCTAGAAGCTTGGAACACCAAAGACACAAATCACATATCAAGTGATGTCTCACAAGAAGAAAGGAGTGGACACTGGTGCTAGAATGGACCAAAACATCATTGTGGGAGAGTACAAGAACATTAAAGTGGGAGGGGGTGGATGCGGGAGCAGGGGGAGGGAAAAGGACATGTGGGACCTTTGGGGGGTGGGGAACCAGAAAAAGGGAAATGAATTGTAAATATAGAATATATACAATAAAAAAAAGAAAAAAAAGAGTATTGATATTAGGTCTTCTTTGACGGTCTGAAAGAACTGTGCATTAAACCCATCTGCTTCTGCTTTAATTTTGGTTGGATACTCTTAATTGCTTCTATTTCATTAGAATAAATTATTGATCTTGTTTATTATCTGTTTTATTACCTAGTTCAGATTGCTTTTCTTATCCTCACTTAATTTTGGTACCTGGTATCTGTCTAAAAAATTGTCCATTTCATCCAGATTTTCCAGTTTTGTTGAGTATATGCTTTTGTAGTAGGATCTAATGATTTTCCAGATTTCCTTGGTTGCTCTTGTTATGTCTCCCTTTTCCCTTCTGATTTTGTTGATTCAGATACTGTCTCTGAGCTCTTTGTAGTCTGGCTAAGAGTTTATCTATCTTGTTGGTTTTCTCAAAGAACCAGTTACTGGTTTTGTTGATTCTTTGTTTAATTCTTTTTCTTTCTACTTGGTTTATTTTCAGTCCAGAGCTTGATTATTTCCTCCCTTCTACTCCTCTTGGGAGTATTCTCTTCTTTTTGTTCTAGATCTTTCAGATGTCAAGTTTCTATTATATGCTCCTTCAAGTTTCTTTTTGAAGGCCCTCAGAGGTATGAGTTTTCCTCTTAGCACTGTTTTCATTGTGTACCATAAATTGTGGAATGTTGTGGCTTCAGTTTCATTAAATTCAAGAAATCTTTAATTTCTTTCTTTATTTCTTCCTTTACCAAGTTATCATTGAATAGAGTGTTGTTCTGCTTCCATGTGTATATGGGTTTTCTATTGCTTTGTTGTTATTGAAGACCATTCTTAGTCCATGGTGATCTGATAGATGCATGGGATTATTCTTTTATGAATGTGTGTGGCCTTAAATTTGGAACATAGATGTTCAGAATTGAGAGATTTTCTTTGTCATATTTTCCTTTGATGAATATCTTCTTCTTCTTCTTCTTCTTCTTCTTCTTCTTCTTCTTCTTCTTCTTCTTCTTCTTCTTCTTCTTCTTCCTCCTCCTCCTCCTCCTCCTCCTCCTCCTCCTCTTCTTCTTTCGCTTCCCCTTCCCCTTACACTTCCCCTCCTCCTCCTCCTCCTCCTCCTCCTCCTCCTCCTCCTCCTCCTCCTCCTCCTCTTCCTTCTGAAAATTTTAAGTTGAAAGTCTATTTTATTCTATATTAGAATGACTAATCTAGCTTGTTTCTTTGGACCATTTCCTTGGGGAATTGTTTTCCATCCTTTTACTCTGAGGTAGCATCTGTCATTGTCAATGACGTAGTTTTCCAGTATGTAGCAAAATGTTGTTTACTGTTTATTTATCCAGTCTGCTATTCTATGTCTTTTTATTCGGGAATTGAGGCCATTTATATTAAGAGATATCAAGGAAAAGTGTTTGTTGCTTCCTGTTATTTTTGTTGTTAGAGGTACAATTATATTTAGGTGGCTATCATCTTTTTGGTTTGTTAATACATGATTATTTTCTTATTCTTTCTATGGTGTGGGTCCCCTCCTTGTGTTAGAGTTTTCCATTTCTTATCCTTTGAAGGACTGGATTTGTGGAAAGATAATGTATAAATTTATTTGTATCATGGAATATCTTTATTTCTCCATCTATGGAAATTGAGAGTTTTGCTCGGTAGAGTAGCCTGGGCTGTCATTTGTGTTCTCTTAGGGTCTCTTGCAATACTTATAGTTCTGCCTTTATATGTTACTTGGTCTTTTTCCCTTACTGCCTTTAATATTCTTTTTTTGGTTTTGATCATTATGTGACAGGAGGAATTTCTTTTTTGGTCCAATCTATTTCAAGTTCTGTAGTCTTTTTTTTGTGTGTCCATCAGAACTCTTTCTTTAGGTTAGGGAAGATTTCTACTATAATTTTATTGAAGATATTTACTTTTGCTTTAAGTTGGGAATCTTTGTTCTCTTCTACACCTATTATCTTTAGGTTTGGTCTTCTCATTTTGCACAGGATTTCCTGGATGTTTTTGGTTGGGAGCTTTGTGCATTTTGTATTTTCTTTGACTGTTGTGTCAATGTTTTCTATGGTATCTTCTGCATCAGAGATTCTTCTATCACTTGTATTCTGTTGGTGATGCTTGCATCTATGACTCCTGATATCTTTCCCATGTCTTCTATCTCCAGAGTTGTCTCCCTTTGTGATTTCTTTATTGTTTCTAATTATATTTTTTAATTCTGGTAGGTTTTGTCCAAATTACTTGACCTGTTTGGCTGTGTTTTACTGCAGTTCTTTAAGAGAGGTTTTTTTTTTCCTCTTTGAGGGCTTCTACCTGTTTCCCTGTGTTTTCTTTTATTTCTTTAAAAGAGTTCTTCATGTCATTCTTAAAGTCCTCTATCATCATCATGAAATGTGATTTTAAATCAGAATTTGTTTTTCTGGTGTGATGAGGAAACAATGGCTCACTTTGATGAGAGAACTTGGTTCTGAAGATGCTAATTAGTCTTGGTTTCTGTTGTTTAAGTTCTTATGCTTGCTTAGCACCATATGGTGCAAGCTGTACTTTCTGTCTCTGATGGTGGGTGGCTTTTCCCTCCTACAAGCCTCTGTGTCAGTACTCCTAGGAGACCAGTTGTCTCCAGGAGGAATTTAGTTATGGAAAGCTCTGGTGCTGGGTCAGCTCTGGGATGCACACAGAAACTAGAAGGATCCTGCCCCCAGTTCTTCCTTGATTCCTGTGTCATGAAGGCTCTGTGAGGGCCCAACTTGGGTCAGTTATTTGAAGAGAAGTAGTCTTGCATGTGCTCGCAGGGGTGTCAGAACTCCTGGGAGACCAGCTATCTCCTGGTAGTATTTGTATATACAGTGCTGTAGCATTGGGTACAGACAGAAATGGGAAGTTTCCTGTTCCAGGCATCTCTTCTGTTATGTTCTGTGGCTCAGGGAGGGACACTGAAGAGCAATGGTGATTTAACCTATACTCTCGGGCTTGCCTGCAATTCTGGGACACTAGCTATCTCTAGTTGCTATTTTGATATTGGCAATCTTACTGAAAATATTCTACATGTTCAATGTTATCCTCATCAAAATTCAACCACAATTCTTCAGAGACACAGAAAGGGCAATTTTCAACTTTATGTTGAAAAACAAAAAACACAGGAGAGCCAAAAACTTAACAATAAAATTACATTTGGGCATCTGGGAAATCACCATCCCTTACCTGAAGCTGTACTGCAGAGCAATAGTGAAAAACAACTACCTGGGATTTATACAGAGACAGACAGTTCGATCAATGGAATAAAACTAAAGACCCAGAAATAAAGCCACACACCTATGAACACTTGAACTTTGAAAAAGAAGCTAAAACCATACAGTGGAATAAAAGAAAGCATCTTCAACAAATAGTCCTGGTCTAAATGGTAGTCTGCTTGTAGATGAAATCAAATTGATCCATATTTATAACCTTGTACAAACATGAAGTCTATGTGCATCAAAGAACTTCAAATAATCCAGACACACTAGATCTAATAGAAGAGAAATTGGGAAATAACCTTGAATGCATTAGCACAAAGAAATATTTTCTGACCACAACATCAATGGCTAATGTTTTGAGATCAACAAGTGAACTTTGACACCAAATGAAACTAAAATGCTTCTGTAAGTCAAAGAACACTGTCAGTAGGGCAAAGGGATCCTCCAGATTTGGAAAAGATCTTCACTAATCATTCATCCAAAAGAGGGCTAAGATTGAAAACATACAAAGAACTCAAGAAGGTAAACTCAGGAAAAAAAACATAAAAACAAATAACCCAATTAAAAACTGGCATACAGAGTCAACAGAGAATAAGCAACAGAGGAATTTTGAATGGCTGGGAAGAACTTAAAGAAATGTTAAAGAATTTTAGTCAACAGGAAATATAAATCACAATGAACCCAAGATTTTATCTTATACCAATCAGAATGGCTAAGATCAAGAATTTAAGTGAAAACACCTGTTGGAGAGGAAAGAACACTCCCCCATTACTTGTGAGATGCAGACTGGTACAACTACTCTGGAAATGACTCTGTTGGTTCCTCAGGAAATTGGAAATACTTCTTCCAGAAGACCCAGCTATACAACTCAGGGCATATACACAAAATATGCTCTATTATACCACAATAATACATGTCCTACTATGTCTATAGCAGCCTCATTTGTAATGGTCAGAAGCTGGACACAACTCAAATGTCCCTCAACCAAATAATGGATACAGAAAATTTAGATATTTACAAAATGGAATACTATTCAGCCACTAAATATGAGGAGATTGCAAATTGTGAAGCCTAATGGATGGAACTAGAAAATACCCTGAGTGGAGTAACCCAGACGAAAAATGATATGCATGGTATGTAACCACTGATAACTTGATATAAAGTACAGACTACCTAAGATACAACTTGCAGACATTAAGAAGTTTAAGAAGCAGAAAGGCCCAACTGAGAATGCAGAAATCCCACTTAGAAGGGGATCACAGTAATGAGGAGAGTTAGAAGAGGGGAGGGATTGGAGTGGGAGATAAGAAGGTAGGGGGGAAATTCGGGCCAGGATCATGTATAATGGGAGAAAGGAGAGAAACTCAGATGCCCAGGAACATGAATGGAAATATGCAGCTGAGGAGGGGGTTTGTGGGGGCATGGATGGGTAGGTGTAACTTCTAGCAAGTCCCAGAGACCTGGGATGTAAGAGGCTCCCAGAACTCTTTGGGATTGACCATAGCTGTAATTACCAACACTGACTGAGGAGATGGAACCTGATGAGACCACAGCCAGTAGATATACAGGGTCCTCACTAGAGAGATGGGACCACTCACCCATCTTCAAAATGTTTGACTCAGAATTGTTCTCCCCAGAAGTACTTTTATTGTTGAGAATACTTTTAGCAACTGTTAAAACTTAGTGGAGTTTCTGTCGCTGTGGGGGAACCGAATGATCAAAGCAACTTAAGGAGGAAAGGGGATATGTTGCATATATTTCCATACCTTACAATTCATGAGAAACACAATCAGAAAAGGAAGTCAAGCAGGACAAGAATCAGGGACAGGAGATGATGTAGATGCCATGTAGGCGTGTTGCTTATAGGCTTGTTCCCCATGGCTTCCTCAGTCTTCTTCTTTAGCACCCAGGACCAACTGCCTAGTGAGGCACTACCCACAATAGGCTTACCCCTTTCCTAATCAATCAGTAATTTAAAAAATGTCTTACAGTTGGATCTTATGTAGGCATATTCCCAACTGTGTTTTGTTTTTCTGTTAGATGAGTCTACCTATGTCAAGTCAACATTAAACAAGCTGACAAAAACTGTGAGCCAGAACTAATTCTTCCAGCCTTAAGTTGCTTCTTGTCAGGTATTTTGGATACAGAGACAAGAAAAGTGATTAATAACACATATGTACAATTTATAATGAATTATATACATATTCATTTGCATTATTATTTAACTTTGTTAAATCTTGTTAAAATAGTGAGAACTTGAAACATCCTTCTTTCTATTGTGTGCTTGGAAGTGGTGGTTTAGGATACTTTTAAAGTAGAATATATAGTCTTTTTTATGCAGCTCAATGGTACTTGCAAGCCTGCCATACAAGTGTTATCTGGACAAGTGCCCAGGGTCACATTATACAAAAACCACCACTCAAGATTTAAATACTGAAAGGACCTTCTTTTTTTAAAATTAGGTATATTCTTTATATACATTTCAAACATTTTCCACTTTCCTTGTTCCCCTGTACCCTGAAAATCCCATAAGCCATCTCCCCTTCCCCAATCAACCCTCCCCTGCTTCCCTGTCCTGGTATTCCTCTACACTAAGGCATCAAGTCTTTCCAGGACCAAGGGCCTATCCTCTGTTTGGAGTCTAACAAGACCATCCTCTGCTGCCAATGTGTCTGGAGGCATGGGTAACTCCATCTGTACTCTTTGGTTGATGGTTTTGTCTCTAGGAACTCTGGGAGTACTGGGTGACACATATTGTTGTTTCTCCTGTGGCACTGCAAACACCTTTAGCTCTTTGGATCCTTTCTCTAGCTCCTCCATTGGGAACCATGTGGTCAGTGCAATGGCTGGCTGAGAGTGCCCCCCTCTGCATTTGCCATGCACTAGGAGAGCTTCTCAGGTGACAGCTATATCCAGCTCCAATCAGCAAGCACTTGTGGGCACTCACAATAGCCCCTGAGTTTTGTAACTGTATATAGGATGCATCCATGGGTAGGGTAGTCTATGGATGATCTTTCTCTCAGACTCTGCTCAAACTTTTTTCTTTGTATCTCCTTTTGTGGGTATTTTCCCCCTTTCTACAAAGGACCCAAAGATCCATAATTTGTTATTCTTCATTCTTGGGCATCATTTGATAGGTGAATTGTGTCTTGGGTGTTCCAAACTTCAAGGTTAATATCCACTTATAAGTAAGTGCATACCATGAGTGTTCTTTTGTGATTGGTTTATCACACTCAGGATGATATTCTCCAGTTCCATCCATTTGTCTAAGAACTTTATGAATTAATTGTTTTTAATAGCTGAATAGTACTCCATTGTATGTATGTATATATATATATATATATATATATATATATATATACCATATTTTCTGTATCCATTCCTCCATTGAGGGACACTTGTGGGACACAATGAAAGCAGTGCTAAGAGAAAAACTCATAGCCCTGAGTGTCTCCAAGAAAAAACTGGAGAGAGCATACATTAGCAGCTTAATGGCACACCTGAAAGCTCTGGAACAGAAAGAATCTAACCACCCAAGAGGAGTAGAAGGCAGGAAATAATCAAATTTAGAGCTGAAACCAACCATGTAAAAACAAAAATAACCACACAAAGAATCAACAAAACTGGGAGCTTGTTCTTTGAGAAAATCAACAAAATAGATAAACCATTATCTAGACTAACCAGAGGGCACAGAGACAATATCCAAATTAACAAAATCAGAAATGAAAAGGGAGATATAACAATAGAAACTGAAGAAATTCAAAAATCATCATATCCTACTACAAAAGCCGATACTAAACACAACTGGAAAATCTGTAGGAAATGGACAATTTCCTAGACAGATACCAAATACCTAATTTATTTTTTTAATTTTTTTATTGGATATATTCCATATTTACAATTCATTTCCTTTTATCTGGTTCCCTACCCCCCAAAGGTCTCACATGCCCTTTTTCTTCCCCCTGCTCCCTCATCCACCCCTTCCCACTTCCCTGTTCTGGTATTCCCCTACACTGATACTTTCAAGCACCAGTGTCCACTCCTTTCTTCTTCTCAGACATCATTTGGTATGTGAATTGTGTCTTTGGTGTCCCATATCCACTTATCAGTGACTGCATACCATGGGTATTCTTTTGAGACTGGGTTACCTCACTTAGTATGATGTTCTCCAGCTCCATCCATTTCTCTAAGAATTTCATGAATTTATTGTTTCTAATGGCTGAATAGTATTCCATTGTGTATATATACTACATTTTATGTATCCATTCCTCCGTTGAGGGACATCTGGGTTCTTTCCAGCTTCTGCCTATTATATATAAGGCTGCTATGAACATAGTGGAGCATGTATCCCTATTGCATGCTGGGGAATCTTCTGGGTATATTCCCAGGAGTGGTATGGCCGGGTCCTCTGGAAGTATTATGTCCTGTTTTCTGAGGAAGCACCAGACTGATTTCCAGAGTGATTGTACCAGCTTGCAGTCACACCAGCAGTTGAGGAGTGTTCCTCTTTCTCCATATCCTCACCAACACCTGATGTCTCGTGAGTTTTTAATTCTGACTGGTGTGTGGTGAAATCTCAGGGTTGTTTTGATTTTCATTTCTCTAATGACTAATGGTGTTGAACATTTTTTAAGGTGTTTCTCAGCCATCAGAATTTCTTCAGGTGAAAACTCTTTGTTTAGCTCTGTACACCATTTGTGGATAGGGTTATTTGGTTTTCTGGGGTCTAACTCCATGAGTTCTTTGTATACCTTGGATATTAGCCCTCTGTCGAATGTGGAGTTGATGAAGATCTTTTCCCAAATTGTTGGTTACCGATTTGTCCTTTTGACAGTGTCTTTTGCCTTACAGAAATTTGTAATTTTATGAGGTCCCATTTGTCTATTCTTGCTCTTAGAGCATAAGCGATTGGTGTTCTGTTCATGAATTTTCCCCCTGAGGCAATGTCCTCAAGGGTCTTCCACAGTTTCTTTTCTATTAGTTTTAGTGTGTCTGGTTTTATGTGGAGGTACTTGATCCACTTGAAGTTGAGTTTAGTGCAAGGAAATAAGAGTGGATCAATTCTAATTCTTCTGCATGTTGACCTCCAGTTGAGCCAGCACCATTTGTTGAAAAGGCTATCTTTTTTCCACCGGATGGTTGTGGCTCCTTTATCAAAGATCACATACATGTGGACAACACTCTATTCAATGCTCATTTGGTCAAGGAAGAAATAAAGAAAAATATTAATAACTTTTTAGAATTTAATGAAATGAAACCACAACATACTCAAACTTATAGGACACAATGAAAACAGTGCTATGAGGAAAACTCATAACACTGAGTGCCTCCAAAAAGAAACTTGAGAGACAATACACTAGCAGGTTGACAGCACATTTGAGAGCTCTAGAGCAAAAAGGCAGAAATGCACCCAAGAGGAATAGAAGGCAGAAAATCATCCAACTCAGGGCTGAAATCAACCAAGTAGAAATAAAAGGAACTATACATAGAATCTAGCAAACCAAAAGGTGGTTCTTTGAGAAAATCAACAAGATAGATAAATCCTTAGCTAGACTACAAAGGGCACGGAGACAGGATCCATATCAACAAAATCAGAAGTGAAAAGGGAGTCATAAGAGCAGAACCCAAGAAATTAAAAAAAAAATCATCAGATCCTACTACAAAAGCCTACAGTCCTCAAAACTGGAAAATCTTGATGAAATGGACAATCTAGACAGATACCAGATACCAAAGTTAAACCAGTTCTCCACCCTCAATATGTTTCTCAACCCTGGGCTCTCAGTGATTTCTATATTTCTAAGAATGATAGGCCTGACAATGAGTATGTCTAACTTTCTGATAAAGTTGGTATTGCTTTGTGTCCTGCCTTTCAGAAACACTGTGATACCTTGGGGTCAATAAAAATATTCTAGAAAGAATTTTGTAGAAGCCTCCTAACTGTTTCCATAACCTCTACACGGTATCTCCAGCTCTGTACTTTATTTCACAGGCCTTGTTGCTTGTGTCAATTTGATAAATGTTGGAGAAAACAGAAGCATATCTGGTTGTCCTGCAGTCATATTCCCACTTCCTCTGTGTGTGCCTCCTGCTTTCTTTCACTGTCTGTCTTTCTTTTTGTACTTTTATCTCTTTGTTTTTTCTCTCTGTCTCTCTCTGTCATTCTCTCTCTCTCTCTCTCTCTCTCTCTCTCCCTCTCTCTCTCTGTGTGTATGTGTGTGTGTGTGTACAACTAGCCAAGATCTTCAGTGTAAATGACAGAAGAAATTTTCCAGTGGAAATCAAGAATTTCTCACAATTCTCATTTGCCATGCTTTTAATCTATTAATTTTATATAGAGTCTTCCTTAAGTCAAGAATTTCAACAGCTCAGTGAGGCACTATGGCCAAATTCCAAGGGCTCACCTGATTCCCCCCCCAATGCTGCCACAGTTGGACCAGTAGTAAATACCACTCTACCAAGACTTTTCAAGACTTTTATGTAGGTTCTTGGGAACTGAAGTCAGGTTTTCATTTTTGCAACTATTTTATTAAGTGAACCTTCTTTGTAGTTCCCATATCAAGAATTTGAATTACACAGGGCACTGGGCCCATAGTTGTCATATTAAATTCAAGAGACCTTGAACCAGTGAGTTCTCTGGAACACCTCCACAGCACAGCTGGAAGCTGCAACCAGACTTGCTGCTGTTACAGGCAGAGAGGTGTGGTGCACGAATCTAGACCTACTCGGGACCAGCCATCACTCAGGTAGAAAACCACCAGGCTCAGGCCAGGAGGGAGATTCAGGGGAAGATCAGAGGAACACCTCCATTGTGCGGCTGGGATCTCTGTGCCCCATGGTTCTCCCAGGCCCCTACACCAAAGGTCTCCATCTTGCACCCGAGTCACCAGCAGAGAGGTGCAGGTCACTAGTAGAGAGGGTTAGAGACATGGACTTAATTTGTTACTACCATCACTCTATCATCAGTGGCCAGTTACAGGGTGGCCCAGCGGGACATCTCCACGGCCACCGGGCATTGTACCAACTCGGGTGGGAAACGACTACTCTGAGGTCCTCTTACAACTCACAGCAGCAGTCTCCATCTTGCTGCCTGTTCATCAGTAGAGATCCAACAGGCAGGCCCAGCCTCACAGGAGGTTCAAACACCAGTCAGGGACAAGGTCAACTAACGCCAGAGATAACCAGATGGCAAATGGCAATTGTAGGAACGATGCTAACAGAAATCAAGGCAGCATGCCAGCATCCGAACCCAGTTCACCAACAACAAGAAGTCCTGGATCCCCCAACACACCAGAAAAAGAAGACTTGGATCTAAAATCACTGGTCAAGATGCTGATAGCTTAACACATGGATAAATTCTTTAAAGAAATAAAGGAGAAAATGGGTCAAAAGGTAGAGGCCCTTACAAGGCAAATGCAAAAAACACTTATAGAAATTCAGGAGAAAATGGATCAAAAAATGGAAGGCAATAAGGAGGAAACACAAAAATCACTTAAAGAAACACAAGAGAACGTGGGCCAACAAGTAGAAGTTATAAAAGAGGAAACACAAAAATCCCTTAAAGAAATACATGAAAACACAAACAAGCAAAAGAAAGATCTGAGCAAAACCATCCAGGATCTAAAATCAGAAGTAGAAAGAACTAAGAAATCACAAAGTGAGACAACTTTAGAGATAGAAAACCTTGAGAATAAATCAGGGGCAATAGATGCAAATATCAACAATACAATACAAGAGATAGAAGAATCTCAGATGCCGAAGATACCATAGGAACCATGGATTCAACAGGCAAAGAATATGCTAATTGCAAAAAGCTTGTAACCAAAAAAATTCACGAAATCCAAGACACAATGAGAAAACCAAACCTAAGGATTATAGGTATAGATGAGAGGGAAGATTTGCAATTTAAGGGACAGCAAATATCTTCTACAAAATTATGGAAGAAAACTTCCCCAACCTAAAGCGAGAGATGCCCATGAATATATAAGAAGCCCACAGAACTCCAAACAGACTGGATCAGAACAGAAATACCACCTGTCACATAATAATCAAAACCCCAAATGTACTAAACAAAGAAATTATATTAAGGACAATAAGAGAAAAAGGCCAAGTAACATATAAAGGAAGACCTATTAGAATTACAGCAGACTTCTCACCTGAGACCATGAAAGCTAGAAGATCCTGGGAAGATATCATGCAGACTCTAAGAGAACACAAATTTCAGCCAAAACGACTATGACCAGCAAAGCTCTCAATCGCCATAGATGGAGAAACCAAGGTATTTCATGACAAAATGTGCACGATATCTTTCCACAAACCCATCACTACAAAAGATAATAGGGGGAAAACACCAACACAAGGAGGGAAATTACACCCAGGACGAAGCAAGATAGAATCCTCCTCTCATCAAATCCAAAAGAAGATAACTTCTCAAATATAAAAAATAATTTCAAAAATGTCGGGAGGTAATAATTACTATTCCTTAATATCTCTTAACATCAATGAACTCAATGCCCCAATAAAAAGACATAGACTAACAGACTTGATACTGAAACAGAACCCTACATTTTGCTGCATAAAGGAAACACATCTGAATGTCAAAGACAAACAATACCTTAGAGTAAAGGCTGCAAGATAATTTTACAAGCAAATGGTCTCAGGAAACAAGCTAGAGTAGTCATTCTAATATCAGATAAAATTGACTTTCAATCTAAAATCATCAAAAGAGACCCAGAAGGTCACTTCTTGCTGGTCAAAGGGAAAATCCACCAAGAAGAACTCTCAATACTGAACATCTATGCTCCAAATGCAAGGGCACCATCATTCGTAAAAGAAATTTTACTAAAGTTTAAGCACACATTGCACCTAATACAATAATTGTCGGTGACTTCAACACCCCACTCTCCTCAACTGACTGATCAGGAAAGCAGAAACTAAATAGGGACACAGTGAACCTAATTGAAGCTTTGGACCAATTGGATATATATATATAAACCCCAAATGTACTAAACAAAGAAATTATATTAAGGACAATAAGAGAAAAAGGCCAAGTAACATATAAAGGAAGACCTATTAGAATTACAGCAGACTTCTCACCTGAGACCATGAAAGCTAGAAGATCCTGGGCAGATATCATGCAGACTCTAAGAGAACACAAATTTCAGCCAAAACGACTATGACCAGCAAAGCTCTCAATCGCCATAGATGGAGAAACCAAGGTATTCCATGACAAAATGTGCACGATATCTTTCCACAAACCCATCACTACAAAAGATAATAGGGGGAAAACACCAACACAAGGAGGGAAATTACACCCAGGACGAAGCAAGTTAGAATCCTCCTCTCATCAAATCCAAAAGAAGATAACCTCTCAAATATAAAAAAAATAATTTCAAAAATGTCGGGAGGTAATAATTACTATTCCTTAATATCTCTTAACATCAATGAACTCAATGCCCCAATAAAAAGACATAGACTAACAGACTGGATACTGAAACAGAACCCTACATTTTGCTGCATAAAGGAAACACATCTGAATGTCAAAGACAAACATTACCTTAGAGTTAAAGGCTGCAAGACAATTTTACAAGCAAATGGTCTCAGGAAACAAGCTAGAGTAGTCATTCTAATATCAGATAAAATTGACTTTCAATCTGAAATCATCAAAAGAGACCCAGAAGGTCACTTCTTGCTGGTCAAAGGGAAAATCCACCAAGAAGAACTCTCAATACTGAACATCTATGCTCCAAATGCAAGGGCACCATCATTCGTAAAAGAAATTTTACTAAAGTTTAAGCACACATTGCACCTAATACAATAATTGTCGGTGACTTCAACACCCCACTCTCCTCAACTGACTGATCAGGAAAGCAGAAACTAAATAGGGACACAGTGAACCTAATTGAAGCTTTGGACCAATTGGATATAACATATATATATATATATATATATATATATATATATATATATATATATATCAACAAAACCAAGAGCTGATTCTTTGAGAAAATCAACAAGATAGATAAACCCTTAGCCAGACTAACCAAAGGGCACAGAGACAGTATCCAAATTAATAAAATTAGAAATGAAAAGGGGGATATAACAATAGAGAATGAGGAAATTCAAAAAATCATCAGATCCTAATACAAAAGCCAATAATCAACACAACTGGATAATATGCAGGGAATGGACAATTTCCTAGACAGATACCAAATACCAATATTAAATCAAGATCAATTAGATCAGCTAAACAGCCCCATAACCCCTTGAGAAATAGAAGGGATTATAGAAAGTCTTCCAACTAAAAAAAAGTACGGGACCAGATGGTTTTAGTGCAGAATTCTATCAAACCTTCTAAGAAGACCTAACACCAATACTCTTCAAACTATTCCACAAAATAGAAACAGAAGGGATACTGCACAACTTGTTCTATGAAGCCACAATTATGCTAATACCAAAACCACACAAAGAACCTACAAAGAAAGAAAACTACAGGCCAATTACCCTTATGAATATTGATGAAAAAATACTAAATACAATTCTTGCCAACAGAATCCAAGAACACATCAAAGAGATCATTCACCATGATCAAGTAGATGTCATCGCAGGGATGCAAGGATGGTTCAATATATGGAAATCTTCCAATGTAATCCACTACATAAATAAATTAAAAGAAAAAAATCACATGGTCATCTCATTAGATGCTGAAAAATCTTTTGACAAAATTCAGCATCCTTTCATGCTAAAAAGTCTTGGAAAGATCAGGAATTCAAGGCCCATACCTAAATATAGTAAAAGCAATATACAGCACACCAGTAGCCAACATCAAAACAAATGGAAACTTGAAGCAATCCCACTAAAATCGCGCACTAGACAAGGCTGCCCTCTCTCTCCATATCTTTTCAATATAGTACTTGAATTTCTAGTGAGAGCTATTAGACAACATAAAAAAGTCAAAGGGATACAAATTGGAAAGGAAGAAATCAAACTACTACTATTTGCAGATGACATGATAGTGTATTTAAGCGACCCAAGAAACTCCATCAGAGAACTCCTACAGCTGATAAACAACCTCAGCACAGTAGCCTGGTTATAAAATCAACTCAAGCAAATCGGTAGCCTTCCTGTACTCAAAGGAGAAGGAGGTTGAGAAAAAAGTTAGGGAAATAACACCCTTCACAATAGCCACAAACAATACAAAGTATTTTGGTGTGACTCTTACCAAACAAGTGAAAGATCTATATGACAGGAACTTCAAGGCCTTGAAGAAAGAAATCGAAGAAGACTTCAGGAAATTGAAAAATATTTCATGATCTTGGATTGGGAGGATCAATATAGTAAAAACGGCCATCTTGCCAAAAGCAATCTAAAGATTCAATGCAATCCCCATCTAAATCCCAACATCAATTCTTCATAATTCTAGAAAGAGCAACTCTCAAATTCATCTGGAATAACAAAAAACCTAGGACACCTAAAACTATTGTCAACAATAAAAGGACTTCTGTGGGAATCAATATCCCTACCTCATGCAGTACTACAGAGTAATTGTGTTAAAAACTGCATGGTATTGGTACAGCAACAGGGAAGTAGATCAGTGGAATAGAATTGAAGACCCAGAAATGAAGCCACAGACTTATGGTCACTTGATCTTTGATAAAGGAGCTACAAGCATCCTTTATCAACTCAAGCAAATCGGTAGCCTTCCTGTACTCAAAGGAGAAGGAGGTTGAGAAAAAAGTTAGGGAAATAACACCCTTCACAATAGCCACAAACAATACAAAGTATTTTGGTGTGACTCTAACCAAATGGTGCTTGTTCACCTGGAGGTCAACATGCAGAAGAATACAAATTGACCCCCACTTATCTCCTTGTACTAAGATCAACTCCAAGTGGATCAAAGACCTCCACATAAATCCTGATACACTGAAATTAATAGAAAAGAAACTGGGGAAGACCCTGGAGGACATGGGCACAGGGGGAAAGTTTCTGAACAGAACACCAATAGCTTATGCTCTAAGATCAAGAATTGACAAATGGGACCTCATAAAATTACGAAGTTTCTGTAAGGCAAAGGATACGGTCAGAAGGACAAAACAGCCATCAACAATTTGGGAAAAGATCTTCACCAACCTTACATCCAACAGGGGGGCTAATATCCAATATATAGAAAGAACTCAAGAAATTAGACCCCAATGAACCAAATAACCCTATCAAAAATGGGGTACAGAGCTAAACAAAGAATTTTCACCAGAAGAAATTCGGATGGCCAAGAAACACCTTAAGATATGTTCAACATCATTAGTCATCAGAGAAATGCAAATCAAAACAACCTTGAGATTCCACCTCACACCTATTAGAATGGTTAAGATTAAAAACTCAAGAGATAACAGGTGCATGTCGAGGATGTGGAGAAAGAGAAACATTCCTACACTGTTGGTGGGACTGCAAGATGGTACAACTGCTCTGGAAATCAGTCTGGTGATTCCTCAGAAAATTGGTCATGACACTTCCAGAGGACCCTGTCATAACACTCCTGGGCATATACCCAGAGGATGTCCCTGCATACAATAAAGACACATGCTCCACTATGTTCTTAGCAGCCTTATTTATAATTGCCAGAAGTTGGAAGGAGCCCAGATGTCCCTCAAAGGAAGAATGGATACAGAAAATGTGGTATATTTATACAATGGAATACTACTCAGCAATTAAAAATAATGAATTCATGCAATTTGTAGAAAAATGGTTGGATCTGGAAAAATATCATCCTAAGTGAGTTAACCCAACCACAAAAGAATACACATGAAATGCAATCACTGATAAGTGGATATTAACGAGCCCAGAAGCTCTGAATACTCAAGGCACAATTAGCAAGTCAAAAGATTCCCAAGAAGGAGGAAGGAGAGGACCCTGGTCCTGAAAGGACTGGATCCAGTATTGTAGGAGAGTACCAGAATAGAGCAGAGAAATGGTGGGGTGGTGATTGGGGAATAGGCGGGGGTGGGGGTAGGGGGTGGAAGACGACACATGGGGCATATTGTGTGGATGGAACTGGGAAAGGGGAAAGCATTCACAATGTAAACAAAGAATATAGAAAAGAAAAAAACTCCAATTGTACAGAATCAGACATTGCAAAGATATACAAGACAGCTGTAATCAAGTCATGTGTAGAAGCAGCAAGACACACTACATGGACAAAGTTGTTCTACACTGATTACCTACTAACTTCATGCTTCTAAATGAGCAAATATTTTCTGAGATGATCTGTCACATGAAACCAAGACCTAAAACATATAGTGTTTGAAATTTTTAATGAATATTACATAAATTGTATACTATAATATATATTTGCATATATATTTGTATATATATATATTTGCATATATATATATATTTGTATATATATACATAGAAATAAGAATAGGTATAGTTATAAGCATAGGCATTTGTATATATGTATATATTTAAGACAACATCTCAAGGTGCCTCATAAATATGTTTATTTTAGCTCAAAAGTAAGGAAATCCAGGAAACAATCCACAGAACTCAAGAAGATTAACAAACCCAAGGGTCCAAGTCAGAATGCTTCAATCCCACTTTCAACAGTGAAGAAAGCATGGGACAGAAAGGAGGGAACAGAATGGGAGACCTAAGCTGCAGATACAATGGAAAGGAAGAAAAGGAGAACATGATAAGGTATTGGGAGGACCAAGAGTGAAGCCTTGAGGACCAGAAGAATGAATGGAAATATGTAACCATTGGAGATGGGAGGTGGGGGACCCACAAGAATGTACTAAAGACTTGGGATGTAAGAGAATCTCAAGACTTAAAGGGAGAGAACTTAGATGAAATGCCCAACAGTGGGGAGAGAGAACTCTTAGAATCAACCTCCAGTAGAGACAGGGCATCAAGTGGAGGGATGAAATTGACATTCCTCAGACAAAGGTTCTGACCCAGAATTTTTCCTATCTAAATGAACGCGAGGGACAAAAATGGAGAAGAGACTGAGGGAAAGAAGTCCCATTGACCAGTCCATGTTGTGACCCATCTCAAGGGGAGTCCCCAAGGCCTGACACTATTAAGGATGCTATGATATACTTATGGCCAGGAGTGGAGCATGGCTACCTTCCAAGGGGTCCAAGAGGGAGCTGACTGAGACAGTAGATTCTTATACCCAACTAATGGACTGAAGTCAGAGAGCCCTGTCTTTGAATTAGGGAAAGGCTAGAAGAAGTTGAGGAGGCAACTCTAAAGGAAGGCAAGCAGCCTCAACAAACCTGCACTCTGAGATCTTTCAGACATTGAGTCACAAACCAGACTGCATACATTAGCTGGCCTGAGGGTCTAAACCCATAACAGCAGAGACTGCCAGGTCTGCCCTCAGTAAGAGAAGATGCACATAACCCTTTAGAGACTTGAAACTCTAGGAAATCGGGAAGTCTAGTGGGGTGTGGGAAGTATAGCAAAGGTGGGAACATTCTTAAAGGTAATAATAAATAAGAATTGTTATTGATGCAATTAGAGAAATAGCACTGAGATTACACACTTTTAGACTTCAACTTTCATGACTCAGTTCAGGATGCTCATAAATATCTGTAACTAGTACTCCATGAAATCTGATACCTTTTCTGGCTACAAGGGTACGACACACACACATACACACACACAGAGAGAGAGAGAGAGAGAGAGAGAGAGAGAGAGAGAGAGAGAGCCACGCACAGACACACACACACAGACATACACACACAGACACACACAGAGAGATACACACACACCACACTAAAAAAGAGAGGGGGGATGGCCAGAGAAGGTGTGGGATAGAATACAGAGAGAGTACATGCAGGGAGAGAGAGAGAAAAAAAACACAGACAGAGAAAGAGGCAGAGATAGATCAGAACTGCATCTCATGAAAGAGTGCTGCCTATATTCAGAATATCACTTCATAACTACATAAATCTAATCTAAAATTCTAACATGCTCAGATGCTTGTTTTCCAGATGATTTTATGCTTGCCAAGTTGTCACTAAATATAACTATTACAGTCATGACAATGGCATATTTGATATTGCATGCTGAGGGAGCTGAAGTGTAGACTTTCTAATCAAATTGGGGTTTAAGCAACTATCTGTCTTTTGTAACTGTCACTATATGACCTAGGTGTTCTGATAGTTGTATGTCCCCCATTCAAAAAACCATGGCCAGAGGAATAGAACCTATCACAGTTTGGTTGAGAGATAGCTGAATTAGAAAACTTCATGCACATTTCTTTCTCTGAGAAAGAATTTGTATTCTATTCATCTCCAATTCCTGTGAGATCTCGAATGACTGACATAGAAGTTCTTTCAATCCATCAGTTAACATCACACATAGAGAGAGCAGCATACTGAAAAACATAATTTGCAAGAAATGCTATTATAAATGAACTTTCCAGTGTGTCAATGTTTTTTTACTTAAGCAATTATCTTAAGAAGATAATGAGGCAATGCAGAGCTACTGTCCTCATTTCATTCTGTAGCATACTTGTAGAACTTGTTGTTCTCTGCTATAGTCTGGGATCATGTTAATTTGTGATGTGAGCAAAATGTCAGATAAGACATCACATATACATAACTCTTAGTGGCTCAGCTTCCATTCAAGAACATATACTTCCATTCAAATATTTGCAATAAGAATAGCAACACTGTGGTGTATCTATGAGTCCTCACAATAGGCCATTGCAGTATCTGTGTGTTTCTGTGCATGTGTTTGTGTGTTTGTTTGCATTTGCATAGCAATGCACATGTTTTCATGTTATATATGAATGACAGAGGACAACTTAAATGGATTTCTCCAGATTGAACAACTTAGTTTTTATTTTCTAACAGAATCACACTTCCTAGAACTTATCAAGAAGACTAGGCTGAATGATCATTGATATCCAGAGATCTTCTTGTATCTACCTACAATAGTAGGCATTGTCAATATGTGTAGCACTTCAGGTTTGTGGAGTTGACTCAAATCTTCATGCCTACACATCAAGTCCTTTACCTACTGATACATTTATCCAACCCTAGACCATTATTATTGTAATATAAATGGCTGGTTTGCACAGCAGTTTGGAAACCTATTTCAGTTTCAGGAAAAAACATAAAAACAGTGGTTCCAGATCTGAATTTTAAATATGTGTTTTGTAGAGAATAAGGGTCACCCTCAGTCTTATGACAAAATTCTGATTGCAGTAAGTGTGCTGATATCTCAGCATAAGAATAGGAGGCCGAAGAGTATTTGGATGTAGGGACAGATGTCCCGACTGTAGAGGCCTGAGAAGTGAACTGGGTTTAACTAGAACTCAGAGTGATTTTTGGAACTTCATGCATATATATGGTTGAGAAAAAATATACATATATGTAAACACACACACACACATATATATACACATATGCACATGTACATGCATGCACACACATACACACATACACATACACATATACATCCATATATTTGTGATATGTGTAGGTATATATATATATATATATATATATATATATATATATTCTCACATAGCCTTTTTAATGAATTATAGAGTAATTAACCTGTCTAGGAATCCAGGCATCTTTATAGCCAATGAATACTATTTCTGAAACTTTCAGTTAAGATTCTGGCTCTTGCATTATCCTGTTATTTTGTTTTGTTTTGTATTGTTTTGTTTTGTTTTTTGTTATTCTTTAAGTCAGGTTAGTTTTACCTGAGTGTACTTGACATTACAGTGATTCATTTTTTATCAAAATTGTGTGTTGAGACAGAGCCCTAAGACCGGCCACCATAAAATAAAGACACAAGCTCCCCTATGTTCATAGCAGTCTTATTTATAATAGCCAGAAGCTGGAAAGAACCCAGATGTCCCTCAAAGGAGGAATGGGTACAGAAAATGTGGTATATTTATACAATGGAATACTATTCAGCAATTAAAAATAATGAATTCATGCAATTTGTAGAAAAATGGTTGGATCTGGAAAATATCATCATAAGTGAGTTAACCCAATCACAAAAGAATACACATGAATTGCAATCACTGGTAAGTGGATATTAATGAGCCCAGAATGTCTGAATACTCAAGGAACAATTAGCTAAGCAAAAGATTCCCAAGAAAAAGAATGGAGAGGACCTTCTTCTGGAAAAGACTAAATCCAGTTTTGTAGGAGAGTACCAGAACAGAGAAATGGTGGGGGGGGGCGGGTGATTGGGGAAAGGGTTGGGGGGGAGAGGAGCTATGGGACATATGGTGAGTGGGGAACTGGGAAAGGGGAAAGCCTTTGGAATGTAAACAAAGAATATAGAAAATAAAAAAAAATCTCAGATGCTGAAGATACCATAGGAAACATGGACTCAACAGTCAAAGAAAATGCAAAATTCAAAAAGCTTGTAACCCAAAACATCCATGAAATCCAGGACACAATGAGATGACCAAACCTAAGGATTATAGGTATAGATGAGAGGTAAGATTTACAACTTAAAGGACCAGCAAATATCTTCTACAAAATTATGGATGAAAACTTCCCCAATCTAAAGAGAGAGATTCCCATGACTATACAAGAAGCCTACAGAACTCCAAACAGACTGAACCGGAACAGAAATACCTTCTTTCACATAATATTCAAAACACCAAATGTTCTAAAGAAAGAAAGAATATTAAAGGCAGGAAGAGAAAAAGGCCAAGAAACATATAAAGGAAGACCTATCAGAATTACACCAGACTTCTCACCAGAGACCATGAAAGCTAGAAAATCCTGGGCAGATATCATGCAAACTCTAAGAGAACACAAATTTCAGCCAAAACTACTATACCCAGCAAAACTCAATCAACATAGATGGGAAAACCAAGGTATTCCATGACAAAACCAAATTTGCATGATATCTTTCCACAAACCCAGCCCTACAAAGGATAATAGGGGAAAAACACCAACCAACTGAAGAGCTAACTTGGCTGGGGACCGGCTTGCTGGGCTTGCAGCGAGACCACCATGTTGCCTCGGGACACCATGGACTGCTGACAACTGGGGTCAGGTGCATGGACTGAGATCTCGCCCGGAATCCACTACCCTGTCAGGCACTTTCCTGAGCCCAGAGTCAGAGCAGGTCGCCTAGAGGAGGTCTGTTCACCTACAGCTTGGCTGCTGTTGCCAACCACTGGGGACCGGCTTGCCTGGCTTGCAGCAAGGCCACCATCTTGCCTCTGGACACCTCGGACTGCTGACGGCTGGGGTCAGGTGCATGGACAGAGACCAAGCTTAGCATAGACTACCCCATCAGGCTCTTGCCGGTGCCCAGAGACAGAGGAGATGGACGGGAGATCTGGGCACCTACAGCTTGGCACAGTTGTTGCTGACCATTGGGGTCCAGCTCTCTGGGCTTGTAGCGAGGCCATCATCTTGCCTCAGGTCACTGCAGACGACTGGCGGCTGGGGTCAGGAGCACTAATGCCATCTACTACAGCAGCACCAAAGGCCAGGCTCACAGGAGCATCAAACACCAACCACTAAGTGCAAGACCAACTAAATCCAGAGATAAATAGATGGCAAAAGGCAAACATAGGAATGTTACTAACAGAAATCAAGGCAATATGGCACCATCTGAACCCAGGTCGCCAACCACAGCAAGTCCTGGATACCCCAACACACCAGAAAAACAAGAGTTGAATATAAAAGCACTGGTCATGATGTTGTTAGAGGAACACAAAAAAGACATAAACAAATCTCTTAAAGAAATGCAGGGGAACATCAACAGTGTAGAAGCTCTTACAATGCAAACACAAAAATCACTTAAAGAACTCCAGGAGAATATGGATCAACAGACATAAGCCAATAAGGAGGAAATGAAAAAGTCACTTAAAGAAATGCAGGAGAATTGAGTCAACAGGCAAAAAAAGCACAGGACCAGATGGTTTTAGTGCAGAATTCTATCAGACCTTCAAAGAAGACCTAATACCAATACTATTCAAACTATTCCACAAAATAGAAACAAAAGGAACACTGCTCAACTCATTCTATGAAGCCAAGCCATAATTACCCTGATGACCGAACCACACAAAGACCAAACTAAGAAAGAGAACATCAGACCAATCTCCCTTATGAACATCAATGCAAAAATACTCAATAAAATTCTTGCCAACCACTGATAAGTGGATTTTTTTTTTTTTTTTTTTTTTTGGTTTTTCGAGAAAGGGTTTCTCTGTGTAGCCCTGGCTGTCCTGGAAATCACTCTGTAGACCAGGCTGGCTTCGAAATCAGAAATCCGCCTGCCTCTGCCTCCCAAGTGCTGGGATTAAAGGTGTGTGCCACCACCACCCAGCTAAAACAAGGTGGGACAAGTTCCTTTTTTGTTGTTGTTGGTTTTCCGAGACAGGGTTTCTCTGTGTAGTCCTGGTTGTACTGGAACTCACTCTGTAGACCAGGCTGGCCTCGAACTCAGAAATCTGCCTGCCTCTGCCTCCCAAGTGCTGGGATTACAGGCCTGGCCCCACATCCAACAGGGGGCTAATATCCAATATATACAAAGAACACAAGAAATTAGACTGCAAAGAACCAAATAACCCTATCAAAAAATGGGGTACAGAGCTAAACAAAGAATTTTCACCAGAAGAAATTTGGATGGTCAAGAAACACCTTAAGAGATGTTCAACATCATTAGTCATCAGGGAAATGCAAATCAAAACAACCCTGAGATTCCACCTCACACCAGTCAGAATGGCTAAGATTAAAAACTCAAGAGACAACAAGTGCTGGCAAGGATGTGGAGAAAGAGGAACACTCCTCCACTGTTGGTGGAATTGCAAAATGGTAAAACCGCTCTGGAAATCAGTTTGGCAGTTTCTCAGAAAATTGGGCATTCCACTTCCAGAGGACCCTGGCATACCACTCCTGGGCATATACCCAGAGGATTCCCCTGCATACAATAAAGACACATGCTCCACTATGTTTATAACAGCCTTGTTTATAATAGCCAGAAATTGGAAGGAGCCCAAATATCCCTCAAAGGAGGAATGGATACAGAAAATGTGGTATATTTATACAATGGAATACTACTCAGCAATTAAAAATAATGAATTCATGCAATTTGTAGGTAAATGGTTAGACCTGGAAAATATCATCCTGAGTGAGTTAACCCTATCACAAAAGAATACACATGAAATGCAATCACTGATAAGTAGATATTAATGAGCCCAGAAGCCCTAACACTCAAGGCACAATTAGCAAGTCAAATGATTCCCAAGAAGAAGAAAGGAGAGGACCCTGGGCCTGTAAAGATTGGATCCAGTTTTGTAGACCCAGAACAGAGAAACTGTGGGGGGAGGGAGAATGATTGGGGAATAGTTGGGGGGAGAGGAATTATGGGACATATGGTGGGGGGGGGAACTGGGAAAGGGGAAAGCCTTTGGTATGTAAACATAGAATATAGATAATAAAAATTAAAAAAAAAAATCTTGCCAACTGAATCCAAGAACACATCAAAATGTTCATTCACCATGATCAAGTTGGCTTCATCCCAGGGATATAGGGATGGTTCAATATATGGAAATCCATCAACGTAATCGACTACATAAACAAACTCAAAGAAAAAAAAATCCATGGTCATCTCATTGGATGCTGAAAAAGCATTTGAGAAAATTCAGTATCCTTTCATGCTAAAAGTCTTGGAAAGAACAGGAATTCAAGGCACATACCCAAACATAGAAAAAGCAATTACAGCAGACCAATAACCAACATAAAGGTAAATGGAGAGAAACTTGAAGCAATCCCACTAAAATCAGGGACTAGACAAGGCTGCTACCTCTCACCATATCTCTTCAATATAGTACTTGATGTACTAGCTAGAGCAATTCGACAACATAAGGAAGTCAAAGGGAAAGCAGGGCGGTGGTGGTGCACGCCTGTAATCCCAGAACTTGTGAGGCAGAGGCAGGTGGATTTCAGAATTCGAAGCCAGCCTGGTCTACAGAGTGAGTTTCAGGACAGCCAAGGCTACATAGAGAAACCCTGTCTCAAAAAACCAAAAAAAATAAATAAATAAAAATAAAAATAAATAAATAAATAAATAAATAAATAAATAAAAATAAAAAAAGGAAGTCAAAGGGATACAAATCAGAAAGGAAGAAGTCTATCACTATTCGCAGATAATATGATAGTATACTTAAGAGACCCAAAAACTCCACCAGTGAACTCCTAAAGCTGATAAACAACTTCAGCAAAGTGGCTGGTTATGGAATCAACTCAAGCAAATAAGTAGCCTTCCTATACTCAAAGGATAAGCAGGATGAGAAAGAAATTAGGGAAATGACACCCTTCACAATAGCCACAACCAATATAAAGTATCTTGCTGTGACTCTAACCAAACAAGTGAAATATTTATATGACAAAAACTTCAGGTCTCTGAACAAGGAAATTGAAGAAGACCTCAGAAAATGGAAAAATCTTTCATTCTTGTGGGTTGGCAGGATCAATATAGTTAAAATGGCAATCTTTCCAAAAGCATTATTCAGATTCAATGCAATCTCCACCAAAATCCCAACTCAGTTCTTCATAGAGTTAAAAAGAGCAATTCTCAGCATATGGAATAACAAAAAAAACCCAGGATAGCTAAAACTGTCATCAACAGTAAAAAAAAAAAAAAAAAAAAAAAAAAAAAAAAACATCTGGGGGAATCAATATATCAATATCCCGGACCTCAAGCAATACTACAGAGCAGTAGTGTTAAAAAACTGCATGGTATTGGTAAAGGGACAGGGAGGCGGGTCAATGGAATAGGATCGAAGTCCCAGAATTGAACCCACACATTTATGGCCAATTGGTCTTCGACAAAGGAACTGAAAACATCCAGTGGAAAAAAGATAGCCTTTTTAACAAATGGTGCTAGCTCAACTGGAGATCAACATGCAGAAGAATGAGAATTGATCCACTCTTAGCTCCTTGCACTAAGCTCAACTCAAAGTGGATAAAGGACTGCCACATAAAACCAGACACACTAAAACTAATAGAAAAGGAACTGGGGAAGACCCTTGAGGACTTGGGCTCAGGGGGAAAATTCCAGAACAGAACACCAATTGTTTATGCTCTAAGATCAAGAATAGACAAATAGGACCTCATAAAATTACAAAGTTTCTGTAAGGCAAAAAACACTGTCAAAAGGACAAATCGGCAACCAACAAATTGGGAAAAGATCTTCACCAACCCTCCATCTGACAGAGGGTTAATTTCCAATGTATACAAAGAACTCAAGAATTAAGACCCCAGAAAACCAAATAACCTTATCCAAAAATGGGGTACAGAACTAAACAAAGATTTTTTTACCTGAAGAAATTTGGATGGCTGAGAAACACCTTAAAAACCCAGAAGCTCTAAATACTCAAGGCACAATTAGCAAGTCAAATGACTCTCAAGAAGAAAAAAAGGAGAGGACCCTGGGCCTGTAAAGATTGGATCCAGTATTGTAGACCCAGAACAGAGAAATCGTGGGGGGGGGAAGAGTGGGGAATAGCATGGGGGGAAGAGGAATTATGGGACATATGGTAGGGGGTAACTGGGAAATGGGAAAGCCTTTGGAATGTAAAAAAGAATATAGAAAATAAAAAAAATAAAAAAAATGTTCAACCTCATTAGTCATTAGAGAAATGCAAATCAAAACAACCCTGAGATTTCACCTCACACCAGTCAGAATGGCTAAGTTTAAAAACTCAGGAGACATCAGGTGTTGGCAAGGATGTCAAGAAAGAGGAACACTCCTCCACTGCTGGTGGGACTGCAAGCTAGTAAAACCTCTCTGAAAATCAGTCTGGCAGTTTCTCAGAAAAATGGGCATGATACTTCCAGACGACCCAGCCATTCCATTCCTGGGCATATACCCAGAAGATTCCCCAGCATGGATTAAAGATACATGCTCTACTATGTTCATAGCAGCCTTATTTATAATAGCCAGAACCTGGAATAACCCATATGTCCCTCAACAGAGGAATGGGTACAAAAATGTGGTATATATACACAATGGAGTACTATTCAGCCATTAGAATGAATGAATTTATGAAATTCTTAGAGAAATGGATGGAGATGGAGAACATCATACTAAGTGAGGTAACCCAGGCTCAAAAGAATACCCATGGTATGCAGTCACTGATAAGTGGATATTAGCCTAGACTCTTGGGACACCAAAGTCACAATCCACATATCAAATGATACCCGACAAGAAGGAAGGAGTGGACACTGGTGCTGGAAAGGATCAAAACATCAGCGTAGGGAATACCAGAACAGGGAAGTGGGAAGGGGTGGATGGAGGAACAGGGGGAGGGAAAAGGGCATGTGAGACCTTTGGGGGATGGGGAACCAGAAAAAGGGAAATGAAATGTAAGTATAGAATATATCCAATAAATAAATTTAATTAAGAAAAATAAATAAATAAATAAATAAATAAATAAATAAATAAATAAAAATTTCTAACTCACCAGGAGCCTAGGTAAAAAAAAAGAAAGAAAGAAAAGAAAAGAAAAGAAAAACACCAATCCAAGGAATGATACTATACCCCAGAAGAAGGAAGATAGAAACATCCTCTCATCAAACCCAAAAGAAGATAACCCCTCAAATATAAGAAATAATTTCAAAAATGTCAGGAAGCAATAATTACTATTACTTAATATCTCTTAACATCAATGGACTCAATTCCCCAATAAAAATACAGAGAATAACAGACTGGATAAGGAAACAGCACCCTACAATCAGCTGCATAGAGGAAACACATCTTAGTGTCAAAGACAAACACTACCTTAGAGTAAAAGGCTGGAAGACAATTTTTTAAGCAAATGGTCTCAGGAAACAAGCCGAGTAACCACTCTAATATCAGATAAAATTGACTTTTAACTTAAAGACCTCAAAAGAGACAAGGAAGGTCGCTTCTTGCTGGTCAAAGTGAAAATCAACTAAGAAGAACTCTCAATACTGAACATCTATGCTCCAAATGCAAGGGTACCCTCATTCGTGAAAAAAAAAAAAACTTTACTAAAACTTAAAGCACACATTGCACCTAACACAATAATTGTGGGTGACTTCAACACTCCACTATTCTCAATGGACCGATTAGGAAACCAGAAACTAATCAGGGACACAGTGAAACTAATTGAAACTTTGGACCAATTGGATTATATATATATATATATATATATATATATATATATATGTGTGTGTGTGTGTGTGTGTGTGTGTGTGTGTGTGTGTGTGTGTATACATATATATATACATATATATGTGTATATATATATATATATATATAATTATATATATATATATACATACATATATATAAACCTTTCATCCTAAAGGAAAGGAATATACATTTTCTCAGCACCACATGGTACCTTCTCCAAAATTGACCTTATAATTGGTCACAAGACAGATGTCAAGAAATACTAGATCGAACTAATCCCATGTCTCATATCAGATTGCTTTGAATTAAACATGATCTTCAATAGAAAGACAAACAACAGAAATCACACGTACACATGGAAAATGAACAATATTCTACTCAATGACACCTTGGTCAAGGAAGAAATAAAGTAAGAAATCAAAGACTTTTTAAAATTCAATGAAAATGAAGGTATAACCTACCCAAATCTATGGGACACAATGAAAGGAGTGCTAAGAGGAAAATTCATAGCCCTGAATGCCTCCAAAAAGAAACAGGAGAAAGAATACACTAGCTGCTTAATGGCACACCTGAAAGCCCAGGAACAAAAAGAAGCTAATTTACCCAGTAGGAGAAGAAGACAGGAAATCTTCAAACTAAGGGCTGAAATCGATCAAGTAGAAACAAAGGGAACCATACAAAGAATCAACAAAACCAGGATCTGGTTCTTTGAGAAAATAAGCAAGATAGATAAACCCTTAGCCAGACTAACCAAAAAGCACAGAGACAGTATTCAAATTAACAAAATTAGAAATAAAAAGGGGGATATAAGAAAAGAGACTGAGGAAATTCAAAAGATCATCAGATACTACTACAAAAGCCTATACTCAACAAAAGTAGAGAATTTGGAGGAAATGGATAATTTCTTAAACAGATAAAAAATGCCAAATTTAAATCAGGATCAATTAGATTAAATACAGTCACAAAACTCCTAGAGAAATAGAAGGGGTTATAGAAAGCCTCCCAACCAAAAAAAGTACAGGACCAGATGATTTTATTGCAGAATTCTGTCAGGCCTTCAAAGATGACCTAACATCAATACTCTTCAAACTATTTCACAAAATAGAAACAGAAGAAAGATTGCCCAACTCGTTCTATGAAGCCAGAATTACAATGATACCAAAACCACACAAAGATCCAAGAAAGAGAACTACAGGCCAATTTCCCTTATAAATATCAATACAAAAATACTAAATAAAATTCTCGTGAACTGAATCCAAGAGCACACTAAAATGATCATTCACCATGATCAAGTAGGCTTCATCCCAGGGATGCAGGAATGACTCAATATATGGAAATCCATCAATGTAATTGGCTACATAAACAAACTCAAAGAAAAAAAATCACATGGTCATCTCATTAGATGCAGAAAAATCATTCGACAAAATTCAGCATTATTTCATGCTAAAAGTTCTGGAAAGAAGAGGAATTCAAGGCCTATACCTAAGTATAGTAAAAGCAATATACAGCAAACCAGTAGCCAACATTAAAATAAATGGGGACAAATTGAAGCAATCCCAGTAAAATCAGGGACTAGATAAGTCTGCCCCCTCCATATCTTTTCAATATAGTACTTGAAGTTTTAGTGAGAGTAATTAGACAACACATGGAAGTCAATGGGATTCAAATTGGAAAAGAAGAAGTTAAAATGTCATCATTTGCAGATGACATTATAGTATACTTACGCAACCCAAAAAACTCCACCAGAGAACACCTAAAGCTGAAAAACAACTTCAGCAATGTGGCGGTTTATAAAATCCACTCAAGCAAATCGGTAGCCTTCCTGTACTCAAAGGACGAGCAGGCTGAGAATGAAGTTAGGGAAATAACACACTTCATAATAGCCACAAACAATATAAAGTATCTTGGTGTGACTTTAACCAAACAAGTGAAAGATCTGTATGATAGGAACTTCAAGTCCTTGAAGAAAGAAATTGAAGAAGACCTCAGAAGATGGAAAAATATTTCATGCTCTTGGATTGGCAGGATCAATATAGTAAAAATGGCCATCTTGCCAAGAGCAATCTACAGATTCAATGCAATCACCATCAAAATCCCAAATCAATTCTTCATAGATCTAGAATGAACAATTGTCAAATTCATTTGGAGTAACAAAAAATCCAGCATAGCTAAAACTAATCTCAACAATAAAAGGACTTCTGTGGGAATCAATATCCCTGACCTCAAGCAGTACTACAGAGCAATTGTGTTAAAAACTGCATGATATTGGTACAACAACAGGCAAGTAGATCAATGGAATGGGATCGAAGACCCAGAAATGAACCCACAGACTTATGTTCACTTGATCTTTGATAAAGGAGCCACAACCATCCAGTGGAAAAAAGATAGCCTTTTCAACAAATGGTGCCTTATTTATAATAGCCAGAAACTGGAAAGAACACAGATATCCCTCAATGCAGGAATGGATATAGAAAATGTCATACATTTATACAATGGAATACTACTCAGCAATTAAAAATAATGAATTCATGCAATTTGTAGGCAAATGATTGGTCCTCAAAAATATCATCCTAAGTGAGTTAACCCAATCACGAGAGAATACACATGAATTGCAGTCACTGATAAATGGATATTAATGAGCCCTGAAGCTCTGAATACTTAAGGAAAATTTAGCAAATCAACAGATTCTGAAGAAAAAAAAGGACTGGACCCTGGTCTGGAAAAGACTAGAACCAGTTTTGTAGAAGGGTACCAGAACAGAGAAGTGTTGGGCAGGTATGACTGGGGAATGGGCAGGGGTGGGGGGATGGGTGGTGTGGGGTGGGGGGGATGAGTACTTATGGACATATGGTAAGGGGGGAACTGGGAAAGTGGAAAACCTTTGGAATGTAAACAAAGAGTATAGAAAATAATAAAAATGTTTAAAAAAATAATTGTGTCTTGATGGGAAATTTAAAATATTCTGCTAATTTTTTTTTGTTTTTTGTTTTGTTTTGTTTTGTTTTGTTTTTTCGAGACAGGGTTTCTCTGTGTAGCTCTAGCTGTCCTGGAACTCACTCTGTAGATCGGGCTGGCCTCGAACTCAAAAATCTGCCTGCCTCTGCCTCCCAAGTGCTGGGATCACAGGCGTGTTCCACAACGCCCGGCAAATATTCTGCTTCTAAAGAACATTAAAATTTAAACCTAAGGAGACTGGAAAGAGGACTCAGTCCATAAAAGCTTTACCATGCAAGCACAATGACTGAAATTTAGATCCCCACAAACATATAATCCTAGCACTGGAGAAGTGGAGACTAGTGGAACTCTGAAGCTTACTGAGCAATCAACATAATCACATCAATGATCTCAAGCTCAGTTATGCTGCCTCAAAAATAATATGGATAGCAATAATTGCTAATTTCTAAGCCTCCATATAATCATGCACATTTATACACATATACATTTATGTGCATACAATGTGCACATATACATAAAATACACACAAACACATACACACAGAAGGTAAATACTCTTTCTAAGAAGTAGAATGAGTAATAATGTGAAATCAGTCTGAGTTACAAATGAATAGATTATCATCCACACCATATTTCCTATACAGATATCTATGTATCATCTAAATACATGTTTATTTCATACACTCCTAATTGTTAAACTTTTATAAAATAAAATAATGCAATCAGAAAAAAATAAAAGTTTTAAATTAATAATATCTAAACTCAGAGCACTTTAACTTATATAAAGTAAAATATAATTTCCATATTTCACAATGTTCAGATAAATAATTTGTCAAAAAATGAAAATGCAGAAACTGTGTTTTATACAAAGTATGGGATCAATGTGGTATACTCGCATCTCTGACCTAGGTCTTGCATTTTGCATAGGAAAAATGTAATTTGGTAACAAGTCAACTATTCTATATCTACATATATCACTATTCAACTGCATTTTGATCTAGTTACTGCTAGTCTCATCAGTATCAATGCAGCAAGGCAATTATTCATAACAAATGTTTGGATTATTGAGCTTGCAAATGTTTATGAACCAAAGTATTTATGAAATACTTTGAAATATTATGAAATAAATACTATGAAATATTATGAAATAAATACTTTCAAAGGCAATAAATTATATTAGATTTTAAGTATGTGTTATTTACATTCTGTATCTAACATTCTCTTACACTAACAAAATAAGGAGTAATGAGTAAAGTGACATGTATACACATGTGAATGAAAATTGTGGTATCAATATTGGGATGTTGCTCAATTGACAGAGATCTTGTGTAACATACATAAAGCTCAGGGATAAATTCTTAGGAATGCCTAAAATGAATATGGCAACACATGCTTTAAATTTCATCACTCAGTAATTTTAGGCAAGAAAATCTAAAGTTCAAAGTCATCTGCTTCTGATTTCTTGGGTTAGGTCATATTATATGGGCCACTATACTGATGTCAATGTATCAGGTGACCAAACATAAGGAATAAAACAATGTCTAACTGCATTGATTAAAGAAAAGAATATGCAGCATGATGGACAGATGATTGATACATAGATAGGTATTTGGGTAGATAAAATATGTAGGTATTATAGACAAATTATTGATAAACAGATGTTAGAAAGGAAAAGGAATCATAGATAGGTAGATGACAAATGGTAGACATTGATGATAGAAAAAAGTTATATAGATAGCCTACAGATAGATAAAATGACAGAGAATAGATC
Source organism: Apodemus agrarius (assembly GCA_964023405.1). Taxonomy (NCBI): domain Eukaryota; kingdom Metazoa; phylum Chordata; class Mammalia; order Rodentia; family Muridae; genus Apodemus; species Apodemus agrarius. Next base: position 86,764,169 of record OZ030017.1, on the reverse strand, counting down.
ACAAATGATACATTGACAGATTAAATAAACAATAAAAAGTTAAGAAAGAATAATTTATTAAGTAAAAATCAGGAAAAATGCCTACAGTCCTATTAAAAGGGATTTCAGTTTGCATTTTAATGAATGTATAAGTTGTGAGCAATTTTATTGAATGTGTATCATATGTGTATTCATATTCACAATTATTTTCTTTTTTGACTCTTCTTCCTTCTGACTGATCCACTAATAGTGTTCCTTAAACTTATAGAATCTCTGTGTGAGTGAGTGTGTGTATTTCTGTGTACGTTTGTGTGTTTATGTGTGTCTGTGTGGTGTACATATATGTTTATGTGAATCAGGTGTCAGGGAATGTGTGGGGTATGTGAGAGAGAGAGAGAGAGAGAGAGAGAGAGAGAGAGAGTGTGTGTGTGTGTGTGTGTGTGTGTGTAAAAGACTGTGAATTTCAAAAGACGGTATCACTAGTTAAGGCAGTTGTAATCCACTAACTTGGATGCTTATACCTCATGGAAGAGCAGCAGTCACTCATAATGGCTGAATCATCCCTTCCAAAACTATTTATAAATTTATTTGTTTGTTTGTTTGTTTGTTTGTTTTTACTTTACAGTTGTATGGATTTTTTAGTGCATGGGTATCTCTGCATGATGTGTGTGCTACATTCAGAGTGTCTAGAAAAGAATTGAGAGGCATTAGAACTGGATAGTTGTTAGAAGACACATGAGGGTTGTTAGTCAGTTCTGGTTCCTCCACAGGAAAAACTGTTCTTAACCAAATGAACCATGTCTCTGGCTGCTTTTTTTATTTTTTTAATTTTTTATTCTAAATAAGAGTCACATATTTATGGGATATAGTATGGCCTTCCAGTCACTGTGTATTATGAATTATGCACAATGTGTAATATGAAGATCCACTGTTATTAGCATAATTATTAACTTAAATGCTTGTGTCTTTATAGACTGTGTATTTTACATCTTCTCTAAATATTTTAATATACACAGGAAATACCTTCTTTTTTCCCCACTACTGTAAAATAGAACATCAGAATAGGTTCCTCTTTTCTAACTGTAAATTTGTACTGCGAGTTATCCTCATTTATTCTTCCTTCTGCTTTCTTGAAACCATACATTTTGTTTGTTTGTTTGTTTGTTTGTTTGATGGGGTCTCATGTAGCTGAACTTGAACAACTCATGCATGTGAGGATATCTTAGAATGCTTAATCTTCCTGCTTTTACTTCCTGTGAACTTGGAATTTCAATAACAGATTCACTATCACGTTTTTGCAGTACTAACAATTTATCCTAGGGCTTCATGCATGGAAGATAGGTTGTATTACTGATGCAATTCGGCTTTCTTTAAATATGTTCTTGTATCTTCCTAGTGTTTGTAATGCATGGGTTTTATTGGAGACTATGTAAGCTATTAAACTCAACATATCATTGAGAATCAAATGAAAATAAGGTCCATGCACATGTGTAAAAGGACATTAGAAAGCATAATTAAGGTTTCCCATTGCAGTTTTGTTTAGAGGGACCTTAAAGATAAAGATTTCTCACCTGACTACTTATGACTGGCATTCTGGCTGAGAAGCACCTAAAGAAATGTTCATCATCTTTAGTCATCAGGGAAAGGCAAATCAAAACGACCCTGAGATTTCACCTCACACCAGTCAGAATGGCTAAGATCAAAAACTCACAAGACAGCAGGTGCTGGCAAGAATCTGGAGAAAGAGGAATACTCTTCCACTGCTAGTTGGATTGCAAGCTGGTACAGCCACTCTGGAGATCAGTCGATGATTCCTCAGAAGACTGGGCATGATACTACTGGAGGACCCTGTTACACCACTCCTGGGCATATACACAGAGGATTCCCCAGCATGTAATAAGGACACATGCTCCATTATGTTCATAGCAGCCCTATTTATAATAGTTAGAAGCTGGAAGGAACCCAGATGTCTCTCAACAGAGGAATGGATACAAAAAATGTGGTATATTTACACAATGGAATACTACTCAGCTATTAAAAGCAATGAATTCATGAAATTCTTAGGCAAATGGGTGGAATTGGAAAATATGATCCTAAGCGAAGTAACTCAATCACAAAAGAACACACATGGTATGTAGTCACTGATATTAGTGATATTAGTGGATATTAGCCCACAAGTTTGGAATACCCAAGCCATAATTCACATATCAAGTGATGCCCAAGAAGAAGGAAGAACAAAGTATGGATACTCTTATCCTTCATATAGGGGGAACAAAATACTCACAGAAGGAGATACAGAGACAAAGGGTGGAGCATAGTCTGATGGTAAGACCATACAGAAACTACCCTACCTAATGATCCATCCCATATACAATTACAAAAATGCAGACACTATTATTGATGCACACAAGCATTTTCTGATTGGAGCCAGATATAACTGTCACATGGGAGGCTCTGCTAATGGATGACAAATACAGAGGGGAACACTCTCAGCCAGCCATTGAACTGAACACAGGTTCCCCAATGGGAGAGCTAAAGGAAGACCCCAAGACTGAAGGTTTTGCAGTGCCATAGGAGGAACAATAATGATATGAGCCACACAGTACTCCCAGAGCTCCCAGGAACCAAAATATCAACCAGATAGTACACATGATGTTACCCATGGCTCCAGATGCATAAGCAGCAGAGGATGACCTTGTTGGACATCAAAGGGAAGAGAGGCCCCTGGTTCTGGAAAGGCTTGATGCAACAGTGTAGGGGAATACAGGACAAGGAAGCAGGAGGGGGATGATTTTGGAACAGGGGGGAGGGCACATGGCTTATGAGACTTTGGGGGTCAGAACCAGGAAAAGGGAAATAATTTGAAATGGAAATAAAGAATTTATGTAGTTAAAAAGAATACAAGTATTCTAAATATCTCTTCTCCGTCATCACTTGTACTGGTTTATTTTATTTTCAACTTGATACAAAATAATGTCCACTGGAAGAAAACCTCAACAAAAGACATTCTAAGATAGGTCTACTGCCAATAATTTGATAGATTATCTTGAGTTATCATTTATAGTAAAGTGACCATTTCATTGAAGGGATTCCAGACACAGTAATGTTCTTGGTATATAAAAAATGAGCTGAACATGAAGCACTGAGCAAGTCAATAAACGTAATTCTTCTGTGGTTTCTCCTCAAGGTCCCCACCTTATGTTTCTGCCATGACTTGCCTTTTTAAAACACTATTATCTGAAATGAATGTTTCTCCCCATCATTTTACTCTTGGCCATGCTCTTTATCATAACAACAGAATGAAACTAGGACAATAGTGAACCAAGAGAGGTTTTTCCCTCTGCTTCAGAAAGTAGTGACTAAATGCTTTTTGTTATAGCATCAGACAGTTGTTATCAGGGAAATTCTCATCTGTAATGATCATCAAAGTAATTCAGAGTACACAAGATGCTGTATGAGCACCTTTGCTATCAGCTCCAAAGCAGGGAATGCATCAGATATTATTTTTGGTGTTACTACTACTACTACTACTACTACTACTACTACTATTATCAGTTTTACTGCTACTACTACTACTACTACTACTACTACTACTAGTTTTAAACAATACAAGTTTGTTTTCTGTTGCAGTATTTTGTGATAATTATATTGATTGATGATTTATTTCAACAAAAGTGTGATGCCAAACATAGTTTAGGTCATGAGTTAATATTGCCTTAAGATTATGGAGGTATAGAGTACATTATTTTGGGAAAATCAAGAAATGATAGTAGGAGTGAGAAGCTGGTCTGTCACATTTTTATCCCTCACACTGGAAACAGAGAGAAAACAGAAGTTCAAGGGTAAAAGTCCTTAAAACCTACCTATAGTTATGAGAATTCTTGAGGAAAACTCGGTCTTTTAAGATTCAATAACCTCCTTCAAGTTGCACCACCAACTGTGGAGTAACTGTTCAGATCTATGAGTCCACAGGGAACAGTCCATCCAAGGCACAGTGAACTTTGAGCTTGGTGATAGCAGCTGCTGTCTACCATAAAATAGTGTATTTAGTCACTGATTTCTGAAATAATTGATTTCCGATTTATGTTTTCAAGAAAACACAATGAATGATAGCTACCTAATAAAAATTCTCCCCATGTTTCTATTGAACAGAGAGAAGTGGAATGCCACTTCTTGTCTTCTTTTCTCCTTTCTATCAGAAAATGTCTGGACAATACCCAATTAAAGAAAAAAAATGTTTTATTTGGTTTAGCATCCCAGATTATAGTCCCTTATTGGGGAAGTCAAGGCTGCAGGGACATCCAGCAGCTAGCCTCATCTACAGAGACAAGAGAAAAGAGCAATGGCACAATGAATGGCTGTTTGTGATCAGCCCACTCATCATTCACCCAGGATTCCAGGCCATGAAATGGCCCATGCCACTTTTAGTGTAGCTCTTCACACTTTAATTAATCTAGTTAAGGCATTTCCTCAAAGGTGTACATTTATAGTCTAACTTAGTCTAAATGATTTCTCATTGAAACTTCTTATATAATTACTACAGTGTGTCAAGTCAACGATGATATTTAGCCATCCTGACCCATTCAGGTGACACTCTTTATTTGAGGAGCTGGAGTTATCTAATAATTTTGACAGTTTACTATCTTCTCTAATATCATCTTCCAGAAAATTCAAAAGTTACAACATACCATGAAGACCAAAGACTTTCAGATACTCTCTTTTCCAAACATGTACAAATTATAACTGACAGATGGTACTTAGCACTCAGGTCTATCTTAATACAATCCCAGAAATCTTTTCCTTGGGCATAGTTTGTTCTTTGTCCTTACCAAAATTCATGTTGTTTGATTTTCAGTTTAATTATATTGAAATGTGTTTGGACCACTAAGAAGCAATTATATCTGAGGTTCTCTCTTTAAGGGTGTGTTAATAACTTTCTACCAAGTTTAGATAAGGTCTTACTAAACTAAAATGTAATAAAACTACACTGGCTAGACCCCCCACTTGCCTAAATAAAATTCTAATTGTTTACCATGAATTAAATTAGTACAAAGCCTCCATAAAATGTCTCTGCCCTATCTAGGACTTCTTGACTTTCCACATCATAAATCAAAGTAAGCTCTTCCTCTTCATTAGTTATCTAGTCTCAGGTAAGTATACTAATAGAAAGAAGGAGGCAGAAAAGACATGATGGCAATATGTCCCTCCTTCCTTATCCTTTTGTATCTTATTCTCAAGCCCCACCCCATCTAAGTCTGAAGGGAGCATGTATGCATTTATCAACAGTTTGGAAAAAGTCCTTTCTTTCATGCAGTTGGCAGTCTTCCACTTTGATCCAACATCCAGGCATCTACCATCTGGCATAGAAATTACCTTTGCCATTTGAAGATCAAGTGAAAAGCTATTTAGTAAATGCTGATTACAAAGTTCAGGAATTAATGGCAAGCTGTGACTCATGGGACCTCATGCCACAACCATCATCATAATTAGAGTTAGCCTAGAAATCCCTTTCGTCCTCTGTATTAACAGATAGCATTTTAATCAGAAATTTGCAGTTCCATCTCATTATGAAGAAAAAAATCGCTCACAATGTTTTAATTGACCTTATTCTAATGTGATGTGTAATACACTCAGCAGGAACATCAGGAAATCTCAAAATAGAATAGTAAAACACCTCTTAAATATAAATTATATTTGAAATAACAAATTAGATTATTCACAGCATCCTCAAACAAATCACAGCCTGTTGAAATATATCTTTTACTTTCCAAACAAGCCAGAAGCCTAGACTGACATGCTGAATGCCTTATGAGTTCTACTTTGAAAGTCTACTTTGAAAGTCTACTTTGAATATATATATATATATATATATATATATATATATATATATATATATATATATATATATATATATATATATATATATATATCTTTCCTAAGAACCTGATCTTTTCTTAGCCTATCCAACTATTTTGCATAGATTTACCTCAGTTGGGTTCCATCCAATGCACTACAAAACTGAGCAAAGATGCAAGTATCTGTGCCTATAATACAAGAAGTAGGACTGTGGCATATACACATTATGGTACAAAAGAAGAGATCAGAGGAAAATCTGAAAGACCTGTATCAGTCCTCCATTTAGGTTCTGGGAATCCTATGTATTTTATTAGGCTTGGTGACAAGTATATGCATCTATGCAGCGATCTCACTTGATCAAGTTGACTTGAGAGATCTGTGATCAACTTAAAGACAGACCCTTGGTCACGTTTATAAACATATTGCACAGAAGAGTTCATTGAAGTTAGAAGATTCTACTCCATATCAAATAGCATCTAACATCAGCTCACACGTAAAGCCTTCTAACACTAAAACAGTGTCACCAGAGTGTCTTTGCTACTTCCTGGTGAGTTTGTCTGTTCTACAGCCATCATTGCTACTTCAGCTTCCTTCCTTCACTGCCATCCTTTACTAGGGGCTGCTAAACAGCACCTCTCCCAGAGTTCTCCAAGCTTTCAGCAACAGATTAGTACTGCATCCAGCCTTATGAATGAAGCAGTTACTGAGCCTTATAGACTGAGCAGTTTTCAGGCTCCACAGTGTGTCAACACTCATTATTTGATTTCCAGCCCCTGTAGTATAATCTAATGTAATAAAGTGCCTTTTATAATTTATTCAATTTTCTTCCTCTAGAGAGAACCAATTCACATATTGTCTGGTTTTATTTTTCTGAAAGATGGAAATGTAGAACTTAAAAGTGATTTTCCTTGGTGCACTAAATAATGTTTATTCTGAAACTGCCACAGATGAGCCTTGAATGTTTAGTTTGCTTTTTATTGCTGTGATAAATACTATGCCCAAAAATATCTCAAGGAGGAAGGGTTTATTTCACCTTATAGTTTACTGTTCCTCACAAGGTGAACTTAGAGGCAGAAACTCAAGGAAAAGCCCTGAAGGCAAGAGCTGATCCAGAGTCCATGAAGGAATGTCATTTAGTAACTCATAGCTATATTACCCTGCTTTTGTTTATTTTTATTTTTTTTAGTGTAGGCCCAATCAACTTGTAGGAACTATGCACTGTCCTGGGCCCTCCCCTGTCAATCATTAAGGAAAATAGTGACCATAGTCCAACCTGTTACAGAAAGTTCCTCAGGTGGCATTTTTCTCATGCCAGATTAAATCATAAACAAAGTTAACAAAACAAACAAATGAATTAACCATCACAACAACTATTATTGAGTTGAACAAAGATTGCCAAGGGAAAGAGAAGAAGCTTAGACATGGGAAAAACCTTGGATGGGAAAAAAACTGGCTCCAGGATGGTTCACATGGTGCAAATATTTTCTGCCAACCAATAAACTCTAAGCCTGTGGTTTGATCATATTATAGAAGGAAACACTTTGCATCTAATATGTATCTTCCTCCACTAAACAAACCGCTCCTAAAACTAGAGGAATAAAATCAAGAGTATGAGAGATGATTTGCTGCTGAAATTAGAGTTCTGGGGCAAATATTTTTGATGGCAAGACAGAAATAATTAATTAAGCAAGAAGGAAAGTAGCTTAAGTATATAAAGTGGGGACTAGGTGTTATGATTATATCCACAAACCTTTTATTCTTGTGAATATTGTGTTTCTTTTTCTATGAATAATCAACACTACAGGCAGGAGATTAAAAACTCAGGAAACAGCAGGTGTTGGCGAGGATGTGGAGAAATAGGAACAATCCTCCACTGCTGGTGGGACTGCAAACTGGTACAACCACTCTGGAAATCAGTCTGGTGGTTCCTCAGAAAAATGGACACGATACTTCCCGAGGACCCAGCCATACCACTCCTGGGCACATACCCAGAAGATTCCCCAGCATGCAATAAGGATACATGTTCCACTATGTTCATAGCAGCCTTATTTATAATAGCCAGAAGCTGGAAAAAAACCAGGTGTCCCTCAATGGAGGAATGGATAAAAAAAAATGTGGTATATATACACAATGGAGTACTATTCAGCCATTAGAAAGAATGAATTCATGAAATTCTTAGAGGTAGATGGAGCTTGGGAACATCATACTATGTGAGGTAACCCAGTCTCAAAAGAATACCCATGGTATGCACTCACTGATAAGTGGCTATTAGCCTAGAATTTTGGGACACCAAAGACACAATCCACATACCAAATGATATCCAACGAGAAGGAAGGAGTGGACCCTAGTTTTGGAAAGGCTCAAAGCATCAGTGTAAGGGAATACCAGAACAGGGAAGTGGGAAAGGGTGGATGGGGGAACAGGGGGAGGGAAAAGGGCATGTGGGACCTTTGGGGGGCAGGAAAGCAGAAAAAGTGAAATGAAATGTAAATATAGAATATATCCAATTAAAAAAAGAAAAAAAAGAAATCAATATTGTATCAATAGTTCCAAATAAAGTAGCAAATACTAGTCAATCCAGCCTGTTTTCTTAAGACTAATTGATTTTACAGGCTTTTCCACAAGTTATACTTCCTGTGAAGATCAAAATCATTTTTTTTCTTTCTGATGCCAGCACATTATACATGTGCATTCCATTCATTTCAAGGCTATTTTAGTGATTTACTCCCAGTTTTGGACATATCTAATTATTGAAATAGATACTTAAACACTGCATTGTCAGTAGTGTTTTTACAAAGCAGCAAGAGGTGTTGCCAGTGTCTTTACCCTTTAAAACAAATTTTCCTTTTGTCAGTATTGAATAAAGTATACAGAGAAGACATATTTTGGCTTAAAGACTTGAATTATCAAGAGTTATGTGTTTCCAAAGGTTTTTTGTTGTTGTTGTTGTTCTTGTTGTTCTTGTTGTTTTGATTTTTTTTGTAGTCCTTGTTTTTTATTTGTCTGTTTTGCTTGTTTGTGTTTTTTGTTTGATTTTTGATGGGGAAAAGCCTAGCCTAGTGCTTAAAGCACTTGAGATTTAGGTATAAGGTCTACAGTTTGAGTTCCTAGGGAAATGATCAATGGGCATGGAAACTGGGCTGGAAAGGTTAGAGCAGTCTAGAAGTTAGTCAGGAGATCCTTACTATGACTTGGCTAGGAAACATAAATATGAAGATTAAGTATGGTTTTGACTGCAAGAATCTGCCTCAATAAATAAGGTATTGAATAGTCACAGTGATCAATGATGAATCCTGATACTACCAAAAGACAGGCCATTCATATATGTGAACACCCACATATATGTGCATTCACACACTTACATACATACAAATTCATACTTTACATGTACATGAAAAGCTTTATGTATTTATTTATTTATTTGTTTATTTATTTATTTTTTATGTGTGTGAGTATGTATCTTCCTGTATTCATGAGTGTATATTTATATGTTGAGGCCACAAAAAGGAGTCTGATTCCTGAATATGGAGGATAGGCTGTTATGAAAAGTCCAGCTTCTTTCCTAGGCACTGGGATATAAAGTGGAGTTCTCATGACTGCAGCAAATTCTCCTAACAACTGAGAAACTTCCCTGCTTCCTTAATTTTCAAGTTAAAAAATACAGTAACTTCTTGGCGTAACATTTCCTTACAAATGTTTGGGCAGAATAAATAAGTGATATAATAAATGTGAACCTAGGTAAGAAGTGAAGCTTATTTTTCCCTGATAATTTTATGAAGACAGATGGAATTTTGAAAGATCCTGTTAATATTATCCCACTGTGTTCTGCCTTGCCTGTCAATATCCTTGCATCTGCTACTGACTGCCATACTCTGTAAAAAGGCAACCTACAGTGAATGGTGATTTTTCCAAATTAATTATGTATGATTTCGGGTGAAGGATTTAATTTATTTCTGACTTATGGTTACCATTACTCTAATGAAATACCACACCAAAAGCAAGTTGTGGAGGGAGGGGTTCATATGGCCTTACAATTCCACATCAATACTACTTACAGAAGGAACTCAGAAAAGCCACTTAAAGAGGGCAGGAACATGGAAGTTGGTGCTGCTGTAAATGTCATAGAAGGGAACAGCATTCTTGCTTATTCAGTATGTTTTTTTTCTTAAACCCAGGATCAGCATCACAGAAATGGCACCACCCAGCATGACTCCCCGACCCCCAATCAATCAGTAATCAAGAAAATGGCCTCCAGGCTTACTTGTAGCCTGATTTTACGGAGGCATTTTCATGGATAAGGTACTCTCCTCTCATATGACTTTAGCTTGTGTCAAGTGACAAAAATTATCCAACATGAATGGCTAAGATATATTCATTAAATAAATGTATTTTTGAATATAAGTCCACCAAATCTAGTATTTTTGTAAGCATTTACACTGTGAGATGTATTTTGCCTCATGTATAATTAATATATCAGTCTACATATGAACATTGATATTGTCAGTAAATGAAATATGTTACTCAGTCTCAAAAGAATACCCATGGTATGCACTCACTGATAAGTAGATATTAGCCTAGAATCTTGGCACACCAAAGACACAATACACATACCAAATGATGTCTGAAAAGAAGGAAGGAGTGTACCCTGGTTCTTGAAAGCCTCAAAGCATCAGTGTAGGGGAACACCAGAACAGGGAAGTGGGAAAGGGTGGATGGGGGAACATGGGGAGGGAAAAGGGCATGTGGACCTCAATGTGGTTTTCAAAAGTAACTTAGACTACAGACATTAATATAGCCATGGCCACAGCACAGCACATGGACAACAACATGAAGCCCAGTGGCAACACAATCCATGGACATTAGCTTGGTCTCAGTTGACAGCAGAGGCCACTCAGATCAACATGTTCTGCAGCAGCAACACACTCCATAGACACTAAGATGGATTCAGGCAGTGGAACAGACAAGAGATATCCACATGGACTTCTGGGGTAACATGTGCCATAGGCATTAACATGGCCCTTACTTTTAAAGTAATTTTGCAATCAGAATGCAACTGAGGTTGTATATTAAAATAGGCATGTTTCTGGCTATTATAAACAAGGCAGCCATGAATATAGTGGAGTATGTGTCCTTATTATATGTAGGATCATGTTCTGGGTATATGTCCAGGAGAGATATAGCTGGGTCTGCTGGTAGTACTATGTCTAATTTTCTGAGGAACTACCAAACTGATTTCAGGAGTGGTTTTACCAGCTTGCAATCCCACCAATAATGGAGAAGTGTTCCTTTTCCCCTACATCCTCTCCAGCAATTGCTGTCCCCTGATTTTTTCATCTTAGCCATTCTGACTGGTGTAAGGTGGAATCTCAGTGTTGTTTTGAATTATATTTCCATGATAACTAAGGATGCTGAACATTTCTTTAGGTTCTTTAGAGCCATTTGAGTTTACTCAGAAGGTTTATAGAAACTATGGTATATATACACCATAGAGTACTATTCAGCTAAACAATGAATTCATGGAATTCTTAGGCAAATGGATGGAACTAGAAAGTATCATCCTGAGCAAGGCAACCCAATCACAAAAGAACACACATGGTATGCACTCACTAATAAGCGGATATTAGCCCAAAAGCTCAAAATAAACATGTTACAATTCATCAAGCACAAGAAGAAGGAGGACCTATGTGAGGGTGCTTTGGTTCCTCTAAGACAGGGAACAAAATACTCACAGGAACAATAAGGGAGACAATGTGTGGAGCAGAGACTCAAGGAAAGGCCACCCAGAGACTGCCCTACCTGGGTATTCATCCTATAAATAGTCACCAAACCCTGACACTACTATGGATGACAAGAAGTGTATACCAAAAGGAGGATGCCATGGTTGTCTCCAGAGGGGCCCTGCCAGAGCCTTACACATACAGAGGCAGATGCTAACAACCAACTATTGATCTGGGCATTGGGTCCCCAATGGAAGAGCTAGAGGATGGTTCAGAGGAGCTGAAGGGGTTTACAGCCCCATGGGAAGAACAATGATTTTGGCCACCCACATGCCCGAAGACTCCCAGGGACTGAAACATCAACCAAGGGGCACACATGGTTCCAGCCAAAAATGTGGCAGAGGAAGGCCTTGTTGGACATCAGTGGGAGGAATGGTCCTTGCTCAGGTAAAGTCTCAACAGAGACCCAAACAAAGGAAAACAGAGGGAGGCGGAGGAGGGAATGTGTTGGGTGGAGAGGCATATATGTGGAGGCAGGGGGAAGGAGGAAGGAGAGGTGTTGGGGGAATTAGGGGAGGGTGGATATTGGGAAAGGTTTTACCATTGTCAATGTAAATGAAGACTATATTCAATAAAAAAATTTAAAAAAAGACACAGACTAACAGAATGGATGAAAAACCAGTATCCATCATTCTGCTGTATGCAAGAAACAAAAGTCAATACTAAAGGTTGTATCATAATAAAAGTCTGAAAACATTTTTTTCAAGCAAATGATCCAAACTAGAGTAGTCATTTTACCTAATGAAGCAGAATCTCAAACAAAATTAATCAAAAGACATTAGGAAGGACAATTCATACTTATCAAAGGAAAAATACACCATGATGACAATATAGTTCTGAACATATATGTCCTATACACAGCCTAAATTCATTAAAGAAACATTATTAAAGCTTAAATAATTTACTGAACTCCATACATTAAGAGTAGAAGACTCCAAAGCACCACTCTTAGCAATGGAGAGGTCATCCAGACTGAAACTAAACAGAGGAATAATCAAACTAACAGACATTACAACTGAAATCAACTTAATAAATATGTATAGAACATTTCAACCAAAGACAACATATAGATTCTCATCATATCATAAAATCTTCTTCAAACTTGGCTATATATTTAGCCACAGAAATGTTCCAGGATACGAGAAACTTGAAATGACCCCCATAACTTTTCAGAACACCACAGATTGAAACTAGATTTCAACAACAGAGAAACATCAGAGAAACAACAAACAAGAGAAATTATTTGAGCTCATAGAAATTTAACAAGTTTCTACAGAATGATCATTGAGTCAAGAAACAAATAATGATAAAATGCATAGAGTTCAATGAAAATGAATGTAAAACATACCCAAATTTATTGGACCCAATGAAAGCAATACCAAAAAAGTTAATAGCAGTAAAAGCCTTCATAAAGAAATTAGTGAGATCTCATACTACTGACTTAACACCAAACCTGAAAGTGCTTGTGGAAAAAGAACATATCCAAGAGGATTAGATGGCAGGAAATAATCAAATTCAGACTGAAATCAATAAACTAGAAACAGTGAATACAAGTAATGGATGAAACAAAAAGTTGTTTCTTTGAGAATATCAGCAAGATAAACTAACACTTACTAAAACTAATTAAAAGAAAGAGAATATCCAAGTTCACAAAAGTCAAAATTGAAAGGAGAACATAACAGACACTAAAAAAATCCAGTGAATTATTGGTTTTTACATCAAGTACCTATACGTCACAAAATTGGAAAACCTAAATAAAAGAATAGTATTAGCCACAGATAGCAGTACAAAGGTTAAACAAAAATCATATAGGTAATTTTATAGACATATAACCTCCAAAGAAATAGAAGCAGTCATTAAAATTATGCCAATTAAAAAACATATAGGGCTTGATGATTTTCAGGTAAAATAATACCAATGTTTGAAACGAGAGCTTTTCTGAAGAGTAGAAGCAAAAACAATATTATCTTATTAATTTTGCAAAGCCACAGTCATCCTGATATGTAAACCACACAAAGACAAAAGCATTTTTCAGAACAATTTCCTTCATGAACTTTGATGCAACAATACTCCATAAAATACAAACCAAATGCAAGAAAACATCAACATGATCATCCACCATGATCAAGTAGGCTTGATCCCACATATACAAGCATGTTTCAGCACAGAAAAAAATATGCCAATGTAATCCACCATATAAATAAACTGAAAGATAAAAAAATAAAACATATCATCTCATTAGAAATTTAAAAAGTATTTGACAAAATCCAACACCCAAGGGACATATATAAAAATAATAAAGACAATATATAACAAGGTGATAACCAACATCAAATTAAATGGAGAGAAAATTAAATCAACCCACTAATATCAGGGAGAAAACAAAACTCTACATTCTCCTGATGTCTATACAATCTAATTCTTAGCAACAGCAATAAGATAACTCAAGATCAAGGAGAAAGAAATTAAGTAGGAAGAAATCAGAGCATCACTATTTGCAGATGACCTGACAGCATACAAAAGAATCTCTGAAAATTCTAGCAATAAAGTCCCACAACTGATGAATAATTCAGATGAATTGGCTTGATATATAAGACATAATTAACAACAAAAACAAAGCAGTATCTCTCTTATATACAAATGATAAATGAGCTGAGAAAGAAATCGGGAGACAGAACCATTCCACATAGTCATAAAAATATAAAATGTCTTGGTATTTAATAATGTAAAGTAACCAAGAAAGTGAAAATCTTTGTTCAAGTGAATAACTTCAAATCTGTGAAGAAAGAAATTGAAGCAGATATCAGAAGATGGAAAGATCTTCCAGGCTTATGGATCAGTAAGATTAATAAAGCAAAAAAATAATTTCCTTCTTAACAAATAAAATCTACCAGTTTGACACAATTACCATCAAAAATTATTTTTTTTTTGGCAAGGGAAGAGAATAATATTTATTTATTTATTTATTTATTTATTTATTATTTATTTATTTATTATTTACTGAAAAGTGAAGTAAAGCAAAATAAAGACACTTTGTGATAAAATTAAAGATTTACATGGAAAATATTTCAGATAAACATGTTAAACTTGACAATTTTCATAGAAAATAAAGGAGTAAAGTGGTAGACATGTAAAACATTGCTAAATTAATTGAAATATTGTATAGAAACATTTTATGACAAAATCACAGATTTACGTGGAAAATATTTCTGATAAACTTGTAGAACAATGTAGAAAAACATGCTAGAATTGAAGATTATCATGGAAAATTTTATAATAATAGTAGGCATAAAGTATTCTCAAGTTGATTAAAAGAGGAATTATAAACATTTTCTGATAAACTTGAAGATTTACATGGAAACTATTTCTGATAAAATTGCAGAAATATATAGAAAATCATGTTAAAATAAGAGATTATCATGGATATTATATACATAAAATAATAGGCATAAAGATAATTCTAAGTTGATTGAAGGTGGAATTATAAACATACTCAGATAACATTAAAGATTTACATGGAAAATATTTCTGGTAAAATTCAAGAAATAAATAGACAAACATATTAAAATTGACTATTTCATGGAAAATTTTACATAAAAAATGGTTGAGGTAAAAACTCTTTCTAAATTAATTGAACATGGAATTAGAAACATTTGTGAATAAATCAAAGATTTACATTGAAAACATTTCTGGTTAAATGGAGGAAGTATATATAAAGATATTAAAATTGAATATTATGAAAAATGCAGATAAATTGTAGACATAAAAGAAATTTCTAAATTAATTAAAAGGATAATTACAAACATTTTCTGATAAAATTTAAGATCTACATGAGAAATATTCCATTAGTCTTTGTCCTTTTTTTTTTTTTTGTTGTTGTTGTTGTTGTTGTTGTTTCTGGGTATTTTTTATTTTTTATTGGTTATATTCTATATTTACATTTCATTTTCCTTTTTCTGGTTCCCCATCCCCCAAAGGTCCCACATGCCCTTTTTCCTCCCCCTGTTCCCCCATACACCCCTTCCCACTTTCCTGTTCTTGTATTCCCCTACACTGATGTTTTGATCCTTTCTAGCACCAGTGTCCACTCCTTCCCTATTGTCAGATATCATTTGATATGTGGATTGTGTCTTTGGTGTCCCAAGAGTCTAGGCTAATATCCACTTATCAGTGAGTGCATACCATGGGTATTCTTTTAAGACTGGGTTACCTTACTTAGTATGATGTTCTCCAGCTCCATCCATTTCTCTAAGAATTTCATGAATTCATTGTTTCTAATGGCTGAATAGTAAAATCAACCCATTCTTACCTCCTAGTACAAAATGGATCAAGGATCTACACATAAAACCAGACACACTGAAGCTTATAGAGGAGAAAGTCTGGTCAAGTCTATTTAGAGTTCTGAAGGCTTCTTGTATGTCCATGGGCATCTCTTTCTCTAGGTTAGGGAAGTTTTCTTCTACATTTTGTTGAAGACATTTACTGCGCATTTAAGATGTAAATCCTGGCTCTCATCTATACCTATAATGCTTAGGTGTGGTCTTCACATTGTGTCCTGGAGTTCTTGGATGTTTTGAGTTACCAGCTCTATGAATTTTGCATTTTCAATGAATCTTGAGTCAATGTTTTCTATGGTTATCTTCAGCACCTGAGGTTCTTTCTTCTATCTCTTTTATTCTGTTGTTGATGCTTTAATCTAAGACTCCTGAATTCTTTCCAAGGTTTTCTATCTCCAGGGACGCCTCACTTTGTGATTTCTTTGTTGTTTCTACTTCAAATTTTAGATCCTGGATATTTTTTTTTTCAGTTCCTTCACTTGAATCTTTGTATTTTCCTCTAATTATTTAAGGGATTTTTGTGTTTCTTCTTTAAGGGCTTCTGACTGTTGACCCATGATCTCCTGTACTTCTTTAAAGAATTTTTCTGTTTCCTTTTTAAGAGCTTTTACCTGCTGACCACTGTTCTCATGTATTTCTTTAAGGGAGTTATTTAAGTCTTTCTTGAAGCCCTCTATCAGCATCATGAGATACAATTTTAAATTCAACTCTGGGATGTCCAATGCAATCCTGTGCAAAATGTGTCCCAGAAGGAGATTTCACAACCCATGATTTCAAGCTGTACTATAAAGAGCAATAATCATAAAAAAATACATATGCCCTTCATGTCAATCATACCAATACTCAGTGGGCACAACTTTTTTGATTATACCTTGTCTTTCGGCATCACTACTCCAAGTTTTCTGTTCTCCCAAGTAGGACAAGAAATGTGGTTTGCTGCTGTAGCAGATCCATGCTAGAGGCCTGCCCATGTGCCCAGGCTTACCCTTTTAAGTAATGTCAGCTAGAGGCGGGCCCATGTGCCCAGGCTTACCCTTTTAAGTAATGTCGTACATGTTTTTGTCTTCTGTAGCCATGCTTTCACACTGCTTTATCACCATCATTGTACAACCAAATCAGCTGCTAGGTTGATGTCAGTGGAAGGAATGGGCTCCAGCATGTCGCTTTTGTGCACTGAGAGGACTGTATGGATTCTGTAGTTAGCTTTCTGGGTAACTTTTTCTTTTAAGATTTTGTTTCAAACCATCAGAAGTTTCTTGTCTAATATGCTCAACTTAAATGTAATAATTGTAAAATATTACTAGTTTTTAAAAATTTATTTTGCAGATATGTTTTCCTCTTATATAGGCTACAGAAGAATGAAGCAAATGTGGTATAAGAGGGCTAATACAACATTTTAGTTATTTGTGTATATATATCTGTCTATATCTATATCTATATATGTGTGTGTGTATGTGTATGTGTGTGTGCATGTATGTCTGCATACATGCACACACACATGCACAAGTATGCACAGTTGGTTGATGAGGCAAAAGAAGCATTAGATTTCTCAGAACAGGAGTAACATAAATTTGTGAGGTACGTAATATGGGTAGAGGGAACTGAAATACTTTCTACAAGGGTAACAATTGCTCTTAACTACTGAGTCATTTCTTCAGCACCCAATAATTTTTTAATGGAAAAATTTTATAATAATACATATGATCCCATTTTTGCCATGATTTCTCACTTTGTCATTTTGGGTTTGTGGAGCACCAGTATTAAACATATTCTTTTTTCTGCACATTTATATTATAGTTTTTGTTTGTATCTACCCATTTAGCATATATTTTTATCATGTTAAGTGATTTTCATAATATCCTTCATTTAAACCCAATTATTTTTCAATTAGAAACTCAAAGGTTTTCCATGTTTCTATGCTTTTCCTTCAATGGGAAATAACTTGAACGCCATTATTTCAAGTACCATTTAAAATTTTTGTAATGGGGATGTTTTGGGTGTTCTTTAAAGGGCTGTGATAGGTAAGTCAAGTGTATTAATGATATATTGGTAGTAAGCAATCATTTGTGAATAAAATCTACAATTAATTGTTTTATTGTTCTATGGTTATTTTAAGAAATATGATGGGATTTCATGGCAAGGAAAACCCCCCAAGAATTATTGCAATCTCCCTTTATAATCCTAAAACTGTCAGACTATTTTGGTGCCCTCAGTCTCTTAGGCAGTAAGTTGAGGAATGCCACACCAACTCCAGTGTCATCTGTGTGACATGACAATCATCATCACTGCAGAAGGGAGATATGTGTCCCTTGGGGCTATGCTCCTTGGAGGCCTTTGGGAGAGAGCATATCCCTGGCCTCGTAAAGGGCCTCAATGTTCTACAAAGATAGTATGTTTCCTGGGTTATGGGTTCCGCATTGTGTTTTTCTTCATATTATTTTTATTTCGTTGTACAGCATGATCCCAGACAACAAGCTGGTTAATTGATAAAAGAAGATTTGATGTTCCAGTGGAAGGAAAAGAGGATGAGGTGATTACTCACACTGTTCCCATTCCTGAACTCAGTGAACTCAAGATGAACCTAATTGAAAAAAGATTTAGAACATTTCTCATCAGCCCCCTCCCCCTTTACTACTAGCCTTAGCAAGAGTACTGTGAAAAGAAAATGAGACATTAGGGGATGTTATGGATAGGTTACAACAGGAACAACACAGTATGGGAAAGTATAGGACTACTGATGAGCCATAGCCTTATACAGGTGTTTATGATAAAGAAGGTAACAGATGGGTAAAACTATTGAAGGACAGAAAATCCTATAGTATTTCTTAAATTTTAAGGATAGATTAGCTCGAGCCAGATGACCTCAGTGTTTGTTGTTCAAGGCAGTACAGAGAGCTCTTGTAAAGAAAGTGTACTCATTCCTAAGACATTATGAATTTTGGTGGCAGAATGTAGGAATGGGTAGATGAAGGCTTACAGCATACAAATTGGCCTGAAGGCCCAGGTTCCCCTATTGATTAATAATGAAACTTCAGTGAAAAACTACAAGTTAGATTCAAAAGCCACATGTCTAAGTTTCATGACCATAGTCTGCTTTTGATCATGGTTCACAGGGCAAGAGTTTCTTTGGGCACTGTGCCATATCTACTAACTGTTCCAATAAAGATAGAAATGTAGTTTTCTAAGTAAATGTCTGAGTGTTCCTGGAGATGTGCGAACCCTAACCTGTTCCTCAGTATACTATAAAAATATCTTGCTTCTAAAGTAAAATTGCAGCAGATTCACAAACCTCTCTGTTGTGTCTGTTTGTCATCACTGAACCTGTGTCTTCCTGAGTACCAAAGCCCTGGTTTTTCAGTGGTCTCAATTTCCCGATTGGGTTGGTCCATGGCAGAGGAAGTAAGAATTCTCCATTGTTTTAATGAGGGGGGGCAAGGAGAGAAAGAGAGTGTTATCTTGGGTGATACACACCCACTCTATTTCTTACTTCTGCCTAAGACTTACCAAGTAGGATATGTTAGTTGTCTAATGGGCCCAGAGATTTATCTCCCCCAACCTCCCCAGTGCTGGTATCACAATCACATACTAAGAGTGGTTCTGGAAACCAAACACAGGTCCTTATTTTTGAAAGGGAGTCAATTTTCCTAATAAGCCATCTCCCAAGCCCCCATCAAATCCCCCATTTTAGAAGCTTATAATGCAGCATTATAAGGACAAGAAAGCAATTTGGCTTTCCTTGCACTGAAGACTTGACCCAGCTTGCTGGTTCTGAAATAATAGCACTGAACCTCACATTCTCTCTCATATTTCAAAGCATAAACAACCCTTCTGCTTTACAATGGCCTTCTCTTAAAGTCACAGATGAGAAAAGTGCCACCAGAATAAGGTGAGGTAGAAACTAACTATGTATTTAACAAACACAGGATAACATATGAGGTAGAAAAATCTGCATTTGCCTCTTCTTTTCAGTTCTGTGTATGTTCTTACTTGGCTACACTCAATTCAAATCCCATGACGACACTCAGACCTGAAAGGATGTTGGTGCTGTGTGATGTCTGTGTAGAGAGAGACATTCCAACAGAGAAGGCTAGAAAAGCAGCATATTTGTTTCAGAATGTAGTCCTCCAAGTATAGAAGTTGCAATATACAGCTATGTGCATTTGAAAAAGTCCATAACAACTGAGCTTCTTGACTGTTGACATTTCCTGACAATGGGTCATTTGAAACTTACCACAGAGATTCCAATGACTCCTGCTGGCTCCTTCCAGTCCTGAGGAAAGAACACCATCTATGCAACCATGAGAAAGTCATCATCAATGCAAGTGACTTTCAAATACAGATGGAACCATATGTAGTTCTGTCCTTCACCTATACTTTGCAAATAAGCTCAATGAACTCAGGGTTCCCTATGGGGAACTTTTGTGGAATTCTATTTTGATTCACCATTGGACCTTTTGAGAGGTGGGGATTTATTTATATTGATTATATATCCTCAGAAGAGGAACCCTCACAGAAGTATTTCAAGCAATTATCCAAGTATTAAATAATATTTTCATACCTGTTTAATGGGGTAAAGATAAAGAGTAGGCCAGCTTTTTAGAATGAGCCAACTCCTCAGTATATGATTTAACATTTTCAATTAATGTTGAAAAAATATGGATAAGATATATGATAGAATTATCATCTAAAGGTCACAGAGAAATCAATAGTTGTCTTAAACATGCTAAAAGGCTAATTGATTGAATAGAACCTCTATGATTGTAGGGAGTGGAAATATTGTTGTTCTAGAGAAAAATTATCTTGGGCTATTTTAGCCACTCAAATAGCCATTTATTGCCACATCTTGTATGAACCAAACATCCTGTAACTATTATAAAATTCCACTTGAATATTTCCATAAGTACTCCGGTTTCCACACACCCACAGACTAGGGATATCATCATATTACATGTTTGGCTGATAGCATGGTGGCATAGTTAGTGTAATTTCTATTGCTGTAATCAATACTGGGACAAAATTCAACTTGATAGGAAAGAGTGTATTTTGCTCATATGATAATCAAGCACAGAAGGAAGTCAGAGTAGGAACTCAACCACCAAAAAGAAAAAGACAAGAACTAAGGCAGAATCAGAGGGACAATACTGTTTACTAGTTTACTCTCATAGTGTCCACAGTTTATTTTCCTAAACCACTAGGACTACCTGCTCTCAGTGGCACTACTGATATTTGGATGGGCCCTCACATATTGCTAACTGATCAGGAAAATGACATCAAATAGTTCCTCACAGATCAGTCCTTGGAGGCATTCCTCAGCTGTTTCCTTTCCTAGATAATATAGCTTCCACTGAGAAGCCAAACCAACCAACACAAAGAATTCCAGTTTTTCTACAGTCCTGCAACCAATAATCACAATTCCTTAATATCTCTGAACATCAATGAACCCAATCCCCCAATTAAAAGACATAGACTAACAGACTAGATACATAAACAGGACATTACATTTTGCTGCATACAGGAGACACACCTCAGTGTCAAAGACAAACACTACCTCAGAATAAAAGGCTGGAAAATGATTTTACAAGTAAATGGTCTCAGGAAACAAGCCAGAGTAGCCATTCTAATATCAGATAAAATTTACTTTCAACCTAAAGACATAAAAAGGGACATAGAAGAACACATCTCACTGGTGAAAGGAAAAATCCACCAAGAAGAACTCTTAATTCTGAACATCCATACTCCAAATGCAAGGGCACCCTCATTCATAAAAGAAATTTTACTAAAGCTCAAAGCACACATTGCACCTAATACAATAATTGTGGGTGACTTGAACACTCCAGTCTCTTCAATGGACTGATCAGAAAAACAGAAAATAAACAGGGACACAGTGAAATGAACTGAAGCATTGGACCAATTGGATTTAACAGATATAAATAGAAAATTTCATCCTAAAGCAAAAGAATATACCATTTTCTCAGCACCTCATCATACTTTCTCCAAAATCGACCATATAATTGGTCACAAAACAGACCTCAACAGATATAAGAAGATCGAATTAATCCCATGCCTCCTATCAGATCATTATGGAGTACGAGTGGTCTTCAATAGCAACAAAAACAATGGAGAGTCCACATGCACATGGAAGCTGAACAATACTCTACTCAATGACTCCTTGGTCAAGAAAGACATAAAGAAAGAAATTAAAGACTTTCGGGAATTTAATGAAAATGAAGGCACAGCATAACCCAATTTATGAGACACAATGAAAGCAGTGCTAAGAAGAAAACTCCTAGCCCTGAGTGCCTTCAAAAAGAAATTGGAGAGTGCATGCACTAGCAGCTTAACAGCACACCTTAAAGCCCTGGAAGAAAAAGAAGATAATTCGCCCAAGAGGAGTAGAAGACAGGAAATCTTCAAACTCAGGGCTGAAATCAAGCAAGTAGAAACTAAGAGAACCATATAAAGAATCAACAAAACCAAGACCTGGTTCTTTGAGAAAAACAAGATAAATAAACCCTTAGCCAGACTAATCAGGGGGTACAGAGAAAGTATCCAAATTAACAAAGATAGAAATGAAAAGGGGGATATAACAACAGAAATGGAGGAAATTAAAAAAAAATCACCAGATCCTACTACAAAAGCCTATACTCAAAACAACTGGAGAATCTGGAGGAAATGGACAATTTCCTAGACAGATACCAAATAATAAAATTAAATTAGTATCAAATATATCATTTAAACAGTCCTATAATCCCTAAAAAAAATAGAAGTGGTCATTGAAAGTCTTCCAAACAAAAAAAGCATGGGACCAGATGGTTTTAGTGCAGAATTCTATCAGACCTTCAAAGAAGACCTAACACCAATACCCTTTAAACTATTCCACAAAATAGAAGCAGAAGGAACAGTACCAGACTTGTTCTATGAAGCCATAATTACACTGATACCAAAACCACACAAAAATCCACCAAAGAAAGAGAACTTCAGACCAATTTCACTAATGAATATCAATGCAAATATACTCAATACAATTCTTACCAACTGAATCCAAGAACACATCAAAATGATCATTCACCATGGTCAAGGAGGCTTCATCCCAGGAATGCAGGTTTGGTTCAATATACAGAAATCCATCAATGCAATCCACTACATAAACTCAAAGAGAAAAGCCACATGATCATTTCATTAGATGCTGAAAATCTTTTGACAAAATTCAGCATCCTTTCATGCTAAAAGTCTTGGAAAGGGCAGGAATTCAAGGCCAATACCTAAATGTATTAAAAGCAATATACAGCAAACCAGTAGCCAACATCAAACCAAATGGAGAGAAACTTGAAGCAATCCCACTAAAATCAGGGACTTGATAAGGCTTCCCCCCTCTACGTACCTTTTCTACATAATACTTGAAGTTCTATCTAGAGCAATTAGATAACATAAGGAGGTCAAAGTAATACAAATATGAAAGAAAGAATTCAAACTATCACTATTCGCAGATGATATGATAGTATACTTAAGTGACCCCAAAACCTCCACTAGAGAACTCCTACAGCTGATAAACAACTTCAGCAAAGTGGCTGTATATAAAATCGACTCAAGAAAATCAGAAGCCTTCCTATACTCAAAGGATAAGCAGGCTGAGAAAGAAATTAGGGAAATGATACCCTTCACAATAGCCACAAACAATATAAAGTATTTTGATGTGACTAACCAAATAAGTGAAAGATCTTTATGACCAGATCTTCAGTTTTCTGAAGAAGGAAATTGAAGAAGACCTCAGAAAATGGAAAAATGTTCTATGTTCATGGATTGGCAGGATTAATATAGTGAAAATGACCATCTTGCCAAAAGCAATATACAGATTCAATGCAATCCCCATCAAAATCACAACTCAGTTCTTTATAGAGTTAGAAAGAGCAATTCTCAAATTTATCTGGAATAAAAAAAAAGGATAGTTAAAACTATTCTCAACAGTAAAAGAACTTCTGGGGGAATCAGTATCCCAGACCTCAAGCAGGACTACAGAGCAGTAGTGTTAAAAATTTCTTGGTATTGGTACAGTGACAGGCAGGTAGATCAATGGAATAGAATTGAAGTCCCAGAAATGAACCCACAAACCTATGGCCACTTGATCTTTGACAAAGGAGCTAAAATCATCTATTGAAATAGGCTTTTCAACAAATGGTGCTGGTTCAACTGGAGGTCAGTATGCAGAAAACTGCAAATGGATCCCCTCTTATCTCCTTGTACAAGCTCAACTTCAAGTGAATCAAGGACCTCCACAAAAATACCAGACCCACTGAAACAAATAGAAAAGAAAGTGGGCAAGACTCTTGAGGACATAGGCACAGTGGAAGAGTTCCTGAACAGAACACCAATAGCTTATGCTCTAAGAGCAAGAATTGAAAAACGGGACCTCATAAAATTATAAAGTTTCTGTAAGCAAAGGACATTGTCAATCAGACAAAATGGCAATCAAGAAATTTGGAAAAGATCGTTACCAACCCTACATCTGACAATGGGCTAATATCCAATATATACAAAGAAATCAAGAAGGTAGACTCCAGAGAGTCACATAACCCTATTAAAATATTGGGTGCAGAGTAAAACAAATAATTTTTACCTGAAGAATTTCAAATGGCTGAGAAGCACCTTAAGAAATATTCAATATCATCAATCATTAGGGAAATTCAAATCAAAACAAGCCTGAGATTTCACCTCACTCCAGTCAGAATGGCTAAGATTAAAAACTCAGGAGCCAGCAGGTGTTGGAGAGGATGTGGAGAAAAAGGAACATTCCTTCACTGCTGGTGGGATAGCAAGCTGGTACAACCACTCTGGAAATCAGTCAGGAGGTTCCTCAGAAAACTGGGTATGACTCTTCTGGAGGACCCTGTTATACCACTCCTGGCCATATACCCAGAGGATTCCCTGGCATGCAATAAGGACACATGCCCCACTATGTTCATAGCAGCCTTATTTATAATAGCCAGAAGCTAGAAAAAAAAAACCCAGATGTCCCTCAATGGAGGAATGGTTACACAAAATGTGGTATATTTATAAAATAGAATACTACTCAGCAATTAAAAAAATTAATTCATAAAATTTGTAGGCAAATGGTTGGAACTGGAAAATATAATCCTAAGTGAGGTAACCCAATCACAAAAGAATACACTTGGCATGCAGTCACTGATAAGTGGATAATAGCCCAGAAGCTCTTAATACTCAAGATACCATTAACATATCAAATGATTCCCAAGAAGAAGGAAGGAGAGGGCCCTGGTTCTGGAAAGGCTTGATAAAGCATTGTAGGGCATTACCAGTACAAAGCAATGAGAGTGGGGTAATTAGAGAATAGGTGGAGGGAAGAGGGCTTATGGGACTTATGGGGAGGAGGGAACTGAGAAAGGGAAAATCATTTGGAATGTAAACAAAGAATATAGAAAATTAAAAAAGAGAGAAAGAAAAATGTGTTGGCCTAAAGTTTTCTCTGGTACAAAAATCTCATGAAATTGTTACAAAATTGGAATGTCATATTTGGTATTCAGGATCCATTTTCACATATATTCAGAATAAAGCTGTTTGTTCTCTGGTCCTCTTTGAGGAGACAAGTGCATATTGTTATCAAGTGGATACTAGAACATTTAATTCCTGACCTTTCTTTCTCATTATGGATTTAAATACCCACTCATGGTCTTCATGATTTTTTTTTTCTAAATGAGTTTTCCTGAACCACCAGTAAATCATGTTGATTTGTTAAATAAATAAATAAATAAATAAATATTGTCTCTAAATATCAATTACAACATAATTGATGTAGTAGTTTAAATGAGAATGGCTCCCATATACTCTTGTATGTTGGAAATGTTTGATCTTCAAGTAGTGCTTCTGTTTAGGAAGAATTATAGTATGTGGCCTTGTAGGATAAGCTTTGCCATTGGGGTTTGCTTTGAGGTTTCACAGCCCATTCCTGACCCATTCTTAAGCTTTCTGATTCCAGCTTGTGGGTCAGATATATGCTCCACTCTTTCACCAGTAGTATACCTGCCTGCTTATTTCAGAGCTCTCTGCTATTATCCCATGGACTAACTACGAAACCTGAAACAATACCCAAATTAAGTTATGCACATTCTGTTCTAGGTTTCCTTGCTCATGCTCTCTCATCACAAAATGACTGAGTTAATTGATGAGATTCAGAACATTAGAGTGACCAAGAAAATGAAAGATTTATTTTTAACAAGTGCTTAAGACTTATGAAGTATTAAGACCAGAGTCACCAAGGCTACTCTGAATTTAGTCTTGTTTTGTGTGGTTTTGTTTTCTCTTTGTTTGTTTGTTTGTTTGTTTTGTTGGTTATTGTTGACTTACATGCTTGTTTTTATTTTAGTGTATGGGATAAAAGACCATGATTTATTATGCAAAGACATGTAAAGTCCAAATGTATAAACACTGGGTGTGTTTTATTATTTTTCTCTAATTTCTTTTATTTTTTTAAAGAGCTTCCTTCATGGTAGAACTCATCATGCTAGTTAGTTTTGGGTTACACACATGTTCAAATGTGCACTAGTCATCTCTGGATGCTGTGATTATGAGCTCAGGGCGTCATGCTTAAACTCTAAGAGCTTTACTGAAGATAAATATCTTCTAATCTATAAAGTGAAGAAGATATTTATTCCATTGTTTTATTAGACTAGATGACAACATGACTGAAATGTATCTAGTATACTTGTGGCAAGTGTCAATTATTAAAATGGTATAAATATAAAGTACTTTATAAACTGCACTTACAAGTGAAATATGTTTGTCATGAAAAATCTGTACAAATCAGTCTTTCTAATGAATAATTTTGGTTTAATCTAAATCCATTTATAGAGGTTTTTTTCTTTTGCTATATGTTGTAATGCTAAATACTGAGTCTGGGGTCTGGTTGTCTCCAGGAATGAATTGATCCTCATATACACCAAGTGATGCCTTGATCCTTAGGATAAAACTATTGGTTGTGCCAGGCAGTGATGGTGCATATCTTTAATTCCAGCACTTGGGAAGGCAGAGGCAGGTGGATTTCTGAATTTGAGGCCAATATCGTTTACAGAGTAAGTTCCAGGAAATCCACGGCTATACAGAGAAAGCCTGTCTCAAAAAAAAAAAAAAAGAAAGAAAGAAAGAAAGAAAGAAAGAAAGAAAAAGAAAAAAACAAAACACCAAAAAACCCAAAGAAACAAAACAAAACAAAACAAAACAAAACAAAAAAAACCCCTATTGGTTGAATAAAGATGCCCACAGCTGGTCATAAATGAGATAGGCAGAGCTTCAGTTCCCAGGCTTGGGGTCTGCAGCAGAACAAAGAGAAGAGAGAGAAGGAAGAGACAAGAGAAGACACCATGGAGTAGGTGAATCATGAAACCATGGACATGAGTGTTGGCAAGTTGTAGTCAGAGTTGCCAAGGCAGAACATTACAAGTCCTATCTCTGGATTATTAACAGGAAATTTGAGAAAATTGTTTAGAGGGTTGATATCTGCCCAGCTCTAGTATTTTGTCTTTTGTCTTGGAACTAAATGATCCAAGGTGGTGTAGGAATGCCCAATTAATATTATACATTAACCACAACACACATTCTGTGATATTCTACTTCCATGGGGAAATTCAAAATTCATGTGCATATATATATATATATATATATATATATAAAAAATGTTTTATAATTCTATGTTTTAAAAATGTGTGGGTTCATGTGCATATTCATATAGAGGACAGAGGTCAGCATTGGTTCTCTTATTCAGTTGATCTCTACATTATTTTATGAAGCAGGTTCTCTCAATGATTTGAATCCTGGCTGGACAATGAGTGGCAGGAATCCTAAGGCTCTCTGCCCAGTGCTAGGATTACAGGTATACACCACTTTAACTGGCTTTTAAAATGTGTTCTGTTGGTTAAAATTCAGGACTGCATGATTACACAGCAAATGCTTTACTGACTGAGCCATCTCCCCAGTATCTGTCATTTTGCTTTCTATTATATTGCACCAACCCTTTGACCACACTTCTTATTTCTTCATGTAGGCTAGAACTATCAAACATCTTTTTGCATGATGGTAGTAACACAAGCTAGAATACAAATGACCTTAACACTTGAGTTTGGAAATGCTATTTTCATGTGTCTGCTAATAGCTCTTCTTCCCAATAGCACTGACCTGACCTTTAAATATCACAGATCTAAGTGACAGAGGATAATGATAATGGAATTTTAATTGATGGGTAAATTATTGAGTAGCATTAGCAAATACTCTGTAACACTTAACGTCTTCTTTCCTCCCTCTGCCACACTGAAACAAATCATTATATTCTATAGAGGGCTCCTGGTTTTCTTACATCCGAATCAATAATTCATTTGGCCATTTCTACTGTGGTATAACAAAGAAATTGTCTAAAAAGCAAACAAATGTTAAATGATAGAAAGCCATGGGAAAATCAGAGCAAAATCTCAGGTATCATCTCTCAGGTGCCATTTCCTATTTATTTGAGAGAAAGACTCTCACTTTCTTTGAAATTCAATAAGGAGACAGTAACAACAAATTACCCAATGAGGCATCTCCCCACCCAAACCTCACCTTTCAAAGGCTTCACTCCTTCATGTCTCACTTTTCTAGGGACTAAGGCTTTCAGCATTTGAACTTTTACAGACACAGTCAAACAATACCTAACACATAGGAAACAAAATAGGTATTAATATGTCTTTCTAGATTTCAGCCAGATGTTAGGCTCAGGATTTTTCCCTCTCCCTCCCTCCTTCACTCCCTCCTTCCCTCCCTCCTTATCTCACTTCCTCACTCCTTTCATTCTCTCTTCCTCACTCACTCCTTACCTCTGTCCCTTCTTCCCTACCCAACCTCTATTCTCTCTCTCTCTCTCTCTCTCTCTCTCTCTCGCTCTCTCTCTCTCTCTCTCTCTCTCTTTCTTATCATGTGCTTATGTATGCACTAAGGCACAGTGTCCTAAAGTAGCATCCAATTAGACAAATATTTTCAACATGAAAATCATTAATGTGCTTGCAAGACGACTTTTGTCAGCTCATATTAGATGGTCAACTTGACACACTGCAAAGACACTCACTGAAGAACTGATTCTATCAGCGTGGCCATAAATAAATTTCCTCCTAATACCTGATGCAAGAGGACCCATCCCACTGTAAGCTGTGCAAGTCCTAGGCAGAGGATTGGAATAAATTTTGTGCTATATGATGAAAATAGCTGAGTAGGTTAGGGGAACAAGTCAGTTAGCAGTATTACTCCATGGTGTCTGCTTTTTAGTTCTTGTCTCCAGTTTCATAGTTTGAGCTCCTACTCAGGCTTCGGTCACTCCACAATGAACTGTAACTTATCAGGTAAATAAATTCTTTCCTTCTCAAGTTGGTTTTGCTCAGAATATTTTATTGAAACAATAGAAAGCAAACTAGAACAATGGTTCAATGAACAAAATCCCTTGCCACTAACCTGATGACCTGAGTTTGATCCTGAGTTTGAACACAAGTTATACTGATCTTTATATGCACCCTGTGGCACATGGTTTCTTCCTCTCTCCATAAAACTGTGCACACAAAATAATTAAGATTTGTTATGAAAAATTCATGAGGACAACTTCTATACTGAATTGATTTCTGGATCAAAAGCCTGATGAGCAGTTGTCTCCCTGACTTGTAGCCTTATTACAGTTATTTTTAAAGAACTTTATAGTGTTTGATGGTTTAATTTTCTTCTCTGTGAATAAAATAATTTGTTTTCAGTTGAAGTAACATCTGTTTCTGAAGATAATTAAGGTATTAGATGTCAATCAATTTAATAAAGCCACAAGGCTTTCCTGGCCTTCTTCATGCACAATCTGAATATATATGCAAGACGTGCAGTTTATTTTAAAGAAATTGTCTGCATCTTCCATCACTGTGGCCATTCTCTAATTAGTGAGGAGCTTGCCATTAAAAACTATTTGTATGCAAGACTGAAAATAAAGTTACCTCAAATGCCTTGGATAACACACCAAGAACAAATATTTCCAGAAGTTCTGTCATCTAGAGTTTTTAATATTCATTTAGTGTGTGTGTGTGTGTGTGTGTGTGTGTGTGTATGTGTAGCTTTTGCATAGAAATTTAGCTGTAATATACATATGAAGGTCAAATTACAACAAGGGAGAATTGGTTTTTCCATATATCATGTGGATATCCAGAAATCAATCTCAAATCATCAGCCTTGGAAAACAGTCTCCTTACTTCCAGGCTATCTGGCTGGCCCAAGTTAATGCTTTTAAACATCTATCATAATAGCTGTCATTTCCAAGTAAATGTTCCCAAGAAACAAGTAGGAGAAGACTTCCTAAGATCCGAAAAATAGACTTTCAAACAAGTTATCAAAAAGGTGGGGAAGGTCACTACATACTTATCAAAAAATACACCATAATGAACTCTCAGTTTTGAACATGTGTGACCCAAATGCATGGGTAACCACATTTGAAAAAGAAATGCTGCTAAAACTCAAATACACATTGAAACCCATACAATAATAGTAGGAAATTTCAACATCCTACCAATACACAGATCATGGAAGTAGAAATTAAAGAGACACAGTGAAACTAATACAAGTTATAAACCAAATAGTTTTATTTCACCCTATAACAAAATAATATTCTTTCTCAGGACATCATAGTACCTTCTGGTACATGAAACAAACCTCAGCTGATACAAGAACATTGAATTAATCCCATGTATTCTAATGGACAAATACAGACAAAGGCCGGTCTTCAATAGCAAGAAAAACAAGAAAAAGCCCACACAAATGTGGAAAATAAACAACTCTCTATTCAACGATAGCTTGGTCAGGGTAGAAATAAAGAAAGAAATTAAAAACTTTTTAAAATTCAATGAAAATGGAGGTACAGCATGATTGAAATATCAGACATTTAACAGTTAAACAGGTGAAGGAATTGAAAAAAACTTCAGGATTTAAAAATGGAGGTAGAAACAATAATGAAATCTCAAAAGGAAACAACTCTGGACATAGAAAACCTAGAAAAGAAGTCAAGAGTCATGGATGCAAGCACCAACAACATTATACAAGAGGCAAAAGAGAGAATCTCAAATGCAGAAGATACCATATAAAGCATAGACACAACAGCCAAAGTAAATGCAAAATTCAAAAAGCTCCTGACCCAAAACATCCAGGAAATCCAGGACAAAATGAGAAGACCAAAACTAAGGATTATAAGTACAGAAAAGAGTTCAGATTTCCTACTTAAAGGGCCACATAAAAGTAGACCTATCAGAATTACCCTAGACTTCTCAGCAGAGACTATGAAAGCCAGAAGATCCTGGGTAGATGTCATACAGACCCCTAAGGGAAAACAAATATCAACCCAGGCTGCAATACCCAGCAAATATCTCAATTACCATAGATGGAGAAAACAAGATATTCAAGATATACAAAAACAAATTTACACATTATCTTTCAACAAACCCAGCCCAACAAAGGATTATGAATGGAAACCAACAAAAGGAGGGAAACTACATACTAGAAAAAACAAGAAATTAATCTTCTTTCAAAAAACCCAAAAGATGATAACAACAAAACCATAAAAATTACATCAGAAATAACAGGAAACAAAAATCACTATTTCTTAATATTTTTAACATCAATGGACTCAATTCCCCAATAAAAATACATAGACTAAAAAACTGGATAAGTAAACAGGACTCAATATTTTGCTGCATAAATGAATTGTGTCTCAGTGTCAAAAACAGACACTACCTCAAAGTAAAAACCTCTAATACAATTTTCCAAGCAAATGGTCTTAAGAAACCAGCTGGAGTAGTGATTCAACTATCCAATAAAATCAACTTTCAACCTAAAGTTATCAAAAAGATTAAGGAAGGACACTTGATATTAATCACATGAAATTTATACCAAGAAGAACTCTTAATACTGAATATCTATGCTTCAATGCAAGGGCACCCACAGTCATAAAAGAATGCCCCTCATACAATAATAGTTGGAGACTTCAACATCCCTTTCTCATCAATGGGCAGACCATGGAAACACAAACTAAACCATGAAATAGCGAAACTAATAGAAGCTATGAACCAAATGGGTTTAGGAGATATCTATAGAATACAAGGAAGGTAACTATACCATGGAAAAAGCAAGATAGTAACCTTCTTTCATCAAACTCAAAAGAAGATAACCACTCAAAAACAAAAATAACATTAAAAAAGACAGGAAGAAATAGTCACTATTCCTTAATATCTCTTAAGATCAATGGACTCAATTCCCCAATAAAAGGATATAGACTAACAGGCTGGATATGGAAAAAGAACCCTACATTTTGCTGCATAGAGGAAACACAACTCAGGGTCAAGGACAAACACTACCTTAGAGTAAATGGCTGGAAGACAATTTTGCAAGCAAATGGTCTGAGGAAACAAGCTGGAATAGCCATTCTAATATCAGATAAAATTGACTTTCAACCTAAGTCATCAAAAGAGATGCAGAAGATCACTTATTGCTGGTCAAAGGAAAAATCCACCAAGAAGAACTCACAATTCTAAACAACTATGCTCCAAATGCAAGGGCACAAGCATTCATAAAAGAAACTTTACTAAAGCTCAAAGCACACATTGCACCTAACACAATAATTGTGGGGGACCTCAACACTCCACTATCCTCAATGGACCAATCAGGAAAACAGAAACTAAACAAGGACACAAGGAAACTCATTAACGCTTTGGAACAATTGGATTTAACAGATATATATATAGAACATTTCATCCTAAAGCAAAAAACTTAACCTTTTTCTCAGCACCTCATGGTACCTTCTGGAAAATCGACCATATAATAGGTCACAAGACAGACCTCAACAAATATAAGAAGAACAAACTAATCCAATGCCTCCTATCAGATCACCATGGAATAAGAGAGGTCTTCAATGGGAAGAAAAACAACAGAAAATCCACATAAACATGGAGGCTAATCAATATTCTACTCAATGATACCTTAGTCAAGGAAGAAATAAAGAAAGAAATCAAAGACTTTTTAGAATTTAATGAAATAAAGGCACAACATACCCAAATCTATGGGACACAATGAAAGCAGTGCTCAGAGGAAAACTCATAGCCCTGAGTGCCTCCAAAAAGAAATGGGAGAGAGCATATACTAGTAACCTAATGGCACACCTGAAAGCTCTGGAACAAAAGAAGCTATTTCACCCAGGAGGAGTAGAAAACAGGAAATCATCAAACTCAGGGATGAAATCAATCAAGTTGAAACAAAGA
This sequence comes from Apodemus agrarius, assembly GCA_964023405.1. NCBI lineage: Eukaryota > Metazoa > Chordata > Mammalia > Rodentia > Muridae > Apodemus > Apodemus agrarius. The sequence continues at coordinate 86,730,917 of OZ030017.1, read as the reverse complement.
GAACCATACAAAGAATCAACAAAACCCGGAGCTGCTTCTTTGAGAAAATAAACAAGATAGATAAACCCCTAGCCAGACTTACCAAAGGGCACAGAGACAGTATCCACATTAACAAAATTAGAAATGAAAAGGGAGATATAACAACAGAAAATGAGGAAATTAAAAAAATCATCAGATGCTACTACAGAAGCCTATACTCAACACAACTGGAGAATCTGGAGGAAATGGACAAATTCCGTGTTTATGTGCTTGTGTGTATTTTATGTATATGTGCACATTGTGAGCACATAAATGTATATGTGTATAAATGTGCATGATAACATGGAGGCTTAGAGATTAGCAATTATTGCTATCCATCTTATTTTTCGAGGAAATGGACAATTTCCTAGACAGATAACAAATACCAAAATTAAATCAGGATCAAATATACTGTCTAAACAGTCTCATAACAACAAAGGAATAGAAGGAGTCATTGAAAGTCTTCCAACTACAAAAAGCACAGGACAAGATGGTTTTAGTCCCGAATTCTATCAGACCCTCAAAAAGACCTAATACCAATACTCTTCAAACTATTACACAAAATAGAAACAGAATGAACATTACCCAACTCATTCTAAGAAGCTACAATTACCCTGATACCAAAATCACACAAAGATCCAACTAAGAAAGTGAACTTCAGACAAATTTCCCTTATGAACATCTATTCAAAAATACTCAATAAAAATCTTGCCAACCGAATCCAAGAACACATCAAAATGATCATTCAGCATGATCAACTTGGCTTCATCCCAGGGATGCAGGGATGGTCCAATATATGGAAATCCGTCATTGTAATCCACTGCATAAACAAACTCAAAGAAAAAAACCATATGGTCATCTCATTGGTTGCTGAAAAAGGATTTGACAAAATTCAGCATCCTTTCATGGGAAAAGTCTTGGAAAGAACAAGAATTCAAGGCCCATACCTAAACATAGTAAAAGCAATTAACAGCAGATGGGTAGCCAATAGCAACGTAAACAGAGAGAAACTTGAAGCAATTGCACTAAAATCAGGGACTAGACAGAGCTGCCCCCTCTCACCATATCTTTTTCAATATAGTACTTGAGGTACTAGCTCGAGCAATTCAAGAACAAAAGGAAGTCAAAGGGATACAAATCGGAAAGGAAGAAGTCAAACTATCACTATTCGCAGATAATATGACAGTATACTTAAGTGACCCAAAAAACTCCACCAGAGAACTCCTATATCTGATAAACAACTTCAGCAAAGTGGCTGGTTATAAAATCAACTCAAGCAAATCAGTAGCCTTCCTATACTCAAAGAATAAGCAGGCTGAGAAAGAAATTAGGAAAATGACACCCTTCATAATAGCCACAAACAATATAAAGTTTCTTGGTGTGACTATAACCAAACAAGTGAAAGATTTGTATGACAAAAACTTCAGGTCCCTGAAGAAGCAAATGGATGAAGACCTCTCAGAAAATGGAAAAAACTTCCAGGCTCCTCAGTTGGCAGGATTAATATAGTTAAAATGGCAACCTTTCCAAAAGCAATATACAGATTCAATGCAATCCCCATCAAAATCCCAACGCAGTTCTTCATAGAGTCAGAAAGAGGAATTCTCAAATTCACCAGGAATATCAAAAAACCCAGGATAGCTATAACTATCATCTTCAGTAAAAGAACTGGGGGAATCAGTTTCCGAGACCTCAAGCAATACTACAGAGCAGTAGTCTTAAAAGCTGCATGGTATTGGTACAGTGACACGGAGGTGGATCAATGGAATAGGATTGAACCCAGAATTGATCCCACACATCTATGGCTAATGGATCTTTGACAAAGGAGTTGAAAACATCCAGTGGCAAAAAGATAGCCTTTTCAACAAATGGTGCTGGCTCAACTGGATATCAACATGCAGAATAATGAGAATTGACCCACTCTTATCTCCTTGTACTGAGCTCAACTCCAAGTGGATTGAGAACCTCCACACTAAACAAGACACACTAAAACTAATAGAAAAGGAACTGGGGAAAACATTTGAGGAAATTGGCTCAGGGGGAAAATTCCTGAACAGAACACCAATTGCTTATGCTCTAAGATCATGAACATACAAATGGACCTCATAAAACTACAAAGTTTCTGTAAGGCCAAAGACACTGTCAAAAGGACAAATCAGCAACCAACAAATTGGGAAAAGATCTTCACCAACCCTACATCTGACAGAGGGCTAATATCCAATATATACAAAGAACTCAAGAAGTTAAACCCCAGAAAATCAAATAACCCTATCAGAAATGGGGTACAGAGCTAAACAAAAACTTTTCACCTGAATAAATTCAGATGGCTGAGAAACACCTTAAAAAATGTTCAACATCATTAGTCATTAGAGAAATGCAAATGAAAACAACCCTGAGATTTCACCTCACACCAGTCAGAATGGCTAAGATTAAAATCTCAGGAAACAGCAGGTATTGGTGAGGATGTGGAGAAAGAGTAACACTCCTCCACTGCTGGTGGGACTGAAAGCTGGTACAAACACTCTGGAATTCAGTTTGGCAGTTCCTCAGAAAACTGGAAACGATATGTCCGGAGGACCTAGCCATTCCACTCCTGGGCATATACCCAGAAGATTCCCCAGCATGGAATAAGGATACATGCTCCACTATGTTCATAGCAGCCTTATTTATAATAGCCAGAAGCTGGAAAGAACTCAGATTTCCCTCAATGGAGGAATGGATACAAAAGCTGTGGTATATCTACACAATGGAGTACTATTCAGCCATTAGAAACAATGAATTCATGAAATTCTTAGAGAAATGGGTGGAGTTGGAGAACATCATACTAAATGAGGTAACCCAGTCTCAAAAGAACACCCATGGTATGCACTCATTGATAAGTGGATATTAGCCTAGAATCTTGGGACAACAGAGACACAATCCATATACCAAATGGTTTCCGAAAAGAAAGAAGAAGAGGACCCTGGTGCTGGAAAAGCTCAAAGCCTCAGTGTAAGGGAATACCAGAACAGGGAAGATGGAAGGGGTGGATGGGGAAACAGGGGGAATGAAAAGGGCATGTGGGACATTTGGGGGACAGCGAACCAGGAAAGGGGAAATGAAATGTTAATATAGAATACATCCAATAAAAAATTTAAAAAGAGTATTTCATTCTAAATCAAAAGAATATACCTTCTTAAGACCTCATGGGACCTTCTCTGAAATTAAACATATAATTGATCACAAAACTGGCCTCATCAGATTAAAGGAGATTGAAATAATCCCATGCATCCTATCAGATCATCACAGATTAAGACTAATTTTCAATAACATCAAAAACGTTAGAAATCCCACATATACATGGAAGCTGAACAACACTCTACTCAAAGATAACTTTGTCAAGGAAGAAATAAAGAAATAAAAACTTTTTAGAATTTAATTGAAATGAAACAACATACCCAAATATGTGGGAAAGAACGAAAACAGTCCTAACAGGAAAACTGATGGCTCTGAATCCCTCTGAAAAGAAACTGGAGAGAGGATACACTAGCAGCCTGACAGCACATTTGAAAGCTCTAGAACAAAAGGAAGAAAATATACCTAAGAGGAGTAGATGGCAGGAAATAAAGTTAGGGCTGAAATCATCCAAGTAGAAACAAAAAGAACTATACAAATAATTACACAAACCAGAAGCTGGTTCTTTGGAAAAATCAAAAAGATAGATAAACCCTTAGCCAGACTAATCAGCAGGCACAGAGACAGTATCCAAATTAACAAAATCAGAAATGAAAAAGAAGACATAAAATCAGAAACTGAGGAAACATTAACAATCATCAGATCCTTCTACAAAAGCCTTTATTCTGCAAATCTGGATGAAATGGACAATTTCCTAGACAGATACCAGGTGCCACAGTTAAATTATGAAGAGATAAATGATCTAAACAGCTCACATAAAACCTTTCAAAATAGAAGTCATCAATAGTTTCCCAAACAAGAAAAGCCCAGGACCAGATGGGTTTAGTGCAGAGGTCTATCAGACCATCAAAGAAAACATAATACCAATGTTCCTCAAACTTTTCCACAAAATTAATAAAGAAGAAACACTACCCAACTTATTTTATGAAACCACAATTGGACTGATACCAAAATCACACAAAGATCAAACAAAGAACGAGAACTTCAGAACACTTTACCTTATGAATATCAATATAAAAATACTCAAATTCTTGCAAATGGAATCCAAGAACACATGCAAATGATCATCCATCATGAACAAGTAGGCTTCATTGCAGGGATGCAAGGATGTTTCAATATAAGGAAATCCATCAATGTAATAAACTACATAATCTCAAAGAAAAAAATCCACTTTTTCATCTCCTTAGATGATGAAAAAGCATTTGACAAAACCCTACACTCCTTAATAAAAACCCCAGAATGATCATGAGTTCAAGGCTCATACCTAAACATAGTAAATGCAATATAGAGTAAACCAGTAGCCAATATCAAACTAAATGGAGAGAAACTCAAAGCCATGCCACTGAGATAAGTAATGAGACAAGGCTGTCCACTCTCTCCATACTTATTCAACATAGTACTCGAAGACCAAGCCAGAGAACTTAGATAACAAAAAGAGATCAAACTGTTACAATTTCGAAAGGAAGAAGTCAAAATATTATTATTAGCTGATGATATGATAGTATACTTAAGTGACACCCAAAATTCCACCAGAGAACACCTAAACCTTAAAAACAACTTCAGAAAATTTGGTGAATATAAAATTAATGCAAACAAATCAGTGGCCTTCCTTGACTCAAATCATAAACAGGAGTGAAACAACTCCCTTCACAGTTGTCACAAGTAATATAATTTACCTTAGTGTGACTCTAATTAAACAAGTGAAAGATCTGTATGACAAGAACTTCAAGTCTCTGAAGAAAGAAATCAAGATCTCAGAAGACTGAAAGAACTTCCATGCTCATGGATTGGCAGGATTAATATAGTAAAAAGGGCCATCTTGCTGAAACTAATCTACAGATTCAATATAATCCCCATCAAAATTCCAACTCAACTGTTCATAGAGCTAGAAAGCATAACTTGCAAATTCACCTTGAATAACAAAAAACCTAGGATAAAAAAACTCTTCTCATCAATAAAAGAACTTCTCACAGAATCACCATTCCTGATTTCAAGCTGTCCTGCAGAGCAATCATAATAAAATCTGCATGGTATTGGTACAACATCAGGTAGGAAGATCAATAGAATAGAATTGAAGACCCAAAAATTAACCCACACACCTATGGATGGTCACTTGGTCATTGACAAATGAGCTAAAACCATCCAGTTGAAAAAAGACAGAATTTTCAACAAATCATGCTGGTTCAACTGACAGCACATAGAAGAATGAAAATCTATCCATTCTTTCTTTGTAATTAGATAAATTCTTTATTTACATTTCAAATGACTTTCCTTTTCCTGGTCCCTTCCCCCAAAAGTCCCATAAGCCACCTACCCTCCCCTGCTCCCCAATCCAGGTTCCTCCTGTTTCACTGTCTTCATATTCCCCTACAATGCTTCATGGAGCCTTTCCATGACCAGAGACCTCTCCTCCCTGTGATGTCCAACAAGACTGTCCTCTGTTGCCTATGCCTCTGGAGCCATGGGTAACACCATGTGTACTATCTGGTTGATGGTTTTGTCCCTGGAAGCTCTGGGAGTTACTGGGTAGCTCATATCATTGTTCCTCCTATGGCACTGCAAACACCTTTAGCTCCTTGGGTCCTTTCTCTAGCTCCCCCATTGGGAATCCAGTGCTCAATTCAATGGCTGGCCAAGAGTGCCTTCTCTGTATTTGTCATGTATTAGCAGAGCCTCCCAGGTGACAGCTATATCCATCCCCAGTCAGCAAGTACTTATGGGCATTGAAAATAGTGTCTGGGTTTTGTAACTGTACATGGGATAAATCACTAGGTGGGGTAGTCTCTGGATAATCTTTCCCTCAGTCTCTGTGGGTATTTTGTCTCTGTATCTCCTTCTGTGGGTACTTTATTCCCCCTTCAAAGAAGGACCAGAGTATCCATACATTGTTCTTCCTTCTTCTTAGGGATCATTTGATATGTGAATTGAATCTTGAGTATTCCAAGCTTCTGGGATAATATCTACTTCTCAGTGAGTGCATATCATGTGTGTTCTTTTGTGATTAGATTACCTTACTTAGGATGATATTTTTCAGTTCCACACATTTGCCTAAAAATTTCATGAATTCATGGTTTTTAGTAGCTAAGTAGTATTCCGTTGTATAAATATACCATATTTTCTGTATCCATTCCTCCAGCTTCTGTCTATTATAAATAGGGCTGCTATAAACATAGTGGGGCATGTGTCCTTATTACATGCTGGGGAATCCTCTGGGCATATTCCCAGGAATGGTACAACAGGGTCCTCCAGTAGTATCATGCCCAGTTTTCTGAGGAACCGCCAGATTGATTTCCAGAGTGCTTGTACTAGCTTGTAATCTGACCAGCAGTGGAGAAGTGTTCCTCTTTCTCCATATTCTCACTAGTACCTGCTGTCTCCTAAGTTTTTGATCTTAGCAATTCTGACTGGTGTGAAGTAAAATCTCAGTGTTGTTTTGATTTGCATTTCCCTGATTACTAAGGATGATTAACATTTCTTTAGGTGCTTCCCAGCCATTCAATATTCCTCAGGTGAAAATTCTTTGTTTAGGTCAAGACCAAGTGGATCAAGGACTTCCACATAAAACCAGACACACTGAAACTAATAGAAAAGAAACTGGGCAAGAGCCTTGAGCACATGGGCACAGGGGAAAATTTCCTGAACAGAACACCAATAGTTCATGTTCTAAGATCAAGAAATGACAAATGGGACCTCATAAAATTACAAAGTTTCTGAAATCTTAGGACATTGTCAATAGGACAAAAGGGCAAGCAACAAATTGGGAAAAGGTCTTTACCAACCTTACATGTAACAGAGAGCTAAAATCCAATATATATAAAGAACACAAGAAAATTCACACCAGAGAGCCAAATACCCCTATTAAAAAATTGTGTACCGAATTAAATCTATCCATTCTTATCCCCTCATACAATGCTCAAGTTCAAGTAGATCAAGGTCCTCCACATAAAACCAAATACACTGAAACTAATAGAAAAGAATGTGTGGAAGATCCTTAAGCACAAGTGCACTGGGTAAACTTTCCTGAACAGAACACCAACAGGTTGTGCTCTAAAATCAAGAATTGACAAATGGGACCTCATAAAATTGCAAATCTTCTGTAAGGCAAAGGACACTGTCAATGGGACAGAATGGCAACCAACAAATGGGGATAAGATCTCGACCAATCCTACATTGACTAATAACCAAGAGTTTTTCAGTATAATACTTGAAGTTCTACCTAGAGCAATTAGACAACATAAGGAAGTCAAAGGGATACAAATTGGACAGGAAGAAGTCAATCTATCACTACTTCTAGATATATGATTGTACACTTAAGCAACCCAAATAACCCCACCAGAGAACTCCTACAGTTCTTTAACAATTTCAGCAAAGTGGTTGTTTATATAATAAACTCATTTTTGGTTGCCATTTTGTCCTTCTGATGGTGTCCTTTGACTTAGAGAAACTTTGTAATTTTATGAGGTCCCATTTGTCAATTCTCGATCTTAGAGCATAAGCTATTGGTGTTCTGTTCAGGAACTTTCCCCCTGAGCTAATGTCCTCAAGGGTCTTCCCCAGTATCTTTTCTATTAGTTTCAGTGTGTTTGGTTTTATGTGGAGGTCCTTGATCCACTTGGAGTTGATCTTAGTACAAGGAGATAAGAGTGGTCAATTTTCATTCTTCTGCATGCTGACCTCCAGTTAAACCAGCACCACTGAAATATTTTTCCATCTTCTGGGGTCTTCATCTATTTCTTTCTTCAAGGACTTGAAGTCCCTGTCATACAGATCTTTCATTTGTTTGGTTAGAGTCATGCCAAGTTACTTTATGTTGATTGTGGCTATTGTGAAGGGTGTTATTTCCCTAAATTCTTTCTCAGCCTGCTTGTCCTCTGAGAACAGGAAGGCTACTGATTTGCTTGAGTTGATTTTATAACCTGCCACTTTGCTGAAGTTGTTTATCAGCTGCAGGAGTTCTCTGGTGGCGGTTTTTTTTTGGGGGGGGTCACTTACATATACTATCATATCATCTGCAAATAGTGATAGTTTGACTTCTTCCTTTCCAATTTGTATCCCTTTGACTTTCTTTTTGTCTAATTGCTCTCACTAGAACTTCAAGCACAATATTGAAAAGATATGGAGAGAGAGGGCAGCCTTGTGTAGTCCCTGAATTTAGTGGGATTGCTTCAAGTTTCTCTCCATTTATTTTGATGTTGGCTATACCAACCCCACATCTGACAGAGGGCTAATATCCAATATATACAAAGAACTCAAAAAGTTAAACCCTAAAGAACCAAATAACCTTCTTAAATATGGGGTACAGAGCTAAACAAAGAATTTTCACCTGAAGAATTTCAGGTGGTTTAGAAGCACCTTAAGAGATGTTCAAAATCATTAGTCTTCAGGGAAATCCAAATCATAAGAATCCTTATATTCTACCTCACACCAGTCAGAATGGCTAAGATTAAAAACTCAAAAGACAACAGGTGCTGGTGAGGATGTGGAGAAAGAGGAAGACTCCTCCACTGTTCGTGGGAGAGCAATATGGTACAACTACTCTGGAAATCAGTCTTGCGGTTCCTCAGAAAATTGGGCATGACACTTCCAGAGGACCCTGTCATACCACTCACTCCTGGGCATATATCCAGAAGATTATTCAGCGTGCAATAAAGATACATGCTCCAATATGTTCAGAGGAGCCTTATTTATAATAGCCAGAAGTTGGAAAGAACCCAGATGTCCCTCAAAGGAGGAATGGATACAGAAAATGTGGTACATTTATACAATGCAATACTACTCAGAAATTAAAAATAATGAATTCACGCAATTTGTAGGCAAATGGTTGGATCTGGAAAATATCATCTTAAGGGAGCTAACCCAATCACAAAAGAATATACAAGAAATGCAATAACTGATAAGTGGATATTAATGAGCCCAGAAGCTCTGAATACTCAAGGTACAATCACCAAATCAAAAGATTCCCAAGAAGAAGGAAGGAGAGGACCCTGTTCTTGAAAAGACTGGATCATGTTTTGTAGGAGAATATCAGAACAAAGAAAATGGGGGGGGTGATTGGGCAGAGGGAAGATGACTTATAAGACATAAGGTGAGGTGGGAACTGGGAAAGGGGAAAGCCTTTGGAATGTAAAAAAGAATATAGAAATAAAAAAATTAAAAAGAAGAAAAAAGAAAGAAAAAAATAAAATAAACTCAAGCAAATCAGTAGCCTTCCTGTACTCAAATAACAAGTAGACTGAGAAAGAAGTTAGGGAAATAACACCCTTCACAATAGCCACAAACAATATAAAGTAACTTGGCATGACTCTAACCAAACAAGTGAAAGATCTGTATAACAGGAACTTCAAGTCTTTGAAGAAATGGAAACCTCAGAAGATGGAAAAACATTTCATGCTCTTGGATTTGCAGGATTAATGTAGTAAAAATGGCCATCTTTCCAAAAGTAATCTACAGATTCAATGCAACCCCTTCAAAATCCCAAATCAATTCTTCATGGATTTAGAAAGAACAATTCTCAAATTCATCTGGAATAACAAAAAACCCAGGATTGCTAAAACTATTCTCATCAATAAAAGGACTTCTGGGGGAATTAATATCCCTGACCTCAAGCAGTACTACAGACCAATTGTGTTAAAAGCTGCATGGTGTTGGAACAGTGACAGGCCAAGTAGAATTGAAGACCTGGAAATAAACCCACAGAACTATAGTCACTTTATCTTTGATAAAGGAGCTAAAACAATCCAGTGGAAAAAAGATAGCCTCTTCAACAAGTAGTGCTAGTTCAACTGGAGGTCAGCATGGTAAAGAATGCAAATTGATCCACTCATCTCCTTGTACTAAGATCAGCTCCAAGTGGGTCAAGGACCTCCACATAAAACCAGACACACTGAAACTAATAGAAAAGAAACTGGGGAAGACCCTGGAGGACATGGACACATGGGGGAAAGTTCCTGAACAGAACACCAGTAGCTTATGCTCTAAGATCAAGAATTGACAAATGGGACCTCATAAAATTACAATGTTTCTGTAAGGCAAAGGACACTGTCAGATGGACAAATCAGCTACTAACAATTTGGGAAAATATCTTCACCAACCCCATATCTGACAGAAGGCTAATATCCAATATATACAAAGAATTCAAGAAGTTAGACTCCAGAGAACCACATAACCCTATTAAAAATGGGGTACAGAGCTAAACAAAGAATTTTCACCTGAAGAAATTTGGATGGCTGAGAAGCACCTTAAGAGATGCTCAACATCATTAGTCATCAGGGAAATGCAAATCTAAACAACCCTGAGATTCCCCCTCACACCAGTCAGAATAACTAAGATTAAAAACTCAAGAGACAGCAGGTGTTGGAGAGGATGTGGAGAAAGAGGAACACTCCTCCACTGTTGGTGGGATTGCAAGATGGTACAACTGCTCTGGAAATCAGTCTGGCAGATCCTCAGAAAATTGGGCATGACACTTCCAGAGGATCCTGTCATACCACTCCTGGGCATATACCAAGAGGATGCCCCTACATGCAACAAAGACACATGCTCCACTATGTTCATAGCAGCCTTGTTTATAATAGCCAGAAGTTGGAAAGAACCCAGATGTCCCTCAAAGGAGGAATGGATACAGAAAATGTAGTATATTTATACAATGGAATACTACTCAGCAAATAAAAATAATGAATTCATGAAGTTTGTAGGAAAATGGTTGGATCTGGAAAAATCTTCCTAAGTGACTTAACCCAATCACAAAAGAATACACATGAAATGCAATCACTGATAAGTGGATATTAATTAGCACAGAAGCTCTGAATACTCAAGGCACAATTAGCAAATAAAAAGATCCCCAAGAAGAAGGAAGGAGAGGACCCTGGCCCTGGAAAGACTGGATCCAGTTTTGTAGGAGAGTACCAGTACAAACAAATGGTGGTGGTGGTGGTGGGGGTGACTGGGGATTAGACAGAGAGAAGAGGACTTATGGGACATAGGATGAGAGGGGAACAGTGAACGCTGAAAGCCTTTGGAATGTAAACAAAGAATATAAAAAATAATATAAAAAACTAAGGAAACCAAAATGTTTTTCCCTTGCACTCCCATTATACAAATTTTTCAATAAAAATGTGTGATTTTTATTATATCATTAACACCCTAGAAGTAGTTTTTTTTTAAAGGCAGAGCTTCATTTAGTAGCTTTTAGCATCAGAAGTACCTACCAGAGTCCTAAATTCTTGAACCATTAGAATTTTCTGAAGCAAATCACTAATTACTGATTTTTCCTTAGAGCTAAGTTTGTCTTTCACAGACCAATTGTAGTGTAAAAAGAAAGTTCCCTTACTGAAGAAAATCTGTTTTTTGTGAATACATTGGTGGAGTTATCCTTAGAGGAATATTCAGTATCTTATTAACTCAAACTGACTATTAATAAGTACTAGTAAAGCATGGATGGTTTTTAATGTCCAATATTATTTCTTTTAATTTAAGTATTCTAAAGGAATGCATTAAAATGAAATTGTATCTTGCCTTTAAAAAGAAGTAGGCGCCTATCATCCTTCTTTCCTTCTTTTTCCCTTCCTTCATTCAACAAACAAACAAATGAATGAATAAATAAACAAACAAATGGGGAGTGATTCATACTAACTGATTCAAATCATGTTCACCTTTGCTGTAACAGACACAATGACCAAAAGCAACTTGGGGAGGACAGTATTTGTTTGTACTAAGCATTGTGATCACAGCCAATCCTTGAGGGACGCATCTGATGTCACCTGAGATTTTTATTTTAGCTCTTCTGACTGGTGTGAGGTGAAACCTCGGGGTTGTTTTGATTTGTATTTCCCTAATAACTAAAGATATAGCATATTTCTTTAGGTGCTTCTCAGCTAAAATTGTTTAGCTCTGTAGCCTGTTTTTTAATAGGGTTACTTGATTCTCTGGAGTACAATATCTTGAGTTTTTTTTAATATATTGGGTATTAGCCCTGTATCAGATGAAGGATTACTAAAGATATTTCCCAAATCTGTTGGTTGCCATTTTGTTCTATTGACAATGTCCATTGCCTTACAGAAGCTTTGCAATTTTATGAAGTCCTATTTGTTGATTCTTGATCGTAGAGCAAAAGACATTGTGTTCTGTTCAGGATATTTTCCCCGTGCCCATGTGTTCAAAGTTCTTCCACACTTTCTCCTCTATAAGCTTCAGTGTATCTGGTTTTATGTGGAGGAATTGAGATTTGTAAAAGGAAATAAGAATGGGTTGATTTGCATTTTTCTACATGCTGATCTCCAGTGTTAAATCACCACCATTTGGTAAAAATGTCGTCTTTTTTCCACTGGATCTTTTTAGATCCTTTGTCAAAGATCCAGTGACCATGGTGTTTGGGTTCATTTCTGGGTCTTCAATTTTATTCCATTGATCTTCCTGCCTTTCTCTGTACTAGTACCATACAGTTTTTATCACTATTGCTCTGTAATACAGCTTGAGATCAGGAATGTTAATTGCTCCCCCCCAAAATTCTTTTATATTTGAGAAGAGTTTTTGCTCTCCTGGGCTTTTTTTTTGTTGTTATTCCAAATGAATTTGCTAATTGTTCTTTATAACTCTATGAAGAATTGAGTTGGAGTTTTGAAGTAGATTGCATTGAATCTGTAAATTGCTTTCTGCAAGATGGCCATTTTAACTATATTAATCCTGTCAATCCATGAGCCTGGGAGATCTTTCCATCTTCTGATATCTTTTTCAATTTCTTTCTTCAGAAGCTTGACGTTCTTGTCATACATATATTTCACTTGCTTGGTTAGAGTCATACAAAGGTATGTAATATTATTTGTTACTATTATGAAGGGAATCATTTCCCTAATTTCTTTCTCAGCCTGTTCATCCTTTGAGTAGATGAAGGCTACTGTTTTGTTTGAGTTAATTTTACATCTAGCCACTTGGCTAAAGTTGTTTATCAGCTTTAGGAGTTTTCCAGTGTAATATTTAGGGTCACTTAAGGTGTACTATTATATTGTCTGCAAATAGTGATAATTTGACTTCTTCCTTTCCAATTTGTATCACTTTGACCTCCTTTGATTATCTAATTGCTCTAGCTAGAACTTCAAGTAGTATATTGAATAGATAGGGGGAGAGTGTACAGCCTAGTCCCTGATTTTAGTGGGATTGATTCAAGTTTCTCTCCATTTAGTTTGATGTTGGGTACTAGTTTGCTGTATACTGATTTTAATATTTTTATCTATGGGCCTTGAATTCCTGATATTTCTAAGATGTTTAACATAAAGGGATGCTGATTATTGTCAAATTATTTTTCAGCATCTAATGAAATGCTTATGTAATTTGTTTTCTTAAGATTGTTTATGCAGTAGATTATGCTGATGGATTTCCATATATTGAACTATTCTTGTATCCCTGGGATGAAACCTACTTGATTGTGGTGCTTGATCATTTTAATGTGTTCTTAGATTCTGGTGTGAAGAATTTTATTGATTATTTTGCATCAATGTTCATAAGGTAAATTGGTCTGAAGGTCTCTTTTTTGTTTGGTCTTTGTTAGGTTTAGGTATAAGTGTAATTGTGACTTTATTGAACAAATTGTGTGGTGTTCCTTCTGTTTCCATTTTATGGAATATTTTGAAGTGTATTCATAGTAGGTCTTCTTTGAAGGTCTGATGGAATTCTCCACTAAACTCATCTGGTCCTTGGTTTTGTTTGGTTGAGAGGGTATTAATGATTGCTTCTATTTCTTCAGGGGTTTTGGGACTGTTTAGATGGTTTATCTGATCTTGTTTAAACATTGCTACCTGTTATGTATTTAGAAAATTGTCCATTCTATACAGATTTTCTAGTTTTGTGGAATATAGACTTTTGTAGTAGAATCTGAAGATTTTTTGAATTTCCATACTTTCTGTTGTTAGGTCTCACTTTTAATTTCTGATTTTATTAATTCAGGCACTCTGTGCCCTCCAGTTAATCTGGCTAAGGGTTTATCTATCTATCTTTCTTATTTTTTTCAAAGAATCAGCAACTGCTTTCGTTGATTCTTTGTATAGTTCTTTTTGTATCTATTTCGTTGATTTCAGCCCTGAGTTTATTTCCTGATGTCTATTCCTCTTGGATGTATATGCTTATTTTTGTTCTACAGCATTCATGTGTACTGTAAAGCTGCTAGTGTAAGCTCTCTCCAGTTTCTTTTTTGGAGGCACTTAAAGCTATGAGTTGTCTTCTTTCTACTGCTTTCATTGTGTCCCATAAGTTTTGGTATGATGTGTCTTCATTTTCATTAAATTCTAAAAGGTCTTTAATTTCTTTCTTTATTCCTTCAGTAACCAAGATATTGAGTAGAGCATTATTAGGCTTCCATGTGTATGTGATTTCTGTTGTTTTTGTTGGAATTTAAGAGCACCCTTAGACCCTGGTGATCTGATAGGGTGCATGGGATTATTTCATTCTTCTTGTATCTGTTGAGGCCTGTTTTGTGACCAATTTTATGAGTTTATGACAGTACTATGGGGTGCTGAAAAGAAGGTGTATTCTTTTTCTTTAGAATGAAATGTTCTATAAATATCTGTTAGATACATTTGGTTCATTACTTCTGTTTTTTTCACTGTGTCTATGTTTAGTTTCTGTTTCCATGATCTGTCCATCCTTGAGAAGGAAGTGTTGAAACCTCTCACTATTATTGTGTGGGAGGCAATGTGTGCTTTGAGCTTTAGCAAAGCTTCTTTTATGAATGTGGATGCCTTTACATTTGAAGCATGGATGTTCATGATTGAAAATTTGTTTCAGCAGATTATTTTCTTCTATCAGTATGAAGTGTCCTTCCTCATCTTTTGTGACAACTTTTAGTCCTGGGACCATTTCCTTGGAAAATTGTTTTCCAGCCTTTTATTCTGATGTAGTGTCAGTCTTGTAACTGAGGTACTTTTTTATATGCAAAAAAATGTTTGGTCCTGTTTATGTATCCAGTCTGTTAGTATTTTTTATTGGGTAATTGATTCCAATAAGCTTGAGATATTAAAGAAATGTGATTGTCATTTCCTGATATTTTTTATTGTTAGAGGTAGATTTTGTTTGTGTGGCTGTTTTCTTTTGGGTTTGTTAGAAAATTACCTTCTTGCTTTTTCTAGGGTAATTTTTTCCCTCCTTGTCTTCGTATTTTCCATCTATTATCCTTTTAAATGCTGGGTTTGTAAAAAGATATTGTGTAAATTTGGTTTTGTCATAGAATATCTTATTTTCTTTGTCTATGGTAATTTAGAGGTTTGCTGCGTACAGTAGCCTAGGCTGGCATTTACGTTTTTTTGGGGTCCATATTACATCTGCCCAGGATCTTCTTACTTTCATATTTTCTGCTGAGAAATCTGGAATAATTTTGATAGGTCTGTCTTTATATGTTACTTGACCTTTTTCTCTTACTGCTTTTAATATTCTTTATTTGTTTAGTGTACTTGGTGTTTTGATTATTACATGCCAGGAGGAATTTCTCTTCTGATCCAAACTATTTGGAGTTCTGTAGGCCTCATTTACATTTATGGGCATCTCTTTCTTTAGGTCAGGGAAATTTTCTTATGTACTTTTGTTTAAGATATTTTTCTGGCCCTCTATGCTGAATATCTTTACTCTCATCTATACCTATGATCTTTAGGTTTGTTTTTCTCATTGTGTCCTAGATTTCCTGGATATTTTAGGTTAGGAGCTTTTTGCATTTTGCATTTTCTTTGACTATTGTGTCGATATTTTCTATGGTAACTTCTGCCCCTGAGATTCTCTCTTCTATCTCTTGTACTCTGTTGGTGATGCTTACATCTATGGATCCTGATCCTTTTCCTATGTTTTCTAACTCCACAGTTGTCTCCCTTTGAGATTTCTTTATTGTTTATATTTCCATTTTTATTTTTTTTCACGTTACATTCAGGTCTAATGACCAGAGGTTTCTTCTTTTATTTTTTTTTTAATTTTTATTTTCTATATTCTATGTTTACATTCCAAAGGCTTTCCCCTGCAATTTGTAGGTAAATGGTTAGATCTGGAAAATATCATCCTAAGTGAATTAACCCAATCACAAAAGAATACACATGAAATGCAATCACTGATAAGTGGATATTAATGAGCCCAGAAGCCCTAAATCCTCAAGGCACAATTAGCAAATCAAATGATTCCCAAGAAGAAGAAAGGAGAGGACCCTGGGCCTGTAAAGATTGGATCCAGTTTTGTAGACCCAGAACAGAGAAACCGTGGGGGGAGGGGGAATGATTGGGGAATAGTTGGGGGGGAGAGGATGTATGGGACATATGGTGGGGGGGGCTGGGAAAGGGGAAAGCCTTTGGAATATATTTCCATTTTTAAATCTTTGATGGTTTTATTTATTTCCTTTGCCTGTTTGATTGTGTTTTCCTGTAATTCTTTTGTTGTTGTTGTTGTTTTTGATTTTTTGTTTTGTTTTGTTTTTTTGTTTTGTTTTTTGGTTTTTCGAGACAGGGTTTCTCTGTGTAGTCCTGGCTGTCCTGGAGCTCACTCTATAGACCAGGCTGGCCTCAAACTCAGAAATCCACCAGCCTCTGCCTCCCAAGTGCTGGGATTAAAGGCATGCACCACCACTGCCAGCTTTCCTGTAATTCTGTAAGGGAATTTTGTGTTTCCTCTTTAAGTCCTTCTACCTGTTTACCTGTGTTTTCCTGCATTTATTTAAGGAAGTTACTTTGTCCTTCTTAAATTCCTCTATCTTCATCATAAGGAGTGATTTTAGATCTGAATGCTGCTTTTCCGGTGTGATGGTGTATACGGGACTTGCTGTGGTGGGAGAATTATGTTTCAATGATGCGTTGTTACCTTAGTTTCTGTTGCTTCTGTTCTAATGCTTGCTTCCTGCCATATGATTATCTCTAATGCTACCTGCCCTCACTATATGTTACTGTAACATGTCATTCCTGTGATCCTGGTTGTGTCAGAACTCCTCAGAATCCAGCTGTCTCTATGGTCCTGTGATTCCAGAATCTTGTGATCCTGATATCCTAGGTGTGTCAGAGAACCTGAGAGTCAAGCTGCATCTGAGGCCCTGGGATCTTGCTATAACCAATCTTCTGGTATCCTGTGATAATGTGATCCTGTGATCCTGTGATCCTTGGTCATGTTAGAAAGCCTGGGAGTGGAGGTTCCTCTGGCTGTTGTTGGGCTGGATGGGGAGAATGTGCCCAAAGTAAACCAGCCCTGACTGGAAGGAACCTGTTCAATTGGTAGGGTGGGGTTCCTGAGTCATGGGTCCCACTGGTCCCAGCTGATCCCAGTGGTGTTGGGACAGTTGTTAAGTCCTCCTCACCTCTGCTCCTATGATCCTGGGCATTTTAAAGCACCTGGAAGTGGAGGTTCCTCTGGTTGTTGCTGGGTTCTCTAGAGAGTTTGCTCCCAAGGTAAACCAGCCCAGAGCAGAATGAGCCCATGCCACTTGTCAGGTGGGGTTTCTTCATCCTGGTTTGACCCATTATTTTTCCTACCTGGGCCGGAACACATAGTGAGAGACAGGCACATGTACATGTGCTATTAAGGCACCAGGCTATTCACAGGGCTCAAACATAAGCAGGTGGGGTGGAGCTTCATCCTGGCAGCTGGAAGCCCTGGCTCATTGCTTCTAGCTCTGGGCCAGCACTGTTTTGTCTCACCTGAGGTGGGAGTGAGAAGGAAAGCACCTGAAGTAGCATTCCATGTCCTAGTAACTTGTGTGTTATTCCTATGGTGGGTGGCAGGGTTAACATTCATTTCATAAGTCCTGGGAGGAGAGGGGGATAGAGAAGGAGAGAGAGTTCTCAAGTGAGGGCATGCTGGCATGAGAGAATAAAAGTAGAGAGACAGATGGCTGCACTCATGGGCAGGAATCTCAGCAAACAGACTCACAGACAGAGTGTGAGAAGCTCAGGGTGGGCAGGGTGAAAGCAGAGTTCGAGCTGCCAGGCAGGGGTGTTGGCAGCCTTGGCAGGCAAAGCAAAGGAGCCTGTTCAGCAAGAGAGCACAAGTGTAGGGGAAGATATTAGCACACAAGGGAGAGTAACTGCACAGCAGACAGCTTCCATGGAAGGGGCTGGGTCAGACCTGCTTTTCATGTGGTGAAGGAGAAGCAGAGCAAATGGGGAGAGAATAAAAGAGGGGGGAGGGAGAACCTATGCTATGGATAGCTAGGGAGAAAGTTGTTTTAAAGTGGCAATTTAGTGGACATGTAGAGATATTATTTGTTGTTTACTCCGAATTAAACCAGGGATATCCCCGTAAATAGGGTGAGAATATAGTTATTAACTACCCCTCCACCATTCTGAGGATACAATTAATAACCAGAGAGGTGGACAACCATCACAGATCACCAAGTTGTCACATGGAGTCCAAGCTCTGGGCCAGTGAACTGAGAAACAAAAAGATGTTCACCCAGGGCTGGGATTTCTCAGCAGCAAGAAAGGGACCATCTTGAAGAAGAGATGATAATCTCAATTACCAAGGGCAGCAAAGGGGTAGCTCAGAGCTCAAGATCTCTCCTTTGGGACCATGGGAACATTTGTGTTGACCTATAAGATGAGGGGGCTTACGAGTTCTCTGATGTTTGGGCTAGTAAGTCTTGGATCTCCATGTGGTAGCAGGGGGGAATGCAAACCTTCAAATTCGCTAAATCCAAATTACAGAACCAAATATTGTGTTTATGAAAAGATAACAGGAGAAGGAATATGTTTTGATGAAGGTGTAGTCGGGTATAGGGAAAATGAGTGCCTCCATGGGCCCAAGCTGAGGCATCCCTTCCTCTGATGGACAAGCCACACAGTGGTATTGTATAGAATAGAATTTATTCAGGGCATGGGGAGGGAAGTTGTGAAGGTACTAGAAACAGAAGAAGGAAGAGAGAGGGAGAGGTAGAGGAAAGAGAGGGGAGTAGAGAAGGGAGGGGAAAAGAGAGAGAGGACAGAGAAGGAACAAGAAGTTAAGAGCAACAAAGAGCAAAGTGGGAAATCAGGGCCTTCTATAGTGAGTCAGGTACAGCTAACTTTTGCCAGGTAGTGGTAGGACAGATCATAGAAAAAAGCCAGCAGTCAACCTCAGTCATTCCTCAGTGGTTACACTGTGTTTTGAGGCACCATTGCTTCATTGACCCAGAACTTTCCTATTAAGCTAAATGGGATTTTCCCCTGACACTACTTTACAAATGCTAGTATTACAAGTGCATGCCATCTTGCCTTGCATTTGTGCAGTTTTGAGAATGGAATTCCCATATTTGTTCTTGCATGGCAAGCACTATGCATACTGAAGTGTCTTCCTAACCCCTTATCAATTGTCAACTTGCCATGCTCAACCTTGCTTGCCAGCTAATTTTCCCTCCCCTTCTTACATATTTTGAGTTGGGTTGGCCATACTGAAGTTCCCTGATGAGTATAGACGATAGAGGACACTAGACAATCTGCAACTCCTTGCAGTGTGTCTGGTCCACTGACTTGCCTCCATCTGGCATGAGCTAGGAAGGTCTTAGCCCTGGTATCTGGGCTCCCTGACCCTCTTCTGCATTCCTGAGTTCTCCTTTCTTCCTCTGTGTATGCAGATGCTCCTGCACACATGGCTGGAACAAAGAAACAGATCCTGAAATGGGTGGGGTCTGCAGGACCCTGAAGGGAAGGGAGACCTTCTCTGAGGATTTTATTGTAACAGCACTGTTAGAAGGTACTCAGTGAAATATCCCTATTAGTCAATCTTCAGTGAAACAACTTGTGTGGATATACTTCATTCTGGGGAGACAAGGGATAAGTATTAACATTGGAGAATGGAAAGGAATTTTCAGGGCAAATGGAAATCATTGGCTATAGTTTAAACTACTAAGAATACCTCATTTGCATGCAGAGGCATTCCATATATCCCAGGTCTTTAGTGGTCAGGTTCTATTGGGAAAGAGCATGTTGAACTTGTAGGTTTACTAAAGATTATGACAACTACCTCAGAGAATAGGAAGCCCTGCTGCAAAAGGAATTCTTTCATATTGCACCAAGTTTGGAGGAGCTATCTGGACAACTTAGAATGTGATATTAAATTCAAATTTCTCTATGCTGATCTGCACAAGAATTTGCCTACAAGCGGAAATATACTTGCATCTTGAAAACAGTGTCAGAATCAGTGAAGTGGGAACACAGACTTTAGGATATAATTTTGGAGTTTTATTTTCTTCCTTTAGGATATATTTGGGAGTTGAATCACTGTGTATTTCAACTCACTGTGACCTTCCCCACTCTCCACCTGTGTCTCTTCAGTTATTCTCTCAGGGAAACCTTGAGTATCAGCAACAGGCAAGGCCAACAAACTCACAGAGTACAACTGGAAGTCAGGATTGTGCTACCCCACTTACTTCAGTGAAGGAGCGGCAGCTGTTAGCCATCCTCCATCAATTCTCCTTGAAAGAACACTAATCCAACTCACTAGGTCATATTTAAAGAAGCTATGAGTGTAGAGTACTAGTTGGAAATAAAACAATGGTATTAGAAGTGGAAAGAGATATAGAAAGTGTGAAGGGGCCGGGCGTGGTGGCGCATGCCTTTAATCCCAGCACTTGGGAGGCAGAGGCAGGTGGATTTCTGAGTTCGAGGCCAGCCTGGTCTCCAAAGTGAGTTCCAGGACAGCCAGGACTACACAGAGAAACCCTGTCTCGAAAAACCAAAAAAAAAAAAAAAAAAAAAAAAAAAGTGTGAAGGGATATGACCATGATTTAAATTCCTCAAAAGTAATCAAAATGGTTTAACAAGCCACCAGTCATTTTTACCTGCATTTGATATCCAGGACCCACAAGGTAGAAACAAACTCCAAGTTTCCACTGAATTCTACACATGCAAATAAACAAACAAATGAATAAATAATAAAATTGCAAATACACTGTAAAGATGCATAAATATTATAATGATGTTCATTGTATACAATAAATATGCAAAATTAAAAAAATAATTAATGTAGTGCCAAGTAATTCTGTACGAATAACTCTTTTTATGTTTGCTAATGTTTCTTTTCCAGCTGACTCAATACAAGAACTGAAGAACTACCTTGCTTTTACCATACTCCAGTCATATATTTTTACTATTAAAATAGTCTGAAGCATGCAAAGAAGTGTTTTATGATCGCAGACTGAAGAATAATTTCATTAAAGGTAGATTTTAATATATCACTGTAACACAGACTTTCTCTTCAGCTAGACCAAGCAAAGTTCATAAGTGCTCTGTTTAGTGCTTCTAAGTCTTATTCAAGTTCTTGCCATAGGCAAGGACTTATACAAGAATTGTCAGGGAAAACTGGACATCCATGATCCTGACTACAAGCTGGCTCACTGTCTTTTCTTGACTGATCCAACATTGTATAGATAGGGGATGCTAGGCAGTGGTGGAACATGCCAGTAATGCCTTGGGCAGCAGAGGCAGGCAGATTTCTGAATTCAAGGCCAGCCTGGTATATAGAGTGACTTTCAGGACAGCCAGGACTATAGAGAGAAATCTGCCACAGACCAAACCCAGCCGGGGGTTGTAGTCCCCAGAAAACCAGGGTTCTCTGGCCCAGGAAGATACAGATTCAGGGAAATGACACACAAACACCAGACGCAGAGGTGTTTTTGGAGCTGAGTGTGTGTTTTATTTCTCAAACAGGAGTTTTTGAACATGAGGGTTGGACATTTACATATCAAAAGATGTAAACAGCAAAGCAGGCACAAGGAACAATTAGCATTACCATTTGGGACAGGGAAATGTAAAATGAACCAGGTAAAACATTTCCCGAATAACAAATTTCGAAGATCAAGCACACACAGCATTAATCTTAGTATAAACTAGTCTCCATGAGTAAACTTTACTTGACACCTGGCTTTCGTCTGTAAAAAACTAAAGTTCCCTTTAAATCTATAATAATTTTCTATGGAGTAGGCAGGCCAAATTCCAATGCCTTCTTAAGTTCTACATGGCCTCATTATCATTTCCTAAATTAGAACTGCATCCCGAACCTGGATAAGTCAAGAACGTTGTTTGGGCCTGAAACTCCCTAGGTGGGGTCTGCAAGACAAAAGGCGGTTCCTCATAAGCTTCCATTGAGAAAGCTCTGAGTTTTGCACTAACTCAAATATAAACTTAACTTGCCCAACACCCACCTGTGCAGCAAGGGTTGCTCAAATGTAAATATGTTCTAATCTGAGCCTTTTGTCTAAGACTAGGCCTCACCCCCATGTGTCTTGCAAGGACTTCCTCTAAGGGGAATAACAAAAGGAACTTGTACTTTTAGGATTCCCAGAGAAAAAAAATCTACTCATTGTGTCATATTTTCAATGAGATCTCCTTTTTAATCTTGGGTGGTAAATGTGACTAAGGCAAAGCATTACAGTTCTAAGAAAAGAGGTTTTTGGCCTGTGATACTGATTCAAAGAATGGGTTATAATTTACTTTCTCGAATTTACTCAGTCTCAGGCTACTAGGAAAAAAATGAAGTTTGGATGGAAAGTAAATTGCCAAGTGAAAACTGCAGCTTCTAAATTGGGGTGTTCTACAGCTTTCAGGAAGTGATTTTTTCCCACCTCAATTCTGTTGAATTTTATCACACAGAATCTACTGAAGCTGCATCACAGAAATCCTGTCTTAAAACAAAATAAAACAAAGAAAACAAAAAAGATATGGATAATCACTTTCCAGTTGCTGAATCAATCAATGGTGGTTTACAGAAGTCAAGATGAAGAGCTTTGAGAGTGATTGTTACCTCAACACAGAACCCCAACCTTTCAGCTTTACTTTAGGCAGTCTTCCAGAAGATTACAGGGAGCCTATGTTATCTCTGTGCTATGGGGCACAGGGAAGTGAATCTATAAAAACTGGGACCTGTTCTTCTAGAACATATGGTGTTCTAGCTCTAAATAAAGTACAATTTTAGTTTCATAATATAACTGAACTTAAAAAATCACAATCTGGGGAAAAGATAATGATCAAATATTAAGATTTCAATTTACCATTAATTAAAATTATCATGTAATTTTTTGTTGGACAAATGTTGGATAAGCTTAGAAAAATATTTTCTTAACTAGGCAATAAAGATTATGTTACAGAAATTCAGTATGGCATATTTATAGAAAAGGATATCTTTCCGTAAGTATTTTTTAGTTTAAAATGCAATAGCCAATTAAATGTGGAACAGAGACAGGCTACACCTTCCCACCAGCAAATAATGCTCTTGCCTTGGATGTATTAGGAAACAGGAGGTACTCACTGAATGCTGCTGTTTTGGATCACATTGGTTTTGTGGGTTTGTGTGTTAGTCTTGTATTAGTTTGGAATTTATAATTCTATTAAAATATTTAAACCTCTGTATGATTTCTTATGTTTAAAAAAAATTGTAAAAGTGATTTTCTTCAGTGGGGTCAATGTGAATTCCATTTTCTCTTTGAAAAGCAACTTTTAATCCTTATTGCATATTATAATAACTTCAGTATTATAGCTGCTGAATTCTCAGTTAATTGGCCCATACTAAATCTTGACCTCCAGATGATTTTTAACACTCATCTCTTACCAGCCAATGAAGCTATTAGAGAAGCAGTAAGGATAGAAATTTCATGAACTTTACTTTTAAACTGATTGACATAATTAGTTTGTAATGAACATTAGACTTGGTAAATAAAAATTGTGACAATAGTACCTAGAATTTTTTATAGAAACAGATTATGTGTGAGTCGATGAGTGTCAACTGATAGAACCTTGGGGTTTCAAGGGTAGAGCAACATTAACCAGAACATGGGGGTGGGGGAGGCACACAGCCATAGTCAGCTAATGCTAAAGTTTTACATCTTTTATACAGAAAGCAACATAAAGATTTTCCCACCACTTTCAGTTCACACCAGGTGCTGTTTACCTATCAATAGCTTATCTTGGTTCAAAGTGACCCAAAGCCCCTTGCAGACTGAGAAAACTAATACTTAGATGTGTTGCTTCTTATAATTAAAATCAAATTTACTTTTTCTTGATAACAGAATCGTCCTCAGGTTTGCTGCTTATTTGGCATTGGGATACTTTGCTTGAGAAAGTATGCTACCTTGGACTCAAGTCTGCTGGGAATGACCCTAGGTTGCTTTGCAGTTAGCAAGCTTGGAGCAGTCCCCTCATGCTACTTCTCTACAAATGAAAATAAAATTTAACAATTTGTTACAAAGAGGTCATGGAGAAATGGCTCAGTGATTAAGAGTGAGTGATTCTTTTGCATAGTACCTGACTTCAATTCTCAGAACCCATGTTGAGTTGCTCAAACTGTCTAAACTTGAGCCCTAGAGAGTCCAATTTCTCCTATGGCATTGAGCGCACAGACACTCACACATACAATCTCTCTCTCTCTCTCTCTCTCTCTCTCTCTCTCTCTCTCTCTCACACACACACACACACACACACATACACACAAATATTAACATGATGAAATAAATTATATATATATTAATTAACATGATTAAATAAATAATTTAAAAGGCAGGTCTTAAAGATATAAAACTTTTGTCCTTAGTTGAACATAAACCAAAAACTACAGAACATACCACACTAAGATTTTTGGGAAACACTAAAATAAGTTTTTTTTAGGGACTTTTATCAATTTCAGTACTTCTGTAACAAAAAGGACAAGTGCTTAAAATATTTTGTCTATATTTTCTTCATAAACAGAAAATAAAAACATGTTAAATGTAAATAAAAATAAGAGTGGATATCAGAAAAAAACTAAATTAAGAATCTAAAGCTGATACGTTAGAAATATTTTCATTTTTCTATTATGTTCTATATACTATATTATTTGAGTTGAATTGAATAACAATAATATATTCAGTTTATAATTGAAAATTCCACAGTAAAACATTAGTTCTTTTTTACAGGCAAAGTGAATATTAATAGCAAGATTCACAAACGCTAACTTTTCCATGTTCTCCACACTATTAACAGAAGAAGGACATAGTCACAAATTATTTTCATAATGATTATAAACTGACAACTTGAGTAAATGACAAATTATTGGATAACTGACTCAAAATTAAATTGAAAATCTAAATGCAATTAGAAAATGTAAATAGCCTTATATTTCATATGTTAACTCAACAATGAATATACACTTCTCAACAATATTGATATTTGTAAAAGTCATAATATGAATTAAGTAATACTGTCCCTGGACAGATTATACAAACTTCTTGTCCTGAAAGATGTATGACTTGTAAACTTCCTGTTAAATAACATATGCACATCATCACCTGAAATGGAAATCATAGGCTGAGAAACATTCTGAATATAAGTAAATATAATAAAACCTTTTATTAAATACCTGCTATCAAATTCATTGATGTATAATTATATCAGGCCTTATTTTGTGATCTCAATGTAGTTTTAAATTATTGAGAAGCAAATCAATGTTATTCACCACAATAAAGAAATAAAGAGGACCAAGCTCTTATTGCACAATTTTGAGGACCAGAGTACAAATCTCCCACAGCAGTCACATAAAAGAGATTCATGGGAGCCTGCCAATAATCTATGAGTTCTAACACAGAAACAGGACACCCCAAGGTCAAGAGAACCAGAACATGCAAACTTTAGGTTAATTCAAACACCAACCCTGTTTTAGTAGTGAAAACACAAAGCAGCTTTGGGAGAATGCTCAACATCAATCCTAGACCTACATACACACACACATACAAACATACACACAGAGAAATGTGCATATTCATATACAAAACAGATACTTGTGTACACAGAAAAAGAATAATGAGAAATAGTCTCAAATATAATCACCTCACAAAATATAAAAAAGTACCACATAAATCAGCAATCCTACCCTTGCTTATTAATGCAGAAGAATTAAGATGATAATATGGAAGGTATAGTGACACTCCCTTGCTCATTGCTACATTGTTCGTATCAGCTAATCCCTGGGAACAAGTAGAAAATCTGCCAACAGATGAATGGATCTTAAAAATGTAGCATATTCTAACAATTTATTAGTAGCCCCTTTCAGAAAACAAGAGAAATGTCCAGTATGAGGTAGTGTAAAGGAAGGCCAAAGTCATTCTACTGTGTGAGGTAAGCCATGGACAGAAAAGCAAATATGATTAATCTCACTAAGAGGAGCCATTTAAGTATTCTAGAGATTAGGGTCAGACTCTAAAATTACACCTGCCAGGACATGAAATACTCATATGAACAGATATATCATGTCATTGAAGCATGACAAATATATTTAATAAGCTGGTATAAAATATCACCCATCTCAACAAAATGCACACATTAAAATATCTTGATGCAGATGTCCTCACTGGATTTTATGTATATTTAATAGAAGCTAGAATGTCTAGAAGTGTGGGGAGGGGGAACGTTGGGGTATAAGCAAGTCTATAGATCATTTTCTTGACTGATAATTGCTGTGGGAAGACCAAACCCATGGAAGGAGTTCTGCCCTTGAACAAGTAGTCCTCAGTGCTTAAAGAAGGATGTCTGAGGAAGCTATGGAGACCAAGTCAGTAAGCAATGTTCCTCAGTTCCTGCCTATATGCTCCTGATGTGAGCTCTTGCCCAGAATTCCTTCGATGATGAACTATGGTGTTGGAGGTCAAGATAAAGAAACCCTTTCATCTGCAATAGAAAGCCTAATTCAGGAAAGAATTTCTACCAGAAGTGGGTTATTTCTGTGACAGACCTTACCATGTGTTTTGGGAAGAACTACAAAGGCATTTGAGGTTTGAGGTGGGAAACCCATTGAGTAGTCAGATCTCAGTAGATTGTTTAGTGGAAACATAGAAGATAATGTTAATATTACATATGGTTAGGCCAGGCATGTGCTATTTTTAAGAACATGTGCTTCTTGTTAGGTGAAACTAATGAAACAGGTATGACTAATGAGAGACTAGAACCACTAAAGTGAAACTTTTGTTTTCTTGGGACATTTGATACTGATCAGCTGGGCCTGAGAAATCAGCTTTGATTATAACAAGGGGATACACACACACACACACACACACACACACACACATATGACATTTAATATTTAGGAAATACATATTAGAGAATACATAATTCCATGCCACTTTCTGTACTTAGAGTCATTAAGGTTCTGACTCACGTAGAGTTTTCATTGCTGTGCAGAGAAACTAAGACCAAGGCAACTCTTATAAAGGACATTTAATTGGGGCTGGCTTACTGGTTTTGAGGTTCCATCCATTTTCATCATGATGGGAATGATGGCAACAAGCAGGAAGGCATGGAACTGGAGAAACTAAGAATAATAGGAGACTAGCTTCCAGTCAGCTAGGATGAGGAATCTCGAAACCCACTACCCTAGTAACACACTTCCTCCAACAAGGCCACATGCTTTAATAGTGCCTCTTCCTGGGTCAAGCACTTCAAAGCCCCACAGGTTCCAATAGAAAATTGTACAAATTAGTAAATATTCTCCTTCATGGGTCTGCAGCTAGTGTTTCTAAAAATTGGGAAGTAGATATTAAAATATTTATGAAAAAAGAAAATACCCAGAGGGGCTAAACCCCCGCTTTTGATAAAGCGGGGCAAAGGGCCCTGTTGTCTCTCAGGTCTCTAATGTAGTGGAATAGGCAGAAAGATCAATGGAAAGGCCAGGACAAAGTCCTGGGCCATCTCTCAATATAGATGTGCTTAAAAGTGTTTGTAGAAGACAAATATGTTGAGTATTTTTCTGTTGTTTTGTTTTCTTTTATAATGAAGAAATATTTCATTACTGAAAAAGTAATCTTAAGTGATTTTGGGACTAGATAAAGGTGTATAAAAACCTATGTCTTTCTGCTTACTTCATACCACATAAAAACTGCAGGAGGTGATGGCAAAGTAGAATGAAGTATCCTTATGATAGCACGGCAGCATCACCACAGCCTTGGGAGATGCCTAAAGTGCTCAAACTGCATAACTGGAACTGATGATGAGCGGTTGAGTTGAACTTTAACAAAAACAAAACCTCCTGACCATTAAGATGCAGCTATATGGAGCTGGCGAGAGCACAGTTATTAACAGGCTTGCTGCAAAGGGCAAAACTGCATTTAAAAGAGGGGAAAAAAACTAAAAAAAAGGCTGGGTTGGTAGTTTGTGCTTGTCATCTCCCTACAGGAAAAGTGAAAAAATGACAGACAGATCCCTGAGGATTGCTTGACAGCCAGCATTCTCAAAGTGATGAGTTCCAACCTATAAATTAGAGACCCTGGCTTAATAAACAAAAGGGATGGGTTGTGACTGAGAAAGACAGCAAGAATTGACCTTTGGCCTCTATGTGCATATATACTGCAAATATATATATATATATATATATATATATATATATATGTGTGTGTGTGTGTGTGTGTGTGTGTGTGTGTGTATACACATATATATGTGTGTGTATGTATATATGTATATACATATATATACAGGAACATATACATATATATACACATGAACATATACATATGCATGCATACATACACACACATGCAGCTATATATGAAAAATAGAAAATAGTTATTTAAAAGAAAAGACAAATCACAGGCTTGAAGAACATATATTTATTACAGATATCTAAGAAAGACTTCACATCAAGAATACAGAATTTATACTAATCAAGAAAGGGGATGTGGGGCTACATAAACTGCTGAGTGTTTTAAATAGATTTCTAATTTGTTTAGAGAATGAGAATACAGATCACTGCACCTGTATCAGGCTAGTGTAAGACTACTCTGGTTCTTGGTAATCTGATGACTTCTTGATGACCCCTGCCTCAGGTGTGACTATACACACAGAGACACTAATATTATCATAAATAAAAATTAGAAAAAATATAAAGAAAAAGACATACAACCTAACTTTAACATGAGAAAAGTTATGAACACTACACAAAATACTAGATACAACCATGAAAATTAGGAGAGAGAGTGGCCAGCATTATTAGTCACTGAGGAAATGCAAATCAGCATAATACAGCATTATCAATCCAAAATGAACAGAGTGAATTAAATGAAAATGACTGAAACCTAAAAGACAGAATTCTCAAGATTATGCCATAACATCAAAGATGCTATGCAAGAAACCAGGCACATGCCACTGTGTGATCTCAAGATCACATAAGAAATGTAAAACAGTCACATTCTATGGTCATACAGAGCAGGAAACTGATCTGTGAGATAGCAAGACATAAAAAACTTCAACCTGAGCAGAAGTCTATACCTTGATGACAGTGTGCTAGCTACATGATTTCCTTATTAATGTTTTTTGAACTGCATGCTTGAGACCGGTGTATTTTTTCATGTGAATTTAAAAGAAAAATGTTAAGCCTTTTTGTGTTTTCTGCTTCCCGTGTTAATTCTGACAGGTATGATATTATGACTACAAGGCAGAGTATCTTATTCACCTTTGTTCAGTGTTTAATAGAAGAAATGAGTGATTGACTCTAATGAAGAGGAAAGGATTCAATAAACAGAAGGGGAGACATCCTTATTCTACCACCTCACTTGTAATGTGACATCTTTTCCCTGCAAATCCTTCCTACCAGGAGAGGTGAGCTTCTCTAAGTTAAGAGAGTGCTTGTAAACCAGCCTCAAGTTCAGGAACATCAAATTTCTGCAGTTAATTTAGTTGGAAGAGAGCATATTGTGAGTAGAAATATATCAAAACACAACAGCTCTTTTATTAGTATTTGTTCATGCAGGCAGCAAAATCGGCGTGGTTAGGAACATGGACATTTTCCTCACACTAACCTCAATCAAGGTATATACATGAGGAAAATATAAAGTCCTCTTCTATTAACTTGCTAGCCAATTCATTAACTTACTGATTCATTGAGTTTGTGTTTGTTAAGCACCTGTTCCATGATGGACACAAAACTCGGTATGAGAATAGGGCTAGAGAAATGCCCATGCAAGCACGAAGACCTGAATTCAGACCCCAGACACCTTGTAAAAGAATGAAGTGTCATAATATGTGGTCATATCTCAGATCTGCAGAAGCAGGGACAAGGAGATTGCTGGGGCTCCAAGACCAGCCAGCCAAGCCTGCACTCAGTGAATTCCAAGTGAATGAGAGATTCTCAGAAAAATAAGGCAAGCAGGGAGGAACATCATGGAAGATTGACCTCTGCCCCCACATATGTACATGTACACAGAGGCATATACACACTGAAAGAGTCACATTTATGTAAAAAAGATACACAAATTGAGACAATATAGACTGAGAATAAACTGTCTTTCCTATAACAAACTACCATAGAAATAGAAAAAAAATAAAGCAAACCATATATTGTTATGGCTAGCCTAGTTATAAAAATTGAATAACGCCATGATAGATCTTGGAGAACAGATTTGTAGCATCTGTGTTATGTCCATCAGGACTATTTCAGGCAAGATGCAGACATCTTCACTCTCAATCTTTCCAATTTTTCTCAAGTCTGTTATATTCCCTACCTTCCCTCTTATACTTTTTCTTTTTATCACATTCACTTAGCTGTGTGTGTATGAGCCTGTGTGTACATGTGTGCCACAGCATGTCTATGAAAGTCAGATACCAGCATGTAGGAGCCAGTGTTCTCCTTCCCTCTAGTCCCAGGGTTAGATCTTATATTGTGAGGCTTAATGACAAGCACCTTTACATGAAGACTCATATTGTCAGACCTCCCTCAGAAGTCATCAGTTTTTTGTTTGTTTGTTTTAAAGACCCAGTTTAGCTATAGACAACCTTCTTATCCAACACCATTGTCATCCTACATGCTACTGCAGTGCTTATTTGCATGGTCCATGGAAACTAGTCATTACAGTATGGTACACTGAGATCACAAACACATCACTAACACAGTGCTTATGTAAAACACTGAATAATGAAGATTTGGAAAAGCTGCTGTTGGTGTTCTTAAAGACCAATGACAGAAGAAGCACTATGCACAATATGCAGAGTATGTACTGCTGGCACAATCAAGGTACTTGGATTTCCATGGCCAGTCTTTAATGTCAATTTGAAAGGAATTAGAATCACTATGGAAACACACTTCTGAGAATGTCTTTAAAATTTTTTATTGGATAAATTCTATATTTACACTTCATTTCCCTTTTTCTGGTTCCCCACACCCCCAAAGGTCCCACATGCCCTTTTCCCTTCCCCTGTTCGGCCATCCACCCCTTCCCACTTTGTGTTCTGGCATTCCCTTACACTGATGCTTTGAGCTTTTCCAGAACAAGGGATACTCCTTCCTTCTTGTCGGACATCATTTGGTATGTGGATTGTGTATTTGGTGTCCCAAGATTCTAGGCTAATATCCACTTATCATTGAGTGCATACCATGGGTATTCTTTTGAGACTGGGTTACCTCACTTAGTATGATGCTCTCCAGCTCCATCCGTTTCTCTAAGAATTTCATGAATTCATCATTTCTAATGGCTGAATATTTTTGTATCCATTCCTCCGTTGAGGGACATCTGGGTTCTATCAAGCTTCTGGCTATTATAAATAAGGCTGCTATGAACATAGTGGAGCATGTATCCTTATTGCATGCTGGGAAATCTTCTGGGTATATGCCCAGGAGTGGAATGGCATGTTCCTCTGGAAGTATCATGTCCAATTTTCTGAGGAACCACCAGACTGATTTCCAGAGTGGTTGTACCAGCTTGCAGTCCCACCAGCAGTGGAGGAGTGTTCCTCTTTCTCCACATCCTCTCCAACACCTGATGTCTCCTGAGTTTTTAATCTGAGCCATTCTGACTGGTGTGAGGTGAAATCTCAGGGTTGTTTTGATTTGCATTTCTCTAATGACTAATGAAGTTGAACATTTTTAAGGTGTTTCTCAGCCATCCAAATTTCTTCAGGTGAAAAATCCTTGTTTAGTTCTGTACCCCATTTTTGGATAGGATTATTTGATTTTCTGGGGTCTAACTTCTTGAGTTCTTTGTATACATTGGATATTAGCCCTCTGTCAGATGAAGGGTTGGTGAAGATCTTTTCCCAATTTGTTGGTTGCTGATTTGTCCTTTTGACAGTGTCTTTTGCCTTACAGAAACTTTGTAATTTTATGAGGTCCCATTTGTCTATTCTTGATCTTAGAGCATAAGCTTTTGGTGTTCTGTTCGGGAACATTCTCCCTGAGGCAATGTCCTCAAGGGTCTTCCCCGGTTTCTTTTCTTTTAATTTTAGTGTGTCTGGTTTTATGTGGAGGTCCTTGATCCATTTGGTGTTGAGCTTAGTACAAGGAGATAAGAGTGGATTAATTCTCATTCTTCTACAGGTTGACCTCCAGTTAAGCCAGCACCATTTGTTGAAAGGCAGAATAAAATAGATTGTCTAAACAGTCCCTTAACCCCCAAAGAAATAGAAGGGGTCATAGAAAGTCTTTCAGCCAAAAAAAAGCACAGGACCAGATGGTTTTAGTGCAGAATTCTATCAGACCTTCAAAGAAGACCTAATACCAATTCTCTTCAAATTATTCCACAAAATAGAAATGTAAGGAACACTACCCAACTCATTCTATGAAGCCACAACTAGACTGATACCAAAACCACACAAAGATCCAACTAAAAAAGAGAACTTCAGACCAATCTCCCTTATGAACATCCATGCAAAAATACTCAATAAAATTCTTGCTAACTGAATCCAAGAACACATCAAAATGATCATTCACCATGGTCCACTTGGCTTCATCCCAGGGATGCAGGGATGGTTCAATATATGGAAATCCATCATTGTAATCCACTATATAAACAAACTCAAAGAAAAAAAGTCACATGGTCATCTCACTGGGTGCTAAAAAAGCATTTGACAAAATTCAGCATCCTTTCATGCTGAAAGTCTTGGAAAGACCAGGAATTCAAGGCCCATACCTAAACATAGTAAAAGCAATTTACAGCAGACTGGTAGCCAACATCAAAGTAAATGGAGAGAAACCTGAAACAATCCCACTAAAATCAGGGACTAGACAAGGCTGCCCCCTCTCACCATATCTCTTCAATATAGTACTTGAGGTACTAGCTAGAGCAATTTGACAACATAAGGAAGTCAAAGGGATACAAATTGGAAAGGAAGAAGTCAAACTATCACTATTCGCAGATGATATGAGAATGTCTTTAAGGGAATTTCTAGATTGGGTTCATTGAAACCAAAAAATTTATGAGTTATGCATGGCTGAGAGCTCTGAATATTAGGAAAAAATGGGATAAAGTGAACTGAGTACCAGTATTATTCTCTCTCTGCTTCCTGACTGCAGTACATTATTACCAGCTGCTCCATGTTGCATTTACAATGCCTTCTCTAATAGGATGCACTTTACCTTTTCCCATCCTTACATCCCTCTCTCATTTCCTCCCTGCCTCCCTATTTCCCTCCCTCCCTCCCTCTCTCCCTTTCTTCTTTCCTTCCTTCCTTCTTTCCTTCCTTCTTTTCTTAATTACTTCCTTTTTTCCTTCCTTCTTTCCTTCTCAAGTTTCGTTTATCAGGTCTTTCATCTTTGCAATAACAAATTGACTATTGAAATGGCTTTGATTCACTGCCTATTATCAAGCATATCTTCTTCTTTCCTAAATGCTTTGTCTGAGGAATGGGCAGAGTATGAAATATATAGTTTGTCCATTTTGAATACATATTAGTGTGCAAACACTGTAAAATACAGTTTAGAAGTTACAATTCATGCTCCTGCAGTTGTTTTTCATAATGATCTTTGAATAGTTGAATACACACACACACACACACACACACACATACACATATACACATGCGCACATACACAAATACACTCACACATGCACAGAGAGAGAGAGAGAGAGAGAGAGAGAGAGAGAGAGAGAGAGGGAGGGAGAGGGAGAGGGAGAGAGAGAGAGAGAGAGAGAGAGAGAGCATAGAAGATCTATACTGTTAAGTATCCTATAGTAAACTCAGTTTGAGATGGGAAACTAGAGGTAGCAGCTTCACAGTTTTTTTTATTGGATATATTTTCTATTTACATTTCAAATGTTATTCCATTTTTCTGTTCCTCCCTTCCTGGAGAGTCCCTATCTCATTCTCCCTCCCTATACTTCTCCCTCCCTGAACCGTAGGTGGGTTCCTCTACCCACCTACTCCCACCTCCCTGTCTCAATTCCCCTAAGCTAAAGCATCTACTAGCCTTCACAGGACCAAGGACCTCTCACCCCTTTGAAGACTGACAAGACAATCCTCTGCTACATATGCAGCTGGAGCCATGTGTACCCTTTGTTTGTGTCTTAGTCCCTGGGAGCTCTGGGGGGTCTGGTTGGTTGATATTGTTGTTAATCCTCTGAGGTTGCAAACATCTTCAGCTCCTTTAGTCTTTTCTCTAACTCCTCCTTTGGGGAATCCCCCTCAGTCCAATGGTTGGCTATGAGCATCTTCCTCTGCATTTGTAAGGCTCTTGCAGGGCCTCCCAAGAGACAGCCATAACAGGCTCCTTTCAGCAAGCATTTCTTGGCATCTGCAATAGTATTCTGGTTGGGTGACTGTATATGGGATGAATTCCCAAGTGGCACAGTCTCTGGATAGCCTTTGCTTCAGTCTCTGCTCTACACATTATTTACATATTTGCCCCTGTGAGAATTTTGTTCCCCTTCTCAGAAGAACCAAAGCACCCACACTTTGTTCCTCTTTTTTTCTTGAGCTTCGTGTGGTCTATGAATTGTATCTTGGATAATCAGAGCTTTTGGGATGATATCTACTTATCAGTGAGTGTATACCATGTGTGTTCTTTTGTGATTGGTTTACCTCACTCAGGGTGATAGTGTCTGGTTCCATTCATGTGCCTAAGAATGTCATGAATTTATCACTCTTTTTTTTTATTTTCTATATTCTTTGCTTACATTCCAAAGGCTTTCTCCTTTCCCAGTTCCTCCCTCACCATATGTCCCATAAGCCTTCTCCCCCTGCCCCTGCCTATTCACCAATCAACCCGCCGCCCCCACAGTACTCCATTGTGTACATATTCCACATTGTCTGTATTCATTCCTCTTTGAAGAACATCTGGGTTCTTTCCAGCTTCTGGCTATTATAAATAAGGCTGCTATGGGCATAGTGGAGCATGTGTTCTTATTACATGTTGGAACATATTCTGGGTATATGCCTAGGAATGGTATAGCTGGGTCCTCAGGTAATCCTATGTCCAATTTTCTGAAGAGGCAACAAACTGATTTCCAGAGTGGATGTACCAGCTTGCAATCCCACCAGCAATGGACAAGAGTTCATCTTTCTCCATATCCTGGGCAGTATCAGCTGTCACCTGAGTCTTTTACTTTAGCCATTCTGACTGGTGTGAGGTGGAATCTCAGGGTTGTTTTCATTTGAATATCCCTGATGATTAAGGATGTTGAACATTTCTTTACATGTTTCACAGCCACCTGGTATTCTTCAGATGAGAATTCTTTGTTTAGCTCTGTACCCCATTTTTAGTAGGGTTATTTGGCTCTCTGGAGTCTAACTTCTTGAATTCTTTGTACATATTGGTGATTAGCCCTCTATCGGATGTAGGATTGGTAAAGATCTTTTCCCAATCTGTTGGTTGCCCTTTTGTCCTATTTGACAGTGTCCTTTGCTGTAAAAAAAGTCTTTGTAATTTTATAAGGTTCCAGTTGTCAATTCTTGATCTTAGAGCATAAGCTATTGGTGTTCTATTCAGGAAATTATCCCTTGTTCCTATGTGCTCCAGGTAATTCCTCACTTTCTCTTCTATTAGATTCAGTGAGGAGGTCCTAGATCCACTTGGATTGTGCTTTTTACAGGGAGATAAGAATGCATCAATTTGTATCATTCTACATGTTGACTGTAGTTGACCCAGCACCATTTGTTGAAAATGCTTTTTGCCACTGAATGGTTTTTGTTGTGGATAACCCTGGACTTGTATTTTGATGCTATTTCAACTCCTCAGAGGGGCTGCAGATGAGGAGTTGCCTTGTGAACCTTCACCCCACCTTAACTTTTCAAATAAAGGCTTGAGCCAATGATTGGGCAGAAGGAAGTGGTAGGAGCTGAGAGTCTATGGGAGGAGTGACAGGAGATAAAAAGGAGGGGGAGGAGCTATGGGAGATCAATGGAGAGGCAGCAGAGAGAGGAGCTCATGGCCGGCAGAATCTGCAGGTTATATGGGATAAAATAGATGGAAATAGAGTAGTGTAGTGGGAGATCTGACAAATCTAGGCTTGTAGCTTGTTTTCTTAACTGATTGAGTTGAGCTTTCTTTTACCAGCGAATTGGGTTAGAAACAAAGTAGCAACAGGTTTTAGTGAAACCTATCTTTATGAAAGATAGAGTGGCCAGAGGTTTGAGGGTTCATTTCTGGGTCTTCAATTATATTCCATTTATCTACCTGCCTGACAATGTTCCAATAACATGCAGTTTTTAACACTATTGCTCTGCAGTATAGCTTGAGGTCAGAGATGATGATTCTATCAGAATTTCTTTTATTGTTGATAATAGTTTTCACTATCTCAGGATTTTTTTTTCCAGAAAAAATTGGAAATTGTTCTTTCTAACTCTGTGAAGAATTAGAGTTAGAATTTTGATGGGGACTGCATTGAATCTACAGATTGTTTAAGACAAGATGGCCATTTTTGCTATATTAGCCCTGCCAATCCATGAGCATGGGAGATCTTTCCATCTTCTGAGATCCTCTTCAACTTATTTCTTCAGACTTGAAGTTCTCGTCATACGGATCTTTCACTTATTTGGTTAGAATCACACCAAGGTATTTTATATTATTTGTGTCTATTGTGACAGGTGTCATTTCCCTAATTTCTTTCTCAGCCTGTTTATCCTTTAAGTAGAGGAATGTTACTGATTTATTTGAGTTAATTTTATATGCAGCCACTTTGCTGATGTTTATCAGCTGTACGCATTCTCTGGTGGAATTTTTTGGGATCACTTAAGAATACTATGATATCATCTGCAAATAGTGATACTTTGATTTCTTTCTTTGCATTTTGAATCCCTTTTACCTCCTTTTGTTGTCTAATTACTTTGACTAGGACTTTGATTACCGTATTCAACAGGTAGAGAAAGAGTACAGCCTTGTCTAGTCCCTGATTTCAGTAGGATTGCTTCAGGTTTCTCTCCTTTAAGTTTGATGTTGGCTATTGGTTTGTTGTATATTGCTTTTACTATGTTTAGGTATGGGCATTGAATTCCTGATCATTCAAAGGCTTTTATCATGAAGAGGTGTTGGATTTTGTCAAATGCTTTCTGAGTATCTAATGAAATGATCATGTTTTTTCTTTCCCTTTGAGTTTGTTTATATAGTGGATTACCTTAATGGATTTCAATATATTGAACCATCCCTGCATCCCTGGGATGAAGCCTACTTGATCACGTTGAATGATCATTTTGATGTGTTATTGAATTCATTTGGCAAAAATTTTATTGAGCATTTTTGCTTTGATATTCATAAGGGAAATTGGTCTAAAATTCTCTTTCTTTGTTCAGTCTTTGTGTGGTTTAGTTATCAGAGTAATTGTGGCTTCATAAAACAAATTAGGATGTGTTCCATCTGTTTCTATTTTGGGAAATAATTTGGAGAGTATTGGTATTAGGTCTTCTTCAAAGGTTTGATAAAACTCTCCAATGAACCCATCTGGCCCTGGGCCTTTTTTCGTTGGGAGACTATTAATAACTGCTTCTATTTATTTAGGGTTTATAGGATTGTTTAGATCCAGTTTTAACTTTCAGACTTTGTATATGTCTAGAAAATTATATATTTCATCTAGATTTTCCACTTTTGTTGAGTATAGGCTTTTGTAGTAGGATCTGATGATTTTTTTGATTTTCTCAGTATCTCTTGTTATGCCTCCCTTTTCATTTCTGAGTTTGCTGATTTAGATACTGTCTCTGTTCTCTCTGGTTAGTTTGGCTAAGGTTTTATCTATCGTTTTGATTTTTTCAAAGAACCAGCTCCTCGTTGGGTTGATTCTTTGTATCGTTCTTTTTGCTTATACTTGGTTGTTTTCATCTCTGAGTTTATTTCCTGCAGTCTTCTCCTCTTGAGTGTATTTGCTTCTTTTTATTCTAGAGCCTTCAGGTGTGCTGTTAGGCTGTTAGTGTATGCTTTTTCCAGTTTCTTTTTGGAGGCACTCAGAGCTATGAGGTTTCCTTTTAGCATTGCCTTCATTTGTGTATGTTGTGCATTTCGTTAACCTTCATTTTCGTTAAATACAAAAAAGTATTTCTTTATTTTTTTCCTTGACCAAGTTATGGTTGAGGAGAATGTTGTTCAGTTTCCATTTGTATGTGGGCTTTCTGTTGTTTTTGTTGTTATTAAAGACCAGCCTTAGTCCATGGTGATCTGATAGGGTATAAGGAATTATCTCAATCTTCTTATAACTGCTGGGATCTGTTTTGTGACTGAGAATATCATCAGTTTTGGAGAAGATACCATGAGGTGCTGAAAAGAATGCATATTCTTTTTTTTTAGGATAAAATGTTGTACAGATATCTGTTAAATCCATTTGGTTCATAACTTCTGTTAGCTTTACTGTTTCTCTGTTTATTTTCTGTTTCCCTGATCTGTCATTGATG
Organism: Apodemus agrarius; assembly: GCA_964023405.1. Classification (NCBI taxonomy): domain Eukaryota; kingdom Metazoa; phylum Chordata; class Mammalia; order Rodentia; family Muridae; genus Apodemus; species Apodemus agrarius. Next base: position 86,692,209 of record OZ030017.1, on the reverse strand, counting down.
AGAATGGTGTATTGAATTCTCCCACTATTATTGTGTGGGATGCAATGTGTACTTAAGATTTCTTTTATGAATGTGGGTACCTTTGTATTTGGAGCATATATGTTCAGAATTGGATGTTCATTTTGGTAGATTTTTCCTTTGAGGAGTATGAAGTGTCCTTTCTTTTTCAATTACTTTAGTTTAAAAGTCTATTTTATTTGATATTAGAATGGTTACACTAGCTTGTTTCTTGGGACCATTTGTTCAGAAAACTGTTTTCCAGTCTTTTACTCTGAGGCAGTGTCTGTCTTTGTGCCTGAGGTCAGTTTCCTGGGTCCTGTTTATTTATCCCATCTGTTAGTCTAGGTCTTTTTATTAGAGGATTGATTCCATTGATATTAACAGAAATTAAGGAGAAGTAACTGTTTCTTCAGGTTATTTTTGCTATTAGAAGTAGAGTTATATTTGTTTGTCTCTCTAATTTTTGGTTTGTTAAAAGAAGATTAATTTCTTGCTTTTTCTTGTATGTAGTTTTGTTGGTGTTTGCCATTCATTATCCTTTGATGAGCTGGATTTGTCAAAAGATATTGTGTAAATTTGTTTTTGTCCTGGAATACCTTGGCATCTCCAACTCTGGTAATTGAGAGTTTTGCTGAATATAGTAGCCTGGGTTGGATTTGTGTTACTCTATGGTTTGTTTGACATCTGCCCAGGAATTTTTAGCTTTCATAGCCTCTGGAGAGAAGACTGGTGTAATTCTGATAGGTCTGCCTTTATATGTTACTTGACCTTTTCCCCTTACTGCTTTTATTATTCTTTCTTGGTTTAGTGTGTTTGGTGTTTAAATTATCATCTGAAGGGAGGTATTTCTTTTCTTGTCCAAAACTTTTTAAAGTTTTCTAGGCTTTTGTATATCCATGGGCATCTCTTTCTTTAGGTTAGGGGAGTTTTCTTCTATATTTTTGTTGAAAACATTTACTGGCCCTTTTAGTTGGAAATCTTCACTCTCTTCTATACTTATCATTCATAGGATTGGTCTTCTCATTTTGTCCTGGATTTCCTGGATGCTTTGAGTTTGGAACTTTTTGCATTTTTCATTTTCTTTGGCTGTTGTTTCAGTGCTTTCTTTGGTATCTTCTGCTTCTGAGTTTCTCTCTTCTGTCTCTTGAATTCTGTTGTTCATGCTTGCATTCATAACTCCTGACTTCTTTCCTAGGTTTTCAATGTCCAGAGTTTTTTCTCTTTGTGATATCTTTATTGTTCCTATCTCCATTTTTAGATCCTGGATGGTTTTGTTAAATTCCTTCACCTGTTTTGTTGTGCTTTCCTGTAGTATTTTTAAGGGCTTCTACCTGTTTACCTGTGTTCTCCTATATTTCTTTTATGTCCTTCTTGAAGCACTCTATCAGTATCATGATCTGTGATTTTAAATCAAAATCTTGCTTTTCTGGTGTATTGGGGATATCCAGTACTTGTTTTGGGAGAATTGGGTTCAGATGGTACTATTTTGCCTTGATTTCTGTCGGTAATGTTTCTACATTTGCCTTTCACCATCTGGTTATCTCTCATGTTAGTTGATCCAACTGTCTCTGGCTGGTGCTTCTCCCCCTGTCTCAGCAATCCTGTCTCAGCACCCCTGTATGACTGGCTCTCCCCTGGCACAGAGTGCTGTGGTGCTGCCCAGCTCATGGGTGCAGGTGGAGCCTGCATGGATCCTGACACAGCTGCTCTGCCACTTCTGTGTTCCCTGTGTTCCTGGTTTTACCAGCCAACTCAGTTGCTAGAGGGAAGTCAAATCACTCCCTTCAGAGATTTTTTCCCCTGGCAGGATCAATGCACAGAAGACTGTAGCACTGCTCAGCTACTGGGTACAGGTGAAGGACAGATAGACCCTGGTGCAGCTTGATAAATCTGAATTTTCAGCTGAGATTTCTCACTCATGCTGCTAGTTTGCATTTGAACTCTTTAAACGGCATATTTGATCTTGCAATATGACTGTGTCTATTGGTTGTGAGTTTTTTGTTCTACACTACATTTAAAGCACTGCACTGTATTTAAAGTACTTTCTGTGTGGGAAAGTATAACATGTTAATATCCATAAATCAATGGACCTTTAAGAGATTTTGTATTAAAAATGATTTGGATTTTTTAAATATAATTATCTCTTAAAATTTTAATGAAATGAATCTGAGACCTCAGTATTAGCAAATAACTCCAACATCCTACTCAGCAAGCACAGTGCCTTGATAATAAGCTGAATATGTTAACATTTAGGTAACAGTCATGTGCATTTACTGGCCTTTAGAAAAATATAGTGGTGCACACAGACACTAATTAATCAATAAAATCCTAACAGTATTCTATTAAGTATTGGAAATGACATTTCAAATTAAATATTCCATGGATAACTTGGCTCATTCTAAAGTAGCAACAAAATCCAATTAGGATGGTATACAAATTATAATTATAAATCCACTTATAACCTTCATCTACATAAATATTAAGAAAATTAAAAGTAACACTAGAAGGAAAGAAGTGGGAAGGATCTTCACACATGTTTGATTCTTTTGCAAGGGAGCTCCACAAACAACGGCGGGGGTGCAAACATCAGATTTGGAAGCTCATACATGATATGATATGATGTGATGTGATGTGATGTGATGTGATGTGATGTGATGTGATGTGATGTGATATGGTTGATCTCTATGCTGGCAGAATGTGTGTCTGAGTGGTTCACAGTCATGCTGCACTCTATGCCTATGTTTGAGTTGTTTCACAGCCATGTGCTAATAGGGGCCCAAGACTCAGCAGATGACAGCCATGCTGTACTCATGCTGTGTCTGAGTGGTTCACAGCAATGCTATACTCTGTTCCTTTGTATGGTTCTTTTACAACCATGTGGTACTCAATGTCTCTGTCCAAGGGCAATATTTCCATTTTTAAAGTAAGCACAGATGACAATTTACAGTCTTGTGTTAATAAGAATTATGAAATTAAGGGATTAGATACACTGTTGTTCTGGAGAAAGTAAAATATCTTTGATTATATCTTGAGGTCTGTATTCTGGGGCTCTCCAGATGACATGTTGAACTCATAAACTTCACCTGGTATTCTTGATGGGAAAGGATTTTTATTATGCCTTCAGTATTATTTTCCAAATTATTTTTAAATGTCTTATTAGTATATATAAATAATACATAATACTGTATTCTGTTATAGCATTTTCAACACACACACACACACACACACACACACACACACAATGTATTTGATCACATTTGCCCCTTATTAGATTTCTTGTTGATTTGAGTTCCAGACAGTTACTACAACTTTGTTGCTAATATTCCTTACATAATAAGACATAAACTTTATTAGACATGTTTCCCTATACTCCTATGCTTTCAATGAAAATCTAAGACATAGTTCTGACAAAGTTTGTCTTGAACAAACAATGAGTTTGGAGTGATTCTTTACAGTGCCTTAGTTAGGGGTCATTTACAGGGGTGTGGAAACTCCATTACCTAACAAGATGAAAATTCCCCTAATGTCACATAGATGGAGGGTCCTGCTATCTTCATCTTTTGACCCTCCTAGTTCTACATTCAGTTAAGACAGAGTGAGTTGCAAACAACAGGTTTTATGGAAGTTAGAAAATCTGGCAAGGATCTCATGCTCCTTTCCATTTCATTATGTGGGCATGTAAACCATCAGCACAGCTCATCTGAAGTGATGTTGGTGGAGAGGTAGGCCATGCAGCTGCACTTCCAAAACTGCTATTTGCTTGGCTCAGATGACCATCACTCATGACACATGAAATGTCTGGAACTTGACATTGTGCACAACTGCTCCCTACATCTTCTACTTCCTTTCATTATTTTATGTTCCTTCTTCCCTGTTTCCTGATCCTTTGGAGAGGTGATAACTACAATTCAGTTTTGGTTTCAGTAAGCTGTCCGTTGGTGAAAGTTGGGTGGTGACGTCTGTCATTATTATTGTATGGGATTCAATGTGTGTTTTAAGCTTTAATAAAGTTTATTTTATGAGCATGGATGTTCTTGAATTTGGAGCATAGATGTTCAAAATTGAAACTTTCTCTTGATGGATTTTCCCCTTGATGGATATGAATTTTTCTTCTTCATCATGCTTGATAACTTTTGGTGGAAAGTCTATTTTATTGGATATTAGGATGGCTACTCCAGCTTGTTTCCTGGGAAAATGGCTTGGAAGAACTTTTTCCCACATTTATTCTGAAATAGTTACTATCATTGTAATTGAGTGTGTTTCCTGTATGCCAAAAATTCTGGATCTTGCATGTGTATCGAGTTTGTTAGCGTATGCCCTTTTATAGGTAAACTGAGTCCATTAATATTGAGAAATGGAGAGATCAGGAGGCCCATACCTAAACACAGTAAAAGCAATTTACTGACAATATCAAATTAAATGGAGTCACACTTGAAGCAATCCTACTAAAGTTGGGGACACAACAAGGATGCCCATTCCCCCCATATCTACTCAATATAATGCTTGACATGCTAGCTAGAACAACAAGACACAGAAAGACATCAACGGAATACAAATTGGCACAAATACAAATTGAGAAACAAATGTATCACTATTTTCACATGATATCGTAATCATAAGCAACCCCAAAAATTCTACCAGAGAACTTATTCAGCAGATCAACAACTTCACCAGAGTGGCCAGATATAACAATAACCCAAATAAATTAGTAGCCTTACTTTATACAAATGATAAACAGACTGAGAAAGAGATTAGGAAAAGAACTCCCATCAAAATAACAATAAATAATATAAAATATCTTGGGGTAATGCTAACCAAATAAGTGAAAGACCTTCATGACAATAACTTCAGGTCTCTCAAGAAAAATATGGAAGATGATCTCAGAAAATGGAGAGATCTCCCATGCAATCCCCATTCTTCTATTTCCTTGTGTGGTGTGGGCTTATTTAGATAGTTTACCTGCTCTTGATTTAACTTTATTATGTAGTATCTGTCTAGAAAACCATCCATTTCAACTAGATTTTCCCGGTTTGTTAAATATAGACTTTTGTAGTAAGATATGAAGGTTTGTTAATTTCCTCCATTTCCGTTGTTATGTCTCCCTTTTTATTTCTGATTTTGTTAGCTTGGATACTACTGCCTCTGGGCCCTTTACTTAGTTTGGCTATGGGTTTATCTACCGGGTTGATTCTCTTAAAGAACCAGCTTTTGCTTTTGTTGATTCTTTGTATTGTTCAGTTGGTTTCTATTTGGTTGATTTTGACCCTGATTTCAGCTATTTCCTGCCACTACTGCTCTTGGGTGATTTTTTTTTTCCTTTTCTTCTAGAGCTCTCAGGTATGCTGTTAATTTGTTAGTGTAAGATCTCTCTAGTTTCTTTATGAGGGCACTTAGTGCTATGAATTTTCCTCTTAGCACAGCTTTCAGTGTGTCCCATAGGATTGGGTATGATGTGTCAAGATTTTTATTAAATTCTAAAAAGTTTTTAGTTTATTTTTTCCTTGACCAAGTTATCACTGTGTAGAGTTGTTCAGTTTCCATGTGTATGTGGGCTTTCTATTGTTTTTTCTTACTGAGGCTATGGAGCATTCACAAAAAGGGACCTAGCATGACTGCCCCATGGTAGACCCATTCAGAAGCTAAAAGAGTCAGATGAAGATATTTGCACCCAAACAATGGACAGAAGCTGCTGACCCACATGGTTGAATTAGGGAAAGGCTGAAACAAGCTGAGGAAGAGGGTGACCCTGTAGGAAGACCAACAGTGTCAGTTAATCTGAACCCCCAAGATCTCTTAAATACTGGACTAACAGACAGGACTAACAGGGAGCATATGGCAACTGATATAAGACCCCCAACACATAAACTGCAGAGGACTGCTGGGTCATAAGTCATCCAGAGCAGGAGAGCAGGCTTCATGACTTTAAAACATCAACGTGGCCTGCAAACCCCAAATAGTTTGAGAAAATTTCAAAATGGGTATAAAAAAGAAATATGTTAGAAATACTTTGGTATTTTTTTAAACCTAGGCCTGGATAAAACAAGGATTTATAAAAATCTATTTCTTTGATTTTAATGAGGCAGCAGTATTCAAAATATCATCAAAATCTTCACATATTTATATGTGTGTCAGTAAAATATATTTTAAAGTAGATTCTCTTTCATCTCAAGAAAGAATAATGATACAATAGGAAAAATACATCCTTTAATAGGAGTAATCATTTCATACTTAATGTATACCCTCAAGCAATAGGAACATTGTTAAAGAACCAAAATTGCGAAGCCGGGCTTGGTGGCACACACCTGTAATCCCAGCACTTCGGAGGCAGACACAGGTGAATTTCTGAGTTCGAGGCCAGCCTGGCCTACAGAGTGAGTTCCAGGACAGCCAGGACTAGACAGAGAAACGCTGTCTCGAAAAAACAAAACAAAACAAAACAAAACAAACAAACAAAAAAAACAACGAAAAAAAAATAAGAACTAAAATTGCAATAGGGGCTAAAGAGATAATATGTTGACCAGAAATGTATGGTTATCTATGTAGCTCTCATTATTTAAAATTTATTATTATTATTATTATTATTATTATTATTATTATATTTAAAACCTCATGTTATTTGATCCTATGGAATATTTAGGACTGCTAGCCAGTTTTTAAACATTTTATCTACAGGCTTATACAGATTAAATATAATTTGTCTCTTATCATTATTGTTCTTGGAAATATTAATTTAGTCTTAGTGAAAGTAAAACCAAACCAAGCTAACAAATTTAGTTCATAAGATTGCCTTTTAACTAACAGAGAGCTAAGGTACCATGTTTTCTATGTATTAGATTCAGTTTTATGAGTTTTTATACAAAATCATCTCATTAAAATTTTTGTCTAAATTTTTAATGATAAGAATGTCAAGGTTAGCTCCTCCAGTATCTGTCTCAGGCTTGGGTCCTGAGACCCCTGTGCTCTGGCACAGCACGCCATACCCAGTTGGAGCAAACAGGCAGCTTAAACACCCAGGAATACAGAGAAACAGAAGTCAATCCCGTGCCTCTTTCAGTCCTTGGTTTGGGTCCATCCTCTGCTACAGAGCACAATACACAAGTGGCACAGGGAGGCAGCTTAACCACTCAGGAGTGGATAGGAGTCTGCTTACACAGGTAGAACAACCCTCCCCAGAGGATCACACCCGGAACCTTGTGGCAGAAATTTTCCAGTTTCCTTTTCCATCTTGGGACCACCCTCTGCCACCATGTACCATATCCAAGTGACACACAGAGGTAGCTAATCACTCAGGAGTGCAGAGAGGACAGGCAGTACAGGTAGGACCACCCCTGATGCTCAGAGGAAACAGCCAGAAACCCTGGGATACACAAGAGCCAATGAACAGCCTTCGACAGGAGTTTTCCGATTACTGCCTTTCCCCACAGTTGATCTGGGCCACAGAGCTACATACCCAAATACAACCACAAGAGAGCAGGTCTCGCAGGAGTACCTACATACCAGTGTACACAGAGAGAATGGGTCTCACAGGTGCACAGATAAGCCACAGTCAGAGACAGCAACACCAGCAAACACCAGAGATGACCAGATGGCAAAAGGCAAGAACATCACCAACAGAAACCAAGGCAACCTGGCACCATCTGAATCAAGTTCTTCAAAAACAGCAAGTCCTGGTTACCTCAACACACCAGAACATCAAGACCTGGATTTAAAAATCACATCTCATGATGATGGTAGGGGATTTCAGGAAGGACATAAATAACTCCCTTAAAGAAGTAGAGGAGGACATGAGTCAACAGGTAGAAGCCCTTAAAAAGGAAACACAAAAATCACTTAAAAAATACAGGAGAACATGTGTCAACAGATAGAAGCCCATAAAGAGGAAACACAAAAGTCACTTAAAGAAGTAGAGGAAAACACAAACAAGTGAAGGAACTGAAAAAAAATACCATCAGGATTTAAAATCAGAAGTAGAGACAACTAAGAAATGAAAAATGGAGACAACTCTGGGCATAGAAAACCCTGGAAAGAAAACAGGAGTCATAGATGCAAACAACAGCAACAGAATACAAGAGATGTTAGAAAGAATCTCAGGTGTTAAAGATACTATAGAAAGCAATGCATCAACAGTCAAAGAAAATAAAAAAAATGCAAAAAAGCTTTTGACCCAAAACATCCAGGAAATCCAGGACACAATGAGAAGACCAAACCTAAGGATTATAGGTATAGAAGAGAGTAAAGATTTATAGCTTAAAAGGCCAGTCAATATCTTCTACAAAATTGTAGAAGAAAACTTCCCTAACCTAAAGTGAGAGATGCCCATGAACACACAAGAAGCCTACAGAATTCCAAACAGACTGGACCAGAACAGAAATACCATCTCTCACATAATATTCAAAACACCAAATGTACTAAACAAAGAAAGAATATTAAAACCTATCAGAATTACAAGAGACTTCTCACCAGAGACTATGAAAGCTAGAAGATCCCGGGCAGATATGATGCAGAATCTAAGAGAACACAAATACCAATCAAGAATAGTATACCCAGCAAAACTCTCAATCATCATAGATGGAGAAACCAAGATATTCTATGACAAATCCAAATTTGCACAATATCTTTTCACAAATCTAGCCCTACAAAGGACAATAGATAGAAAGTGCCAATAAAAGGAGGGCAACTACATCCAAGAAAAAGCAAGAAATTAATCTTCTTTCAAAAACCCAAAATAAGATAACCATACAAACATAAAAATAACATTAAAAATAAGAGGAAGTAACTGTCACTATTCCTTAATATCTCTCTACATCAATGAACTCAATTTCCCAATAATAAGCTATAGACCAAACGGAATATATATATATATATATATATATATATATATATATATATATATATTTCATATATAAATTTGACAATTCATCATAAAATCATAAATCAAAAGAATATACCGTCTTTTCAGTACCTCATCATACCTTCTCCAAAATAGACCATATGATTGGTCACAAAGCAGACCTCAACAGATAAAAGAAGATTGAAATAATTCCATGCCTCTTTTAAGATCACAATGGAATAAGCATGCTCTTCAATGACAGCAACAACAAGAGAAAGCAGACATATGCATGGAAGCTGAACAATGCTCTACTCAGAAATACCTTGGTCAAGGAAGATATAAGCAAAGAAATCAAATAATTTTTAGAATTTAATGAAAATGAAGACAAAACATACCCAAATTTATGAGAAACAATGAAAGCAGTGATAAGAAGAAAATTCATAGCCCTGAGTGCTTTGAAAAATAAACTGGAAAGAGCATACACTAGCAGCTTAACAGCACCCTGAAAGTGCTGAAACAGAATGAAGTTAATACACTCAAGAGGAGTAGAAGGCAGGAAATCATCAAACTCAAGGCTGAAATCAACAAAGTAGAAACAAAATGAACTATACAAAAAAGCAACAAAACCAGGAGCATGATCTTTGAGAAAATCAACATAGATAAACCTTTAGCCACACTAGCCAGCAGGGACAGAGACAGTATCCAAATTAACAAAATCAGAAATGAAAAGGGAGATATAACAACAGAAACTGAGGAAATTAAAAAAACTTACGACTAAAGCCTATACTCAACACAACTGGAAAATCTGGAGGAAACTGACAATTTCCTAAACAGTTACAAATTATCAAAATTAAATCAGGCTCAAATAGACCATCTAAACAGTCCCATAAGCCCTAAAGAAATAGAAGTGGTCACTGAATGTCTTTCTGCCAAAAAAAAAGCACGGGACCAGATGGTTTTAGTGCAGAATTTTTTCAGACCTTCAAAGAAGACCTAACACCAATACTTTTCAAACTATTCCACAAGATAGAAATAGAAGGGACACTAACCAATTCATTTTTGAAGCCACAATAAGGCTTATACATATACCAAACAAAGATCCAACAAAGAAAGTGAATTTTAAACCAATTCCCCTAATGAATATAAATGCAAAAATATTCAATATAATTCTTGTCAACTGAATCTAAGAACAGATCAAAAATGATCATTCACCATAATCAGATAGGCTTCATCCCAGGGATGTAGGCATGGTTCAATATACAGAAATCCATCAATGTAACCCACTACATAAACAAACTCAAAGAAAATAACCTCATGGTCATTTAATTAGATTCTGAAAAAGCATTTGGCAATATTTAGCATCCTTTCATGCTAAAAGTATTTGAAAGATCAGGAATTCATGCCCCATATCTAAACATAGTAAAAGCATTATACAGCAAACCAATAGCCAACATCAAACTAAATGGAGAAAATCTTGATGCAGTCCAACTAAAATCAGGGACTAGACAAGGCTCTTCCCAGAGCCTAGTACTTGAAGTTCTAGCGAGACCAACTAGATAACAAAAGGAGGTTAAATACATACAAATTGGAAAGGAAGGAGTCAAATTATCACTATTTGCAGTTGATAAGATAGTAAAATTAAGCAACCCAAATACTCTACCAGAGAACTCCTACAGCAAATAAACAACTTCAGCAAAGTGGCCAGATATAAAATTAAATCATATAAATCAGTAGCCTTCCTATACTCAAAGGATAAACAGGCTGAGAAAAAATCAGGGAAATGACACCCTTCAAAATAGTCACAAACAATACAAAATATCTTGGTGTGACTCTAACCAAAAAGTTAAAAAACTGTCTGAGAAGAACTTCAAGTCTCTGAAGAAAGAAATTGAAGAAGACCTCAGTAGATGGAAAGATCTCCCATGCTCATTGATTGGCATGATAATATAGTAAAAATGGCCACCTTGCCCAAAGCATTATAGAAATTTAATGTACTTCCCATCAAAATCTCAACTCAGTTCTTCATAGAGTTAGAAAGAGCAATTCTCAAATTCATGTGGAATATCAAAAAACCTAGGATAGCTAAAACTATTCTCAGCAGTAAAAGAACTTCTGGAGTAATCATTCCAGTCCTCAAGCAGTACTACAGAAAAATAGTGTTAAGAACTGCAGGTTATTGTTACATTGATAGGCAGGTAGATCAATTGAATAGAATTGAAGACCCAGAAATGAACCCACACACCTCTGTTAACTTGTTATTTGACAAAGGAGGGAAATCCATCCTGTGGAAAAAGATAGCCTTTTCAACAAGTGGTGCTGGTTCAACTGGAGGTTAGTATGCAGATGATGCAAATCGTTCCATTCTTATCTCCTTGTACTAAGCTCAAGTCCAAGTTCATGTGGATCTATGACCTCCACATAAAATCAGACACATTGAAACTAATAGTAACGAAGCTGGGGAAGAGCCTTGAACACATGGGCACAGGGGAAAATTTCCTGAACAGAACACCACTAGACTATTCCCTAAGATCAAGAGTTGACAAATGGGACCTCATAAAATTACAAAGTTTCTGTAAGGCAAAGGACACTGTCAATACTACAAAACAGCAACCAATACATTGGGAAAAGATCTTTACCAACTCTATGTCCAACAGAGGACTAATATCCAATATATACAAAGAACTCAAGCAGTTAGACTCCAGAGAACCAAATACCCTATTAAAAATGGGGTACAGAGCTAAAAAAAAAAAGAATTTTCACCTTAGGAATATCAAATGGCTGAGAAGCACCTAAAGAAATGTTCAACATCCTTATTCATCAGGGAAATGCAAATCAAAACAACCCTGAGATGTCACCTCACACTGTCAGAATGGCTAAAAAACAAACAAGCAAACAAACAAACAAAAAAAACTCAGATGACAGCAGGAGTGCTGCAGTGGTTGTGGAGAAAGAGGAACACCCTTCCACTGGTGGTGGGATTGCAAGCTGGTATAACCATTCTGGAAAACAGTTTGGTGGTTCCTCAGAAAACTTGGCATAATAGTACTGGAGGACACTGCTATGCCTCTCCTGGTCATATACCCAGAGTAATCTCCAGCATGTAATAAGGGCACATACTCCACTATGTTCATAACAGCCCTATTTATTATAGCCAGTAGCTGGAAAGGACCTAGATTTCCCTCAACAGAGCAATGAATACAGAAAATGTGATACATATATATTCAATGGAGTACTTTTCAGCCATTACAAACAACAAATTCATGAAATTCTTAGACAAATGGATGGAACTGGAAAATATCCTCCTGAGTGAGGTAACCTAATCACAAAAGAACATACATGTCATGCACTCCTGATAAGTGGATATTAGACCAGAAGCTTGGAAAACCCAAAACACATTTTACATATCAAATGATGCCTAAGAAGGAGGAAGAACAAAGTATGGATACTCAGGTCCTTTGTAGAAAGGGGGACCAAATACCCACTGAAGGAGATACCAAGACAAAGTGTGGAGCAGAATCTGAGGGAAAGGCTATCCAAAGGCTACCCCACCTAGTGATCCATCCCCTATATATTTACAAAACCCACACACTATTATCAATGCCCACAAATGCTTGCTGAGGAGCTGGATATACCTGTCACCTGGAAGGCTCAGCTAGTGTATGAGAAATACAGAGAAGACACTCTCAGCCAATCATTGATCTGAGCACAGAGTCCTCAATGGAGGAGCTAGAGAAAGGTCCCAAGGAGCTGAAGGGATTTGCAACACCACCAGAGGAACAACAGTATGGTTCACCGAGTACCCCCAGAGCTCCCAGGAATGAAACCATCAACCATAGAGTACACATGGAGTTACCCTTGGCTCCAGACACATAGGCAGCAGGGGATGGTCTTGTTAGACACCAAAGGGAAGAGTAGCCCTTTGTCCTGGAAAGACTTGATGCCTTAGTATAAAGGAATACCAGGACAGGGAAGCTGTGGGAGGGTTTACTGGGGATAGGGGAAACATGAAAGGGGAAAACATTTGAAATGTAAATAAAAATATGTCTAATAAAAAAAGAAATATAAAAAAGTAATTCATCAGAGAAATGAAGCATTGGTGTTCCATAGAAGAAGGATTAATATTGTACTTTGTATACCTTAAACATCAACAACTGCTTAACAAAATCCCTGTGAGTACACTTTTTGATTTTTTTACTTTAGGAGTGAAGTCTAACTTCACCAAAACTCCCTTTACTCAATCTTTCCCAACTTAAACAATCATTGTTTCAAAATTATGTATTCATGTATCTTAGATTCTCAAAGAAGTGTCCACATTTAGCAAGACAACTAACAATTTGTAGTGTTTTTGAAAATGGAACACTTTTTAAAGATCAAAATTTCTAAAAGGCAAATGAACTCTAACATGTGAAATTCAAAATTACCAGGTCTGATTTAGAAACACAGATATGCTAAACATACTTTGTGAAGATGAAAGAAATTCACTTCCAAGCATATACTGTGATTAAAAAAAAAAACAACTCATTTTATTTTAATTCTTAGACTTTTATTTCCTTTTCTTTCACCTATTAGGAATGTTGCTCAGTTGACAAAATGAGAGGCTTCAAATGGCGAAGACTCAATTCAAACTTGTACTTTAAATCTAAAGAATACAGGGTATTATCCCACGGACATAAACATCCTGCAATGGGAAACAACAAATAAAGTTAAATTTTCCACATGGAATATTGCAATCATAACCCATCGCATTTAGCAATGTTGAGGAAAAACATTGCCTAAAAGTATTTTGCACTCCAAAATTAATTTAAAACATTGTCTTCCATAAAGATCCTCTAATCTATTTTTTTGTAAAAAGAAAAAAAAATGGAATATTTTTGACTTTGATTCACATATCAAAGTTTAGGTCACTAAAAATAGCATTCAAATTGTTTTTCTTGTTTTGTGTGTTTTAGTTCATTTTGGATTTTCTCCTTTCTATACACCTATAAACAATAATTACTCATCAAAATTACTGTATAACATTTAGATTTGAGTAACACATAAATTTTAAAAACATTTAACTTAAAGCATCAATTCACATTGGAGTTTCAGTAAACAAAGCTATGGCTTCATTGTATGTTGAAATTTTGCTGAGTACAGTCCAGCAAACAGCATATATGATGATAATAGTAATTTGAAGTAAAAGATGTTTTTTAAATCAAGTATGAGACAAAGGTACAATATCAGCATCTTCTGATTGAATGCGTTGGGTCTTGCTGACTTCATTTATTCTTAACAAAGATACTTAAGGATTTTGCTTAATTTTTCTTACCCATATTATTCAAAAGACATAAATATCTAATAACAGCATTTTGTACTTTAAGTGCTGATATACTACTAAAGTACTTAAAATTCAATTGGTTGAGATTAAAAACATTTAATTACATAATATTTTACAACAAAAACCATATTACCATAACTCCACTAAAAGTTCAATTTCTAACCATTTAAAATTAAGTAAAATAATTCATCAAATACAAATAACTATATATATATATATATACATATATATATATATATATATATATATATATATATATATATATATATGGAACAGTATATAGTCACTCTCATAAATTTGGGGTAGTTTAGATATTGGTTTTATTTATAGTCTTAATAAACTGTTCTTGATTATTTAAATTTAATAATTTATCTCACACATAAAAGTTATGTTACATACACAGGGTATAAAAATAATTCAGATCTGAATCATAATAGCTAATAGTTTCAGTATTTATCCCTGAGTTTTATTCTCAGTGATCTTTACCAGCTATTCAAGCATCAGCTATATCAGATCCTTAGAATAACCTCTTGGCTATGAAAGATCCTAATATTCAATATATGGCCCTAGCATACATAGCATGTGATGCTTGATCAGCAGTGAGAACTGTGAATGAAGATTTCTTCTGCCATGACCCATTCTGCATCTGAACAAACAGCTTTTTATAATAAAAATCATCCTTAAAATCTTTTAACTTAGAACTAACATCTCATGAGAATAAATAAAACATTCTTAAAATCTATTAGCTTAGCAGAATACTTTCACCAATCTAAGAGCTAACACTATTATGGTAAGTATACTGGGCCTAGAGAATAGCTCCCTCGATGCTGTCTACATGTATCTGCTGCTCTGCTGTACTCATAAAAATAGTTTTAAATCGCTTTGATTTATTATTTTCTTTGTTCTGTAAAACTACAAAATAATCATGAAAGTGATAACACAATGCAACATCAGATTTGGGATAACCTAAATCTGTTTACCTGGTCCATGGTATTCATGATGTCACTTACTCTTTTCCCCTTAATATTATGTCACTTGTTAATATCCACTTATCAGTGAGCTCAGAAGCCCTGAAAACTCAAGGCACGATTAGCAAATCAAAATATTCCCAAGAAGGAGGAAGGAGAGGACACTGGTCCCGAAAAGACTGGTTCCAGTTTTTCAGGAGAGTACCAGAACAGAGAAAGGGTTGGGGGGTGATTGGGGAATGGGCAGGAGTGGGGAAAAGAGGACTTATGGGACACATGGTGAGGGGGGAACTGGGAAAGGGGAAAGCCTTTGGAATGTAAACAAAGAATATAGAAAATAAAATAATAATATGTCACTTGTATATACTCTATTATATCCTTTAAGCTGTGGTTTTTATGTTGCCAAAACATTGTTAGCTAACAATTATAACCATATTTATATGTACATTTCTAAAGTAGGACTTGAGTAATAGGCATATTTTCCTCCCAAATAATACCACCACTTTATAAAATAGATACTTGTTATATTCTGATAAACTCTTGGCTCTGTAAGTAATTCTCTATAAATGTCTTTTTTTTGTAACTAAGACCAGTGTAACATGAACACTCAGATAACAATATTTGTTTATTAACCATACTGAATACATCTTTTGAAATGACATGCTTGGCAGTCTGGCTCTCTTACTAGACAGCATCTTCTGAGTCAGAAAAAACTGGTTCATTTTATTTCAGGTCATTCGTAGTACTGCAGTGACACCTAGTGTATACGTGTTCTATATGTGCAGTTAATGCTTCAGTTTTATTTTTTTCCATTTGTGGTTATTTACTTATTAATCTAACGCTTTGATAATCAAAATCATGTACATAAAACTTCCTGATTACTTTCTCTGAATACTCTCCTCACCCTTTTCTTCTATTAACTATCTCCTCTCTTACCAGGACTTTTCCCAAACTTACACTTATTATGTTTGAACAGTCTCATCTGTGTGACTATTGTATTGGAACTGTCCCTTGAAGCATGGTGGCGTCAATAGTGGGAGTAGAGACTGAGGGAAAGACCATCCAGAGACCACCCCACATAGTGATCTATCCCATATAAAGTTACAAACCTCAAACACTATTATAGATGCCCACAAGTACTTGCTGACTGGAGATGGATATAGCTGTCACCTCCGAGGCTCTGCTAGTGCATGAAAAATACAGAGGGGACACTCTCAGCCCGCCATTGAACTGAGCACAGGGTCCCAAATAGGGGAGCTAGAAAATGGACCCAAGGAGCTGAAGGGGTTTGCAGTGCCATAAGAAGAACAATGATATGAGCCACCCAGTACTCCCAGAGCTCCCAGGGACAAAACCATCAACCAGATAGTACATATGGTGCTACCTATGGCTCCATATGCACAGGCATCAGAGGATGGCCTGGTTGGACATCAAAGGGAGAAGAGTCCTCTCGTCCAGGAAAGGCTCTATCCAGCAGGGTAGGGGAATACCAAGACAGGGAAGCAAAAGTAGGTTGATTGGGGAACAGGCATAGGGGAGAAAGATGGCTTATGGGACTTTTGGGGCAGGGCGGGGGAGAACAGGAAATGGGAAATCATTTGAAATGTAAATAAAGAATATATCTTAAAAAAGTAAGAAATGGACCATAGATATGAAGCAAAAAAGAAAAAAAGAAAGAAAGAAGGAAAGAAAGAATGAATGAAATAAAAGAAAGAAAAAGAGAGAAAGAAAGAAAGAAAGAAAGAAAGAAGGAAGGAAGGAAGGAAGGAAAGAAAGAAAGAAAGAAAGAAAGAAAGAAAGAAAGAAAAAGAAAAGTGGATATTAGCTACAAAGTACATGATAGCCATCAATAGACCCCAAAATGACAAATATAAAGGAAGGTCCAAGGCAGAATGGTTGAACCTTTCTCAGAAGGGGAAGAAAAATAGATATCAGAGGTCAAAGGAAGGAGAGAACTGGATGGAAAGAGGAAAGGTGTGGTGTGGCGACATATCACCTGTAGGGAGAGCAGGGGAGAGATAACAGAGATTCATCATCAGGGGGTTCTTTAGGACATGCTAGAGTCCTGGGATCAGGGGAGACCCCTAAGGATCTATGTGGGTGACTTTACCCCAAAAACCTAGCAATGGGGATATGGGTCCTGAAGTTGCTACTTCCTATTGTTAGGCAGGAATCCCAATGGAGGTATAAGAACAGCAACCCACCCTCAAATCACTAGACCCAAAATGTGTCCTGTATAGAAGATGTGCAGGAACAAAGAGGAGACACTGAGGAAATGGCTAACTAATAACTGCTCCTACATGAGACCCATCCCATAGGCAAGATCCAATCCCTGACAATATTAATCATACTCTGCTATGCTTGCATAAAAACATCTAACCTATCTGTCCTCTGTGAGCCTCCATGCATCAGCCATGGAAAGAAATGCAGAGACTCACAGACAAACATTAAAGGTAACTTGGAATGGAAGAGTTGTGAGAAGGATTGTGGGACCTGAAGAGAACTGGAAGTCCACAGGAAGATCATCAGAGTCAACTCATCTGAACTGTTGCGGGCTCCCAGAGACTGAATCACCAACCGGTGAGCTATCATGCAGTGGACCAATTCCTCCTGTATATATGTAACAGATGGGGAGCTTTGTTTTTATGCAGTTTCCCCAATACTGGGTCAGGGCTCTCACTGTGACTGTTGCCTGCCTTCCTGTGGACCCCATGCCAATAAATGAACTGCTGTCTGACCTCAGTGTCAAAGGATGTGCCTAGTTATGCAGCACAATGATGTTCTGGGAAGGTGGGGAGAAAACTTGTGTGAGGGGGTAATGGGAGGAGAGGAATGGTAATATTTGGTGTAGAGTGAATAAATACACTTAAAATTAAAATAAATCTATTATTCAGGCTTTATCTTCTAAATGCTACAATGTAATTTTCAAGGGTTTCTGCAGGCCCTGAAGTTTAGGTGGATTTATCAGTCAGCTTTAATCTGTTTGATCAGGGACTACAGATATTAGGTGGCCTGGTTGTTTCCCCAAGGAAGAAGTACTTGTGATATCAATATTCTATACTCAGATGTTACTGATTTCCTTTCCATGTACATCCTCACTTAGCTATCAAGGCATGCTCACAAATTCAAATGTATATCCTCATGGATATACAACATTTGGAGAGAAGTTGCAACAAAAGTTGAAACAGCCTGGTCAGTCCCCATTCTGGTGTTACTTATGTGTGTAACTGCAATCCATCTTCATGATCTCACGCACTTCCTACTTTTACTTTCTGACTTGCCAATAGCTGGAATAATCAAATGTCTCATATGGCCTGTGCTGTCAGTCCTCTCTTGACATTCAGCATTCCTGCTTCACATATTTGCCAAGGATCCTCATGTTAAAATAAACAAACCAGCAAACAAACAAGTAATTAAAATTCAGTTAAAATTCTAATGTACTGGAGCCAGACACAAGTGAAATCCTGGCTCCACAAATGGGAATGCCAATTTCCATCAGCTTCATGACACCTGATGTCTCCTAAAGCTCCTAGACTCATGCACAGCTAGTCAATGTGAACCATGTGGCGCTGTACTAGCTCTAACAACTAAATTTGCACAATCACTCATTCTCTGAACACTTTTGAAAGATCAGAGTTGCTTTTTCAGTCAGAATTTTCACTGTGCCCCTCAGGCAACATGGGATGGACCTATTTTCATTGATGCTTGCCCAACTATAGACAGAAAGTTGATAGACTAGATTGTACAGTGGCTATTCTTGAAGCATATACCTCTACAATATATTTCTTCTTATTTTTCCAACTGATTATCTGCTAAAGCAGTGATTCTCAAACTTCCTTATGCTGTAACCTTTTAATACAGTTTTTCACACTGTGGTAACACTAACCTTAAAATTATTTACGTTCTTATATCATAACTATAAATTTGCTAGTACTGTGAATCATAATATATATGATATGCAAGACTTTTGATATGTGATCTCTTTGAAATGTTGTCTCCTACATTGCTGTCTGCTTTTATAGCCATTTAATACTAGAAGAATAGTCTATCAATGACCATTTTGTCCTTCATTACTAAAAGTGGATATGAGTATATTCCTGTGATTTTAAAATATAACCATTGTTCAGTATATTTTCCTGAAAGTTCCAGCAGATGTCAGTAAAAGACAAAGCATGATATGCGAGTTGTACATTAGAATATTAGATACCTAATGACCACAGCCAGAACTGAGTCAAACAGCACAATTTTTATCTACCCCTCCCATTAAGGCAGTTGTTCTCAACCTGTAGGTCACAACACCTTTGGGGGTCAAAAGGCCCTTTCAAAGGGGTCAGATATCAAATGTCTTGCATATCATATATATTATGATTCACAGTACTAGCAAATTTATAGTTATGATATAGGAACGTAAATAATTTTAAGGTTAGTGTCACCACAGTGTGAAAAACTGTATTAAAAGGTTACAGCATAAGGAATGTTGAGAATCACTGCTTTAGCAGATAGACAGTTGGAAAAATAAGGAGAGTTCATTTTTTAGAAGCAACATAGAAATGTTCTGAACTCAACTAAGTAAGCTACACACAGTGATATCCTGTAGAGTTTCTATAGTCCTACCTTGAAGAGAAAGTAGCACCCAGTACCAAAGCTGACCAAGAGAGCCCTCAGTTCCCTTTTTGCCTCCATTTAACTAATACATAGGTTTTAGTCTTAAGTTTTAACTCCCCTTTCCCTTAGAATAATTTAGAAAACTTCTACATTCTTCTTCTGCCTCTTTGACATGTATTATCTTTAAATTTATTTTTTTAACAAATAATATTTACATATATTTATGTGGTAAAATATTTTTATTCAAGTCTATATTGGACGGTGATCAATCCAGACTAAGTAGCACATAAATAATATTCACATTTCTTTGTGGTGAGCACCTTTACAATCCTCTCTTAGAGCTCCCTTGACATTGTTAATCCATTCCTTTTAATTATGTCCATCCTACTGTTGCTCTCATAATATTGAGAACTAAGTCATTAAGGAGAACAGGAGGAATTGTGTCAGGCATATGACTACATGCCATCAATATTTTCCCTGTCCAATTCCTCCATATCTCCTCCAATACTCATTTATAAATTCATAACTTCTTTCTTTTTCTATAACCCACTAAATATAATTAATTCTGCCCATATATGTGTGAATATGGGGTTATCTACTGGGGCATCTGAAATCTACCAGTGGCCACACCTTCAGTGAAGAATGACTATCAATGCTCAACTGTCAGATGTTCTTCATGAAGAAGTGAGAGTTGAAGAGTATCTCCTACTTATATGGACATATTTTCTGGCTTGCAATCAAACACAGCTGTTGTGAATTTTTGTGTGCAACAACCTCACCACGCCCATATTGTATTAATTTATAGCAAAACTTTCTATTTTTGACTCTTAGAATTTTTCAAAGATTTATTTTTATTAATTATTCTTACATGTATATGCATGTTTGTGTTTCTGTGTGTAACACACACATGTGTGCAAGTGCCCACTGAAGCCAGAAAACTATCTAAGATCTCTTGCTTCTTAAGTCAAAGAGTCTGTAAATTGCCAGACTTGGGGGCTGGAAGCCAACATCTGGTCCTCTGAAAGAGAACCCACTACTATTTCCCACTACTCTTTAGAGCTATCTCTTTAGAGCAAAGCACTCCCATTCTTTATTATTATTATTATTATTATTATTATTATTATTATTGAATATATTCTTTATTTACATTTTCAATTTTATTCCCTTTCCAGGTTTCCCCACTCCCAAAAAATCCTATCCTGTTCCTCTTTCCCTTGCTTTTGTGAGGATGTTCCTCCACCCAACCCACTCCCACCACCCTCCCTTGACTTCCCTACACTGGGGCATCTATTGAGCCCATAAGACCAAGAACCTCTCCTCCGATTGATGCCTGACAAGTCATTCCTCTGCTACAAGTGCAGCTATAGCCATGTGTAATTCTTGGTTGATGGCTTAGTCCCTATGAGCTCTGGGGGATCTGGTTGGTTGATATTTTTGTTCTACCCATGAGATTGCAAACCCCTTCCGCTCCTTTAGTCTTTTTGCTAGTTCCTCTATTGGGGACCCCACACTCAGTCCAATAGTTGGCTGCTAGCATCTGCCTCTGTACTGAAGGAAAGGCCAATTGTAGGCTGTCCTACCTAGGGATTCATCCTATAAACAGTCACCAAATCTTAACACTATCATGGATGCCAAGAAATACTTGCCAAAAGGAGCCTGATATGGCTGTCTTCAGAGAGGCTCTGCCAGAGCATTTGCATTCTTTATGGCTCCCCTTCAGTGATATCTCCTTAGCCATGGTGGGATTTCTCAGCTAAAAATGAGAATATTAATTTAACCTTGCAGTATTGTCTTCTGAGCATTAACTCATATTGTACATTCTACCTAGCTTAGACTCAGATAAATTAAGCAAAATCTTAAATTTATCCTGAATAAGCAACAGATGAAGGACTATGTTATATATCCGTGGAGTTCTTGGGAAGCAGGCCTGTTTTGTTTTGTTTTGTTTTCAAAACTTCAGCTGCATTTTACTTTAAATTGACTTCACACATTTGGATTTAAAATGATCCTTTACAACTTTGGTGACCTGAAACCCTCCCTCCTTCCCTCTCCCTCCCTCCCCTCCTTCTCTCCCTCCCCCCTCTCTCACTCTCTGTCTCCCTCTCCTCCCTCTCAACCTTTCATTCACCTAATTAATTTGTCCAGTAGATGGCAGAATAGTCCACAGGTTGTCACACAGATTAAAAAATTTATTGTAAAATTTTCATATATGTAATATATGCACAAGTAAATCTGTGCCTTAACCATAGCAGACCCACATATGTTGATGTTTATGTTATCATTCGCAGATTATGTATTACTGATAGAATTCCACAAATTAAGTCATTTGAAATCCAGTTGCTTTAGTTAATGAATGGTGATGCAAGACTTAGATCAGAGGACTCTAGAAATTACAATCAGTTTTGTATTTTCAGCTCCCTATAAACACAGAGGGCCATGAGAGTCAGAAACATGTGTTTAGACAGTTATATAGATATGGGTATCGTGTGTGTGTGTGTGTGTGTGTGTGTGTGTGTGTGTGTGTTCTATTGGAAAGCAAAACATTAAAAAACACACAAAAATGTTGCTGGCCCTGGGCTTAAAGGACATTGCAGTTTTGTTCAGTACATGGTCCTGGGAAAATGAGTACAAAAAAGTTAGGTGCAGTTATGCTTCGCCCCTGTTTGCACGCATAATAAAGTATCATTAATAGTGTCAAGGACTGTTTCTTGCCCATGGACTTGGTCTCAAGCTGTGTTAGTTTTTGGTTGACTATTCTCTCAGTCTCTGCTCAATTTTTTTCCAGGCACTTCTTGTAGGCAGGATAAATTTTAGGTTGAAGGATTTGTGGGTGGGCTGTTATCTTTCCACTGGAAATCTGCTGAGCTACAGAAAGTATCCACTTCAGGCTCCTTATTGCCCACTGCCAGGAGTCAGTTTTAGACTCCAAACAAAGGCTGACAAAAAAAAACAGATGCAGTGATCCAGAGTCAAACATTACACCAAATTCAGTGAATCTTGTGCAAGAGATATGGGAAAGATTAGGGGACATAGAAGGGAAAGGGATTCCAAAAGAATCCAAAAAGTGTCAACTAAGCAGGACACTTAGGGACTTCCAGAAACTGCACAAGTAATCAAACAGTAATTAATCATGGGCTTGACATAGTCCTAAACCCAGTCCCACAAATATGTAGAAGATGTGAATCTTGGGAGTCTTCATGTGAGTCTCCCAACAATTGGAGGGATGCTGTCCCTGAATATTTTGTCTGTTTGTGGATCCTGTACCCCAAATTAGGTTGCTTTGCCAGGTCTCAGTGAGAGAGGCACTACCTAATCTTGCAGCTACTTGATAGGGTGGGTTGGTACCAGAGGGACCTACCCCTCCTCTGAGAAGTAAAGGGATGATGCAGGCAGAGGGTTTGTGAGCAGGTACTTGGAGCAGAAGAGAGATTGATCAGAATATAAAGTGAATAAATACATTAATAAAAAAAAAGTAAGCGGCAAATCCTTGGGTCTCTGGTCCCTAACAACCAAGTCTCAGTCACTTGACCTCAGTAGGCTAGTAGAAATAAAAATAGGGAAAAGCAAAAGAGGGAGATTTGTGTGTGTGTGTGTGTGTGTGTGTGTGTTCGAGACAGAGTTTCTCTGTGTAGTCCTGGCTGTCCTGGAACTCACTCTGTAGACCAGGCTGGCCTCGAACTCAGAAATCCACCTGCCTCTGCCCCCCAAGTGCTGGGATTAATGGAGTGTGCCACCACCGCCGAGCGTGATTTTTTTTTTTTTAATTTTAATATGACCCTGCATCTGAGAACAGATAAAGAAGTCCGGCAGATCCCCTCCCTGTACCTTCAGGTACATCTTTGGGAAACTTTTATGGTTATTCCTTTAACATCCATTTTCTTTCTTTTGTTTTCAGTTTGGTACAAAAACATAATCAGAATTTACATTTTTCTAAATTAAATAGCTAGTGCTTTCCAAGAATTATTGATTTAGGGATAAATTTTTATAGATTTACATTGAGGAATCAATTTATAGCACCTAAAAGTTTTCAAATTAAGTTAAGAGTTTTGGAAATCTTATTTTGTTAACATTAGTTTCATTTTTCAATTACATCTAAAAGCCACTTTCCACAAACTCTGCACTTTATTTATTCCTATTAGAATGTTTAGCTTTTAACATCGATACAATTTCATGACAGTACTACCCACAAATATTGCTGCTTGTTTTCTCTTCCCATGGCTGAGAAAAGTGTACAAATTCAGAGTGGTTAATGGATTGAATGAATGATGAATAAAAGTTCATAACTTGTTCTTATGGCAAAATATGAGAATTGGTTCAAATACCAGCATGAAGTTATTGATACTCAATGAGACTCAGGTTTGGAGTATTCTATCCAGTAATTCTACACTTAACTTTTATCAAAGAAAAGAATGGTAAGAAATGGAATATAATAAAAAATAATCATTAAAAAATACAAAAGATACTCTATTCAACATACCGTGAAAATATTACACTGATGTTAAAGGAAAATTAAAAATGAGCTTGTGAAAAATTACATAATAGAGAATTTACTAGATTGCAGTGACTCCCAGGAGTGGAAGACATGCCAAGAATATATTTGTCCCACTGTGAATATTCTAGACTTTAAAAAATGCTTGATTCCTTAGAGCCTTGTGTTCAATGGTGTAATTTTAGCACATTATCTTTTATACATCCTTTTGTATTCTTTAAAGCATTTAAAATACTTATAATGAATATTCAAGGTACGTATACATAGCTAGCATACCATAAACAATTCTAGCAAGAAAATGTTTTAAAATACATATAATATACACTCAGGTATTTTCAATCCCTAGTTAATAAAATTCACACATGTGTAACCCACAGAAATGGAGAGATGGCTAAATGATGAATAACTTCATGATGGCATCTCATTGTAGAGTTAAGATTGGAGATTTCTATTTTATTTGCAGTATTTTCCATCTTAACCGTTTGGTTAAACTTCTCAATCCAATTGCACACTGAAAAATATTTAAGTTATGTAAAATAGTTTGCTAGGACTATACTTGAAGTCTGTGGTTCTGGTTAAATTTTTCTTTTACACTTTCAATTTATTTTCTTAAATTATTAATGAATAAGGGGTTCAATATGATAGATATATGTGTATTCCTAATTAATATTCCTGGTATTGTTCCTATAGATTTTATATTACATAGAGATAAAGTATTGCACTATTATGAAAATATTTGCCTGGGATTATAGTTAGGAGATCATTGGCAAAGAAGAAAGAGAATGGTTCTGGTTCCAGGAGTAGAAAGCAAAACAAGAGACTTACTTGTAAGCATATTGGAAAACCACAGATGCTTCATTAAGAAACATTGCCCTGAGGCTTGGAGAGACTGCTCAGAGGTTAGAAAAATTTGTTAGTCTGCCAGAGGATCCAGGTTTATTTCATAACATTCACTTTATCTGGCCACAGTCAGCAAATACTGATGGGGATCAATAAAAGTATCTGGCTTTTATAACTGTATATGGGATGGATCACTGGGTTGGTTAGTCTCTGGATGGTCTTTCTCTCAGTCTCTGCTCCACACTTTTTATCTCCTTCTGTGGGTATTTTGTTCCCCCTTCTATAGAAGAATCAGAGTGTTCATACATTGTTCTTCCTTCTTCTTGTGCATCATTAGATATGTGAATTGTGTCTTGGGTATTCCAAACTTCTGAGCTAATATCCACCTATTAGTGAGTGCATACCATGTGTATTCTTCTGTGATTGGGTTACCTCATTTATGATGATATTTTCAAGTTCCACCCATTTGCTTAAGAATTTCATGAATAGCTGAGTAGTATTCCATTGTGTAAATATAGTACATTTTTCTGTGTCTATTCCTCCGCTGAGAGACATCTGGGTTCTTTAGAGCTTCTGGCTATTATAAATATATATGGTATGAACATAGTGAAGTGTGTGTCCTTATTATATGCTGGGGAGTTCTCTGTGTATGTGCCCAGGAGTGGTGTAACAGGGTCCTCTGATAGTATCATGCCCAGTTTTCTGAGAAACCACCAGACTGATTTCCAGAGTGGTTGTACCAGTCTACAATCCCACGAGCAGTGTATGACAAATAAAGAGGTGGACACTTTCAGCCAGCCATTGAAACTGAGCACAGGGTCCCCAATGGGGGAGCTAGAGAAATGACTCAAGGATCTGAAGCGATTTGCAGCACCATAGGAGGAACAACTAGGCTAGCCACCTAGTACTCTCAGAGATCCCAGGGACAAAAACATCAACCAGATAGTGCACATGGTGTTACCCATGGCTCTAGACACATATGCAGCAGAGGATGGTCTTGTTGGACATCATAGGGAGGAGAAGCCCTTGTTCCTGGAAAGACTTCATGCAGCAGTGTAAGGGAATACCAGGACAGGGATGTGGGAAGGGATTGATTGGGGAACAGGGGTAGGGGAGATGGTTTATGGGACTTTTGGGGATAGGACCATAAAAGGAAAAATCGTTTGAAATGTAAATAAAGAATATATCTAATTAAAAAAATTCCCTTTAGACAGCTTACTAATACCTGGGACTTCAGCTCCAGGTATTTCACAACAACTTTTGGATTCCATCAGCACCATACTCATTTTTACAAATATACTCACTCTCATAAAATTTAAAATTTAAATTAAAAATAAATATGTAATCTTAAAGAATGTTGGTCAGTTGGGGAAAAAGATAAAAATCAGATGAGCAGCACTGTTCTTTTATGCCGTCGATATCTCACAGCACCTATGATTGTCATTCTTCATATAGTATGTAGAAAGTGTCAGGCCCTCTCATTTCTTCTAAATATGGGAATTTCTATAATAGTGGATCTTTACCCTCAAATCATCCCTGACTTCATGGTAAAGCCAAGAAAAACTGTTGATTTACAACTTAAGGAATAATTCAGATCCAGTATGTGAACACCTTCCCAATATTCACAGTAAGTCTTCATGAAAACATTCTTTGCAGTGTTAAACAGAGTAAACCTCTTATGAAGTTGAACACAGTCATGTCTCCTTCAAAGGAATAGGGAAATTTGAAGTACACAAGTTGTGCTGATATCACCCAACCATCTCTTGCATTAAGTTGCTTTCTGCCTATATTACTCTTGTGTAAATCATCTCATAGCCTTCTAAATTGTGATCTGTACCTTGTCAAGCTCACAAATAAAAATACTGGTTACATTATAATTTATTTGACCTTACTAATTAAATATATGTTATTCAAACTGTGCAAAAATTTTGGTATTATGCATGGCTTCAGGTTATCATTTTGCAAAAAGGAAATTTAATCCAAGCAGCGATTATTTGCCTTCCGTGCATAGGGTCACATATAACATGTGTCTTAGTCAGGGTTTCTATTCCTGCACAAACATCATGACCAAGAAGCAAGTTGGGGAGGAAAGGGTTTATTGAACTTCCACTTCCACACAGCTGTTCATTACCAAAGGAAGTCAGGACTGGAACTCAAGCAGGTCAGGAAGCAGGAACTGATGCAGAGGCCATGGAGGAATGTTCCTTATTGGCTTGCTTCCCCTGGCTTGCTCAGCCTGCTCTCTTATAGAACCCAAGAATACCAGCCCAGAGATGGTACCACCCACAAGGGGCCCTCCCCCCCTTGATCACTAATTGAGAAAATGCCCCACAGCTGGATCTCATGGAGGCACTTCCCCAACTGAAGCTCCTTTCTCTGTGATAACTCCAATGTGTGTCAAGTTGACACACAAAACCAGCCAGTACAATTGACCCCTTGTCAACTTGACACACCAACATATCACTATTAAGCCTCGACCTTTATTTTCTTATTCATCCCCAAGAGGTAAATAACATTAAAAATCCCACAGTCTTTACATATGAAAAGTTTCATCCCTTTAAAATGTCCAATTAAAAATTTAAAATTCAAAGTCTTTTAAAAATTCAAAGTCTCTTAGCTGTGGGATCCACTAAAATACTTTCTTTGTTCAAGAGGGAAACATATCAGGGCACAGTCACAAACAAAAGCAAAACTCAAACTCCAATGGTTCAATGTCTGGGATCCAACTCACGATCTTCTGGGCTCCACCAAGGGCTTGGGTCACTTCTCCAGCTCTGCCCTTTGTAGCACACACCTTGTCTTCTAGGCTCGAGCTGCCTGTACTCCACTGCTGCTGCTGTCCTTAGTGGTCATTGCATGGTACTGGCATCTCCAAGCCTCAACTGTTTTGCCTGACCCCTTCAGTCCTGGGCCATCAATTACAACTGAGGGTACACTTTCACCAATGGCCTTCCATGGCCTCTCACAGTACCAAGCCTCAGCTGTTCTTCATGATGCCTTCATGCCTTCAAAACCAGTACCACCTGGGTGACTCTTACACAGTACCAAGTCCTGCTACAGCAAGAGGTACAACCTTGGCTATCTGGAACACACCCTCTGTGCTCTCAGAAAACACTTCCCAGAAGATTTTACCTCATTGATGCTGGTTTCTTCTTAATCGCCGCTAATTTCTTAGCTCCAGCTAACCAGCATCAATAGTCCCAGTAACACAAAGGTTGACTTTAATGGTTTTGCTATCTTGTTACTCATAGCTGATTCTTCAGCCCTAGCTAACCAAACCCACAGAATTTTCATGGCTCTGATAAGAGTATTTAATCTTCCCTCTGAAATTTCACAAACCAGTCCTCCATATTCTGCACTGTTCTCAACATAATCTTTTACACAACATCTCAAAGAGATCTCAGCACTGAATGGACCATCTAGCCCAAAGTTCCAAAGTCCTTCCACAGTCCTCTCCAAAACATGGTCAGGTTGTCACAGGAATACCCCGCTACGCTGGTACCAACTTGTCTTAGTCAGGATTTCTATTCCTGCACAAATATCATGACCAAGAAGCAAGTTGGGGAGAAGAGAGTTTATTGAACTTACACTTCCACACTGCTGTTCATTACCAAAAGAAGTCAGGACTGGAACTCAAGCAGGTCAGGAAGCAGGAACTGATGCAGAGGCCAGGGAAGAATGTTCCTTACTGGCTTGCTTCCCCTGGCTTGTTTAGCCTGCTCATAGAACCCAAGAATACCAGCCCAGAGATGGTACCACCCACAAGGGGCCCTCCACACTTGATCACTAATTGAGAAAATGCCCCAGAGCAGGATCTCATGGAGGCACTTTCCCCAACTGAAGCTCCTTTCTCTGTGATAACTCCAGTCTGTGTCAAGTTGACACACAAAACCAGCCAGTACAACGTGCATGATCATTGTATAAATAAAGTATCTGGTAGTAATTTTGAAATCTGCCACTTATATTGATGTCTATTTTAAAACCGATGCCTGTTAATTTGAGACCAAAATGACTGCATAGGTTTTGTATTTGCTTCCTGTGACTTGATAACAATATTTGACCTATTAAATAAATATTCATAATATTTTACTTTATGCCTAACCATCAAAATATACAGTATGCAAAAAGATGCAATTAATGTATGTGTTAGAAGCATTTTGTAGATTACCTGTTCTTAGAGGTATTTTGATGGATTTTCAGGAGGATGTGCATAACTGAAGCCATGTTCTCTGAAATGTATACATTGGGAACTGTGATATGTGAAGTAGTGTCATGATAGTATTTGGAATCCTCATGAAAATTCTAAGTACTTTAAGAAAGATACAATATGAGGAACTCTAGATTTAGACTCTGCAATGACTCTGTGCAGATGAATTCAGAAGATAAAGCTGATTGTTGAAGATTTAACAGGTGCAGACTTAAAAAGTCACATTTAAGGCCTGGGATGTACTAGTACTTTTGGATTTCTATTTTTCGTGGTTAATACTGATATGTTTTCTTCTGACATGGTTTGTCTGCTGCATAGACACACTTTATTTATAATGCCTTATGATTCTATACCAGAGGGAGAACAGAAACATTTCATTTACAAGTGAACCTTGACTTTAATTGTCAATTTGATTGGTTTGATGAATAACTAAGTGATTAGGTAAAAAGAAAATCTGAATGAGACTATGAACATCCTTTTTCTAGAGATGATTTTCATGCACTGAACATGGGCAGTGATGTCCACTAAACCTGGGTCTAAGATAGAACAAAAACAGTAGGAAGAAGCTCTATAGCATATGTGAGCCTGATTGTCCCAAAATACATGCGCCTAGTGCTACTGAAATCTAATCATAGGCATCAGTTTATGTTTTCTTCAGAATTTCAGCAGAGGTTATCCAGGAAACCTTCAGTCTTCAGCCTGTGACAGTGACTGCAACAACAATCCCTCCTGAACTGAGCCTTCCAAGTGTATGTTCGGAGCAGCAACTTCTGGCCCTTTTGACTGTCAAGCAGTTAAATGACCCTTATAAGATTATTTTGTCTCTGATCACATAAGCCATTCTAATCAATTCCCATTTGTTATTACATATCTATTTTATTGTTTACATTGCTCTATCAGATCCCAACTAACAAATGAAACATCTAAAGGTAATCCTCAGGCATCGAGCAGACCTCAAACCTCATGACTTCATTTGCAATGTTCTTATTGTTTTTTCTGTTTTCTCCGGGACAGTGTTAATTGGAAAAGAAAGCTCACTGATATTAAACAAGTCTCTTTGGCTCCTAAGATTCTGATGGTCATTACTATAATAATATCTCTAGTATAAATACCTGTATTTTTCTAGTGTGAATATTTTAATATAATAATCTATACACTGCTTTGCACCATGTTTCAGTAGTTCAATATTTTTCACTGCGAATCAAATTTTCTAGACTTATATACAGTTTGCTATCTTGAAATATTTAAATATCTTATCAAAATCTATTCATGTTTGTCCTGATTTTTGATGCACTTTTCAGAATCTTGAGAATATTAAATATAATTGTTCTTGTATGATTTTTCTCTCATTTCCAAATGTATCTTTCTGGTTTCTTAACATGATTTGAAAAGAGAATGACTGCCCTCCCACCGTGTTCATATATTTGAATGCTTGATCTTCAGTTAGCTGAATTACTTGGAAAGAATTAGGGGTGTGGCCTTGTTTGAGGTTTCCAAAGTCGACATAATTTTCAGTTAGCTCTCTCTATGCCTATCTCAGTCTTTGTCTCTCTGTCTCTCCCTCCATTCCCATCAGTCTCTGTGTCTCTCTCTTTCCCGCTCTCTCCCTCTCCCTCCTCCTCTCTTTATCCCTATCCCTATCCCTATCCCTATCCCTATCCCTATCCCTATCCCTATCCCTATCCCTATCCCTGTCTACATCCCTATCTCTGTCCATATCCCCATCCCTATGCCTATCCCTATCCCTGTGCCTGTCCCTGTCTCTGTCCCTGTCCCTATCCCTGTCCCTATCTCTGTTTCTCTTTTCTGTCTTGTGGCTGTTTTCTTAATATTTGAACTATCAGCTACTACTCTAGTACTATTTCTACCTGCTGTTATACTCTCAGGATATTCATAGACTTACCCTCTCATGTGTAAACAAGCATCCTATAAACTATTTCTTCTGCGAGTTTCCTAGTCATGGCATTTTTTCAAAGCTATATAAAAATGACTAAGACACTAAAAATGTCACTCATTCTTAAAAGCAATAAAAAGATATATACGAAGACTCAGATTGCAGCTCAGACTCTACAGTTCAGAAAAATTTTTAGAAACTTCTACTTAGGCACTATAGACTTCAGCAAATCACTCAAATGTTCTAAGTTTTTCCCTCATGTAGTAAATAAAGATAGTAAGGGAAGTAAAATTATGTTGGACATAATTCTGTGGCCATCAGTCATGTAGGGCCACGCCCCAGGCCCCTAGTGTTCTGGTTGAACTCCACCCCCACACTCACCTGGCTACAGCCAGGTAGCAGGGCCCACTGTAGAAGGTGATGCTTGGCCCCTCCTCCCTCTCTTGCCCTCTTCTCTTCTCTCTCACTCTCCTTCTTTTGCCTTTCTCTTTCCACATTCCCTTCCCCCTCTTTCCATGTGGGCATGACCAGCTTCTACTTCTCTACCTCCCCCCCCCACTCTACTATTCTACAAAAACTTTAAAGTCATGGGATGTCTCCTTTCATCTAAACCCTCCATGCTGGAGCAATGAAACAGGCCTCTCAGTGTTTCCACCTGCCCGATTGGACCAGGGACTTGCACATCCTAGCCAGGTCTCTGCTACAGGTACCCAGACCACAAAATTTATATAAAAAATTGCATATTGTGTCAGCATATGCATGTAATGTTTATTTCCACATAAAGCATCACTGTTGTCATTATTATTATTGTAAATGCATATTTACAAAGTGTAATTTGATATCAGAAATGTGATTTCAATTCTCTCTCCTTCTCTCTCTTCCTCTCCCTCCCTCTTCCTCTCTTTAGATAGGTTCTCATGTAACGTCGACTGTCCATGAACTTGTTAAATACCCAAGACAGCCCTTGGCCTCCTGATCTTCTTGCTTCTACATCCCAGTTGGTGGGACCACAGATGTGTGCCATCATTCCTAGCTACAATTCCTTACAGTCTATTTAAAAAAAAACTTTGAAGTGCATTCATTCTTTCAGTTTCTCTAACTTACTTAAAGTTAAAAATGACAACATCTGCACAGTACATAAAGCAGGCCCTGATAAGACCATCAGAACAAAATAACAAAAGCCTAGACTCTGCAGGTCCCCTGATAGCTATGAATGCAGCCCTGCATTCCTATAGCTGACAGCAGCAGGGAGGAGAGCTGGACATTCCTGGGAGAGAGATTATAAAACATTGAGTAAGCCAGAATCTAATAGTTTTCTCTTGAAACACTGTTCATTTTTTGAGTTTAAAACTGCATCCATTTTTATTCCCTTATTTCTGTGTATCACAAAAGTAATAAGGACATAAACAAGATCTGCTCTAGAATTTAAGATTTCGGACAGACCTTTGTTCTAGCTTATGTGCAAATTCTTTCAGTTGTGGATCACATTTACTTTCTTATGGTATACAACTGAGATCTTCACTTTCTTGTTCTTGTAAGAAGGAAGCTGATAAAACTTCTGAAGCCATCACAAAGATGTCCTCTATGTGGTAGAGCTTAGGAATGGGTCTGCTACTTCTTTCTTAAGTTCTCAATTAGGAATCACTCATAAAAATCTTATACTCATCTGCTTATGTATCTTAACTATATCTTTTATCAAATACCATGTCATTAATAGTTGAAGTTTAGCCATCCTAGTCATATGTTTTGCCTGCCTAGAGGTGACAGGAATTTTGGTAGCTAACTTAGATTTCTCATTACTACAATTTTGTTACATTGTGTGGACTCTTGAAAGTTCCTTTTGTGAAACCAACTTAGCCAATTGTATATCCAGGACACTGGAATAAGTCTCTTGTAAGACTTTAGAGAGAATGGCAATCTAAGAGACTGTCCAGAGCAAACAATGATGAAAAATGAAATGGACAAAAGATGACTGAAGTCAGCCTGTGAATAGATATAAAGCAAAGAATATCTCATAAACTAAGCTATTGCTGGCATGATATATGAATGCACTCTAATTCCAGAACCCATGCTGCATGGGATTTTGGCTATACCATAAGACTAACTAAAACAAACAAAACCATATAAAGAATGCAATTGAATCACTTTCAAGGCATATCATGTCTGAATATTATGTCACACTCTTCATAGTGAAATGTAACCAAGCATCAATTTCCCCCTTAAAAAGAACAAACTAGAGAATAAAGTAAGAATACCACCTAAGTACAACTTGTTGAACCAATGATTTTAACTGAGGTTATTTACAGTTTTATAGGTGAGGAGGTCCTTTCAGTTGGAAATTACTCAAAGCACTCCCCTCCCCCATGAGTGATGGCTCAGGAAACCTGAACATCTGGATCTCAATGAACAATCTACAGGCAGTTACCCAGCTGGACTGTGTCTCTTTCAGGAATCTTGGGAAGTTTAACCCTTGTTTAGGCAGTTCAATTGGCCAACCAGTCTCCTAGGAAGCTCAAATGGCATAAGAGTCTTCCAGGACTCTTGGTTTATCTGACAGTATCTCTCAACAGCTCCTACTGCACATATCTGATTAGGGAATGAGTGAACTTGTATTTCATGTCACTTTTA
This sequence comes from Apodemus agrarius, assembly GCA_964023405.1. NCBI lineage: Eukaryota > Metazoa > Chordata > Mammalia > Rodentia > Muridae > Apodemus > Apodemus agrarius. The sequence continues at coordinate 86,658,431 of OZ030017.1, read as the reverse complement.
GAGAGGTCTTGAAGCATTTGAATTATTTACTTCTCAAGTTTAAAAGGGTTTCCACAAAAGGAATCATTCACTTCCCTTTAAGAACAGTTTGTGTCTTGACTTTCCCTACAATATGGAAGACTTTATCTCAGAGGGCATTATATGCAAGCCCCAGCTAAATGCTAACTCTTCAAGATGTGTGAAAGATATATTGGTATTTTCTATACACCCAACAAAGAAAGGCAACATTTGCAAGTAAAAAACGTTCTTTAAAATAGATATAAATGTAGAAAGCAATTGGATGATCTTTTAAAGTTTTTTTGTCATATTATGTAAAGATGCCAAGTGAATTTACAAATTCAAAACATGGCATATCTTCAAGTCCCCAGATATAAATCAAGAGAGGTCTACCTAGTCTGGCCTCAGTGGGAGAAGACTACCTTAACCTTCAAAAAACTTGAGACTCAGGAAGTGTAGAAGCATGGTGGGAGAGAAGGCATCCTCTTGGAGGTGGGGAAGGGGGGGAATGTGATAAGGATATGTAGAAGGCCAGGAGATTGGTTTAAAAAACTAAAAAATAATATCTATTTAAATTGTTTCAACACTCATCAAACCTAAGAGAGTGATTGAAAAGAAATTTTAGGCTTGGAAATATTAGGAAAAAAAGATAAAAGAAGCCTATTTAACTATATGTATATAAATATTTTGTATGATAAAAGCTCATGTTTAATAAATCTGTCCTAAAAATTCATAAGAGAGAAAGAATTCTCATAGGGTGACATAAAATCATCATATAGAATATAAAGATATTGCCTAGAGTTAGCAATAATACTTTGCAAAACTAAGTGAAGCATACTATCTGAATATGTATCATATGTCCAGGGCTTTATACCATGTACCACAATTTGAATGCTTTAGATATTTGCATCCCAGTTCTGTGAATGATGCAACTGAGTAGGAGAAGAGAATTACATCAGCTCACTAGACCAGTGAGCAAAAGAGTATCTTCTGTAGTTAATAAAAAGATATTTAAATGAGACATGAAGTCTTAGGCTTTTGGTTCCTTTGATTTTTCTCTCCTTATTAAAGGAAATGTTAAGAGAATGTACACATGTATAGAGTATGCTACTTTATCTTTTAAACATTTAGTGTAATAATAATTAATAAATTTATCAATACATTTGCCAATCTTAAAATATCTTAAAATAATTTAAAAAGAAGATACATTTATCACTTTATAATTGTTCATACTATTTGAATTTACCATATTTTAAATGATAATAATTTTAAAAGAGAATTCTACTTTTTTTCAGACAGGGTTTCTTTGTGTAGCCCTGGAACTCACTCTGTGGACCAGGCTGGCCTTGAATGCAGAAATCCTCCTACCTCTTCGTCCCAAGTGCAGGGATTAAAGTCGTATGCCACCACCGCCCAGATGGAAATTCTACTTTTATTTATTAAGTGTATGTAACTTTTCTTTTATTTTAATTAGTATAATAAGAGGAATTCTGAGATTCAGCATCCTACTTTCTTTTGTTCAATGTTCTTTGACCACAAAGGAGCCAAAATACAATTAAAATTAAAAAATACAGCCAGAGTTGTGACTGCGGAATGCCCCCCCCCTTCATTTGATGCCCTGTCTTCATGATGGAGGTGGGTTCTCTAAGTGCCCTCTCCTTACTGTCATGAATTTCATCTAAGGTTATTTGAGTCCTGAGAATCATCTCCCAGATTTCTGGTACATTTTGTAGGGTTCCCCTAACCTTCTTTCTCTTGAGAGGTTGCCTGTTTCCATCCTTTCTGCTGGCCTTCAGGGCTTCAGTCCTTTTCCCTCATCCAATCACAGGTCAGGTTCCCCTCTTCCTCAGACTTCCTCCCCCTTCCCCCTTCAACTTTCTCTCCTAGGTCCCTCCCTCCCTACCAACTTGTGATTTCTTCTTCCTCCCAAGTAGGACTGAGGCATCCTTACTTGGGCACTTCAGCTTGTTGAAAATTTTGAGTTCAATGGACTGTATCTTAGGTAGTCTGTACTTTTTTTGGTGGTGGGTGATATCCACTTATTAGTGATCACATACCATGCATGTTATTTTGGGTCTGAGTTACCTCACTCAGGATGATATTTTCTGGTTCCATCCATTTGCCTGAAAAATTCAAGATGTCCTTGTTCCACTACATAAACAAACTCAAAGAAAAAAACCAGATGGTCATCTCATTGGATGCTAAAAAAGCATTTGGCAAAATCCAGATTGATTTTAAGAGTGGTTGTACCAGTTTGCAATCCCACCAGCAACAGAGGAGTATTCCTCTTTCTCCACATCCTCACTAACATGTGTTATCACCTTTCGATTATGATCTTAGCCATTATGATTGAAGTAAAGTAGAATCTTAGGGTCATTTTGATTTGCATTTCTATGGTCACTAAGGACTTTAGGTGCTTCTCAGTTATTTGGGATTCCTATGTTGTGAATTCTCTGATTAGTTCTGTATCCCATTTTTATTGGGTTTGGTTTTTTGGTCATTAGCTTCTTGAGTTCTTTATATTTTTTGGATATTAGGCCTGTATCAGATGTGGAGTTAGTGAAGATAGTTTCCCAATCTGTAGGTTGTTTATTTGTCCTATTGACAATGTCCTTTGCCTTATATAGGTCCCATTTATCAATTCTTGATCTTTGAGAATGAACCATTGGAGTCCTGTTTAGGAAATTTCACCCATACCAATGAGTTCAAGACTTTTTCTTCTATTAGATTCAGTATATCTGGTTTTATTCTGAGTTCCTTGATCTACTTGTGTTTGAGCTTTTTGCATGCTGACAAATATTGTCCTATTTTCATTTTTCTACATACAGACAGCCAGTTAGACCAGCAATATTTATTGAAACTGCTTTCTTTTTTACAGGAGTCCAACGTTGAGAAAATAAACAAGATAGTTAATCACCTAGCCAAACTAACTAAAGGGCCCAGAGGAAGTATTCATATTAAGAAAAATCAGAAATCAAAAAGGAGACATAAAAAGAGCAGTAGAGGAAATTAAAAAAAATTATCGGATCCTAATATAAAAGCCTATACTCAACAAAACTGGGATATCTAGATGAAATGGATGGATTTCTAGAAAGATACTACATACTAAAATTAAATCTAGAGGCAATAAACTAAACAGACCCATATTGTGCAAGGAAATAAAAGTCATTAAAAAACTCCCAACCAAAAAAAGCCCAGGGCCAGATGGATTCAGTGCAACATTCTACCATACCTTCAAAGAAGACCTAATACCAATTTTTCTCAAAATATTTTCATAAAATAGAAACAGAAAGAACTCTACCTAATTCCTTCTATGAAGCCATAATTATTCTGTTACCTAAACCACATGAAAGTACAACAAAGAAAGAGAACATAAGACCAATCTTGCTTGTGAATATTGATGGAAAAATATTCAATAAAATTCTTGCAAACTGAATCCAAGAACACATAAAAACCACCATTCAACACGTTCAAGGGTCTTCATTCCAGGGATGCAAAGTTGGTTCAACACATGAAAATCCATTAAGGTAATCCACTATGTAAACAAACTCAAAGAAAGAAACAATGTGATCATCTCCTTAGATGCAGAAAAGCATTTGACGTGTGAGATCTTAGAGTTCCTTTCCTCTTTTTAGCCAGGATCTCTGTGATTTGGAGCTACCTCATTAAGCTACTGAGTTAATGTTGTAACTGTATTTCTAAGTGCTATAATAGGGGATTGAATAGACTCTATCACAATACAATATGGGTTTCAGCAATTGACCCCCAAAAAACTACTAACAGTGTTTAATTATCTTATTTGGAAAGATATTGCAATGGTTTGTTAAGTGATTTAAAAAAAACTATGTTTTTCAATATATTTTCAAAATTTAGTTTTTATAAATAATCATTCTTACATAAAGATATTTTCCTATATTGCTGGATAATAAAAATGTATAAGTAAATAAGTACATAGAGAAAATATTCAAGTCAAAAAAATTTTAATACAAATCTGTAGATTGTGTTTCTCTTCTTGCTAAACTCAAGAGTGCTCCCAATTTTCTGAAGTTCTTAATGAAACTACTTAGCCAAGGTCTGGGTGTTGATCATCTGGTCATTCTTTCTTCCTTCTCCCCATTGAGAAGGCAAGTTCATAGGAACACAAGGGTACTTATGGATTTCTCAATTGTATCATATTTGCCAGACACAAAGTTTAATGTGAGATATTGCATCAATAATGTTCCTTTTAGACAGGTGAGATCCTCAGTAGATAAAAATCGGTGATCCTGACAAACTGAGTTGGATCTCTGGGACTCATAAGCTTGAAAGAGAAAACTAACTTATCGAAGTTGTCCTCCCCCCTGATCTCACATGCACATGCACCCATGCATATATATATATTCACAAAAACTAAACAACTCAAAAAAAAAACAATTTCTTGTATTCATTGAGTGTATTTTCCTAGACACTCCACATAATGATGAGTTAGTCTAAAGCAGCCTTTTAAAAGTAAAACTATGAGTTCATTGTAAATAACATTTAATTCCTTTCAGAAGAATAATCATTCAAAATGGTAATTATTCAACACTGAAAAACACAATAATCATGAAACAGGTCTCAATCGTTTGATATTAAATGGATGGACAGGATGAAAATAGCATCAGAAATAATGAAAGACTTACATAGTTTCACACCATTTTCTTATCAAAATTCCACAAAAGATTAGAGATCAAAATAACAAATTATGACAGTTAATTATGGGGAAGATGAAAAGAGTTATTATTTTAAGTACCATAATAATAAGGTAAATTCAGCCATAGAGTCCCTGTACACTATTTATTTTCTGGATTTTATACAGCATCAGGACTGGCACAGTGTAAGATTGAAATAATTTTTTATCATTGTCAAGAGTTCCTCTAGGATCCTCAGTTTTCTTGTTGCTTCCCTTTTGAGGGGGCAAAATGAATCTATTCTATTCATTTAATTCTAATTATCCCAATCCAATATACCCAGTGTATTTGCAACAAAACACCTTATCCTTTCATCAAATATGAAAGTGTTTATTTCCATTTACTCTGGTACCTGCAATTCAATAAAAAGATGTATTAAATAGAGAAAATCAAATAAATTGCAATGCTTCCTTACTTTTTTATTTTTGAACTCAAATAGTGTGCGTGTCAAAATTTCAACTGCACATATTCTGTATAAAGTTTAAACTGCACAAACTTTGGCATCACTGTCCTTACTGGCTTGAGCATCACTAAATGCTCCAAGATTCTCCTGCAGTGGTAAGGACAATTCTGTTTCCTTAAGTGGAAATAAATAATTAAAATAATGTTTAACTTCAAGGAAACCATGTCTAATGAATTCCTGAATTTGTTAAAATAACTATATTTTATATTTGTAGTAAATGGAAATCCAAAAAAATGTAAGGTATAAAACTTGAAGGATGATGAGGATCAGTTACTTCTTTTGCAAAATAAGGTGATCTAATACAATATTTTGAAACTCACTCCATTTCTAATATTTTATATAGGAATCAATAGATGATATTAATTCTCTAGAGAAATCTCTTCAAAATGTACAAAGTCATTGCCCAGAATTGAAAGATGTTAACCAATAAGCTTTCTTAGACTCTGAGAGTCTTGACTTAACATAGCAATTATTTTTGTGCATTATTTTAAAAGACTATATTTGTATGCATATTTATATATTTCTGTATATGCAAGTGTACACACAGTCTATGGCTTAGAAAATCATTGAGTTCTTAACTATTCAGTGATAGGAATGAGATATGCATTCAGTAGTAACTCTATTTCAAATTTTGAATTTAAATATTGTTTAAGGGCTTTGATCTGAGGATTTGGGTGTTGATAAACAATGATATTCCTGGTCAGTCCTCTAGAATCTTTCATATTTTGTCATAAAAAAAACTTTGTTTGAGGAAGATTTGCTCAACTATTTTAATATAGCTATTCTGAACAGATGTAAATTTGGATAGGCTAAAGAATGATGATTAAAGGTTAGAAGTAGTAAATGCACTTTGACAGTACATTTAATATTTTCAATAAATATATTTAAGGCCTGTAGAACCATTATATCTTAAGTGGAGGAGCATCTCTACATGTGTAACTGTTGATCTGAATCTATAATGTATCTATATAATCTATATTACCATAAGAATAAATGTTTGTGTTAAAAAAACTAAGTCAAGATCAGGGACAAACAAAGCTCGTCTTGAAAAACTGAATGACTCTTCTAAACCCTCCCTCAAGAAGCATGTGTGAACAACTCTATTGTCCTTTCCTCTAGTAAATATACAAACTTTGTGAGTAATCACACCATTATACATATTCTTGTGTCCTGTTCATTTAATTCTAACGGACTGAGTTGGAGGTAAAAGTAGATTCTACAAAATTCTTCTAGGAAGAAGACTACCAAATTTGAGGAGAAGAAAGGGTGAGATAGAAGCCATAAGCTCAGAAGCATAGATAATAGAAACAGACTTGGTCATTCAGATTGTCTTGCCCTGCCCTTCCTTTTGGGAAGCTGCATTTTAATTTTTCTTCTCATTGATGAAATAAACCTTAACTAACTACTGTTAGTTCTGTTCTCAGGAGAGAATCATTCTCTGCTGGGAACACAAGAGTTGAAATGAGACAGTTACTGAGGTTGGGTTTTGGGAAATGGGAATAGAAGCAGACATATCCCCTATATCAATGATCAGCATTTTCCAACAGGATGGTCTTCATTCTTAAGATAGCTTTGTAAACATTAATGACACAATAATAAGACATCAACACTGAACATCTGAACCATGGCTAGTGAGATTGAAACTCTACGTGTATAACTCATAGATACTTCAAAAAGCAATTAAAGGCAATTTAATTCGATAAACTGGCTGCATTTTCTCATAAATAGTAAATTTTAAATAACAGTGGACAGTTAATTAAAAAAGTTGTTTTAGAGGCAATTCAAGATCCACAGAAATAATTTTAAGATGACTAAATTATTCTTTGTAGGTAAAGTGCTGAAGTCCCTTTCCTCAACCTATGAATAATAACAGACTTGAAGTCTGGAAGGTCCCTACAAACTCCAGCACTGCTGCAGAGTAGCCAAGTGTCACATCTAACACACTGTTTTATTGACATCTGCCACCCTCAGGTGCTATAAAGTGAAGATAATTATTACTGCCTCAGAGTCCTTCTGCACAAAACTAAGAGAATGACATTTGTGAAATTCTGAACATTTTGCCTGGGAATGATATTGGTCTTTAATAATTCTTATTTTGCTTCTCTTCTATTACACATAATTGAAGCCATGTGTAATTATCCATTTGAAAATAACAGTAGAGTAGGTTTTCCATACTAAGGTTGCTCTTTGGTTTATTTAAAAGAAAAAATGGTAAACAATGATGATAAGTTAGTGTTTTATGGATTCAAAGATGATTTTTTATTAAGTGACTTGTTGTTGTCTATGTTGCAACACGTGTCAGGGAGGCATGGGGGATAAATTATACTTAATGTTCTAGCTTAATATAAGTGAATTTTACAAGTGTGTCCTTGTAGCAAGAATGTTGACATCAGCTTCTCATGAGTACCCTGATATGAACTTGCAAAAGACCTGTCCAAGTGCTGAAGGAGACAGGCACTAATTGCTTCCATGATTTGACTTTATCTTTATAGCAATATAGCATCTAGAAACAAACCGAGATCCTGAAAGCTGCTTAAAATTATTCCTGGGAGGACTGTCCTTTGGGTTCATTGTCTATATAATGTCTGTATAAGTAATCTGACAAACTTCTCAGGAAATAAAGACTCTACTTTCTATTACAAAACACGGTTAACTAAACACATCCTTACACCTGCTAACATGATATTTGGAAGCAGATTATCAGGTTTTATTAGTTATGTGTTTTTCTTGATACTAAATTAAATTCAGAAGTTTGAATCCTAAACATACTTAAACATATCTTCCAAAATTTATCTAGAGAAGATGTTACTGATTTATACAAAAGAGTTTAAACACTTGGAAAGTAGTTATGTAACGTTTGTTTAAATGGAGTAGCATTTTCCTTACAAATGATCATTGTTTCTGCAGTTTGAGTAGGTTTTTTTTGTTTGTTTTTGTTTTTGTTTTTGTTTTTGTTTTTTGCCTGTCTTTGAAACCTGAGTACACAAAACTGATTTGTTCAACAGGTCTCAAGTGACTCACAGCTAATTTTGTAGGACACCAAAAGAACATATTTATGGTATTTTTTTCAAAAATATAAAAGAGTTCTGAACTTATTTTACTATTCTACATATATTTGTAACTAGCACCCTGTTCCTAAGTGTGGACTCCAGTGACATTTGGCCTGGAGGAATCATAGGTGCTTGCCCCAGGAACACATGAGATTTCATTTAATTTCTGTTGAGCTACTGTGTTTTTCGGGCCTTGTGTTCCTCAGCACCAAGTCAGTGTCTAACACATAACTGGCTCTCAATAAATGCTGGTTAATTTATTGAATGACCAAATAAAGACTTGATTGAAATGAATTCCTGGGATCTACTGAGAAACCTTTCAAATATTCTGTGGAAAGTGAACATTTGAATATCTGACAACTAAAATGCTTGTGCAATGGTATAAACTAATAAAAGAATAAATCATTATTTTAGTTGACAATTGGTGAAATATATTCCTTAAAAAGCTGCTTAAGTGTTATTTTATGATAAGGGTGGTCTGTAGAGGGCAAGAGATGGCTTTTGTCTGCTTGCAGAAATAGGTTATTTAAAGTCTGGCATAGTAGTGTATGTTTCTTATTCCAGGACTTGAAAGATAGAAGCAGGAGAATGAGAATCAGAATATTGGATATTTTCAGAGAAAATTATAGATAATTTTTAAACATAAAAACATTCCTAAATTAATTGAAAGATGTTTAATAACGATTTTCTGATAAAATTGAAGATTTACCTGGAAAATATTTCTGATAAATTTGAAGGAATATATAGAAAAACATGTTACAATTGAATATTATCATGGAAAATTACACAGATAAAATGGAAGGCATAAAAACATTTCTAAATTGATGATAAGGGCAATTATATATATTTTCTGATGAAATTGAAGATATACATGGAAAATATTTCTGATAAAATTGAAGAAATATACAGAAATATGTGTTAAAGTGAATATTTTCTGAGAAAAAATATGGTTAAATTGGTTGACATAAAATATTTTATCAGAAATATTTTTGTTTTGTTTTGTTTTTTGTTTGTTTGTTTTTTGAGACAATGTTTCTCTGTGTAGCCCTGGCTATCCTGGAACTCACTCTGTAGATCAGGCTGGCCTGGAACTCAGAAATCTACCTGCCTCTGCCTCCCAAGTGCTGGGATTAAAGGCTTGCACCATTACTGGCAAGGCAATCATAAATATTTTCATGTATATTTTCAATTTATCAGAAAAGGTTTATAATTACTCTTTTACTTATTTTAGAAATGTTTTATGTCCTCCTGTTTAACTTTATTATTTTCCATGAAAATCATCTATTTTAATACTTTTTCTATATATTTCTTCATTTTATCAGAAATATAGTCTATGTAAATCTGCAATTTTAAGAAAATGTTTATAATTCCACTTTCAATAAATTTAGAAATGTTTCTTATGCCTACCATTTTATCTGAATAATTTTCCATGATAATCTTCAATTTTAACATTCTTTTCTATATATTTCTAAAAATTAAGCAGAAATGTTTTCCAGGTAAATCTTTAATTGTATCAGAAAATGTTTATCAAACCCATATCAATTAATTTATTCATAATTTTTATGTCAAAATAATTTAACTATCATTTTCTCTGAAATTTTTCAACATGACACATTCTGATTTTAGAGCCTCCTGTTGGTGCACAGTTGTAATGCCATAATTCTAGGAGGTGGAGGCAAGAGAGAGGCAAATGCATGGCTGGTGTGGGCTTTAGAGTAAGACCCTATCTCCAACAAATCAAACACAACTGTCTTGACAATCTGAACCATCGATATTGCTGTGGATCTAACTGTGCTATACTATGACTGTTGACCGTGTATAAGGATGTAGAGCCATCAAAAACCCAAGCAAGTATTGATAGTAAATCCAAGGAATTGAGGCATTCTTATGCTGGGGGCTAAGCAGAGGGACCCAGAAAGATGCCAGTAGTGAGGTATTGATTCTAGATGAAGAAAAATGTGTTTGTTCTGTTTTGTTTTGTTTTTCAATTGATCAGGATGTGATGGGGGAAGAACAGATAGTTACATAAACAGTGATTATTTCTAAACCTGCATTGCAAAATGAGCTTGGGAAGTTTCTGGGAACCTCTTCATCCTTTAGGAAGAAATACTTTCAAAGGAAGAAATCTAGAGAAAGATTATATTTAGCCTTACTTTATTTTTTCCAGTATCAATATTGACAATGCCCTGGAAAATCTGAGCTATAGTAGAGATGAGGAATCTTTTTTTTTCCCATAAGATTGGTGGTTAGTGACTGATCTTTATCTCCAGTACTTCTAAGAACATAATATTGTCTTTAAAAGAGTCATTAGCCATGGTTAGACACTCTGACAATAGAACAGCTGTTAACTAACAAGGCAATAATATCTTAAAAACCCACCTTTTTTTTTTTTAGGAGTAAAGGAACACAGATAATACTGTGGGCACTAATGTACTAGTCCCTGTAAGTAGGAGTGAACAGGTAAAATGAAAGGAAAAATTACTAAAATATGAATATCAACTAAGGTTGAATTACCAGAGATGAAACAGAAAAGGAAACATAATTTAGGAATAACATAAAGGTGGCGTAAAGTATGGGAAATAGGAGGACTGAAGAAATTTTTGATAAAGGCCCTTATAAAGGAAGTGATAATAACAGGAAATCAAGTCATATCAAGCAATAACATCTCAGAAAGCTGAACTACAAATTAGAGCAAAGTAGGAAAGTCTATAATATAGCCAAGGAAAATATGAAAAGGAAATAGTGAGAGGGACAAAAAAGGAATTCCTGCACTAAGCAGGCAGGAGTAGAAATGCTAAACTGACAACTGCTATTGAATAAAGGAAGAAGTGAAGTAGAGGGGAGAGATAGTGTGGTTGGGATACAGGATTTGGGAACTGTTTGGTTTTATTAGATTCAATTTGACTCCTTTCTTTCCCAGCTCTAAGAAACCTGTCTAACTGCAGAGGACCCAGCTATACCACTCCTGGGCATATACCCAGAAGATGCTCCTACATGTAATAAGGACACATGCTCCACAATGTTCATAACTGCCTTATTTATAATAGCCAGAAGGTGGAAAGAACCTAGATGTTCTTCAACAGAGGAATGGAAACAGAAATTGTGGTTTATATACAATGGTGTGCTATTCAGCGATTAAAAACAATGAATACATGAAATACTTAGGCAAATGGATGGAACTAGAAACTGTCATCCTGAATGAGGTAAACCAATCATAAAAGAACATACATGGTATGCACTCACTGATAAGTGGATGTTAGCCCAAAAGCTCAAAATAAATAAGTTACAATTCACAGACCACTTGAAGTTCAAGAAGGAAGACTGAAGTGGGGGTGCTTCGGTTCCTCTAAGAAAGGGTACAAAATACAGGAGTAATAATGGAGACAAAGTGTTGGGCAGAAACTGAAGGAAAGGTCACACAGAGACTTCCCTACCTGGGGATTCATCCTATAAACAGTCACTAAACCCCAACACTATTATGAACGACACGAAGTGCATACTGAAAGGAGACAGCTATGGTTGTATCTAGAGCAGTCCTGCCAAAGCCTTACACATACAGAGGCAGATGCTAGCAGCCACCCATTGGAGTGCGTGTGGGGTCCCCAATGTAGGAGTTAGGGGCTGGACTGGAGGAGCTGAAGGTTTACAGGCCCATGGGAAGAACAAATAGGTTGGCCACCCAGATGCCCCAGGACGCCCAGGGATTAAACCATCAATCAAGGGATACCAGTCAAAAATGTGGCATAAGAATGCCTTGTGAGGCATGAGTAGGAAGAGAGGTCCTTGGTCCTGTGAAGGCTCAATAGATGGCCCAGCAAAGGGAAATAGAGGTGGGGGGAGGTGGGAGTTTGTCTGGTGGAGGGGCATATACTTGGAGGCAGGAGGTGGGGGGATGGGTTGGGGGTTTTCGGGGAGGGAGAAAACCAGGAAAAGTTTTAGCATTTGAAATGTAAATGAAGATTATATTCAATTTAAAAAGAAGAAGAAGAAACTGATGTACTAAGACATGGTTACCCTTTTCTCCTGCTATGGAAGCTCACTAAACTCAGGAAGATAAGGATTCAGTGGCTTCAAGAAGTCTGTGAAACTGACAAAATTAACTAGGCTCCTCCCTCCCCAAGTTTATATATACAGTTAGAACTGCCAAATGTCTCACAGTTGAACTGCCTCAAAAGGGCTCAACTTAATCAAGCCACTAGGCAAAAACAGATCAAAAAAGCTGCCTAGAAAAAGCAGAGGTGGCACAAGCCTTTTAATCCCAGCACTTGGAAGGCCGAAGCAGAAGCAGGCAGATTTCTGAGTATGCAGCCAGCCTGATCTACAGAGTGAGTTCCAGGCATAGTCAGGGCTAGAGAACCCCAGAAACCCTGTGTCGAAAAACAAAAATAAGAACAATAATAACAACAAAAAAAGGCAGCAGAGACCTGACAAAATGTTCAGAAAAGCATCAAATCAACTGTGCCAGTCATCTGGAAAGATACTCTCCAACCTGGTAAGTCACCTGCAGGTGGTCTATTGTGCTCCATATTTCCAGCTTTCATGAATATCACCTATGTTGGGTTGGACTTCCCACATGCGGCTGTATTTGAATAAGTTCTTCTATTGTAAGTAACCTGTCACACATATTTCTGTAGGAAGTCCCCCTCCAAAACAAAACAAAACAAAACCTCATTGGTTCAACAGATGGGGATTTGGTGGTCTTTCTCTAGTCTGGATGGAGTAAGTAGATATTTGTTCTTCTCTCCCTAGGAATAGTGTTAAAACTTTACACAGAACCAAAGACAAAAAACCCCTTAGCCTTAGAATTCCTGTTTGACATTTGTGGTAAGAGGCATAATAATTCAAGCTCTCTTCAAAGCTGCTTCTGCACACTTTTCTATTTACTATGTATAAGCTATGTATCTGTCCTGTCATTAAAGGAATAGCTTTGACAACCCTTTGTTCCAGTTATACACATACAGAACCAACAGGTATTTTAAAGTGTTAATGCCAATGTAAACTTCCCCTTAGATTAATACTCTGGAGACATAAAATTTTGGAAAGCAAATTATGTTATATTAATATTAAAAATATTTTAAATTACTTCTTTTAAATAGCACAATAATTGATTTATTTTATATTAATTAATCTTAATTTAAACCATGCCCATTTAGGCATATACACAGATATAAACATGCACATGCACAAAATAAAATTTACAGATGAATAAAATTGAAGTCTAAAGTTTGATATCTGTCATTATAGTGCATACATTTCAGTTCTTTTTAAGATTGACACCAAGACACTTCATTGGATGTACCATGTCTCCCGACAACTTCTTGAATGAAATAATTTAGCATTTGTGAGGGCATTTATTGTACCGGGATTGTCTGTGGTGATTATTAGTGCTATGGGCAGTAGTTTGTACTAGTAACAATTCTGTCTGCAGGGAAGACATTCATGATCATGCAAAAAGGAATGAATTAGGATGTCCATAACTTACTTCTATTAATATTATCAAATGCAAATATGATTAATTAAACTTGAGCAAACAGAACTATTTTTATTAAATTAATGCTTACATTATATGTGTTAAATTCTTCTCCATAGTGCTAAGTATATAAGCTGAATAATTGAGTAAATAACATATTTACAAATTTTTGTAATTTTATGTTTTTACATGTTATTTTATATAATAAAATACTTAGTTAATACACATTATTTTAAATTAAAAAGTTCTCACTTCATTTTCTACTCTGAAAATGATCAAGGGTCACCATCATTAAAATTGTCGCTCCTAACCTGATAACTTCCTGTCAAGCATACCTTACTTCTGACTTCCTACCCAGTGAAATATTCAACACTTCAGACATTAAGCTAGAGGAAGTGATCATTCCATTTCTTCATGATTTTGGTAGAAGACTTGGCATGTCTCTCTTCCTCGTGTTGGTTCATCATCACTTTATGTATGGGAATTACCACAGACTCTGCATTGTTCCACCACAGATTCTGAACTGACAGTTGTAAACATTTGAAGTTATAGAGCTCATTTTATTTCATTTCCCATTCTTTAAGCCAATTGTCCTTTTAGGTACAGAGATTAATTTTTAACATATCAATTTTTCAAATATGTTAGTTGATTCTTTAGTTGTTTCATATGGGTGGGTTCTACCCTCTATATTTAAGATACAGTCTTTCTAGAGAGTTTAACATTGAGGCTCACAGAAAATTTGAAGTTAATATTCTGCTTAATTAATGCAGTTTACTTACCATTTACATAGTATTCTGTCTGTGAAAAGTTTATACTTGTTCTGTACTATTTTAATGTAAACTCATTAGGGATGATGACAATAATCCCAATCATAATTCACTATTTTAATCCCAAGCAATTTTGTAATATAACTAATTTTTCCTTCAGTGTTAATGGTGCATATATTCCTTATATTCTCACATGTTGTATGCATCAAGATCCATTATTATACTTTTAACCTTAAGAGTTTAGTTGTCATTAAAGGAGGTTAAGGAAGAAAACTGTTTTAAATTTGAGATTAGATTATATTTTTTCTCCTGTTTCTAGTATGTGTAAACAATTCTTACCCTTTATTACTGCCTTGTCAATAAATGCTGATCACCCAATAGCTGGAGGTAATAGAATATAGGGTGAGATGTCCACCAACAAAGGAGAGAGAGGGGAGAGAAGAAGATTAAGATCAGTGGAGCAGGATGGAGGATTTGGAGCCATAAAGAAGGGTTCTGGGAAGAGATTATGGGTACACACCCGAAGACAAAAGAGCCAAATCAATAATAATGTACATTATGGGGATGGGAGGTAGTCAGATTGGCATTGAAAATAGAGATCATTTAATTACTCAGCTACTGAGATGCAGGTTTTTCTGTGTAGTTTGGGGGACAAACATAAGGTAAAAAACACAGCTACTGGATTAATTTACCCTTATATTTATTTTAAAATATTCATTTAGTTGCCTTTTCTATCTCAAATTTAAAGAATCCCCATTTTCTCTTAGTGAGAAGGCAACTTTTTGAATCCTGTGTCTCAAGGTTGCTTGAGGTGGGAGGATATGTTATAGTGATAACAAATTAGCATCACATATCAGTTTGACACTGGAAGTCATGAGCACACTTCTAAAACAGGCACTGTTTTAGTAAAGAAAACTGAGCAAGCTTATACATAGATGGTTGGCAGCCACTACTAGGTCTGGTGCATATACCAGGATTTCTCGGATCTTTTGTGGTCCCCAGCAATCCTAATGCTGAGACTGTTTATTATAGTTCCTCATTTGTTCCTACTTCATAACTATAATTCAATACGTTTATGAATTGTTATAGAAATTCTGAAATTTTCATTTTTATATATTATTTTATTTATTTTTTTTATTTTCTATATTCTTTTTTTACATTCCAAAGGCTTTCCCCTTTCAGAGTTCCCCCCTCACCATATGTCCCATCAGTCCTCTTCCCTCCTCCCAATCACACAGACACTATTTTCTCTGTTCTGATATTCTCCTACAAAACTGCATCCACTCTTTTCAGGACCAAGGTCCTCTCCTTCCTTCTTCTTGGGAATCTTTTGATTTGCTGATTGTACCTTGAGTATTCAGAGCTTCTGGGCTCATTAATATCCACTTATCAGTGATTGCTTTTCATGTGTATTCTTTTGCATTTGGGTTAGCTCACTTAGGATGATATTTTCCAGATCCAAACATTTGCCTACAAATTGCATGAATTCATCATTTTTAATTGCTGAGTAGTATTCCATTGTATAAATATACCACATTTCTGTATCCATTCCTCCTTTGAGGAACATCTGGGCTCTTTCCAAATTCTGGCTATTATAAATAAGGCTGCTATGAACATAGTGGAGCATGTATCCTTATTGCATGCTGGGGAATATTCTGGATATATGCCCAGGAGTGGTATGACAGGGTCCTCTGGAAGTGTCATGCCCAATTTTCTGAGGAAATTCCAGACTGATTTCCAGAGTGGTTGTACCATCTTGCACTCCTACCAACAGTGTAGCAGTGTTCCTCTTTCTCCACATCCTCACTAGCACCTGTTGTCTCTTGAGTTTTTGGTCTTAGCCATTCTTACTGGTGTGAGGTGGAATCTCAGGGTTGTTTTGATTTGCAGTTCCCTGATGACTAATGATGTTGAACTTCCCTTAAGGTGCTTTTCAGCCATCTGAATTTCTTCAAGTGAAAATTATTTGTTTAACTCTGTACCCCATTTTTTTGACTTCTTTGACACAGGGTTTCTCTGTGTAGCCCTGGTTGTCCTGGAACTCACTCTGAAGACCAGGCTGGCCTTGAACTCAGAAATCTACCTGCCGCTGCCTCCCAAGTGCTGGGATTACAGGCGTGCACCACCACCGCCCAGCTCTACCCCATTTTTTTAATATTATGTTTATTTTTTAAGTGAATATGCACTTGATGCTGTATATATTTTCCTTCAAGCTGCATTTGCTAGGGACAATAAACTTTGATGCTCCATTTTCCTTTTCATTGACTTCACTTCATTTTTTCTTTTTTTTATCTTTTATTTTTTATTTATTTTCTATATTCTTTGTTTACATTCCAAAGGCTTTCCCCTTTCCCAGTTCCCCCCTCACCATATGTCCCATAAGTCCTCTTCCCTCCGCCCATTCCCCAATCATCACCCCCCCCCATTTCTCAGTTCTGATACTCTCCTACAAAACTGCACCCAGTCTTTTCAGGACCAGGGTCCTCTTCTTCCTTCTTCTTGGGAATCTTTTGATTTGCTAATTGTGCCTTGAGTATTCGGAGCTTTTGGGTTCATTAATATCCACTTATCAGTGATTGCATTTCATGTGTATACTTTTGTGATTGGCTTAACTCACTTAGGATGATATTTTCCAGATCCAACCATTTGCTTACAAGGACTTGAAGTTCCTGTCATACAGATATTTCATTTGTTTGGTTAAAGTCCTGCCAAGATACTTTTTATTGTATTTGGCTATTGTGAAGGGTGTTATTTCCCTAATTTCTTTCTCAGCCTGCTTGTTCTTTGAGTATAGGAAGGCTGTACCCCATTTTTTAAGAGGGTTATTATTTCTTTGGGGTCTAACTTCTTGAGTTCTTTGTTTATATTGGATATTAGCCCTCTGTCGGATGTTGGGTTGTTGAAGATCTTTTCCCAATTTGTTGGTTGCTGTTTGGTCCTTCTGACCGTGTGCTTTGCCTTACATAAACTTTGTAATTTTATAAGGTCCCATTTGTCAATTCTTGATCTTAGAGCATAAGCTATTGGTGTTCTGTTCAGGAAATTTCCCCCTGTGCCCATGTCCTCCAGGGACTTCCCCAGTTTCGTTTCTATTAGTTTCAGTGTTTCTGGTTTTATGTGGAAGTCCTTGCTCCACTTGGAGTTGATCTTAGTACAAGGAGATAAGAGTCAGTCAATTTGCATTCTCCTGCATGTTGACCTCCAGTTGAAACAGTACCATTTGTTGAAAGACTATCTTTTTTTCCACTGGATGGTTGTAACTCCTTTATCAAAGATCAAGTGACCCATAAGTCTGTGGGTTCATTTCTGGGTCTTCAATTCTATTCAATTGATCTACTTGTCTGTCCTTGTACCAATGCCTTGCAGTTTTTTTTAACACAATTGCTCTGTAGTACTGCTTGAGGTCTGGGATATTGATTCCCCCAGAAGTCTTTTTATTGTTGAGAATAGTTTTAGCTATCCTGGGTTTTTTGTTACTCCAGATGAATTTTATAATTGCTCTTTCTAGATCTATGAAGATTTGATTTGGGATTTTGATGGAGTTTGCATTGAATCTGTAGATTGCTTTGGGCAAGATGGCCATTTTTACTATATTGATCCTGCCAATCCAAGAGCATGAAATATTTTTCCATCAAATGAGGTCTTCATCTATTTCTTTCTTCAAGGACTTGAAGTTCCTTTCATATACATCTTTCACTTGTTTGGTTAGAGCCATGCCAAGACACTTTATATTGTTTGTGGCTATTGTGAAGGGTGTTATTTCCCTAATTTCTTTTTCAGCCTGCTTGTCCTTTGAGCACAGGAAGGCTACTGATTTTCTTGAGTTGATTTTATAACCAGCCACTTTGCTGAAGTTTTTTTAATCACCTGTAGGAGTTCTCTGGTGGAGTTTTTTGGGTCACTTACAAATACTATCATATCTTCTGCAAATAATGATAGTTTGACTTCTTCCTTTCCAATTTGTATCCCTTTGACTTCCTTATGTTGTCTAATTGTTCTTGCTTGAACTCAAGCACTATATTAAAAAAATACGGAGAGAGAAGGCAGCCTTGTCTATTCCCTGATTTTAGTGGGATTGCTTCAAGTTTCTCACCATTTATTTTGATGTTGGCTACTGGTTTGTTGTATTTTGCTTTTAGTATGTTTAGGTATAGAAATTGAATTCCTGTTCTTTCCAAGACATTTAGCATGAAAGGATGCTGAATTTTGTCAAATGTTTTTTCAGCCCCTAATGAGATGTCCATGTGTTTTTTTCTTTAAACTTCCCTAACCTAAAGAGGGTGATGCTCATGTATATACATGAAGCCTACAGAACTCCAAACAGACTGTATCAGAACAGAAATATCTCCTGTCACATAATAATCAAAACCCCACATGTACTAAACAGAGAAGGAATATTAAAGGCCGTAAGAGAAAAAGGCCAAGTAACATATAAAGGAAGACCTATCAGAATTACACCAGACTTCTCACCCGAGACCATAAAAGCTAGAAGATCCTGGGCAGATCTAATGCAGACTCTAAGAGAACACAAACGCCAGCCAAAACTACTATACCCAGCAAAACTCTCAATCACCATAGAGGGAGAAACCAAGATATTCCACGACAAAACCAATTGTACACAATATCTTTCCACAAACCCACCTGTACAAAGAATAATAGGGGGAAATCACCAATACAAGGATGCAAACTACACCCTGGAAAAAGCAAGATAGTAAACTTCTATCATCAAACCCCAAAGAAGAAAACCTATCAAATATAAGAAAAGCATCAAAAATGACAAAAAGCAATAATCACTATTCCTTAATATCTCTTAGCATCAATGGACTCAATTCCCCAATAAAAAGACACAGAATAACAGACTGGATATGAAAACAGGACCCTAAATTTTGCTACATACTGGAAACACATCTCAGTGTCAGAGACAAACACTACCTTAGAATAAAAGGCTTGAATACAATTCTACAAGCAAATGGTCTCAGGAAACAAGCCGGAGTAGCCTCTCCAATATCAAATAAAATTGACTTTCAACCTAAAGTCATCAAAAGACACGCAGAAGGACACTTCTTGCAGGTCAAAGGAAAAATCCACCAAAAAGAATTCTCAATCCTGAACATACATGCTCCAAATGCAATGGCACCCTCATTCATAAAAAAAACTTTACTAAAGCTTAAAGCACACATTGCACCTAACACAATAATTGTGAGTGACTTCAACACTCCACTCTCCTCAATGAACCAATCAGGAAAGCAGAAACTAAACAGGGACACAGTGAAACTAATTGAAGCTTTGGAACAATTGGATTTAACAGATATTTATAGAACATTTCATCCTAAAGCAAAATAATATACCTTTTTCTCAGCATCACCTGGTACCTTCTCCAAAATCGACCACATAATTGGCCACAAGACAGACCTAAACAAATACAAGATCGAACTAATCCCATGCCTCCTATCAGATCACTATGGAGTAAAACTGGTTTTCAATAGCAAGAAAAACAACAGAAGGACCGCCTACACATGGAAACTAAACAATACTCAATGACACCTTGGTCAAGGAAGAAATAATGAAAAAAATCAAAGACTTTTTAGAATTCAATGAAAATGATGGTACAACCTACCCAAATCTATGGGACACAATGAAAGCAGTGCTAAGAGGAAAACTCATAGCCCTGGGTGTCTTCAAAAAGAAACTGGAGAGAGCATACACTAGCAGCTTAATGGCACACCTTAAAGCCCTGGAACAAAAAGAAGCTAATTCACCCAGGAGGAGTAGAAGACAGAAAATCATCAAACTAAGGGCTGAAATCAATCACATAGAAATAGAGAACCACACAAAGAATCAACAAAACCAGGAGCTGGTTCTTTGAGAAAATCAACAAGATAGATAAACCCTTATCCAGACTAACCAAAGTCACAGAGACAGTATCCAAATTAACAAAATTAGAAATGAAAAGCAGTTTATAACAATAGAAACTGAAGAAATTCAAAAAAATCCTCAGATCCTACTACAAAGCCTTTACTCAACACAACTGGAGAATCTGAAGAAAATGGACAATTTCCTAGATAGATACCAAATACCAAAATTAAATCAGGATCAGTTAGATCAGCTAAACAGTCCTATAACCCCTAAAGTAATAGAAGGGGTTATAGAAAGTCTTCCAACCAAAAAAAGTATGGGAACAGATGGTTTTAGTGCAGAATTCTATCAGAACTTCAAATAAAATCTAACACCAATACTCTTCAAATTATTCCACAGAATTGAAACAGAAGGAAGACTGCCCAACTTGCTCTAGGAAGCCACAATTACACTGATACCAAAACCACACAAAGATCCAACAAAGAAAGAGAATTTCAGGCCAATTTCCCTTATGAATATCGATGTAAAAATACTAAATAAAATTCTTGCCAAATGAATCCAAGAGCATATCAAAACAATCATTCACCATGATCATGCATGCTTCATCCCAGAGATGCAGGGATGGTTCAATATACAGAAATCCATCAATGTAATCCACTACATAAACAAACTAAGGGATTAGATTCTTATTCAGAATATATTTATTCCATCTATGACTTTCCTTCTATCTGTAAATATATTTTGCATTTTAACTTCAAATATTTGAAATTTCTGTAGGTTTTAATTATTTATAATTATCTAAAATTCTTTAATTTCTGAAAAATCTGAAAAAAAATGAACCCACACACCTACAGTCACTTAATCTTTGCCAAAGAAGCTAAAACAAACCAGTGGAAAAAGATAGCCTTTCAACAAATGGTGCTCGTTCAACTGGCAGTTAGCATGCAGAGGAATGCAAATCAATACATTCTTATATCCTTGTACTAAGCTCAAGTCCAAGTGGATCAAGGACATTCACATAAATCCAGACACACTGAAACTAATAGAAAAGAAACTGGGAAAGAGCCTTGAGCACATAGGCAGAGGAGAAAATCTCCTGAACAGAACACCAATAGCTTATGCTCTAAGATCAAGAATTGACAAAGTGGACATCATAAAAAATACAAAATTTCTGTAAGGCACAGGGCAATGTCAATAGGACAAAACAGCAACCAACAAATTGGGAAATGATCTTTACCAACACTACATCCAAATGAGGGTTCATTTCCAATATATACAAAGAACTCAAGAAGCTAAGACTCCAGAGAGCCAAATAACCCTACTTAAAAATGGGCTATAGAGTTAAACAGTGAATTTTCACATAAGGAATATCAAAGGGCTGAGAAGCACATAAGAAAAGTTCAACAACCTTAATTATCAGGGAATTGAAAATCATCAGGGAATTGAAAATCAAAGCAACCCTGATATTTCACTTCACACCAGTCAGAATGGCTAAGATAAAAAATTCAGGAGCCAGCAGGTGCTATTGAGGATGTGGAGAAAGGAATACTTCTCCACTATCTGGTGGGATTAAAAGCTGGTATAACCATTCTGGACAGTCTGGTGTTTCCTCAGAAAACTGGGCATGATACTACTGGAAGACCCTGTTATATATAACTCCTGGGCATATACTCAGAGGATTACACAGAATATAATAAGGACACATGCTCCACTATGTGTATAGTGCCTAGTTATAATACCAGAAGCTGAAAAGAACCCAGATGTCCCTCAATGGAGGAATGGATACAGAAAATAAGGTATTTTTTACAAAATGGAATACTACTTAGCTTTTAAAAACAATGAATTCATGAAATTCGTAGGCAAATGGGTGGAACTGGAAAATATCCTAAGTGAGGTAATCCAATCACAAAAGAAAACTAATGGTATGCACTCAATGATAAATCGATATTATCCCAGATGCTTGGAATACCCAAGACACAACTCACATATGAAATGATGCCCAAGAAGTAGGAAGAACAAAGTATGGATATGCTGGTGCTTCTTAGATGGGGGAACAAAATACCCACAGGAGGAGATACAGAGACAAAGTGTGGATCAAAATCCGAGGGAAAGACCATCCAGAGACTACCCCATCTAGTGATCCATCCCACATAGAGTTACAAAACCCAGATACTATTATTGATGCCCGCAAGTACTTGCTGACTGTAGCATGGTATAGATGGCACCTTGGAGGCTCTGCTAGTGCATGTCAAACACAGAGTGGGAAAATCTCAGCAAGCCAACTGAGCACAGGGTCCCCAATGGGGGAAGTATTTGCAGCCCCATAAGAGGAACAATGATCTGAGCCACCCAGTACTCACAGAGCTTCCAGAGACAAAACTATCAACCAGATAATACACATGGTGTTCCCATGGCTGCAGATGCATAGGAAGCAGTGGATGGCCTTGATGGACATCAAAGGGAGAAGATGCTCTTGGTCCTAGAAATGCTCGATATAACAGTGTATGGGAATACCAGGACAGGGAAGCAGGAGGGTGTTGATTGGGAAACAGGGGGAGGGAATATGGCTTATGGGCCTTTTTGGGTGGGGGACCAGGAAAGGGGAAATCATTTGAAATGTAAATAAAGAACATAATTAATATAAACAGAAAATATGAAAAAATAAAATGTTTATAACTTAAAGGTAAAAATATTGAGAAAAACATATCATGCATACTAACATTATTTATAAAATATCTAGAGTAGCTGCTTTATTATCAGGCAAAATATATTTCAGATAAGAATTTAAGAAGAAAGCTAATGGACGATTCCATAAGGATACAGAAGTACATTTATCAAGCCAGAGGAGAGTAGTGATATCAAACACATATTTACATAATAGGGGAACAGGATACAAGAAAAAACTTGCTGATTTTAATACCCTTCTTTCAAGAATTCAATAAACAGTTATACAGACATTATTCAGAAAACAAAGACTTTACACAGTCCTGGAGATCAGTGTGCCCTAAACAACAGTTATGAAACACTGCCCACCAAGAGCAGAGTGCATGTTTTTCTCAAGTGCACATGAAATGTTTACAAAGATTGTCCATGTGCTGGCTATAAAGAAAGACACAAAAACTTCAATTGATTTGGAACATAAAATCCCATTCTCTACACAAAAGGAATTAGCTAGAAATCAATTATATAAAGATATCTTGAATGCAACTGATTATTTGGCAGCTTCTGAACATGCTTCAAATAACCAATATTCACAGAAGAATTGAAAATGGAAATTTGAAGCGTTACAATGGTAGAATAGTATACACCACAATGGTTGAGATAACTCTATTCAGAGACACACCGAAGACACAATCACTAACATTTAAGAGAAGTTCTCAAATAATCTCCTCTTAGGAAAAAAATGGAACAAAGAAGTTATAAAGAAAGCAGAATATAACAAATTTCAGATATCAAAATAGGAAAGTAAAAATTAAAGAGGTTTATTTTTCAAATCAATTAAACAAGCTGATTGTTAATTGGAAACACTAGTTTTTAAGCAGTACCTTAGCTGTTCAGAAAGACAGAAAAGGATCAACAGATACCTCAAGAAAGGGTTCAACAGTTCAATTCCTATGAATAACTCAATTACAATAGAGGATGTTAGATTACCTTTCAGGTTCATTAGGCACAATAGGTAAATACCTTAAAAGCAGAAATCTCTGAAGTCCAAGCCCAAAGATATATGTAGAAAACATCTGGATGACAAATCAAATATTTGCTAAATCATTGCTCAGGGATTAAGTCCTGTGGAAAACTTGGAAATTTCCTAGTCTTTCAGTCATTAGATACAGTTATGTAGAAGAAAGTTATGGGAGTATTAGAATAATTCTAAATGTGATTAACAAAACTAAAAAAAAAATCCTCTATTAGACCAACTCTCTCATGTTTATCATTGTGATAAAAACAGATTCTTGGTATTACTGGTGATGAACTAACAAGAATGAAGAGTACATATGTTACAACAGAGCAGCTATGAATAAAGGCTGGATTACTATTTAGAGGTAATAATTAGAAATACAGTACATACATACATATATACAACACACAGAGCTAGGTTATATTAAACTGAAATGAAAGGTTTCACAGGTCCCTTGAGTGCTATGAAATATTCTGTTGCCTCAAATCTAAAAGATCAGGGGGAACTAATTTAAACCTGAAAAACATCATCAAATTAAACAAAAATCCTTATAGTAACATTTTATGTATATAATGGCATATTGTGCCAAACTTTTTTTCCTTGGAGGGGTGAATTTAAATAGTTTTCTTTTAATGTTTTATGCAGCAAACCATATTCATTGTAGTAGTGCCATTTTCCATGCCTGTTCAAAAATATAAAACCAGGTTTAAGATCCCAAAGGGTCAATTTGACCAATACCCTTGTTAATTTACTGTCTGTGTGTGTGTGTGTGTGTGTGTGTGTGTGTGTGTGTGTGTGTGTACATGCATGTGTGCACATGCACATGCATACCTGTGCATTGATACCCATGGTGGTCTGTCATAGTTATGGTTTTACTGCTGTGAACTGACACCATGATCAAGGCAAGTCTTATAAATGACATTTAATTGGGGCTAGCTTACAGGTTCAGAGATTCAGTCCATTGTCATCAAGGCAGATGCATGGCAGTATCCAGGCAGCTGTGGTGCAGGAGGAGCTGAGGGTTCTAAGTCTTTATCCAAAGGAAGCCAGATGCAGACTAGGCATCCTCAGGCATCTAGTAGGAAGATCTTCAAGCTCATCCCCACAGTGACACACCTCCTCCGATAAGGCCACACCTTCTAATAGTGCCACTCCCTGGGAGGAGTGTATAAATAACATCACAAGGTCAGAAAAGGGTGTTAGATTTCTTAACAGTGGATGAGTGGGCATATGTGAGCCACCAGACATGGATACTGGGATCTCTACATCTGTCCTCATAGTGATTTGTCAAGTTCTTCTCCTGATTTTCTTGCACTGCTTCCTGAGTGGAGAGATTTAGTTCTCAGTTCCCTTGCTGGTACTGTCATTCAGGTTTTAAGCTGTGTAAGGCAGAGGAGACTAGGAGCATTTTTTGACTTCATAGTCATCCCTGAAAGGACTGATCATCAAGTTTTATATTCATAGGAGCTTGTAAAGTTTTTTTCCTTTTTGGATCCCATCTTGGCAGAGGCTCTTCCTTCATGGTGCAGGTGTGTGGGTGAGGGGAGCTTGTAAGTTGTTGTCTGATGGTTAACACTGATTTCAGCCTTACCTTTCACACCTCACCATAAATGGGAACTTCATCCAACCTCATCACCAATTAGATCTTTAGTTTTTGGTCTTTCTGACCTTTTATGTGAGAAAGGCTACAACTCACTGTTGGATTCTGTGACTCTCACCAGAGTTATGTGGTGCATCTGTCTACCAATTTGCAATTATTTCTGCTTGGTCACAATAGAAAGCTCTCCTGGATGAATAAATTGATTTAGAGCTACTATAGCTCACAAAACCAGTGGTAAGTGTCAATTATCTTAATAATTTAATAGGGCTTTGCAATCTGCCATCTTATCTGTGATTCTGGCCCCGTTTTCCCATATATAATACTGACTTGAGTTACCTTATGCAAACATCTGAACATTTATTTTATTAATATTTAATTCTGTAGTTTTAACAATCATGTTTAAAATGCTATTTCTAGAAGAATGCATTATTTAATTCATAAATTTGTACACCCTGTGGGAACATTAGCTTAAAAATTCTCTTTGTCAATAACAGTTTCAGAGAGAATGACTTACTTGGATTTCTGGGACAAGCTTTAAAATGTAATTCAAATATTAATAAAATTATGAAAAACAAATATATTTTAAACTTTTATCTCTACCCCCATTTAAAAAATCACATAAAATATGAGAAAAATAAATGAAAAAGCACAGGTGTTGTAACTGGCCCTAAGATAAATTATTAATCACTATTAGAGATAAGTTTTGGCAAATGATGAAAGTTCTGAAACTTTCCTTGGCCTCTTGTCCATACAATCAGCATATATTCAAAACATGAATTGTTTTATATATATATATACACACACCTTAAAATATTATCAAAAGGCAAATTTTCCATAAATATTTTCTGACTTTTGGAAGCAGAGAATCTGATTTTTAAGATAAATCCTAGAGAGACATTGAAATAAATCATTAAAGCAAAAAGTAAATTTGAAAGTGACATTTCTACTTAAGGATTTTGGCATGCATGTGCTTTATAAAGCATGGACTACCTTCCTGGGTAAACTACACTGTAAAACATACTGAGACACTTTTATGATTCCTGCCAGATTTCTACATTATGTCTTTTTCCCCCAAAGGGGGGAACCTGCCACACAGAACCACTTTTCCATAGTGAATGAGAGATGAAGCAAAGAACTCTTGTGAAAATTCAGAGATCATGTTGACATGAAATCACACTGACAAAAATGGCTAATATGATATGCACTGACTTTATAAACTTTTAAGAGATTTCCTTAGAGAGATACTATCCGATCAAACTGTCAGCCAAAGAACTAATTGCAAATATTCCAGCAGCTCACATCGCAATGTAAAGACGAGCTGAAAAAAATATTTCAATCATTTTTATGTAAACCAATACACTCAAAATTTTAACCTGTGAATATAAAATCAATGTGTAAATTATTCAACTTATTGTTTCACATGTTTTAAGCAAACATTTGGAACCTTCTCTGTATCTTAGCATCTTAGTAATCTTTTATGGTTATAAATCTACTAGTCCAAGTTCATGACTTCAAAAAATCACAGTGAGTTAATCACTAAATTTTGGATAAAAAAGACTTAAAGAGATTGATAATGTTATTATTATATCATGACAAGGACTGTGAATTACTATGGTCTTTAACTTTTATTTTTCTGCCCTTTTAGTTTTCAAATACTTTTCTGTTTTCTATCTACTCTACCCACAAAGGTTATCAATTGTCCACTCTTAGGCATTCAGTGGAATGTTCAAACAAACAGGAAACAGTATGAATACATTTCTTGACATTGCCATCCTAATTTATTGCTGGTTCTATAACTTTACTTCTGTGACAGTTCCTGATCTCTGGAGGCTACTTTTGGTGATATGGAATAAGTCCCTGCTGACAAAAGGTATGGTTAACACAGTGGCAGTATTTATGCAGGTGATCTGTGTATGATATACATTTAAGAGCTACTGTATAGGAAAGGATGTAATGTAAACTGGGGCAAAACAATGGAGACTAGACCCCAGAAGTTAAACTGTAATGCTAACACATTCACGATGTAAGGCCAGAAAAAAATCATTGAAGGAAGACCCCAGCTTCAGAGAGTTTGCAAATCAACGAGGGTTTATTCTGCAGAAAGAACCAGTCTGCTTGGGGTTACCATTGTTTCAGAATGGCTGGTGACCCAGAATAAGAGCATTGAAGTCCCCCTTATAACAGAATTTCTTAACTGATTCTGAGATAACAACAAATGTCTAAAACCTAGAGCACATTCTAAAGGATTATAAAAATCATTAAGGGAAGATCATAAGAAGATGTACATCACAGGTGCAAAGATAGGAGATAAATTATTGCCTGAGTAAACAAACTTGAAGAACAACTTAGTTAAGGATTTTAACTGTCCATGAACTGTATGCCAATAATAAATGATGAATGACTAGCCAGATAATTACTATTAGTGGATATGTATATAATCATTTTCTGTTAAAAACCTCTTTAATTTATAACCTGACTTTATGTGTAATCTTGTAGTGAATATTTTACCATGTGAATAAACACTTTGAAATTAGTAGTGAAAACAAAGAGCAGAGACAGGACTCTCTCCCCTTTTCTTCCTGAGACTTTAACTTAGAGGTATAATTGCTGCCAAGATAGAATTAAGGCTTGCTTTACCTAGCTTCCTGCTGTTTTACTATGAGGTGCTAAACCCTTAATTGTATCTTCTAGCTTCAAACCAACTCAGACTGGTAGATCAGCTGAAGAAGCAAAATACCTTACACATAGTATGGATAGCAAATGGTTTATGGCCTAGTTTTTGAGTAGAGACAAAAATGAAATAAAAAGGAGTTTTCAATGGAAACCATAAGTTTCTTCCTACTACCAGTCCTGATGCTCTGGGTGACATATATTTGCCCTGCTCGCTGTCACCAACTAGAACACCTAAGAAACACAGATTTAAAAAAAATATAAATCAGGTGGGAACTGAAAAAACTTCAATCCAGCTACTCCCCCAGGACCTCAAAATAACCCAAGGGATCCTCAATCATCTATGTGAATCAAAGCAGCTAGCTATTCTGTATCAATGCTTAAGGCTTGGCCTACTAAGCAGTTGTCATTCATATTTCCCTTATTGTCTACTTCTGCCCTGGATCACAGAATGGGTGAAAAAAGACTGTTGGCTTAATTTTATATGACATCATCAAGACTTATTTTTCTTTCAACTATTGATATTTGTTTATTTTCTATTTTATTTCATATAATGTTAAAAGAAACTATAAGGAGACCAGCTCGCAGCTCACAGCTAGGCTGCCATCTTGCCTCGGGACACCTCAGACTGCTGGCGGCTGAGGCCCAGTGCGTGGACAGAGACCTATCTTAGCTTAGCATAGACAACCAGATCAGGCCCTTACCGGCACCCAGAGCCAGAGGAGCTTGGCATGAGATCTGTGCACCTACAGCTCAGCGGCTGGTTGCTGACCACTGGAGATCTGCTCCTCGGGCTTGCAGCAAGGCTGCCATCTTGCCTCGGGACAACACGGAATGCTGGCAGCTGTTGTCAGTGAGGCTGTCATCTTGCCTCAGGTCAATGCTGACCACTGGTGGTTGTGGTCAGGAGCACAGACACCCTCTACTACAGCAGCGCCAAAGGCCAGGCTTACAGGAGCTTCAAACTCCAACCAGTAACAATAAGACCAATTAACTCCAGAGATAAACAGATGGCAAAAGACAAACATAGGAACATTACTAACAGAAATCAAGGCAATATGGCACCATCTGAACCCAATTCACCAACCACAGCAAGTCCTGGATACCCCAACACACCAGAAAAACAAGAGTTGGATATAAAAGCACTGGTCATGATGCTGCTAGAGGAACACAAAAAAGACATAAACAAATCTCTTAAAGAAATGCAGGGGAACATCAATAGCTTAGAAGCTCTTAAAATGCAAACACAAAAAACACTTAAAGAACTCCAGGCAAATATGGACCAACAGACAGAAGCCAATAAAGGGGAAATGAGAAAATCCCTTATAGAAATGCAGGAAAACTTGAACAGGCAGAAGTCATGAAATAGGAAACACAAAAATCTCTTAAAGAATTGCAAGAAAACACAAACAAACAAATGAAGGAACTCAGCAAAACTATCCAAGGGCTGAACACAGAGGTAGAAACAACTAGGAAATTACAAAAGAAGGCAACTTTGAAGATATAAAACCTTGGGAAGAAATCAGGGGTCGTAGATGCAAATATCAACAACAGAATACAAGAGGTAGAGGTAAGAATCTCAGATGCTGAAGATGCCATAGTAACCATTGACACCACAGTCAAAGAAAACGCAAAATGCAAAAGAATTGTAACCCAAAACATCCAGGAAATCCAGGACACAATGCGAAGACCAAACCTAAGGATTATAGGGATAGATGAGAGTGAAGATATACAACTTAAAGGGCCAGCAAATATCTTCAACAAAATTATGGAAGAAAACATCCCCAACCTAAAGAGAGAGATGCCCATGAATATACAAGAAGCCTACAGAACTCCAAACAGACTGGACCAGAACAGAAATACCTCCTGTCACATAATAATCAAAACCACAAATGTACTAAACAAAGA
Organism: Apodemus agrarius; assembly: GCA_964023405.1. Classification (NCBI taxonomy): domain Eukaryota; kingdom Metazoa; phylum Chordata; class Mammalia; order Rodentia; family Muridae; genus Apodemus; species Apodemus agrarius. Next base: position 86,628,262 of record OZ030017.1, on the reverse strand, counting down.
AAGAATATTAAAGGCAGTAAGAAAAAAAGGCCAAGTAACATATAATGAAGATCTATCAGAATCACACCAGACCTCTCCAGAAAACATGAAAGCTACAAGATCCAGGGCAGACCTCATGCAGACCCTAAGAGAACACATATGTCAGCCAAGACTACTATACCCAGCAAAACTCTCAATCACCATAGATGGAGAAATCAAAATATTCCATGACAGGACCAAATTTACACAATATCTTTCCACTAACCCAGCTCTACAAAGGATAATAGGAGGAAAACTCCAATACAAGGAGGGAAACTGCACCCAAGAAAAAGCAAGATAACCTTCTTCCATCAAACTCAAAGGAAGATAACTACTCAAAAACAAAAATAACATCAAAAATGACAGGAAGAGATAATCACTATTCCTTAATATCTCTTAACGTCAATGGATTCAATTCCCCAATAAAAAGATATAGACTAACAGACTGGATACGGAAACAGGATCCTATATTTTGCTGCTTACAGGAAACACACTTCAGAGTCAAAGACAAACACTACCTTAGAGTAAAAGGTTGGAAGACAATTTTGCAAGCAAATGGTTGCAGGAAGCAAGCTGGAATAGCCATTCTAATATCAGATAAAATTGACTTTCAACCCAAAGTCATCAAAAGAGACACAGAAGGTCACTTCTTGCTAGTCAAAGGAAGAATCCATCAAGAAGAACTCACAATTCTCAACATATATGCTCCAAATTCAAGAGCACCCTCATTCGTAAAAGAAACTTTACTAAAGCTCAAAGCACACATTGCACCTAACACAATAATTGTGGGGGACCTCAACACTCCACTATCCTCAATGGACTGATTAGGAAAACAGAAACTAAACAGGGACACGGGAAACTCATTGAAATGTTGAACCAATTGGATTTAACAGATATATATATATATATATATATATATATATATATATATATATACCATTTCATTCTAAAGCAAAAGAATATACCTTTTTCTCAGCACCTCATGGTACCTTCTCCAAAATCGACCATATAATTGGTTACAAGGCAGACCTCAACAAATATAAAAAGATCGAAATAACCCAATGCCTCCTATCGGATCACCATGGAGTAAGAGTGTTCTTCAATAGTAACAAAAACAACAGAAAACACTCATACATGTGGAGGCTGAACAATATTCTACTCAATGATACCTTAGTCAAGGAAGAAATAAAGAAAGAAATTACAGATTTTTTAGAATTTAATGAAAATGAAGGCACAACATACCCAAATCTATGAGACACAATGAAAGCAGGGCTAAGAGGTAAACTCATAGCCCTGAGTGTCTCCAAAAAGAAACAGGAGAGAGCATATACTAGCAACTTAATGACACACCTGAAAGCTCTAGAACAAAAAGAAGCTATTTCTCCCAGGAGGAGTAGAAGACAGGAAATAATCAAACTCAGGGCTGAAATCAATCAAGTTGAAACAAAGAGAACCATACAAAGAATCCACAAAACCAGGAGCTAGTTCTTTGAGAAAATCAACAAGATAGATAAACTCCTAGCGAGACTTACCAAAGGGCACAGAGACAGTACTCAAATTAACAAAATTAGAAATGAAAAGGTAGATATAACAACAGAAACTGAGGAAATTAAAAAAAATCATCAGATCCTACTACAAAAGCCTATACTCAACACAACTGGAGAATCTGGAGGAAATGTACCATTTCCTAGATAGATAACAAAATTCCAAAATAAAGTCAGGATCAAATAGACCGTCTACACAGACCCATAAACCCCAAAGAAATAGAAGGGGTCATAGAAAGTCTTCCAACCAAAAAGGCACAGGACCAGATGGTTTTAATGCAGAATTCTATCAGACCTTCAAAGAAGTCCTGAAACCAATACTCTTCAAACTATTCCACAAAATAGAAACAGAAGGAACACTACACAACTCATTCTATGAAGCCACAATTACACTGATACCAAAACCACACAAAGATCCAAATAAGAAAGAGAACTACAGGCCAATTTCTCTTATGAATACAGATGCCAAAATACTAAATAAAGTACTTGCCAACCGAATCCAAGAACACATCAAAACTATCATTCACCATGATCAAGTTGGCTTCATCCCAAGGATGCAGGGATGGTTTAATATACGGAAATCCATCAATGTAATCCACTACATAAACAAACTCAAAGAAAAAAAAAAACACATGGTCATCTCATTGGATGCTGAAAAAGCATTTGACAAAATTCTGCATCCTTTCATGCTAAAAGTCTTGGAAAGAACAGGAATTCAAGGCCCATATCTAAACATAGTAAAATCAATTTACAGCAGACCAGTAGCCAACATCAAGGTAAATGGAGAGAAACTTGAAGCAGTCCCAATAAAATCAGGGACTAGACAAAGTTGCCCCCTCTCACCATATCTCTTCAATATAGTACTTGAGGTACTAGCTAGAGCAATTCAATACATAAGGAAGTCAAATGGATACAAATTGGAAAGGAAGAAGTCAAACTATCACTATTCAGAGATGAAACGATAGTATACTTAAGTGACCCAAAAAACTCCACCAGAGAACACCCACAGCTGATAAACAACTTCAGCAAAGTGGCTGGTTATAAAATCAACTCAAGCACATCAGTAGCCTTCCTATACTAAAAGGATAAGCAGGCTGAGAAAGAAATTAGGGAAATGACACCCTTCACAATAGCCACAAACAATATAAAATATCCTGGTGTGACTCTAACCAAACAAGTGAAAGATTTATATGACAAAAACTTCAGGTCTCTGAAGAAGGAAATTGAAGAAGACCTCAGAAAATGGAAAAATCTTCCATGCTCATGGGTTGGCAGGATTAATATAGTTAAAATGGCAATCTTGCCAAAAGCAATATACAGATTCAATGCAATCGCTATCAACTCAGTTCTTTATAGAGTTACAAAGAGCAATTCTCAAATTCATCTGGAATAACAAAATCCCCAGGAGAGCTAAAACTCATATTAACAGTAAAAAAATTTCTGGGGGAATCAGTATCCCAGACCTCAAGCAATACTACAGAGAAGTAGTGTTAAGAACTGCATGGTATTGGTACAGTGACAGGGAGGTAGATCAATGGAATAGGATTGAAGACCCAGAATGGAACCCACACATCTGTGGCCACTTGATCTTCAACAAAGCAGCTAAAAACATCCAGTGGGAAACAGATTGCCTTTTTAACAAATGGTGCTGGATCAACTGGAGGTCAACATGCAGAAGAATGAGAATTAATGCACTCTTATCTCCTTGTACTAAGCTCAACTCCAAGCTGATCAAGGACCTCCACATAAAACCAGACACACTGAAACTAATATAAAAGAAACTGAGGAAGACCCTTGAGGACATTGGCTCATAAGGTCTTTACTTTCAAATCACCGTGTTAACCAAGTCCATTGGAAGAGGACCAAGGGCTAACATGAATAGCATTTGGGAAGTGGGAAGGGGTGGATGAGGGAGCACGGGGAGGGGGGGAGGGAAAAGGGCATGTGGGACCTTTGGGGGGTGGGGAACCAGAAAAAGGGAAATGAGTTGTAAATATAGAATATATCCAATAATAAAAAATTTGACTTATGAAAATACAAAAGTTTTTCAACAAAGCAGCTGAAAACATCCAGTGGAAAACAGATTGCCTTTTCAACAAATGGTGCTGGCTCAACTGGAGGTCAACATGCAGAAGAATGAGAATTAATCCACTCTTATCTCCTTGCACTAAGCTCAACTCCAAGTGGATCAAGGACCTCCACATAAAACCAGACACACTAAAACTAATAGAAAATAAACTGGGGAAGACCCTTGAGGACATTGGCTCAGGGGGAACATTCCTGAACAGAACACCAATTGCTTATGCTCTAAGAGCAAGAATAGACAAATAGGACCTCATAAAATTACGAAGTTTCTGTAAGGCAAAAGACACTGTCAAAAGGACAAATTGGCAACCAACAAATTGGGAAAAGATCTTCACCGACGCCACATCCAACAGAGGGCTAATATCCAATGTATACAAAGAACTCAAGAAGTTAGACCCCAGAAAACCAAATAACCCTATCAAAATTGGGGTACAGAGCTAAACAAAGACCTTTCACCTGAAGAATCAAAAACTCAGAAGACATCAGGTGTTGGCAAGTATGTGGAGAAATAGGAACACTCCTCCACTGCTGGTGGGACTGCAAACTGGTACATCCACTCTGGAAATCAGTTTGGTGGTTCCTCAGAAAACTGGACATGACACTTCTGGAGGACACAGCCATACCAGTCCTGGGCATATACCCAGAAGATTCCCCAGCATGCAATAGGGATACATGCTCCACTATGTTCATAGCAGCCCTATATATAATAGCCAGAAGCTGGAAAGAACCCAGATGTCCCTCAACAGAGGAATGGATACAAAAAAAATGTGGTATATATACACAATGGAGTACTATTCAGCCATTAGAAACAATGAATTCATGAAATTCTTAGAGAAATGGATGGAGCTGGAGAACATCATACTAAGTGAGGTGACCCAGTCTCAAAAGAATACCCATGGTATGCAGTCACTGATAAGTGGATATTAGCCTAGAATCTTGGAACACCAAAGACACAATTCACATACCAAGTGATGTCTGACAAGAAGAAAGGAGTGGACATTCATGCTGGAAATGATCAAAGCATCAGTGTAGGGGAATACAAGAACAGGGAAGAAGGAAGGGGTGGAAGAGGGACCAGGGGGAGGAAAAAGGGTATGTGGGACCTTTGGTGTGGTGGGGAACCAGAAAAAGGGAAATGAATTTCAAATATAGAATATATCCAATAAAAAAAGACTCTATAAAATTTTGAGTGCTTTCAACCTATGAGAAGAATACGTAAATTGAAATATTGATTTTTTTGTGTTAAAATGCATTTTTTCTAGCCCAGCAGTGGTTGTGCATGCCTTTAATCCCAGCACTTGGGAGGCAGAATCAGGCAAATTTCTGAGTTCGAGGCCTGTCTTCTCTACAGAGTGAGTTCCAGGACATCCAGTGCTACACACAGAAACTCTGTCTTGAAAAACCAAAAAAAAAAAAAAAAAAAAAAAAAAAAAAAAAAGTGGGGGGGAGGAAATAATGCATTTTTTTCTGCCAATAGTATTGTACTTTATTTAAATTGGAACATAGAAAATGTGTTCAAGATTGTTCCATTAAAGTCACAAAGATTAATCTTTGTTTTACTAAATAATCATTTTCAAAACCAATTTCATACTCAGCATGTCCACTGAAATCAAATGGTGACCCATCACCCATACCATAGTGATAATAAGTACTTTTTCTTTTGTGCTTTATAATTTTTATTTTTGTTGATTTTAAATTTACAATTTATTCCTTCTCTTTAGATTCTTCTCCTTTTCATCCATGTTCCTCTCAAATTACAGCTCTCTCTCAAAAAAAAAAAAAAAAAAAAACCACTCCACCAAAAAATAAATACAAAAATCCCAAACCAAACCAAACCAATCAACCACCAAAAACAAACTCAAACAAATCAAAACAAAACAAAACACATTTTACTTTCTGTATATTCATGGCTCTAGAATTATGTACTGGAGGATGATTCACCCCCGAGAAACCTCATCTATGAGGAAAACTTTCTCTTCTCTAGAACACATCAGTTACTCATAAATCTCTGGGGGTGGGACTCATGATCTCCTCCCCAACCTATGCTGGGTTATTTTCCCCTGGCTTGTTCATTCTGGCTTGGTCTTATGTAAATTTTATGTGTACATCTCAGTGTTTTGAGTTTGTACATGCAATTACACTGCCATGTTTGACAAACTTGGCTTTGCTGCACATATCCATTTGATCTGGCCCTTACATTCTTACATTGTCTCATTTATGGAAGTGTTCTAAATTAAAAACATTCCCTTAAACAATTTAAAAGAACCTAAAGAAATGTTCAAAATCCCTAGTAATCCGAGAAATGTAACAATCCTGAGATTCCAACTTACATCAATCAGAATGGCTAAGATCAAAACCTCAGGTGACAACACATGTTGGAGGGGATTTGGTGAAAAAGGAACATTACTCAACTGCTACTGTTATTAGAAACTGGTACAACCACTCAGAAAATCAATCTGCAGTTTCCACAGAAAATTGGAAATTGATTTACCTGAAGACCCAGCAATACCATCCTTGGGAATACACCCAAAAGTTGTCCCATCAGGCCACAAGGCACATGTTCTGCTATGTTTATAGCAGCCTTATTTGTGATAGCTGGAAGCTGGAAACAATATCCCATGACAGAAGAATGGATATAAAAAAAAGTGTGGTTCATTGCACAATTGAATACTACTCAGCTATTAAGAACCAGGACATTCTGAATTTTGGAGCAAATGAATATAACTAGAAAATATCATCTGAGTGAAGTAACTCAGGCCCAAAATGACATGCATGGTATGTACTCACTAATAAGTGGATATTACCCCCAAAGTGTACAGAATACCCAACATACAGTCCACAGAACTCAAAAAGGTCAACAAGCTGAAGGGCCCAATTAAGGAGGCCTCAGACCCGATTGAGAGGGAGAAGAAAACAGTCACAAGTGGGGAGGGAGGGAGAGACATGGGAGGGAAAGTGAACTGAAGGGATGGAGTTGGGAGAAGAGAACCTCACATTGTATTCAGTGAGGGAAAGGACTGAAGTCCTGGGGGCTTCCAGAAAGAATGGAAACAATCTTGGGAAGTAGGAGTTTTTGGGGAACCCTCCAGAATGCACCAGAGAACTTGGAGGTGAGATACTCTCAGGACTCAAAGGATGAGACCTTAGATGAAATGCTCTGCCAGTCCCAGTAGAATCTGTGTGCAAAGTTCCACAGATTAAAGTGAAAATTTCAAAGAATTAGGCCTCCTGGAACGGGTTGTGGAACTCATGGCCAGAGCAAAATATAGAGCTGTAGTTCTCTTAGCAACTTCTCTGTTTTTTCTTGTTTATTCCTTTTCTTATTTAACAGATATTCTTGATAGCCTAGGCTAAGATCTTAAGTGAGAATAATGGATAAGAAACCATCCTTTGAAATGAAGCCAATAACCATAACTTTCTCTCCTGGAAAACCAGCACTTGGCTTTATAAATCATGTATAAGATAGTATTGATAAGTAAAAACTTTCCCAACAATAAAATTTTGTACATATAAATGTGTGTCATTGGAAGTAGGTTTTAGTATATTGTTTAACAAAGCTTTAAATAAAACAAATTAAAATAGTGTAAATTTACGCTTTGAAGATTTATAGAAAATGAGGTAGTAGATGTTAAATGGTAAGTGACCATAAAAATTCACTAACTTGTTCTTTGAAATTTGCCACTAACCTTGGATGATTTTTGTATTTTACTGTGCCAACTGACTATAAAAATATGCATTTCACCTGACTGCTTCATTAAATACACTTTTTTAGAAGTTGTAGTATTGGGATGATTTTGGATATTACTGGGCCAATTATAAAAATATCCATTCTATTTGACTGCTTCACTGAAACAACTTCTCAGAGTTGTAATACTTGTTTCTTTATCATAAAAACCCTTGTTTGAGAGCTGCAAAATGCATTCAAACTGTCCCTGTGCTTGTTTTTGTTTGTCACTACTAAATCCTTACCGACCTAGCCTCTAGAACCCTCATCCAAGGGACCTTCGTATCAAATTTGCGTGGTCCATGGCAATGTCAGACAGTAGGTAGAGGGAACTTATAGAGGGCACCTCCAGCAGGAAGACAGGGTATCAAATGTGGGAGTTAAACATTAACTCCTATTCCACAGTTAAAACTCTGACCTATAATTGTTCCTGTCTGAAAGAATTACAGGAATCGGAATGGAGAAGAGCCTGAGGAATAGAAGGTCCATGGAGAGGCCCAAATTGGAATCCAGCTCAAGGGGAGGTCACAAGGCCTAGCACTATAACTTAGGCTATGAAACATTCATAAAAAGGGTGTCATATTGGGCAGGTAAACACAAACCCTAGCTTTTGCTTTTACTACAAAACATTTCCATGTCCCATATTGAGTTGTCAGAAGTTGGTTTTATATTCTTCTATGACTGGCAAGTTTAAAGTGACAAAGTAACTAAGCAGATCCCACTATATAGCAATGAGTGCAATCATCAATACCTATTTTGATTTCAAGAAGTTATGATGTTGGATGAATTTAAAGTTCTGTCAAATTGATTTTTCAAAAGACATTCTTTTTATGTGTATAAATGTTATGCCTGTTTATGTGTGCATCATTTGTGTGTGCCTGGTTACATTAGAAAAGGAAACCAGAAGCCAGGTGTGGTGGCGCATGCTGGTAATCCCAGCACTTGGGAGGCAGATGCAGGTGGATTTCTGAGTTCGAGGCCAGCCTGGTCTACAGAGTGAGTTCCAGGACAGCCAGGGCTACACAGAGAAACCCTGTCTCAAAACAAAACAAAAAAAAAAAGAAAAGAAAAGGGAAGCAAATCCCCTAAGAGGGAGTTACAGACAGTTGTGACATGCCACATGGATGCTAGGAATTAAATATTGTCCTATTCCAAAAAGTTGTAGTGTTCATATTAACTGAACTAATTTTCTCACTTCACATAACTTTTTAACTAAACTTTTTAAAAAATAAGTGTGAAATTATTTGACCCTTTGACACAAAAGGTAGTATATTTCTTTTACATTGTCCATATGCAAACTCTGGGAAATACATATAGTTAATATATATAGCAAATGCATATTAAATTATATTATTAGTACTGGTCATTTTGCTTGTATTAGTTGATGCCATTTGCTACAGTAATCCAACATATTTAATTATCCATTATACAATAAAAGTACATGATATAAATTCCTGTAGTAGCATAGAAAAAATTCACTGCCATTACTAAGTCAGTATTTAATTAGTTCTTGAATGTTCTTTTTAAAATTTGCTTCAAATGAATATTTTCCCCACTTAAAATTTAGCATAAAAGAAATATTATAATAGGAGTAATTTTCTAAGATTATAGGAAGTATTTAAATTTCAATCATTGTTCCAATGTATTGTAGTAATGACACAAATACTTTTAATACATTTTTAATAATTAACTTTGTTTGGTTTTGTAAAAAAAATCTAGATAAAGTAGATACAAACAAAAGATTACCAATCATCCTGTTTCAGAAATTTTTCATCTTTATGACTACCCAAATAGGTGCTTCTTTGCTTTTCAATTTTAAACAATTAAGATGTTCTAACAATATACATTATAGAGCTTTTGTTAAATTTCTCAATATGTATAAAACATCTTATAAAATTTCAGGAATTAAGCAAGCTAAATAGCATTATTTTTCTTTTTGTCTATGAAGAAAATAAAGTATAAATGATTGTGAAACTCTCCCTGTGTGAGTCAGATGTTGACACTGAAACTACTCAGTCTCTATACACAGTAGTCCTGCAATATACTTATGTCCTTCTTTCCCTCACTCAATTTTTCTTATCCTATAATTTCTTCTTTATCTTCTCTCAAAAATATTAATACTATATAATGGATATGATATCCATTACACACACACACACATATATACATACATATATATATATATATATATATATATATATATATATTTCCCTGCCTCGAACTGGCACATTCATACATTCATGTGATTATTCGATGTGTAATGCAGATATATTTGAATCATCTTTCTGATAAGCGTTTTGTGAAACTAACATATTTGACCAGTCAGTTTTACAAGTTGTAAAGAATTTCATGAACACCCTGGTTTCAAATATTTAATAGTAAAAACAGAATACCGATAAAGAAATGAACACAGATTTTAATTGCATTTATAATTTCATAGTTAGAAAGACTGAGTTGGACACAACTAAAACAAGAATTTTGGAAATGAGTGTGTGGAATGAAGCATAATTTTATTTGACAGAAAAATTAGTAATTAGAGACTAGATGATTTGGTAGGTAAAGTTCTCTAAGACCCATTAAAATGTTGTACATTCATGGTAATTGTTGTCAGTTCCACCATAGGAGGCATAAGCAATGGATAAGCAGGAACATTGGCAAAATATACTAGTGGAATCTTGAGTTCTTGTGTCAGCAAGAGACTCTACACAAATATATACAGTATGGACCATAGAGGTAAAACATTCAAAGTCAACTTTGGTCAGGTATACACATATGAAAATTTGCACACATATTATATGCAAATAGAAAGATGCTTAGTAGTAGAAAATGACTGTGACGTAAGTTAAAACATTTACTTTAATATGCTAACTATGCTCATAAGACATAAGTATTAGTTTACTGCACAGGGATAGTTTTTAATTGAATTTAAATGATTTACTAAGTTCAATTCTTGTTAGTATTAAAAACAATCAGTAGCCATGAACCAATGCTGTGGGCCTCACAAAAAGTCTGTTACTTTGAGTCTCAGAAGACAGTATTTATCTGCACAAGTAAAAGCAGAAAGAACTTTGATGGCACTTTAATAAAATGACCAACTCCAACATTAACATTTAAACTATAAATAGAAATAGAATCATGGCTTCAATTCCCTGGTTTGGAGGTGAGATATCAATTTTCTCTCTGGTGACTATCCAAAGCTGGTACAGTCAGGAGTGCAGGGAGCAGAGTAGTGGCAGATCAGCTGCGACAGAGTCCTTCCAGGTTCCATCTGAAAACAGGAGCTGGGATGATCCAAATCCCTCTCTGCCAGGGGAGAGCTGGTCTCCCAGGAGTGACAAGAAAGGCTTTCAGGCATACAGGAGGGACAAGCTACAGCCAGAGACACTAGAACCAAATAACACCAGAGATAACCAGATGGCAAAAGCAAGCACAAGAACTTTACCAACAGAAACCAAGTCAACATGGAATCATTCCAACCCAGTTCTCCCACAACAGCAAGTCCTGTATAACTTTACACACTGATAAAGCAAGATTTGGGTTAAAAATCAGAGCTCATGATGCTGATAGCGGACTTCAAGAAGGACATAAATAACTCCCTTAAAGAAATACAGGAGAACACAGGTAAGAAGACCTTAAAGAGGAAACACAAAAGACCCTTAAAAATTACTGAATAACACAAACAAACAGGTGAACAAATTGAACAAAACCATCCAAGATCTAAAAATGGAAATAGAAAAAAATAAAGAAGTCATGAAGGGAAACAACTCTGGATATAGAAAACTTTGGAAAGAAATCAGGAGTTAGAGATGTTAGTATCAACAACAAAATACAAGAAATAGCAGAGATAATCTCAGATGCAGAAAATACCATAGAAAACTTTGACACAACAATCAAAGAAAACACAAAAAGCAAAAAGCAAAAAGCTCCTAACCCAAAATATCCAGGAAATTTATGACACAATGAGAAGTCCAAACCTAAGGTCTGGAAGAGAGTGAAGATTTCCAGGTTAAAGTGCCAGGAAATATCATCAACAAAATTATAGAATAAAATTTCCTTAAGCTAAAGAAAGAGATGCACATGAACATAAAAGAAGCCTACAGAATTCCAAATAGACTGTACCAAAAATTCCTTACATCATATAATAATCAAAACAATAAATGTGCTAAACAAAGAATATAAAAAGCAGTAAGGGAAAAAGGTAAATTAATATATAAAGGCAGATTTATCATAAATAGACCAGACTTATTGCCAGAGACTAGGAAATCCAGAAGATCCTGGGCAGATATCATACAGACACTACAAATGCAAATCTCGGCTATTATACCCAGCAAAACTCTCAATTATCATAGATGAAGTAAACAAGTTATTCCATGACAAAAACAAATTTACACACTAATTTTCCACATATCCAGCCCTTTAAAGGATAATGAATGGAAAACACCAACAAAAGGAGGGAAACTGCACCCAAAAAACATGCATGAAAATAGTTCTTTTAACAACCAGAAAACAAGAGAGTGAGTGAGAGGGAGAGAGAGAGAGAGAGAGAGAGAGAGAGAGAGAGAGAGAGAGAGAGAGAGAAACATAACTCCACCTCTAATAACAAAAAATAAGAAGCAACAATCACTTCTCCTTAATATCTCTTAATATCAATGGACTCAATTCTCAAGTAAAATGACATAGAATACCAGAACAAATACATAAACAGGACTCAACACTTTCCTATAGACAGGAAACTCACCTCAGGCACATGACAGATGCTACCTCAGAGTAAATGGCTGGAGAACAATTTTCTAAGCAAATGGTCCCAAGGGAAAAAAAGCTGGTGTAGCCATTCTAATATACAATAAAATTGACCTAAAATTATCAAAAAAGATAAAGAAGGACAGTTCATACTTACTGAAGAAAAAAATCTAACAAAATGACTTCTCAACTATGAAAATCTATTCTACAAATGATCTATTAAAGATCAAAGCAGACACTGAACCTCACACAATAATAGAGGGAGACTTCAATATGTAATTCTCATCGATGGACACATCATGGAAAAAGAAACTAAACAGAGAAACAGTGAAACTAACAGATGTTTTATATAGAATAGATTTAACAGATACCTGTATTATATATACGATTTCTTAGGGTTTCTATTCCTGCACAAACATCATGACCAAGAATCAAGTTTGGGAGGAAAAGCTTTACTCTACTTATACTTCTACAGAGCTGTTTATCACCAAAGGAATTCAGGACTGGAACTCAAGCAGGTCAGGAAGCAGGAGCTGATACAGAGGCCAGAGAGAGATGTTTCTTACTGGCTTGCTTTCCCTGGCTTGCTCAGCCAGCTCTCTTATAGAAACCTAGAATACAATCCCAGAGATGGTACCACCCACAAGGGGCCTTCCCTCCTTGATCACTAATGGAGAAAATGTCCCACAGTTGGATATCATGTAGATCCACTTCCACAACTAAAGTTCCTTTCTCTGTGATAAGTCCAGCCTTTGTCAAGTTAATACACAAAACCAGCCAGTACAATCAACACCTTGTCAACTTGATTCACAAACACATCACTATTAAGCCTCAACCCTTACTTTCTTATTCATCCCCAACATCTAAATAACTTTAAAAGTCCCACAGTCTTTACATATTAAAAATTCAATCCCCTTAAAAGGTCCAATATCTTTTAAAATTGAAATTTCAGAGTCTCTTAACTGTGGGCTCCACTAATATACTTTCTTCCTTCAAGAGGGAAAATTATCAGGGTACAGTCACAATCAAAAGCAAAACTCAAACTCCAATGGTTCAATTTATAGGATCCAACTCATGATCTTCTGGGCTTCTAAAGGGGGCTTGTGGCACTTCCACTCTATCCTTTGTAGCACACAGCCTGTTTTCTAGGCTCCAGCTGCCTGTACTCCACTGCTGCTGCTGTTCTTGGTGGTCATCTCATGGCACTGGCATCTCCAAAACACTGCTGTCTTCTGCTTTAACTTGGCTTCACCAATAGCTTCTCATAGGCTTTCTTCATGGAGTTAAGCCTCAACTCCTTTGCATGACCCCTTCACTTTTAGTCATCAATTGCAACTGAGGTTTCACCTTCACTAATGACCTTCTGAAGCCTCTCACAGTGCTGAGCCTCTGTTGCTCTTCATTACCTCTTCCTGCCTTCAAAACCAGTACTACCTGGGTGACTCTTACATATTACCAAGTCTAGCCATAGCACAAAGTTTAACTGAGGCTATCTCTGGAACACAGCCTCTGTGTTCTCAGAAAACACTTTCTAGAAGGTTTCACCTCAGTGATGCTCATCTCTTCTTAATCACCATTAATTTCTTAGCTCCAGCTAACCAGCATCAATAGTCCCAATAACACAAAGGTTTGCTTTAGAGGTTCAGGAGTCTTGTTAATCACAGCTGATTCTTCAGCCCCAGCTAACCAAAGCCACAGAATCTTCATCATCAAACCATGGCCCTGATAAGAGTCTTTAATCTTCCCTCTGAAATTGCACAAGCCAGGCCTCCATCTTCTGCACTGTTCTTAACATTATCTTCCAAGCTCCTGCCAACTTTCCACAGAGCTCTTAACATCCTAGTGGCTCTTCTAGCTCAAAGTTCCAAAGTCCTTCCACAGTCCTCTCCAAAGCATGGTCAGGTTGTCAAAGTAATACTTCACCATGCTGGTACCAATTTCTTAGGTTTTTTTCCCTGCACAAACATCATGACCAAGAAGCAAGTCAGGGAGGAAAGGCATTATTGAGCTTACACTTCTGCACAGCTGTTCATCACCAAAGGCAGTCAGGACTGGAACTCAAGCAGGTCAGGAAGCAGGAGCTGATGCAGAGGCCATGGAGGGATGTTCCTTACTGGCTTGCTTTCCCTGGCTTTCTCATCCTGCTCTCTTATAGAACCCAAGAATACCAGTCCAGAGATGGTACCACCCACAAGGGGCCCTCCCTGCTTGATCACTAATTTGGAAAATGCCCCACAGCTAGATATCATGGAGGCAGTTCCCCAACTGATGCTCCTATCTCTGTGCTAACTTCAGCCTGTGTCATGTTGACCCACAAAACCAACCAGTAGGTATATATATTATCCTACAAAAACAAGAATATACCTTCTTCTCAGCATCTCACCATGCCTTCTCCAAAACAGACTTCAACAGATATAAGAAAAATGAAATAATCCCCTGCACCCTATCACATGACCACAGACTAACCTTCAATGACAACAAAAAGAACAGCAAGCACACAGATACATGGAAACTGAACAACACTCTTCTCAAGATAGCTTAGTCAAGAAAGAAAGAAAGAAAGAAAGAAAGAAAGAAAGAAAGAAACAAAGAAACAAAGAAGTTACAGATGTTTTAGAATTTAATGAAAATGAAGCCACAACAACCCAAAACTTATGGGCCACAATGAAAGCAGTGCTAAGAGGAAAACTCATAGCTCTGAGTTCCTCTAAAAAGAAACTGGAGAGAATATACACTAGCACCTTAACAGCACATCCAAAATCTCTAGAACAAAAAGAAGGAAATACAACCAAGAGAAGTAGACAGCAGGAAATAAACTCATGGCTGAAATCAACAAAGTAGAAACAAAAATATCTATACAAAGTATCAACCAAACCAGGAACTAGTTCTTTGAAAAAAATGACAAGACAGATAAACCCTTAGTCAAACTAACCAGAAGTCACAGAGGCAGTAACTTAATCAAGAAAATCAGAAATGAAAGAGAAATAAAAATAGATACTGAGGAAATCCAAAAGAAAAAAATTCCAATCACATTACAAAAGAATACTCAACAAAAGTGGAAAATCTAGATGAAATAGATAATTTTTGAAACATATACAAGGTACCAAAGTTATGTCAGGATCTAATAAATGATCAAAACATTCCCATAACCCCTAAAATATAGTAGCAATCATTAATATTTTCCCAGCCAATAACAGCCAGTTCCAGATGGGTTTAATGCAGAGTTCTATCAGACATTCAAAGAAGACCTAATACCAATACTCTTCAAACTATTCCACGAAATAGACGCAGAAGGAACACTACCAAATATGTTCTATGAAGTGACAATTTCTCTGATATATAAACCACACAAAGACACAATAAAGAAAGAGAACTTTAGAACAATTTCCCATATTAATATTGTTGCAAAAATATTAAAATTCTTGCAAACTGAATCCAAGGACACATCAAAATGATCATTCATCATGATCAAATAAGCTTCATCCAAGGGTTACAGGGATGGTTCAATAAATGGGGATCCATCAATAAAATCCACTACATAAACTCAAATAGAAAAAACCATGATCATTTCATCATATGCTAAGAAAGAATTTGATGAAATCCAAGACATCATGATAAAAGACTTGGAAAGATCAAGAATTCAAGGCCCATACATAAACAAAGTAAAAACAATATAGAGCAAAACAAGTAACATATAAAGGCATACCTATCAGAATTATACCACACTTCTCACCAGACTATGAAAGCCAGAAGAGCCTGGGCAGATGTTTTATAGACACTAAGAGAACATAAATGTCAGCCCAGACTATTATACCCAGCAAAACTTTCAATTGCCATAGAAGGAGAAAACAAGACATTCTATGACAAAAGCAAATCTACACAATATCTTTCCATAATTCCAGTTCTACAAAGGATAAAGGGTGGAAAATACCAACACAAAGCAGGAAACCACACCCTAGAAAAAGCAATAAATTAATCTTTCAATAAGCCCAAAATAAGTTAGCCACAGAATTCCACCTCTCACAATGAAAATAACCATAAGCAATAATCACTTTTCCTTATCAACTTTTAATTTCATTGGTCTCAATTCCCAAATAAAAAGACATAGACTAAAAGACTGGATATATAAACAGGACCCAACATTTTTTGCATACAAGAATCCCACCTCAATGACAAAGATGTCACTATGTCAGAGTGAAAAGTTGGAAAACAATTTCCCAAGCAAATGGTCCCAAGAAACAAGCTGGAGTGACCATTCTTATATCAAATAAAATTGACTTTCAACCAAAAGTTTTGTAAAGAAGTTAAGGAGGGACACTTCATACTGGTCAAAGAAAAAGTCTGCCAAGATGAATTTTCTATTCTGAACATCTATGCTACAAATGCACGGGCACCCACATTCATAATTGGAACTTTACTAAAGTCCAAAGCACACATTACATCCCACTCAATAATAGTTGGAGACTTCAAAACCCTACTCTTAACATTGGACAAATCATGGAAACAGAAACTAAACAGAGACACAGTAAAACTAACTGAAGTTATGGACCAAATGGATCAAAAAGATATTTATAGAACATTCCATCCTAAAGGAAAAGAATATGCCTTCTCAGCACCTCATGGTAACTTCTCCAAAATTGTTCATATAATTTGTCACAAAACATGCCTCAACAGATACAGAAATATTGAAATAATTCCATGCAACTTATCAGATCAGCATGGCTTAAGGCTGGTCTTAAGTTCAAATAAAAACAACGTAAAATCCATATACACATGGATATTGAGCAATGCTCTTCAAACAGAGACCAAACCAGGAAAGAAAACTTCAGGCCAATCTCCCTTATGAACACTGATGCAAAAATACTCAACAAAATTCTGTACAACTGTCTCCAAGAATGCATCGAGATGATAATTCACAAGGATGAAGTAGGTTCACTATAGGGATGCAGGGATGGTTCAATATAAGGAAATCCATGAATGTAATTCACTACATAAACAAACTCAAAGAAAAAAAATAACACATGGTCATTAGATGCTGAAAAGGCTTTTGACAAAATTCAGCTTCCCTTCATGATATGTCTTGGAGTGATCTGGAATTCATGGTCTATACGTAAACATTGTGAATGTCATATACAACAATCTGGTAGACAATATCAAACTAAATAAAGAGAAACTTGAAGCAATCCCATTGAAATCTGCAACCAGACAATGCTGCCCACTCTCTCCCTATATATTCAATATAGCACTTAAAGTTCTAGCCAGAGCAATCCAACAGCAAATATAAATTGGAAAGGAAGAAGCCAAATTATCACTATTTGCCAATGATATGATCATATACTTAAGCAACCCCAAAACTTCCGCCAGAGAACTCCTAAAACTGATAAACAACTCAAACAAATCAGAAACTTTCCTCTACTCAAAGGATAAACAATCTGGGGAAGAAATTAGGGAAATAACACCCTTTACAATAGTCACAAATAATATTACATACCTTGGTGTGACTCTAACCAAGGAAGTGAAATATCTATATGACAAGACTTCAAGTCTCTGAAGAAAGAAATCAAAGGAGATCTCAGAAGATGGAAAGCTCTCCCATGCTAATGGATTGGCAGGATAAATATAGTAAAATTTGTTATCATGCAAAAAGCAATCTACAGATTCAATACAATCCCCATCACAACTCCAATCAATTCTTCATAGAGCTGGAAAGAGCAATCTGCAAACTCATCTGGAATAAAACAGAAAGCCAGGATAGCAAAACTTGTTCTCCAAAAGATCTCCTGGGGGAATCGCCATCCCTGATGTCAAGCTCTAATAGTGATAAAAAATGTTTGGTATTGGTAAGGAGACAGGAAGATCAATGGAATAAAATTGAAGACCCAGAAATGAACACACACACACACACACACACACACACACACACCTACAGTTACTTGATATTTGACAAATGAACTAAACACATCTAGTGGGAAAAAAGACAGCATTTTAAACTTATGGTGCTAGGTCAACTGGAGATCAGCATTCAGAAAAACGTAAATAGTCCCATTCTTATCTCCTTGTACAAAGCCCAATCCAAGTAAATCAAGGACCTACACAGGAAAGCACACAAACTGAAGCTTATAGAGGAGAAAGTAGGGAAGAACATTTAACACATGGGCACAGGGGAAATTTTCCTTAATAGAACACCAATGGCTTATGCTCTAAGAACAAGAATCAATAAATGGGACCTCATAGATCTGCAAAGCCTGTGTAAGGCAAAGAACACAGTCAAAAGGACAAAATGGCAACCAACAGATTGGGAAAAGCTAATTACCAATCCTATATCTGACAGAGGGCTAATATCCATTGTATAAAAAGAACATAAGAAGTTAGACTCCAAAGAGTTAAATAAACCTTTTAAAAGTGGGATACAGAGCTAAAAATGGAATTTTCAACTGAGGTAATTCTAATGGCTCTAAAGCACCTAAAGATATGTTCAGCATCCTTAATTATCAGGAAAACACAAATTAAAAAAACCCTGAGATTCCATCTCACACCAGTCAGAATGGCTAAGATGAAAAACTCAGTGAATTGCAAATGCTGGAGAGGATGTGGAGGAAGAGGATCACTTCTCAAATGCTGGTGGAATTGCAATCTGGTAAAACCACCCTGAAAATTAGTTTGGTGGTTCTTTAGAAAATTAGACATGGAACAACCTGAGAACCCAGCTACACCACTGCTGGGGATATACCAAGAAGTTGCTTCAACAGGTAATAAGGACACATGATCCACTATGTTCCTAGAAGCCTTATTTATAATAGCCAGAGGTATAAAGAAACCAGATGTCCTTCAACAGAGGAATGGATACTGAAATTTTGGTATATCTACACAATGGGAGTACTATTCAGCTATTAAAAACAATGAATTCATGAAATTCTTAGGCAAATGGATAGAAATAGAAAGTGTTATACTGAGGTATTCCAATCACAAAAGAACACATATAGTATGCAGTCACAGATAAGTGGATAATAGCCCAAAAGCTCAAAATAAACATGTTACAAATCACAGACTGCAGAAAGCTCAAGAAGAAGGAAGTCTGATGTGGTGGTGCTTTTGTTCCTTTGAAAAAGGGAACTAAATACACACAGGAGCAATTATGGAGACAAAGTGTAGAGCAGAAACTGAAGGAAAGGCCATCCAGAGATTGCCCTACCTTTTGGTCAGTTTATAGGATTCATTCTTTAAACAGTCACCCAACCCTGCCACTATTATGGATGACAAGAAGTACATACTGAAAGGAGCCTGCTATGGTGGTCTCTGGAAGTGCCCTGCCATAGCTTAACACATACATAGGTAGATGCTAGCAGCCAACTGTTGGACTAAGCATGGGGTCCTCAATGGAGGAGTTGGAAGGCAGACTGGAGAAGCTGAAGGGTTTTGCAGCCCCATGGGAAGAACAACGATGTTGGCCAACCAGATGCCCAAGGACTCCAAGGGACTAAATCATCAACCAAGGGGCACACATGGTTCCAGCCCAAAGTGTGGCAGAGGAATGCTTTGACAGGCATTAGTAGGAGGAGAGGTCCTTGGTCCTGTAAAGGCTCAAGAGATGACCCCACCATATGGAAATGGAGGGGGGTAGGTGGGAATGGGTTGGGTGGAGGACACATACTTGGAGGCAGGGGCTGGGAGGAGGGGATTGGGGTTTTCAGGGAGGGGGAAAACCAGGTAAGGTTTTAACATTTGAAATGTAAATGAAGAATATATTCAATAAAAATTGTCTTTGTTCTTTGTAAAGAGTTGTTTTCTTGTCTTTTCTTTTCTTTTTTAAAGGAGTGTGTATAGAGCTAAACAAAGAATTCTCAACTGTAGAATACCTGATGGCTGAGAAACAGCTAAAGAAAAGTACAATATCTTAGTCATCAGGGAAATGAAAATTAAAACAGACCTAAGATTCCATCTCACACCAGTCAGAATGGCTAAGATCAATAACTCAGGTCACAGCAGATGGTGAAGAGAATGTAGAGAAAGACTAACACTCCTCCATTGCTGGTGGGATGGCAAAGTGGTAAAACTACTCTGGAAATCAGTTTGGTGGTTCCTCAGAAAATTGGACATAGTACAACCTGAGGACCCAGCTATATGACTCCTGGGCATACACCCAGAATATGCTCCAACAGGTAATAAGGAAACATAAACATGCTCTGTTATGTTCACAGAAGCCTTATTTATAATAGTGAACAGCTGGAAAGAACCGAGATGTTCTGCAACAGAGGAATGTATACAGAAGATGTGGTACATTTACACAAGGGAGTTCTACTCAGCTGTTAAACAATGAATTCATGAAATTCTTAGGCAAATAGATGGAACCAGAAAACATCATCCTGAGTGAGGTAACTCAATCACAAAAGAGCATGCACAGTATGTACTAGCTGATAAATGGATATTAGCCTAAAAGTTTGGAATACCCACGATGCATTTCACAGACCACAGGAAGCTGAAGAAGAAGACCAAAGTGTGGATAGTAGGGGGTGAACATACCAATGGCTTATTGCCAACCAATAGACTAAGCATAGGGTCCCCAATGGAGGAGCTAGAGATAGGAACCAAGGAGCTTTAGAAATTTGTAGCCCCATGAGAGGAACAATAAAATCTACCAACCATTACCCCATAGAGCTCCCTGGGACTAAACCACCAACCAAAGCATTCACATGTAGAGACACATGACTTCATCTACATATGTATCAGAAGATGGCTTTTTCAAATATTAATGAGAGGAGAGACTATTAGTACTATGAAGGTGAAGATTGGGTGTGGGAGGGAAAGGGGCAGTTGGTAGTAGGGGGAGGGACAATGTAATAGTAGGTTTTCAGAGGGGAAATGAGGAAAAGGGATAGCATTTGAAATATAAATGAAGCAATTTTCTAATAAAATAATTAAAAATAGAGTCAAAGTAAACAATACAAAGAATCTACAATTCTAACAGCTTGATATTTGAGAAAAGAAACAAAATTGACAGATCCTGGGTCCACCTAACCAAAAGAAATAAAGAAATGATGCAAATTATCAGAATAACAAATGAACAGGAAAACATTTCAACAGAAACCAAAGGAACACAGGATGTTAAAATTAAATGTTTAATGTGTATGAATTTGGGAATCTACAATAAATTAATAATTTTATGATTCACTCAAACTACCAATATTGAGCCAGGAAGAAATCGACAGTCAAAGCAGAGTCGTCACAAAAGAGGAGGTTGAAACAGTAATAAAAAGCATTCTAATTAAAAGTAGTCCGTGTCATAGCAGCATTTGAACAAGAGCAAATACTAGTCATTCAAGTTTCAACTCTGCAAAAACTAAATATAGAATGATCACTCCTAAATTATTTTTATGACTTCAATAATAGTATAAAACCAAGCTGTATAAAACCAAGCCACATAAAATTGCAATAGTTAGCCACAACTATAGATAAGCTGACAGCTTCCAGAGATTTAAATGCTAAGTAAAATACTATCATTCTGAGTATAAGCAACAACAAAAACACTCTCTGCTACAATTAGTAGGGATTTATCCCAGAAATGCAGAAATGACTTAACATACATATCTCAAAAATTAAAGTAATTGTATAAATGGACATAGAGAAAAATCACATCACATTGTCTCAAGAGATATAGAAGAAGCCCTTCACAAATCTGACAGACTATCATAAGAAAAGTCATAGTAAAAATATGACTGGAGGGAACAACCGTCAACATTTAAAAGCCTAAATATGACAAACCCATATCCAAATTTATTATAAATAGGGAAATCTCAAAGTATACTCATTAAACTAAGGAATGAGAATGGGATGTTCACTATCCCTAAATCTTTTGAATATGGCACTGGAAACAACAGTCACAGCAATAAAGCAATAGAAGAAAATTGAAAGGATATAACTGGGAAAAAATTTAAACTATTCCTACTTGAAGATGAACTTCTATGAAACATAAAAGATCTCAAAAGTTCCACCAGAAAAGTTCTAGAAACTATCAACAACTTCAAAAAGTTAGCAGGGTACAAAAGCACATTATACTAATAAATGCTTTTCAGTACTGATTATTGGTCCCCAGAACCAAACACTGGATATAGCTCAGGTAATCATAAGGAAGAATGACAGGAAGGATTGTGGGTCCTGAAAGGGATAGGAATGTCAGAAGAAGACCAACAGAGTCAACTAACCTAGACACTTGGGGCACTCAGAGACTGAAGGACCAACCAAGGAACATACATGGCCTGGACCTTGGCCTTCCTGAATTTCAGTAGTAGATGTGCAGCTTGGTCATCATGTGAGTCTGGAAAAAGTAGAGGAGGGGTTATCTCAAAAGCTGTTGCAAATCTCTGGGATATTTTCATCTAACTGAACTGCCTTGTCTGGGCTCAGTGGACGAGGAAGCCTCACAGAGACTTGAAGGTGCCAGGGTGGGGGATATGCAAGGGACCCCCACTCACTCAGATGAGACAGGGAGGGGGAAAAGATTTGTGGGAGGACATGACCAGCAGAAGACAGTGAGCAGGATGTTAGATGGATAAATAAAAAAATAAAATTAAATAATAAATAAAGACTGAAATATGGGCACCCTTAACCACAATTACCTGATATTTGAAAAAGAAACAAACTGGGGACAACATGTTTTATCAAGTGGTGCCAGAAAAATTGTATTTCAGACTGCAGAAGAATGAAATCAGACCTATATAATCATGCTGCAAAATAAATTAGATTCAAGTGGATTGAAGTCCTCAATTTGAAACCTAAAGTAAAACAATGGTTAGAAGACCACATAGGACCAACCCTACAAAACAAATGTAGGAAAGGACTTTCTAAACAGGATTCCACTTGCCTGGGAATTAAAGCCAGAAACTGGCAAGAGATACCTCATAAAATTAAAGTCTTCTGAGCAGCAAAAGAAACAATCAGTTGAGTGAAGAAGAAAATTGGAAACTTCACCATGTCTACATGTGACAGAATAGTAATATCCAGAATATACAAAGAACCTCAACACAAAGAATCAAGAAAATTAATGGCCTAATTAAAAATAAGCTAGTGGTCTAAACAGAGGATTCATAATAGATGAAATATAAATGCCCAGAAAAAAATGAAAAACTGTCCACCATTCTTAGCAATTAGGGATATTTAGGTTAAAACAACTGGGAATTTTCCTCACTCTAGCCAACATGGTTTACTTCAACAAAACAACTAACAACAACAATGAAAAATGCTGGTGAGGTTGTGGGAAAAGAAAAATCCTCATTCAATTTTGGTAGGAATGCAAAATGACACAGGCAATAAAAATTAGTTGGTACAATTCTCAAAGGCTGAAAAACAAATCTATCATATGATGCAACTCTTCCTCTCTTTGGAATTTGCATGTAATACTTACAATCCTACTTCACTGATTTCTAGAGTGGTTGTACCAGCTTGAAAACCCACCAGCAGTGGAGGAGTGTTCCTCTTTCTCTACATCATCGCCAACACCTGCTATCTCCTGAGTTTTTAATTTTAGCCATTCTGACTGGTGTGAGGTGAAATCTCAAGGTTGTTTTGATTTGCATTTCCCTAATGACTAATGATGTTGAACATTTCTTAAGGTGCTTCTGAGCCATCCGAAGTTCTTCAGGTGAAAATTCTTTCTTTAGCTCTGTATCCCATTTTTAATAGGGTTATTTGGTTTTCTTGGGTCTAACTTCTTGAGTTATTTGTATACATGGGATATTAGCCCTCTGTTAGATGTAGGGTTGTTGAAGATCTTTTCCCAATTTGTTGGTTGCCGTTTTGTCCTTTTGATGGTGTCCTTTGTCTTACAGAAACTTTGTAATTTTATGAGATCCCACTTGTCAATTCTTGATCTTAGAACATACACTATTGGTGTTCTCTTCATCCTGGAAATCAGTCTGGCGGTTCCTCAGAAAACTGGGCATGACACTTCTGGAGGACCCTGCTATACCACTCCTGGGTATATACCCAGAGGATTCCCTGGCATGCATTAAGGACACATGCCCCACTATGTTCATAGCAGCCTTACTTATAATAGCCAGAAGCTGGCAAAAACCAAGATGTCCCTCAATGGAGGAATGGATACAGACAATGTGGTATATTTACACATTGGAATACTACACAGCAATTAAAAACAATGAATTCATGAAATTCTTAAGCAAGTAGTTGGAACTGGATAATATCATACTAAGTGCAATAACTCATTCACAAAAGAGCACACATAGAATGCAGTCACTGATAAATGGATATTAGCCCAGAAGCTCAGAATACCCAAAACACAACCCACATATCAAATCATTCCAAAGAAGAAGGAAAGAGAGAGCCCAGGTCCTGGAAAGGCTTGATGTAGCATTGTAGGGGATTGCCAGGACAGAGGAGTGGGAGGGGGTTCATTGGGGCAAAAGGAAGAGAACTTGTGGGACTTATGGGGAGGGGAAATCTGGAAAGGGAAAATCATTTGGAATGTAAACAAAGAATATAGAAATAAAACCACTCCTACATCACAGGTACATTCTCAGCCATGGTCATTTCTGTTTTATTCATAATAGCCAGCAGTTGGAATCAATTTAAATGCTGAAACAGTTACATTGGTAATAAAAATGTGGTACTAATACACAATAGAATATTATTTAGCTACAAGGAAACCTTATGAAATTTACAGATAAATGAATGGAATTATATAACTATAAGTACTAAAGCCACACATTCTTGATTATTTTTTAATCCCAGCCCCAAATCTTTAGATATGTATAACCTGGAGTAACTATGAGAACCAGAAGTATAGACACTTAGAAATGTAGCAAGAAAGGTCTCTGGAGGACTACATAGTAGGATGCAGGTACTAGGAATGGCAAAATGTAGAAAACAGGATGGGGCTGGGGGGGTGGACAGGAGGGTAATGCAGAGGGTGAGAGAGGAAGGAGGGATGATAAAAATATGCATGTTTGAATGACGACATTTTATGTTTACTTTAAATGTGTGTGTGTGTGTGTGTGTGTGTGTGTGTGTGTGTGTTTGTGTGTGTGTTGATGATATTGTGCTACTTTAGGTGATAATTCTTGCTCCAAGAGCTATCCAAAATCTATCAAAACTCTCATAAGCTTCCTTCACATTTTCAGTCAGGAGAGGCCAAGAGACTTCTAAAGGTATTGCTGTTGCTGCTGGTTTCTTCTAAGAACTAGAAGTTGAAATGTGATTGATCAAAACACCACAAAGCTCAAACAAAAACAAAGAATTAAATGCAATGGCTCCTGGCCCTGCAGCATCTTCCTCAGAACAAGGTCTCACAGGATCCAAAATGCTATACAAACTGCAAAAAATAAAAATTTATCAAGAGTCTAAATAAGCTTTTAAGCCTGGAAACTAATAGATAGATAGATGATAGATAGATAGATAGATAGATAGATAGATAGATAGATAGATAGACAGACGGATAGATAGATAGATAGATAGATAGATGATCCAAAATGCTATACAAACTGCCAAAAATAAAAATTTATCAAGAGTCTAAATAAACTTTAAAGCCTGGAAACCAATAGATAGATAGATAGATAGATAGATAGATAGATAGATAGATAGATAGATAGATAGATAAGTCAAGGAAGATATCACCAATGCTTGACAAGTGACATGTGATGCTTTGATAGAGGACCAGAGATTGTTTCCAGGCACACATGCAAGTAGGACCTGACACCCTCATAAGGACCTCACAGGCAACAGCATGCATCTCTCTCTCTCTCTCTCTCTCTCTCTCTCTCTCTCTCTCTCTCTCACACACACACACACACACACACACACACACACACACACACACACACACACAAATGAGAGAGAGAGAGAGAGAGAGAGAGAGAGAGAGAGAGAGAGAGAGATCGGAAAGTGGGAGACAAACACACAGAGACAGACAGAAACACAGAAACTAAGAGACAGAGACAAAGGTGGAAAGACTGAGAGGTCTTGATCAAGAGAAAATGGAGAGTGAGAGGAACAGGGAGAGGGAGAGGGACAAAAAATGTCTTTAAATAAAAACATGAAGAAAAAGTACCAGTTAGAGTGAGAGCATTTTGATTTTCACTGACTATTGGTTGACTTATGAGTTTTATGACATTCTTATAAGAGTTAATGGGCATTTTACAATAAATACAAACTTTCAAATATACGTAAAGAGAATTCAGATATTGTTTATGTTGATTTAAAAGCTTTTTACTATTAAGTACAATCTCTAGATCTAGTTATTTTTGAGAAAGTACAAATGTAGAGAATAAGTTTTACTTTTTTAAAAATAATGTTTTAAATTCTTTGAATTATTTATTTTCTTTTGAAAACTTAAAATATAAATATATAATCCCCCCTTCCTTTATCCTTCCACAAACTCCTCTGCTCTCAAATTCTTGCCCTTCTATTCTTTATTATTGTTACATACATAGGCATACATGTATATATATAATGTTTGACTACATTTGTTTTCCTGTTTCATATGATTTCAGGGGAATCACTTGCTACTGAATAACCAATAAGGGGGATCTTCCCTGGGGAAGACCATGGTTAGCAAGTACTTAATAGTTAATATCTACTTATAAAGTAGTACATATCATGTTTGTCTTTCTGGGTCTGGATTACTACACCTAAGATAATCTTTTCTCGATTTTTACCCCACAAAATTTTAAAATATGAATGAAATATACAATTTCATTGATAAGTCTTTATCACTGAAGCCTATCAAGATTAGGTAAATAATCCAAATAGACCTCCAATTCCTAAGGAAATAGAATCAGTCATTATAAGTCTCCCATCTAAGAAAATCTCAGGCCTAGATGGTTTTAGTGCAGAAATCTACCAAACCACCGAAGGAGCTAATACCATGACACCTCAAATTAATACACAAAATAGAAACAAAACGAACACTGCACTGTCAAATTCATTTTATGATGTCACAGTACCCCGATACCTAAACCACAAAAAGTCTAAACCAAGAAAGAGAACTTTAAATCAATATTCTTTATAAACTTTGATGCAAAAATTGTCAATAAAATACTTGCAAGGTGAATCCAATAACACATCAAAAAGATCAGCCACCATAATCCATGCTTCATCTAAGATGCAGAGATGGTTGAACATATGAAAATCAATGCAATCCATCATATAAAAAACTGAAAGAATAAATGATCATGTCATAGATGCAGTAAAAATATTGACAAATCTCACACCCCTTCATGAGAAAAGTCTTGGAGAGATCAGGGAGACAAGGAACATACTAAAACCCAATAAAGGTAATATACAGCAAACCAACATCAAATAAATGAAGAAAAACTTAAAACAAATTCCACTAAAATCAGAAACAAGACAGGGCATTCCACTCTATATTTATTCAGTATAATACCTGAAGTATTAACGAGAGCAATAAGACAACTTATTGGTATCTTATTTGTTTAATTTGTATATTTGAACAAATTTTCAAATTGAAAAATTTTGTTCTCTTATTTGAACAATGTAGTCAATTGTAAAATTGTTTCAATTTTTGTAATACAAACAAAAAAGGAAGAGTCAAATTGTGATTATTCACAGATGACATGATAGTATACACATGTGACCACACACAAAAAAATTACTAGGAAATACTTAGAGCTAATAAACACCTCCAGCAAAGCAACTGGATATAAAATCAACTCAAAAAATCAGTAGCCCTCCTACATGCAAATGACATAAAAGCTAAGAATGAAATTAGGGAAAAAACAATCTTCACAATAGCTACAAATAATATAAATGGTCTTGGAGTAACTCTAAACATGCATGTGAAAGACCTGTATGATGAGAACTTTAAATCTGAGGAAAGAATTTGTAGAATACTGGACTGCATGTCTGCTTCGCCACTGGGATGCTAGAAGTACCACCTTCATCTCACTCAGGAGAAGAAGAATGCAGTCCATAATGGGGGTTTTCAGTCCCTTTCCTCTGGTAGAAAACAGCAAAGAATGATTGCTGTGCTACCCATTCTCCTGCATATCCAGGAACTACCTGCTTACCACAGGAAATAGGGAACTGGGGTTCTCAGGCCATGCTTCTCCTCAGGGCATCAATACACCAAGCAGAAAGGGGAAGGGTGTGTGTATGTGTCAGGGAGAGCCATTTGGTTGCTAATAAGTATGGAGGGACTGAGATTGAGAAAGCCTTCTCTGGAAGAATTAGGGGTGCTTATTTTGAAGAAGGCTTCCTCCTGTAGTGATCCTTGATGAAGAGACAGTCCTTGATTGCGCAAATTGCTTTATCTGATAGTAAATGTAAATGTATATGTCTTCTTCATGGTGAACCAGAGATTAAACACCTTTTGTGAGAAGGAATGTTGAGAAAGGCAAGCTCATTGGCTGAACACTAAGTCTATCTAGTTACCTCATTAACATGAAAATCCAGGTTTTAATGCTAGAGACTGATTGCCATGGTTCTCTCAGTAGCATGATGTGGTTACATGTACCCAAATAGATAACTTGTCAGGGAGTTACTATACTCAATTCTGAGTTTGGGGTTTGTGGATAGGGGTCACTCAAACTTATCAGTTCTTTTGTCTCGAGGCACAGTCCACATGCTTTATATACAGAGATATCAGAAGATGGGGAGATCTCCCTTGCTCATGGATCAGTAAGGTTAACATTGTAAAATATGTCCATACTGACAAATGCTATCTACAGATTTTTTAATTCCCATCAAAATTCTAAAACAGTACATTACAGATCTTCTTCAAAGGGCAGTATTCAACTCTATATGGAAAAAGACCATAATACTTAAAACAATCCTGTGCAATTAAAAAAAATATCTGGAGGTATTACTATCTCTGATTTCAAGCTGCATTACAGAGCAATCGTAGTAAAAAAAAAAACTGCCTCATACTGGCACAAAAATTTGATTTATTCAATGGAATCAACTCAAATGACTGGATATAAATCCACAAGCCTATGGACACTTTAGTTTTGAAAAGGAAACCAAAAGTACACAATAGAAAAAAAAGAAAGTAGAATCAACAAATACTGCTGGACAAACTAGATGTCTGCATGTAGAACAATGCAAATAGACCCATGTCTATCATCTTATATGAAATTCAAGTCTAAGTGTATTAAACACCACACCATAAAATCAGATGCAATAAGTCTGTTAGAAATGAAAATGAGGACTAGCCTTGTATGCATTGGCACAGGAAACAACTTCCTGAATGAAATGCCAACAGCTCATGCACTAAGATTAGCAATTAATAAATTGAACACCAAGTTCTATATGGCAATGAATAGTATCAGGAGGTCTGTCATAATCAGACTCATAAGTGAGACACCTCACCCTGCCCCAATACATGGCCTAACTGGAACCTCCATGGGGCTGATTAATTCAGGAACCCTGCCAGAGACACATCTTCATTCTGCACAGCACTCTGCTTGGTGCACCTCAGACATTCTCCCCTCACCCCACCCACACACAATTTGACAGGAAGGAGGTCTATCATGACTAGAATCACAGGTCTGGTGTTCTACACTCCCTCCCATATCCAGAGATAACCTGATTTGTGGAAGTCCATCATAACCAGGGCCATAAGAGGGACATGCTCTAGTCAGAGATATCAATGCCAGTTAACACTACAGATGACCATATGGAAACAGGCAAGAACAAAGATATAAGTAACAGAAACTACTGCCACTTGGCATCACCAGAACCCAGTTCTCCCAACTTAGCAAGCCCATGATACCCTAACATACCTGAAAAGCATGATTCTGACCTAAAATCCCTAGAATAAATAGAAGAGCACAGATAAATAGATAGAGCCCATAAAGAAGAAAATATAAAGAATTAAATGAAAAATAACAACCAAACAGGTAAAGGAATTGAACAAAATCATTCAGGATCTGAAAATGGAGATAGAAACAATAAAGATATCACAAAAGGAGGCAACGCAGAAGATGGAAAACCTAGGGAAAAGGTCAGGAGTCACAGATGCAAGCATTGCCAATAGAATACAAGAGATTGAAGAGATACTCTCTAGTGTAGAAGATACCACAGATGATATTGACACAACTATCCAAAAAATGCAAATTGTATAAAGCTCCTAACTCAAAACATCCAGGAAATTTAGGATAAAAAAAAAAAAAAGAAAAAACCTGAGAATAAGAGGGATAGAAGAGAGTGAAGATACCCAATTCAAATGGTCAAAAAACATCTTCAACAAAATCATAGAAGAAAACTTCTCTAACCTAAAGAAATAAATGGCCATAAGTGTACAAGAAGCCTATAGACCAGAACAGTAATCTCTCCCCTCACATAATAATCAAAACACTAGATACGAAGAATATAGAAAGAATATAAAAAGTGGTAATGGAGAAGACCAAGTAGCATATAAAGACAGACCTAATAGAATTACACCAGAATTCTCAACAGAGACTCTTAAAGCCAGAAGATCTTGGACAGATGTCATGAAAACACAGAGTACACAAACATTAGCACATGATACTATGCTCAGAAAAACTCTTAATCACTATAGATGGAGAAACCAAGATATTCCATGACAAACCAAATTTAAACAATATTCTACTAATCCAGCTCTATAGGAAAACTCCAACACAAGCAGGCAAACTATGCCAATGAAAAACCAAGAAATTAATTATCTCACAATAAACACATACATATGTATATATGAATAGATGAAAGATATGTTATAATAGAAAATTGACTTTGAAAGACTAGTATACTTTGGAGAGGTATGAAAGCAGAGATGTGATAATTTCTAAATAAATACAATCTATGATACTGTATTGGATCTTTTAGCAGAGATGAGTCCAACTAGAATATTTAAAAAATTCACTGAAGAAAATATAGATTTATAAAAAGATTTATTTATTAAATCCAAAAAAATTTAATGTTTTAAAATTTTAAGAAATTTTACAGTCAGTAATCTTAAAATTTTGAATGATCTCATTTTAAAAATAAGTCATATACATATTTTAAAATATAACTTTCCATTTTACTGTGATTATATGTTCTGATTATAGAGCTAATTCTTGTAAGCATACTTATATAATTAAATGATATAATTACATGGAGTAATTGCATAATTATTGTAATAGCATAATTATAGTAACTACTCAATTGCAAAACATTCAGTGCACAAGTAAAACAACCAGATTAATTGCTGTAATAAAGCAGCTCCCTAAAAGCCATTTGGAGTTTTAAATAAAATTTTGCTTTCAGTTTCAGTACAATATACTTTTAAAATAGCAAAATATAAATATATAAAACTTAAACTTTCTTTGTTCTTAAAATTTATTTTCATAATTAAAATAAAGTAAAATATTTTTGTATATATTTAAAGAGATTTTATATCTTATAATTTGAAAATTGTATTAGTGCAAAACTAAATATTCAGTCATTTATAGTTATCTGATCAGAAACATGAAAAATGTTAACTACCTTAATCAATTTTGTTTTTATTTTTATTTCTCATAAGACATAATCATTATTAATTTTTCTACTATTCTTAGAGAAAAGTATGAACCTATCATATATTTCAAAAGTAGAAAAGCACTTTCATATTAGATATTGATGAGAGAAATTATCAAGATTACTGTTCCTTGGGATTTATAAACTGGTCATAGACTCAAAGTTTTGATATGCTTTAAAATCTGAGCATAGACGTGACCAACAAATAAGTGCCACACAAGTATTTTTGATGACTCTGAGTGTGGTAAGTAAGCTAGTTCTTTCTTGGGGACAATGACTAGTATTAGGTTCCAGATAACATGTTTATGCACAATAATCAAACTTTACTCAAGCAACTGTATTCATTAAAATGCTCAAGCTTTTCCATGGTATATGCCTATTCAATCAATTTTTAGGGAAATACCTCTTCCATTTGTTAATTGATTTTTGTGTACATTTAAGTCATTTGGCTAGAGATCTTCATACTACAAATTAGTTTTCCTTAAATATAAAGGTTCTGGAAATTTAATTTGTGTTAGAAATGATTTGGTAAAAAAGATAGACCTAACACTTTCGACATCATAGCACATATACAACTTCTTCTATCAGAAGCTGCATTTTTACAACTAAATGTCTTGATAGCCCCACTTTTCTAATGTACTGAGAGCCTTTTCTTTCAATCAAAAGTCAGTTTACCTTCAGTGTTTATATTTTTTTGTAAACATAAAATTTTTATACATCAACTTGTTTGAATTTGATTCTAAATTTCTGTCTTAGTTACTTTGTAATTAATTGTTTTACATCAATGTTTAAGACACAAAAAATTCCATACCTATCACACTAAACAAAACATCAATCCAAATATATGAAAAACATAAACCAGATGTTTTAACCATAAAATATAAACCTTCTGATAGAAAAGCAAGTGGAAAACAACCTTGAATTCATTCCTACTCAAAAAGTCTTTGTAAATACAGCACTCTTAGCACAGACACTAACATCAACAAGGAATAAATGGAACCTAAAGAAACTGTAAGCTTCTGGATGGCAAAAGCTTTCCATTCATCATTCATACAAAGCAGCAGCCTACAGAATGAAGAAAGATTTTCACCAACTACACATTCCAAAGAGAGTTTCATATCCAAAATATATAAAGAAATCTAGCAAATATATATCAAGCACTAAATTATCCCAATTTAAAATTGGTTTAGGCCGGGCAGTGGTGGCGCACGCCTGTAATCCCAGCACTTGGGAGGCAGAGGCAGGCGGATTTCTGAGTTCGAGGCCAGCCTGGTCTACAGAGTGAGTTCCAGGACAGCCAGGGCTACACAGAAAAACCCTGTCTCGAAAAACCAAAAAAAAAAAATTGGTTTAAACAGAGAATTCTAAAAAAAACAGGTTTAAGGAGAGAATTCTAAAAAATGGCCGAGATACACTTAAAACAAATGTTCAACAACCTAATCATTAGGTAAATATAAATTAAATATACTTTAAGATTTTATTTCATATACAATGGAATACTACTCAGCAATTAAAAATAATGAATTCATGAAATTTGTAGGCAAATAGTTGGATCTGGAAAATATCATCCCTAAGTTAGTTAACCCAATCACAAAAGAATACACATGAATTTCAATCACTGACAAGAGGATATTAATGAGCCCAGAAGCTCTGAATATTCAAGGCACAATTAGCTAATCAAAAGATTTCGAAGAAAAAGGATGGAGAGGACCCTGGCATGGAAAAGACTAAATCCAGTTTTGTAGGAGAGTACCAGAACAGAGAAATGGTGAGGAGCGGGGGTGATTGGTGAATGGGTGGGGGGAAGAGGACTTATGGGACATATGGTGAGGGGGGAGCAGGAAAGTGGAAAGCCTTTGGAATGTAAACAAAGAATATAGAAAATAAAAAATTCAAAATAACAGATTTTATTTCATAAGTATCAGAGTAACTATGTTCAATAAAAAAGTGAGAACTCATGATAGTGGTGAACTAGAGTTGGTGGAACTGCAGAATGTGCACAGCCACTATGAAAAACAGTGTGCAGGTCATCAAAGAGCTGGGAATGGATCTGCCTTACAAGCCATATATACCTCTTTTAGATATACACCAAGAGAACAGTGAATCCTTTCACAGAGACCCTTGCTTAATTATGTTCATTGATGCTATACTCATAATAGCGAATTGGAAAAAACAAAACTAGATGTTCCTCAAAAGACGCATAGATAAAGAAAATGTGGTCTATTTATACAAGGTAGTATTAATTAGACATTACATAAATGAAATAATGAAATACACAGGTAAACGTATGGAGCCCAGACTTTTCCCAAGACTACAGATTATCCCCTAGAAACAGAGGACAGGGCCCTATTGCTGAAAGAACCATTCACTGAAGATGGAGAAATTGAGCTGGTACCTAGACAACTCCTTAATTTCTATGTTCTATTGTCTTTTATATAGAAACGTACTTTGAAATTTACCAAAGGAGAACTCTAAAAACCAATCAACACTAAAAATCCTTTGATCTATAATACTGTCCTATCTTCATAATGTGCTAGTGCAATAGTAATAGAGTTTGTAGGCATAGCCTTCCACCACCTGATTGGTTTGACTTAAGACCCATACCACAAGATTGAATCCAAACCTAATACTGTTTGGGTTACCAAGAAATTGAGACTACATGACCCAGAGACCTAGGGTAAAACCAATTACTCTTGTTCAAAAAACAATATCAAACAATAACAACAACAAAACATAGCAATAAAATAATTTTAGTGACCTGCTATACTCCTAGATTAGTTTCTCAGCAATTATCAAAGATGCTTCATTTTGTAGTAAATGGGAAATACAGAGACAAACAGCCAGTCATTATGCAGACAGTGAGTAACCTTTGAACACTTAACCCTAAAAAGGATGCCTCCACCAATTCTCTCCTCTTGGAGAGTATTTGTGAGAGGAGGCAGAAAGAGCACAAGAGCTATGGCAGGTGGACCAAAAAAAAAAAAAAAAAAAAAAAAAAAAAAAAAAAAAAAAAAAAAAACAAAGCCTGCTTGAATCAACAAAATAGATATACACATGAACTCATGTGTGTTCTATGGACTAAGGACTCATGTATTGGGCTTGCATGGGTCTGCTCATGATGGAGTCCTAGAGTTGAAAGAAGAAACAGAAATATGCTTCTATTCCTAACCCAGAAGCTACCCCAACTGATAAGTACTTGAAAAATTGAAAATTACTTTCCTCCAAGGGAGTTTTTCTGAGGCAATAAATTACTCTAAAGGGCAAGCTGTCTGTCAAGTAGTAGATGGCTCACTGAAAACACACATAGTGACACCTTTGGAGGTTTATTGCTCATCATGTTGTTATGTATATTTCCTTTTTAAATGTTTTATCTTGTTAACATTTTAAATTTTAATTATTTTATTTTCTCTCTTTTAACAGGCCTTTTGCAGATATATTTTAGGTGTTTTGATGAATGTGTAAATTAGTGGCTCTGTGATTCTTTTTGCCAATTATCATGTTTATTTGTTCTAAATCTGATGTGTTAGTTTTTTCTTATATTTTATTTTATTTTTATTTCTTAGAATGATACTATTTCTAATAAGAGAGAGAAATGTAGGGCTGGAGAGATGACTAAGTGGTTAAGATCACTGGCTCCCATATGGTCATAGTAGCCTTGGTTTTAATATCCTGAAGCTGGAAACAATCCAGATGTCCCACAAACAAAGAATGGGTATAGAAAATGTGTTTCCTTTACACAATGGAATACATTTCAACTACTAAAAATGAGATCATGAGTTTTGCAGGCAAATGGATGTAACTAGATAATATTCTGAGTGAGGTAACTTAGATCCATAAAAGACATGCATCATATGTACTCACTAATAAGTGGATATTAGCCAAAAAAAATGTAGAATACCCACAGAACTCAAGAAGAATAACAAGCAGAAGGGCCCAAGTTAGAATGTTCAATCCTACTTGGGAGGGAGAACAAAGAGCTTGGATGAGAGAGAGGAGGTGGAGGGAAAAGGGAGACATGAGCAGGAATTGGGGAGGGAAACAGGATTTAAGCCCTAAGGGCCAGCAGAATGAATAAAAATATACAACCTGGGAGTAGGGTAGGATGGGGTCCCTCCTGAAAATACCAGAGACATAGGAGGTGAGAGACTCTCAGGATCAAATGGAAGCACCTTATATGAAATGCCTAACAGTGAGGAGAGGGAAATAATAGAGTCCATCTCCAGTAGAAAGATAGGGCATCAACTGGAGGGAAGGGGCTTTCATTCCACAGTCAAAATTCTGATCCAAAATTGCTCCTGTCTAAGGAACTGCAGGGGAAAAATAAAGAAGAAAATGAGGGTAAGGAAATTCAGTGACCTGCCAAACTTGGGATCCATCTGAAGGGGAGGCTCTGAGTCCTAACACTATTACTGATGCTATGGTGTGCTTACAGACAGGAGCCTTGCATGGCTGTCCTGTGAGAGGCCCAACAAGCAACTAAGGGAGACAGATGCAAATTCTCACTATTGGAGTGAAGTTGGGGACCTCTCTGAGTGATTTAGGGAAAGGCTGGAAGAAGCTGAGGGAGGATGGGGACCCCATAGGAAGACCAGCATTCTCAGCTAACTTGGACCCTGGAGATCTCAGACACTGAATCATCAACCAGGCAGTATAAACACAGGAGCTGTTCCAAGGCCCTGGATAGAGGATTGTCTGGCCTGGAATTATTGGGAGAATGTGCCAAATCCTTTAATACTTGAGTCTCCAAGGAGTGAGGAGGTCTGGAGGGGGTAGAAGATATCCTGCTGGAGACATGGGGTGAGGAGGAAGAATGGGATGAAGAACTGGGGTTGGTCATCTGAAGGGGGTATGGCTGGACTATAAAAGATAAAAATAATAAAAAATTACAGATATGTGTTCATTAAGAAAAAAAGTAAACAGTAAATTAAAAAAACAATCTTAACTTAAATTTGTTACACAATTTATTGGAAGTTGTGGGACATGGCATAATTGTTGCTAGGATGAAAGGTCATAGCAAAGAGCACACATCAAAATCTCAGGATTCAGGTAGATAATCTGATATTCTACATTAAAGAACTAGAAAAACAAGAAAACCAAACTTCAGTGCATTAGGAAGGTGAGATTAGAAATCAACAAACAAGTAGACACTAAAAAATATTTGAAGCCAGTAGGATGCAATTAAATTATTTCATTTTTACTAAATTTTGATATTCACATAAACCTACCTGAATTTAAATTTCAAAATTGGACTCTTGATTCTAAATTAAACCATAGTCTCTTGAATTCATTCTAGCTATAGTGTCCCATACTTCCCACTATGACCAGCAACAATCTCTTCCAAAAGATAATGAAAACAAATAAATCTACCCCTTAAACTCCATGACATTTCAACAAATCCTGCACTGAAAATTGTGTTTAGATCAGATCATAAATGTTCCACACTAAAGTCTGTTTATATATGTTCAATAAAGGTTATTTCCTGACAGAAACTATTTTGAATCTTTTAAAAATACCTCTCATGCAAAGAGATAGTTACCTAAGAACTGTGCTTTCACAAAAAGAAGAGGCAATGTGAAAGCTATTTCTTATAGGAGATACTGAAAGCTTACCCTTAGTTCCATCCAAAGCCTCATAATCCGCACTACAGGTTTGTGTTCCTACAACATTCTTCTGCATTACTAGTGAGTCATTTATATTATGAAATTAACATATAACACATAATATTTGTTAAAATTGTTGTACTCATTATCATAATAAAAGTTTAAATAAAGTATTCCCCCTGTCTCTATGAGGGTGCTTCCCCACCCGCCCACACACTTGTGCCTCAGCCTTAGTGTTCTCCTATTCTGAGTCCTCAAGCCTCCATAGGACCAAGAGGTTCCACTCCCAGTGATGCCACATAAGGCAATCCTCTGCTACATCTCCAGAAGTAGCCATGGGTCTCCTCCCTGCCCTATGTATGCTTTGGTTGGTGATTTAGTCCCTGGGAGCTATGGCTTGTCTGGTTGGTTGATATTGTTGCTTTTCCTATGAAGATGTAAACCCCTTCAGCTACTTCAACTTCAGTCTAATTCTTCAGCTTAATGATCAGAGAGAGCCTGAGAGTCATTTATTTCCTAAAACTACGTCATCATGACTTTTATCATTGTTAATAATTATCAAGAATTCTTAAACTCTATGAGTCTCCAGTCAATAGCCCCAGCTCCTGTTTCCTCAGAACAGAACTAAGCACAAAGCAAAAGCACAGTTCTGTCAGAAAATAAAAAAGCTGGGGCAGCGGTGGTGGGTCCCACATAGGAGAAACACTGGAGGGCAAAGCCTGAGTAGGGGGAGTGGGGGAACACTGGCTATACTGCACACCTCACCTGGGTAGGGATGGCAGGCGCCCAAGAACTTGTAGAGCACTGGCTACCAGGGAGGGAGCTCCTTGCTCAGAAGGCAGTGCCATTCTGGCATTGGCCTCCTGGATACCTGTTGAGAAATCTTGATAAAAAGATATAGTTCATAGTTTCAATGCTTTATTATGAAAGGTAGGAAGAGAAAAAAGAGAGAAGAAAGATAAGATAGAGTGATGAGGGATGGCCGTGACCATGTAGGAAGGGGGAGAAAGAATGGAGAGAGAGGAGGAACAGAGAGAGAGTGAGAGGCAAGAGAGGCCAGAGAGATCTAAGAGGGGCAAGAAGCCTTATTTTATAGTAGGCTGTTGCCAGGTAACTAAGGGACAAGAAAGCATGACTGTATCCAGGTGACTGTAGTGGTGGAGTCCAGCCAGAACGCTAGGGGCCTGGGACATGACCATATGTGACTGATAGCCACAGGATTATGGAGTTGAGGATTCAGTAGTCTGGGAGCATAGCTCATGGATTGCAACTCTTGTAGAGTATTCTACTTGGTCTCCTGAGTGGCTTTGTTCAACCAGGCTACAGATAGCCTCACACCACAGTCTCACACAGTTCCTTATAGGTTTACACAGTCTGTTCTTCAAGGATAGATAGGCACAACTCTTCCAGTTTCCTAGTACAGCAGACAGCAGCCTTTAGTAAATATTCTCATATAAGATCAGAAAGGTAACAGACTACTAAAATTAAAATGATTTCTTACAAGTTTTGAATTTCGTTGAGTAAAACAGTACTCTATAACATCTTTCCAGGCATTGTTATCTCCATTTCCTCAATGAGCTAGTAATACATAGTACTAACTTTTTATATGCTTCTACATCTTTATTTTTTTATCTTCATTTCCTTATCTCAGCAATTCAATAGCCTCATGTTCTCTCCTAATGCCATTTATTCCTAAACCATATATAATTTGCTATTTTTTCTATCTATACCTTCCCTTCCTAAAACCACATTTTTAAATTTTCTATATTCTTTGTTTACATTTCAAACACTTTCCCCTTTCCCAGTCCCCACCTCACCATATGTCCCATAAGTCCTCTTCACTCCACCCAATCCCCAATCACCCCCATTTCTTTGTTCTAGAACTCCCCTACCATACTGGATCAACTTTTTTCAGGACCAGGGCCCTTTCCCCCCTTCTTATTGGGAATCATATGATTTGCTAATTGTTACTTGTGTGTGTATTTATAGCTTCTGGGCTAATTAATATCCACTTATCAGTGATTGCATTTCATGTGTATTCTTTTGTGATTGGGTTACCTCACTTAGGATGATATTTTCCAGTTCCCAATGTTTGCCTACAAATTTCATGAATTCATTGTTTTTAATTGCTGTGTAAATTTTAATTGGTGTATAAATATACCACATTTTCTGTATCCATTCCTCCTTTGAGGGACATCTGAGTTCTTTCCAGTTTCTGGACATTATAAAAAAGCTGCTATGAACATAGTGGAACATGTGTCTTTGTTGTATGCAGGGGAATCCTCTGGGTATATGCCCAGCAGTGGTATGACAGGGTCCTCTGGAAGTGTCATGCCCAATTTTCTTAGGGACCGCCAGACTGATTTCCAGAGTGGTTGTATCTTCTTGCCATCCCAGTAGAGGAGTGTTCCTCTTTCTCCACATCCTTGCCAGCATCTGCTGTCTCTTGAGTTTTTAATCTTAGCCATTCTGACTAGTGTGAGGTAAAAACTTTAACACTATTCTTGGTGTCCCCTAGTTCACCATGGTCAATTAATGTAGCAGTCATTGTACCAGAGGGTACATGTGCTTCTTCATTATTCCAAAATTAAGGTCATGTCTGGCAATGAACCGTTTTCAAAAAGGACAATGTAGGATCCTTGTGAATATATTGTCTAGAACCTAACCTATGATGCTAAAGGCTAAATGGATAACCTGTTCCACCACAGACTCATGGAAATTTCTATTCCTTATTCTTGAAAGCTGCATCTGTTTTATTTACTATGGCATGATTAGCCATAATGGAGGAAGTATATTCCCCAAAACGATTGATGGTAGAGAAGTAAAGGAAGCACATAAGATTCCAGGCAACAGCAACCATCTGCTCATGTGGGGATCAAGGGATCAACGGCCTGGAGATGCTCCAGGGGCAGGTACTGTGTCACACTTCCCCTATGCAGCCATGCTGGACCTGGCACATGTCAACAAGGGCTTAATACCAGCTCATGTAAGCACTTCATTTACATGTAACCAAGCATGAATTGTACACTAATTAAACAGTGACAGGGAGGGCTATATAATATACAGAGGAACCACTCTTGTGGGAGTTCTTTTCCTATATCTAATAGGGGTGGGACACACTGAATTTCAAAATTAAATTGCCTTGCCTAGATTTAACAGGTAAATTTAAAAATCATGCCTTTGCAAACTAAAGCAAAATTGAACCCATTTAATACATATTTTTCCAGATAAAGTATATTGATAATTATACAACACCTATTCATCTGCCCATTATTGTGGCTATCTTTACATTATAGAATTATTAAGAATAGCCCTGATAATTATAAATAAGACTGCTATGAAAATAGGGGAGCATGTGTCCTTATTACATGCTGGAGAATCCTATGGGTATATGCCAAGGAGTGCTATAGAAGGGTCTTCTGGTAGTAGTATTCCCAATTTTCTGGGGAACAGCCAAGCTGATTTCCAGCTTGCAAACCCACCAGCAGAGGAGGAGTGTTACTGTTTCTCCACATCTTTGCCAGCACCTGCTGTCTCCTAAGATTTTGATCTTAGCCATTCTGACTGGTAGGAGGTAAAATCTCAGGTTTGCTCTGGATAGCCCTAGGCTTGTATTTTGATGTTAATTCCACTCCTCAGAGGGGCTGCAGATGAGGAGTTGCCTTGTGAACCTTCTCCCCACCTTAACTTTTCAAATAAAGGCTTGAGCCAATGATTGGGCAGGAGGAAGTGGGAGGGGCTGAGAGTCTAGGGGTGAAGCTACAGGATATAAAACAGGAGGAGGAGGAGGAGGAGGAGGAGGAGGAGGAGGAGGAGGAGGAGGAGCAACTGAGGAAGGGAAACTGAAAAGGAGAAGAAATGGAAAAGAGGAGAAACGGAGAGGCAGCAGGGAGAGAAGCTCAGGGCCTGGAGAAACTGAAAGTTGTATGGGATTAAAATAGATGGAAACAGAATAGTGGAGTGGGAGACTGCCCAATCTACTCTTGTACCTTGTTTTGTTAACCACTGAGTTGAGCTTTCTTTTACCAGGGACTGGGTTGGAAACATAGTAGCAACAAAATGGCTGCCCAACCTATTGTTTAGAATTGAACAAACCTGAGATAAAACGTTAACTGCCTGAGAAGCCCGGAACTGCTAGAGCAGCAGAAAAATAGGTTTCCGGACCAGGTAATTCATTGATATAAGAGAGATATATAGCATCTTGATACTTATGGGTAAAATAATAAAGACCTTTTTGGCTCTATGTGATGATATTTTGAGTAACTTGACAGGAATGGATTTAGAGGGAAAAGTCATTGATATTGCAGTACTTATTCCCTTGATTTACTATGTCATCTCAAAAGACAGTGTCCTAGACAAAAAATTCCTTGCCTTAGAAAAGAGATTACAAGTAACACTAGTATTGAAGACCCAGGAAATTATAGAACAGAATCAGAGACAGAAGGAGGAGAATGAAGGTGGGAGACAGGAGTTAGGAAAGATGCTAGAACAAAGGATGCAGCAGTTCCCAGATCAGACTGAGCAGCAGAGAGAAAATAATGAGGATTGGAAGCTAGACTTGGAGAATAACCTTTTAAAATTAATCAATCAAAATAAAATAGACAGTAGACTATCAGAATTGCAATATAAAGGAAAGATCAAAATGTGGAGGCAGAAACTTGAACAAAAAATACAGGAACTCAAGGAAAAGGAAAATACTCAGGGAGGGATAGAAGATAAAAGTAGAGAAAGCCAACCAAAAGTTATTAAAAAAAAACAAACTTTAGTCTCTCCTGTCAGTATACAACAAAGACCTCCAGACAATGATCATCCACAGTGTTATCAGGAATTCGAATGGCAACCTGTGGATGTATTAGATCTAAGAAAATTTAAGGAAAGTGTCACTAATTTTGGAATGCATCCACCATTTGTAAAGCAAATCCTGACTTCTTGGGCTATTAAAAATAGAATAATTCCACAAGACTGGAAGGATATGGCAAGAGCAATACTAGAACCTGCTGAGAATTTACAATGGGTCACATGGTGGAGAGATGGGGCGAGGGAGATAGCACGAGAAATTAGAGCCATGGGTAGAGAGATTTGTGGACCAACTGCTTGGTGAGGGTCGCTTTGCTGAGGTAGAAGTTCAAGCTATATATGATGAAGAAACCCTAGCCTTGTGTTGATTGTCAGGTTTAAGGGCCTGGGACAAAGGTGCAGAATCAGGGAAAAGACTTGAGCCATTTACTCAAGTCATACAAGGTTCACAAGAAACCTTCCCTGACTTTTTACAAAGACTAACCTCAGCTG
The DNA here is from genome assembly GCA_964023405.1 of Apodemus agrarius. NCBI lineage: Eukaryota > Metazoa > Chordata > Mammalia > Rodentia > Muridae > Apodemus > Apodemus agrarius. The sequence goes on along the minus strand of OZ030017.1, from coordinate 86,585,780 downwards.
TGGAAAGAAGTATATCAGATTCTGCAGCAAGGCAGGGAATAATTGAGTCTTTAGCTTTTGCGAATGCAAATACTAAATGCAAGGAAGTAATCAGACCACTGAGAGCAAGATCATCATCAATAGATGAGTGGATTAGATATACAATTGATGTTGTATCTCGCCCACCTGATATGACAGTAATAGGAAAAGCTGCCACTAGACATCTAGAGATGACCCAAGATTTCAAATGTTTTAGTTGTGGTGAGTGGGGTCATCTCAGAAAGGACTGTAGAAAAAACAAAGTAATATCAAAAGGGGGCCTGTGCCTTTTGGAATATGTCAAAGGTATGGCAAAGGCTGACATTTGTCTAGAGAATAGAGAGCAAGAACAGATAAATTGCACAACATCCTGCCAAAAAACTTCCAGGGGGGTCTCTCACAGGCCCCAATGCCAGACAAGGAGAGTTCTCTTCCTCAGAACAATTAATTGTCACTGCATCAAAAACAGATATTCTAAGACCAGACAAGACTGAGGCAAGTTCTGTAGACAATTCAGAAAGCTTCAAAGGGACCCAGAAAAGAATATTTTGGCAAACTTCTATAGAAGATCACAGGCCAAAACTAAAAATATTAGTAAACAATATTAAGATTGAAGGAATGGTTGACAGTGGAGCAGATGTCACCATTATCTCTCCAAAATCTTGGCCTGTAAGTTGGCCACTTCAAGAAGTAGACATCCAATTTCAAGGAGTTGGCACCTTATCCCAAATAAAGCAAAGCACCAGATGGCTTAAATGTATAGGACCAGGTCAGGTAGGAAAATTGAGGCCCTACCTGGCTGATATAGCCATTAATTTATGGGGAAGCGATCTATTACAGCAGTGGAAAACCCAAATTAATATCCCCTCAGTCTCAGTATCTAGCCATGAAATTAGTCAGGCTCCTAATGAAAATCTTAAAATAGTTAAGGAATCTTATCAAAGGCAGTTACAGACTGTCCAAGCTGTCCATAAACAAGATACAACAATTGTGGGGAGATCAAATCGAACTCTAAAGGAGATGCTTAATAGGCAAAAAGGATCAATGAGAACCCACAATAATAGATTACATAGTGCCTTATTAACCTTAAATTTTTTAAACGCCAATGAACAAAACACCACAGCTGCTGAAAGACATTGGACTGTGGAACGAACTATTGAACTAAACCAGCCTGTTTACATTAAGGATATTTTAACATCAGAATGGAGAATGGGAAATGTGTTACATTGGGGGAGGGGCTATGCCTATGTTTCCACAGGAAAGGAAAAGCTGTGTGTTCCTTCCATGTTGATAAAAATCAGACATGACAAAGGGAGTCCTCCTGAGGAACTTGTCAACAGAGAAGAAAATGGAGACTAACACAATCAACAAAATAGGTGATGTATATGTGGTAATGTTTATGTCTTTGTATATGGAGACAGCTCTGGAACTGGCTGAGACTTAAATGTCTATAGACAGCCATTAACACTTATTGGGTGTTACATACCATCCTTTACAAGGACATGGATACACAGTTACATTTTAGTTTGACTAGGTGATTAAGCTAACCTGTGGAAAGGCAGTCAGACATCTTTCTTTATTGATCTTCATTGGCAAATCTGTGTCTCCTGCATGCTCTGTGTGAGTGTCTTTACCTGTTTACTTGTTGCTTTTAAGTTTTGTATACTACAGGGATGAAAGAAAAGAAAGACAGCCCTGAAAAGATTCACACACCAGGATGCTGAGATTTGGGACCTTCCATTCCAGTTTCACACTTAACTCTATTTCAACTACATCAAAGCTGATTCTCTTAAAGACTTAATTCCAGAACTTTACTTGCCTCTCCAGCCTTTCAGAATGTCATGGTCAAGATTTCATCTGACATGGAGACACAAATTTTCTCACCACATTGTGACTGGAAGGCAAATAATGCCTTCTAGTTTTCAAAATTTCCCTTTGGGCCCCCAGATGGGAATTCTTTGCCCCAATTCAGCTGGAAGCAGACAGAAGACAATCATCATCCCATTTCCTTATGTGGGGTGGATGATTCTGGTTATTTTAGGAATTATAGTTATGTTATAATTTTAGGAATACTTTATAAATGTAGCTTTGGATGGGGAGGGAACCAAAGAACTTAAACTCAGGTATTTCTACCTTTTCTTTCCTCTTCTCTATCCTTTGTTCTTAGGTAAAGGAGAAGTGGGTGGAAAAGAAAAAGCGGGATATAGTAATATAATAGAATTTATAGAAATAGACAAATAGGGATTGGTTAGCAAATGTACTTTTAAGCAAAACATTACATAGTGAGATCTTACATTGGCAGAATTCTTTATAATTGATACAAAGTTGAAGTTATAATCTCTTATATTGGTTCAGAATTTAGTTGATGTAAATTTAAGGTTTTCATTGGTATGAATTTACTATTGATATAAAACGGAGATTAATATTGTTATTCCCATGTGGGCATTGTGTCTATATAACACATTTAAGAATACAAGGCTTAGACCCAGTCCTCCTATAGCTGCTAGTATAAACTGCTTTAGATGATTAATTAATACAAGTTAAGGGCCAGATAGCAAACTCGTGGTTATGAGTTAGTTAAGAGTGTTCCTGAGTTATTTTGAGAATAGTCAAGGCTTATCAGTTCAGAGAAGTTTTAGGTAGAAAGATGGTCTTCAAAGGTGTCAGAAGTCCTCAGAATATGTTTATTGACATTTCTTTATTAAAGATCATTTTACTGGAGACATGTCTGCTCCTGACAGCACCCCTTTCTTGAATTGAAAGAAGAACTTGAGCATCAATGGAGTTGCTTCAGTTGTGGTGAGACCATCACCAGGCAAGAATTGCCTCATTTCATCTACAGACAAATATTAGAAGCTATATTTTGTGCTTCTCAAACTTTCGGATAATATTAGTCATTCTTGGATTTCTGATGGGGTTGAAGACTAATAGTCTTATAGCCAGTCCAAGCTGGTAAGCATTTATAAAGATAAACAGATTTGAGAGGATAGTTTTCAGATGGGTTACAGTCTAAAGCCAGGAATTGAGTCAGGTGTAGAATTATGTCTTTTAAGTTTGAATAGATGACAGGGGTACTACTTAATTGATAAAAAATGATTGACAGGTGTTATGTCTATACTGTATGTTATATATTACAAAATGGTAATAATTGTGCTCAATTGATGTCTGAGATAAGAGTCTTTTAATTGGACAGAAAGGGGGAAATGTTGTGGATAGCCCTGGGCTTGTATTTTGATGTTAATTCCACTCCTCAGAGGGGCTGCAGATGAGGAGTTGCCTTGTAAACCTTCTCCCCACCTTAACTTTTCAAATAAAGGCTTGAGCCAATGATTGGGCAGGAGGAAGTGGGAGTTGCTGAGAGTCTAGGGGAGGAGCTACAGGGTATAAAACAGGAGGAGGCAGAGCAACAGGGGAAGGGAAACAGAAAAGGAGAAGAAATGGAAAAGAGGAGAAACAAGAGGCGGCAGGGAGGGAAGCACAGAGCCTGGAGAAACTGAAAGTTGTATGGGATTAAAATAGATGGAAACAGAGTAGTGGAGTGGGAGGCCTGCCCAATCTAGGCTTGTACCTTGTTTTGTTAACCACTGAGTTGAGCTTTCTTTTACCAGGAAACTGGGTTGGAAACATAGTAGCAAAACAGGTTTGTTTGGATTTGCATTTCCCTAATGATGAAAGATGTTGCAGATCTCTTTTTGTGCTTCTCAGCTATTTGATATTCCTCAGTTAAAAAGTCTTTGCTTAGCCCTGTACTTCATCGCTTATTAGGATTATTTGGTTCTCTGGAGTCTAACAACATGAGTTCTTTGTGTATATTGGATATTAGCCCCATCAGAAGGTAGGATACGTAAAGATCTTTCCCAATATGTTGGTTGCCATTTTGTACTATTTTTTATTGTCTATATTTGTTGTTTACATTCCAAAGGCTTTCCCCTTTCCCAGTTCCCCCCTCACCATATGTCCCATAAGTCCTCTTCCCCCTCCCCATTCCCCAATCACACACCCCCACCATTTCTCTGTTCCGTACTCTCCTATAAAACTGGACCAAGGCTGTTTGTGACCAGGGTCCTTTTCTTCCTTCTTCTTGGGCATCTTTTAATTTTCTAATTGTGCCTTGCATATTCAGAGCTTCTGAGCTTATTAATATCCACTTATCCGTGATTGGATTTCATGTGTATTCTTTTGTGATTGGCTTAACTTACTTAGGATGATATTTTCCAGATCCAAACATTTGCCTACAAATTGCATGAATTCATTATTTTTAATTGCTGAGTAGTATTCCATTGTATAAATATACCACATTTTCTGTATCCATTCCTCCTTTGAGGGACATCAGGGCTCCTTCCAGCTTCTGTCTATTATAAATAAGGCTGCTATAAACATAGTGGAGCATGTGTCTTTATTGCATGGAGGGGAATCCTCTGGGTAAATGCCCAGGAGAGGTATAACAGGGTCCTCTGGAAGTGTTATGCCCAATTTTCATAGGAACTGCTAGACTGATTTCCAGAGTGGTTGTACCTTCTTGCAATCTCACCAACAGTAGAGGAGTGATCCTCTTTCTCTACATCCTCTCCAGCATCTGCTGTCTCTTGAGTGTTTAATCTTAGCCATTCTGACGGGTGTGATGTGGAATCACAGAGTTGTTTTGTTTTTCATTTCCCTGATGACTAATGATGTTGAACATCTCTTAAGGTGCATCTCAGACATCCAAATTTTTTCAGGTGAAAATTCTTTGTTTAGTTCTGTAGCCCATTTTTTTTTTTTTTTTTTTTTTGGTTTTTCGAGACAGGGTTTCTCTGTGTAGTTCCAGCTGTCCTGGAACTCACTCTGTAGACCAGGCTGGCCTCGAACTCAGAAATCTTGGTACTTGGGGTCTAACTTCATGAGTTCTTTGTATATATTGGATATTAACCCTCTGTCAGATGTGGGGTTGATGAAGACCTTTTCCCAATTTGTTGGTTGTTTTTGTCCTTCTGAAGGGTGCTTTGCCTTACAGAAACTTTTTTAATTTTATGAGATCCCATTTGTCAGTTCTTGATCTTAGAGCATAAGGTATTGGTGTTCTGTTCAGGAACTTTCCCCCTGTGCCCATGTCCTCCAGGGTCTTCCCCAGTCTCTTTTCTATTAGTTTCAGTGTGTCTGGCTTTATGTGGAGGTCCTTGATCCAATTGGAGTTGATCTTAGTACAAAGTGATAAGTGTGGGTCAATTTGCAGTGTTCTGCATGTTGACCTCCAGTTGAACCAGCACCATTTGTTGAAAAGGCTATCATTTTTTCCAGTGTATAGTTGTAGCTCCTTTATCAAAGATCAAGTGACCATAACTCTGCTGGTTCATTTCTAGGTCTTCAATTCTATTCCATTGATCTACCTGCCTGTCGCTGTACCAATACCATGCAGTTTTTAACACAGTTGCTCTGTAGTACTGCTTGAGGTCATGGATATTGATTCCCCCAGAAGTCCTTTTATTGTTGAGAATAGTTTTAGCTCTCCTGGGTTTTTTGTTGCTCCAGATGAATTTGAGAATTGCTCTTTCTAGATCTATGAAGAATTGATTTGGAATTTTGATGGGGATTGCATTGAATCTGTAGATTGCTTTTGGGAAGATGGCCACTTTTACTATATTGATCCTGCCAACCCAAGAGCATGAAATATTTTTGCATCTTCTGAGGGATCTTCAATTTCTTTCTACAAAGACTTGAAGCTCTTGTCATACAGATCTTTCACTTGTTTGGTTAGAGGCACTCCAAGATACTTTATATTGTTTGTGGCTATTGTGAAGGGTGCTATTACCCTAACTTCTTTCTCAGCCTGCTTGTCCTTTGAGAACAGGAAGGCTCCTGATTTGCTTGAGTTGATTTTATAACCAGCCAGTTTGCTGAAGTTGTTTATCAGCTGTAGGAGTTCTCTGGAGAAGTTTTTTGGTTGCTTAAGTATACTATCATATCATCTGCAAATAATGATAGTTTGACTTCTTACTTTCCAATTTATATACCTTTGACTTCCTTATATTGTCTAATTGCTCTCACTAGAACTTCAAGTACTATATTGAAAAGATATGGAGAGAAAGGGCAGCCTTGTCTAGTCCCTGATTTTAGTGGGATTGCTTTAAGTTACTCTTCATTTATTTTGATGTTGGCTACTGGTTTGCTGTATATTGATTTAATTATGTTTAGGTATGGGCCCTGAATTACTGTTCTTTCCAGGACTTTTAGCATGTAAGGATGCTGAATTTTGTCAAACTGTTTTTCAGCATCTAATGAGATGACCATGTGTTTTTTTTTTGTTTTGTTTTTGGTTTTTTTAGTTTGTTTATGTAGTGGAGTCCATTGATAGATTTCAGTATATTGAACCATTCCTGCATCCCTGGGATTAAGCCTACTTGATCATCGTGAGTGATCATTTTGATGTGCTCTTGGATTCGGTTGGCAAAAATTTTATTTAGTATTTTTGCATCGATATTCATAAGAGAAATTGGCCTGCAGTTCATTCTCTTTCTTTGTTGCATCTTTGTGTGGTTATTGGTATAAGTGTAGAACAAGTTGGGTAGTGTTCCTTCTGTTTCTATTTTGTGGAAAAGTTTGAAAAGTATTGGTGTTAGATCTTCTATGAAGGTCTGATAGAATTCTGCACAAAAACCAACTAGTCCTATACCTTTTTTTTATTGGAAGATTTTCTATAACCCCTTTTATTTCTTTAGGGGTTCTGGGACAATTTAGCTGATCTAATTGATTCTGATTTAATTTTGGTATTTGGTATCTGTCTTGGAAATTGTCCATTTCATCCAGATTCTCCAGTTGAGTTGAGTATAGGCTTTTGTAGTAGGATCTGATGATTGATTTTGGAGAAAGTCCCATGTGGTGCTGAGGAAAAGGTATATTCTTTTGCTTTGGGATGAAATGTTCTATAAATATCTGTTAAATCCAATTGGTCCGAAGTTTCAATTAGTTTCACTGTGTCCCTGTTTAGTTTCTGGTTTCATGATCGGTCCATTGAGGAAAGTGGATTGTTGAAGTCACCCCCAATTATTGTGTTAGATGCAATGGGTGCTTTCAGCTCTAGTAGAGTTTCTTTTACAAATGAGGGTGCCCTTGCATTTGGAACATAGATGTTCAGAATTGAGAGTTCTTCTTGGTGGATTTTTCCTTTGACCAGCAAGAAGTGACCTTCTGTGTCTCTTGATGACTTTAAGTTGAAAGTCAATTTTATCTGATATTTGAATGGCTACTCCGGCTTGTTTCCTGAGACGATTTGCTTGGAAAATTGTCTTCCAGCCTTTTACTCTAAGGTTGTGTTTGTCTTTAACACTGAGATGTGTTTCCTGTATGCAGCAAAATGTAGGGTCCTGTTTCTGTATCCAGTCTGTTAGTCTATGTCGTTTTATTGGGGAATTGAGTCCATTTATGTTTAGAGATATTAAGGAATAATAATTATTACTTCCTGACTTTTTTGAAGTTACTTTTTATATTTGAGTGGTTATCTTCTTTTGGGTTTGATGAGAGGAGGTTTCTATATTGCTTCTTCTGGGGTGTAGTTTCCCTCCTTGTGTTGGTGTTTTCCCCCTATTATCCTTTGTAGGGATGGATTTGTGGAAAGATATCGTGCAAATTTCGTTTTGTCATGGAATTCCTTGGTTTCTCCATCTATGGCAATTGAGAGTTTTGCTGGGTAAAGTAGTTTTGGCTGAAATTTGTGTTGTCTGCATGACATCTACCTAGGATCTTCTAGCTTTCATAGTCTCAGGTGAGAAGTCTGGTGTAATTCTGATAGGTCTTCCTTTATATGTTACTTGGCCTTTTTCTTTTACTGCCTTTAATATTCTTTCTTTGTTTAGTACATTTGGGGTTTTGATTTTTATGTGACGGGATGTATTTCTGTTCCGGTCCCTTCTGTTTGGAGTTCTGTAAGCTTTTTATATTCACGGACATTGCTCTCTTTATGTTGGGGAAGTTTTCTTCCATAATTTTGTAGAAGATATTTACTGGTCCTTTAAGTTGTATATCTTCCCTCTCATCTATGCCTATAATCCTTAGGTTTGGTCTTCTCATTGTGTCCTGGATTTATTGGATGTTTTGGGTTACAAGCTTTTTGCATTTTGCATTTTCTTTGACTGTTGATTCAATGGTGTCTATGGTATCTTTGGCATCTGAGATTCTTCTATCTCTTGTATTCTATTGTTGATATTTGCATCTATGGCTCCTGATTTCTTCCTAAGATTTTCTATCTCCAAAGTTGTCTACCTTTGAGATTTCTTAGTTGTATTTACTTCTCTTTTTAGATCCTAGATGGTTTTGCTCAGATCTTTCACTTGTTTGTTTGTATTTTCATGTAATTCTTTAAGAGATTTTTTTGTGTTTCCTCTTTCATGACTTCTACACATTCTCCTGTATTTCTTTAAGTGATTTTTCTATTTCCTTCTTACTGGCTTCTATTTTTGTTCCATATTCTCCTGATTTCCTTTTTTTTAAAAGATATATTTATTGTTATATGTAGGTATACTGTAGCCATCTTCAGACACACCAGAAGAGGGCTCAGATCTTGTTACAGATGTTTGTAAGCCACCATGTATTTCCTAGGATTTGAACTCAGGATCTTTGGAAGAGCAGTCAGTGTTCTCAACCACTGAGCCATCTCTCTAGCCCCTGAATTTCTTTAAGTGATTTTTGTGTTTGCCTTTTAAGGTCTTCTAACTTTTGATCCATTTTTTCTTGTATTTCTTTAAGAGATTTATCTATGTGTTCCTCTAACAGCATCCTGACTAGTGATTTTAGATCTGAATCTTGTTTTTCTGGTGTGTTGGTGTATTCAGGACTTACTGCTGCCGGGGAACTGGGTTTGGATGCTTCCATATTGCCTTGATTTCTGTTAGTAATGTTCCTACATTTGACTTTTGCCATCTGGTTATCTCTAGCATTAGTTGGTCCTGTAGTCACTAGCTAGTGCTTGAACCACCTGTGGGCTCATGAGGCTATTTCCCCATCACTGGATGACTGGGTTCCCCTGGCACAGATTGCTGATGTGCTGTCCTCCTCTTGGGTGCTGTTGGATCCCTGGTGTATTTTTCTCCAAGCAATGTTATATTTGGTTGTCTCTGCGGACCTGATGCTGCTTGCCTGCTCTGTTAGGGAGAAAAGATGATGGCTAGCAGCCCCTCCAAGAGCTGACAACTCTGTCTGGCTCTAGACCGAGGTCTGGCTGGCACACAGATGAACTACCTTTCCGCTCAGATATTGTGTGCAGGTTCCTGGCTGGCAGCCTGTGTCCCAGAGATCTTAAACTTGGGATATCTTGGGTACCTGGTTCTGCCGCTGGGTCCAAGCAGCAGCCAAGATGGTGGTGGCTGCAGGGAGTGCATGGTCCCCCACAAGGCATAGAGCCTATGATTGGCTGGGACCCAGGAACCACTGCTCTGCCCAGCTCCTGCTCACAGATCACTGCCTGGTGGCCTGAGTCCCCAGTGATCTTAAACTCAGGATACCACGTGTACCTGGTTCTGCTTGCTTAGTCCAGACAGCAGCAAGGATGATGGCAGTGGCCATGGGGTGTACAGGGTCTCCCACAGGGCAGAGAACCCACGCCTGGCTGGAACACAGGAACTGCTGCTCTGCCTAGCTTCCATTTGCAGATCACTGCCTGGCGACCTAAGCCCTCAGAGATCTTAAACTTGGGATATCTCAGGTACCTGATTCTGCCTGCTCAGTCCAAACAGCAGCCAAGATGGCGGCTATGGGGAGTGCAGGGTCCCCCATAGGGCACAGAACCCCATGCCTGGCTGGGACCCAGGAACCACTGCTCTGCCCAGATCACTGCCTGGCGGCCTGAGTCCCCAGAGATCTTAAACTCGGGATATCACACGTACCTAGTTCTGCTTGCTTAGTCCAGTCAGCAGCAAGGATGATGGCGTCGGGCCTTGGGGAGTGCAGGCTCTCCCACAGGGCAGAAAACTCAGGCCTGGCTGGAACACAGGAACAGCTGCTCTGCCTAGCTCCTGTTCATAGATCACTGTCTGGCGGCCTGAGTCCCCAGAGATCTTAAGCTTGGGATATCTTAGATACCTTGTTCTTCCCGCTCAGTGCAAGCAGCAGCCAAGATGGCAGCGGCTGCAGAGAGTAGCATTTTGTACTATTGACATTGTCCTTTGTCTTACAGAAACTGCTATTTATGAGGTCCCATTTGTCAATTCTTGTCCTTAGAGCATAAGCTATTGGTGCTCTGCTTAGGAACTTTTCCCCTGGGCCCATGTGCTCAAAGCTCTTCCCCACTTTCTTTTCTACTAGTTTCAGTGTGTCTGATTTTATGTGGAGTTCCTTGATCCACTTGGACTTGAGCTTTGTACAAGGAGATGAGAATGGATAGATTTACATTCTTCTGCATGCTAACTTCCAGTCAAACCACCATCATTTGTTGAAAAAACTATATTTTTTCCACTGGATGGTTTTAGCTCCTTTGTCAAAGATAAAGTGACCATAGGTGTGTGTGTGTGTACATTTCTGGGTCTTCAATTCTATTCCATTGATCTACGTGTCTGATACTGTACCAATACTATGCAGTTCTTATCACTATACCTCAGTCATACTACTTGAAGTCCAGAATACTGACACCCTCAGAAGTTCTTTTATTGTTGAGAATAGTTCTTTTCTACGTTCATAGCAGCCTTATTTACAATAACCAGAAGTTGGAAAGAACCAAGATATTCCTCAACAGAGGAATACAGAAAATGTGAAACATTTACACAATGGAATACTACTCAGCAATTACAAACAATGTATTCATGAAATTCTTAGGCAAATGGATGGAACTAGAAAATATTATCCTAAGTGACATAACCCAATCACAAACGAACACACATGGTATGCACTCACTGATAAGTGGAAATTGGCCCAGAATCTTGGAATGCCCAAGATACAATTCACAGACCAAATGAAGCTCATGAAGAAAAAAGTACAAAGTACCGATACTTTGATCCTTCTTAGAAGAGGGAACTAAATACCCACAGGAGGAGATACAGAGACAAATTGTGGAGCAGAAACTGTGGGAAAGATAATCCAGAGACTGCCGCACCTAGGGATCCATCCCATATACAGTTACAAAACCCAGACACTGTTGTGGATACCAACAAGTGCTTGCTGAAATGGACCTGATATAACTGTCAACTGTGAGGCTCTGCCAGTGCATGACAAATACAGAGGGGGACACTTTCAGCCAAACATTGAACTGAGTACAGGATCCCAAATGGAGGAACAAAGAGAAGGACCCAAGGAACTGAAAGTGTTTACAGTGCCATAGGAGGAAAAACAATATAAGCTACCCAGTAACCCCAGAGTTCCCAGGGACTAAACCACCAGCCAAAGAGTACACATGGAGGCGCCCATGACTCCAGATGCATATGCAGCAGAGGATGGCCTTATTGGATTGGACATCGCAGGGAGGAGAGACCCTAGGTCCTGAGAATGCTAGATGTCTCACTATAGGAGAATGTCAGGACAAGGAAGCAGAAGTGGGTAGATTGTTGAGCAGGGAGGAGGGAAGGGCTAGGGGATTTTTCTGGGGAAAGCCAGGAATGGGGACATATGAAATGTAAATAAAGAATATTTATAATAAAAAGATTCATCTTGAAACTACTATTTGAAATATATAAAATGAAAATCTAAATAATTAGTATTGTTTTCTTCTAAAACAATGTGCAAGCACTTAAGTGGATATTTTCAAACCATCTATTGCTGTGACACTCATCTACTTACTCTTGGGTATTTCACCTAGTATTGTTTTCTGTGTAGAAGACAATATTTATTAAACTCAATGTCTATGTATAAGAAAGGCAAAGTATTCTTAAAGACAAATTTATGTTATGTGTTTGAGTTTTTGCCTGCATGTGTGCATAAATACAACATGGACATGTCATACCTGATGGCTGTCTTGCAAGGAGATCTGTACATGTTTGTGTCTTTGGGAGCTATTCAAGTGCCAAGAACTGAACTTGGGTTCTCTGCAAGAGTTATAATAAACACTAGGCAGACCAGGCTAATTTTCAGGTAATATTTATCTATGGCTCGATTGTTTGGTACTATTCTGATTTGCCAATTAAAATTACTGAATGTTACATAGCTATGTCATTTATGCAATATGCATTTTTATATTTTTAGACATAATCTATAGCATGACGTTAGCTACATTCTGAAGATAAACATAAAATATGAGTGAGTTCCTGTCCTAATGAAACTTAATGAAGTGTGGAGGCAATGGCCACTTAAATAAACAATTATATTATATATAGGTGAAGAAGAAAGCTTGCTCTCTCTCCTGTCTTTGCAAGATTGCAGGTGAAAAGGCAGAGAAGACTGATACAAAGGAGAAGAAACCTTTGGCCAAGAAGGCTAGTGGTAATGCTGCTACCTCTGGTCCCTGGGCCTTGGTGTAGCCATAAAGCATAGCCCTAAGGTTACAAAGCCAGGAAGGTGAAGCCCCATTGCAGCAGAAATTCTGTCCTGGATAGAGGAATTGGCAGATCTGCTATGTATTCCAGAAAGGTCTTATATAAGAAGAAATACTCAGCTGCCAAGACCAAGGTTGAAAATTAAAAAAAATAAGGAGAATATCCACATTACTGTCACAAAAACAGTCAGAGGGGACAAGAACGGTGGCACCCCAGTGGTGAAGCTTTGAAAAATGCCTAGGTATTATCCTCTTGAAGATGTGCCCATAAGCTGCTGAGCCATGGCAAAAAGCCCTTCAGCCAGCACATGAGAAGGCTGAGCTCCAGCATCACTCCTGGGACTGTCCTGATCATCCTTACTGGGTACTATAGAGGCAAGAGAGTGGTTTTCCTGAAGCAGCTGGGCAGTGGCTTGCTACTTGTGATTGGACTTCTTGCCATCAACAGAGATCCTCTGCACAGAATACACAAGAATTTTGTCATCACTGCCTCTACGAAAGTTAGTATTAGCAAGGTTAAAATTCCAAACACTTGATTGATGCTTACTTCAAGAAGAAGCATATGCCCAAGCCAAGGCATCAGGAAGTTGAGATCTTCAACAAAGAGAAAGAGAAATATGAGATTACAGAGCAGCAAAAGGCTATTCAGAAAACTCTGGACTCACAGATTTTGCCAAAGATTAAAACTGTTCCTCAACTCCAGGGATAGTGATCTCAGTTCTCCCTGACAAATGGGACGTATCCTCACAAACTGGTGTTCTAAATTGCTTACTACTTATTTAAACAGCTTCATATGATGATGAAGAAGAAGAGAAGAAGAAGAAGAGGAGGAGGAGGAGGAGGAGGAGGAGGAGGAGGGGGAGGAGGAGGAGGAAGAGGAGGAGGAGGAAGAGGAGGAGGAAGAGGAAGAAGGAGGAGGAGAAGAAGAAAGGCTAAGAACAAAGAGGTACTACATGAACACTGAGGCCTGTCATACCTTACTAGGTATGATGAAACAAAAGACACTTTCATTTCATACTGTACTAGGTACAATGAAACAAAAGACATTGATTTTCAAGCTGTGCATGTGAGATGAAGTGTTGTCAGGGCTCAATCCTCTTGAAGACTAGGCAATAAGGTCTATTCCAACTTTGATAACTGCCCTGTAGATGGCATTCTTCCCTCTATGAGGGCCAGACTCCACATTTCCTCTCTAATGAAGACAAACCCATACTGCTGAAATACTTAATAAACTCATTGTAATCCATGTAATAAATCTGTTTGTAGGTCTTTTCTCAAAAATTTGCACATTCTAAAGTCTTTACATGTATCATTTTAGGACATGGTTTCAAAACACTTTGACAATTTTATACATGTATATGATATGTTATAATTCTATTCACTCCATTATCATCTCTTATTGTCTCCATTCCTGCTGCAAACCTCTTCCTCTTGGCCAGTTTCATAGCTATTTTCAGATCTTTGCCATTTTGACTCACTGAGTTGGGTTGTTTGCTTGTATGAGCATGGATAGGGACTACGTGCTAGATCATGAAAAACTCACCAGTGGCCAGAAAAATAAAGAAATTTACTCCCCCTCCTCTCTGCAGGTATCCATTGGATACCATGAGGGGGGATTTCATATAACCATCCCACATCAGTGATGGTGTGTTGAAGAGCTCTACCTCATACAGGTTGCCATAGTTGCTGGTTGTTACAGTTGCTGTCTGCTTTTGATTGAAGTGTCTGTGTCCTCTTCAGAAGACAATATTTCATAGCACTTTTCCAAATCCTCTAGCTCCTGAAACTTTCTCTTTTCTAATGATATGTACACATGCATAATTGTTTATGGGACACAAATTATCATGTAACAAAAAGTTGCTTTTCATAGATGAGTTGGAGGCAGTTATAAAGTCAATGGAACTGGATAAGGCCCAAGCTGGTATACAGAACTGAGGCAGGCTTAGCCTTTGACGGTACAGTTACTGCATGGGAGATAATGATAAAACAATTCATATAGTTGCCTCTTCCTCCTGGTCCTTTGTGATGGGATAGACTATTAGTCTGCTCCCCTGAAGATTCTACATCCTGAGGCATCCCAGGAGATTGGCTATACTCAGAGCATCTGACTCCATAGCCTGATCCCAGGAGATCCACTGCACTCAGAGCAACTGGTACCACAGTGTGAAGGAATCTTAGGAGATTCTCTGCACTCAGGGCAGCTGAGCAACTGATCACCAACTTGTCTCTTCCCCTGAAGACACCTCAAAATTCTCTCTGAGAAATTTTCCTTGCTAATAAACTACTACAGCAAAGTGGATGGATATAGTATCAATTCAAACAAATCAGCAGCCTTCTTTTACACAAATGATAAAGAGCCGAAGAAAGAAATTAGAGAAACAACTCCCTTCACAATAGCCACAAATAATGTGAAATGTCATGGGGTAACTCTAACTAAACAAGAGAAAGATCTGTATGAAAATAACTTCAAGTTTCTCAAGAAAGAAATTGAAGAAGACCTCAGAAATTGCAGAGCTCTTCCATAATCATGGATTAGCAGAATTACCATAGCAAAAGCAGCTGTTTAATGTAACAGAAGCAATTTACTGCAAACCAACAACCAATAATGGAGAGATATATGAAGTAATCCCACTAAAAGCATGGACAAGGTAGACCACTCCCCGCATATCTATTCAATATAGTACTAGGAAATCTACAGAATCAATGCAACCCTAATCAAAATCCCAACATAATTCTTCAAAGATATTAAAAGAGAAAATTTTAAATTCAGATTAAAAAGGAAAAAAAAAGAATAGCAAGAATGATTTTTAATATTAAAAGAACAGCTTGTGGAATCACCTTTTCCTGACATCAAGATCTACTACAGAGCAATAGTGATAAAAACTGCATAGGATAGTGATTAAAAACTACAGAGACAGACAAGTTGATCAATAGAATAGAATTGAAAATCCAGAAATAAAACAAAACACGTACCCACACTTGATCTTTGACAAAGAAGCCAAAAATATAAAATAAATAAAAGAAAGCATCATAAATAAATTATACTGTTTTAAGTGGTTGACAGTATGTAAAAAAATGAAAATTGACCCATTTTTCTCACCTTGCACAAAGCTCAAGTCGAAGTGGATCAAGTTCTACAACACAAAATTAGATACACTGTATCTAATACAAGAGAATTTGGGAAAGAACCTCCAACTTATTGGCACAGAGGGAAATTTCCTAAACAGAACACCAATGACTCATGCTCTAAAATCAAAAATTGATAAATGGGATATCAAGAAACTGGAAAGCTTCTGTAAGACAAAGGACATAGTCAAAAGACAAATCAACAAACTCCAGATTGGAAAATAATCTTCACTAACTATATGAGAGAGGTCTAATATCCAAAATATATAAATAACCCAAGAAGCTAATGACCACAAAACCAAACAACCCAATAAAAAACAAAAACAAAACAAACCCAAAAACTGGGATACAAAACTAAATTGAGAATTCACACTGAGAATTTCTTCCTAAAGAAATGTTAGTGATGAAAGAAATGCAATTCAAAAGGTCCCTGAGATTCCACCTAACTCCAATCAGAATTGCTGAGATCAAAACCTCAGGAGACAACACATGTAGACAAGGATGTGGAGAAAGAGGAACTTTCTCCACAAACTGGTACAACCACTATGGAAATCAATCTGGACATTCCTCTGAAACTTGGAAATAGATCTAGCTGAAGATCCAGCAAAACCACTCGAAAATATACCCAAAAATGTTCAACCAGGCAATAGGGCATGTGTTCCACTATGTTCATAGCAACCTTATTTGTTATAGCCAGAAGATGGTAACAACCCAGTTATATTAAGAATGAGGACATTCTGAAATTTTCAGGCAAATGAATGGCACTAGAAAATATCATTCTGAGTTGAAAAAAAAGAAAATATCATTGTGAATGAAATAACCCAGGCCTAAATGGACATGTATGGTACATACTCACTAATAAGTGGATATTACCCCCCCAAATGTACAAAATACTCAAGATGCAGTCCACAGAACTAAAAAAGTTCAACAAGCTGAAGGTCCCAAGTGATAACATGTCAGTCCTACTTGGGAGGGAGAAGAAAGCCATCACAAGGAGGGAGAGAGGGAAATATTGAAACCCTGAAGACCAGCAGAAAAAATTGAAACAGGCAACCTCGGGAGGTAGAAGTTTGGGGATACCCTCAAAAATGTCCTAGAGACCTGAGAGGTGAATGACTCTTAGGACTCAAAGGACCTTAGATGAAGTGCCCTACAGGCAACTTGTAGAGCACACTTCCAGCAGCAAGACAAGGCATCAAGTGAGGGATGGGGTTGCTGTCCCTCTGATCCATAATTTTGCCTGTCTGAAAGAATCGCAGGGATGGAAATAGAGAGGAGCCTGTTAGTGGAAGGATCAAAGTAGGATCCAGCTCAAGGGGGGGGGGCTAAGGCCTGATACTACTACTGAGGCTATGGAGTGCTCACAAAAAGGTACTTATCATGATTGCCCTCAGAAAGACCCACAATCAGCCAAAAGAGTCAGAGACAGCTATCTGTACCCAACTAATGGATAGAAGCTGTTGATACCTGTTGTTAACTTAGGAAAAAAGCTGGAAGAAGCTAAGGAGGAGGGCTACCCTGTAGGTGGAGCAGTCTCAAATTATCGCAGACCCCCGAGATTTCTCAGACACAGAACCACCAACCAGGAGGCATACACAAGCTGATATGAGGCCCACAACACATATACAGCAGAGGACTGCAGGGTCTGGGTTCAGAGAAGATGCACCTAAGCCTCTAGAAACTATAGGTTTCAGGGTGTTTAGAGTTGGGGTGGGATGGCGAATGGGGGTGGGGACATCCTCATGGAGAGAGGGTGGTGGAGAGGAGGTATGGGATTTGGAACAGTCAGAGGGTGGATCACGAGGGGAATAAAATCTGGAGTGTAAAAAATGATTAAAAAGAAGGAATGAAAAAAGGAAGAAAATGAGATAATGAGAGATAAAAAGGGATAACATTTTTAAGGTCTTTTCAAAGTATCACTAGAACAAGAGAATGAAATAATATTAGAGATAAGTTTAGCAAACAAACAGGATGAATATGAGTAATTTACCTTAGTACAGTGTTAGACACAGGGAAAATTTCAGGTTATTTAGTTCTAAAGCCTTTCCTTGCTAAAGGGCTTTTAAACATAAAGTTTTAGACATCCCATTCACTAGTGAGTTTAAGGAACAAATAGAAAGTGGGCCATGTTCTTTCTTTAGTCATCCTCTACCTACAGTATTTAAGATTTCCTGGCCAAGCAGTGGTAACTCATGCCTTTAATAACAGCACTTGGTAGACAGAAGCAAGTACATCCCTGAGTTCATGGGCAGCCTGGTTTATAGAATAACTTCCAGGACATCTAGAACTAGGCATCAAAATTCTATCTTGAAACAAGTCTAGCAAAGAAACAAAAAGATGTTCTGATGAGAAAATAGGACCTTAGCAGTTAAAAAAACATTTATGGCAGTAAATCTATTTATGCATATATTTTTGCTATGGTGGTACATGTCATGTTCTAGATATGCACAAGAAAGTAGATATATTAATACAAATTTTTGTTCTATTTTTCCATTAATAATTTATTCCTTCACTTTATATCCTGATCCCTGCCATGCCTGCAACCCCCATTCCCCACACACACACAGTGTCTCCCTCCATATACCATTTCTTCTCTGATTGGGTGGAAGAAACCTCTATGTATACCTCCACACATCAAGTCTGTGCCGGACTAGGTACATCCTCTCCTATTGAGGCCAGATAAGGCAGCCCAGTTAGGCGAACAGAGTCCACAGACAGGGAAAAGCTTTAAAGACGGCTCTCACTCCAAGTTTTGGGTGACCCACATAAAGACTAAGCAGCATGTCTATTATATGTGTGTGTAGGAGACTATTTCCAGCCTGTGTATCTTTTTGGTTGGTGATTTAGTCTCTGACAGCTTTAAGAGTGCAGGTTAGTTGATTTTGTTTTTTCGGTGGAGTTCTTATTCCCTTGGGGCCCTTAATCCTTTCCCCAACTCCTAAGTTTATAGATTATATTGTCTAGTTTTAGCTAAATTAAATCTCTATAAAATGATCAAGTGGCTTTAAGTAAACCAAGGACTGAATGTTACTGAAAATATTATTAAATGAAAACCATAAAAAATGTCAGAACTTACCAGTTAGTAACATTTTGGTCCCTTTGATTCTACTCATTGATGACACTTCATAGAATAAACAAAAATCTCATCAGATCTGACAGGAAACTAACAAACCAAAAAGGTATATTAAATTATCAAAAATTTAAACCTGGGTCTGGAAAGATGGGTCAGCTGTCAAAATAACTTGCTCTTCTAGGGAGCATTGTTTCAATTCCCGTTCCAGGGTTCAAGAAGACAAGTGTTATAAAGATACACATGGAGGAAAACACTCATACACAAAAACTAAAACAATATGTGTTTTAATATGAACATCTACATCTAGTAACAAAAACTCTAGCAGTCTAAATATGTATTGTACATTCTCACATTAAAAGTTATAATGTTTATGCATATAATAAATGAATATATGAATGAATGAAAAAAGAAAATTAAAAAAAAGAATAAAATTCATAGATTGTAAGAAGTCTCCATGAGTAACTAAAGAATTCTTAATATGTTGGATTTTAGAATCCCAAGTCTCTTAAAATAATATGAGTCTTTGAGAAATTCAAAGAGAAGAAACACTTGTTTTTAGTTCTAACTCCCATGTAGATACTGAAGTTTGTATTGGTCATGATGACTGTTCACAGTAAAGAATCTTAACTAAGGCAATATATAAATTAGAATCAGTATGTCACATGAATTTCACACTGAACTTTTCCCTGTTTGTTAAAAGAGTGTATATTAACCAATATACTGCATTTGTAGTTTTTCAAGAAAACAGTTGACTATAAATATGTAATCCTGTATCTGGCAACTTTAAATATACTGATTCATAGTCATATACTCTGAACATATTATATTGTATTGAATGCTGTATCTCCATAGTTACCTAAAAAGCAAATAATATGAATTTCCCAACTCTATTTACCTTTTACATGATTGTTTTAGTTCTGCTTCTCTGACATTCCCTTATAAACCTTAGAATCAGCATGCAGATTTGGAAAAGTAATAATCCTTCCAGGCATGTTATTGTGAATACAATGTTGCTGGTATAGATTTTCTAGCTGTCTTGGGTTGATTACTAATAGCTCCCTTTACTATATAGAAACATTTCAATTTTATTTATTCCTATCCATGTTTATTATATAATACACAATAGAAATGAAATTGAATAAACCCATCCATCAATGGATTAAAGAATAACAACAAAAATAAGTTACATGTCTGTCAACAAAATAGAATTTTATTTTGCTTTAAAGAAAAATTAAATGATTAAAACTTCAGAAAACGACTCTTGTAAGTATAATATTATGCTGTACATCACATAGACAAAAGTTCTATGCTCCCATTCACATACATGAATATATTATACCTACATTCTATTTCCTGATCAGTTGGTAAAATATATTTATTACTCTTTGTTTTTCCTCTGGGAAAAGACCTTATCAAGTTTTTTTTCTTTTAGAAAAAAATATAACTACTATAGAACTTAAAATGAAAAGTGTCAAGTGTCCTGTGTACCTTTGTTTGAGCCTACACCTATTCCTGACACTTATATTAAACTAAACCTATTGACAAATTTATAACACTAACTCTGCCCATCAACCTAACCATGCTGTATTCCAAACCCTTCCTCTGACCCTAAATAAAGCTAATAACATAAATTTAGAACTTCACAAATATCTATTTGTATGTTTATAAAAACTGTAATACTGTTCTTAGCTTCAAACTTATCCTAGGCCAACAACTAACAATATCTCGAACCCTAGCCATAGCATTAACTCTAAATCTAACCCCGAGCCTAATTTGACATATAGCCATTACCTAAAACTAGTCCTGACCTTATACAAAAACCTTAAACTTAACACGAAACAAAGGTCTATATCTACCTCAAATACTTTATTCCTATCCTTAACCTTAACACTAATCCTAAACATACGTCTATTGTTTAGCCTAACACAACTACATCTATCTCCAACCATAACTGTAGCTCTACTCTTAATCATACTCTAACTTGGAACTAACTTGAATAGTAACACTCATTATGTTTTCAAATGAGATATTAACCTAATACTAAGTATAGATCTAGCTGCAGACATAGCACTAACTCTAACTTTCTTCCTAATCCTATCCATAATCCTAAACATAACAAAAGCTTAACCCTAAACTTAAATACCAATGAGCAACCGAGTTCTAGCAGTACTTTAACTCAAACGTCAACCGGTAAACATATCTGAAGTTTACATGGAATTGTAAACCTACCTCCACACTGACATCTAAGACTTGATCTAAAACTAACCTGAATCCTATCTCTAAAACTAACTGTAGCTCATGATTGTTTTGTATCAAGCTCTAACTAATCTAACCTTATCCATAACTCTGTTTCTGACATCAGTCCTCATCATCAACTAAACATGGCTTTGTCCATAACACTGGGAATAGCACTGAATCTAACAACAAATGTAATTCTAAACTTAACCCCAAGTCTAACTCTTAATTCTAACTCTAACTTTAGAACTATCACTAATACTGTGCCTATCTTATCTCTGTATCTAGATATAACACCAATATTAGAAATATACAATATATCCTTATTCCTAACACAAAATAATCTTAACACTAACCCTATTTGTAACACTAACATTAATCTAATCAACAAATAAATTAACACTAAATTTAGTCATAATCTTAAGTCAAATCTTAAGCCTAATCTTGACTATCTTTAATCCAAACATTGTTATTGGTGTTTTGCTTACATTAACCCTAATCACAGACAAAATATTAAAACTAAATATCTACATAGTCCTCACACTAAAAGTATGAATAAAACTAACAAAAGACCAATTCCTAACAATAAATGTAACCTTTTTCAGAATGCTTTGTAAAGGGTTTTATCTAACCCTAATCCTAAGAATAATACTCACTCTGACTCTAACCAGGACTCCAATATAATATAATATATATATATATATATATATATATATATATATATATATACATATATATATGTATATATATATATATATTTCTCATAGTGCTACTTATAAGTTTATATTCAATACTGACTGACTCTTGCTGAAAGGTTCCCGAAGATTACCACTAAATATAGCTAAAATACTAGTCATTATACAAACCTAACCCTTATTCTAATGCTAATCATATCTATATTCTAACATCTTCCTAACCATATAAATAAGCTTCATCATATTTCCAAAGAAAGTTAAAACATAAATGATAGATAAAATATCTATCTAATGAATGATGTTCATGAAAACACCATTTAATGAAAAACATAACGAAAAATTATGAAGGAGTTCTAATTCTAAGTATAGCCCTAAACATATATCTAACCTGAGAACTAGCCTTTGACCTAACCCTAAATTTAATAGTAGCTCTTACCCTAGAACTTGAAGACTAACCCAAATCCAACTCTCATCCTTCACTTATCTCTAACTCAAGACTTGCAGTAAATAAGGCCCTAGACCTAAGTAAATCTGTAACTCTATCTCAAGCTCAAATCCATAAACTAGGTATAAAATGGACCTTACCTACAGTTCAAACACTAACAGTACATCTTTTGAACTTTAAAGAAAAGCTCTAATCAAAACCTATGGATAACATAAAACTAGCTCTGCCAACAATTCTAAGCCTAAACGCAACTTAACTCTAACCCTAACCTAAAGATCAATGATAGTACTGATGACAAACCTTGCTCTGACAAGAGCACTAAACCTGCCACTATCTATAATGCTATTGTGGGAAATAACAGACTGTTTCTAGACCTAACAATATTTCTACTCACTTTTAACACTTAGTTTCTTAGAAATATACCTCAAACTGTCTCTAGATCTAGAGCTGTCCTATACCTAATGTTTACTGTATCCTAACTGAAAGACTATAAATAACGCTAGTATTTACCTTAGAAATAATGATGGTCATAGTCAAAATACTAATTGTAATCCTATCACTAACACTGTCAAGTCCTATCCCTATCTCTAACCCTAAATCCAAACAAAAACGCTACAATACTTTAATTGGACCCTAGCTAAAATGGTAAACCTACTGCTAAAAATAATTATAAAAAAACATATTCCAAACAGTAAATTTATCCAGAACACTAAAACTAGTTCTAACCCTAATCACAAAACAATTTTAAGCAATATTTCTAGCCCTAATCCTAATGCTACATCAAATTCTGCTGCTTACCTGATTCCTAACTGTAAATGTAGCTCTAATTTTAAGTTTAGAACTAACCTTAATCTTAACCACAGCTCTAAAATGAAACTAAGCCAACAAGTAATTGTAACTACAATCCTGAATGTAACACTGTCCATACTTGTTATGCTAGTCACTGCCCCACCACTATCCATATGCATAACCCTAACACTATTCAAAGATCTATACCAAAACCAACACTGTAACCCTAAAACTAACCTTAATTTATCTGTAAAATTAATCCTGCAACTATCCATAATTCTAACACTAGCTTTAAACAGTTTTTCACTTTACTGTAGGCTTAAATGAATTCTAGCCAAATATTAATTCTCACCCTAAAATTAAACATACCCCAAACACTATAGCTAAATATGTCTTTGTCTTCAAATGAAATTATCTCCAGCCTGAACCCTGATGTTGGCTAAAGTAAAAGTTGATCACAATTCTAATAATGACTTTAGTTCTTAAACCAATGTACAACAAAGATCCAAGAAAGCCATATAACATAATCTTAAAAATGGATCTAAAAATTACACTAACCCTAAACCAAGTTCTAAAACAAAACCTATTAAATAACAGAAATCATAATGAGAAATGGAGCTCTAAACCTTCATCATGTAAATTACAAAATCTAATACTAAACTTAGAAATAAAATCTACCCTATACCTATCCTTAACTTTAACTCTGAAACTGATATGAAATAATATCTAAAACTATCCTTATCCCTAACACTAACCCAGGAGAAAATATAATGCTAACCCTACATATAACCATAACACACGCCAAACAATCACCTAAAACAAACGATAGCTCCTAATAATAATCTGAGTCATAAAATAAACTCTAATCCTAACCCATATACATATAAAACACCTTAATCTTTCCTTAACCATATCTTTCACCCTAATTTTAGCCAAAGCATAACCCTAACCCGAATCCTTACCCAAAACTTGACTAACCATAATCACCAGACCAAATATTAAGTCCCTACTCATAAAATTAAACATAAACCCAAATTTTAACCTTAACCTTAACACTGAATTTAAACTAATCTTAACCCTGAACCCTAGATATAACTTGAACCTTAACTTTAATGACTAACCGTAATCATAACACCTGAACCATAGCTATAACACTTACCATAATTCTAGCATATAATCCATAGCACTAATTATTCCATTTTCCAAAACATAATTCTACACTTGCCATAACTTACTTTATTCCTACTTCTATCCTCATCTCTAGCCATACATAGTCCTAGGATCAGCCCTATAAAACACTAACCTAACCCAACTTTCAATTTAACTGTTGCAGAATATTTGATTACAGCTTGAACCCCAAGATTGTGCTATTTACAGAAAAAAACTTGTTTCTGTGTAGCTCAACCCTAGTACACATTCTTTATGCAAAAGCCTCCTGTTTATCGTAAACAAGTATTGTGGTATGTCTTAGCCTTAGTACATACATTTCATCCAAGAGCTTTCTGTTTATTGTGACTAAGAACTTCAGGTATGAATCAGCCATAGCACAAATTTTTCATCCAAAAGCTAAAAAATATCAACCCTAGATCAAGGAGCAGAGCAAGCAAACAAGCTGACAGGGAGTAAACAGAAGTAGACACAAGGAGGGGCATTGAGATGAATCCTGTTTAATGCAGCATGGAGGAGAAAAAGACTTTTTCCTTCTTGAAAGTGATGGAATAGGAAGGTCAGCTGAGGGTTAAGATAGCAGTCTTTGAACACAGTGTTTGGCTCCTGAGTCTTCATTTGGTATAATTCAGTGGCTGAGACATTTGTATTTTAATACAACAACTAACACTATCCTTAACCCTAATTGTAACACCCATTCTAACATAACTTGAACTGGAAGCCTAACACTAACCTTTCATCTGGCCATAGTATTCCTTCCTACAAGCACAAGGGCATTAAATGTTTGGTGTCATTTATAAAGTAAGAGAAATTTTCAGGAAATCATTATGTAGTCTTCCTTAAAACTAAGCACTTGAAAATTGGGCAAAGGTAGGGATAATCTAGGCTAGCATAATTATCAGAACCAAATCTGAAACAAAGAAATTATCTAGAAATATACTTCAGAATGCTTATTTATGTTTTGACATTATGGAATTATGGGCACACAGAAACACACAAAAACACATACAGACACAGAGATGTGAGCCTACACACACACACACACACACACACACACACACACTTGCATTATTCTCAGCAAAAAGAGGATGGGCATACATTTGTGTGTTTGGTCTTTCTTTGTAGAAGTGTGGGTCAATAGAGGGCAGACCAAGCTAGTTGTTCAAGAGACTTAGAAAGTGAGGTCAGAAAGTAAAAGCATATGAGTGACCCCAAATTTCGTAGCAGTACTGGGTATCAGTAATTTTACTATAATTTTGTCTGCTGTAATTTTTCTATAAATAAAACAAAATAATATGCTCAATTTATGTTTCAGGAATTGCTTGAAAATTAATAGCACATTGCATTGGCTGCAGTCCATGTAATAGAAGTGCACATTGAACACTAAAGATGTAATAAGTACTTTGAATGAAGACCTGGGAATAATTATAGTTGCTAACTACTGTTAATTTCATCATAGCATAGAACTATGGACTTTCTCAGTGGTTTTAAAAGAGATTATTTCTCCTCTATCCTATTAAAGAGGCACACTCTTTCACAGACTCTATTCCTTATTGTACTTAAGTTGTTCAGCCCTCTCCATTTGATACTGAGTAAGAAAATCAATAATTTACTTTCCTAGAATCAAATTGTACAAAATTCCCCTTTGTGGCATTGATGACTTTATGAAAACAAACCAAAAATGTTCTTTTTCATTCCTCTTTAAAAGTTCAGGCATGCTCGTGTGCTCAATAGAACATTCAATACATGGAATGATAAGACAACTGAATTTTGCAAGGGATATTGTAACAGAATTGCTTCTCAAGGCTTCCTTCAGATGCTTGCAGACTTTGTTCCATAAATATTTATGGGTAATCTCACAACCAAGTAGAATACCCAGGCAGAAATCCTAGGACATCAATGGCTATGTGATTTCAGTGCTGCTAGCCTCATGTATGGAATAGGGCTGAAAATCCTTTTATTTTATAACTGTCATGAGTATGCACTCCTGCTTATGACTGCACAAATGCATACTACTGGGTGTTTATGGCTCAGAAATGAATAAGGAGACAAGAACAACAACAACAACAACCAAACAACAACAGAAAGAACATAAAGGACAATACCATGAAAGTAAATGATAAAAAAATAGAAAGAGTAGGAATATATGGGTTGGGTCAGTGCCCCTGGATGAGTTCCTCCAACTACAGCCTGAACAACAGGTAATATCAGGGGTCCACAGCCTCCAGCCAGCTTCCAGAGCTCAGGGCTAGATCCTGGGACAGCTGCTATGTCTTGGATTCTTCTCCAGGCTTTCATTTGTTCAGGAGCTAGAAGCAGCCTTGGCAAGGTGGTATAAGGCTGTTAGCTCCTGCTAACAGACAGAAGGAGGTACACACAATTTCCTTTGGACTGGAATCATCTGAGAAGGACAGGCAAAGGGAGAGGACTAAATATAGGGACATCTGAAGATGGCTGCAGTATCTCCAAGCCTACCACTGAAACTCAGGTCTGGTCTGCAGTTTCATTCCTGGGGTCTGAGTTGAAGCAAGTGCTCTACTCTGTGGGTGATAAGCCTGATGCTCTGCTTCTGGGGCCCTGCATGACAGCTACACAAGCTCAAACAATTAGATGGCAGTCCCAGAGGCCTCTGTCAGTGTTGGGTTCATGGGAGCTGACTGCTTTATATTGACTTCCATGTGCCAGTTTCTCAAAGGCACGCACGCTGGTAAGACACTACTCCAGGTACATGTTTTCCTAAGAATAGTCTTAATCTAAAGTTATTGGAAAAAAAATAATCTTTCTAGTATGACTTTTAAAGAAAGTCCCCAAATCCATGGTCAGGTACATTTATGCTCTCTCTCATTGGTTTTACAAGCCAGCCACCAATTCCTCCAAGCTTAGCTTTTCCTTTATACTCACTCATTCATAGTCACTTATGGGAAGCCAAGTGTAATGTTGTGGAACAGCAGCAAGTCATTGCAATAATGAAGAATCTGAGTGTCCTCAGTAAGCTAAATCTCAGGCTTCAGTCTCTCCCCAACAGTAACTCTTCTTGTCTCATACACATCCCTGGATTCCAAACTGATACAGAACCTGAAGCATCTTGGTGGTGGATAAGGAATGAAAGTTCTCAGACTCGTTCCTGCCTGCTCTGCCCAGCAATGGAATTATTTGGCTTTAGTTTCTTAGGCAGCTGTTTGGAAAAGGCATTTTTCTAGCTTAAAATTTTCTTTCTAGTCCAAATGAAAACAGCCAAGTTATTGTAGTGAGACTGTACTCTTCATTCACTGGCTGTTTTTGCCTTCCTGAGTCACTCTAGAGACACTAGTGGAAGACATTTTGGGAGAGAAGAGCATCCTTTAACTTAAACTTTCATTTCATGAATGAAATTAATGAATAATTTCCAAAAACTAAAGTTTTTGTGGACCAGATGTATCTTTCATTCTTCATTATTTTAAGCAACCTTCAAAAATGTAACACTTGACTACTTAGAAAATGAGCAGATAAGGATGAAGTAAGTAGTTGGGAAAGGAGCTCTCTGAGAAAGCTCTTTCTTAATGAGAATTTGGCTCCTGCCTAAAGCATCACTTTGCTCTTTAACCCCAGAGTGGATGCTTTATACTTTACAATACTCTAAGTTGGATAAGCTTTCACAATATGATCTCTGTGATACTGATTTATCAGAAATGATGGTCTGAATGAGAAGGAAACCCATAACCTCAAATATTTTAGTTCTTGGTCACCAGGGAGTGGCACTATTTGAAAGAATTAGGAGGTGTGGCATTGTAGTCACTGGAGGTGGGTGTTTAAGTTTTCAGAAGGCCAAATCAAGCCCAGAATCTCTCTTTTCCTGCTGTCTGAAGATGTGAATGCAGAAATGTCAGCTTCTCTAGCTCCATGTCTACCTAAAGTATTCCATGCTCCCAGACATATTGACAATGGCCTCAACTTCTGAAACTCTAAGCAACTCCCAACTAAATACTTTCCTTTATTGGAGTTTAATGAGGTCATTGAATCTCCCCACACCAATGCTCCCTAAGACACTAGAGTACTGGAGTTGGCATCTTCCTGTCCAATGGGTGAGAATGTCACTAATTATCCCTTCTGTGAAGTTAAGTAACAAAGCCCTACCACTATTGTGAAGATGAAATGAACTGTTTGGTGAGTGTCTCAAATGCTATTTATACTTTTCTAGAGCACATGAAAGAGACACACAAGAAAACTAAAGTCTGAAGAGGTTACACACATGAGTGTACATCCTCCATGGGTCAGTATTGCCTTTGGCCTTCTGCCCCAGGTAGCAGTTGAATGCCCCTCTTTGTAGAGAATTCTATTCCTTGTCATTTCCTCCAAGCTGGTAATATTTCTGTTTTTAACTCTACTGTATGTGGAAGACTGAACTCCTGAACCAGCATTCATCAGGGACTTAGCCACCCCACCTCTAAGTCCCTTCTACCTCTAACATTCCACTTTTACTAATTGTTTTGAGTTCAAGTTGGTCTTGGTATTGAAAGGAGTGTGAAAAGCAGGTGAACTGTCTAGCAGGTCACAGCTTGTCTTTTGTGCCTACAGCAGTCTAAGTTGATTTCCTCAGATGGGTTCCAGGACTTTATCTACTATTTGTATCACCTTTATTAGAACAATACTAAACATTCTTCATCTCTTTTCCATAATGCTGTTGACTGGGTTTTTTGTAGGCAGAAAGCGTGATAGTCATTTAAGTCCAATATTTCATTATACAGATGAGGAGAGAAAATCCTGCAAAAAAGATATATCCAAGCAAGTTAGCAGGCAGAGGCTTTACTTGATTCCCTAAACACATTATTATTTCATTTAGTATTCTCTCTATCTCCTGCCTCCCTCGTTATTTTCTTTTTCATTGTTTTCATGGAGACATGGTCTCATTGTGTATCATTGACTGACTTGAAACTCAATATGAAGACCAGGATGGCCAGGAACTCCGAACAGGGACAAAGGAAGCCTCTTTGTTTGCTGTAGTCCTCACAGTCAAGCCATTCTCCACATGAAATTATAGCCTACTTCTTTGGGATTCCAGAGTATACTGACTTTCAGTTATTTTGAGATAATTTGAGTAGAGCTGCTGGTAAAAGTGTTCAATTTTGTAAGAAACTGGAAATATTTCAATGAAGCTGTGCCATTTTTCATTCTGGCCATCAGTGAATGGGAATTTGTGATACTCCATGACATCTGAAGCACTTGAGTTTCATTGTTCTTCATTTGGGACATCTTAGTAGGCAAGGTCACTCATTGTATTAATGTGACAAAACATGATACTGACATCTTTTCTTTTGCCAATTTTTCTATTATGTTTATCGTGTTCTTTGGTACACATCAAACTACCATGCTTTCTGGTGTTGTTTTAAAGTCTGCCTTCTTTCCCACCCCCAGCATAGCTGTAGCCATTTTGTTCCATATCCACCAGGTATTTTATACTGTTGCTGTAATATGTATGTTAGTCATTGACACAGAAAAATAACTTGACTCAGAGCAAGGTAATGATGACCACATAAGCAGTTATGCTCTGTATGTTCTGCAGTTTGTTAATCTTAAGAAGTTTCCCAAAGCGTTATGTAGGATGCATTAAATTAAAGGTCAATTTGTTTAGTTACATCTAAAATTGCTTGAGTCAGAGACAAGCAGCAGGTAACGCTTTCTGCACCTGCATATTAGCTCATTTTGGTTTTTTATGTCTACTCCTTGGAAGCTGAGAGAAAAAAGATGCCTGTCACCATGGTTCAGTCCATACATTTACAACTATGGTCCTGATCAATCAATATTAGGGTGTCCATGCAATAAACCATCCACATCTGACTAAAATTGATGTTTATTTGTTTTGTAAGTTGTTTCCTGGACCCCAACAATTGAGGAGTTCTTTATGTATCTTAAGCAACAGTCCTTCACTAATTTTCAAACATGTCATTTTTAAACAAAATCTCAATCATTTGATTTTGCCAGTGAAGACTTGAGAGACAGATTCCAGAATGAAATTGCTCAGACAAGTACAAAAAGCAACTGGCTGACAGTTTTCCTAAGATCACATCCCAAAAGGCGTTCCTACTCTCATGCCATCTCAAAAAAAAAATCTAAGTAAATGTTCCTCACTTCTCCTCTCTGAGCATTATTCTCTGTAATGCCCTGGCTGCCTCTTACTCCCTATGGCTTTTCATTAATAATCCCATATTCACTTCCTGTTAATGGGATTCTTGCTCTGCCTCTTGATCTCTACTTGAATTTATTTAATCCTGTTTACAACAATCAAGGAGAAAGCCCTTGTGTGCTAAGGGTAAGTCACACCACAACAATAAAATGTATTTCTCCAGTAAACAACACAATCTCAGGTTCACAGTGTGATCAAATTTCCTGCAATGATAATATTATAGGGCAAGGAGGTAAGGTAAATTAAAGTTAAAATTGTATGAAAAGTCCATGTGGAAACCCAGTACATTGTAAGCCAATCACAATGTAAGTTAAAAACAATTACAAAAAGGGTAACGCATATCTGGACAAAGCTGCTCCTAAAAGGCATGTATTTTACAAAATTGATGTGTCATATGGGGATATTTCACTGTAAGCTGTTAGGGAAGGAGTCCCTAAATTCATGCCAAATTATAGTCTTTTCCATTTTCTCTTGGCTCACTGTTAGAAATAATTGAAGCTATTAGTAAAGATATTTCATATCTTTATACATGTGTATTCTCTTCATAGTCTTTATCAGAGAAGCTTATCTTTGCAATTTTCAATAGCAAATGTTAAAATTTGTGGTTTATCATACTGAGAATAATTGACAATTAAGTTATTAACCATAAATATAATATTTATATCCCCCCTCTAAATCTAATGTAACATCATGGAAGAATGATGGTATATGTACCTTCCAGAGATCTCAATCTGGTTGTGATTTCCTGTACATGGTTTGCACAAGAATGTGCTTGTTGGCTTTGTATCTTTACTTTAAAGATACAAAGAAAGAAAGCTGGACTTGAACTACAAGCTTCCTTCCTGCTGTCCAGGCTTCATTTTCCTGGAAAATGCTATTCAGGCAGCTAGTAGAGAAAAGAATCATTGGTGTTACTCTAATAGGAGCCCTACAAATACCAACACACTTGGCAAGATATGTCACTGGAACAATAGAAGCATGCCTGTTATAGGGTAATCAACTGTTCTCAAATTGTATTTGAGACATGTTCCATTAGAAATAATTAATGCTGTGTACTTGTAAATCAATCAAAAACGTATGCATTACATAGAAGTTTAATAATGTTTGCAGCTAAATTGAACCATGCCAGGCCATGTTTAATGGTGCAGGCATTTAATTACAGCATGGGAAGGTAAGTCAATTAAATTTCTGAGTTCAAGGCCAGCCAGGTATACACTGTAACTTTAAGGCCAGGAAGGCTATATAGTGAAATCCTTTCTCAGAAATATACAGAACAAAAATCAAAATGAAAGCAAATAATTTGATTTGGTATTAATGTATCTCTTAAACATGTGTATTCTCTTCATAGTCTTTATCAGAGAAGCTTATCTTTGCAATTTTCAATAGCAAATGTTAAAATTTGTGGTTTATCATACTGAGAATAATTGACAATTAAGTTATTAACCATAAATATAATATTTATATCCCCCCTCTAAATCTAATGTAACATCATGGAAGAATGATGGTATATGTACCTTCCAGAGATCTCAATCTGGTTGTGATTTCCTGTACATGGTTTGCACAAGAATGTGCTTGTTGGCTATTGATCCATCATGGACTGGGAGGGGGAAAATGGAGCCATGTTGGCTTTTAATGCTTTCTGTGGTTATTGTCTTCTAACATTCAATATATAACTGCTAACCTATGATCACTGAACTGGCCATGGATAACTCTTGAGAAAAATAAGACAAAGGGGCATGAATCAGAAAAGGATTTGTAGGGAAGAAGCAAGTTAACAAGGGTGGGAGGAAGTTCAGAGAGGATGGAGAATATAATATATTACATACATGTATGAAGTTATCAAAGAAAATTTATTAAGAGTTTCAAAATGTAATATACATAAAATTATGCAATTTATGAAAAATTGAAGTAAATTTATGTACTAATGAAATGGGTATAAATGTTGTTTTGCATAAGGAACTAAATCTTTTTGAATATTTACTGATATAGGCATCAACATTCTTGACATTAATCATATGTTAACAATCACTAATGCTAACAAAACAACACTGACAGATGTTTAGGACATCTTCAGAAACTGAGAAAAATTCTTTCTGAAACCAATTTAAAATTTGCTCACTTTTTTTTATTAAATTCATCAGTATAGTGACTATTCCTGATTGTCAACTTGACAATATCTGGAATGAACTTAAATCCAGTATTGGAAAGCTTACCTGTGATCCTAATCTGGAGGCTTAGAGATACAATTATCTGACCAGGACCTTGTCATGGAGATCTTGAGGCATAGTGGCTTTGGATCCCAGGAGATTAAGACAGGGAGATCTCTGAGTTCAATGTCACCTGAGACAAAGCCAGTCCCAGATTCAGGCATAGTGGCACCTTTAGTCTTGGCTACACCTTCTGCTGGAGACCTACATAAGGACATTGGAAGAAGGAAGATTCACTCCCTCTTCTTTACCTGCTTGCCTTGTGAGACTGAGCAACTGTTAGATCCTTGGACTTCCATTCACAGCTGCTGCTAACCATTGTTGGGAGTTAGACTACAGATTGTAAGTCATTGAAAAATTACCTTACTATATAGAGACTACCCATAAGTTCTGTAACTGAAGAGATCCCTGACTAATACCATCAGTAATTTTTTAAATCAAGCATTCTCACTCAGTATAATCCAAAGATACATTGACTAGATAATTTATGTGCAGAAGACTGGTGTTGCAAAATTTTAAATTATGTTTGTATAGGAGCAATAATGCAGTTCAGGACACATGCTAGTGTCAAATCTGATCCAAGTTGTTTCACTCAGAATTCAATGGTACCTTATAGTATGACAACATAAACAGTGTAGTGTGTGCATGCTGTGTGTTTAGAACAAAATTCTCAGTGAATCCACACAATGCACATGATCAAATGCTGCCAAAAAGAGACAAACGATATTTAGCTAATATTTTTCTCTGTGAATTCCCAAGAATTTTGTTGCAAATTTCTCATAACCTGTATATTCAGTTACATGATGCTAGATAGTGTTACAACCTATAGTTTAAAAGCTGTATATATAGAACAATTTATTAAGAAATCTTATTGGTAATACCAAGAATTTCCATTCATTAGCATGGCTATCTAGGTTTTTATGTAGTTTTTGGAATTTTTCCTTATAAAATTGTCCTTTTTATTGCATACATCTTACACATTGAAAAACCTACCATAAACTACATATAGCAATATAAAGGCATGGATAGAGAACCAAGCAATACCTGCAGAAGTGAAGAGACTCATTTATACTGGTTTTGTAGTATCATCCTGGGATTTGGATGAAGGCCAAGCAGAATCTCAATGGGTCTACAAAGTTTTAATAAAGCTGTCATAGCATAGAGCTCCTCTAGGCTTATGGAAGTGAAGCCATTTACTGGGTCTGATGAAGGCATATAGAAAACTTTTCCAGAACAGGTGATTTCTGCTATGTTTTTTTTTTTATTTTATTTTCTATATAATATATTTACATTCTAAAGGCTTTCCCCTTTCCCAGTTTCCCCCCATATGTCCCATAATTCCTCTCCGCCCCCACCAACTATTCCCCAATCATTCCACCCACCCCAAGATTTCTCTGTTCTGGGTCTACAAAACTGGATCCAATCTTTACAGGCCCAAAGTCCTCTCCTTTCTTCTTATTGGGAGTCATTTGACTTGCTAATTGGGCCTTGAACATTTAGGGCTCCTGGGCTCATTAATATCCACTTATCAGTGATTGCATTTCATGTGTATTCTTTTGAGATTAGGTTAGCTCACTTAGGGTGATATATTCCAGATCTAACCATTTTCCTACAAATTGCATGAGTTCATTATTTTTAATTGCTGAGTAGTACGCCATTGTATAAATATACCACATTTTCTGTATCCATTCCTCTTTTGAGGGATATCTGGGCTCCTTCCAATTTCTGGCTATTATAAACAAGGCTGTTATAAACATAGTGGAGCATGTGTCTTTATTGTATGCAGGGGAATCCTCTGGGTATATGCCCAGGAGTGGTATGCCAGGGTCCTCTGGAAGTGACATGCCCAATTTTCTGAGGAAGGGCCACACTGATTTCCAGAGCAGTTTTACCATTTTGCAATCCCACCAACAGTGGAGGAGTGTTTCTCTTTCTCCACATCCTCGCCAGCACTTGTTGTCTCTTGAGTTTTTAATCTCAGCCATTCTGACTGGTGTGAGGTGGAATCTCAGGGTTGTTTTGATTTGAGTTACCCTGATGACTAATGATGTTGAACAACTTTTAAGGTGTTTCTCAGCCATCCGAATTTCTTCTGGTGAAAATTCTTTGTTTATCTCTGTACCCCATTTTTTAATAGGGTTATTTGGTTCTTTGCAGTCTAACTTCTTGAGTTCTTTGTATATATTGGATATTAGCCCTCTGTCAGATGTGGGGTTGGTGAAGATCATTTTCCACTTTGTTAGTTGCCGTTTTGTCCTTCTGAAAGTGTCCTTTGCCTTACAGAAACTTTGTAATTTTATGAGGTCCCATTTGTCAATTCTTGATCTTAGAGCATAAGCTCTTGGTGTTCTGTTAAGGAACTTTCCCCCTGTGCCCATGTCCCCCAGGGTCTTCCCAAGTTTCTTTTCTAATAGTTTCAGTGTGTCTGGTTTTATGTGGAGGTCCTTGATCCACTTGGAGTTGATCTTAGTACAAGGAGATAAGTGTGGGGCAATTCGCATTCTTCTGTATGTTGACCTCCAGTTGAACAAGCACCATTTGTTGAAAAGGCTATATTTATTCCACTGGATGGTTGTGGCTCCTTTATCAAAGATCAAGTGACCATAAGTCTGTGGGTTCATTTCTGGGAGTTCAATCCTATTCCACTGATCTACTTCCCTGTAGCTGTACCAATACCATGCAGTTTTTAACACAATTGCTCTGTAGTACTGCTTGAGGTCAGGGATATTGATTCCCCCAGAAGTCCTTTTATTGTTGAGAATAGTTTTAGCTATCCTGGGTTTTTTGTTGCTCCAGATGAATTTGAGAATTGCTCTTTCTAGATTTATGAAGAATTGATTTGGGATTTTGATGGGGATTGCAATGAATTTGTAGAATGCTTTTGGCAAGATGGCCATTTTTACTGTATTGATCCTGCCAATCCAGGTGCAAGAAATATTTTTCCATCTTCTGAGGTCTTCGATTTCTTTCTTCAAGGACTTGAAGTTCCTGTTATACAGATCTTTCGCTTGTTTGGTTAGAGTTATGCCAAGGTATTTTATGTAGTTTGTGAATATTGTGAAGGGTGTTATTTCCATAACTTCATTCTTAGCCTGCTTGTCCTTTGAGTACAAGAAGGCTACTGATTTGCTTGAGTTAATTTTATAACCGGCCACTTTGCTGAAGTTGTTTATCAGCTGTAGAAGTTCTCTGGTGGAGTTTTTTGGGTTGCTTAAATAAACTATCATATCATCTGCAAATAATGATACTTTGACTTCTTCCTTTCCAATTTGTATGCCTGTGACTTCCTTATGTTGTCTAATTGCTCTCGCTAGAACTTCAAGTACTATATTGAAAAGATATGGAGAGAGAGGGCAGCCTTGTCTAGTCCCTGATCTTAGTGGGATTGCTTCAAGTTTCTCTCCATTTATTTTGATGTTGGCTACTGGTTTGCTGTAGATTGCTTTTACTATATTTAGGTATGGACCTTGAATTCCTGCTCTTTCCAAGACTTTTAGCATGAAAGGATGCTGAATTTTGTCGAATGCTTTATCAGCATCCAATGAGATGACCATGTGGTTTTTTTTCTTTTAGTTTGTTTATGTAGTGGATTACATTGATGGGTTTCCATATATTGAACCATCCCTGCATCCCTGGAATGAAGCCTACTTGATCATGGTGAATGATTGTTTTGATATGCTCTTGGATTGAATTGGCAAGAATTTTATTTAGTATTTTTTGCATCGATATTCATAAGAGAAATTGTCCTGTAATTCTCTTTCTTTGTTGGATCATTTTGTGGTTTAGGTATCAGCGTAATTGTGGTTTCAAAGAATGAGTTCAACAGTGTCCCTTCTGTCTCTATTTTGTGGAATAGTTTGAAGAGTATTGGTGTTAAGTCTTCTTTGAAAGTCTGGTAGAATTCTGCACTAAAACCTTCTGGCCCCGTACTTTTTTTGGTTGGGAGGCTTTCTATAACCCCTTCTATTTCTTTAGAGGTTATGGGACTGTTTAGCTGATCTACTTGATGCTGATTTAATTTTGGTACTTGGTATCTGTCTAGGAAATTGTCCATTTCCTCCAGATTCTCCTGTTGTTTTGAGTATAGGCCTTTGTAGTAGGATCTGATGATCTTTTGAATTTCCTCAGTTTCTGTTGTTATATCCCCCTTTTCATTTCTAATTTTGTTAATTTGGATACTGTCTCTGTGCCCTTTGGTTAGTCTAGCTAAGAGTTTATCTATCTTGTTGATTTTCTCAAAGAAGCAGCTCTTGATTTTGTTGATTCTTTGTATGGTTCTCTTTGTTTCTACTTGATTGATTTCAGCCCTTAGTTTGATGATTTCCTCTCTTCTCCACCTCCTGGGTGAATTAGCTTCTTTTTGTTCCAGGGCCTTCAGGTGTGCTGTTAAGTTGCTAGTGTATGCTCTCTCCATTTTCTTTTTGGAGGCACTCAGGGCTATGAGTTTTCCTC
Organism: Apodemus agrarius; assembly: GCA_964023405.1. Classification (NCBI taxonomy): domain Eukaryota; kingdom Metazoa; phylum Chordata; class Mammalia; order Rodentia; family Muridae; genus Apodemus; species Apodemus agrarius. The sequence continues at coordinate 86,548,986 of OZ030017.1, read as the reverse complement.
TTAGCACTGCTTTCATTGTGTCCCAAAGATTTGGGTAGGTCGTACCTTCATTTTCATTGAAGTCTAAAAAGTCTTTAATTTATTTCTTTATTTCTTTCTTGACCAAAGTGTCATTGAGTAGAGTATTGTTCAGTTTCCATGTGTATGTGGGCTTTCTGTTGTTCTTCTTGCCATTGAAGACTACTTTTACTCCATAGTGATCCCATAGGAGACATGGGAATAGTTCAGTCTTCTTGTATTTGTTGAGGTCTGTCTTGTGACCAATTATATGATCAATTTTTGAGAAGGTACCGTGCGGTGCTGAGAAAAATGTATACTCTTTTGCTTTAGGATGGAATGTTCTATATATATCTGTTAAATCCAATTGGTCCATAGCTTCAATTAGTTTCTCTGTGCCCCTTTTTAGTTTCTGCTTTACTGATCAGTCCATTGAGGAGAGTGGAGTGATGAAGTCACCTACAATTATTGTGTTAGGTGCAATGTATGCTTTAAGCTTTAGTAAAATTTCTTTTACGAATGAGGGTGCCCTTACATTTGGCGCATAGATGTTCAGTATTGAGAATTCTTCTTGGTGGATTTTTCCTTTGACAAGCAAGAAGTGACCTTCGGGTCTCTTTTGATGACTTTAGGTTGAAAGTCAATTTTATCTGATATTAGAATGGCTACTCCGCCTTGTTTCCTGGGACCATTTGCTTGTAAAACTGTCTTCCAGCCTTTTACTCTAAGGTGGTGTTTGTCTTTGACACTGAGATGTGTTTCTGGTATGCAGCAAAATGTAGGGTCCTGTTTCCGTATCCAGTCTGTTAGTCTATGTCTTTTTATTGGGGAATTGAGTCCATTGATATTAAGAGATATTAAGGAATAGTAATTATTACTTTTGACATTTTAGGCGTTATTATTATTATTATTATTATTATTATTATTTGTATTTGAGTGGTTCTCTTCTTTTGGGTTGGATGAAAGGGGGTTTCTATCTTGTTTTTTCTGGGGTGTAGTTTCCCCCTTGTGTTGGTATTTTTCCCCTATTATCCTTTGTAGGGCTGGGTTTGTAGATAAATATTGTACAAATTTGGTTTTGTCGTGGAATGCCTTGGTTTCCCCATCTATGGCAATTGAGAGTTTTGCTGGGTATAGTAGTTTTGGCTGAAGTTTGTGTTCTTTTAGAGTCTGCATGAGGTCTGCCCAGGATCTTCTAGCTTTCATGGTCTCAGGTGAGAAGTCTGTGTAATTCTGATAGGTCTTCCTTTATATGTTACTTGTCCATTTTCTCTTACTGCCTTTAATATTCTTTCTTTGTTTAGTACATTTGGGGTTTTGATTATTATGTGACAGGAAGTATTTCTGTTCTGGTCCAGTCTATTTGGGGTTCTATAGGCTTCTTGTATATTCATGGGCATCTCTCTCTTTAGGTTGGGGAAGTTTTCTTCCATAATTTTGTAGAAGATATTTGCTGGCCCTTAAGTTGTAGATCTTCATTCTCATCTATCCGTATAATCCTTAGGTTTGGTCTTCTCATTGTGTCCTGGATTTCCTGAATGTTTTGAGTTACCAGCTTTTTGCATTTTGCATTTTCTTTAATTGTTGAATCCATGGTTCCTATGGTATCTTCAGCATCTGAGATTCTGTCTTCTATCTCTTGTATTCTATTGTTGATATTTGCATCTATGACTCCTGATTTCTTCTCAAGGTTTTCTATTTCCAACATTGTCTCCCTTTGCGATTTCTTAGTTGTTTCTACTTCTGTTTTTAGATTCTGTATGGTTTTGCTCAGATCTTTCAATTGCTTGTTTGTGTTTTCCTGTAATTCTTTAAGGGATTTTTGTTTCCTCTTTTATGACTTCTACTTGTTGACCCATGTTCTCTTGTATTTCTTTAAGTGATTTTTGTTTCTCCTCCTTATTGGCTTCATTTTTTGCTCTATATTCTCCTGGAATTCTTTAAGTGATTTTTGTGTTTGCCTTGTAAGGGATTCTAGCTTTTGATCTATTTTCTCATGTATTACTTTAAGAGATTTATATAAGTGTTCCTCTATCAGCATCCTGACCAGTGATTTTAGATCTGAGTCTTGTTTTTCTGGTGTTTCAGGGTATCCAGGATTTATTGCTGTCGGGGAACTTGGTTAGGATGCTGCCATACTGCCTTGATTTCTGTTAGTAATGATCTTACATTTGCCTCTTGGCATCTGGTTAACTCTGGTGTTAGTTGGTCCTGTAGTTACTAGCTGGTGCTTGACTCTCCTGTGGGCTCGTAGGGCTATTTCTGGGACACCTGAACCATTGCCCTGCAGGGCTCCTGCTCACAGATTGCTGACAGGTGGCCTGAGTCCCCCGAGGTCTTAAACTCAGGATATCCCAGGTACTTGGTTCCATCTGTTGGACAGCTGCTCTGCACTGCTCCTGCTCAGGTTTTTCTGTCTGGTGTCCTGATTCCCCAGAGGTCTTAAAGTCGGGGTATCTCAGTTATCTGGTTCTGCCTGATGGTCCAAACCTGATGGGAAGCTGGCTGAGGCTGTCTCCCCCGCTGCTGGCTGGATGGGAAGCAGCTGGGAAGATGGCGCTGACTGCAGGGAGTTTGGGGTCTGCCCTGTGAGTGCAGAGCACAGGCTCAGCTAGGGTCCCCCCAAACCGCTACTCTGATCGCAGCTCCAGCTCCAGGCCTGATTCCCCGAAGGTCTTAAACTCATCTCGGGTGCCTGGTTCCACAGGCTGGGTCTGAGCACCTGGGAAGCTGGCTGAGGCTGTCTCCCCCCACCGGTAGCTGGATGGGAAGCAGCTGAGAGTCTGCTATGTGTTTTAAACTGTGAATTAAATATAGAGCACTTGTAGCAGATTATTAATTATCCTCGCATCACTAGAATGAAAGCATTTGACCAAATTAACTTCTAGAAGAAAGGTTTATTTGGGCCTATGTTCAAGAAATTCTGGTCTAATGTAAAGTAGACTCATTTTACTCTTTCTGTTACAGAGAAAACAGGATGTGTATCATATAAAGGTTAGCAGCCAAATAAGCAAACATTTCTGGTGTTTAAAATATTTAATCTTTTACATCACATCACAAATTATTTTATATGATCTCAAATAATAAAAATGCATGAAGATTAGAACTTTCAAAATTCAACTTGACATATAAGAGATTATAATAATATTCTAGAAATTTCATTTTTGTGCGACATATTTAAGAGTCCATATAAATTATTAAAAGATCGGGAAACTTAAATAATTGCATGGCTATAATTTATTCTAGTCTTCTCTATGTAAGGTTATTAAAATTTGAAACAATTTTACAGATATGTATGTATATTGAATATTGCCGTCTACATATTACTCATACTTCAATGTGGAAATCATCCAACAAGGATATTGCAGATCATTGATTTTACCTATAATTCTAAGAACTCATATCCAAGACTACTCAAAAAAATGACTACATTAAATGCCTCCCAATATTACATAGGAAAATGTATAATCAGACCTTTTTCCTTGAAGCTTCTACTGATAGTGTCCATGCCAGAAAATAGAGGTTAATTAGGTTCTGAGTAATTTGGTTCAAAACATTTTATCATTTGTGTAATATTTTAAAACAATTGTTAAGAGCAATTGACTCCTTTTTTAACATACAGATTTGTTTTCATTAAATCATGCTGGAAAAAATGCCTGAGGCTAAATAACTTAAAAGTGGAGGTTTATTTCTCACAGTTCTGATATTTTCAATGTCCAGTAAAAACATAAATTATGGCTGAAAGGTTCACTTTCATTGTACTGTCTAAAGAGAAGACATGTATTGAAAATCAGAAGAGAAACTTCATACTTTCTAACTGGTCTATTCTTTAAGATGAGGCCCTTATAATTGAATTATTAATGCCTCTTCATACCTTTGCATGTAGGAGTAAATACCATCCTGAGTTTATGAAGGACCTGTAGTGTATTTGGCCTCATGTGGCTTATATTCTAATGTTAATTTGAGTCCCCAAATCTGTTTACATGAGTGCCATCTATACTTAGCTTTTGGGAACCTACCCACAGTTTGTTCTGATTGGAAAATGAAACTCCCAACAGCTATTAACTGGTAAAGATAGACAGAGGTAGGTTTGGGGAATTTCCTGGGCTCAGGACCTGGAGGAAGAGAAGAAGGATATCTGTCATGTGGCCAAAAGAGTGTGAAGGAGAGGAGAGATGTCAAAACCTGAGAAGAAGGCAAGACAGAAAGTCATAGTCATCCTGTGAAGGATATAGGAGAAGAAGGCTGAAAGGGCTGCTCAACTCGGTACAGGGAAACCAAGATAGAATATTGAGTTTTGTAAGTAATAACTGTAGATTATTTCTAGGGGGGTGCATTGACCATGTAGAGAGTTACCCAACTGTTGTGCTGCATAAGGCATATCAAAATGTAAAGGCTGAATGTGTGACTTTTATTCAGGAACTTAAAATATTGAGGAGAGTAGCAGTAACCTGATAAAGGGATTGGTTAATCAAAAAATATTACTTCAGATGTACCCAACTTGGGGCAAGAACTTACTTTTAAATTAAACTAGAGATTCCTGAATGGAATATACATGCATGCCTTACCTTTAGTATTAAGAGACAAGGGAAACTGGTTTCTCAGCCAAGCTGAGCAGAGCCACATGGGTCCTCCCCAATCAATGTTAGGATTTATTTATTTTTATTTATTTTTTTTTGTTTTTTATCTTTTTTAATTGAATATAATCTTCATTTACATTTCAAATGGTAAAACTTTTCCTAGTCTCCACACTCCCCAAAACCCCTAACCCCTCCTCCCACCCCTGCCTCCATTGATAATAAATAGTACTACAGGAAACACCATCATTTAAGTTGTAGTAAGGTAGAACCCACAGACCATGTACATGACATAAATTATTTAACATTAAATAGATAGGAACCAGACTGAAAAAAAAATCCAAGAGCTATCTCTTATCATAAGCTTAGGTTGGACTCAGTTTTTGATTTTTTCTTTTTCTTTTCTTTCCTTCTTTCTCTTTCTTTCTTTTTCTTTTCTTTTCTTTTCCTTTCTTTTCTTTTCTTTTATTTTCTTTCTTTCCTTTTTTTTTTTTTTGAGACACAACATTATTTATCCAGGTTGGTTTCTAACCAGATGGCCAGAGGCTTGCCTTGAACTGCTGAACCTCCTTTCCTATTTTCCAAATGTTGGGAATGCAAGTGTGAGCTTCCATGGCCAGCATAAACTTACCTTTTAACAGCTGCATATTTTGTTAACTACTTTCTAGTAACTAATGGAAAATCTCCATATGGTGCTACTCCTCATTAGAGGTGATGATGCTTATCTTTGGAACATTTATTTGCCACTTTTATAGATTGACCTACATGATTCTGACTTAAAGTGTGACCTACTTAAGAGACTGCAGCACAACTTGTGGATAATAGAGTGTCAAGATTTCATTACTGTATGCATTCATTGAAAACTATATCATTTGGCTGTTATAAATAAGGCTGCTATAAACATAGTGAAGCTTTTTTTTTTATTGTTATAGGTTGGAACATCCTTTGGATATAACCCAGTAGTGGTATAGCTGTGTCTTCAAGTAGAACTATTTCTAATTTTCTTAGGAAACATATGACTGACTTCCAGAGTGTTTTTACCAGCTTGCAGTCCCACCGACACTGGAGGAGTGTTCCTCTTTCTCCACAAACTACATAAAAGTTTGATGGAAAACTCTAAATTAATTGAATGAGGAATTAGAAACATATGTGATAAAATCAAAGACTTACATTGAAAACATTTCTGATAAATTGGAGGAAGTATATAGAAAGACATATTAAACTTGAAGAGTATCATGAAATATAATGCAGATAAAATGATAGACATAAAAGAAATTGCTAAATTAATTAAAAGGGGAATTACAAACATTTTCTGATATAATTGAATATTTATATGAGAAATATTTCATTAGTCAATGTCTTTTTATTGGGGAGTTGATTCAATTGTTATTAAAAGCTAGTAAAGAATAGTGATTGTGGCTTCCTGTTATTTTTTGTTATTTTTATGTTTGTGTGAGTATTTTCTTTTGGATTTTTTTTGGTAAGATTATTTCTTGCTTTTTCTAGGTTGTAGTTTTCCTCCTTGTGTTGGCATTTTCCACCAATTATCCTTTGTAGGGATGGATTTGTGGACAGATATTGTGTAAATTGGGTTTATCATGGAATAACTTTGTTTCTCCATCTATGATGATTGTGAGTTTTGCTGGGTATACTAGCCTAGGCTGGCAATTGTATTCTCTTAGGGTCTGTATGAGGTCTGCCCAGGATCTTCTAGCTTTTACCATCTCTGGTGAGAAGTCTGGTATGATTCTAATAGGTCTGCCTTTATAAGTTACTTGCCCCTTTTCACTTACTGCTTTTAATATTCTTTCTTTGTTTAGTGAATTTGGTGTTTTGATTTTTATGTGCTGGGAGGATTTTTTGTTTTGGTCTAGTCTATTTGGAGTTCTGAAGACTTCTACTTTGTTCATGGGCATCTCTTTCTCTAGGTTAGAGAAGTTTTGTTCTACAATTTTGTTGAAAATATTTACTGGGCCTTTAAGATGTAAATCCTCGCTCTGTTCTATACACATAATACTTAGGTTTGGCCTCACTGTGTGCTGGAGTACCTGGATGTTTTGAGTTACTATATTTATGCATTTTGCATTTTCTTTGACTGTTGAGTCAATGTTTTCTGTGGTCTCTTAAGCACCTGAGGTTCTTTCTTCTATCTCTTTGTGATGGTTTGTATATGATTGGCCCAGGAAATGAGCCTATTAGGAGGTGTGGCCTTGTTGGAGTAGGTGTGTCACTGTGGGTGTGGGCTTAAGACCTTCACCCTAGTTGCCTGGAAGTTAGTCTTCCACTAGCAACCTTCAGATGAAGATGTAGAATTCTCAGCTCCTCCTGCACCATGGCTGCCTGGATGCTGCCATGTTTCTGCCTTGATGACAATGGACTGAACCTTTGAACCTGTAAGCCAACCCCAATTAAATGTTGTCTTTTATAAAACTTGCATTGGTCATGGTATCTGTTCACAGCAGTAAAACTCTAACTAAGACACTCTTGTGTTCTGTTGTTGATGCTTTCATCTATGACTCCTGAATTCTTTCGAATGTTTTCTATCTCCAGAGATGCCTCACTTTGTGATTTCTTTATTGTTTCTACTTCCACTTTTAGATCCTGGATAATTTTGTTCCATTCCTTCAGTTGATTTTTTATGTTTTATTGTAATTCTTTAAGGGATTTTTGTGTTTCTTCTTTAAGGGCTTCTGCCAAAGGACCCATGATCTCCTGGACTTCTTTAAGGGATTTTATGATTCCTCTTTAAGGGCTTTTACCTGTTGACCAATGTTCTCCTTCTCCACTGTTGGTGGGATTGCAAGATGGTACACTTTGGAAATCATTCTGGCAGTTCCTCAGAAAATAGGGCATTACACTTCCAGAGGACCCTGTCATACCACTCCTGGGCATATACCCAGAAGATTCCTCTGCATGCAACAAAGGCATGGTCCACTATGTTCATAGCAGCCTTATATATAATAGCCAGAAACTGGAAATAACCCAGATGTCCTTCAATGGAGGAATGGATACAGAAAATGTGGTATATTTATACGATGGAATACTGTTCAGCAATTTAAAACAATGAATTCATGAAATTTGTAGGCAAATGGTTGGAATCGGAAAATATCCTAACTAAGATAACCCAATCACAAAAGAATACACATGAAATGCAATCACTGGTAAGTGGATATTTATTACCCCAGAAGCTCTGAATACTCAAGACACAATTAGGAAATCATATGATTCCAAAGAAAAAGGAAGGATAGGGCCCTGTTCCTGAAAAGATGTGATCCAGTATTATAGGAGAGTACCAGAACAAAGAAATGATGGGGAGATGATTGGAGAATGGGTGGAGGGAAGAGGACTTATGGAATATATGGTGAGAGGGGAACTAGGAAAGGGGAAAGCGTCTGGAATGTAAACAAAGAATATAGAAAATAAAAATAAAATAAATAAATAAATAAATAAATAAACAAGTAAATAAATAAATAAATAAATATGTCTTGCTTTAAACCCTCTATCAGCATCATTAGATAGGATTTTATATTCAACTCTTGCTTTTCCGGTGGGTTGGGGGTATCCAGGACTTGCTGTGGTGGGAGTACTGGCTTCTAATGATGCCTTGTGGTTTCTGTTATTAGGGTTCTTGTGCTTCCCTTTCACCATCTGGTGCTAGTTCATATTCTTGTCGCTGGCTGGAGTTTTTTCCTCATGTGGGCCTGTAAGTTTGTGTCCTTACTCCTCTTAGGTCAAAAGTAAAAGCATACAATAAAGACACATGCTCCACTATGTTCATAGCAGCCTTGTTTATAATAGCCACTGATAAGTGGATATTATTGAGCCCAGAAGCCCTAAATACTCAAGGCACAATTAGCAAGTCAAATGATTCCGAAGAAGAAAAAAAGGAGAGGTGCCTGGACCTGAAAAGATTGGATCCAGATTTGTAGACCCAGAACAGAGAAATCGTGTGTGTGTGGGGTGGGGGTGATTGGGGAATAGTTGGGAGGGGGGAGGACTTATGGGACGTATGGTGGGGGGGGGACTGGGAAAGGGGAAAGCCTTTGGAATGTAAACAAACACTATAGAAAATAAAATTTAAAAAAAGTAAAAGCACTGCTGGGAGATCTCTTTCTCCTGGCAGGCTAGGTACAAAAAGCTGTGGAGTCTCCCAGTTCCCTGGTGCAAATGGCTGTGAGCAGGAAGAGTTCAGTCCCATCTTCTCCACTGTTCTTAAGCCCTGTGTGCTCCTAGCTATGTACACTCCAGAGAGAAGGTGGAGATATCATCTCTGCTCAAAAGTAAAAGCCTGCTGGGAGATCACTTCCTTCTGGTGGGATATGCACAGAAGGCTGTGGAATCTCCAGGCTCCTGGCACAAATGGCATATTGCTTTTACTATATATACATATTTACCTTGAATTCCTGGGCTCTGCAATACTTTTAAAATAAAGGGTTGTTGTATTTTGTCAAAGTTGTTTTCAGCATTTATTGAGATGTTCATGTGGTTTGTTTCTTTGAATTTGTTTATATAGGTGATTACACTGGTGGTTTTCTATACATTGAACCATCTCTGCATTCCAGGAATGAAACCTATGTGATCATGATTAATGACTGTTTTTATGTTTTCTTGGATTTGGTTAAATCAATATTCATAAGGGAAATTGGTCTGATAACCAGAAGCTAGAAACAAACCAGATGTCCCTCAATAGTTGAATGGATACAAAAAAATGTTGTATATTCATACAATGGAACATTTGATGGCTATTAAAAACAATGACTTCTTGAAATTTGTAGGCAAGTGTATAAAACTAGAAATTATCATCCTGAGTGAAGTAACCCCGTCACAAAAAACCACACATGCTATGTACTCAATGATAAATATAGATTAATTTCAAATCTCACAGTGACAAAGATACAAGCCACATACTATATGGGGCTTAGAAAGAAAGAAGATTAGGGTGTCAATGCTTCAGTGAGTGGAAATAATAGGGGCATGTATCAGGTACTGGAAGATACAGCAAAGAATTACAGAGTATCAGGAAATTAGATAAAAGTATGTAGTAAGGAGATGAGGAAATGTTAATAGCCACTGGGGAGCCCCAGATGCCAGAGAATTGAAAGGCACTTAAGACCCAACAGGGATGATTTTAGCAGAAAAGGGGAGAGAGGAGTCACCACCATCTTCATGGCTGTTTGGATCTAGCAGGCTGAACCAGGTATGGTAGGGGGGAACTGGGAAAGGGGAAAGCCTTTGTAATGTAAACAAAGAATATAGAAAATAATATTAAAAAAATACCTCTGGAGACTCAGGCCACCAGACAGTGATCTGTGAGGAGGAGCCACACAGAGCAACGGTTCAGGTGTGCCAGTCATGGGGAAATAGCCTTAAGAGGCCAAGGAGGTTCAAGCACCAGCTAGTAACTACAGGACCAAGTAACACGAGAGATAAGCAGATGGCAAAAGGCAAACGTAAGATTGTGACTAACAGAAATCAAGGCAATATGGCAACATCCAAACCCATTTCCCTGATAGTAATAAGTCTCGGATACCCCAACACACCACAAAAAAAAAAAAAAAAAAAAAGATTTGGATCTAAAATCACTGGTCAGGATGCTGTTAGAGGAACACATAGATAAATCTCTTAAAGTAATACAGGAGAAAATGGATCAAAAGTTAGAAGCCCTTACAAGGCAAACACAAAAATTACTTAAAGAAATTCAGGAGAATATGGATCAAAAAATAGAAGCCAATAAAGAAGTAATACAAAAATCACTTTAAGAAATACAGGAGAATGTGGGTCAACAGGTAGAAGTCATGAAAGAGGAAACACAAAAATCTCTTAAAGAATTACATGAAAACACAAACAAGCAAGCAGAAGATCTGAGCAAAACCATTCATAATCTAAAAACAGTAGTAGAAACAACCAAGAAATCACAAAGGGAAACAACTTTGGAGATAGGAAACCATGGGAAGAAATCAGGGTCATAGATGCAAATATCAACAATAGAATATAAGAGATAGAAGAAAAATCTCAGATGTTGAAGATACCATAGGAACCATGGACTCAACAATTAAATAAAATCGAAAATGCAAAAAGCTGGTAACCCAAAACATTCAGGGAATGCAGCAGAGAATGCAGAATGAGAAGACCAAACCTAAGGATTATAGGTATAGATGAGAGTCAAGATCTACAACTTAAAGGGCCAGCAAATATCTTCTACAAAATTATGGAAGAAAACTTCCCCAACCTAAAGAGAGAGAGATGCCCATGAATATACAAGAAGCCTACAGAACTCCTAACAGACTGGACTAGAAAAGAAATACCTCCCGTCACATAATAATCAAAAACCCAAATGTAATAAACAAAGAAAGAATATTAAAAGCAGTAAGAGAAAAAGGCCAAGTAACATATAAAGGAAGACCTATCAGAATTACACCAGACTACTCACCAGAGACCATGAAGCTAGAAGATCCTGGGCAGATATCATGCAGACATTTATAGAACACACATTTCAATGAAAGCTAATATACCTAGGAAAACTCTAAGTTGCCATAGATGGGGAAACCAAGGTCATCCATGACAAAACCAAATTTGCAGGATATCTATCCACAAATGCAGCCCTACAAAGGATAATAGGGGAAAAACACCAACACAAGGAGGGAAACCACACCCCAGAAGAAGCAAGATAGAAATATAAAAAATTAACGTCAAAAAGGTCGGGAAGTAATAATTACTATTCCTTAATATCTCTTAACATCAATGGATTCAATTCCCCAATAAAAAGACATAGACTAAAATACTGGATGTGGAAACAGAACCCTACATTTTGCTGTATACAGGAAACGTATCGCAGTGTCAAAGACAAACACTACCTTAGAGTAAAAGACTGGATGAAAATTTTACAAGCAAATGGTCTCAGGAAACAGGCTGAGTAGCTATTCTAATATCAGATAAAATTTAATATCACCCTAAAGTTATCAAGAGACACGGAAGGTCGCTTCTTGCTGGTCAAAGGGAAAATCCACCAAGAAGAACTCGCAATACTGAACATCTATGCTCCAAATGCAAGGGCACCCTCATGTGTAAAAGAAACTTTACTAAAGCTTAAAACACACAATGCACCAAACACAATAATTCTGGGTGACTTCAACACTCCACTCACTTCAATGGACCAATCAGAAAAGCAGAAACTAAACAAGGACACAGAGAAACTAATTGAAGCTTTGGACCAATTAGATTTACATATAGAATATTTCATCATAAAGCAAAAAAATATATATTTTTTTCTCAGCACGGCATGGTTCCTTCTCCAAAATTGATCATATAATTGTTCACAAAACAGACTTCAACAACTACAAGAAGACCAAATTAATGCCATGCATCCTACCAGATCACTATGGAGTAAATGTTGTCTTCAATAGCAAGAAAAACAACAGAAAGCCCACATACAAATGGAAACTGAGCAATAACCTACTCAATGACACCTTGGTCAAGGAAGAAATAAAGAAAGAAATCAAAGACTTTTTAGAATTCAATGAAAATGAAGGTACGACCTACCCAAATCTATGGGACACAATGAAACCAGTGCTAAGAGGAAAACTCATAGCCCTGACTGCCTCCAAAAAGATGCTGGAGAGAGCATACACTAGCAACTTAACAGCACACCTGAAAGCCCTGGAACAAGAAGAAGCTAATTCACCCAGGAGGAGTAGAAGACAGGAACTCATCAAACTAAGGGCTCAGTACAATCAAGTTGAAACAAAGAGAACCATGCAAGGAATCAACAAAACCGGGAGCTTGTTCTTTGAGAAAATCAACAATATAGATATACCCTTAGTCAGACTAACCAAAGAGCACAGAGACAGTATCCAAATTAACAAAATTAGAAATGAAAAGGGAGATATAACAACAGAAACTTAGGAAATTCAAAAAATCATTAGATCCTACTACAAAAGCCTATACTCAACACAACTGGAGAATCTGGAGGAAATGGACAATTTCCTATACAGATACCAAATACCAAAATTAAATCAGGATCAATTAGTTCAGGTAAACCGTCCCATAGCCCATAGAGAAATATAAAGGTTTACAGAAAGTCTCCCAACCAAAAGAAGTACAAGACCAGATGGTTTTAGAGCAGAATTCTATCAGACCTTCAAAGAAGACCTAACACCAATACTCTTCAAATTATTCCACAAAATAGAAACAGAAGGAACACTGCCCAACTCGTACTACTAAACCACAATTATGCTGATACCAAAACCATACATAGATCCTACAAATAAAGAGAACTACAGGCCAATTTCCTTTATGAATATCAATGCAAAAATACTAAATAAAATTCTTGCCAACCGAACCCAAGAGCACAACAAAAACGATCATTCACCATGATCAACTAGGCTTCATACCAGGGATGCAGGGATGGATCAATATAAGGAAATCCATCAATGTAATCCACTACACAAACAAACTAAAAGAAAAAAAAGCACATGGTCATCTCATTAGATGCTGAAAAAGCATTCGACAAAATTCAGCAACCTTTCATGCTAAAAGTACTGGAAAGATCAGGAATTCAAGGCCCATACCTAAATATAGTAAAAGCAATATACAGCAAACCAGTAGCCAACATCAAAACAAATGGAGAGAAACTTGAAGCAAGCCCACTAAAGTCAGGGAGTAGACAAGGCTGCTCTCTCTCTCCATATCTTTTCAATATAGTACTTGAAGTTCTAGCGAGAGCAATTAGACAACATAAGGAAGTCAAAGGGATTCAAATTGGAAAGAAAGAAGTCAAACTATAACTATTTGCACATGATATGATAGTATATGTAAGTGCCCAAAAAAACTCCACCAGAGAATACTACAGCTGATAAACAACTTCAGCAAAGTGGCTGGTTATCAACTCAAACCAATCAGTAGCCTTCCTGTACTCAAAGGACAAGCAGGCTGAAAAAGAACTTAGGGAAATAACACCCTTCACAATAGCCACAAACAATATAAAGTATCTTGGTATTACTTTAACCAAACAAGTGAGAGATCTGTATGACAGGAACTTCAAGTCCTTGAAGTAAGAAATCAAAGAAGACCTCAGGATTTGGAAAAATATTTCATGCTCTTGGATTGGCAGAATCAATATAGTAAAAAATGGCCATCTTGCCAAAAGCAATCTACAGATTCAATGCAATCCCCATCGAAATCCCAAATCAATTCTTCATAGATCTAGAAAGACCAATTCTAAAAATCATCTGAATTAACAAAAAACCCAGGATATCTAAATCTATTCTCAACAATAAACTGACTTCTGGGAGAATCAATATCCCTGATCTGAAGCAGTACTACAGAGAAACTGTGTTAAAAACTGCATGGTATTGGTACAGAAACAGGCAAAGTAGATCAATGGAATAGAATTGAAGACCCAGAAATGAACCCACAGATTTATGGTCACTTGATCTTTGATAAAGGAGCCACAACCATCCAGTGGAAAAATAGATAGCCTTTTCAACAATGGTGCTGGTTCAACTGGAGGTCACCATGCAGAAGAATGCAAATTAACCCACTCTTTTTTTTCACATTATAAATATTATGCTTTTATTTATATTTGTGAAAGTACAAAGTCAGTTTTTCTCAGAAGTACAGTTCTAATACCTTCAGACCCCTTGGTCTTTTTTTTTAATTTTTATTTTCTATATTCTATGTTTAAATTCCAAAGGCTTTCCCCTTTCCCAGTTCCCCCCCACCATATATCCCATAGTTCCTCTCCCCCCCAAATACTCCCCAATCATTCCCCCTCCCCCACGGTTTCTTTACAAAACTGGATCCAATCTTTACAGGACCAGGGTCCTCTCCTTTCTTCTTCTTGGGAATCATTTGACTTGCTAATTGTGCCTTGAGTATGTAGGGCATCTAGGCTCATTAATAACCACTTATCAGTGATTGAATTTCATGTGTATTCTTTTTGATTGGGTTAACTCACTCAGGATGATATTTTCCAGGTCTAACCATTTACCTACAAATTGCATGAATTCATTATTTTTAATTGCTGAGTAGTATTCCATTGTATAAATATACCACATTTTCTGTATCCATTCCTCCTTTGAGGGATATTTGAGCTCCTTCCAATTTCTGGTTATTATAAACAATGCTGCTATAAACATAGTGGAGCATGTGTCTTTATTGTATGCACGGGAATCCTCTGGGTATACGCCCAGGAGAGGTATGCCAGGGTCCTCTGGAAGTGATATGCCCAATTTTCTGAGGAACCGCCAAACTGATTTCCACAGTGGTTTTACCATTTTGCAATCACACCAAGAGGCAAGTAGATCAATGGAATAGGATTGAAGACCCAGAAATTTACCCACAGACTTATGGTCACTTGATCTTTGATAAAGGAGCCACAACCATCCAGTGGAATAAAGATATATTCAACAAATGGTACTGGTTCAGCTGGAGGTCAACATGCAGAAGAATGCGAATTGATCCACTCTTTTCTCTTTGCACTAAGATCAACTCCAAGTGGATCAAGGACTTCCACATAAAACCAGACACACTGAAACTATTAGAAAAGAAACTTGGGAAGACTCTGGAGGACATGGGCACAGGGGGAAAGTTCCTGAACAGAACACCAATAGCTTATGCTCTAAGATCAAGAATTGACAAATGGGACCTCATAAAATTACAAAGTTTCTGCAAGGCAAAGGACACTGTCAGAAGGACAAAATGACAACCAACAAAGTGGGAAAAGATCTTTACCAACCCCACACTCGACAGAGGGCTAATATCCAATATATACAAGGAACTCAAGAAGTTAGACTGCAAAGAACCAAATAACCCTATCAAAAAATGGGGAACAGAACTAAACAAATAATTTTCACCAGAAGAAATTTGGATGGCCAAGAAACACCTTAAGAGATGTTCAACATCATTAGTCATCAGGGAAATGCAAATCAAAACAACCCTGAGATTCTACCTCACACCAGTCAGAATGACTAAGATTAAAAACTCAAGAGACAACAAGTGCTGGCAAGGATCTGGAGAATTGGCCCACTCTTATTTCCTTGTAGTAAGATCAACTCCAAGTTGAGCAAGGACTTCCACATAAAACCAGACACATCTTACAGAAATTACATCTTTGTAATTTTAAGAGGTCCCATTTGTCAATTCATGATCTTAGAGCATAAGCTATTGGTGTTCTGTTCAGGAATTTTCCCCTGTGCCCAAGTCCTCCAGGGTCTTTCCAAGTTTCTTTTCTAATAGTTTCAGTGTGTCTGGTTTTATGTGGAAGTCCTTGATCCACTTGGAGTTGATATTAGTACAAGGAGATAAGAATGGGTCGATTCACATTCTTCTGCATGTTCACCTCCAGTTGAATAAGCACCATTTGTTGAAAAAGCTATCTTTTTTTCCACTGGATGGTTGTGGCTTCTTTATCAAAGATCAGGTGACCATAATTCTGTGGGTTCATTTCTGGGTCTTCAGTCCTATTCCATTGATCTACTTTCTTGTTGCTGTACCAATAACATGCAGTTTTTAACACAATTGCTCTATAGTACTGCTTGAGGTCAGGGATATTGATTCCAACATAAGTCCTTTTATTGTTGAGAATAGCTTTAGCTATCCTGGGTTTTTTGTTGCTCCAGATGAATTTTAGAATTGCTCTTTCTAGATCTATGAAGAATTGATTTGGGATTTTGATGGGGATCGCATTGAATATGTGTATTGCTTTTGGCAAGATGTCCATTTTTACTATATTGATCCTGCCAATCCAGGTGCAAGAAATATTTTTCCATCTTCTGAGGTCTTCTTCGATTTCTTTCTTCAAGGACACTGTCAGAAGGACAAAACATCAACCAACAAAGTGGGAAAAAAATCTTCACCAACCCCACATCCAACAGAGGGCTAATATCCAATATATACAAAGAACTCAAGAAGTTAGACCGCAAAGAACCAAATAACCCTATCAAAAATGGGGTAAAGAGCTAAACAAAGAATTTTCACCAGAAGGAATTCAAATGGCCAGGAAGCACATTAAGAGATGTTCAACAACATTAGTCATCAAGGAAATGCAAATCAAAACAATCCTGAGATTCCACCTCACACCAGTCAAAATGGCTAAGATTAAAAACTCAAGAGACAACAAGTGCTGGCGAGGATGTGGAGAAAGAGAAACACTCCTCCACTGTTGGTGGGATTGCAAAATGGTAAAACCGCTCTGGAAATCAGTTTGGTGGTTCCTCAGAAAATTGGGCATGTCACTTCCAGAGGACCCTGGCATACCACTCTTGGGCATATACCCAGAGGATTCCCCTGCACACAATAAAGACACATGCTCCACTATGTTTATAGCAGCCTTGTTTATAATAGCCAGAAATTGGAAGGAGCCCAAATATCCCTCAAAGGAGGAATGGATACAGAAAATGTGGTATATTTATACAATGGAATATTACTCAGCAATTAAAAATAATGAATTCATGCAGTTTGTAGGCAAATGGGTAGATCTTGAAAATATCATCTTAAGCGAGTTAACCCAATCACAGAAGAATAGACAAGAAATGCAATCACTGATAAGTGGTTATTAATGAGCCCAGAAGCCCTAAATTCTCAAAGGACAATTAGCAAGTCAAATGATTCCCAAGAAGAAGAAATGAGAGGACTGTGGGCCTGAAAAGATTGTATCCAGTTTTGTAGATCCAGAACAGAGAAATGGTGGAGGGGTGGGGGGCGATTGCAGAATAGTTGGTGGGGGAGAGGACTTATGGGACGTATGTTGGGGGGGGGACTGGGAAAGGGGAAAGCCTTTGGAGTATAAACAAAGAATATAAAAATAAAAAAAAGGATTAAAAATACCAAAAAAAATACCAGACACACTGAAACTAATAGAAAAGAAACTAGAGCAGACCCTGGAGGACATGGGCACAAGGGGGAAGTTTCTAAGCAGAACACTAATATCTTATGCTCTAAGATAAAGAATTGACAAATGGGACCTCATAAAATTACAAAGTTTCTGTAAGGCAAAGGACACTGTCAGAAGGACAAAACAGCAACCAACCAATTGGGAAATGATCTTCACCAACCCCACATCTGACAGAGGACTAATATCCAGTATGTTCAAAGAACTCAAGAAGTTAAACCCCAAAGTACTAAATAACCATATCAAAATGGGGTACAGAGCTAAACAAAGAATTTTTACCAGAAAAATTCGGATGGCTGAGAAATACCTTAAGAGATGTTCAACATCATTAGTCATCAGGGAAATGTAAATCAAAAGAACCCTGAGATTCCACCTGACACTGGTCAGAATGGCTAAGATTAAAAACTCAAGAGACAACAGGTGCTGGCGAGGATGTGGAGAAAGAGGAACACTTCTCCACTGTTGGTGGGATTGCAAACTGGTACAACTGCTCTGGAAATCAGTCTGGCAGTTCCTCAGAAAATTGGGTATGACACTTCCAGAGGACCTTGGCATACCACTCATGGGCATATACCCAGAGGATTACCCTTCATACAATAAAGACACATGCTCCACTACGTTCATAGCAGCCTTATTTATAATAGCCAGAAGTTGGAAGGAGCCCAGATAACCCTCAGAGGGGAATGGATACAGAAAATATGGTTTATTTATACAATGGAATACTACTCAGCAATTAAAAATAATGAATTTCATGCAATTTGTATGCAAATGGTTGGATCTGGAAAATATCCTAAGTGAGTTAACCCAATCACAAAAGAATACACATGAAATGCAATCACTGATAAGTGGATATTAATGAACCTAGAAGGTCTGAATACTCAAGGCACAATTAGCAAATCAAAAGATTCCCAAGAAGAAGGAAGGAGAGGACCCTGGTCCTGAAAAGACTGGATCCAGTTTTGTAGGAGAGTACTAGAACAGAGAAATGGTGAGGGTGCGGTGATTGGGATATGGAGGGGGAGAAGACTTATGGGACTTATCATGAGGGGGGAACTGGGAAAGAGGAGAGTCTTTGGAATGTAAACAAAGAATATAGAAAATAAAAAAGTGGAGTGAGTATATCTTGATACCACTTCCTGCAGATAGGCATGGCCCCTTGTCGAGGCCACCTACCCATTTCAAAGTTTTTAACCCTGAAATGTTCCTATCCAAAGGAAAGACAAGAACAAAAATTGGAGCAGACACTGAAGGAAGGGTCATCGAAGGACTGCCCCACTTGGGGATCTGTATTTTCTGTAGACACCAAATATGTTGCCATTGCAAGACACACTTACTTAAGGGAACCTGGCATGACTGCTTTTTGGGATGTTAGTTAGTAACTGAACATGGAGATGTGGATGCTTGGAATGAAACATCAGACTGAGCTCAAAGACCATGGTAGGGGATCTGGCAGAAAGACTAGAGGAGCAGAGGGGAACTGCAAGCCCATATGAAGAACAATAACCACTGGTTGAACCATGTAGTAGTTCCAGGGACTAGACCACCAAGCAAGGAGTAAATAAAGAAGTATCCATGGCTCAAGATACATAGGTAGAAGAGGATTGTCTTGTCTGACTTCAATGGGAGGGGAGGCCCTTGGTCCTGTGGAGGTTTGATGCCCCAGAGTAGGAGGATGCTCAAGTGGTGGAGCAAGAGAGGATGGCTGCAAAATAACCCTCATAGAGGCAAAGGGTAAGGAGATGAGGAAATTTGTAGGATGGGATAGTTGTGGAGATGTAACTGGTAAGTGGAATATCATCTAAGATGTAAACAAATAGAATAATAATAACGAAAGCGCAATATTTGTTGTCTTGTGTTTGAATGTTCTGTCTGGATTGAAATATCTCTGTCTTCATCACCAGAAAATGCTTTCTAATGTTCTTTCAAAGGATGCCGGATTTCAAATAGAGACCCTTGCACAGACATGAGAAACATTACTTGACCTTTTCCCCTGACTGCTTTTAATATTCTTTCTTTGTTTTGTGCAATTATTTAATAGCAATGATATCATTTCATAATTATGAAATTCCTATGATAGACTTACATTTTAAACTTTACAAGAATATCCTAGTGTCTTTCCTGGTTACTACAATTATAGCTTACATACTCAAAGATGTCTTTCATGAAAAAGCTTGTCAGACTAAAGTAAAAGTGACAACCCATTCATATGCACTGATATATATTTAACATGTTACCATAAATATAAACCACTAAAATTGAAACTAAGTTGAATATTTATACTGTTTTAAAGAATTGAATATTTATTAATAAAGATTTAATGTTAATTTCTAATGTCTAGATATAATACATGAAAATTTGAGAAATGCCACATAATTAACAACTAGGATAATTTGAAAAGTTTACATGAATAATGACAACAAAACCCCCCAAAAACATATGGACTGGAAAATAGCTCAGTGGATAATTTAACTATATGAGGATAAGGAGCTGAGTTTTGATCCACAGCATCCATGTAAAAAGCTGGGAGTGGCTCCAAGCACCAGAAACATCAAAGTTATGGGGGCAAGGACAGAAGGATGACCAGAGATTTTTTTTCAAGATTTATATTTATTATATGTAAGTACATTGTAGCTGTCTTTAGACACTCCACACGATATTATCAAGTCTTATTATGGATGGTTGTGAACCACAGTGCAGCTCCTGGGATTTGAGTTCAGGACCTTTGGAAGAGTATTTAGTGCTCTTAACCGCTGAGCAATCTTTCCAGCCCCATGACCAAAGATTCTTGTTGACAACATGCTTTGACATTGTGTAAAAGAATTCTTTTGAGGTAAGAATGATAAGCAGGATGGTAGATTGCATCTTTTGGCCTTTTCTGGCAAATGTATAAGTATAAACAATACACACACAGAGACACACACACAAACAAACACATACCCACATACAAATAAAAACACTTACCTGTGCACATTCCCCCATTACATACACAGATATTGAAATTTTATGAATTTTATTTAAAATATCTGTGAATATAAGCAGAGATTTTAAAGTACAATCCTTTAAAATTCTAATTTACATCACAAAGTAAAACTGTGGTAGTAGCTTGTTCTTAGTAGCTACTTCCTACAGACTCCAGATAGATATCCCAAGCTGTTTATATACGATATATGCTGCTAATATTGAAATTCAGTCCAAAGTTTCTCAAAGATTAAATATTATTATAATAACCTGGAAAGTTTACCAGTTTAGACTTTAGTATTATTCCACAAAACATATAACTGAAAACAAAAATAAACAAAGGAAAAACTCAAGAAATCATATTTGACCCCATTCCTCAGCTCGATTTTCTGGCCTACAATTCTACCTATGTCCCCAGTGACCACACTAGGATGATGGAATTTAGGTAAGAACCTCCACTATACCCTATTCAACCAACTCCAATTAAAACATACCCAAGAGCTAAAAATTGCACCTCTGGTCTTCATTTTCTAACCCCCAAATCTTCCTGCCTTTCCAGAGGCCTTGTCAGAACTAGTGAACCCATGTAAGATTTGGACTTATACCCTAAGTCTGCCAACACCCCTTACAACACACACCACAGCCTTAAACTGTACTCTATCCCTCAAGATTCATTATGTAGTACAGAAATCCATTAGTTTTCCCCAGAAGCAAAGCCAGTACCAGTGATAACAGGCCAGGTGTGTTCTAGGGACCTCTGAGGCAAAGTTGACAACTAAAACCACTGAGGAAACACTAGCCACAAAATCCCCTGTGGAGACACCCGACATGACATGAAGACTTGCTGATCATAAGAACCTAAGGCCACTCAGTCCAGAAGACCAAGAGAAAGCAAGGAAAACATTTAAAACAAAACACATCTAAGAAATATAAACTCAGAAATCAATACTTAACCCTTAATAATCCAATAATGCTGATAACTAGATAACAACTTAAAAATACATGATAACCAGATGTCAAGTGGCAAGCACAAGAACATAAGCAACAGAAAACAAGGTTACTTGGCATAATCAGAACACGGTTCTCCCTCCAAAGCAAGTCCTGGATACCCCATCACCTCTAAAAAGCAATATTCAGATTTAAAATCACTTCTGATGATTATAGAGGACATTAAGTAGTATATAAATAACTGCCTTAAAGCGTACAGGAGAAGACAAGTAAACAGCAGAAGCACTTAAAGAGGAAACAAAAAAAAATTTAAAGAATTAGATGAAAATAAAACCAAACTGATGAAGGAATTTAACAAAACCATCCAGGTTCTAAAAATGGAAATGGAAATGATAAAGAAATCATGATGGGAGAAAACCCTGGAGATAGAAAAGCTAGGAAAGAGTTCAGAAGTCATAGATGCAAGCATCACCAACCGAATACAAGAAACAGAAGAGAGAATCTTAGGTGCAGAAAATACCATAGAAAACATTGCCACAACAGTCAAAGAAAATACAAAATGCTATAATCCCCTAATCTAAAACATCCAAGAAATCCAGGACACAATGATGAAACAAGACCTAAGGATAATACGTATAGAAGAAAGCAAAGAATCCCAACGTAAAGGACCAGTAACTATCTTCAATAAAATTATAGAAGGAAACATCTCTAAACTAAAGAGATGCCCATGAATAACCAAGAAACCTACAGAACTCCAATACTCTGGACCAGACTGGAAATTTCCCCTGTCACATAAAAATCAAGCACAAAATGCACAAAACAAAGAAAGAAAAGCAGTAAGGAAAATAAAGCTCAAATAACATATAAAGGCAGACTTATCAGAATTCCACCTGACTTCTCACCAGAGATTATAAAAGCAAGATGATACTGGGCAGATGTCATACAAACCTGAAGAGAACACAAATACCAACCCAGGCTACTATACCCAGCAAAACTCTCAATTACCATAGATGGAAAAACCAAGAAATTCCATGACAAAATCAAATTTACACAATATCTTTCTACAAATTCAGAGTTACAAAGGATAAGCGATGGAAAACTCCAACACAGAGAGGAAAACTACACCCTAGAAAATGCAAGAAAGTAGTCTTTTCACAACAAACCCAAAGATGAGATACACACAAACACAATTCAACATCTAAAAAAATAATAACAGAAACCACCAATCACTTTACTATGTCTTAACATCAATGGAATCAATTACCTAATAAAAAGACATAGAATAACAGACTGGATATGTAAACATGACCCAGTCTTTTGCTGCATACAGGAAACCCTTCTCAGTGAAAAAGACAGACACATCCTCAGAATAAAAGGCTAGACATAAATTCCAAGCAAATGCCCCCAAGAGACAAGCTGGAGTAGTCATTCTAATATCAAATATAATCAACTTTTAGCCAAATGTTATCAAAAAAGAAAAGGAAGGGCGCTTTATACTCGTCAAAGGAAAAATCTACCAAGATGTACTCTCAAAACTCTATACTCCAAATGCAAGGGCACTAGCATTCATAGAAGAAACTTTACTAATGCTTAAAGCATATATTACACCTCACACAATAACAGTGGGAGACTTCAAAACCCACTCTCAGCAATCGACAGATCATGGAAACAAACTAAACAGAGACACAGTGAAACTAACAGAAGTTATGAACCAAATGGATTTAACAAATATCTATCATACATTTCATCCTAAAACAATAAAATATACCTTTTTCTCAGCAGTTCATAGTACTGTCTCCAAGTTTGACCAGATAATTGGTCACAAAACAGACCTCAACAAATAATAAGATTGAAATAATCCCATGTATCCTATTAGATCAACACAGACAAAAGGTGGTCTTCAGTAACAACAAAAGCAACAGAAAGCCCACATATACATGGAAACTGACCAACATTCTAATCAATGATATCTTGGACAAGAGAGAAATAAGAAATTAAAGATGTTTTAGAATTTAATGTAAATGAAGCCGCAACATACCCAAACTTATGGGAAACAATGAAAGTAGTGCTAACAGGAAAACTCATAGCTCTGAGTACCTCCAAAACAGAAACTAGAAATTATATACACTAGCATCTTAAAAACACACCTGAAAGCTCTAGAACAAAGAGAAGCAAATATGCCTAAGAGGAGTAGACAGCAGGAAATCATCAAACTCAGGGCTGAAATCAAACAAGTAGAAACAAAAAGAACTGATACAAAGAATCAACAAAACCAGGACTCACACGGTCATCTCAATACATGGTGAACCAGCCTTTGAAAATAATTAATAAACTTTCATTCTTGGAGAGATCAGAAGTACAAATCAAATACCTAAATATAATAAAGGTAGCATATAACAGCCAATAGGCAACATCAGATTAAATGAAAAGTTAAAACAAAGATACTAAGCTCAGCAACAAGATATGACTGTCCATACTCTATCTATCCAACATATTTTGACAGGTTTATTTGCAGCAGTAATGCCATTTAAGGAGATCATGTAATTTAATTTGGAATGAAAGAAGTTAAAGTATTGCTATTCACAAATTATATAATTGTATACATAGGTGACCCCAAAATTCTGTCAGGATACTTTAGAGCTGTTAAACATCTTCAGCTAAGAGCCTGAATATAAAAGTAACTCAAAATAAAACAAGAAAACAAAAATCAAATCAGTAGCTATCATGTATATAAATGATAAATAGGCTAAGAAAGAAATCACAGAAGTATGCTGCACAATAGCTACAATTATAAAACACTGTGGTGTAACTATAACCAAGTAACTGAAAGATATGTATGACAAGAACTGCATGTCTTTGAAAAGAGAAATAAAAAAAATATACCTGAACATGGGATGCTTTCCATATGCTCATAGATAAGTAGGATTAAGAAAATATAATGATCACCTTACTACAATCAACACAAACCTTGAATAGATCATACTCAAATTCATATCTAAAAAAAGCCACAAGTATACATTGGAAAAAATAACATATGATGCTGATCTAACTAGATGTCTGAACATAGAAGAATGCAAATAGAACCATATGAACCACCTGAACAAAATTCAAATCTAAGTTGATTAAAGAGCTCAACACAAGACCAGATACATCAATCATGATAGAAGAGACCACCTTAACCACATTGGTATAGGGCAATTTTGTAAACATCCCACTGATAGCTCAGTCATTAAGATCAACAATTACTGAATAAGATCTCAGAAAACAGAAAAGTCTCTGCAAAGTAACAAGTACCATAAATAGGAAAAAAAAAAAAACCAGCAATCTACAAAATGGGACTCGATCTACAGCTGTCATAGGACTTATATCCAAAATATATAAATGGCACAGATACTAGATAGCAACAAACCAAATAACTCAATGGAATACTATTCAGTCATTAGAAACAATGAATTCATGAAATTCTTAGAGAAATGGATGGAGCTGGAGAACATGATACTAAGTGAGGTAACCCAGTCTCAAAAGAATACACATGGTATGCAGTCACTGATAAGTGGATATTAGCCTAGAATCTTGGGACACCAAAGACACAATTCACATACCAAATGATGTCTGACAAGAAGAAAGGAATGGACACTAGTGCTGGAAAGGATCAAAGCATCAGTGTAGGGGAATACCAGAACAGGGAAGTGGGAAGGGGTGGATGAGGGAGCAGGGGGAGGGAAAAGGGCATGTGGGACCTTAGTGGGGTGGGGAAACAAAAAAAGGGAAATGAAATGTAAATATAGAATATATCCAATAAAAAAATTTTTTTGAAAAAAAAGTGAGAAAAAAGTGGGGTACAAATCTAAACAGAAATCTTGATATAGGATTATCAAATGTTTTGGACACACTTCAAGAACTGTTAGATATCTTTGGCCACCAGAAAAATGTAAATCAAAACATTTCTGAGAAATCATATACCTGTCAGAATGGCAAAAATCAATAAGTTAAATGACTATATTTGCACCTATGACTGAGAAAACTGGTACAGCCAGGAACATAGGGAACATTCAAGTGTAAGATCACTTGGGACAAAGTCCACCAGGGCCCCACATGCACCAAGGAGCTGGGCAGCACCACATCCCTCTGTGCACCTATCCTGCCAGGGAACACCTGCCCTGAAGGGAGTCCCTCATTTAGAGGGAGTCAAATGTTTAGAGGTGAGGCTACCATCTTTGTTCCTGTGTCTGAGCAGACAGTAGCAACCAGGTACACAGGGAACAACATCACTTGGGACACCTTCCGCCAGGGCCGCTCCAGTCCCCAGGAGCTGGGCAGCTCCACAACCTTCTGTGCACCCATCCAGCCAGGGGACATCTGCTCTGCAGGGAGTCCTGTGGTTAGAGGTGAGGCCAGGATCTTTACTCCTGCAACTGTGCAAGCTGTTACAGCCAGGAACTAAGGGAACTCCTGATTGTAAGGTCACTTGAGACTTGGTCAGCCAGGGAACCACCTGTCCCTAGAAGCTGGGCTCTGCCACAGAACTTTGTGCCAGGGGATAGCTAGTCACCCAAGGGTGCTGAGACAAGCTTTCAGGCACACAGGAGGGACAAGCACCAGCCAGAGACAGCAGGGTCAACTAATACCAGAAATAACAAGATGGCAAAAGGCAAATGTGGGAACATTACTAACAGAAATCAAAGCAACATGGCACCATCCAAACCCAAATATCCCACAACAGCAAATATTGGATACCCCAACACTCCAGAAAAGCAAGATGTGGTTTTAAAATAACAGCTTAATGATGGTAATATAGGGATTCAAGAAGGACATTAACTCCCTTAATGACATACAGGAGAACACATGAAAAAGGAAGAATTCCTTAAAGAACTACAGGAAAATACAATAAAGCAGGTTAAGGAATTGAACAAAATAATCCACGATCTAAATATGGAGGTAGAAATGATTAAGAAAACACAAATGGAAACAAGTCTGGACATAGAAAAGTCTAAGAAAGAAGTCAGGAGTCTTTGATGCCAGCATCACCAACAGAATACAAAATATAGAAGAAGGAATCTTGAATGCAGAAGATACCACAGAAAGCATTAACACAACAGTGCAAGAACATGCAAAATGCAAATAGCTCCCGACCCAAAATATCTAGGAAATTCAAGACAAAATGAGAAGACCAAACCTAAGGATTATAGGTGAAAAGAGAGTGAAGATTTCCAAATTAAAGGGCCAGTAAATGTCTTCAACAAAATTATAGAAGAAAACTTCCCTAACCTAATGAAAGAGATGCCCATGAATATACAAGAAGCCTACAGAACTCCAAATAGATTTGAACAGAAGAGAAATTACTCCTGTCATATAATAATTAAGATGTCAAGTGCACTAAACAAAGAAAATATTAAAAGCAGTAAGGGAAAAAGGTCAAGTAACATATAAAGGTGGACCTATCAGAATTATACCAGACTTCTTGCCAGAGACTATGAAAGCCAGAAGAGTCAGGACAGATGTCATACAGACCCAAAGGGGACACAAATGCCAACTCAGGCTGCTATACTCAGGAAATCTCTCAATTACCATAGGTGGAGAAACAAAGGTATTCCATTACTAAAAAAAATTTATACGATATCTTTCCACAAATTCAGCCCTTCAAAGAATAGTGATTGGAAAAATCCAAAAAAAGTAAGGAAACTACACACTAGAAAAATCAAGAAATTTAATCTCCTTTCAACAAACCAAAGGGAAGATAACAACACAAATATAACTCAGAAAATGGAAAGATCTTGATGCTTGTGGATTGACAGGATAATATAGGAAAATGCCCATCTTGCCAAAAGCTATATACAATTTCAGTGTAATCCCAATCAAAATGCCAACTCAATTCTTCATAGAGTTAGAAAGAGCCATTCTCAATTTCATCTGGAATAACAAAAACAAAACAGGATAGCTAAAACTATTCTTCACAGTAAAAGAACTTCTAGGGGAATCAGTATCCTGGACCTCAAGCAGTACTACAGAGCATTAGTGTTTAAAACTACATGGTATTGGTACAGTGATAGGCAGGTACATCAATGGAATAGAATTGAAGACCCAGATATGAATCAAAACACCTATTGTCACTTGATCTTTAAAAAAGAAGTTAAATCCATCCAGTGGATTTAAAAAAGATAACCTCTTTTTTCCAATGGTGCTGGTTCAACAGGCAGAAGAATGCTAGCATGCAGAAGAATGCAACTCAATCCATTCTTAACTCCTTGTACTAAGCTCAAGTCCAAATGGATCAAGGATGTCCACATAAAACCAGACACATTGAAACTAATAAAAAAGAAACTGGTGAAGAGCCTTGAGCACATGGACACAGGGGAAATTTTCCTGAAGAGAACACCAATAGCTTATCCTCTAAGATCATGATTTAACAAATGGGATCTCATAAAATTACAAAGTTTCTGTATGGCAAAGGAAACTGTCAATAGGACAAAATGACAGCCAACAAATTGGGAAAAGATCTTTTCAAACCCTACATCTGACAGAGGGCTAATATCCAATATATACAAAGAACTCATAAGTTTGACTCCAGAAAGCCAATAATGCTATTAAAAATGTGGTACAGAGTTAATCAAAGAATTTTCACCTGACTGAGAAGCACATAAAGAAATGTTCAACATTCTTAGTCACCAGGAAAATGCAAATCAAAACATCACTGAGATTTCACCTCACACCAGTCCACACCACTCAGAATTACTAAGATCTAAATCTAAGGAGAAAACAGATGCTGACAAGGATGTGGAGAAAGAGGAATTCTCCTCCACCGATGGTGGGATTGAAGATGGTACAACTACTCTGGAAATTGGTCTGTCCGTTCCTCAGAAAGCTGGGCATGTTACTACAGGACGACCCTGTTATACCACTCCTGGGCATATATCCAGAGGACTCCCCAGCATGGAATAAGGACAAAGCTCCAATATGTTCATAGCAGCCCTATTTATAATAGTTAGAAGCTGGAAAGGACCCAGATCTACCTCCACTGAGGAATGGATACAGAAAATGTAGTATATTTACGCAATGGAATACAAGTCAGCTATTGAAAACAATGAATTCTTAGACAAATGGGTGGAACTGGAAAATATCATCCTAAGTGAGGTAACCCAAACACAAAAGAACATACATGGTTTGCCTTCACTGGTAAGTGGATAATAGCCCAGAAGCTCAGAATACCCGAGACAGAATTCACATATGAAATGATGCCCAAGAAGAAGGAGGAACAAAGTATGGATACTGTGGTCCTTTTTAGAAGGGAGAACAAAATACCAACAGAAGGAGATACAGAGACAAAGTGTGGAGCAGAGAGTAAGGGAAAGGCCTTCCAGAGATTACCCCCATCTAGCTATCCGTGCCATACATAGTTACAAAACCCAGACACAATTATCACGGCCCACAAGTGCTTGCTGACTGGAGTCGGATATAGCTAACACATGGGAAGCTAGGCTAGTGTATGACAAAAACAGAGTGGACAATTTCAGGCAGCCTTTGAGCTGAGCACAGGGTCCTCATTGGGGGAGCTAGAGAAAGGACCCAAGGAGCTAGAGGGGTTTGCAGCACCATATGAGGAACCACAATATGAGCCCCCCGAAACTCCCAGAGCTCCCAGGGACAAAATCATTAAGTATGTAGTACATATGGTGTTACCCATGGCTCTAGATGCATAGGCAACAGAGGATGACCTTGTTGGACATCAAAGGGAGGAGAGGCCCCTGGTTCTGGAAAGGCTCCATGCAGCAATGTAGGGAAATATCAGGACAGGGAAGCAGGAGGGTGTTGATTTGGGAACAGGGGAAGGGGAAATGGCTTATGGAACTTTCATGGGAGGGGAACCAGGAAAGGGGAAATCATTTGAAATATAAATAATATATCTAATAATAACAAAAAGAAAAAAAAAGTTAAATGACAGTTCATTGTTGCCAAGACACAGAGCAAAGGAGCCCTGCTCCATTGCTGGTGGGAGTGGGCCCTTGTCCAGACACTTTTGAAACCAATTTTGCAGTTTCTCATAAAATTGGTATTAGATCTACCCTAAGACCCAGCTATACCTAGACATGTACTTAAAACATGCTCCACCATATCACAAGGACATTTGCTAAACTATGTTCATAGCACCTTTATTCATAATAGGAGGAGAAAATAAATAGACATCCCTCAAGTGGAGAACTAATAAAAATGCAACACATTTATACATTGGAGTATTACCCAATGGTTAAAAACAAGTACATCATAATATTTGCAGGCAAATTTATGGAAGTAGAAAAGATAGGGAGGTAACACAGACCCAGAAAGATGACCATTGCATGTACTCACTTATAAGCAGATGCTAGGCAAAGAGTAAAGGACAACTGTGTGACAATTCATAGACTCATAGTAACAAGGAGGACTCTAAGGGGGCAGGAAGCAATCTGTATGAGAAAGGCAAATAGAATAGACATCATAGGTGGACAAGGAGTGGAAAATGGATGGATGTTGGGAGAGAAATGGGAATACGAGGGTCATGTTGAGAAACACACGGCGGGGGGGGATGGGAAAGAGAACTGCAATTAGGACTATGTTGGGAGTATCACTGGGATGAGCTAAACACCTGGAACAGCATAAACTCCCAAAAGTCTATGACTGTGATGTTAACCATAGCTAAGACTCCTTGGATTAGGTGATATGGAACATGAACTGGCCATCTTCTGTAATCCTATAAGACTTCCTATGACAAGATTGGGATACAATCTTGGTCACAAAAACTTAGACCTACAATTTGTCCAGCCTATAAGGTATACAGGGGTAAAGATGGAACCAAAACTGAGGAAGTTGCCAACCAGCTTGAATTCCATGCATGCCTTGAGATGGAGCCCACATTTGACCCATTGATGGTATTCTGTTATACCTGTAGACAGGAGACTATCATATCCATAATCAGAGATGCTTAGAATAAAAATTGGTGGAAACAGATACAAAGGCCCACAGCCAAATATTAGGTGGAGCTTGGGATATCCTGCAGAAAAGGAGGATGAAGGATTGTAGGAACCAAAGGAGTCAAAGACTCCACAAGAAAACGCACAGAATCAACTTACCTGGTCCCAGAGGGGTTCACAGGTTGAACCAAAAACCAGGAAGCATGCATGAAGTTGAGGTAGGCCCTTTGAGTAAATGTAGACTTTGTGAAGGTTGGTCTTCGTGTAGAACTCCTAAGAGCAGGAGCAGTGGCTCTTTCTGACACCAGTACTTGTGTTTCTGGTCCTTTTCCAGTAGTTGGTTACTTTCACTATGCTTAGTAGGAGAAGTTTGTCAACTCTTATTGCAACTTTATGGACCAAGACTGTTTAATATCCATGGGAGTCCTCTGCTTTTCTGAAGAGAAAGGGAGGAAGAGTGGGTAGGAAAGATGGGAAGTGGGGTGAAGGACTGGAAGGAGAGATGGGTGAGGAAATATTAAGAATCTGGATTTAAAGCAAATTAATTAATAACTAATTAAATAATTAAAATGAAAGAAATTAAAATATTTGGAGTCACAGAAAGGGGAGATTGCAGTCAGGGTGTATTATGTGAGAAAATAAATAACATAAAAATATGCTTCATATCTTGTTGCAGTTTTTTGATTTAAACGTTTGTCAAGGGCATAAACCAGTTGTTTACCTGTTTTGATACTGGCAGGAAGGCTCTCATGGAAAAGGTTTTCATATTTTAATAATCAAGAAAATTGTATTAGACTATCAGCTATAAAATTTTAGTGTCAATGCAAGCCATATGTGCTTCTTTTTTCTTTTTTATTAAAATATTTATTTACTTATTTATTTACTTATTTACTTATTTACTTATTTATTTATTTATTTATTTACATTTCAAGTATTATCCCCTTACCCGGTTTTCCCCCTTACCCGGTTTTCCCACCTCCCCTGCTTCTATGTGGGTGTCCCACTCTTAGGTTACCCTAAACTGGGGCATCTATTGAACCATTGCATGACCAAGGACTTCTCCTCCCATTGATGTCTGACAAGGCCATCCTCTGATACATATGCAGCTGGAGCCATGTGAACTCCTTGATTGGTGGCTTAGTCCCTGTGAGCTGCGGGATAGGTGTCTGGTTGGTTTGCTTCTTAATGTCAGTATATATTCATACATAATGAAAATTACATGTCATTGAACACTATGCCACAGAATAGTTGAATTCAGTGTACATTCCCTATGGTAAGCATAAATAGCATGAGGTTAGAATACAGCTGAGGTAGTTATTAACTTCTTCTGGGATAATATGGTATAGAAGATTTTTCTTTGTTTTGAAGAGGGTCATATGTAACCATGCTTGGTATGAATTCACTCTACCAACTGGAGTGACTGTGAAGTTGTGATTTCCTTGAGTTGTTAAAGTTCAGATTGGCCAATTTTATTTGCCATTTAAAATGGAGCCTCGTATGGCAATTACTCTTCTATTTTATTTACACCACAGTACATGACACATATGTATTATATATGAACAGTCTTTACCTTTGTTTGTATTTCTTCAGAGATTTGAAGAAAAGCCTACAATAAATTATGGGCTATCATTACACACACACACACACACACACACACACACACACAAACACACACACATACACTAATATCTACAAATTTCTATGTACATAATTTATTCTAAGGTTCTCCTAAAACTACATTTTTCCCTTGTTCAACTTCCTACTTTTAATTATAGGTCCAAATAGGTCCAGACACAGGGCAGTTATTAGGAGGCTCTTGTGACATGTCCTTGGCCAGTCCACTAATCCAAAACTGTGTATCTTTAGACAGACATTTCGGTCAAGGGCAAAAAGCAGCCACATTGGCAGAATATCACAAGAATAATCTCCAAGTTCTCTATTAATAATCACCTCCTCTGAAACCTCTTGAGCTGGCCATCATACTGCTCTCACTATTGTCTTTCATGTTGCTGTTGTTGTGGCCCATGAAGTCCTACATAAAGCATTTAACTGCTTTCTTTATACAAAGTCCAGAAGTCCACATTCTGCCAACAGGAAATATTGTCAGGCCTGTCACAGAAATACTCCACTTTTGGTACCAAATTTTAACGTGATGAATAATAAATGAACATCCATTTGGAAAACACTAGATATAATCTAGGAGCTTTTTGTCAAGATCTTTATCAGTTACTCAGTATGTAATTATTTTATGAGATGTGTCTGCTAAAAGATTATTTATTTAATA
The DNA here is from genome assembly GCA_964023405.1 of Apodemus agrarius. NCBI lineage: Eukaryota > Metazoa > Chordata > Mammalia > Rodentia > Muridae > Apodemus > Apodemus agrarius. The sequence continues at coordinate 86,516,391 of OZ030017.1, read as the reverse complement.
TTTAGTATTGATTCATTAGCATTATGCTTATGATTGACAGCACTGTAATACTTGCCTAAATAAAGCTTCCATAAGAAACCAAATTCTCCATAAGGTTTGTCACAGTATAAAAGGCATAAAAATGAGACAGGAGAGGTTCCTACAAACAGACTAAGAAAACAGACACTTATTTATATTTCAGAGCTGAAAAGAGAATCCAGAGCCTTGCCTGATGTGACCTGAGCTGAGATCACATGGTGTTATAGACTTAACATTGCTTTGCTGTACATATCAAGGACAAATCCCATAAGCATTTGGCTTTTTCTATCACTACTGCCTGTGCATTAAGATGTAGAACTCTCAGCTACCTCTCCATCATCATATCTGTCTCTGTACTGTCATGTTTCCCACCATAATAATAGACTAAGCCTCCAAAACTGTAATCAAGCTTTAATTAAAAGCTCACATTTTTTTAGAATTACCATGAATATGGTGTCTGTTTATAGCAATAGAACTTTCACTAAGGCAGTATTTATTTGGGAATTACAAATAAATTATGGCAAGTTAGCAAGAAGCATATATAGAATATGCAGGAAAGAAGATCAATTGTATATGCTTACCATAGAGCCTGGTTTTAATGTTGCAATAATATATTCTGTTAGAAGAAAGTCCTATAAGAAGAGCACTTTGGACTGGTATAATGGCACCCACTGTTGTTTGGGACACAGAGTTAGGCAAGTTTCTGTGATTTCAAGGCCAGTTTGGTCTATATTGTGAATTTGAGGAAAACCTGGATTATACAGTGAGATCCTGTCATGAAAAACAAAACAAAAAGCAAATAACAATGGAGGAACTAGAGAAATGACACAAGGAACTCAAGAGGTTTGCAACTCCATTGGAGGAACAACAATGTGTCCCCACTAGTACCCCTAGAGCTCCCAGGGACAAAACCACCAATAAAAGACTACACATGGAGGGACCCATGGCTCCAGGCATGTATGTTTAAGAGGATGGTCTTGTAGGACATCAATGAGAGGAGATGTCATTGCTTCTGTGAAGGCTTGATGTTCCAGTGTAAGGCAATGCCAGGACAGGAAAGCAGGAGTACATGGGTTGGTGAGCAGGGCAAGCAGGGATGGGATAAGTGATTTTCGACTTTCTATGGGGATAACCCTTGAAATGTAAATAAAGAAAATATCTAATTTTTTTTTAAAAAAAAAGAAAAAAGAGAACAACAAGCAAAAGTACAGCTTATCTACCAATATGTAGTGGAGAGGTAGCAAACTCTGAAAGCAACCAAGAAAAATCATCCTATCTTGAAGAAGATGCATGCTATCTGCTCATGAAAGGCTCCTAATACTGTGTAATAATATGAATTGTATAAAAATTAAATGGAAATTAAATGATCTGTTTTAGAACTTAGAAGAGGAGATACTCAAACCAAGTCATAAGTTCAGATATTAGCAGAGTGAGGACAAGGTGTAAGAATCCCTTCTACCCCCCAAAAAGCTGAACATCTAGAGTGGCAATCTTTCAGTAACTACTTTTCCCTGAGCACTTTGCTGTTATTTAACTAAAAATAACTTTTTAGTTATTCAGCAAATATATGAGCTATAATTTGTATGCATGCCAGGTGCTTATAAGCCATCTCTGAAGCCCCTCTTTTACTTTATCGAAGTAAGTATGCAGAGATTAGGAGGTGTATGAAATATATGAATATATTATGAGATTAATAAGGGCCTTAAAGGAGTAAAAGTAAAAGTTAATTTTTAAGCATACATATGTTTATAAAGTAAATAAGTTTTACACAAAGTAATAGTGAACATGTTAGAGCACATAAATTCTAGCTTTCAATACTTTGCCCTTGGAGTTTTGTCATTTCCAAATACACTGAAACCAGTTCCTTGTAACTTCTGTCAATTTAATGGGGGATAGCATAATTGTTCATTCAGTTTGAGGATTGAACATAGAACATTGCCCATGATAGAAACTACTCTATTTCTGCACTGCATCTCACATTCTCCTTAATTTGTGTACATATAAGTGGAATGATAATAGATTTCTGTCTGTCTATGGAGGACATTGTTTCTTCTATTACAATTGTGGTGAGGTCTATCACTGAATCAGGAGCTCATTATTCTTGGGCTAGAGTAGTGAGCTAGTAAGCCCCAGAGGTCATTTTGTCTTTGGCTTCCTAGTGCTGAGATTAAGGACTGCCATGGTCAGCAGTTCACATTTTTATAATAAGAGAGAGCTGCGCAAGTTGCAGTTTGATTTTTTAATTCAGTCTATACCACAGATGGATCTTGAACTGTGTGTGCTCTGTCTTCGACACTTACCTAGCTAAAATGATAAACCTGCACTACCATGCTGGGCTAGAATGATATAATTTGTATGAAGTATACAAATGTAATTAATGAGCCACATGAAAAGAGAACAATAAGAAATTAATAATATCAAACTACATTGAACAAGGAATCTCTTTAGAGTTCTTTTGACCATTTTAATAAAAATTGAACATTTTTTGTTGTTTTTGTTTTTTTTTTTTTTTCGTTTCGTTTGGGAAGACTAGTGTGAAAAATAAAAATGGACTGGGGGTAGAAAAACATATCAGATATGAAGAGGTCTTTCAGAGAATCCAGCTTCAGTTTGGAGAACTTATAGGGTGTCTTAAAACCAACTACAAATTTAGTACCATGGGAACTCTTGATACCCAGACACAACCATTGTGAAAGCAAAGATTCCAGCAGTCCAATGTATATTGAAGAACATATCCTTTTGCAATAAATCAAAGATGTACTCAAAGAAATACATTTTAATATTCAGAAGACATGGCTCAAAGCCTGACAGCCTCTCAGAAGTCACTGATACCAGAATCAGATCAAAGTACTATAAGAACATATCTGACATTCTTACATTCCTGAGGACCAAACATGTCTTGCCATTAAAATAGCCATATGTTGGTTTTTTATATGTTGCTTTTATTTTGTTTAGTTATATGCCATAAATTCCTGATTTCTCAAAATCTTTTAACATGAAGGGGTGTTGTATTTTTGTCAAAGGCATTTTCAGCATCTGATGGGATGATCATGTGATATTTTTCTTTGAGTTTATTTATATAGTTGATTATGTTTGTGGATTTTCATATATTGAGTCATCCCCACATCCATGTGATGAAGCATACATGATCTTGTTAACTGATCATTTTGATGTGTTATTGGATTTGGTATGTGAAAATTTTCCTGAGTACTTGTGTATCAATATTAGAAAGCATAATAGATCTGAAGTTCTCTTTCTTTGTTGAGTCTTTGTGTGATTTAGGTATCAGAGTAACTATGATTTCAGAGAATGAATTAGGTAGAGTTCCTTCTATTTCTATTTTGTGGAATAGTTTAAGAACTATTGGTTTTAGCTCTTCTTTGGAGGTCTGGTGGTATTCTGCATTAAAACCATAGAGTAAACTAACAGCCAACATCAAATTAAATGGAAATAAATTTAAAGGAATTCCACTATACTCAGGGGCAAGACATTCCCTATAAAATTTTGTATTTAAGTTCTAGCTAGAACAATTAGACAATAAAAGTAGATGGGGGTGACACAATTTGATAGGAAGGAGTCAAGATCTCACTACTTGCAGATTGTATGATAGTATATATAAACAAGCATAAAAATAATACCAGAGAACTCCTACTACTAATAAAGAACATCAGCAAAGTGGCTGGACATAAAGTTAACTCAAACAAATCAAGAGCCTTCCATTGTACAAATGATAAATGGGCTGAGAAAGAAATTAGTGAAACAATAACCTTCACAGTATCCAAATATAATATAAAATACCTTGGTGCAACTCTAACTAAACAAGGGGAAAAATCTGTATGACAAGAATGTACCTGAAGAAAGAAATCAAAGAACACCTCAGAAGCTGGAAAGACCCCCATGCTCATGGATTGATAGGATTAATGTCGTGCAAATGGCCATCTGACCAAAGGCAAATTCTGCAGACTCAATGCAATCTGCAGTAAAATTCAAACATAGTTCTTCACAGATGTGCACAGAACATTTCTCAACTTCATAAACAAAAACAAAACACCTAAGTTAGTGAAAGAAATTTTGCACAATAAAATAATTTCTGGGGGAATCAACATCTCTGATATCAAACCGTACTACAGAGCAATAGTGGTACAGAGCAATACCAGAAAATAGCATGTTATTCATTCAGAAACAGACAAATTTATCAACAGAATTGAATTGAAGACATATAAATAAACTGCCACATACCTATGGAAATTTAATCTTTGACAAAGAAGCCAAAAACATTCATTTGAAAAAATAAAGCATCTTCAACCTATGGTGCTGGTCTAACTGAAGGTCTGTGTGTAGAATAATACATATTGATGCATAATTTTCATGGTGTACAAAGCTCATGTAAACATGGATTAAAGACCTCAACATAAAATCAGATACATTGAATTTAATAGAAGAGAAAGTGGGAAATAGCCTCAAATGCATTGACACAGGGGAAAATTTCCTGAACAGACCAATGGCTCTGAGATCAGCAATTTACTAGTGAGAGATCATGAAAATGAACAGCTTCTGTAAGGCAAAGGACACTGTCAATAGTACAAAATGGCAACCTGCAGATTGGGAAAAAATCTTCACTAACCCTCAATTCAATAGAGGGCTAGTATTCAAAATATATAAAAAAAAATCAAGAAGTTAGACTTCAAAGAAACACACAGCCCAGTAAGAAATGGGGTGCAGATCTAAACAGAGAAATCTCAACAGAGGAATCTTCAATGTCCAAGAAATAGTTAAAGAATTGCTCAACAACCTTAGTCACCAAGAAAATGCATATCAAAAGGACCCAGAGACTACACCTTATACCAATCAGAATGGCTAAGTGATATCACATGTTTGGGAGGATGTAAAGAAAGAGCAACACTCTTCTATTGCTGGTGAGATTATAAACAGTTACAATTACTCTGGAAATCAATTTGTCAGTTGCTCAGAAAATTAAAAATAGTTCTACCTGAAGACCCAGCTATACTTTTCCTGGACATATTCACTAAAGATGCTCCTCCATACAACAAGGATATGTGCTCCATTATGTTCATAGTAGCCTTATTCATAATAGCTAGAAGCTGGAATCTTCCCAGATGTCTCTCAACCAAAGAATGGATATAGAAAAAAAATGATTTGCACAATGGAATATTATTTAGCTATTAAATATGAAGACATCATGAATTGTGAAGACAAATGAATAGAACTTGAAAATATCATCCTGAGTGAGGTAACCCAGACCCAAAATTACATGTATGGTATGTATTCACTGATAAGTGAATATCAATCCAAAATTACAGAATGCCCACAATAAAACCCGCACACTGTAAGAAGTTTAACAAGAAGGAAGGCAAATGTGAGGATGTTTAACTCACTTATAAGGGGGAAAATAATCATGGCTGGCAGAGGGAGAGAGGAAAAAGTGTGGGAGAAGGGAGAGAGAGAGAGACGGAAGTGTGGCTAGAATCAAGTATAGGAGGAGACAGGTGAGAAGCCCAGAGTCAGAAGAATGAATGTAAATATGCAGCAGTTGGTGGCAAGGGGCAGGGCAAGCTCTAGAAAGCCCCTGAGACCTGGTATGTGAGAGGTTCCAAGGATTCAAGGGGATGCTCTTAGACGAAATGCCTAACAGTGGGCATGAAACCTAAAGAGGCCACCTCCAATATATAGACAGGGCCCCCAGTTGATGGCTGGGGTCACCAAGCTCCCTTGAAAATTTTGACTCAGAATTGTTCCAGTGCAAAGGAAATATTGGGAAAAATGGAACGGAGATAGAAGGATAGTTTATCCAGTGACTAGCCCAAGTTGGAATTCATCACATGGGCAGGCAAAAAACCCTGACAGTATTACTGATCTTATTATGTTTTACTTGCAGGCAGGAACCTAGCATGATTCTCCTCTGAGAGGTACCACCATCAGCTGACTGAGGGAAATGTAGACACTTACAGCCAAGCATTGGATTGAGATTGGAGATACCTATGGAAGAGTTAGGGTAAGTATTGAAGGAGCTGAAGGGGTTGGCAACCCTATAGGAAGACCAACAGAATCAACATACCTGGACAGCTAAGAGCTCTCAGAAACTAAGTCACAAACTAAAGATGATACATGGTTAGTTTTTGGTTTCAGGCACATATGAAGCAAAAGACTACCTTGTATGGCCTCAGTGGAAGAGGATGCACATAATCTTGTACGACTTGATGTTCCAAGGAAGGAGTATGTAGGGGTAGAGATGGAGGGTGGGGTTTCAGTGGGTGTGGGGGAGCACCCTTTCAGAGGTGGGGGTGATGGGATGAAGAAATCTTGAAGAGAGACCAGAAGGGGGCAACATTTGGAATGTAAATAAATTAAACAAGTAAAATAAATGAAAACAAATAAAATAAATGGAAAAAATTTGTCCTATATCCAAACAATCAAAAGGAATTTCTGCATAATCAAATTTCAAAATTATGTTATTCATCAATATCCTGGTACTTCGAATAGAGAACAACCACAGGATATTCTTTGCTCTTCTTCCTTTGAATAATTCCAGAGTACTTATTCTGAGATGCTTTTTACCAGTCCAAACAATAAACATAGTCTGAAAACAAATTGGAAAGACGTAGAGAAAGTCCTTCTGTTTTGTGCTTTGTGTGGAATTTTATTCTGAAGCATTTAGAATTGTAAATGCACTTTTATCTTAGTACTAAAATCAGCTCCAGCATCTATGCCTCATGTTCAGTCCGCCAGTATTGCTCAGGTAGAATGACTCAGATCAGATTTGGCATGTTAGCAACATAGGAACACCATTGCAATGGTTAAGAATGATAATCTTTCTAATATATTCCATTCCCCATTTATGTCTGCCCCTATTTAGTCATAAAGGATATCTTGTTATCACTTTTGTTTCCTGTGTATTGCTTTTGAGACCATTTTTCATTCCCAAGTAACAACTACCATTCGACACACTAGGTGAAATATACAATTTGCATCCTTGATTTTTACAATATAAGTGATTAAGTTTACAGCTTATTTTAATAAAATGGTAATGAAAGAATCAAAGCAATTTATTTCAGAGAGAGCAGGCCATGTTCTTTTGAACTTTTGAAAAAAAACATTTTTATATGGAAACTGAAGGAAAAACTTTTGTTTTTTTTAGACTAAAATAATTTTATTGGATATTTTCTTTATTTACATGTCAAATGTTTTCCCCTATGCCATCCCTCTTCCCCCTGCCTCTATGAGGGTGTTCTCCCACTCACTCACCCATCCACCCATTCCCATCATCCCTCCCTGGCATTCCCCTATATTATAAAATCGAACCCCCTCAGGCTCAAGGCCTGTTCCTCCCACTGATGTTCAACAAGGTCATCCACTGCCACATACACTGCTGGAGCCATGGGTTCCTTCATGTGTACTCTGGTTGGTGGTCCAGACCCAGCAACCAGAGGATCTCCAGGGGATCTGGGTGGTTGACACTGTTCCTCCCTCCATGGGACTGCAACCCCCCTCAGCTCCTTCAGCCCTTCTTCAACTCTTCCATTAGGGACCCCTGCGCTCAATCCAAGGGTTGAATGCAAGCATCCACCTCTGTATTTGTCAGGCTCTGGTAGATCCTCTCAGCAGGCAGCCATATGCCTCCTGTGACAATCACGTTCTATAATGTATCTTTTGCCCAACTCTACTTTCATGAACTTGCTATAGTAAAAGCCTTAAACCCATCAAGCCATCTTCCTTTTATTAAATTTTATTTTCTATATGCTTTGTTTACATTCCAAAGGTTTTCCCCTTTCCCAGTATCCCCCTCACCATGTGTCCGATAAGTCCTTCCCCCTGCACCCCATGCATTTCCCAAACACCCCCCAACACTTTCTCTGCTCTGGTACTCTCCTGCAAGACTGGAACCAGTCTTTTCTGGACAAGTGACCTCTCATTCCTTCTTTTTGGGAATCTTTTGATTTGCTAATTGTGACTTGAGTATTCAGAGCTTCTGGATTCATTAATGTCCACTTGTAAGTGATTGAATTTCATGTGTATTATTTAGTGATTGGGTTAATTCAGATAGCATGACATTTTCCAGATCCAATCATTTGCCTACAAATTGCATGAATTCATTACTTTTAATTGATGAGTATTATTCCATTGTATATATATAACACATTTTCTGTATCCATTCCTCCTTTGAGGGACATCTGGGCTGCTTTCAACTTCTGGCTATAATAAATAAGGCTGCTATGAACATAGTGGAGCATGTATCATTATTGCATGCAGGGGAATCCTCTGGGTATATGCCCAGGAGTGGTATGACAGGGTCCTCTGGAAGTGACATGCCCAATTTTCTGAGGAACTGCCAGGCAGATTTCCAGAGCGGTTGTACCATCTTGCAATCCCACCAACAGTGGAAGAGTGTTCCTCTTTCTCCACATCCTCTCCAGCACCTGTTGTCTCGAGTTTTTAATCTTAGCCATTCTGACTGGTGTGAGGTGGAATCTCAGGGTTGTTTTGATTTACATTTCCCTGATGACTAATGATGTTGAACATCTCTTAAGGTGCTTCTCATCCATCCGAATTTCTTCTGGTGAAAATTCCTTGATTAGTTCTGTATCCCATTTTTAATAGGGTTGTTTGGTTCTTTGGGGGCTAACTTCTTGAGTTCTTTGTATATAATGGATATTAGCCCTCTGTCGGATATGGGGTTGGTGAAGATCTTTTCCCAATTTTTGGTTGTCATTTTGTCCTTCTGATGGTGTCCTTTGCCTTACAGAAACATTGTAATTTTATGAGGTCCCATTTATCAATTATTAATCTTAGAGCATAAGCTATTGGTGTTCTGTTTAGAAACTTTCCCCCTGTGCCTAGGTCCTCCAGGGTCTTTCCCAGTTTCTTTTCTAATAGTTTCAGTGTGTCTGGCTTTATGTGGAGGTCATTGATCCACTTGGAGTTGATCTTAGTAGAAGATGATAAGAGTGGGTCAATTTGCATTCTTCTGCATATTGACCTCCAGTTGAACCAGCACCATTTGTTGAAAAGGCTACCTTTTCCCCACTGGATGGTTATAGCTCCTTTATCAAACATCAATTGACCATAAATCTGTGGGTTCATTTCTGGGTCTTCAATTCTATTCCATTGTTGTACTTGCCTGTCATTGTACCAATACCATGTTTTTTTTTAACACAGTGGCTCTGTAGTACTGCTTGAGGTCAGGGATATTGATTCCCCCAGAAGTCCTTTTATTGTTGAGAATAGTTTTAGCTATCCTGGGTTTTTTGCTACTCCAGATGATTTTAAGAATTGCTCTTTCTAGATCTATAATGAATTGATTTGGGATTTTGATGGGGATTGCATTGAATGTGTAGATTGCATTTAGCAAGATGGCCATTTTTATTATATTGATCCTGCCAATCCAAAAGCAAGAAATATTTTTCCATTTTCTGAGGTCTTCTTCGATTTCTTTCTTCAAGGACTTGAAGTTCTTGTCATACAGATCTTTCACTTGTTTGGTAAGAGTCATGCCAAGATACTTTATATTGTTTGTGGCTATTGTGAAGGGTGTTATTTCCCTAACTTCTTTTTCAGCCTGCTTGTCCTTTGAGTATAGGAAGGCTACTGATTTGCTTGAGTTGATTTTATAACCAGCTACTTTGCTGAAGTTGTTTATCAGCTGTTGGAGTTCTCTGGTGGACTTTTTTGGGTCGCTTAAGTATACTATCATATCATCTGCAAACAATGATAGTTTGATTCTTCCCTTCCAATTTGTATCCCTTTGACTTCCTTATGTTGTCTAATTGCTCTTGCTAGAATTTCAAGTACTATATTGACAAGATATGGAAAGAGAGGTCAGCCTTGTCTAGTCCCTTATTTTAGTGGGATTGCTTCAAGATTCTTTCAATTGAATTTGAGGTTGGCTACTGGTTTTCTGTATATTGCTTTTATTGTATTTAGGTATGGGCCCTGAATTCCTGTTCTTTCCAGTACTTTTAGCATGAAAGTATGCTGAATTTTGTCAAATGCTTTTTCATCATCTAATGAGATGACCATGTTGTTTTTGTCTTTTAGTTTGTTTATATAGTGGATTACATTGATGGATTTCTATATATTAAAAGATCCCTGCATCCCTGGGATGAAGCCTACATGATCATAGTGAATGATCGTTTTGATGTGCTTTTGGATTTGGTTGGCAAGGATTTTATCTAGTATTTTTGTATTGATATTCATAAGGGAAATTGGTCTATAGTTTCCTTTCTTTGTTGTATCTTTGTGTGGCTTTGGTGTCCGCATAATTGTGGCTTGGTAGAATGAGTTGGGAAGTTTTCCTTCCATTTCTATTTTGTGGAAAGGTTTGAAGAGTATTGGTGTTGTCTTCTTTGAATTTCTGATAAAATTCTGCACTAAAACCATCTGGTCTCAAACTTATTTTGGTTGGGAGACTTTCTATAACCCCTTCTATTTTTCTAGGGTTTATGGGACTGTTTAGCTGTTCTAATTGACCTGACTTAATTTTGGTATTTGGTATCTGTCTAGGAAATTGGCCATTTCCTCCTTATTCTCCAGGTGTGGTGAGTATAGGCTTTTGTAATAGAGTCTGATGATTTTTTGAATTTCCTCAGTTTCTGTTGTTATATCCCCCTTTTCGATTCTAATTTTGTTAATTTGGCTACTGTTTCTGTGCCCATTGATTAGTCTTGCTAAGGTTTTATCTATCTTGTTGATGTTCTCAAAGATCCAGCTCCTGGTTTTCTTGATTCTTTGTTTGGTTCTCTTTATTTCTACTTGATTGATTTCAGCCATTAGTTTGATGATTTCCTGTCTTCTCCTCCTGGGTGAATTAGCTTCTTTTTGTTTCAGGGCTTTCAGGTGTGCTGTTAAGCTGTTAGTGTATGCTGTCTCCAGTTTCTTTTTGAAGGCACTCAGTGCAATGAGTTTTCCTCTTAGCATTGCTTTCATTGTGTCCCATAGATTTGGATAGGTTGTCCCTTCATTTTCATTGAATTCTAAAAAGTCTTTGATTTCTTTCTTTATTTCTTCCTTTACTAAGGTTTTATTGAGTAGAGTATTATTCAGTTTCCATGTGTATGTGGGCTTTCTTTTGTTTTTCTTGCTGTTTAAGACCACTTTTACTCCATAGTGAACTGATAGGAGGTGTGGGATTAGTTCGATTTTCTTGTATTTGTCGACATCTCTCTTGTGAACAATTATATGATTGATTTTAGAGAAAGTACTGCGTGGTGCTGAGAAAAACGTATATTCTTTTGCTTTGGGATGTAATGTTCTATATTTATCTGTTAAATCCAATTGGTCTAAAACTTCAATTAGTTTCACTGTGTCTCTGTTTAGTTTCTGGTTTCCTGATTGGTCCCTTGTGGATATTGGATTGTTGAAGTCACCCACAATTATTGTGTTAGGTGTAATGTGTGCTTTAAGCTCTAGTAGAGTTTCTGTTATGAATGAGGGTGCTCTTGCATTTGGAGCATAGATGTTCAGTATTGAGAGTTCTTCTTGGTGAATGTTTCCTTTGACCAGCAAGAAGTGACCTGCTGTGTCTCTTTTGATGATTTTAGGGTGGAAGTTAATTTTATCTGATATTAGAATGGCTACTCCAGCTTGCTTCCTGAGACCATTTGCTTGTAAAATTGTCTCCCAGCCTTTTACTCTAAGGTAGTGTTTGTCTTTGACACTGAGATGTGTTTCCTGTATGCAGCAAAATGTAGGCTCCTCTTTCTGTATCCAGTCTATTAGTCTATGATTTTTTATCAGGGAATTGAGTCCATTGATGTTAAGAGATATTAAGGAATAGCAATTATTACTTCCTGACATCGTTGACTTTTTTTTTTTTTTTTTTTTGTATATTAGCGTGGTTATCTTCTTTTGTGTTTGATGAGAGGGGGTTTCTATCTTGATTATTCTGGGGTATGGTTTCACTCCTTGTGTTGGTGGTTTTCCCCTATTATACTTTGTAGGGCTGGGTTTTTGGAAAGATAGTGTGCAAATTTGGTTTTGTCATGGAATACCTTGGTTTCTCCTTTTATGGTTATTGAGAGTTTTGCTGGGTATAGTAGTTTTGGCTGATGTTTGTGTTCTCTTAGAGTCTGCATGATATCTGCCCAGGAACTTCTAGCTTTCATAGTCTCAGGTGAGAAGTCTGGAGTAATCCTGATAGGTCTTCCTTTATATGTTACTTGGCCTTTTTCTCTTATTGCCCTTAATATACTTTATTTGCTTAGTACATTTGGGGTTTTGATTATTATGTTACAGAAGTTATTTCTGTTCTGGTCCAGTCTTTGGAGTTCTGTAGGCTTCTTGTGTATTCATGGGCATCTCTCTATTTAGGTTGGGGAAGTTTTTTTCCATAATTTTGTAGAAGATATTTGCTGGCTCTTTAAGTTGTATATCTTTCCTCTCATCTATGCCTATAGTCCTTAGGTTTGGTCTTCTCATTGAGTCCTGGATTTCCTGGATGTTTTGGGTTACAAGCTTTTTGCATTTTGCATTTTATTGTCCTGTTGATTCAATGGTTTCTATGGTATCTTTGGCATCTGACATTCTTTCTTCTATCTCTTGTATTCTATTGTTGATATTTGTATCTATGGCCCCTGATTTCTTCCCAAGGTTTTCTATCTCCAAAATTGTCTTCCTTTGTGATTTCTTAGTTGTATCTACTTCTGTTTCTAGATCCTGGATGATTTTGCTCAGATCTTCCACTTGCTTGTTTGTATTTTCATGTATTTCTTTAAGTGTTTTGTATGTGTGTGTGTGTGTATGTGTGTGTGTGTGTGTGTGTGTGTGTGTTTCCTCTATCATGACTTCTCCTTGTTGGCCCACATTCTCCTTTATTTCTTTAAGTGATTTTTTTACTTCCTCCTTATTGGCTCCTAATTTTTGATCCATATTGTCCTGAATTTCTCTGAGTGATTTTTGTGATTTCCTTGAAAGGACTTCATATTTTTGATCCATTTTCTCCATTATTTCTTTAAGAGATTTATCTATATGCTCTGCTATCAGCATCCTGACCAGTGATTTTAGATCCAATTCTTGTTTTTCTGGTGTATTGAGGTATCCAAGACTTACTGCTATAGAGGTACTGGGTTCAGATGCTGCCATATTGCCTTGATTTCTGTTAGTAACGTTCCTATGTTTGCCTTTTGCCATATGGTTATCTCTGACCTTATATGGTCTTGTAGTCACTAGCTGGTGCTAGAACCTCCTGTGGGCTCAAAAGGCTATTTTCCCACCACTGGATGACTGGGTTTCCTCTGGCACAGATTGCTGATATTTTGTTCTCCTCTTGGGTGCTGTTGGAACCCTGGTGTATCTTGCTCTAAACAATGTTATATTTTGCTATCTCTGTGGACCTTATGCTGGTAGTCTTCTCTGGTTCTGTTTGCTTAGTTCAGTCACCAGCAAGGATGCTGTCTGTGGCCTAGGGGAGTGGGGAGTACAGAGTGCAGGGACTCCCAGAGGGCCAGGAACCCATGCCTTTCTGGAACACAGGAACTGCTGCTCTGCCATGTTTCCTTTCTCAGATGACTGGCTGGTGACCCGGGTCCCCCGAGATCTTAAGCTTTGGATATCTCGGGTATCTGTTTCTGCCTGCTCGGTCTATGCACCCACCACCAAGATGGTAGTGGATGAGTAGAGTGCAGGGTTCCCCTCAGAGTGCAGAGCCCACACCTGGTTGGGGCCCGTGAACTCTGCTCTGCCCGGTTCGCTGCTAGGTAGTCTTGAGCACCCAAAGATCCCAAGTTCTGGATATCATGGATACCTGGCTCAGCTCTCCTTAGTACGGACCACTGCAAAGATGCCGGCAGTGGTCACTGGATGTGGGGAGTGCATTTTGCTGAGTCTCCTGCAGGGCAGGAAGCCCACGCCCTGCTGGCACACAGGACCACTGCTCTGCCAAGCTCCTGTTCTTAGATGACTGGCTGGTGGCCCGGGTCCCCCAAGATCTTAAGCTTGGGGTTCCTCGGGTATCTGTTTCTGCCCACTTGGTCTATGCACCCACCACCAAGATGGCCCGGAAAAACTCTTTCATACCAAATAATAATAATAGGACCTTGAAAATTTCTATATTTAAATCACTAAGAACTCAAAATTATTTTATTTTACATTTTAACTTTAGTTTTGTGTATTGCTTTTTGGCCTTCATGTCTGTTTGTATACCATGTATGTGTGTGTGTGTGTGTGTGTGTGTGTGTGTGTGTAGTGTAGTGTCTATAAAGACCAGAAGAGTGATTCAGATCCCTTAGGACAGAAGTTAAATATTGTTGTATACCCACTCATGGTGATAGTAATTGAAACTGGGCTCTATGAGAGAGCGACTTCCCCCATTTTTAAGTTTTTAAGATATATTTTTTATTTACATTTCAAATGTTGTCACCTTTCCTGGTCCCCACCCCCAAAAATTCCATAACTAATCTCCCCTCCTCCTGTTCCCCAATAAACCCACTCCCGCTTCCCTGTCCTGGTATTCCCCCATACTGTTGCCTTAAGCCTTACCAGCACCAAGGACCTCTCCTCCCTCTGATTTCCAGCAAGACCATCCTTTGCTGCTTATATGTCTGGAGCCTTGGGTAACTCCATGTGTACTCTTTTGTTTATGGTTTAGTCCATGGGAGCTCTGCACGTACTGGGTGGCTCATATTGTTGTTCCTCCTCTTTCACTACAAATCCCTTCAGCTCCTTGGGTCCTTTCTCTATCTCCTCTGTTGAGGACCCTGTGCTCAGTTAAGTGGCTGGCTGAGAGTGTCCCTCTCTGTATTTGTCATGCACTAGCAGAGCCTCCCAGGTGACAGCTATATCAGGCTCCAGTCAGCAAGCGCTTGTGGACATCCACAATAGTGTCTGAGTTTTGTAACTGTATATGGGATGGATCCCTAAGGTGGTAGTCTCTGGATGGTCTTTCCCTCAGAATCTGCTCCACACATGCTCTCTGTATCTCCTTCTGTAGGTATTTTGTTCCCCTTCTAAGAAGGACCAGAGTATCCATACTTTGTTCTTCCTTCTTCTTGGGCATCATTTGATATGTGAATTGTTTCTGGGGATTCCAAGCTTCTGGGCTAATATCCACTTATCAGTGAATGCATACCATGTGTGTTCTTTTGTGATTGGGTTACCTCATTTAAGATGATATTTTCCAGTTCCACCCATTTGCCTAAGAATTTCATGAATTCATTGTTTTTAATATGCCATATTTTCTTGTATCCATTCATCTGTTGAGGGATACCTGGGTTCTTTCATTAGTTGCTGAATGATCTTTCTAGCTCTCTTTTATTTTCGATATATATACAGTGACATGGAAACTTATGGCTATATGAATACTTATAATTAATATTTATGTCTTTAAGAAGGTTCTTAAAGGAGAAAACCCAGTATTAATTCCCACTGAACAGAATTTTACTGACTGTAAGCCGTGATCTGATATTAGTTTGATAGTTTTGTTTCTCAACCATCTCTATCAATAACACCTCATCAGAGAATGTGTTGACTTAGTGTATCCTGCTCTATTAATCTTGTTTCATGGATGGACTATCTTGTACCAATGGCAAAGTATCCACCATCTCAGGGATGGAAGTTAACTATAGGATGAGCATATGTTTATGGGTTCAGGAAAGACAGCTTTGAGCTGAGTCTTTCAAGAAGAGAATTAGATAAGGATTTGTAGCTTGTGAGTCAATGCATATGTTGTTATTATTTAGCATAAAGTCAGAAACATGTGCTTCATCTCAGAAAGCTATCATCAGCATGAACAAAATAAAATCAGTCCATTTTTTTTATTTCAAAACTCTTATTAGGCAAAGCTTTTTCACTACAGGGATCAAAGGCCAGAAACTAGAACTTAATGTTCAAAGAAACCCATAGAACTTCACCAGAGTCACACATACTAAGGTCAGTACATGAGTAGTGATTCCTGTCATGTACTGAAGTATTCCCTCTTTTGCTTTTACACAGAAATTGGATCTTCCTTTTAAATAAAAGTCTAATCAAATTAAAATGAAAATGTCAGTGACAATAACAAAACTTAACTAGAAAACAAACATTCACTTTATTATCTAGAAGTTAAGACTGAAATTTCATAGCTGGGTTATTTGTCAGAGAAAGCTCAGTTAATGAAAGGAGGCTTATGATCTCAAATATAAAGCCAAACTTTTCCTGGATAGGGAAGAACTTGTGATTTTAAGAGGCTGTCAGAGTAAGGGCAGTGCTGTACAAAACCTGGGGAACAAAGGTTATCTAGTCTAGATTTCTCTAAAAACCGGGGTGTCTTTTCTAGGAGTGTCAGCTGATTTGATTCCAGTTGTATGGCATTTAGTACAGTTTTATATTAAACACAGTGTATTTCTTCAGCCACTTTGAGTATAAGATAGGGATCTTCCCAAAAAAATGTCTTGAAGTGATCCCAAATCAAAAACTCTCTCTCCTAAAAGGCTCCAATACTAAATTGTATCTGCCTTAGGAAAGCCTATCACAATCACAGTGGTTCAGTGGTTCCATTGTATTTGAATATGTAGCTGAATTGTATTCGTGTATATAGAAAATGTCCTTTATAAGAAGAAGATAGCAGCACTTATTTTATAAATTTAGCAAACTAGGGGAAACATATTATTCTATTTTGGATTCAGAAGATTATAAAACATATTTGCTCTATCTTTTGTCCAGCAACTGTTTCCATTCAAGCTCTATTACAAAGCTGTGTGTGTGAGGGGGTTGGGGGTGGAAGAATGATCATTCAGACAAAATCTTCTGAAAGGAAAGTAAGTTGAAGCACATTTGTTTGGCTACTTAGAGAGTAAAACCGAAAACATTTGATATGCCTGAAGTTAGGCATTTCCCTTTTATGAATCAATAACAATTCAAGATGGTATATAAATAAAATATGGATTTCCTTAATTTATCATTCTTATAACTGGAAACATGATATAAAAGATATCATTTTTAATGCTCCATTCTTGATATTATCACCTTACAGACAATTGTCTAAGGTATTATTATCATTTTTTTTTCCTATCAAGCCTATAGCCTTTAATTGTGCAAATAAATAAAACTTGCCACACACTGAAATAGCAGTTTCTTAGAGAGGAAAGCACTTGTTACTTTTGGCTTCCAGAAAAGTGAAATGGCAGTATTGTGTTGCAATGAGCCTGTTACTAATAAGGATACAGAATAGCTTAGGAAGAAATAGTTAATACTCTATAACAAAATGTTCAGACAGAGCATGTCCTCACTATCACCTTCTAATACATAACACTAGCATTTTAAATCAAGCCATAACCAACCTTATTACTACCTTTCAATTTACCTGAGAAGTGAATTCTGTCCAAGAGGACCTATCCAAATGAATACATGGCTTTGTGCATGAGAAACAGCATGCTTAGTAATCAGGCCGACTTTCACTACATATATGCTTCTTGTCATTTCAATGGCTATTTGAATTTTAAGGGTAGGATAAAAAAATCTGGAATCCAAATTAGGATACTTAACAAGGAATTTCACAGTGGTACTACATTACACAGGAATTCTCAAGTTTTTTAATCTAAAACTAATGCAAACTATATGAGTAGAAATAAATTCAAATTATTCATCATAATTTATGGAAAGAATTTGGTGAAGATTAATACAGAGATTATATGTATAAAATAAGCACATCTTTTCCCAGAGGAAAAATTTTCATCCAGAAATAACATATAGAAAGTGAATGATGAATGTGATTTAAAAAAGGAAAAGAAAAAAAAAGAAATTAAAAGGAAGGAAGGAAAAAACAAAGGCAAAGGAGCAAATCATTCTGCAGAAAATATAAAAATAACATATTAAAAGATACTGAAGAAAGGGAAATTGGCAACTTACTATAGGAATAAATATTGGTACACAAATTCCAGTGGGTTTTTTGTTTATTTGTTTATTGGTTTTGTATTGCCATTAGTTTTTCATTTTAATTTATTTTTATATTACATATTTTCTTTTTTACATTTCAAAGGTTATCCTTTTCTTGGTTTCCCCTCCAAAATCCCCCTATCCTGTCCACCCTCACGCTGCTCATCAACCCACCAATTTCCAATTCCCTGTCCTGGCATTCCCATACACTGGGGCATCCAGCTTTCACATGACCAAGGACTTCTCATTTCATTGATGACTGACAAGACCATTCTCTGCTACATATGCAGCTGGAGACAAAGGTCCCATGCATATAATTTGGTTGGAGGTTTAGTCCCTGAGAGCTCTAGGGGATCTGGCTAGTTGATATTGTTGTTCCTCCTATGGGGTTGCAAATCCCTTCAGCTCCTTTGGTCCTTTCTCTAGTTCCTCTATTGGGGACCCTGTGCTCAGTCCAGGGGTTGGCTGAGAGCATTCCCCTCTGTATTTGTCCCACACTGACAGAGCCTCTCAAGGGACAGCTATATCACACTCCTGTGAGGAAACACTTTTTGTCATCACAATAGTGTCTGGGTTTTGTGTCTGTATATAGGATAGATCCCCAAGTGGGCCAGTCCCTGGATGGCCATTCCTACAATTTCTGCTCCACACTTTGTCTCTGTACCTCCTTCCATGGGTATTTTGTTCCTCTTATTAAGGAGCACCAAAGAATTCACATTTTGGTCTTCCTTCTTCTTTAGCTTCATGTTGTCTGTAAATTGTGTCTTGGGTATTCCAAGCTTCTGGGCTAATATCCACTTATCATTGAGTTCATACCATCTGTGTTATTTTGTGTTTGGGTTACCACACTCTTCAAGTCTCTGAAGACAGACATCAAAGAAGAATTCAGAAGATGGAAAGATCTTACATGTCCATGGATTGACAGGATTAATATAGTAAAAATGACCATCTTGCTGAAAGCAATCTATGGATATGCCATCCCCATCAAAACTCCAACTGAATTCTTTATACAGTTAGAAAGATAAATTTGCAAATTTATCTGGAATTTAAAAAAAGACTAGTGAAAACTATTCTCAACAATGAAAAGCTTCTGGACCATCTTTAGTATTGTGACTGAGCAGAAAGATGCAGACTGGAACTCAGAGGACACCCAAGTATAAGCTCACTTGGGAAACGGTCCAACTGAGTCCCACCTGCACCCAGGAGCTGGGCAAAACCACAGCCATCTGTGCACCTATCCTGTGAGAGAGCATCGGCACTGCAGTAAGTCCCGCTGTTAGAGGTGAAGTCACCATCTTTATTGCTGAAACTCTGCTGGCTGTCACAGCCAGGATCACAGGGAACATCTGAGTGTAAGATTACTTGGTACTCCTTCAGCCAGGGCATCACCTGTGCCCAGGAGATGGGAAGCCCCACAGCACTCTGTGCCAGGGTAAAGCCAGTTACCCAGAAATGCTGAGACAGGCTTTCCGGCACACAAGAGAGACAAAAACAAGCCAGAGACAGCAGGACCAACTAACACCAAAGATAAACAGATGGCAAAAAGCAAACATAGGGATGTTACTAACAGAAATCAAGACAACATGGCATCATCCGAAACCAATTTACCCACAACGACAAGTCCTGGATACTCCAACACACCAGAAAAGCAAGATTTGGTTTTAAAATCACAGCTCATGATAGAGGGATTCAAGTAGGACATAAATAACTCCTTTAAAGAAATACAGGAGAATACAAGTAAACAGGGAGAAGACCTTAAAGAACTAAAGGAAAACACAACAAAACGGGTACAAGAATTGAACAAAACCATCCAGGATCTAAAAATGGAGGTAGAAACAATAAAGAAATCACAAAGTGAAACAACTCGGGACATAGAAAACCTAGGAAGGAAGTCAGGAGTCATGTATGCAAACATCAACAACAGAATATAGGAGATAGAAGAGAGAATCTCAGATGCAGAAGTACCATAGAAAGCATTGACACAACAGTCAAAATAAATGCAAAATGCAAAAAGCTCCTGACCCAAAACATCCAGGATATCCAGGAACAAAAGAGAAGACAAAACCTAAGAATTATAGGTATAGAAGAGTGTGAAAATTTCCAAATTAAAGAGCCAGTAAATATCTTCATCAAAATTATAGAAGAAAACTTCCCTAACCTAAAGAGATACCCAGGAACATACAAGAAACCTACAGAACTCCAATTAGATTTTACCAGAAAAGAAATTCCTCTCCTCACATAACAATTAAGATGCCAAATACACTAAACAAAGAATATTGCACAGCAGTAATGGTAAGCCTCCATATTGCTACCAGGACACAGCTAAAGAGGCCCAGGTAGACAGACTCCAGCCAGGGCTACCATCGCCCTGGGGGATCCACCAGGCTCTCACCACCAGGCTGGCCCAGCGCCGCCAAGGCTCTGCGGGAATTCTACATGCCCTCCTGCCTTGCACCGAGGCAGGAGGTGGCAGCCAGCTCGCTGTCCCTTAGAGCAGCTGTCATGAATAATCACCAGTAGAGAAACAAGAGGTGAGCCCAGCCTCATGGGAGGTTCAAACACCAGCCAGTTACAACTAGGCCAACTAACATCAGAAATAACCAGATGGCAAAAGGAAAATGAAGATTAGCCCTCTGTCGGATGTGGGGTTGGTGAAGATTTTTTCCCAATTTGTTGGTTGCCGATTTATCCTTTTGACAGTGTCTTTTGCCTTACAGAAACTTTGTAGTTTTATGAGATCCCATTTGTCTATTCTTGTTCTTAGAGTATAATTGGTGTTCTGTTCAGGAATTTTTCCCCTGAGCCGATGTCTTCAAGGGTCTTCCCCAGTTTCTTTTCTATTACTTTTAGTGTGTCTGGTTTTATGTGGAGGTCCTTGATCCACTTGGAGTTGAGTTTAGTGCAAGGAGATAAGAGTGGATCAATTCTCATTCTTCTGCATGTTGACCTCCAGTTGAGCCAGCACCATCTGTTGAAAAGGCTATCTCTTTTCCACTGGATGGTTTCAGCTCCTTTGTCGAAGATCAATTGGCCATAGATGTGTGGGTTCAATTCTGGGTCTTCGATCTTATTCCATTGATCCACTTCCCTGTCACTGAACCAATACCATGCAGTTTTTAATACCACTGCTCTGTAATATTGCTTGAGGTCCAGGATATTGATTCCCCCAGAAGTTCTTTTGCTGTTGATGATAGTTTTAGCTATCTTGGGTTTTTTGTTATTCCAGATGAATTTGAGAATTGCTCTTTCTAGCTCTATGAAGAACTGAGTTGGGATTTTGATGGGGATTGCATTGAATCTGTATACTGCTTTGGGCAAGAATGCCATTTTGACTATATTAGTCCTGCGAACCCACGAGCATGGAAGATTTTCCCATTTTCTGATGTCTTCTTCAATTTCCCTCTTCAGAGACCTGAAGTTTTTGTGATATAAATCTTTCACATGTTTGGTTGCGTCACTCCAAGATACTTTATATCATTTGTGGCTATTGTGAAGGGTGTCATTTCCCTAATTTCTTTCTCAGCCTTCTTATCCTTTGCGTATAGGAAGGCTACTGATTTACTTGAGTTGATTTTATAGCCAGCCAATTCAATAACCCTATCCAAAAATGGGGTACAGAGCTAAACAGAGAATTTTCACTTGAAGAAACTCAGATGGCTGAGAAACACCTTAAAAAATGTTCAACATCACTAGTCATTAGGGAAATGCAAATTAAAACAACCCTGAGATTTCACCTCACACCAGTCAGAATGGCTAAGATTAAAAACTCAGAAGTCATCAGGTGTTGGCGAGGATGTGGAGAAAGAGGAACACTCCTCCACTGCTGGTGGGAATGCAAGCTGGTACAACCACTCTGGAAATCAGTATGGTGGTTTCTCAGAAAACTGGACGTGATACTTCCGGAGGACCCAGCCATACCACTCCTGGGAATATACCCAGAAGATTCACCAGCATGCAATAAGGATACATGCTCCACTATGTTCATAGCAGCCTTATATATAATAGCCAGAAGCTGGAAAGAACCCAGATGTCCCTCAACAGAGGAATGGATACAAAAAAATGCGGTATATAAACACAATGGAGTACTATTCAGCCATTAGAAACAATGAATTCATGAAATTCTTAGAGAAATGGATGGAGCTGGAGAACGTCATACTAAGTGAGGTGACCCAGTCTCAAAAGAATACCCATGGTATACAGTCACTGATAAGTGGATATTAGCCTAGAAGCTTGGAACACCAAAGACACAAATCACATATCAAGTGATGTCTCACAAGAAGAAAGGGGTGGACACTGGTGCTAGAATGGACCAAAATATCATTGTGGGAGAGTACAAGAACAGTAAGGTGGGAGGGGGTGGATGAGGGAGCAGGGGGAGGGAAAAGGACATGTGGGACCTTTGGGGGTGGGGAACCAGAAAAAGGGAAATGAATTGTAAATATAGAATATATACAATAAAAAAAAGGAAAACGATGGAACGTTACTAACAGAAATCAAGGCAACATGACAGCATCTGAATCTAGTTCACTAACAACAGGAAGCCCTGGATACCCCAAAACACCAGAAAAACAAGACTTGGATCTAAAATCACTGGTCAGGATGTTGGTAGCTGAACACATAGATAAATCTCTTAAAGAAATAGAGGAGAAAATGGATCAAAAGTTAGAAGCCTTTACAAAGCAAGTACAAAAATCACTTAAAGAAATTCAGGAGAAGATGGATCAAAAAGAAGAAGACAATAAGGAGGAAAGACAAAAATCACTTAAAGAAATACAGAAGAATGTGGGTCAACAAGAAGAAGCTATGAAAGAGGAAACACTAAAATCTCTTAAAGAAATACATGAAAACACAATCAAGCAAGCAAAAGATCTGGGCATATGCATCCAGGTTCTAAAAACAGAAGTAGAAACAACTAAGAAATCGCAGAGGGAGATAACATTGGAGATAGAAAACCTTGGGAAGAAATCAGGGGCCATAGATGCAAATATCAACAATAGAATACAAGAGATAGAAGACAGAATCTCAGAAGCCAAAGATACCATAGGAACCATTGATTCTACAGTCAAAGAAATACTAAATGCAAAAAGGTTGTAACCCAAAACATCCAGGAAATCCAGGACACAATGAGAAGACCAAACCTAAGGATTACAGGTATAAACGAGAGTGAAGATTTACAAGTTAAAGGGCCAGCAAATATCTTCTACAAAATTATGGAAGAAAACTTCTCCAACCTAAAGGGAGAGATGCTCATGAATATACAAGAAGCCTATAGAACCCCAAACAGACTGGACCAGAACAGAAATACATCCTGTCACATAATAATCAAAACTCTAAATGTACTAAACAAAGAAAGAATATTAAAGGCAGCAAGAGAAAAAGGCCAAGTAACATATAAAGAATATCAGAATAACACCAGACTTCTCACCAGAGACCATGAAAACTAGACGTTCCTGGGCAGATATCATGCAAACTCTAAGAGAACACATACTTCAGCCAAAACTACTTTACCCAGCAAAACTCTCAATCACCATAGATGGAGACATCAAGGTATTCCATGACAAAACCAAATTTGCACAATATCTTTTCTCAAAACCAGCCCTACAAAGGATAATAGGGGGAAAACACCAAGACAAGGAAGGAAACTACACCCGGGAAGAAGCAAGATAGAAACCTTCTCTCATCAAACCCAAAAGAAGATAACCTATCAAATATATAAAAAATAATAATTTCAAAAATGTACGGAGGTAATAATTACTATTCCTTAATATCTCTTAACATCAATGGACTCAATTCCCCAATAAAAAGACATAGATTACCAGACTGTATACGGAAACAGGACCCTACATTTTGCTGCACACAGGAAACACATCTCAGTGTTAAAGACAAACAGTGCTTTAGAGTAAAAGGATGGAAGACAATTTTACAAGCAAATGGTCTCAGGAAACAAGCTGGAGTAGCCATTATAATATCAGATAAAATTGACTTCCAACCTAAAGTCATCAAAAGAGACTCAGAAGGTCACTTCTTGCTGGTCAAAGGGAAAATCCACCAAGAAGAGCTCTCAATACTGAACATTTATGCTCCAAATGCAAGGACACCCTCATTCATAAAAGAAACGTTACTAAAGCTTAAAGCACACATTACACCTAACACAATAATTGTGGGTGACTTCAACACACCACTCTCCTCAATGGACCGATCAGGAAAGCAGAAACTAAACAGGGACACCGTGAAACTAATTGAAACTTTGGACCAATTGGATTTAACAGATATATATAGAACATTTCATCCTAAAGAATATACCTTTTTCTCAGCACCGCATGGTACCTTCGTCAAAATTGATCATATAATTGGTCACAAGACGGATATCAACAAATACAAGATCGAACTAATCCCATGCCTCCTATCAGATCACCATGGAATAAGAGTGGTCTTCAAAAGAAAAAACAAAAACAAAAACAAAAACAAAAACAAAACAAAAAACAAAAAACAACAAAAAAATCAGAAAGCCCACATACACATGGAAACTGAACAATACCCTACTCAATAACACCTTGGTCAAGGAAGAAATAAAAAAAGAAATCAAAGACTTTTTAGAATTCATTGAAAATGAAGGTACATCCTACCAAATCTATGGGACACAAAGAAAGCAGTGCTAAGAGGAAAACTCATAGCTCTAAGTGCATCCAAAAAGAAACTGAAGAGAGCATACACTAGCCGCTTAACAGCACACCTTAAAGCCCTGGGGAAAAAAAAGAAGTTAATTCACCCAGGAGGAGTAGAAGACAAGAAATCATCAAACTCAGGACTGAAATCAATCAAATAGAAACAAAGAAACTATACAAAGAATCAACAAAACCAGGAGCTGGCTCTTTGAGAAAATCAACAAGATAGCTAAACCCTTAGCCAGACTAACCAAAGGACACAGAGACAGTATACAAATTAACAAAATTAGAAATGAAAAGGGAGACATAACAACAGAAACTGAGGGAATTCAAAAGATCATCAGATCCTACTACAAAGGTCTGTACTCAAAACAAGTGGAGAATCTGGAGTAAATGGACAATTTCCTAGACAGATACCAAATACCAAAATTAAATCAGCATCAAGTAGATCAGCAAAATAGTCCCATAACCCCTAATGAAAAGAAGGGGTTATAGAAAGCCTCCCAACGAAAAAACGTAAGTGACCAGATGGTTTTAGTGCAGAATTCTACCAGACCTTCAAAGAAGACTTAACACCAATACTCTTCAAACTATTCCACAAATAAGAGACAGAAGGGACCCTGCCCAACTCATTCTTCGAAGCCACAATTATGCTGATACCTAAACCACTGAAAGATCCAACAAAGAATGAGAACTACAGGTCAATTTCTCTTATGAATATCGATGCAAAAATACTAAATAAAATTCTTGACAATGGAATCCAAGAACACATCAAAACGATCATTCACCATGATCAAATAGTCTTCATCCCAGGAGTGCAGGGATGGTTCAATATGCGGAAATCCATCAATGTAATCCACTACATAAACAAACTAAAAGAAAAAAACCACATGGTCATCTCATTAGATGCTGAAAAAGCATTTGACAAAATTCATTATCCTTTCATGCTAAAAGTCTTGGAAAAAGCAGGAATTCAAGGCCCATACCTTAACATAGTAAAAGCAATCTACAGCAAACCAGTAGCCAACATCAAAATAAATGGAGAGAAACTTGAAGTAATCCCACTAAAATCAGGAACTAGACAAGACTGCCCTCTCTCTCCATATCTTTTCATTATAGTACTTAAAGTTCTAGGGAGAGCAATTAGACAACATAACGAAGTCAAAGGGATACAAATTGGAAAGGAAGAAGTCAAACTATCATTATTTGCAGATGATATGATAGTTTACTTAGCAACCAAAAAACTCCACCAGAGAAATTCTACAGCTGATAAACAACTTCAGCAAAGTGGCTGGTTATAAAATTAACTAAAGCAATTCAGTAGCCTTCTTGTACTCAAAGGACAAGCAGGCTGTGAAAGAAGTTAGGGAAATAACATCATTCACAATAGCCACAAACAACATAGAGTACCTTGGTGTAACTCTAAACAAACAAGTGAAAGATCTATATGACAGGAACTTCAAGTCCTTGAAGAAAGAAATCGAAGAAGACCTCAGAAGATGGAAAAATATTTCTTCCTCCTGGATTGGCAGGATCAATATAGTAAAAATGGCGATCTTGCAAAAGCAATCTACAGATTCAATGCAATCCCCATCAAAATCCCAAATCAATTTTTCATAGATTTAGAAAGAGCAATTTTAAAATTCATCTGGAGCAACAAAAATCCCAGGATAGCTAATACTATTCTCAACAATAAAAGGACTTCTGGGGGAATCAATATGCCTGACCTCAAGCAGTACTACAGAGCAATTGTGTTAAAAACTGCATGGTATTGGTACAGCAACAGGCAAGTAGATCAATGGAATAGGATTGAAGACCCAGAAATGATCCCACAGACTTATGGTCACTTGATCTTTGATAAAGGAGCCACAACCATCCAGTGGAAAAAAGACAGCCTGTTCAACAAATGGTGCTGGTTCAACTGGAGGTCAACATGCAGAAGAATGCTAATTGACCCACTCTTATCTCCTTGCACTAAGATCAACTCCAAGTGGATCAAGGACCTCCACATAAAACCAGACACACTGAAATTATTAGAAAAGAAACTGGGGAAGACCCTGGAGGACATGAGCACGGGGGGAAATTTCCTGAACAGAACACCAATAGCATATGCACAAAGATCAAGAACTGACAAATGGGACCTCATAAAATTCCAAAGTTTCTGTAAGGCAAAGGACACTGTCAGAAGGATAAAATGGCAACCAACAAAGTGGGAAAAGATCTTCACCAACCCCACATCCAACAGAGTGCTAATATCCAATATATACAAAGAACTCAAGAAGTTAGACCCCAAAGAACCAAATAACCCTATCAAAAAATGGGGTACAGAGCTAAACAAAAAATTTTCACCAGAAGAAATTCAGATGGCCGAGAAACACCTTAAGAGCTGTTCAACATCATTAGTCATCAGGGAAATACAAATCAAAACAACCCTGAGATTCCACCTCACATCAGTCAGAATGGCTAAGATTAAAAACTCAAGAGACAACCAGTGCTGGCGAGGATGTGGAGAAAGAGGAACACTCCTCCACTGTTGGTGGGATTGCAAAATGGTAAAACTACTCTGGAAATCAGTTTGGTGTTTCCTCAGAAAATTGGGTATGCCAATTCCAGAGGACCCTGGCATACCACTCCTGGGCATATACCCAGAGGATTCCTCTACATACAATAAAGACACATGCTCCACTATGTTTATAGCAGCCTTGTTTATAATAGCCAGTAATTGGAAGGAGCCCAAATATCCCTCAAGGATGAATGGATACCGAAAATGTGGTATATTTATACAATGGAATACTACTCAGCAATTAAAAATAATGAATTCATGCAATTTGTATCTAAATGGCTAGATCTGGGAAATATCATCCTGAGTGAGTTAACCCAATCACAAAAGAATACACATAAAATGCAATCACTGATAAGTGGATATTAATGAGCCCAGAAGCCCTAAATACTCAAGGCACAATTCACAAGTCAAATGATTCCCAAGAAGAAGAAAGGAGAGGACCCTGGGCCTGTAAAAATTGGATCCAATTTTGTAGACCCAGAACAGAGAAACTGTGGGTGGAGGCAGGAATGATTGGGGAATAGTTGGGGGGGAGAGGAATTATGAGACATATAGTGGGGGAGAACTGGGAAAGGGTAAAGCCTTTTGAATGTAAACATGGAATATAGAAAATAAAAATAAAAAAAAGAATATTGTAAGCATTAAGTAAAAAGTCAAGTAACATATAAAGATAGACCTATCAAAATTACACCAAACTTCTTGCCAGAGACTATGAGAGCCAGAAGAGCCTGGACTGATGTCATACAGACGCTAAGGGAACACAAATGCCAACCCAGATTCCTGCACCCAGCAAATCTCTCAATAATCATGGGTCTAGAAACCAAGGTATTCCATGACAACAATAAATTTACACAGTATCTTTCTACAACTCCAGCCCTATCAAGCCCAAAAGATAGTGAATAGAAAACACCAAAGAAATGAGGGAAAACTACACACTGGAAAAGGCAAGAAATTATTCTTCTTTCAACAAACCCAGAGAATGATAAACACACATACATAAAAATTACATCAAAAATAACAGGAAGCAACAACCACTATTCCTTAATATCTCATAACATCAATGGACTCAATTCCCCAATAAAAGATCTAGACTAACAGACTGGATATGTAATCAGGAAGCAACATTTTGCTGCATACAGGAAATGCATCTCAGTGTCAAAGGCAAACACTACCTCAGAGTAAGAAGGCTTGAGAACATATTTCCAAGCAAATGGTCCCAGGAAGCAAGCTGAAGTAGCCATTCTAATATCAGATAAAATAGACTTTCAACAAAAAGTCATCAAAAAAAACCAATGAAGGACAATTTATAGTCATCAAAGGAAAAATCTTCAAAGAAGAAGTCTCAATTCTAAACATCTATGCTCCAAATACAAATGAGAGGGCACTCGCATTTGAAAAAGATAATTTACTAAAGCTTAAAGCACACATTGCACCTCACACAATAATTGTGAGTGACTCCAACATGCCACTCTCCTCAATGGACAGACTAGGGAAACACAAACTAAATAGGGACACAGTGAAACTAACAAAAATTTTGAACTAAATGGATTTAATAGAACTCTATAGAACATTTCATCCTAAATCAAAAGAATATATCTTCTTCTCAGCACCTCATACATTCTCCAAAACTGACCATATAATTGGACACAAAGTAGATCTCAACAGATATAAGATCAAAATAATCCCATGCATCCCATCAGATAACTATGGAGTAAGGGTGGTCATCAGTAGCAAAAAAACAAAACAAAACAAAACAAAATGAAAAAACAAAAAAACAAACAATCAAACAAACAAAAAAACCAGAAGACCCACATAGACATGGAAGCTGAACAATGCTTTACTCAAAGATACCTTGGTCAAGGAAGAAATAAAGAAAGAAATCAAAGACTTTTTATAATTTAAAATAAATGAAGGCACAACATACCCAAATATATGGGACACAATGAAAGCAGTGCTAAGAGGAAAACTCATATATCTGAGTGCCTCCAAAAGAAGCTGGCTTACCAAAAGCAATCTACAGATTCAATTCAATCCCCATCAAAATCCCAACTCAGTTCTTCATAGAGCTAGAAAGAGCAATTCTCAAATTCATCTGGAATAACAAAAAAACCCAGGATAGCTAAAACTATCATCAACAGTAAAAGAACTTCTGGTGGAATCAATATCCCAGACCTCAAGCAATACTACAGAGCAGTAGTGTCAAAAACTGCATGGTATTGGTACAGTGACAGAGAGGAGGATCAATGGACTAGGATCAAAGACCCAGAATTGAATCCACACATCTATGGCCAATTGATCTTCGACAAAAGAGCTGAAAACATCCAGTGGAAAAAAGATAGCCTTTTCAACAAATGGTGCTGGCTCAGCTGGAGGTCAACATGCAGAAGAATGAGACTTGATCCATCTTATCTCCTTGCACTAAGCGCAACTCCAAGTCTATCAAGGATCTCCACATAAAACCAGATACACTAAAACTAATAGAAAAGAAACTGGGGAAGACCCTTGAGGACACTGGCTCAGGGGGAAGTTCCTGAACAGAACACCAATTGCTTATGCTCTAAGAGCAAGGATAGACACATGGAACCTCATAAAATTACAAAGTTTCTGTAAGGCAAAAGACACTGTCAAAAGAACAAAACAGCAACCAAAAAATTGGGAAAAGATTTTCACCAACCCCACATCCAACAGAGGGCTAATATCCAATGTATACAAAGAACTCAAGAAGTTAGACCCCAGAAAACCAAATAACCCTATCCAAAAGTGGGGTACAGAGCTAAACAAAGATTTTTCTCCTGAAGAAATTAGGATGGCCGAGAAACACCTTAAAAAATGTTCAACATCATTAGTCATTAGAGAAATGCAAATCAAAACAACCCTGAGGTTTCACCTCACACCAGTCAGAATTCCTAATATCAAAAACTCAGAAGACATCAGGTGTTGGAGAGGATGTGAAGAAAGAGGAAGACTCCTCCACTGCTGGTGGGACCACAAACTGGTACAACCACTCTGGAAATCAGTCTGGCAATTCCTCAGAAAACAGGACATGATACTTCCGGAGGACCCAGCCATACCACTCCTGGGAATATACCCAGAAGATTCCCCAGCATGCAATAAGGATACATGCTCCACTATGTTCATAGCAGCCTTATTTACAATAGCCAGAAGCTGGAAAGAACCCAGATGTCCCTCAACGGAGGAATGGATACAAAAAATGTGGTATATATACACAATGGAGTACTATTCAGCCATTAGGAACAATGAATTTATGAAATTCTTAGAGAAATGGATGGAGCTCGAGAACATCATACTAAGTGAGGTAACCCAGTCACAAAATAATACCCATGGTATGCACTCACTGATAAGTGGATATTAGCCTAGAATCTTGGAACACCAAAGACACAATTCACATACCAAATGATGTCTGACAAGAAGGAAGGAGTAGACACTGGTGATCGAAAGGATCAAAGCATCAGTGTAGGAGAATACAAGAACAGGGAAGAGGGAAGGGGTGGAAGAGGAAGCAGGGGGAGGGAAAAGGGCATGTGGGACCTTTGGGGGTGGGGAACCAGAAAAAGGGAAATGAATTGTAAATATAGAATATATCCAATAAAAAAAAGAAGCTGGGGAGATAATGCACTAGCAGCTTAACAGCACAACAGAAAGCTTTATAACAGAAAGAAGCTAATATACCCAATAGGAGTAGAAGGCAGGAAATCATCAAACTTAGGGCAGAAATCAACTAAGAAGAAACAGAAAGAACTATACAAAGAATCAACAAAACCAGGAGCTGGTTCTTTGAGAAAATCATCAAGACAGATAAACCCTTAGCCAGACTAACCAATGGGCACAGAGACAGTATCCAAATTAACAAAATCAGAATTGAAAAGGGAGATATAACAACACAAACTGAGGAAATTCTAAAAATCATCAGATACTACTATAAAAGCCTATACTCAACACAACTTGGAAAATCTGGAACAAATGGACAACTTCCTAGACAGATATCAAATACCATAGTTAAACAAGGATCAGATAGACAACCTAAACATTCTTGTAACCCCTCAAAACATAGAAGCATTCATTTAATGTCTCTCAACCAAGGCCGGGCGGGGGGGGGTGCACGCCTTTAATCCCAGCACTTGGGAGGCAGAGGCAGGAGGATTTCTGAGTTCAAGGCCAGCCTGATCTACAGAGTGAGTTCTAGGACAGCTGGAACTACACAGAGAAACCCTGTCTCGAAAAACCAAAAAACAACAACAACAAAAAAGCCTCTCAACCAAAGAAAGTACAGGACAAGATGGTTTTACTACAGGATTCTATCAAACCTTCAATGAAGACCTAACACCATTACTCTTCAAACTATTCAACAAAACAGAAACAGAAGAAATACTACCCAACTCCTTCTATGAAACCACAATTTCGCTGATACCAAAACCACATAAAGTTCCAACAAGGAAAGAGAACTTCAGACCAATTTTCTTTATTAATATCAATGCAAAAATACTCAATAAATTCTTGCCAACTGAATCCAAGAACACATCAAATCAATCATTTACCATGATCAAGTAGGCTTCATCCAAGGGATGCAGGGATAATTCAATATACAGAAATCCAACAATGTAATCCACTACATAAACTCTAAGAAAAAACACATGATCATTTCATTAGATGCAGAAAAAGCATTTGACAGCATTCAACATCCTTTCATGTTAAAAGTCTTGGAAAGAAGATGAATAAAAGGCCCATATCAAAACATAGTAAAAGCAATATAACAGCAAATCAGTAGCCAACATCAAACTAAATGGGGAGAAACTTGAAGCAATCCCACTGAAATCAGGGACTAGACAAGGGTGCCCTCTCTCCCCATATTTATTAAATATAGTACTTGGAGTTCTAGCAAGAGCAATTAGGCAACAAAAGGAGGTTAAAGGGATCCAAATTGGAAAGGAAGAAGTCAAATTATCATTATTTGGAGATGATATGTTAGTATACTTAATAGACCACAAATCAATTTGTTCTTACCTTCTTATACAAAGCTCAAGTCCAAGTGGATCAAAGACCTCCACATAAAACCAGATGCACCTAAACTAATTGAAAAGAAATTTGGAAAGAGCCTTGAACTAATGGGCACAGGGGAATAATTCCTGAACAGAAAATCAATTGCTTATGTTCTACGATCAATAATTTACAAATGGGGCCTCATAATATTGCAAAGCTTCTGTAAGGCAAAGGGCACTGTCAATAGAACAAATAGCAACTAACATATTGGGAAAAGACCTTTACTAACCCTACATCTGATGGAGGGCTATATCCAATATATACAAAGGTCTCAAGGGGTTAGACACCAGAGAACTATATAACCCTATTTAAAATGGGGTACAGAGCTAAACAAAGAATTCTCAACTGAGGAATACTGAATGGCTGAGAAGCACTAAAAGAAATATAAATCATTCTTAATTGTCAGGGAAATGTAAATCAAAACAACCCTGAGATTCCACCTCACAGCAGTCAGAATGGCTAAGATCAAAAACTCAGATCACATCAGATGCTAGCGAGGATGTGAAGAATGAGGAACACTCCTCCATTGCTCGTGGTTGCAAGCTGGCAAAACCACTCTGGGAATAAGTTTGGTGATTTCTCAGAAACCAGCATAGCACTACCTGAGGACCCAGCTGTACCACTCCTGGGCATATACCCAGAAGATGCTCCAATATGTAATAGGGACACATCTTCCACTGTTTCTTATATCATTATTTGTAATAGCCAGAGAAGCTGGAAAGATCTTAGATGTCCCTCAACCTAGGAATGGATACAGAAAATGTGGTATACTTACACAATGGAGTACTACTCAGCTATTAAAAACAATGAATTTGTTTTGTCTATTCATTGTGTCTTGGGTATTTTGAGCTTCTGGACATATCTACTCATCAGCCATGTGTGTTCTTGTATGTTTGTCTTATCTCAGTCAGGATGATATTTTTTAGTTCCATCCATTTGCCTATGGATCTCATTATTTCATTGTTTTAAATAGCTGAGTGGTGAGGTTGGTGAGAAAGTGATGGGGGATGGATAGTTAGTTTTCTGAGGGGAAACAAGGAAAGGGGGTTAACATTTGAAATGCAACTAAAGGAAATAATCTAATAAGAAAATCAGTAAATTCATGAATAGTCAAATGGATGGAATTATAAAATATCTTCGCAATTGGATTTTCTATGTGATTCTTTGACCAATTAGTCCAAGTACAGGAGACATACTGTTTCTGATTTAGCCAATCATTAGAGACCAAAAAGAAACAGACATAATGATTCACATTATTTTTCCTCATTTAGGTAGAAGTTTGCAAAATTGTTTTCTACCTTTATATATATGATCAGTAGCCAGAACAAATATTGCCTCAGACATATCTCAAAGGGATCTAGGACTCTATCCCCATACATCACATTCACATAGTCTAAAGGTATAAGGATACAGTGAACACCTCTTATTGCAAAGAGAAACCTTTATCCTCTAGAAGTCATTAAGACTCAGGGGATTCTAATTTCAATCAAAAGCTCAAATTAACACAAGCCAGAAAAAATTATTAAAATGTCATGATTTTCAGACAAGAAGTAAATACAAGTTTCAAAGCAATAATCATAAACATAATGATATCAGCAACTCTGAAAAATCTTCAAAAATTATCAAAAGATTACAAGAAGGAACAGAATTCTTAAATAAGAGTCAAATAGAACTCAATGCCTAAATAACAGAAATATCAAGGGAAATAAAGGAAATAGTCCAAATGATTACATTCAGTGACATTAGTAACCTAACATCTATGACAGAGAAGAGGAAGAGTAGACCTCAACACAGAAAATGTGAATGGGTCAATTTATGTGACAGGCAAATAATACCTCAAATATTTTAAGTTTAATATACATATGTATAATTTAATTTCAAAATACCAGTTAGCATATAGAGATATGCAGAGCTGAGTATGGAGAAAACAGTGTGAAATTTCTCAAAAAAAAAAAATAAAGACCGAACAATTATGTGATGCAATAAGCCCAATTGTGTATATGTCCTCCTTCACAGGAAGCAAGGTCCATTTGTGAAAGACACAATTCTACTCTCATCTTCATTGTGGCATTGCTCATTGCAGCCAGAATACTGAAGAAAGAACTGTTGACATTTGTGAAAGCCAAAATGAAACTAGAGGAAATTACATTAAGTCATAAAAGCTAGACTCAGACATAGAAAATTGTTTGATTTAGTTTGTGTGTTAGAGGCTAAAATGTTAGGATCATAGATGAGGAGAAGGAAATTGTCAGGGCCAGTTCTGAGCAATAGAATGGTGTTGCTCATTCCAAAAGGTTGAATAAGTTCTAGGTATCTGACAGGCATCCTGGTTTCTATAAATATTACAAATTTACTGAGCACTTGGAAGCTTATCTCTTAAGCATTCTTATCAAGCATGAACACAACCCACATATCATACGTAAAAGATGATAGGAACTATTTCACAATGTATACATATATAAATCATCAATTAAATGAAATAAATACTATTCTCTGTTCTAAAAAAGACATGGAAAATTCATTTTAGATTTAAAATGCTGATTTTCTTTGGCATATAATCTAAAAGCTAAATGATGTTAGAACATTCACTGTGACTATATAAAGATGTAATAAGTTATATGACATATGCTGGTTGATGGTAGCTTTATAGCTTAACTGTAATAAAGCTGGATATGCTTGGATTTTTTTTCAGAAATATACTTCAGGAACTTTAGTGTTTTGTTTATGACCTTTTCTGCAGCCATCAGCATAAGTTAACTTATGCTGGATATGGTACCCCATGAGAATGTGTCACCTCCCTTCTTATGTTTTGTATGTTTTATTCCAACATCTTGCTCAAAATCCAGTGTTTGAAATGGTGTTTCTTGATAAGATTACTGCTCTTGGAGGTTCTACTTTCACCAGGAAGGAGATTCAGGCTGTGCAGTGGCATATGTCCCCATCCCTGTGTGAATTCCCTCTAAAATTTACTGCTTGTTCTTCTACCATAAGAATGTCTTATGTTTTACCAAAAATAGCATTATTTAATGTAGCTCCTTCACTTCCAAGTAAATCACTCATCTGCTAATTCCACGAAGAATAAAACTCCAGATAATGGAAGCTGATGATTAGGAAGAAGGAAGATTTGCTTTCTTCCTACTTATGTTCTCATCCTAATTGGTGGTAAAATAAATTTTAAAATAACAGTAATGTTAAGTGTAAACATTGATGATTGAAATTATAGGTCAATATAGAATGATTACCTATGAGCAGAACACATGTTTAAAACATGTTAAGAATATAATATCAGTGAAAACAAGAGGAGACATCCATAGATTTTACTGTAGCAAAACACAGAAGTATGAATTTGTGAAGCTCACCTGCTTACTGTACAATAGGCTATGGTCAGGGTTAAAATATGCAGATAGAAAAATAGCTCATGTAAAAAATCAGTGTGATGATAGGTACTGAAAATCTCTGTGCTGGGAAGGTGGAAGATATATGCATCACTGGGTCTCCCTGGGTCTCCCTGGGTAGCAAGATTAGCTAAATTAGAGACTCTTTATTCCCATTCCTGGAGAATATGAAATAAACAAAAATGAGAAGCACATATTAATAACACTACAAGGTTTACTTCTGTCTTTCACATACAGACATGCATTCATGGTTACAGCTGTACATAAAGTCATTTGTGCTGATATGCACACACACACACACACACACACACACACCTGCTCACAATTGCATGATGCAGTAAATATACCCAGAATTCATGACACATTCTCTTCAGCAATGCGTCCCAATTACTGTTCAGTAACATAACTTTCTAATAATTTGCCTCTGTTTCAAACCTAAGACCCAGGAAAGCTAAGTATCTCTTTAAAGATTTATTTTTTCAATTATGTATATTAAAAAGGTATGTGTTTTCTGCACATGTGAATCCACACAGGAGGTGAGAAGACAGTTCAAGTTACTGGAGAAAAAGTTACAGGTGTAGAAACCAAATGGGGGTCCTTTATAATAACAGTACACTCATCTGCCTTCTAACATCTAAATGTCTCTAGCCTCCTGTTAATTCCTCAAACTACATTGACTATTTCACTCCTAACTAGTCCTCTTCAAGTTTTTCCAATTACATTATTTATGTTCAAGCTGTTATGATTAGTGTGAATTGTCAAATTGACAAAACCTAGAACGACCTAGGAAGAAGCACTCAGTGAGGGATTGCCTAGATAGCATTTCTTAAGGTGAAAACACCTGTCCATAGTTGGCTGCATCATTTCCATGGGCAAAGAATTCTGGCCAGTGATAGAGAGCAGAGCATGTATATGTGAATTCACTGGCATCTGCCTTTGATATGGATACAACATCAACACCTACTTTGAATTTTCTTAGAGTATTGAGCTCCAGCCTCAATTGTGAAGCAAATAAAACATTTCTCCTTAAATTGCAACAGATGTTCAATTCTATTCCATTGATCTACTTGCCTGTCGCTGTACCAATACCATGCAGTTTTTAACACAGTTGCTCTGTAGTACTGCTTAAGGTCAGGCATATTAATTCCCCCAAAAGTCCTTTTATTGTTGAGAAAAGTTTTAGCTATTCTGGGTTTTTTGTTACTGCAGATGAATTTAAAAATTGCTCTTTCTAGGCAAACAGCGGGCACACTGGACGCAGGGAGCGGCTGGAATCAGGTGTGTGGCCAGAGTTATAGCTTAGCTTAGCTCTGCAGGAGATCCGGGCACAGATCTGTGGGTGCAGACTACCAGCCGGGACCAGCTCTCTGAGCGGACTAGCAGCGAGGGGCCACCGGGTCGCCTCGGGCACAGCTCGGAACTCTAGCAGCTGGAGGCAGGGGCCTGGACTCAGAGTGAGCATAGTCCAGCACAGACAAGCTGCCAGAAGGGATCTGTCTCCTGGGGACAGGCATGCTGTGCTTTCAGCAGGGAGCCATCTACAATAAGACCAACTAACGCCAGAGATAAAGAGATGGCAAAAGGCAAACGTAGGAACGTTATTAACAGAAATCAAGGCAATATGGCACCATCTGAACCCAATTCGCCAACCACGGCAAGTCCAGGATACCCCAGCACACCAGAAAAACAAGAGTTAGATATAAAAGCACAGGTCATGATGCTCCTAGAGGAACACAAAAAAGACATAAACAAATCTCTTAAAGAAATGCAGGGGAACATCAATAGGGTAGAAGCTCTTACAATCCAAACACAAAAAACACTTAAAGAACTCCAGAAGAATATGGGCCATCAGACAGAAACCAATAAAGAGGAAATGAGAAAATCAGTTAAAGAAATGCAGGAGAACTTGAAACAACAGGCAGAAGTCATGAAAGAGGGAGCACAAAAATATATTAAAGAATTACATGAAAACACAAACAAACAAATGATGGAACTGAGCAAAACCATCCAAGATCTGAACACAGAGGTAGAAACAACTAAGAAATCACAAAAGGAGGCAACCTTGGAGATAGAAAACCTTGGGAAGAAATCAGGGGTCGTAGATGCAAACATAAACAACAGAATACAAGAGATAGAAATAAGAATCTCTGATGCTGAAGATAACATAGTAACCATTGACATCACAGTCAAAGAAAACGCAAAATCCAAAAGGCTTGTAACCCAAAACATCCAGGAAATCCTGGACACAATGAGAAGACCAAACCTAAGGATTATAGGGATACATGAGAGTGAAGATCTACAACTTAAAGGGCCAACAAATATCTTTAACAAAATTATGGAAGAAAACTTTCCTAACTTAAAGAGAGAGATGCCCATGAATATACAAGAAGCCTACAGAACTCCAAACAGACTGGACCAGAACAGAAACACCTCCTGTCACATAATAATCAAAACCACAAATGTACTAAACAAAGAAAGAATATTAAAGGCAGTAAGAGAAAAGGGCCAAGTAACATATAAAGGAAGACCTATCAGAATCACACCAGACTTCTCTCCAGAAACCATGAAAGCTAGAAGATCCTGGGCAGACCTCATGCAGACCCTAAGAGAAAACTAATGTCAGCCAAGACTACTATACCCAGCAAAACTCTCAATCAACATAGATGGAGAAATCAAAATATTCCATGACAGGACCAAATTTACACAATATCTTTCCACTAACCCAGCTCTACAAAGGATAATAGGAGGAAAACTCCAACACAAGGAAGGAAATGGCACCCAAGAAAAAGCAAGACAGTTAACTTCTTCCATCAAACTCAAAGGAAGATAACTACTCATAAACAAAAATAACATCAAAAATGTCAGGAAGTAATAATCTCTATTCCTTAATATCTCTTAACATCAATGGATTCAACTTCCCAATAAAAAGACATAGACTAACAGACTGGATACGGAAACAGGACCCTACATTTTGCTGCTTACAGGAAACACACCTCAGAGTCAAAAACAAACACTACCTTAGAATAAAAGGATGGAAGACAATTTTGCAAGCAAATGGTCACAGGAAGCAAGCTGGAGTAGCCATTTTAATATCAGATAAAATTGACTTTCAACCCAAAGTCATCAAAAGAGACACAGAAGGTCACTTCCTGCTATTCAAAGTAAGAATCCACCAAGAGGAACTCACAATTCTAAACATCTATGCTCCAAATGTAAGGGCACCCTCATTTGTAAAAGAAACCTTACTAAAGCTCAAAGCACACATTGCACCTAACACAATGATTGTGGGGGACCTCAATACTCCACTATCTACAGTGGACCAACCAGGAAAACAGAAACTAAACAGAGACACAGAGAAACTCATCGAAACTTTGGAGCAATTGGATTTAACAGATATATATAGAACATTTCACCCTAAAGCAAAAGACTATACCTTTTTCTCAGCCCCTCATGGTACCTTCTCCAAAATCGACCATATAATTGGACACAAGACAGATCTCAACAAATATAAAAAGATCGAACTAATCCCATGCCTCTTATCAGATCACCATGGAGTAAGAGTGTTCTTCAATAGCAACAAAAACAACAGAAAATCCCCATACGCTTGGAGGCTGAACAATATTCTACTCAATGATACCTTAGTCCAGGAAGAAATAAAGAAAGAAATCAAAGAATTCTTAGAACTTAATGAAAATGAAGGCACAACATACACAAATCTATGGGACACAATGAAAGCAGGGCTTAGAGGAAAACTCATAGCCCTGAGTGTCTCCAAAAAGAAACAGGAGAGAGCATATACTAGCAACTTAATGGCGCACTTGAAAGCTCTGGAACAAAAAGAAGCAATTTCACCCAGGAGGAGTAGAAGACAGGAAATCATCAAACTCAGGGCTGAAATCAATCAAGTTGAAACAAAGAGAACCATACAAAGAATCAACAAAACCAGGAGCTGGTTCTTTGAGAAGATCAACAAGATAGATAAACCCCTAGCCAGACTTACTAAAGGGCACAGAGACAGTATTCAAATTAACAAAATTAGAAATGAAAAGGGAGATATAACAACAGAAACTGAGGAAATTCAAAAAATCATCAGATCCTACTACAAAAACCTATACTCAACACAACTGGAGAATCTAGAGGAAATGGACAATTTCCTCGACAGTTACCAAATACCAAAATTAAACCAGGATCAAATAGATCGTCTAAACAGACCCATAACCCCCAAAGAAATAGAAGGGGTCATAGACAGTCTTCCAACCAAAAAGAGCACAGGACCAGACGTTTTTAGTGCAGAATTTTATCAGACCTTCAAAGAAGTCCTGATACCGATACTCTTCAAATTATTCCACAAAATAGAAACAGAAGGAACACTACCCAACTCATTCTATGAAGCCACAATTACCCTGATACCAAAACCACACAAAGATCCAACTAAGAAAGAGAACTACAGGCCAATTTCTCTTATGAATATCGATGCAAAAATACTAAACAAAATACTTGCCAACCGAATCCAAGAACACATCAAAACGATAATTCACCATGATCAAGTTGGCTTGATCCCAGGGATGCAGGGATGGTTCAATATACGGAAATCCATCAACATAATCCACTACATAAACAAATTCAAAGAAAAAAAACAACATGGTCATCTCATTGGATGCTGAAAAAGCATTTGACAAAATTCAGCATCCTTTCATGCTAAAGGTCCTAGAAAGAACAGGAATTCAAGGCCCATATCTAAACATAGTAAAAGCAATATACAGCAGACCAGTAGCCAACATCAAGGTAAATGGAGAAAAACTCGAAGCAATCCCTCTAAAATCAGGGACTAGACAAGGCTGTCCCCTCTCGCCATATCTCTTCAATATAGTACTTGAGGTACTAGCTAGAGCAATTCGACAACAGAGGGAAGTCAAAGGGATACAAATCAGAAAGGAAGAAGTCAAACTATCACTATTTGCAGATGATATGATAGTTTACTTAAGTGACCCAAAAACCTCCACCAGAGAACTCCTGCAACTGATAAACAACTTCAGCAAAGTGGCTGGCTATAAAATCAACTCAAGTAAATCAGTAGCCTTCCTATAAGCGAAGGATAAGCAGGCCGAGAAAGAAATTAGGGAAATGACACCCTTCACAATAGCCACAAATGATACAAAGTATCTTGGAGTGATGCTAACAAAACATGTGAAAGATTTATACGACAAAAACTTCAGGTCTCTGAAGAGGGAAATTGAAGAAGACATCAGAAAATGGGAAAATCTTCCATGCTCGTGGGTTCGCAGGACTAATATAGTCAAAATGGCAATCTTGCCCAAAGCAATATACAGATTCAATGCAATCCCCATCAAAATCCCAACTCAGTTCTTCATAGAGCTAGAAAGAGCAATTCTCAAATTCATCTGGAATAACAAAAAACCCAGGATAGCTAAAACTATCATCAACAGCAAAAGAACTTCTGGGGGAATCAATATCCCGGACCTCAAGCAATATTACAGAGCAGTGGTATTAAAAACTACATGGTATTGGTTCAGTGACAGGGAAGCGGATCAATGGAATAGGATCGAAGACCCAGAATGGAACCCACACATCTATGACCAATTGATCTTCGACAAAGGAGCTGAAAACATCCAGTGGAAAAAAGATAGCCTTTTCAACAGATGGTGCTGGCTCAACTGGAAGTCAACATGCAGAAGAATGAGAATTGATCCACACTTATCTCCTTGAACTAAACTCAACTCCAAGTGGATCAAGGATCTCCACATAAAACCAGACACACTAAAACTAATAGAAAAGAAACTGGGGAAGACCCTTGAAGACATTGGCTCAGGGGAAAAATTCCT
Source organism: Apodemus agrarius (assembly GCA_964023405.1). NCBI lineage: Eukaryota > Metazoa > Chordata > Mammalia > Rodentia > Muridae > Apodemus > Apodemus agrarius. The sequence continues at coordinate 86,474,987 of OZ030017.1, read as the reverse complement.
GAACAGAACACCAATTACTTATACTCTAAGAACAAGAATAGACAAATGGGACCTCATAAAACTACAAAGTTTCTGTAAGGCAAAAGACACTGTCAAAAGGATAAATTGGCAACCAACAAATTGGGAAAAAATCTTCACCACCCCCACATCCGACAGAGGGCGAATCTCCAATGTATACAAAGAACTCAAGAGGTTAGACCCCAGAAAACCAAATAACCCTATCCAAAAATGGGATACAGAGCTAAACAGAGACTTTTCACCTGAAGAAATTCGGATGGCTGAGAAACACCTTAAAAAATGTTCAACATCACTAGTCATTAGGGAAATGCAAATTAAAACAACCCTGAGATTTCACCTCACACTAGTCAGAATGGCTAAGATTAAAAACTCAGAAGACATCAGGTGTTGGCGAGGATGTGGAGAAAGAGGAACACTCCTCCACTGCTGGTGGGAATGCAAGCTGGTACAACCACTCTGGAAATCAGTATGGCGATTCCTCCGAAAACTGGGCATGATACTTCCAGAGGACCCAGCCATACCACTCCTGGGAATATACCCAGAAGATTCACCAGCATGCAATAAGGATACATGCTCCACTATGTTCATAGCAGCCTTATATATAATAGCCAGAAGCTGGAAAGAACCCAGATGTCCCTCAACAGAGGAATGGATACAAAAAATGTGGTATATATACACAATGGAGTACTATTCAGCCATTAGAAACAATGAATTCATGAAATTCTTAGAGAAATGGATGGAGCTGGAGAATGTCATACTAAGTGAGGTGACCCAGTCTCAAAAGAATACCCATGGTATACAGTCACTGATAAGTGGATATTAGCCTAGAAGCTTGGAACACCAAAGACAAAAATCACATATCAAGTGATGTCTCACAAGAAGAAAGGAGTGGACACTGGTGCTAGAATGGACCAAAACATCATTGTGGGAGACTACAAGAACAGTAAAGTGGGAGGGGGTGGATGCGGGAGCAGGGGGAGGGAAAAGGACATGTGGGAACTTTGGGGGTGGGGAACCAGAAAAAGGGAAATGAATTGTAAATATAGAATATATACAATAAAAAAAATCAAAACAAAAAAAATTGCTCTTTCTAGATCTATAAAGAGGTGGTTGCATTGAATCTGTAGCTTGCTTTTGGCAAGATGGCCATTTTTACTATATTTATCCTGCCAATCCAAGAACAAGAAATATTTTCCATCTTCTGAGGTCTTCTTCGATTTCTTTTCTCAAAGACTTGAAGTTCTTGTCATACAGATCTTTCACGTGTTTGGTAAGAGTCATGCCAAGATACCTTATATTGTTTGTGGCTATTGTGAAGGGTGTTATTTCCCTAACTTCTTTCTCAGCCTGCTTGTCCTTTGAGTATAGGAAGGCTTCTAGTTTGCTTGAGTTGATTTTATACCCAGCCACATTGCTGAAGTTGTTTATCAGCTATAGAATTTCTCTGGTGGAGTTTTTTGGGTCGCTTACATATACTATCATATCATCTGCAAATAATGATAGTTTGACTTCTTCCTTTCCAATTTGTATCCCTTTGACTTCCTTATGTTGTCTATTTGCTCTCGCTGGAACTTTAAGCATTATATTGAAAAGATATGGAGATAGAGAACAGCCTTGTCTAGTCCCTGACTTTAGTGGGATTGCTTCAAGTTTCTCTCCATTTATTTTGATGTTGGCTACTGGCCCAGAAATGAACCCACAGAGTTATGGTCAATTGATCTTTGATAAAGGAGCTACAACCATCCAGTGGAAAAAAGTTAACCTTTTCAACAAATGGTGCTGGTTCAACTGGAGGGCAACATGCAGAAGAATGTGAATTGATCCACTCTTATCTCCTTGTACTAAGATCAACTCCAAGCAGATCAAGGATCACCACATAAAACCAGACACACTGAAACTAATAGAAAAGATACTGGGGAAAACCCTGGAGGACATGGGCACAGTGGGAAAGTTCCTGAACAGAACACCATTAGCTTATGCTCTAAGATCAAGAATTGAAAAATGGGACCTCATAAAATTACGAAGTTTCTGTAAGGCAAAGGACACTGTCAGAAGGACAAAATGACAACAAACAAAGTGGGAAAAGATCTTCAACAACCCCACATTTGACAGAGGGCTAATATCCAATATATACAAAGAACTCAAGAAGTTAGACCTCAAAGAACCAAATGACCCTATTAAAAATGGGGTACAGAGCTAAACAAAGTATTTTCACCAGAAGAAATTTGGATGGCTGAGAAGCACCTTAAGAGATGTTCAACATCATTAGTCATCAGGGACATGCTAATCAAAACAACCCTGAGATTCCACCTCACACCAGTCAGAATGGCTAAGATTAATAACTCAAGAGACCACAGGTGCTGGCGAGGATGTGGAGAAAGAGGAACACTCCTCCACTGTTGGTGGTATTGCAAGCTGGCAAAACTGCTCTGGAAATCAGTCTGGCATTTCCTCAGAAAATTGGGCATGACACTTCCAGAGGACCCTGTCATACCACTCCTAGGCATATACCGAGAGGATTCTCCTGCATGCAATAAAGGCACATGTTCACTATGTTTATAGCAGCCTTATTTATAATAGCCAGAAGCTGGAAGGAGGCCAGATGTCCCACAAAGGAGGAATGGATACAGAAATTGTGGTATATTTATACAATGGAATACTACTCAGCAATTAAAAATAATGAATTCATGCAATTTGTAGGCAGATATTTTGGTCTGCAAAATATCATCATAAGTGAATTCACCCAATCTCAAAAGAAACACATGAATTGCAATTACTGATAAGTGGATATTAATGAGCTCAGAAGCTCTGAATACTCAAGGCACAATTAGCAAATCAAAAGATTCCCAAGAAGAAGGAAGAAGAGGACCCTGGTCCTGAAAAGACTGGTTCCAGTTCTCCAGTTTTGGAGAGTACCATAACAGAGAAAGGGTTGGAGGGTGATTGGGGAATGGGTGGGGTGGGGGAGGGGAAGAGGAATTATAGAACACATAGTGAGGGGGAGCTGGGAAAGGGGAAAGCCTTTGGATTGTAAAGAAAAATATAGAAAATTAAAAAATTGTGAAAAATAAAATAAAATAAAATAAAATAAAATAAAATAAAATAAAATAAAATAGAATTTAATTTAAAAAATTGCATCAGGTGGATATTTTATTATAGGAACAGGAAAAGAAAATGAAATAACAGCACATCTAATCCCTCTTTCCCTTTATATTACAATTTGTTTACTCTTGTTATAGTTTTAACAGCCCTCCTCTCTCTCTTGTGGTGACATGCTGATCTTGAGTGGATGATGTTATTTTGGGAAGTGATGGGAACTTCAAGACCTCTAATAGAAAAAAGGTAATGTGTGGTAGCTTTTGCAGGTTCGACTTGATCTAGTCCTTTTCCTCTTGTGCTTTCTGCCTTTGCTTCATATATACCACAAGGTGATTAACATTTTTCTCTTGCATGTTATTTCTTTTTATTATTATTATTTTTGCTCCTGACTTGTTTGCTTTTTTTATTTATTTTTTATTTTCTATATTCTATGTTTACATTCCAAAGGCTTTCCCCTTTCCAAGTTTCCCTCCCCACCATATGTCCCATAATTCCTCTTCCCCGCCCCAACTATTCCCCAATCATCCCCACCCCAACATGATTTCTCTGTCCTGGGTCTACAAAACTGGATCCAATCTTTACAGGCCCAGGGTCCTCTCCTTTCTTCTTCTTGGGAATCATTTGACTTGCTAATTGTGCCTTGAGTATTTAGGGTTTCTGGGCTCATTAATATCCACTTATCAGTGATTGCCTTTCATGTGTATTCTTTTGTGATTGAGTTAGTTCACTTAGGATGATATTTTCTAAATCTAACCATTTACCTACAAATTGCATGAGTTCATTATTTTTAATTGCTGACTAGTACTCCATTCTGTAAATATACCACATTTTCTGTATCCATTCCTCTTTGAGGGATATTTGGGCTCCTTCCAATTTCTGGCTATTATAAACAAGGCTGCTATAAACATAGTGGAGCATGTGTCTTTATTGTATGCAGGGGAATCTTCTGGGTATATGCCCAGGAGTGGTATGCCAGGGTCCTCTGAAAGTGACATGCCGAATTTTCTGAGGAACTACCACACTGATTTCCAGAGCAGTTTTACCATTTTGCAATTCCACCAACAGTGGAGGAGTGTTCATCTTTCTCCACATCCTTGCCAGCACTTATTGTCTCTTGAGTTTTGGTCTTAGCAATTCTGACTGGTGTGAGGTGGAATCTCAGGGTTGTTTTGATTTGCATTTCCCTGATGACTAATGATGTTGAACATTTCTTAAGGTGTTTCTCGGCCATCCGAATTTATTCTGGTGAAAATTCTTTGTTTAGCTCTGTACCCCATTTTTTGATAGGGTTATTTGGTTCTTTGGGGTCTAACTTCTTGAGTTCTTTGTATATTTTGGGTATTTGCCCTCTATCGGATGTGGGGTTGGTGAAGATCATTTCCCACTTTGTTGGTTGCTGTTTTGTCCTTCTGAGAGTGTCCATTGCCTTACAGAAACTTTGGAATTTTATGAGTCCCATTTGTCAATTCTTGATCTTAGAGCATAAGCTATTGGTGTTCTGTTTAGGAACTTTCCCCCTGTGCCCATGTCCTCCAGGGTCTTCCCCAGTTTCTTTTCTAATAGTTTCAGTGTGTCTGGTTTTATGTGGAGGTCCTTGATCCACTTGGAGTTGATCTTAGTACAAGGAGATAAGAGTGGGTCAATTCACATTATTCTGCATGTTGACCTCCAGTTGAAACAGCACCATTTGTTGAAAAAGCTATCTTTTTTCCACTGGATGTTTGTGGCTCCTTTATCAAAGATCAAGTGACCATAAGTCTGTGGGTTCATTTCTGGGTCTTCAATCCTATTCCATTGATCTACTTGCCTGTTGCTGTACCAATACCATGCAGTTTTTAACACAATTGCTCTGTAGTACTGCTTGAGGTCAGGCATATTGATTCCCCCAGAAGTACTTTTATTGTTGAGAATAGTTTTAGCTATCCTGGGATTTTTGTTGCTCCAGATGAATTTGAGAATTGCTCTTTCGAGGTCTATCAAGAATTGAGTTGGGATTTTGATGGGGATTGCATTGAATCTGTAGATTGCTTTTGGCAAGATGGCCATTTTTACTATATTGATCCTGCCAATCCAGGAGCAAGAAATATTTTTCCTTCTTCTGAGGTCTTCTTGGATTTCTTTCTTCAAGGACTTGAAGTTCCTGTGGTACAGATCTTTCACGTGTTTGGTTTGAGTTATGCCACGGTATTTTATGTTTTTTTCTGGCTATTGTGAAGGGTGTTATTTCCCTAACTTCTTTCTCAGCCTGCTTGTCCTTTGAGTACAAGAAGGCTACTGATTTGCTTGAGTTAATTTTATAACCAGCCACATTGCTGAAGTTGTTTATCAGCTGTAGAAGTTCTCTGGTGGAGTTTTTTGGATCGCTTAAGTAGACTATCATATCATCTGCAAATAATGATACTTTGACTTCTTCCTTTCCAATTTGCATCCCTTGACTTCCTTATGTTGTCTAATTGCTCTCGCTAGAACTTCAAGTACTATATTGAAAAGATATGGAGAGAGAGGGCAGCCTTGTCTAGTCCCTGATTTTAGTGGGATTGCTTCAAGTTTCTCTCCATTTAGTTTGATGTTGGCTTCTGGTTTGCTGTAGATTGCTTTTACTATGTTAAGGTATGGGCCTTGAATTCCTGCTCTTTCCAAGAGTTTTAGCATGAAAGGATGCTGAATTTTCTCGAATGCTTTTTCATCATCTAATGAGATGACCATGTGGTTTTTTTTCTTTTAGTTTGTTTATGTAGTGGATTACATTGATGGATTTCCGTATATTAAACCATCCCTGCATCCCTGGGTTGAAGCCTACTTGATCATGGTGAATGATCTTTTTTATGTGCTCTTGGATTTGGTTGGCAAGAATTTTATTTAGTATTTTGCATCGATATTCATAAGAGAAATAGGCATGTAGTTCTCCTTCTTTGTTGGATCTTTTTGTGGTTTAGGTATAAGCTTAATTTTGGTTTCGGGGAATGAGTTGGGCAGTGTCCCTTCTGTCTCTATTTTGTGGAATAGTTTGAAGAGTATTGGCGTTAAGTCTTCTTTGAAGGTCTGGTAGAATTCTGCACTAAAACCATCTGGTCCTGTACTTTTTTTGGTTGGGAGACTTTCTGTGACTCCTTCTATTTCTTTAGGGGTTATGGGACTGTTTCGCTGATCTACTTGATGCTGATTTAATTTTGGTATTTGGTATCTGCCTAGGAAATTGTCCATTTCCTCCAGATTCTCCAGTTGTTTTGAGTATAGGCCTTTGTAGTAGGATCTGATGATCTTTTGAATTTCCTCAGTTTCTGTTGTTATATCCCCCTTTTCATTTCTAATTTTGTTAATTTGGATACTGTCTCTGTGCCCTTTAGCTAAGGTTTTATCTATCTTGTTGATTTTCTCGAAGAACCAGCTCTTGGTTTTGTTGATTCTTTGTCTGATTCTCTTCGTTTCTACTTGATTGATTTTAGCCCTTAGTTTGATGATTTCCTGACTTCTACTCCTCCTGGGTGAATTAGCTTTTTTTTTGTTCCAGGGCCTTCAGGTGTGCTGTTAAATTGCTAATGTATGCTTTCTCCAGTTTCTTTTTGGAGGCACTCAGGCTATGAGTTTTCCTTTAGCACTGCTTTCATTGTGCCCAAAGATTTGGGTAGGTTGTACCTTCATTTTCATTGAAGTCTAAAAAGTCTTTGATTTCTTTCTTTATTTCTTCCTTGACCAAGATGTCATTGAGTAGAGTATTGTTCAGTTTCCATGTGTATGTGGGATTTCTGTTGTTCTTCTTGCTATTGAAGACCAATTTTACTCCATAGTGATCTGATAGGAGACATGGGATTAGTTCGGTCTTCTTGTATTTGTTTAGGTCTGTCTTGTGATCAATTATATGATCAATTTTTGAGAAGGTACCATGCGGTCCTGAGAAAAAGGTATACTCTTTTGCTTTAGGATGGAATGTTATATATATATATATATATATATATATATATATATATATATACACACACACACACACACACACACACACACACACATATATGTTAAATCCAATTGGTCCAAAGCTTCAATTAGTTTCACTGTGTCCCTCTTTAGTTTCTGCTTTCCTGATTGGTCCATTGAGGAGAGTGGAGTGTTGAAGTCACCTACAATTATTGTGTTAGGTGCAATGTGTGCTTTAAACTTTAGTAAAGTTTCTTTTACAAATGAGGATGCCCTTACATTTGGGGCATAGATGTTCAGTGTTGAGAATTCTTCTTGGTGGATTTTCCCTTTGACAAGCAAGAAGTGACCTTCTGAGTCTCTTTTGATGACTTTAGGTTGAAAGTCAATTTTATCTGATATTAGAATGGCTACTCTGGCTTGTTTCCTGATACTATTTGCTTGTAAAATTGTCTTCCAGCCTTTTACTCTAAGGTGTTTGTCTTTGACACTGAGATGTGTTTCCTGTATGCAGCAAAATGTAGGGTCCTGTTTCCGTATCCAGTCTGTTAGTCTGCGTCTTTTTATTGGGGAATTGAGTCCATTGATATTAAGAGATATTAAGGAATAGTAATTATTACTTCCTGACATTTTGGGCGGGTTTTTTTTTATTTGATTGGTTCTCTTCTTTTGGGTTGGATGAGAGGGGGTTTCTATCTTGTTTCTTCTGGGGTGTAGTTTCCCCGCTTGTGTTGGTATTTTTCCCCTATTATCCTTTGTAGGCCTGGGTTTGTAGATAAATATCGTGCAAATTTGGTTTTGTCATGGAATATCTTGGTTTCCCCATCTATGGCAATTGAGAGTTTTGCTGGGTATAGTAGTTTTAGCTGAAGTTTGTGTTCTCTTAGAGTCTGCATGAGGTCTGCCCAGGATCTTCTAGCTTTCATGGTCTCAGGTGAAAAGTCTGGTGTAATTCTGATAGGTCTTCCTTTATATGTTACTTGTCCTTTTTCTCTTACTGCCTTTAATATTCTTTCTTTGTTTAGTACATTTGGGGTTTTGATTATTATGTGACGGGAAGTATTTCTGTTCTGGTCCAGTCTATTTGGGGTTCTATAGGTTTCTTGAATATTCATGGGCATCTCTCTCTCTTTAGGTTGGGGAAGTAGAAGATATTTGCTGGCCCTTTAAGTTGTGATCTTCATTCTCATCTATCCCTATAATCCTTAGGTTTGGTCTTCTCATTGTGTCCTGGATTTCTTGAATGTTTTGGGTTACCAGCTTTTTGCATTTTGCACTTTCTTTAATTGTTGAATCCATGGTTCCTATGGTATCTTCAGCATCTGAGAGTCTGTCTTCTATCTCTTGTATTCTATTGTTGATATTTGCATCTATGACTCCTGATTTCTTCCCAAGGTTTTCTATCTCCAATGTTGTCTCCCTTTGCGATTTCTTAGTTGTTTCTACTTCTGTTTTTAGATTCTGTCTGGTTTTGCTCAGATCTTTCAATTGCTCATTTGTGTTTTTCTGTAATTCTTTAAGGGATTTTTGTGTTTCCTCTTTTATGACTTCTACTTGTTGACCCATGTTCTCTTGTATTTCCTTAAGTGATTTTTGTTTCTCCCCCGTATTGTGATTCATTTTTTGCTCTATATTCTCCTGGATTTCTTTAAGTGATTTTTGTGTTTGCCTTGTATGGGCTTCTAGCTTTTGATATATTTTCTCCTCTATTACTTTAAGAAATTTTTCTAAGTGATCTTCTATCAGCATCCTTACCAGTGATTTTTAGATCTGAGTCTTGTTTTTCTGGTGTGTTGAGATATCTGAGATTTAATTGTTTGCCTTGTAATGGCTTCTAGCTTTTGATCTATTTTCTCATGTATTAATTTAAGAGATTTATCTCAGTGTTCCTCTATCAGCATCCTGACCAGTGATTTTAGATCTGAGTCTTGGTTTTCTGGTGTTTCGAGGTATCCAAGATTTATTGCTGTCGGGGAACTGGGTTCGGATGCCGCCACACTGCCTTGATTTCTGTTAGTAACGATCTTACATTTGCCTTTTGCCATCTGGTTAACTCTGGTGTTAGTTACTGCTTGACTCTCCTGTGGGCTCCTAAGGCTATTTCCCCGTGACTGGGACACCTGAACCACTGCCCTGCAGGGCACCTGCTCACAGATTGCTGACAGGTGGCCTGAGTCCCCCGAGGTCTTAAACTCAGGATATCCCAGGTACTTGGTTCTACCTGTTGGGCAGCTTCTCTGTACTGCTCCTGCTCAGGGTTTGCTGTCTGGTGTCCTGATTCCCCAGAGGTCTTAAACTTGGGATATCTCAGTTATCTGGTTCTGCCTGCTGGTCCAAAGCTGCTGGAAAGCTGTCTGAGGCTGGCTCCTCCACCAGCTGGATGGGAAACAGCTGGTTCCACAGACTGGGTCTGAGCACCTGGGAAGCTGGCTGAGGATGGCTCCCCTGCCGGATGGATGGGAAACAGCTGGGAAGATGGTGCTGGCTGCAGGGAGTTCGGGGTCTGCCCTGCAATCACAGAGCCCAGGCTCGGCTGGTGTCCCCCAAACCGCTACTCTGTGCGCAGCTCCAGCTCAAGGCCAGAGTCCCCGAAGGTCTTAAACTCAGGATATCTCGGGTACCTGGTTCTGCAGGATGGGTCTGACCACCTGGGAAGCTGGCTGAGTCTGGCTCCCCCGCAGGCTGGATGGGAAACAGCTGGGAAGATGGCGCTGACTGCAGGGAGCTTGGGGTCTGCCCTGAGAGCACAGAGCCCAGGCTTGGCTGGTGTCCCCCAAACCGCTACTCTGTGCGCATCTCCAGCTCAAGGCCTGAGTCCCCGAAGGTCTTAAACTCGGGATATCTCGGGTACCTGGTTCTGCAGGCTGACTTCTTTTTATTACAATGTTTTGACCCTTTACAGGCCAAAATTTATGGAGACAAAGATCTTGGGTTCAAATTCTACAAATAGTAAGCCAAACTCAACTCATACTCTCATAAATTGCTATGTCAAGTATTTTACCATTGTCTAACACAACACCTACATCTGGTATTTGCTCAGGAACATGTTCACATTATATAAGTCTGATTTCCTTGCCCTGTGTGTGTGTGTGTGTGTGTGTGTGTGTAACATGTGGCATTATGAACTCTTCTCCAGCACTAACATTCATTCACATCATGTCTCTATTACTCATGGATAAGTATGCCTTCACCTCACTTCTTCCATCCATAATGTACAAGTAAAGGGCCAGACCTTTGTAGATCTCCTATTGGTTGTCATAGCTACTGAGAGTTCAACAGAGCAGTGACTACTCAGTGCAGAAATGTCAGCCATTCTACAAAATATCCTCTTGATGGCAATGAGTTAAAGGGCTTTGGGGAATATTAGATGATGAACATTAGATTAGTGCTCTTATAAAGATACCCTCAAGAAATGTCTCATAATCCTCCCTCCCTGTGAGGGCAGAATAAGCAGAGCTGATTCAGATTCTGGAAGAAAATCTTCACCAAGCTTTATCTCTGCCCTGCTGTGATTTTGGTTTTCACAAGGAAATACTGAGATAGCCTAATCTATTGTAGTCTATGTTTCTTGCATCATTCAGTAAGTAGAGAGCTGTCCGTCTGACAATGGGTGGTGCTGGTGTACCTTAAATCTTACTTGGTCCCTATGTGTTGGCCTCTAATATATCAATACTACGCTATTGATTGAAAAGGAATTGTTTCATGAGAATACTGACTGTGATAATTCGATTAAAAGTTTATTATTTTCTTCAGAGCAGAGAATGAAAAATGTTGATTATTTTTGAAAGTACATAATTACTAAGGCGAACAATTGCTGCTAATATGATCTCTGTATGAAGTTTTAGTCTTTATTTTCATGGTGTCAGTCTGATCTTGTTGTAAGAGTGCTTGAATACATTTCAAGTAAATTAACAAATTTAATCATTTATACTTAACTCTGTTTTTTGGTAAAAATAGAACAATGCATCCTGAGAATATTTTTCCTCTACAAAATGATCCAGTAACTTTTCAAGTGTAGTATGAAAAATATACAATCAGTTGTTTTTGAAATTAAAAATATTGTGTCTTCGGATAAATGAGTTTAGATTATTAGAACAGGAATTATAATTCTTTCAACAGTTCCTTGTGGCTCTAACACCTGAAAAGTCCTTTAGAAAACAATTCACCTAAGCATGGTCATCTTGGTATTTCTCTTCATTACTTAACAACAGAATTATTTTTTATAAACAAGTTTGTCTTAGAAACACCAATTAAATCCCTTAGATATTAGCATATAAATAACCCTAACGTGAACAACTTCATAGTCTGATTAATACTTTTGATCCTTCAGCTGTCTGACTACTGGATAAATGATAAACTTGTTCAAATGTACATTAAACATTAAACATTAAAAACTAGGGTTTAGATTAGGTATTCCTTTAGAAAATGAAAAAATTCAGTGAAATGAGAGTTAGTGAAGTTGTTGAGTAGGCAAAGCAGAGAAGTTGGCGGACAAGAGGCACATTCAAATTAAATCATTCTGAAGACAAAGTAATGAGCAGCAAATTTAAAGAGACAAATGACAGTTTTAGAAGTAGTGAGAAAGAAGGAGGAGGGAATAAGGCAAGAAGGAGAGAGAATCTGACAACTTAATATGGTTGAGTCTAATAAGTCATTCCCATTTTCCATTTAATTAAAAAAATTTTAATGGAACTTCTTTCCAGTTCTCACACCACTGTCATTATTCTTAGTGAATACCTAGCACTGAAGCTCTAATTTCATAGTCATTCAGTTTTAAAACATTTTGATTGTTTTCCATATACCACCTAGTTATCAAAAAATATTATTTATAAAGAACCAATGATGACCTGTCTCTCCTATCCCTGTGACTTGCCTATGTGGGTAAGAGAAATGTTAAATTATCAAATTTCTGTCTCTATCCTCCTCTCCTAATCCAGCCAGATTCAAACACTAGTTGCCATGGGGAAACAGCACATCCATATTTACTGATTTTCCAACATTATCTGGGACAGCCTGGCTTAGTTCTGGTATACTCAGAATTTAGAAAATCCCCACTTTCTCCAAAAAGCCAGCTTTCATGCTTATTTTCTGACACAAATTTAAACCAAACAACAAACAAAATCTCATTTGACAGTCAAAGCTAAAATTGCCTATTTTGTTTGAGAACGTTCTCACTAAAAAACAGCCATTTCCTCAAAGGCAGTTGGGGGTGGAAAGAGAATTGACTCTAGAAAAACAGTATTTGCAGGATCTGAAAATAAATCTGGCTGGAAGCATTTCTAATGTAGTATCTTGACTTGCTGTAATTTATTATGGTTTTGAAGGAGTATATTGAGAAAGAGAAGACAAAACAAGTATAAAAATTGTTGAAAAGAGAAAATGGAAAAATATAAGGTGACAAGAAAAGATCAGGCAGAGAGAAAAGATAAGATTATGTCTAAGGCCTCACAACAATCTCACCTGGAACAAAAATAAACCATTAGAAAGAATATCACATGGCAGAAGCATCTTGTTAACAGGGATCTGAATAGTTTAGATGGACTGGCATTAGGCTTTACTGCTGTAACTCACGGTTTTCCTTTAGATGCATAAAGAATAAACCGAAGGCATTTGGTATTCATCACAAGGAAACAACCCTAAGTCCTGATCATTTGTCAACTAAAGTATCTTCTGAGACAGAAGTCAAGAAGGGTTTTTAAAGCAAGAAACATGACCCAGGGTTACAGTTACATTGTCTTCCAATAAAATACACAGATGGGATTTTAGAAGACAGCATCTTATCTTCTAATATTTTGAAAGTGTCAAAAGACTTTTCTTAACAAGCTGCTGACAGACAATGAATGAGCAACATAAAGGCTCAGAACTTGACAAGATTTTTCCTCTTTCAATCATTTTTCAAGTCCCAAAGCATATTTATCAGTGTTTTATAACTTATTTGGTATCAATGTGAACTTATAGCCCATCCACAGAATAGCAAATGCAAACTACATCAACTCCCCCATCAATATTTTATTGACCAGTCAGCTCAGTAGTAATATGGCTTGTCTTATTCTACCACCTAGCTCTTTAATAACGTAGTCACAGATGAGTTCCCACCCAAGTGGGAGCAGTAAGTTATCACTTGTCATGTAGCAATGAAGACCATGCAGGGTAATTATATGCTGGAGATAGAGTTCATTTCCCTACAAATGTGCTGGATGCAGTTGCTACCTTCTCAGTTCATTCACTCAAGAAATCATTACTTCACCTAGTCAGTCCTTCACTGACAATTGACTTTGTATTTTCACTCTAATTGGAATATATTTCTGTTAGAAGCCATAATAGACAAGCTAAGACACTAGAGGTGATCAACCTAAAATGGCCTGCTTCGGATTATTATATAATCTGAAGCAGGCGGGCCCTCATTCAGCAAGACTATGAGGGACTAATTTTAGGAAAGTTTCCTGCTATTAACATGCTTCCCTGTTATTATTAAACATATATAATAATCAATAAATAATAGTACACACCTTTGGAGCAGATTTCTGCAGATCAACAAAGTCTGTCTTATAGTGATGCTATGTAAACAAATAGAAGACTTAAGTATTAAAGATGATTCTATATAAATTCCTAAAATTATATTTGTGATTATTAATCTCTTTAATAATGGGACTGCTATTAGGTCATTTTCTGATAGTTGAAACTGCAATGAGAACTCTGCCTGTCTCCCAAATGTCACCAGTTAATTCCTCTTAGATGGCAACCAGACTTGCACCTACTTAGAGCATATCCCAAGAGGTTATAAAACAATTAACCAAAGTCATAAAATGGGGACTAGAATTTATTATCTGTGCTAGGACAGAAAATAAAATATTGACTGGGTTTAGCTATATAAAACTTCACTAATAATAAATAAGTTATGGTTTTTAATCTTTGAATGAACCTGTAGAGCACAGACTGGTGATAAATGTTTAGCTAAATAGCTCTTTTATACTTATTTTTCTATTTTTATTATATATGGTCTTTATTTGCATTTCAAATGATTTCCCCTTTTCTGGTCTCCCTCCCCCTGAAAATTTCATAAGTCATTTCCCCCTCCCCCAGTTCCCCAATCAATCCTCTTGTGCTTCCTGTTCTGGTATTTCCCTATAATGCTACATCAAGCCTTTCCAGGACCAAAGGCCTCTCCTCCCTTTGATGTCCAACAAGGCCATCCTCAGCTGCCTATTCTGGAGCCATGAGTAATACCATGTGTACTCTTTGATTGATGGTTTAGTCACTGGGAGCTCTGGGAGTAATGGAAGGCTCATATTGTTGTTCGTTCTGTGGTGCTGCAAACACATTCAGTGCCTTAGGTCCTTTCTCTAGCTCCTCCTTTGGGGATCCTGTGCTCAGTACAATGGCTGTCCGTGAGTATCACTCTTTGTATTTGTCATGTACCAGCAGAGCCTCCCAGGTGACAGCTATATCCAGTTCCAGTCAGCAAGTACTTGTGCGCTTCAATAATAGTGACTGGGTTTTGTAACAGTATATGGAATGGACCAATAGGTGGGTGTGAAGGTTCATATATGATTGGCCTAGAAAGTGACCCTATTAGGAGGTGTGGCCTTGTTGGAGTAGGTGTGTCACTGTGGGTGTGGGCTTAAGACCCTCACCATAGTTGCTTGGAAGTCAGTCTTCTACTAGCATCCTTCAGATGAAGATGTAGAACTCTCAGCTAATCCTGCACTATATCTGTCTGGATGCTGCCATGTTTCTGCACTGATGACAATGGACTGAACCTCTGAGCCTGTAAGCCAGGCCCAATTAAATGTTGTCTTTTATAAAACTTGCATTGGTCATGGTGTCTGTTCACAGCAGAGAAGCCCTAACTAAGACAGTGGGGCAGTCTCAGGATGGTCTTTCCCTGAGACTCTGCTCCACACTTTGTGTCTCCTTCTGTGGGTATTTTGTTCCCCCTTCTAGGAAGGACCACAGTATCCATACTTGGTCCTTCCTTCTTTTTGGGCATCATTTGATATGTGAATTGTGTCTTGGGTATTCCAAGCTTCTGGAATAATATCCACTTTTCAGTGAGTGCATACCATGAGTTTTCTTTTGGGATTGGGTTACCTCAATTAGGATGATATTTTCCAGTTCCATCCATTTGCCCAAGAATTTCATTCATTCATTGTTTTTAATAGCTGAGTCGTATTCCATTGTGTAATATACCACATTTTCTGCATACATTCCTCTCTTGAGGGACATCTGGATTCTTTCCAGCTTCTGGCTATTATAAAAAAGGCTGCTATGAACATAGTGGAGCATGTGTCTTTATTACATGCTGGGGAATCCTCTGGATAAATGCCCAGGAGTGGTATAACAGGGTCCTCGGGAAGTGTCATACCCAATTTTCTGAGGAACCACCAGACTGATTGCCAGAGTGGTTGTACCAGCTTGCAATCCCACCAGCAGTGGAGGAGTGTTCCTCTTTCTCCACATCCAGGCCAGCACCTGCTGTTTCCTGAGTTTTTGATCTTAGCCATTCTGACTGGTGTGAGGTGAAATCTCAGGGTTGTTTTGATTAACATTTCCCTAATGACTAAGAATGTTGAACAGTTAGATAATTACTCTTAACAGATATGCATGTAAAATTCTCTGTTGTAAACTTCTATTTCAATTTATTACTCGATTTTTTTGTGTGAACTTGTGATGAACTTTGTAACATGTGATTATGTATTCTGAAAGATCTTTAATGGTTAAGGACAAAGAAAAGTATCAGAACTGAGAAACTGAGATGAGAAGAACTGACCTAAGAGAGGAACTGAACTGAGGAGAAGATTTTAGTCAGAAGAGAACAATATTTGAAGGAGAATGCAGAGTGGAATACCTTAGAAGCTATAGGTAACATTGAGAAAAAAACTAAGAGAGCAATGTGCAGAATGTAGAGGAAAAGAGGTAAAAAGAAGAAACGGCAGAAAGCAGGAGTAGGCAGGCTTCTCCTTACCAAGGGACAGAACAGGTACCATGGTAAGTAGAAGGCAGATTTTGTCTTATTAAAAGGAACAAAGCTTTTTTCATATAACTTGAATTTAATTAATTTAGCATTAAATAATGGAAAAATTTTCTTTCTTTAAGCAATAAATATTGGAGCTCATTGTTTGTCCAGAATGTGTGAGTTCCTTCTGCACAGGTGCTTGGTCTTTTGCTCCATATGCATATTTAAGTATGAATGAGTGTTTAAGTATGTAACTGTGAGAATATATGCATGTGCATGGGTAAGTATGTAATTGTTAGATTGCATGCAAGCTGGACCCAGCTCAATTTTTGTGGAATTGCATAAAAAAGAACTCTGGATGCACAAAACTGTGTATGAACTTAGGTGAGATTATGCATATTCACTTATGTAAAAGTTTTTCTACCTGCAAATGTTATTCTCATCTCCTGGTTCAATAGCAATTTATTGCTTCAAACTTCCTGATAGCCAGAAAAGCAAGAGGCATCTGGACAATTAAAAAAAAAAAAAAAAAAAAAAAGGCTCTAGCAATTAACCCTTTACTTTGTCTCCTGCTGTTTTAGGATGAGGTTCTAAGTGACTGAGACTGCAGTCTCTGGCTTCAGAGGAACACAGAAGGAAGGTCAGCTGCAATGGCATAGTAATTTAGACTTAGAAAAGTAACCTTTTTATTATACAGCAACCCTAAATATCTCATAAGACAAAGCCTTAACCTGAAACTTGTAAGAAAAAGTCTTACCTCAGAATTTCATAAGACCAAGTCTTACCACCCCAACCCCCTGCCAACGCTCTTCCCCCTTCATCTGCCTCAAGAACAGACAAGAAAAAACACCTCCCAGCTGGGGCTCGCTCCGGGCATATTACATGCTTCATTTTTGGTAATATTTTTAAGGAAATCAAACGTATTCCACAACATAGATGATCAGTTATAGTACATTCTAGATTCTAAAATCTAGAGCTTTAAAATACTCTCTTAATTTACATACATATTTACTAAACTGACCAATGGTTACTCTCTCTTGCTGAAGTCTTGTAATATTTTTATATTGGAAACACTTAAAATTTTCATGATGGTATAATCAATTTTAATATAAGTGAGTATTTTTTTGGCTATATACAAAAACAAACTCATTATTATGAATTGCCTGGAGTGTACCAAGCTTATGTATAATCCCCAAGGCTTGAAGAAAGAAAGATTACCCTTCTGAACTATTAAGAAAACACATATTTAAATATGTATCTGAAATTCTTTTTAAAATATACTTAATTTAAATCTAATTACAAAACTCCTCCCTTCCCTTTTATACCCTAAACACTCTTTCCATATTTACCATGGATCTCCCCTTCACTCTCAGATTGATTGTCCTTTTTTTCTTTGAATATTATTAGTATATAGGGATGCGCACATGGACACATGATAAATACAACCTGCTAAGTCAATTTCATTACATATGTTTATATGTTTTATATACAGGATTGACAATTTTATATTAGATAACTACTTGGGGAGTCTCATACTTCAGAAAGGCTCAACAGCCTGTAAATTTTTTGTCTAGGGGTGGGATACCATGAAAACTATTTCACTTTCCATGTTACCATGGTGTGATGGTTTCAGTGAAAGTGGCCCCAATAGGATCATATTTTTGAATATGTGGTCCTCAGTTGGTGGGACTCTGGGATTTGACGTTCTGGTCTATTGATGAGCATGTGTCACTGAGGGCAGGCTTTAAGCATCCAAATGCCCACAGCAACCCCAATTACCTTTCATTAGCTTTTGCTCTGCCACATAGATCTGGCACAAGATATAAGCTCTGAACTACTACATTTCCAGCACAATACCATCCTACCTGCTTCATACTTCCCAAAGTGATGGCCATGGACTCAAACCTTGACAAACAGTAAACCTAAAATACTTATGTGGCTTAATTTTTTATAATATCTACTGTGTATGTAAGTTTGTGTGTGTAATATAATTGTAGGAATTATAAAGTAATATGATTTCTTGAATCTTTATCAAACAACATAGATGTTATATGTCCATGATTCCTTTTTGAATCTGAAAAATATAAGGGATACCCTTGTTTAAAGTATGAACACACATTCATACGCACATTCTCTACACACACACACACACACACACACACACACACAAATTATGCTGTTTTAGTAGTGGATTATTTTCTTAGATCCATGATCTTATTAATTTTGGGTGGCTCACTGGATTCCAGTACTGGCTCTGATTTCACTTTTGTTGAGAGAGCTTTAAGTCCACATAGAATGTTTCTGTTTACTGACAATATATTAATGTCACTATTGCCCCTTTAGCAATATCTTACTATTCTTTTCGTTATTGTGGCTCATAGGTATCGCATATGGATTGGACTTTTGACTGTCTTCCTCAGTTGCCAGCATTCATAGCACTTTCTGTATCAAAGCTAGTCTTCAGGGAAGAGACTTTCATGTCAGATTCAGCAAGAACTTTAAAATTGCTCTATCAAAACTACATGAAGTCTTCCGCAATATGGATTTATCTGAAAGTTCTTGGTAGCAACCAAGGAAAACAACAGACTATATTATTTGGGGAGTCTCTGAGATTTCCCTGGTCAGCAACTCTAAGAGAGTTGTCTATGTTTTTTTTTTAGATATTATATGACTTTTATGAACAACATTGACACCTCAAATGATACAACTTCATCCAAGTTTCACATTCATTTGGTATAATATAAAATATGTCCTCTGAAGGCTTTTTACACATGTTTAATGTCATTTTTCTTCTCTTTGTCCTCTTTTGTGCTTACTTTCATCCCACCTTCCCAATGATAACTCCCTCCTCACTTACACCATATCCCCATTCTTATTAATTGCATTCCCCTCTCTAGAGTTCCTACTGGCAGTTGTATCTTTTTTTTTTTTTAATTTTTAGCTTATTCTGGAGTAATGGTTTTCAACCTTTGTAATGTTTTGGTGACTCTACCCATTAAATTATTTTTCTTGGTACTTTGTATTTGTACTTTTATTATTATTATTATTAATTTTAATTTAAATATGTGAGTGTCCTGTGGTTTTTTTCGGGAGATGCAACAGTAGGTTGAGAAATGCTGCCGCTCTACATTATATATTCTAAAGATTAGCTTATGCTCTGAAAAATAATATATATGGGGGGTATGTATGTATAAATAGATATGTGTGTCTGTGTGTGTGTGAGAGAGAGAGAATAAATAACAAAAAAAGGACATAATTTTGAGAAACAGTGAAGGAGACACATGGGAGAAGTGAGAATGAGGTAAGGAAGGAGGAGGCCATAATTATAACTTCAAAAACTAACTAGTTATCATGCAAAAAGAAAAATAGCCTGAGTTTAAAAACTATATTATGAATAAATCTTTGCCAGGCATAAAAAGTTAGTGCTAATTTAGGGGAATACTTTAGAAGGCATGTGAAAGTTTGAAAAAATAGAGATGAAGTTCTGGAGAACTCAGCCTGAGAGGGAGGGCTGCAGGTGTGGTTTCTAGTCAAGGACAGATGATAAGGTTTAGTAAGTGATAGCTCAGGAATATCTGAGGGCACTGCAGTAGCCACATTAAGCTTTGGAAATGGCCCAACTTTTGAGCTATTGAAGGAATATTAAAACGTTTATATTTCATTTAGGAACCCAGAAAATTGGGGATAGTGGGGAGTATCAAGGAACAGGACCACTATCACCTAGATGATTTGAGTAGACTTATTTTGATAAAGCAGTAGGTAAGTTTTTCTGCCATCTGGAGTTTTAGGAACCTCCTTGTCCTTCAGGAGAAATTATTTCATTTCAGCGAAAATAATTATACACTACACTGCAGCTTCTTCTCAAATGACAAAAAAAAAATGTTGTTTGTCAGTGTTTTTTATTTTTATTTTCTATATTCTTTGTTTACATTCCAAAGGCTTTCCCTTTTCCCAGTTCCCCCCTCACCATATGTCCCATAAGTCCTCTTCCCTTCACCTATTCCCCAATCACCCTCCCCCCATTTCTCTGTTCTGATACTCTCCTACAAAACTGAATCCAGTCTTTTCAGGACCAGGGTCCTCTTCTTCCTTCTTCTTGGGAATCTTTTGATTTGCTAATTGTGCCTTGAGTATTCAGAGCTTTGGGGCTTATTAATATCCACTTATCAGTGATCGCATTTCATGTGTATTCTTTTGTGATTGGCTTAACTCAGTTAGGATGATATTTTCCAGATCCAACCATTTGCCTACAAATTGCATGAATTCATTATTTTTAATTGCTGAGTAGTATTCCATTGAATAAATATCCCACATTTTCTGTATCCATTCCTCCTTTGAGGGACATCTGGGCTCCTTCCAACTTCTGGCTATAATAAATAAGGCTGCTATGAACATAGTGGAGCATGTGTCTTTATTGTATGCAGGGGAATCCTCTGGGTATATGCCCAGGAGTGGTATAACAGGGTCCTCTGGAAGTGTCATGTCCAGTTTTCTGAGGAATCGCCAGACTGATTTACAGAGTGGTTGTACCATCTTGCAATCCCACCAACAGTGTAAGAGTGTTTCTTTTTCTCCACGTCCTTGCCAGCACCAATTGTCCCTTGAGTTTTTAATCTTAGCCATTCTGACTGGTATGAGGTGAAAGTCATTGTTATGGTAATAAGCATTACTATTAATGCACGCATGACTGTTACACATATTTTCTTTTATATGTTTTTAGGAGTCCTAAGATAAAAACATGAAACTTCCAAGAAACTGTTTGATTTATTGCATATATTGTGAGTAGAAATCCTGGATTCTAGAGATGACATGTATTTGAGCTTATGCCCTTAATAAGATGATTTAAAGATCGCTTTCTTCACAATCAGCATTGTGCTTCTTGTTTAGAAAACTTTCCCAGACTCAATAACCTCAGATCAGTGCTTCCCTTGAACTTAATCTATCTTAACATTAAAATGTCACCCAGTATTATTTCTTTTTGAGAGAATTCATCCTAGACATAAGCCTTCCCATTTTCTTCATTTATTGTCAATACTATTCATTATGTATTAAAAACACCAGTGCCTTTCTGAATGAGTTCCATTATTCTTTCTGTAAGGAATTAGTAGGTTAATTTATGACAGTTTTACACCTAAGAGATTTCTGAGCAGAATGAGCAGAGACCTATGTACTAACCCTATTCTTACCTCCTCCATATCTCTGCAGTTTCTCTTACTCTTAGTATCTTGCATTAGTCTGTTTTTATACTTAATGAGTGAACAAAAACACATTATATTAACTTAATGCATAGTTTATATTTCATATATTTTGTTTACATTGATGAGTTTTTTAAAAGTTTTCCAGTTAACAAATAGTAAACAAAGCATGTAGCCATCGACTACTGAAATAAAATAGTCCATATTAGTAACTTCAATATATACTGTGATTTCTACTTTTGGATGTATAGCTTTATTTTATTATTAAACTGAGATTTTGAAGGGTTGACATCTACTAAAGTTAAAGATTTTCAAAATCAGAGAAGCTTTGTATTTAGTCATAAATTTCAATGATTATTTTATTGAAAATGTCATGCATTTTATATATCCATAAAATTTATCCTTTGTTTTATGTTACAGTATTCATATTTGAATTTATAATGTGTATGAAAATAGGAAGAACATTGTTAAAAAATAATTTCTGTATAATTACATGATCATAATATTATCAATTATTCCTTCAGATTTTTATATTTCTTTCCACCTAAATCCAGCACATATTATGTTTGTTAAAATTACAGTTATTTTCATTTGAAATTATGTTTATTTATTTACCTATTAGTTACCCAATTTGTTTATAATGAATAATTCTATATTAATATCTATATTTATATCTTTCTATATCCTTTAGTGTAGATTAACAATTTTATCTGGGCCTGGGATAATGGATCCGTAGTTGGAATTACCAAATGCTTTTTCAGAGACCCTAGTTTCACTTCACTGTACCCATATGAGATGGCTCACAAGCCACTGTAGCTCCAGGTACAGGGATTCTGTGCCCTCTGGGATATACAGGAATGTTGTGTACATTTAGTACATAAAAATTCAAGTGCACACACAAATACATGAAAATATAAATTATAAAATATTCCATTTTAAAACTACATTATTTATTATTATTTTATTATAAATCTATTTTGTTAAAATGAGTTTATTTTCTTATTCAATAAATATTGTATGCAGGTAGAAGTATCTACATCTTCATTGATCTCTTCTTTTTCTGTGCTTTTTTTCGAGACAAGTTTTCTCTGTGTAGCTCTGGTTGTCCTGGAACTCACTCTGTAGACCAGGCTGGCCTAGAACTCAGAAATACACCCACCTCTCATTGATCTCTTCTTATGCCAAATACTTCAAAAGTGAAAGTTTGAATGCTATAAATAACCATTTTTACTTTAGTCAAAATCCTATTTTGCTTTCTACTGTTGCGATTAACACCATGACTAAAAGCAGCTCTAGGAGATTTAGATAACTTACATGTCTATCATCATTGGGGGCAGTCAGGGCAGAAAGTCAAACCTATCAGGATAATTCTTATCAAAAGGCAGATATCTAGAAGCAAGAACACATGCAGTCTCCTTTGAGGAAAGCCTCTTCCTGGCTTTCTCTAAAATGAGCTAGGTCTTCCCACATAAACCATTAATTGAGATAATGACTACCCTTATCTTTCCCAGATAGTCCCACAGACTGATCTAATGGAGTAGTCCCTCACTTGATCTTCCTTCTATTTAGCTAATTCCAGTTTGTGCCAAGTCAACCAGCTCAGTGACCTATATCTCACAATTGTCTCTGCAATTGGAAATTCAGTTTTGTCTGAGGAAATGGCTCAGTCAATTAAAGTCTGTCTTCTTTTAAAAATATATTATTTTATTGTATATATATATATATATATATATATATATATGTATTACAGATATATAAACTATCTAAAATGAGTAGTACTTATAAACATTTGAAAAATATAAACTCCCATGAACACAGTATATCAAAAATATTTGAGAACATTCAACATATTCATACGATCCCATCCTACCCCCTGCCACCTCCAAAGCTTTTGCAGTTGAAGGTGATATTTAGTTTTGTTCCACTGGTTTTATTATTTGCCCCTCATGTTAAGGATCAAACCCAGTGCCTGTCTGTATGCCGAGGGAACACTGAGCTACAATCCCCCTCTGTAGGGAAACTTTTTTAAAGACTTATTCATCTTATTTTATGTATATGAATACACTGTAGCTGTACAGATGGTTGTGAGCCATCATGTAGTTCCTGGGAATTGAACACAGGACCTCTGATTGCTATAGCACCAGTGACTCCAGACCAAAGATGTATTTATTTTTATAAGTAAGCACACTTTAGCTGTTTTCAGACACACCAGAAGAGTATGTCAGATCTCATTATGGATTGTTGTGATACACCATGTGGTTGTTGGAATTTGAACTCAGGACCTTCAGAAGAGCAGTCAGTACTCTTAACCTCTGAGTCATCTCTCCATCCCTAGGGAAATTATGTTTGTTGGAATGATTCTGTTATATGATTGAAAGAGAACAATGATGAATTTGTCTTCACTTGGGTTCTCTAAAATGAATAATGTGAATGAAAATGAGGAATGATGTAGAATCCACACAAACTTGTGCTTAGTCGTCCTCTACTCTCTAATAAGAAGAACAAGGATTAGAAGTCCAGCTCAATGAGAATCATTTAATGAAGTGCCTATTATTTATTGGGCATGACATAAGAAGCCATACCACTCCTGGGAAAATACCCAGAAGATTCCCCAGCATGCAATAAGGATACATGCTCCACTATGTTCATAGCAGCCTTATTTATAATAGCCAGAAGCTGGAAAGAACCCAGATGTCCCTCAATGGAGGAATGAATACAAAAAAATGTGGTATATATACACAATGGAGTACTATTCAGCCATCAGAAACAATGAATTCATGAAATTCTTAGAGAAATGGATGGAGCTGGAGAACATCATACTAAGTGAGATAACCCAGTCTCAAAAGAATACCCATGTTATGCACTCACTGATAAGTGGATATTAGCCTAGACTCTTGGGACACCAAAGACACAATCCACATATCAAATGCTGGGGCATTACGTTTATACAGGATAAGTCACAACCTCTCCCACTAAGGCCAGACAAAGCAGTCCTCTTCAACTTATGTGACTGGGGCAACAGGCCAGCCCATGTATACTCTTGTTGTGGCTTAGTCTCTGGGAGCTCCAAGATGTCTGTTATAATTGATGATGTTGGTATTTGTATGGGGTTGCCATCCCCTTCAGCCCCTTGAATCCTTCCCCTAATACCCTTCTTATTGGTCCCCATCATCAGTCTAATGCTTGTCTGTAAGTATGATGGTGTACAGTCACTGATAAGTGGATATTAGCAAAAAGGTACAGAATAATCATGACACAACCCATAGACAATGAGAAGTTAAACAATATGTTTAACAGGATCAGGTTTTGTAGAGATAGGAGAGAAGCCCAGAGGGGTCAAGAGAATGAATGGAAATATGCAGCTATCTATGTAGAAGCAGATAAGCCTGGATGAACCTCAAAAAAGAACCAGAGAACTAGAATGTGAGAAATTCCCAGAACTCAATGGGAATGACCTCAGCCACAATACTCAACAGTGGGGCGATGGAACCTGATTTTCTTTAATTAATAAATGATAAAAATGAACAGGATGAATGATTTGCTCTGCAATTTTTTATTTTGTTAGGTATGAATTTGTGGAAGGACCATTCTATGCTTCCCAGCATATTAAGCATTATCCCTAATCTCTACCCTGGATTATAGCAAATAAATAGTTGTAGACATTGCCAGATGTTCATTTTACCATATCCATAGGGTAAAATGGCTTGTGATCAAGAAGAATAGATGTAATATTCTAATTTTAAATATCCCACATTTTAATCAACCATTTTCCTCTTCCTAAAACAATTTGCAGTGAACTATAGTGGATTCCTTTTGTATTTATTTATAGCACTGTGAATTAAACTAAAGACTTTTCGAATGCTAGGTGAATGTTTTCCAAGTGAGGCATATTCTCAGACATGTCTGAAGTTCTGTCTTACTAAAAATCATTAACTTTTATTTACAGCAACATATTGAATATTGGAGCAAAATATTAGTCAGAGCATGTTTTATCACTGAAAGAGTTCACAAGGGTACCAGTAAATTCTGTCAGGTTTTCCATTAATAGCTAATGTTGCATTTTTGTAAGAAAATATGGCTATGTAGAATCACTTCTATTATTTTTTGTTAAAATTAGTCTGTTAAACATATTTAGAAGTTAAAATTAAAGTGATTACAATAATCCTACAGATGCTTATAGGCCTTTTTACCCTTAAAGATAGCGTCTTTTCCTCACCTTTATAGCTATCTCTAATCTGAATGCCCCATCATTCATCCATGTGGAGACTTCCAGTTGTTTTGGTACCTATTGTATTCCTTATGAAAAACTGAGCCACATATCCTTTAATAAGTAATTCAAAAATTGTAATAAAAATTTGTGAAGCTTCAAATTAGGCATCAGATTAACTTTTTAATGTTTGATGTTATATGTATTTGGTTATTGTCCTTAGCAATATCACACAATTACAAATTCTGTGACCAACAATATTGAAATATCTAAAAGATACAATAGTAGAACAGTGACACACATCCTATAGCAGTAACCAATTTATGTTTGCCTAGTGTTAAGGTTTGTCTTATGGGTTAGAACCTTACAGACACTCCTAATGCTATAGTGTTCAAGAGCATAAAATTAGATAGGTTGTGGTGGTAGGAGAAAACCTAGCCCTAATATCCAGATGTAAAACATAGCAATAAAATGAGCCAATGATACACAGCCATATACATAGAACAGTGCCTTGCTCAGCACTCATGTAGAGACCTATAATTGGACAATGACCAGAGAGTAAGAGACTTAGAAGCAGTCAGTCATAAATGCTTTTTCTTCATTACCACAGGGCTTGTGGGTCTATGTGGAAGAGGAGGTAGAATATTGTAAGAGACAAAGGGAAATTAATTGTAAGTATAGAATATATGCAATAAATAAAAAAAAAACAGGACAAAGCTTAAAAAAAAAGAAAAAACAAAACAAACAAGCAAACAAACAAAAAAAAACATGATTTCCACACACAGTAGGAATGAGGTACATATGAACTTTCGGTACACATATGACCTGCAAATGGTCAAACCAGACAGGGTTGCAGCACTAAGAGAATTAAGTGGGCTTGGTGTCTCACCATTATCTAAGAAGCTATTTACAATTCATGACCATTGGCAAAGGAAAACCTAGTATTCTCTACTGAATTTTCACTGAGTATATCAACCATACTCCCAGGAAGGCCCCATGTCTAAAAGTGCTTAGCTTCTATCAAACTAACATCATGTGTTTGTTTTTCTTGCTTGCTAGCTTTTGTGAATTTTTGTTTCATTTTGGTTTGGTATGGCATTTTTTGTCTTATTGGTGTCTTTGCTTATTTGTTTTGAATGTTGTATTGCTCTTTGTTTTTTAAAAGAAAAATAATTATAACATTAGATGGATATGAACCTGGGGAAATTCTGGGATGGGGAAGGGTAAAACATAATCAAAATATGTTTTATTAAAATTTTAAATTATAAATATTATATATGTCTTTCTTTGACTTTTGTTGATATAAAGAAACACCAGGACCCAAGGAATTCTTTTCAGAGACAAAGTTTAATTGGGGCTGGCTTACCACTTTAGAGGTTTTGTCCATTATCATCATGGCAAGAAACATAGAACTCTCCAGGCAAACATGACCTGGAGAAAAAACTGAGAGTTCCGCATCTTGATCCAAGGGCAATCAGAAGGACTCTCTCTTCTGCAGGCAGCCAGGAGGATGGTCTTATCCACACTGAGTAGAGCTTGAGCATAGGATCCCAAAGCATTTATACACAGTTAAACACGTCTTTCAGTAAGACCAGACCTATTCCAACAAGGCCATAGATACCTTCTAATAGCCTCAATTCCTATAGGGAAAGCATATTCAAACTACAAAATAAATTTATATAAAATTTTGAAACATATAAATATTTATATAGAGAGAATCTAAATTATAGCTATAATTTTAAAATGCATATAATTTAAAATTTTAATACAATATATACAGAGAATAAAAAAAAATTAGCTTTTTTTGTTTTTAAGTATTTTACCAGTATAACTTGAGTTTTTATTTCACGTCAATATATAAATATTTTCTCATAAATGTGTACCAAGAAATATAATAGATTGTATGTATTAAGAAAGTGGAAAAGGGCTCCTGACGATATAAAATCAACCCTGATTTTAGTGGAATTACTTTAAGGTTTTCTTCATTTGATTTGATTTAATGTTGTTTATTAGTTTGCTTTATTGTGCTTAGGTATGCATCTATATAACTCATCTCTCCAAGACTTTTAACATGAAGGGTGTTGGATATTTTCAAAAACTTTTCAGCATCTAATGAAATCATGTGAATTCTTTCTTTAGTTTCTTTATATGGTAGATTATGTAG
Organism: Apodemus agrarius; assembly: GCA_964023405.1. Taxonomy (NCBI): domain Eukaryota; kingdom Metazoa; phylum Chordata; class Mammalia; order Rodentia; family Muridae; genus Apodemus; species Apodemus agrarius. The sequence continues at coordinate 86,447,436 of OZ030017.1, read as the reverse complement.
ATGTATTTTTATATAAAGAACCACTACTGAATCCCTGGGATCAAGCCTACTTGATCATGGTGGGTAGTGTGTTTTATTGGTCTTTGGTTTTAGATTTTGTCTATTTTATTCAGTAATTTTTCTTCAATGTTCAGAAGAGAAATTGGTCTGAAATTATTTTTCTTTGTTGAGTTTTTGGCTGGTTTATGTATCAGTTTGACTATAGTGTCATACAATGAGTTTGATAATGTTCCATCTGCTAAAACTTTGTGGAATAATTTGAGGAGTATAGGAATTAGCTCTTTTTAGGAATTGTGTTAGAATTCTGCACTAAAACCATCTGAGCAGGCATGTTTGTTTGAGACAATTTAAATGACTCCATTTAACTCATTAGACATTAATAACACTAAGATACTTTATCTGATCTTGATTTAACTTCATTAATTGGCATCTGTCTGACAAATCATTGATTTTACTAAGATATTTTTACTTTGTAGAGTGCAGGCTTTTATTTATTTATTTTAATACTTATGATTTATTTTCTTCTAAGTAAGATATAAAAATGACATGAAACATTGAGTTGTTTAGATTAACAAAAAACAACAAAAGAAATATAGATAACAAGGAATACAATAGTCTTCACTAGTAAGAGCTCTGCTGTGCACATCCCAAACATGGTGTTCCTCCCATCATAATTACTCAGTACTTGCAGGAACATGACTCAGGAGTTTTGTCTATTACAAATAATGTGACTATAAGCCTTTTGTGTAAACACTGGAGCACATCTGCTACTTGTCTTTAGCACAGGTGCCTAGAGATTGAGTCACTGACCTGTAATAGCCATTGTATGTCTTTAGTTTCTGTATACAATGCCCAACCAGCCTCTAGTTGTACCAAGATGTTACTTGTACAGGAAGTTTACAGGAGTTCTTCCTCCTTATCTTTAGATCGTAAGTTTTACTTTTCACCAGTTTGATTGTTAGTAATGTTGGGTAACATTTCTCAAGCCTATTTTTCTGTAGTCTGAGCTTTTACATGCATGCAATGCAAGGTCCCTATCTGAGCCATATCCCTTGGCCCAAAGTCTTCTCTAAAATCCTTGCATAAATATTTTGCAAGATTGTAAGTGGGTTGTTTTTCTAATGTATTGCAGTTGATTCTGTATTTTGGACTTTTGTTGTGTATGTTGTGTTTCTGCTTTGGCAGTTTTTCATTGTTGTCTTAGCTGAAATTCTGTACTTGAAAATGCTGTCATCTTCAAATGATCAATGCCAAAGAAACTTTCCTCTGTTCAGGGTTCTATTTAAATGCTTTCTATTTTCACATTTCACATGTAGACCTTTATACTTGGATTGGTTTTCATAGAACAGCATTCAGATTATTATTTTTTCCATTCATGGTGGCAATCAGTTGCTCCAATATTAATTCATTTAATCCTCACAATCAGTGTAATTACTGGCTGTGAACCTTGTTTGTTCAGTTTTCTTGGTTAGACTGATCAGGAGTATTTTCCTTCAGAATACTCATCTGTGTGTTTAAATAAGTATATATTAGCATTATCTACTCTTTCAATTCTGCAATCATTTCTGGTAAAGGTACATTGTATATATCCATCTCAGATATATTTACTATGGCCTTTGTTTGTAACAGATAGAACAGCATTTTATCATAAGAAAGGCAGAAATGGCCTCTCAAGGAAGCCAGAGCAGCATTGGTAGAATATAAATGGAAACCAATAGGAGTCCAACAGGAATTACAAAGTAAAAGGTTGTTATGTGGTGGATTTGAGAGAACCTTCTATGCCACCCAAAATGGGCTCTAACAAAATGACATTGTCTGAGAATGGAGAAGGCCAGGATGCCGAGGGGCCTCAACAGGTCCTAGGCAAGGTGCACTGTGTCACCAAGCTAAAGCGTGCAATGAAACATCTCTGCTTTCAACCACGCAAGCAGCCTCAGGTCGATAGGTAACACCTTCACCTTAGACCCGGAGGACCCCAGATGGGAGAACCCTTCCACCACCCGAGTGTCCCACTCCAAGGAGGAAGTAAAAGAAAAAGGTATATTGCAAGAGTCACTACAGCACTAGGTCTGGAAGGCCAGAAAACCACAAGCCAGTCGCCATTTGTTGAAGCCTGCCCTTCTTTCACTCAGCTCCAAGTCCCTGAGTACAGGCTTTTAAAGTGACACCTAATGATGCTTTGAATTTTTTCAGTGTCCATTTTTGTGTCTCTCTTTTCACTTCTAAATTTGTTAATATGGGTACTGTGTCTCTGCCTTTTGGCTAAAGGTTGGCTAACCTTTGGTTGAAAGTTTAAGTTTCTCAAAGAACCAGCTCTTGTTTTCATTGATTCTTTGTAATTGATTGACTGCAGGGCAGGCCTGAGTATTTCCTGCCATCTTTCTTTGGAATGTTTCCTCCTAATACTCCTGCTCCTACTCCTCTTCTTTCATTTTTTTGGAACCTTTCTGGTGTGCTTTCAATTTGTTTATATGGGAACTCTACAATTTCTTTATGAGGGGCATTAGTCCTCTACACTATCCTATTAGCACTTTTTTCATAGTGTCTTGTAATTTGGGGTAACATTGCCTTCATTTTCATTGAATTCTAGAAAGCTTTTAATTAATTTCTTTATTTCTCCCTGGCCCAATGATCCTGGAGTGGCATGTAGTTCACTTCCCATGAGTATGGGCTCTCTGTTGTTTCTATTGTTGAATTCCAGCATTAATTCATAGTGATCTGGTAAGAAACATGTGGTTATTGCATGCTTCTTGTATCTGTTGACCCTTGATTTGTGATCGATAATATGGTCAATTTTGGAGTTGATTCCAGAAGGGACTGAGAAGAGAGTATATTCTTTTGTGTTTGGGTAAAATGTTCTGTAGACAATTGTAAGGTTTATTTAATTCATAAATTTTGTTATTCTCATTTCTCTGTTTAGTTTTTGTTTTGATAACCTGTCCATGAGGGACAGTGGAATGTTGGAGTTTCCTACAATATATAAGCTTGGTTCTCTCTGTGGCTTAATCTATAATAATGGTTATTTTATGAATGTGATTGCCCTTAAATTCGGGGTATAAGTGCTCATACTTGAGAGCATTTATAATTGAGAGGTTATCTTGATGGATTTTTCTTTGATGAGTAAGTACAAAGTGTCCTTCACGATGCCTTTGGATTACCTTTGGTTGAAAGTTTATTTTATTAGATTTTAGAGTGGCTACTCCAACTTAGTTATTAGATTGGTTTGCTGCATAAACCTTTTGCCAGCTCATTTTCTTAGGTAGGGTTTATCGTTGTTGCTCAGATGGTTTCTTCTATACAGCAGAATGATGAGTGTTGTTTATACATGCATTCCTTTAACCTATTTTTTTTTAAATTGGATAGTTCATTCCACTGAGGTTGAGAGATATTAGTGACTAATAATTGTTACTTCCTGTTATTTTGATGCTGGCTATAGTTTGTGTGTGTGTGTATGTGTGTGTGTGTGTGTGTGTGTGTGTGTGTGTGTGTGTGTATGTGTTTCTCTTCTATTGGTTTTAATGGTGTGAAACTATTATTTCTTGTGTTTTCTTGGGTGTGCTTCAATGTGCTTGAGTTTTCCTTTTAATATACTCCTTAGAGCTGGATTAGTGGAAAGACATTTTTTAAATTTGGTTTTGTCATGAAGTATCTTGTTATCTCCATCTATGGTGATTGAAATTTGTTCCAGGTTTAGTAATCAGAGATGGCATCTGTGGTCTTTCACAGTCCACAGGATATCTGCTGAAGCCCTCTAACTTTTAGATTATCAGTTGATAAATTGAGTGTAATTCTAATAGGTCTGCCTTTATATGTTACTTGTCCTTTTCCTTTGAAGCTTTTAATATTCTTTTAATATTCTTTCATTTTTAAGTACATTTAATATTTTGATTACTATGTGTCAGGAGGATTTTCTATTCAGGTTCAATCTGTTTGGTGTTCTAAAATCTTCTTGTATATTTACAGGCATCTCCATCTTTTGGTTATGGAAATTTTTTTTTATGATTTTATAGAAGATGTTTTCTCAGTCTTGGAGCTAAAAATCTTGTTCTTTTCTTCCTATGATTCTTAGTTTTAGTCATTTAATAGTGTCCCAAATTCCCTGGATTTTTTTCCCTTGAACTCTTTAGATTGGCAATTCTTTGAATCTTCCATGCCTGAGAATCTATTTTTCCATCTACTGTATTCTGTTAGTGATGCTTATATATGTAGGTATTTATTTCTTAAATTGATTTTCTATTATATTAGAAATTTGCTTTATTTACATTTGAATTTGTATCTTCTTTCCACATTACCCCTCTGAAAACCCCCTATCCCATCCCCCCTTCTGCTTACCAATCACCCTCCCACTTTCTGGGCCTGGCATTTCTCTGCTGGGGCATCGAACCTTCACAGGACCTATGGCCTCTCTTCTCATTGATGTGTGAAAAATCCATCCTCTGCTACATGTGTAACTGGAACCATGGGTACTCATTGGTTGGTGGATTAGTCCCATGGGACTCTGGGCGGTACTAGCTGGTACATATTTTTGTTCCTCCTAGGTGGTGCAAACATTTTAGCTCCTTGGATCCTTTCTCTAGCTCCATTAGGGACTCTATGCTCAGTCTTTTGTTTGGCTGTGAGCCATGGGTATTTTGATCTACCTTCTAAGAATGATCAAAGTATACATACTTTGTTCTTCCTATTTCTTGAGCTACATGTGGTCTGTGAGTTGTATCTTGGGTATTCCAAGCTTCTGGAATACCCACTTATCAGCAAGTGCATACCCTATGTGTTCTTTTGTGATGGGTTTACCTCACTCAGAATGATATTTTCTAGTTTCATCCATTTGCCTAAAAATTTCATGAGTTCTTTATTTTTAATAACTCGATAGTATTCCATTGTGTAAATGTACCACATTTTCTATATCCATTTCTCTGTTGAGAGATATCTGGGGTTTTTCCAGTTTCTGGCAATTATAAATAAGGCTGCTATGTACAGATTGGAGCAGGTGTTCGTATTACATATTGGAGAATCTTCTGGGTATATGCCCAGGAGCGCTGAAGCTGGACCCTCAGGTATATTAGTACTATGACCAATTTTCTGAGGAACTGCCAACCTGATTTCCCGAGTAGTTTTACCAGCTTGCAATCACACCAGAAATGGAGGAGTGTTCCTTTATCTCCACATCATCTCCAGCATCTGCTGTCCTCTGAGTTTTTTATCTTAGCCATTGTGACTGGCATGGGGTGGAATCTCAGGGTTGTTTTAATTTGCTTTTCCCTGATGATTAAAGATCATCATATATATATATATATATATATATATATATATATATATATATATATATATATATATATATATATATATATATATATATGACTAATTACAATATATGCATATATATTGGTACACATATATTGATGCATATATTGATATATTGATATATATTCATATATGTATATATTGTATATTAGTCCTCTGTTGGATGTAGGACTGGTAAAGACTTTTTTCCAACCTGTTTGTTGCCATTTCATCCTGTTCACAGTTGCCTTTACCTTATAAAAGTTATGAAATCTTATGAGGTTCCACTTGTCAGTTCTTGATCTTAGAGCATAAGTCATTGGTGTTCTGTTCAGGAATTTTTACCCTGTGCACATGTATTCAAGGTATTTCCCTGACTTTCTTGACTATAAGTTTCAGTGTATCTGGTCTCATGTGTTGCTCCTTGATCCACTTGGACTTGAACTCTGTACAAGGAGATAAGAATGGTTTGATTTGTGTTCTTTTACATGCTGATTTCCAATAGAACCAGCACCATTTGCTGAAAAATGCTGTCTTTTTTCAACTGTATAGTGTCAGCTCCTTTGTCAAAGACCAAGTGACCATAAGTGTCTGGGCTCATTTCTGTATATTCGTTTCTGTTCCAATGATATACCTATTTATCTCTGAACATACACCACACAATTTTTATCACTATTGCTTTGTAATACATCTTGAGGTCAGGGATTGTGATTTCCCCAGAAGGTCTTCTGTTACTGAGAATATTTTTTGCTCTCCAGGTTGTTTTGCTATTCCAAATGTATTTGCAAATTTCTCTTTCTAACTCTATGAAGTACTGAGTTGAAAATTTTGTGGAGATTGCATTGAATCGGTAGATTGCTGTGGGAATGATGGCTATAATTAAAATATTTATCCAGCCTATACAAAATCATGGGAGATCTTTTCAGCTTCTGAGATCTTCAATTTCTTTCTTCTGAAACTTGAACTTCTTATCATATAGATCTTTCACTTGGTGGGTTAGAGTCACACCAAGGTATTTTATATTACTTGTGAATTATAAAGAATTTATATTACTTGTGATTATAAAGAGTGTTATTTCACTAATTTCTTTCTCAGCCTGTTTGTACTTTGGGTTTAGAAAGACAAATTATTTCTTTCAGCTAATCTGTATTCCCCCAACAAATTTATTTAGTTAGGAGTTCTCTGGTAGAAGTTTTGGGGTTATATAAGCATAGTAGCACATCATCTACAAAGAGTGATATTTTGATTTCTTACTTTCCAATTTGTATCCACTTGACCTCCTTTTGTTTTCTAATTACTCTGGCTAGGACCTTAAATACTATATTGAATATGTAGGGAGAGAGTGGGCAGCCTTGTCTAGTTCTTGAATTTAGTGAAATTGCTTCTAGTTTCTCTGCATTTAGTTTGATGTTGGCTAGTGGTATGCTGCATATAGCTTTTATTATGTTTAGGTACAGGGCCATGTATTTCTGAAATTTCCAAGGCTCTTATCATGAAAGATGGTTGAATTTTGTCAGATACTTTCTTAGCATCTAAAGAAATAATCAGGTGCTTTTTTATTTTAGTTTTTTTATATAGTGGATTATGTTGATGAATCTCCATATATTGAACCATCCCTGCATGCCTGGGATGAATCCTACTTGATAATGTTAGAGGATCATTTTGATGTGTTTTTGGATTCATTTTGTGAGCATTTTATTGAACATTTTTGCATTGATATTCAAAAGAGAAATTGGGCTGGAGTTAACTTTCTTTATTGGGTCTTTGTATGGTTTATGTATGATGATAATTGTGGCTTCACAGAACAAATTGGGTAGTGTTCCTTCTGTTTCTATTTTCTGGAAATATTCAAATAATATTGGTATTAGGACTTTGTTGAAAGTCTGAGAAAATTCTACACCAAATACATTGGTTCCTGGGCTTTTGTTTTGGCTGGGAGACTTTTAATGACTGCCTCTATTTCTTTAGAGGTTATGGGAATGTTAAAATAGTTTATTTGAACCTGTTTTAACATTGATACCTGGTATCTATCTAGAAAACTTTCTATTCAATCCAAATTTTCCAGTATAACTGAGTATAGGATTTTGTTGTAGGATCTGTTGATTTTTGGGGGATTTACTTGGTTTCTTCTGTTATGTCTCCCTTATCCTTTCTGATGATGTTATTTTGGATAATGTTGCTGTGCCTGCTAATTTGTGTGGTTAATGATTTATCTATCTTGATGATATTCTCAAAGAACCAAATCCTAGTTTTGTTGATTCTTTGTATAATTCTTTTTGTATCTACTTGTATGAATTCAGCCCTGAGTTTGATTATTTCTTGCCATGTACTCCTCTTGGGTATATTTGCTTCATTTTTGTTCTAGAGCTTTCAGATGTGCTGTCAACCTGCTAGTGTATTCTGCCTCCAGTTTCTTTTTGGAGGCACTCAGAGTTATGAGTTTTCCTCATAGCAATGCTTTCATTTTGTCCCATAAGTTCGGGTATGTTGTGCCTTCATTTTCATTAAGTTCTAAGACATCATTAACTTTTTTATTTCTTCCTTGACAAATTTATCATTAAGTAGAGTGTTGTTCTGCTAGCACTGTGATTTAGCACTTGGCATTTGACAGAAAGTCTTTATATCTAACTTCATTTGCTTAATAAATTAAATTCTTTTCTGAATTCTTTGCATAGGTAAATTGGTATTATATTGTTATCAGATGAGTGTCCCTGTGCTGTGTTTTCCAAGCAGAAAGAGTACAAAACCCAGACAGACTCCAAAAAGGATTTAGAATTTTTGGTATAATTGGACTCTAAGGCATCAATTTATTATTAATTACAAAATAAAATGTTTACTTGCTATTAGTGTATTCAGTACTTTTTTCAGGGTTCAGGAGGGTTAAACTTTTTTTTAAAGAAAAGAAAAATTGTTTTTTATCAATAAAGAATATAAGTAATTTAAAGGCCCAATTAATATCAATTACAAAGCAGAGTGTTTCAGAAGGACCAGTGGTAAATTATAGTTTTGTAACCTCTACAAAATGAGTCCTATTACATCTTCCTTTCAGTTTTACTCTACAAAAAAAAAAAAGAAAAAAGAAAAAAGAAAACAATACAAAACAAAATAGATGGGTCCAAAAGTAAAATAAACATTCACCTTAGAGCTGGTTAAAGCCAATACAAATATATTTATATGGTTCTCAACAAAATTGAAGAAAATTGGAGTATATTAGAATATAAACAGTACCAATGGATTGAACACAAATCACTTAAGTGAAAGATGTTTGAACATACATGGAAGTAAGTCTTCTGAATTAAAATGTTCATGAAGTCCAGTATGTTTTGGAGTTTCTATATCCTACCACAGAGACGAATGAGTACAGACACTGTAAAGTAAAGCAAGATGCTACAGATATTGGAGGAAGTGTCTATAGAACACTTATAGGCTCTTACTAGGTAGTTACTAAAATTTATTTGAGAAATAAAATTGACACATTCATGAAGTACTGAGTGATATTTAGATAGTTATGCACATTCAGCAGTACTTACAGTGGGATAAATGATCATATCTATATCCTTAACTGGTTATCGATTCTTTATGTTAAAATATATCCAAGATATGTTTAGCCTTTGGAAAGTACATAACATTATTGCTATCTATAGTTACAATACTGTGTCCTTTAAACTTTCTTACTCTTATTTAACTAAAATTTACCAACCTTTTATCACTCTTTCTCCTTTCCTTTTTTTTCACATTTATAATTTATAGGATCCTATGTTGAAACATTAGAAGTCAAAATGAAATTATTCAAGTACTTTCCATTATCAATTGATGTTTCTATATTTTTATAGCATTCTGTAATTAGAACTCTTGTAATATATTGAAACTGTGTCTTTAAGCTGTCTTTGTTTATCTATTTTGTGCTTCTAGGAATCAAATACAGGACCACATGCATGCTAGGCAAGTTCTTTATCACTAAGCTACATTTAAGCCCAATTTAAAAATTGCTGTTGTTTTCTATTTAAGAATTTCATCCTAGAGAGATTATACTAAAGATCTACTCACAGTGTTCTTACAGACATTGCCAATATCTGTACTACCTTGTTTCACGTTATGGCATCTCTCCATTTCCTAAACCAATTATTCAAACTCTGGTTCCTTTCAAAGGTTTTTCCATCCACTAGGACTATAAATACTGTAAGCAATCGCAATTGCATCCTCACTTCTGTGTCAGACCACAAATACACTCAGCTGGATTGGCATTTGAGACATAAAGAAAAATTAGCTATATGAATCCTGTCATTTAAAAAAATGCTGATAGAAGGATTTACAAATAGAAGCAGAGTATTTTATGAATTTACAGTGACTATTCAAGTATAAGCACATACTTTTCTTATGATACAGAAGATTTTAAAAATGCATCATGAATGTGTCTACTTGACTTCACATTTAATTTTAAATTAAAGAGAGTCATATATATATTATTGATTTTCAATTGGAAAATTATTCCTAATTTAATTTAATTTAATTTGTAGTAGTTTTACATTCAAAGTAACAGACTACTTGTTAGAAAAAGTTATAATTTTCTCATGTAACCAACTTTTATTTTTAGGTTTAGTTTCACTTCTGTTGTATTTAATTGAGTTTATTTTAAATGAGCTTTTGCCAAGTAGTATTAGAGTTTGATCTACATCTTATTAAGGTGTCCAGCAGGGCCTTTTGTTGGGTTTCAGACTGCCTGGGGATCCCTGGAAAGATCAGCAGGTTGCTAGCTAGCAGTAAGATTGTATTCAGGGGATATAAAAAAATTAATTTGGATTCTGAAAGGAATGGACTTACTATCACAAATTGGAATAAAGTAGGTGTGCTTACAATTGGCTTTTTTATTATTATTCTTGTCTCGCAAACTAAGGAAACCTAATCTTCAATCTGAAAGGCTGTGCCTTAGCATATAGGTGGCTCAATAAGCCATGTGTGTCCAACATTTTATTACCAAACCATTAGTATGTGGAGATGTTTGCTTCAAAGTCTAATTGTTTAGTTATGTATATATATATATATATATATATATATATATATATATGTGTGTGTGTGTGTGTGTGTGTGTGTGTGTGTATACCCATATATATGTATATGTACACATATATAACTCAATATATACATATATATGTATATATACATATATATAATTCAATATATATATACATATATATAATTCAATGTATTTAATCTGTTCTTTTCCTCATATGATTAATGAGTTGTAGAATTAATTTTCCCAGGTTTTCTTTACTATGCTTGCCTCAAGTGTAGATGATTTATTGCTAGTCATATTCTGCAGCATATGAACCTAGAGTTAAACCACAATGAATGTTATAGAATAAAGCTTTGTTTTTGTTTCTGTTTTTGATTTGGAAACACAATTCATATTTGATACTGACCATACTGGTTAGTCACTTAGCAGTGCCTGTTTACCATAATTACTGAGTATTCAAAGACTCTGAACCTGGAAGGAACAGCCAAATAGGTGATGAAGAAAAATATCAGGAATTCTAGACAGATCTGAGGATTAACTAAATAATTAATTAATTAATCTTTAATTACATGTGGAGACAGTCTTGGGGATCTTGGATTATACATTCTAGGACCTCCCAACAATTTCCTTTAGAAAAGCAGACCTTGCATCTAGGCATATATATTTTAGTTACTGTGGCAAACATATCTTTTATAGACAGCAACAAATTTTATGGTAGGGGCTTTTCAAGTTGATCAATCATAATCTTGGCTAATTATTTTTAATTCAACTTATTTTAAAATATGATTACAGATTTATATGGAATGAAAACATGCCACAAGTAGCAAGCACACAGCTTGCAACTAGGTGCAAATGAGAAGCAGTGAAAACCCCTGCAAGAGAAGATATTTATTCAAAATTTTCCCTCTTTTTATTTTTATCAAATGACTGTTAACTTTTAGAAATGTGATGAGAGGATAGTGAGTAGGAAACTGTGGAGTTTAGAGTTAATCTAGGTATCAAGAAAGCAGAAGTTATCAAATAGGCAGCCAAGATGCTTCCAGATTATTGACACCAAAACAGTCATGTGTTCAATTACATTTTGGCCAGAGACTCATAGGTTGAGAAAAATATACAGTGTCTAGAATTTCAGTAGATTTGATCAACTATTAACATTAGAAAAAAGAGAAGAGACATGTTCTAACATAGAACTATAAACATATATACATATACATATACATATATACATATATATGTATATGTATATATGTATATGTATATATGTGTGTATATATATATATATATGTATATATGTATACATAACTATGCATATATGCAGTTGTGATACCAAAATATCACAGGTCTCAATAAATTCGGTTCCTGTATTCATTATTAGGATACTTGCTTGTTTTATTTTTAAGCTAAATATTACATTATTTATTAGTTTCCCTCTCCGTAATAATGTATACAATCCAAATAGTGCTTCAAGTCTAATTACTTTTTAATTGTTATATTAACACTGACAACTGACTGAATTAATTTATGACATACATCACAAGCTCTGTAACTTAAAAATGATATGAAGTAGACAAGAGACAGGATATTCAACAAATGATGCTGGTTCAACTGGAGGTCAGCATGTAGAAGAATGCAAATCAATCCATTTTTATTTCCTTGTACAAAGCTCAAGTACAAGTGGTTCAAGAACCTCCACAAAAAACAAGATACACTGACACTAATAGAAGATAAAGAGGCAGAGAACCTCAAGCACATGGGCACAGGGAAAAATTTCCTGAACAGAACACCAATGACTTATGCTCTAAGATAAGAAATTGACAAATGGGATTTCATAAAATTGTAAAGCTTCTGTAAGGCAAAGGACTGTCAATAGTACAAAACAACAGCCAACAGATTGTGAAAAGATTTTTGCCAGTCCTACTTCCAATAGAGGGCTAATATCCAACATATGCAAAGAACAAAAGAAATTATACTCTAGAGAACCAAATAACCCTATCACAAAATAACACACAGAATGAAACCAAGAATTCTCAGCTAAGTAATCTTGAATGGCCTAGAAGCTTCTAAAGAAATGTTCAACATGCTTAGTCATCAGGGAAATGCAAATCAAAACAATCTTGAGATTCTCTACCACACACCAGTCAAAATGGCTAAGGTCAAAAACTCAGGTGACAGAAAATCCTGGTGAGAATCTAGAGAAAGAGGAATATTCCTCCATTGTTGGTAGGATTCCTAGCTGGTACAACCACTCTGAAAATCAGTCTGGTGGTTCCTCAGAAAATTGCCCATAGTATTTCCTGAGCACCCAGCTATACCTCTCTTGGGCATATACCCAAAAGATGCTCCAACATACAATAAGGACATATCATCCACTATTTTCATAGCTGCCTTATTTATAATATCCAGAATCTGGAAAGAACCCAAATGTCCTCCAACAGAGGAATGGATATAGAAAATGTGGTACATTTACATAGTAGAGCACTACTTAGCTATTAAAAACAATGACCTCAGTGAGGTAATCCAGTCACAAAAGAATACACATGGTAGGCACTCACTGATAAGTAGATATTAGCCCCAATTCTCAGAATACCCAAGATAAAATTCACAAACCACATGAACTGCAAGAAGAAGGAATTCCAAATTACGGATGCTTCAATCCTTGGAAGGAGGAGCAAAATACTCATGGAAGGTAGAAGTTGTGAGGGACTTGGGAGGAAGAGAGGTGGGGGAGGTAGAAAAGGTGGCCCAGGATCAGGTTTGGGAGGAGAGAGTGATGATATACAGAAGGTCAGGAATTTGAACAGAGGTGTGTAGCAATGGGGGATAAGGAAATGGGTGTAGCAACCAGAAGTTGTCAGATGCTAAAAATGTAAGAGTTACCCAGGACCCAACAGGGATGAGATTAGCGGAAATGCCCAACAAAATGGATGATGAACCTGTAGAGACCATATACAGAGGTTAGTCAAGGAACCCGGTTGGGGGATGGGGCCACCCATTCATCTCCAATTTTTAACTCAAAATGACTTCTGTCTAAAGGAAATACAGGAACAATGTGGGGACCAGAGACTGAAGGAAATGCCATCCAGAGACTGTCTCACCTGGGGTTCCATTCCATATACAGACAGCAAACCCAGACATTATTGCAGATGCCAACAAGAAGTACTTCTTGACAGCAACCTGCTACAGCTGTTTCCTGAGAGGCTCTGCCAGAGCCTGACAAATACAGAGGTGGATGCTGAAGGTCAACTATTGGACTGAGCACAGAAACCCAGTGGAGGGGAGAGAAAGAACTAAAGGAACTAAAGGGATTTGCAAACCCACAGGGTGAACTACAATGTCAACCAAACAGAGCCTGACCCCAGAGATTTCAGGGACTAAATCAACAACCAAAGAGTACAGATGGAGGGGAATATGGCTCTTGCCACCTATGTAGCAGAGGATGGCATTATCTGGCATCAATAGGAGGAGAGGCCCTTGGTCCTGCGAAGGCTCAATTCCCCAGTGTAGATGAATGCCAAGATGAGGAGATGAGAGTGGTTGGGTGGGAGAGAGAACACCCTCATAGAAACAGGTAGATGGGGATGGAATGTGGCAAAACTGGGGAAGCAGATAACATTTCAAATATAAATACAAGTATCAAATAAAAATGATATGGACTTCCACATCATAGATACCTTATTTAAGGCCCAATATTGTATTTAAAGACTAAAGAAAACTGTTGATCCTTGGTGGTTTTTTTTTTTTAGGTTCAAGGAAACAAATATTGACCTTCCTAAAAACATATTTGAATTTAATAATTAAGATAGGACAAATGAAAGATACTTCTGGTGAATCAAAGTATACACACACACATACACACACACACACACACACACACACACATATTATATATAATATATATATACATATGTTTATATGTATATATATATATAAATATATAATAAACTGAAATCATATGGTTTAGAGTGCTTTTATAAAATCCCAGTTTCCCTGCCCCCTCCCCTTTGGGAATAAAGAGACATAGAATAAAGATGAAATGCACCAATAGATTTGTACAAACTTTACTTTTTAGAAAATCTTTGGATTTTAACATAAAGTTGTATCATAGTTCCATTGCTAAAGTTCAGAATTGTTCCCCCTGTGGTACTGTGAGCTTTTTCATGGCATTGCTACTGCTATTTAAGAGATTTTAAGAAATTGAATCACTTTTTGTTATTACAAGTTAAATGATGTGTATGACTTAAAGCTAAATAAGATTACTATGGCAAACAGCTAACATGTTAAAGAAAACTCCAGAAAGTTACTTATTTGCCTTCCTGTCACTGAGTAATCATTAATACTGAAAGGCCTAAGAACAAATTTGAAATATATTTATTACTGAAACCTGACCTATATGAAAACTAAATTTTTGCAGCCAAAATGCAGTAACATAAGATAAATAAATTAGGGCTTCGAGATCGGTGGAAGGTAGCATTGCTAAGGAAAAGATTTTTTGTTTGTTTGTTTGTTTGTTTGTTTTTGTTTTTTTCAAACATACTTTTAATAAGTATTCTCCAATGCTTTGAACTCCCTTCTTGTCCACCATCCAAAGGTAGGAGAGAAAAGATGATACATAGGACAAGTTTAGGTAGGCCTGCCTAGAAATATTTCTTTGGGATGATTCTGATCTCTGTTTGTTAGGATAACAGTAGACTAGTTCAATAGTGTCAGGATATCAAACATGAATCAGTAGTTGTGGCACAATCCAGGAGAAATATCCAGGACTCTACCAAAGCAGTAGTAGTCAGTGGGAATGGCCAGCTGGGGCTCCAGGAGAAATTTTCTGTGGTGCCTCTCTCAATGAAGTGAAGATCAACAAAGATGAAAGACCAAAGAAGTCTTGCAAAGCAGGATATATCCCATCATTGTCCATTCAGTCCCATTTATCCTCTCTTCTAACAGCATGAGTTCTCCCATGGGTCTTGTCACAGCAAAACACCATGTTAATCTTCCACATTAGTCTGTATCTCTTGATACTACCAGTAGCTTTCCCTTCATTTTAAGTGTATTGTTTATCTATTAGTAGTAATAGTAATAGTAGTAGTAGTAGTAGTAGTAGTAGTAGTAGTAGTTGTAATTATATTATTATTATTCTCTCATAAAAATCTCAATGGCAGCTTCCTCTCACACTCTCTCTCCTGTCCTCTTAGTTCTATCCCCTTCCTTTCCCATCCTCAAGATCTACTTCCTTTCTAGTCTACTTCAGGAAAGAGCAGACCTCACATGGATAGCAACCAAATGTGGCAAAGCAAGTTATAATAAGGCTAGGCATATAACCTCATATAAAGACTGGTCAAGGCAACCCAATATGAGGGAAAGGGACACGAAATCAGAAAAACGAGTGAGAGATATACCCATTGTTATTATATTTCCTATAATAACACGATTCTAAATAGCCATAACTTATATGCAGAGAACCTAGGTCAGATCTTTGTCAGGCATGGGATGCTTCTCCTTGCATAGGTCTTTAGTTAGACAAGTCATTGGTTGGCAATTCCCATAGGATTTGTACCATTTTATTGCAGAGAATCTTGCAGGGAAAACAATTGAAGACTGAAGGTTTTATGGCTTTGTTGATGTACCTTCTCTCTTTTGCAAGCTTGTCCTAGTTACAGAGGATTGTTAGTTCAGTCTGTGTATCAGTGATTACTATGAGTCTTTACTAGTGTCACCTAATAGATTGCAGTATGCTTCCAATGCACTAGATCACTACCTCATCCCACAAATGTACCCAAATTCTAGTTCTCTCTTCTAGAAATCTCTTACTGTCTCCCCTACTTGATCCCTACTGCTCCCATCTTTGTTTCCTGTCCACCTGCTTAATCTCACTTACCAGTCTGTGGATTATAGCATGATTATTCTTTACTTTACAGTTAATATACATACCATGTTTGTCTTTATGGATTTGGTTTACCTCATTCAGGATGCCATTTTAGATTTCTACCAATTTGTCTAAAATTTTCTGTGTCATTTGTTACCTACCTTTGCAATAACTCTTCTTGGTTTTCCTTCAGATCTGCTTCTTTCCAAGCATCTCTCCAAGCAGGACCCTGCAATCTGTTCGGAACCTGAGCAGTTTGCTGTGCCACTCTGCTTTCTGAGGTTCTAGATTTATGATTTAGTTAAGTCATTAACTGAGAAGAGATAAGATGCTTTTGAAGAACAAACTATTCCTTATCCAGCTTTGTAGGTTAAAGTAAGTTCAAGTTCATGGCTTTATTAAAGTGAACTTTGACATTTTATAATGCAAAAAAAGGAAAGCTATAGTCCTGGGGTACCTGGTTGAGCATATAAAAAAGAAGATATAGCTACCATACAAGTGATGAGATTCATTTAGGAAATAATTTTATGCTGTAAATATTCTTTCACTGAAATAGACTAAGAGTTAGCCATTATAAGAAGATAGAACCCTTGTGATTTCCAGAGATAAGGACACTTAACACTTATTTCATAATCCTTCTACATAATATTTGCAGTTGTCCACAATAAAGTAGGAGTAATGGACATGCCAGAGGTATAAGTGTTGGAGGTACAATGGGTAAAAATAGAGGAAAAACATGATCCAATCAAAACTGTATGGATGAAGGAATGGGTTGAAAATAAATACACACCCAAACTGTATCAACAGAGAAAAAAAAATGTTCCTTGGGCATGATGCAATGAGATGGTAGATAGATATACAGACAGAAAGACAGACAGATAGATAGATAGATAGATGGTTGGATGTATGGATGAAGGATGGATAGATAGGTAACATAACAAGTTCACACTAGCATAAAAGAAAAGAATGCTCATTCCTTCTGTTTTATGATAATCTTCAATATTAGATATAAGGTTGTTGCATGTTATCCCATGCTTTGTAGTATTTATGCTCACTTATCATACACTCATTTGCCTAAAATAGAAAAAATATCATTTGTTTTATTTATTGGACTCTCAGTACATGACACTGAAAGTCCTTGTTAGCTTCACTGAAGTTGAATTTGACAAGTCTTTGTACATGTGCTGGTATGTGTGACAATGGTGCCTAAAGTCTCATATGTCTGAGTATTTTACATTAATTCTTTATGGAAGATTGAGAGGTGTGGTATTGTTGATGGAGTTGTGTCACTTGGGGATTTGTGGTTTTAAGAATTTAGGGGTTCACATTTAGAGTACTTTTCTCTCTCTCTCTCTCTCCTCTCTCCTTTCTCTCTCTCATCCCTCTCCTCTCTCTCCTCTCTCCCCCTCCCTCTCCCTCTCCCCATCCCTCCCTCCCTCCCTCTCCCTCTCTCTCTCTCTCTCTCTCTCTCTCTCTCTTTCTCTCTCTCTCTCTCTCTCTCCCTTGTTTACAGAATATTATATGAATTCTCAGTTGATTCTTTGCTCTGCCATTGTAGATTCTGATACTGTAAGTTAGATTAAAGACATTATTTTACACATTGCTTTGGTCATTATGTTTTATCATAATAGAAAGGCAACTAAGACAATGCACTAATATACACTATTTTGTAAATTAAATCAGACTAAAGTTATTTTCAGCCTTGGTTTTAAAGAAAGACTTTCTACTTTTCGCCTCCATAAACTAATCAATCATAAGCTATACTTTTGGAAATAACACCAATTTTCTTTGTACTTGACTAAAGTAAGTTTCTTTGGTTACTAAGATTTTTGTACTGACTCCAGTCTTATGGTTTAGGAAAGTATGTCATATGATCTGATTAATTTGTTTAATAATTATGATCTTGGAATATTTTCAAAATAAAGGTATAATGATACATTCTACTCTTCAAGTTTTGCTTAACTGTTTTAGAACATCCATGATTTTGCAGATTCAGTGAATTCTGGAAGATTATGTACTCCTTAAATCAAGAATAATTTCCTTCCTATTATCAACTGCCCATAGATAGGCAGTTGATTTAATAGCCTAGTGTCGTGGGTATTTATGTAGGTAAAGGAAGCAAACACTCTAATGACTTAATCAACTTCTTCTTGTTCTAATAAAAGGAATGGTAATGAACAAAATTCAGTAGTTTGTTTTGGCAAAAGTATGTTGTTTATTGGCTGCTATTCTGATTGAAACAAAATATGCCATTTAATCTAGACTTAATCAGTTTAGTAGATTGCACTATCTTTTCATTCTGCCCCTATTTCAACTAAGATTTTATGAATTTATATTTGCTCCTAGGAAGAAGACAGAAAGAATAATATGATTGTATTGAATCATATCCAGTAATTTGAAAAGTCAGAATTCTCAATGAATACGACATAGTAGAGGTTAGATGGTTTTCCTTTGATATAAGAAACCACTTTAAATTCTAATTAGATGACAAAGAAATATTGTTTCTTGAATTATATTTTGCAATTACATCAGTTTAAAGTTTCCTTCCTGTTCAGTTATAAAAGCAAGCCACGATTCATGTGCAGTGTCCTAACACTGATCCTTTCATTTTTCTATTAGGTTCCAGATATTTGCTGATTAAAAGAATGAAATCTCATCATAAGATGGGGATTTAATGAGTTCTCATGAACAATTAAAAAGACTATTTGCATATTTTAGCCTATTGGAGGAAAAATTCCAAGCAGGAAAGAATTAGCAATAATCGCACGCTGAGAAGGAAATATTAACTGCCTTGTTGCCCCACTCAAAGTCAAGCATAGCATTTCAGGAGGCTTATTATTATACGCATGACCTGCATTTCGACTCCTTTGCACTTGGACAGCTGTTTGTTATAGGTGCTGTTGTAATTATAAAAAGATAAAGGGGTATGAGAATATGTTCTATTCGAGGGTGGTAAGGTATGGGGGGAGGGGACACATCAGCATTGGCTCCCTGTTGCATCCCTTCCTACTGAGGGACCAGCCACACAATGGTATAGTGTAGAATAGAGTTTATTCAGTTCATGAAGAAGGAGGTGTTTTTGTTTCTCTAAGAAAACTTAGTGACACAAAGAAGACCTATGCCTGATCCTTTTTGCAGCCATTTTTCATGTCTATGAGAACACAGAAATTAAACCCAAAGCAAGTTTTCAGTAGGTTTGATGAGCTTTCTTTGACATTTTCTCTATGGTACGTACTATCATCCAAGTTTTTGGTACACTGGAATTATTAAATATACCCATCCTTGAAGTCAAATAAAAGATAAAAATAAAAACAACCTCAACATTCCTCTTCCCCTCTACCCCTAATCCCCAGAAACTGCATAGTTCTATTCCTTCTCCTAGCCTTCTAGCCTTCTCTCCTATCTTGCCTCATATATGATCCTGCCCTCTTTCTCCTTTCCTTCCCTTTTCCCACTGAGCTCCCTCCGTCTTTTTGCCACCTATGATCATTTTGACAGGGGAGGTTCCCAGAACTCAATGTGGATAACCATAGATGAAATGCCAAATGGCAGTGATATGGAACTTGAAGACAATATCTTTAATAATTAGACAGTGTCCCCAGTGGAGGCATGGGGATACCAAACTAACTTCAATGTTTTCAAACCAAAATTGTTACTGTCTAAAAGAAATACAGGGGCAAAAATGGAACAGAAACTGAATTAATGGCCAACCAGTGACCAGCCCAATTTGCAAACTATCCCATTGGCAGACAACAAACTCTGACACTATTACTGATGCTTTGTTTTGCTTGTAGACAGGAGCCTAGCATGGCTATCCTCTGTGAGGCACTACTAGCATCTGACAGACAGATGCCGATACTCACAGAAGGGTATGGCAACTCCATAGGAAGAACAACAGTGTCAATTAACCTGGACACCTGGGAGTAGCCAGAGACCAACCAGAGAGCATATGTGGGCTTGTCCAAGGCCCCTGTCACATATATATCAGAGGGATACCTTGTCTGGCCTCAGTGGGAGAGGATTCACCTAGTTCTGTAGAGACCTTGATGCCCCAGGAAGTCGGGATTTTGTGGAGAGGGTGGGGAGGCACCCCTCTCAGAGGCAAAAGAGAGAGGGTATGGAGGAAAGAACCATGTGAGGGGGACAAGAAGGGGTGAAAATGTGGGGTGTAAATTAATAAAGTAATACATAATAATAATTATAAAGTAGAAGAATATTGCTTTGATTTTAGAAGAGAGACCATTTACTGCTGACTCCAAATAAGCAAAAGTTCTGATTATATGCCATTAAATTTTAAGTAACTAGTACTAATATCTGCCTTTTGGAAGTTTGTAATCATCTAGAAAAATTTTTCCTTTTTTTCGAATAGTTTTTTTTGCTTATAATTGCTTGACAGCTAAAGGCATAAAGACTTTCTAGAAACACACATTATCAGTTGTGAAGGAAGCCATCAATTGGGAGAACAGTAGTATACCAAGAATATAGAAAAGTTAGGTGGCTGTAAGATTCCCAGATTCATTTTAAATTTTGAAGAATAGGCAAGTGTTATGTCTGAGTGTGATACCCTGGGGATGGATTGTGAATTATGAAGTTAGTGGAGGAATGTTTTAGCCACTTGTTTGATAAATATTTTAGAAGGCAATCGTTATGTTTCTTTATGACCTCATCTAACTAAGCATCCTGAACCCAAGGTTGATACACAGAAATTATATAATTAATTTTCTGTCCTGTTTTGGTTGTCTCTATTTTCTAACCCAGTTGTCTTTGTGGCCTCATCTATCAAGACAATGGATTGCATCACCTAGATGTAAGGATTATTTCCCATAAGACACCCTTAAAGGGGAAAAGATATCAGTTTTGAGGCAGATCTGGACACTTGTAAGACACAAAGCTTTGTAACTCTGATGCTTTGATTTGAAAGAAAAGCATATGTCACACTCACGGAGTACTTTTACTGTTACTCCTAGTTAGGAAACAGAGACAGCAGAGGGCAATATTTATTCTTGAAATATAAGACCATTCTCTGATACTGATGTAGGCTACTCTGTCCCAACATACTTGTCTATATAATAACATAGTATTTCTAAAGTTTTACCTTAAATATCCTAGAATGACATAACTGGAATGTAGTTTCTTGTTTGTGATGCTTTATAGCTTTTGACATTTTTATCTCAACATAACTATATTAAGATTTATTCTACATTTCATGTTTTACTCTTATAGTATGCTGTTTTGTTATTCATTTGGTGATACGTATTTTTTAACTGTATAAAAATAAAAGAGCACTGTACATTTTATTTCTGTGAAATGATTATGGAGAGATGTATAGATGATGACAGATACATGATAGATAGATAGATAGATAGATAGATAGATAGATAGATAGAGTATTGATAGATATTGATATATTGATAGATAATGATAGATTAGGTAAATGCATGACATACAGACATCTAGATAATATATAGGTGATGGATTATAGATATATGGTGATAGGTAAATATTATAGAATGATCAATTAGATGAATGACAGAAATTTCCTAGATGATACATAGATAAGTAGATAGATGATAGATTATAGACAGACAGATAGATAGATAGATGGATAGATATATAGATAGATATATAGATAGATAGATAGATAGATATAATAGGTTAGATTAATGACTGAAAGACAGACAGATATCTTGTAGGCATTACTCAGAAAAGAAATATATAAATCAGTGTATTTTCTTTATTTAAAATCATAAAATCTTTTGAAACAAAATTTCCCAATATAAAATGTATGTTTTTCATTTCTCTCGAATGCTGTTACTATAAATGAACTAATATTAGAAATACTTTGCTGGTTTATCATTATTAAGCAATTGAAAAAACATAACAGCACATTGCTCACAGGCATCCTGGTTTCCTATCACTATAATGAGATGTAAGGTGTTTTCTTCAGCAATTGGACTGAACAGTTTTTCTTGAACAATCAATAGTCTTGTCAATAACACAAATTGTTTGGAGGTTTTCCTGAGGCAGCTTTGACCAACAACTCATTTAGGTGTAATTCATTGCTGCTGATGTCACCTATTCCTGGCAGTGTAGATTACCCCTGAAGGAAAGGACTTAGTTGATATGATATGACTTGGCCATTATTTGGTGATTTTTATCTAGACTTCTTCCTCATATGGTTATGTTTTAAGAATGATCCATCATGGTAAATTCTCATAAAGCCTCTCAAAGTCTCATAGTATTAGCTGTCCCTTCCCGAATTTTCTCTCTTATCACCCTCGTCCAACTTATCTCCAGTTAATCCTTCTCTTGCAGTTTATACCTTGTTTCTCTGCGTGTTAGTTAGGCATGCTTTTGCTGTGATAAAACATCATGACCAAAAACACCTTGGAAAGGAAAGGGCTTATTTAGTTTACACATCCACAGCCCCATTTATTACTGAAGGAAGTAAGAATAGGAACTCAAACAGGGCAGGATCCTGAAGGCAGGATCTGGCACAAAGGCCATGGATGAGTGCTGGCTTGCTTTACATGATAGTGTCATCTTGTTTTCTTATAGAACTCAGGGCTACCATGTTGCAAGAAATAACAAAAAAAAAAAAAAAACAAAAACAAACAAACAACCCAGAATCCTTCTCAGGTTCTCTGACTCAGAGCTCTGAAATGTCTCCACACTGGTGGCTAAGTTCCCACTGGTGGGTCATTAGCATGCCAGCCCCATGCTTCAAAACTCCCATGGCCTTTTGTAGTTCACATCTAGAAAACCCATACTTTGCTGCCAAACCTTTCTCTCAGGAGCCCAGTCGAGCCTCCACATGAAAGAAAACACCACACAAACTTAGTTCACAAACAATGATAACTCAATCACTGGACACAACTACTAAAATCCCAATCTTGTAAGCCATATGAAATCTAAAACCTCTAGTGGCAAATTCTGGTGGATTTGCCATCTAAACTGAGAGATACTAGTCTCTCCCTTTGTCATATATGATTTATATTAGTCTGGAAGGTATATAGATACTAATCGACTTTTCTAAAGATGCAAAGACAAAACCTTTCTCTCAAATCAGTATATCTTTCAGCCAGTTAACTAGAAAATGCTTTATTTTGGCCTCTCTCAGAGGACTATATTAGCACAAAACTCAAAATCACACTCATTTAGAAAATTAAAACAATCCAAAAACAAATGAAGTACACTAAAATATTGTATGTGTCTATTCTTAGACTTTTCATATTTTGTCATGTAGGATAATAACCTAAAATTCTTATTTTTTATGCCTTATTATACAATCTTTAAAACAACTGATTTACATTTTTATATATACCTGCTTATAAGCAGGCAGCTTGTCATACCAGGATTTAAAACCTAAATTCTTGTAGAGCCCACATTAGACAGAATTTGAGTATCTTGTAAGACATATTAGAGTAATATATCTTTATACCACATTTAAAGCAATTAATTATAATTTTACTAATATCTGTTTATAGGAAGCAGGTAGTTTTTACTTGTTAAGCTCTCTGCCTATAGCAGCCATTCTGTTATACCATCTATCTTTTGAGCTTTCTACCTGGAGCCACAGATATTTATTTTATCAATACCTGTTATAATATCTATCTGTTATGTTCTTTACCTAGATCCACAGACTTCTATTAATTAATACCTGTACACAACAGGTGATTATCACTGCCCTCTCTGCTTGGAATCAATGACTAATATTCCCTATCCTAAAGCTAAACCATGGGCAAAATTCCCCACCTGATTCGGACAAAATCTGTATATAAATATATCCTAAAAGCAAATAATCCCAATTGCATAAATTCACAGTAAATTCAATATTTGTACCAAGTTGTAGGCAGCTTTCCTTCTCCGGATCTCTGACTCCAAGTAGCCATCTTGTCTCTTTTATAGCAGGAGACCACAATGTTTTAAGGTTCCCATGCTTGAGTCTATGTGACTCATCATAGTGCCACCCTTCTCTCTCTTAGAAAATAAAACATGAACCCTAAGACTAGATTAGGATTCTAGCTATTGTGCCCCATAATTGAGTTTCCATTGTTTTTGAGCTAAGTTTGTGTGGTGTTTTCCTTCATGTGGTGGCTTGATTGGGTTCCGTAGAGAAAGGTATGGCTGCAAAGCATCGGTTTGCCAGATGTGCACCACAAAAGGCCATGGGGGTTTTAAAGCATGAGGCTGGCATGTTAGCAACCCGCTAGTGGGAACTTAGTGAGCTGGGTGGAGATATTTCAGACCTCTGAGTCAGAGAGCCAGAGAAGGATTCTTTTTTTTTTTAAATAGTTTCTGCATCTCTACCAGATCAGAAGTGGTACCATCGTAATGGGCTGGTCTTTCCTCTATAATTAAGAAAGTGACTTACAGACTTGCCTACAACCCTGTCTTAGAGATACATTTTTTTATATTTTTTATTAGATATATTCTATATTTACAATTCATTTCCCTTTTTTTGGTTCCCCACCCCCCAAAGGTCCCACATGCCATTTTCCCTCCCCCTGCTCCCTTTTCCACCCCATTCCTCTTCCCTGTTCTTGTATTCCCCTACACTGATGCTTTGAACCTTTCTAGCACCAGTGTCCCCTCCTTTCTTCCTGTCAGACATCATTTGGTATTTGAATTGTGTCTTTGGTGTTCCAAGATTTAGAGATACATTTTATTTTATTTTATTTTATTTTATTTTATTTTATTTTATTTTATTTTATTTTATTTTATTTTATTTCATTTCATTTCATTTTATTTATTTTATTTTATTTTATGTTTAATAAATAACTTTTATTTATTTATATCCCAAATGATACCTCTTCCTGGCCCCATTGCAGAATTCTTCCTTAATCCCCTTTCCCCTTTTACTCTGAGAATATGCCCGCCTAGATATCCCCTCAACACAGGCATCAAGTCTCTATAGGATTAGGCACACCCTCTTCCACTGAGATTAGACAAGGCAATCCTCTGCTACATATGTGCTAGGGCATGGGACCAGCCTGGGCATCCTCTTTGACAGGTGACTCAGTCTCTTGGAGCTATCAGGTGTTCAAGTTAGTTGACACTGTTGGTCTTCATGTGGGTTTGCCACCCACTTCAGTTGATTCCATCCTTTCCCCAACTCTTCCATAGAGGTCTCAACTGCCATACAGTGTTTGTCTACGGCTGTCTGCATCTGTCTTAGATGGTAATGGAGCCTCTCAGAGGACAGTCATGTTAGGCTCCTGTCTGCAGGCAGAATATCTCTGGGATGGATGCCAGTCTATGAGATGAATCACAAGTTGGGCTAGTCACTGATTGGCCATTCATTTTGTCAGATGCTGGGTAGCATTTTCTTTATTTTAGAGTTTCCCTATTTTAAATGATTTTAAGTTATCAAGTTAACATAAAACTTTCCAACACATTCTACCAATATCGTTATATCCTCTTACCTCCCCCTAGTTCTTTATACTACACATAACCTCTGTGGTTATTCAGCTACTAGAATATCTATCAAAAGCTTAAAATATAATATCCATAGATAAGACAATATATACTATTTTTGTTTTTTGACAACTTGGTTGCCACTCTCAGGATGATTTAATTTTTTTCTAGTTCTATATATTTACCTGAAAACTTGGAGCTCATTTTTTAACACTTGGGTAATATTTTACTGTATAAACATGCCTAGTATTCTTTATTCATCTAGTGAATAACAACTAGGCTGTTTCAAATTTCTAGGTATTATGGTAAGAACAACAGTCAACATGATCGACAAGCTGTCTCTATAGTAGAATGTATAGTCCTTCAGATACATGCAGAAGAACTGTAAAGCTGGACCTTAGAGTGCATCTATTTGAGATTTCTGACATACCAGCTCACTGATTTATACAATGGATGCACATGTTTTTACTCTTGCCAGAATTTGATGATTCCTTCTTTTACCCTATATTCTTGTCATCATAGACTGTCAGTGGTGTTATTGATATTGGCAATTCTGGCAGGTGTAAGATGGAATCTCAGAGCAAATCTTCAGTTCTGTCTTAAGTTCTTCTTGATCCATTGAGACTCAGTTTTAAGCACCCTCTATTTAGCTCTATGCTCCATTTTTAGGGTTTTACATATTTGTTTTCTTGATGAACAGATTTTTCAGTTCTTTATATGTTTTATATACAAACCCTCTATCAGATGTGTAATGGGTAAAAACCATTTCTCTTTCTGTACACTATTGTTTTGCCAAAATGATAGTGTCCTTTGCCATACAGAAACTTTTACATTTCATGAGGTCCTATGTATTAATTGTTGTCTTACCACATATAGCACTGATGTCCTGTTCAAAAATTCCTAGCCTATACTGGTGGGTTTAATACTCTTCCATATTTTCTATTTGATCAGGTCCAGAGCTCAGGGTATCTGAACAATTTGGCATTATCTTGATGTCCTTGATCCACTTGCAATTGAGTTTTGTGCAGCATGATAAATAGGTCTCTATTTGCATTTCTACATGCAATTATGCAGTTTCAGTAATATACTTTTCTGAATATGCTGCCTTTCCTAGTCTGCATTTATGGTTCTTTTGCAAAAATTGATTTATATCTGGGCCTTCAATTTAATTTCAATGATGAATGTCTCTTGTTTTTATGCCAATACTATGTTGTTTTCACAAATATAGCTCCATTGGACAACTTGAAATCTGAGATACTGATAACAAATAACCAATCGTTTATGACTCAAAATTGTTTTAGCTATGCTGGTTTGTGTGTGTGTGTGTGTGTGTGTGTGTGTGTGTACATGCATGCAAACCTGTGGGTGTATTTGTGTGTGTGTATGTATGTTTGTATTTGAAGCTCAAAATTTCCTTTAAAGGTCTGTGAAAATTTTGCTAGAATTTTATAGGAATTGTAATGAATCTGTAAATTGCATTGGATAAAAATGGACATTTAAAAATATTAGCACTATATTATTTAAATCATACAAATTGAAAAACATGTGAGATCTTTATATCTTTTGATATCTTTTTTAACTTCTTTACTTGATGTTTTGGAATTTGTTTTTTCTATTTTTTTATTTTCTATATTCTTTGTTTACATTTCAAAGGCTTTTCCCTTTCCCAGTTCCCCCCTCACCATACATCCCATTAAGTCCTATAACACCCCCCTGTCACTCATTCCCCAATCACCACCCCCCCACCATTTCTCTGTTCTGGTACTCTCCTACAAAACTGGATCCAGTCTTTACAGGACCAGGGTTCTCTCCTTCCTTTTTCTTGGGAATCTTTTGATTTGCTAATTGTGCCTTAAGTACTCAGAGCTTCTGGGCTCATTAATTTCCACTTATCAGTGATTGCAATTCATGTGTATTCTTTTGTGATTGGGTTAACTCACTTAGGATGATATTTTCCAGATCCAACCATTTGCCTACAAATTGCATAAATTCATTATTTTTAATTGCTGAGTAGTATTCCACTGTATAAATATAACACATTTTCTATATCCTTTCCTCCTTTGAGGGACATCTGGGCTCCTTCCAATTTCTGGCTATTATAAATAAGGCTGCTATGAACATACTGGAGCATGTGTCTTTATTGCATTCAGGGGAATCCTCTGAGTATATGGCCAGGAGTGGTATGACAGAGTCCTCTGGAAGTGTCATGCCCAATTTTCTTAGGAACTGCCAGATTGATTTACAGAGCGGTTATACCATCTTGCAATCCCACCAACACTGGAGAAGTGTACCTTTTTCTCCACATCCTTGCCAACACCTGTTGTCTCTTGAGTTTTTAATCTCAGCCATTCTGATTGATGTGAGGTAGAATCTCAGTGTTGTTTTGATTTGCATTTCCCTGATGACTAATGATGTTGAACATCTCTTAAGGTGCTTTTCAGCCATCCAGATTTCTTCTGGTGAAAATTCTTTGTTTAACACTGTACCCCATTTTTAAGAGGGTTTTTTGGTTCTTTGGGGTCTAACTTCCTGAGTTATTTTTATATATTGGATATTAGACCTCTGTTGGATGTGGGGCTGGTGAAGATCTTTTCCCAATTTGTTGGTTGGCATTTTGTCCTTCTAACAGTGTCCTTTGCCTTACAGAAACTTTGCAATTTTATGAGGTCCCATTTGTCAATTCTTGATCTTAGAGCATAAGCTATTGGTGTTCTGTTCAGGAACTTTCCCCCTGTGCCCATGTCCTCCAGGGTCTTCCCCAGTTTCTTTTCTATTAGTTTCAGTGTGTCTTGTTTTATGTGGAGGTCCTTGATCCACTTGGAGTTGATCTTAGTACAAGGAAATGAGAGTGGATCAATTCACATTCTTCTGCATGTTGACCTCCAGTTGAACCTGCACCATTTGTTGAAAAGGCTAACCAACCACTGGATGGTTGTAGCTTCTTTATCAAAGATCAAGTGACCATATCTCTGTGGGTTCATTTCTGGGTCTTCAGTTCTATTCCATTGATCCACTTGCCTGTCGCTGTACTAATACCATGCAGTTTTTAACAAAATTGCCCTGTAGAATTGCTTGAGGACAGGGATACAGAAGTCCTTTTATTCTTGAGAATCATTTTAGCTATCCTACGTTTTTTGTTACTCCAGATGAATTTGAGAATTGTTCTTTCTGGATCTATGAAGAACTGATTTGGGATTTTCATGGTTCTTTGCGGTGCTGAGAAAAAGGTATATTCTTTTGCTTTAGGATGAAATGTTTATATATATATATATATATATATATATATATATATATATATATATAATCTGTTGAATCAAATGGGTCCAAAGTTTCAATTAGTTTCACTGTGTCCCTCTTTAGTTTCTAGTTTCCTGATTGGTCCATTGATGAGTGGAGTGTTGAAGTCACCCACAATTATTGTGTTTGGCATAATATGTGGTTTAAGCTTTAGTAAAGTTTCTTTTAAGAATGAGGGTGCCCTTGCATTTGGAGTTAGTTGGTCTTGTTATTACTGGTTGGTGTATACAGCTCCTGAGAGCGTGGAGTTTAGTGCTGCTATTTCAGAAGGCATCTGTGCTCCTGAGGTGGAAACCAGAAGATTTCCACCACTGGGCTCTGAATTACCTCCTCAGCTCTGCTGGGCCAGACTCAAGTCTCCTCCAGGCTTGGCTCTGGGCACTTATCTTGCTTCCTGCGGTCTCCTCCTGGTTTGCTTGGTTGGTCTACCAGCTCCAAGATGGTGGCAGGTGTCAGGGTTCTGTCTAACTTCAGGAATTCCTGCAGGACCGGGGTTTCCCTGGCTGGACTGCTGAAGCCTATATGGTGGTGTTCTCAGTCTGCAGAGCTCTGTCTGGTTGAGCTTTTCTCCCCAAGATAGTGTTGGATTGTGGATCCCTGTCTAATGCAGGGCTTTCTGTAGATCAGGAGCTTCCCTGGTTGAACTGCAGGATCCAAGATGGTGTGGTTCTCGGTCCTTGGGTCCAGTCTATCTACAGGACCTCCTGCAGGTCAGAAGCTCCCTTGCCTGCCCAGGCAGCTGTAGTGCTGTCTAGATCCCTAGTGTGGAAGGCACACAGGCAGGCTCTGGTGCCCACTGTGTACTTTGCTAGACTACCAGCTCCAAAATGGTGGTGGGTCTCCGGACTCTGTCTAACCAAGGGAATTCCTGCAGGACTGGGACTTACCTGGCTGGACTGCTGAAGCCTAGATGGTGGCTCTCTCAATCCACAGGGCTCTGTCTGGTTGAGCTTCTCTTAGATTTTGTTTTATACGAGTATTTTATATTCTTGGTTAGAGTGATCCAAAGTCATTTTTTAAAAGATATTGTAAAATGATTACTTCTCCTATTTGTTTCTTCTTTCATTTGTATATAGGAATGCTACAGATCTTTGTGTGTTATTTTATATCCCAGTACTTTTCTGAAAATATTTACAAGCTGTAAAATTTTCCAGGTGAAGTTTGAGAATTATTTATGTATACACTCACTTCAACGTATAATAAATTTGTATTTTATTTAATTCTGTTTCTATTTGTTTCCCTTTGACCTCCTTCCATTGTCTTCTTGTTCTATTAGTGCCATAAAGAACTCTGCAGAATATTTGGATAAAGTAGATAATCTTGCTTTGTTCTTGATTTTTGTACAGTCGTTTTGAGTTTCTCTCCTTTTAGTTTGATGCCAAATTTGGGCTTGTCACATGAAAACTTTACTGTGTTGAGCTAGACTCTTATATTCCTAATATCTCCAGGATTTTTACTGTGAAAGGATATTGAATTTTTTTCAAAAGGCCCTTTCTGAATTAATGAAATGATCCTGTGTTTTATTGCCTTTCATTTGGTTTATTTTGTTGATTACATTTATCAATTATGTGATGCACCACCACTGGATCACTGGGATGAAATGTACTATATTACATTGGATAACCTTTGTGTTTAACTGTAGTCTTTGTATTTAATTTTCAATAATTTTTGTGAATTTTGCACATAGATTCCTAAGGGATCTTGGTCTGCAATGATTTTTTTCTGTTAAACTTTGAATGCTTTAGGTGTCAGGGAAATGTTTCCTCATTTTTAATTTTTGGAATAATTTGAGCAGTATTGACAGTGATAATTCTTTTAAGGTCTTTTAGAATTTTTCATTGAATCCAACCAACATGTGCTTTCTCTAGTTCAAAGAGTTTAACTACTGTCTCTATTTCAATAAGAATTACAAATTTGTTTAAATTGGTTATCTGATGATGA
Source organism: Apodemus agrarius (assembly GCA_964023405.1). Classification (NCBI taxonomy): domain Eukaryota; kingdom Metazoa; phylum Chordata; class Mammalia; order Rodentia; family Muridae; genus Apodemus; species Apodemus agrarius. The sequence continues at coordinate 86,416,630 of OZ030017.1, read as the reverse complement.
TTTAAATTTGGTAGAATATATGTATACACACACACACACACACACACACACACACACACATATATATATATATATATATATATATATACATATTCCACTTTTTCTTGTTGATAAAGTAGATGTTTTTATAGTATGTTAAAATTTTTCTTGATTTCCTTTGTGTTGTTTGATGTTCTTTTTTCTTACAAATGAATTAATTTAGATGTTTCTCTCTCTCTCTCTCTCTCTCTCTCTCTCTCTCTCTTTACTTACTTTGACTAGCAGTTTATAAATATCGATTTTTGTCTACAATTCTACTCTTTGCTTCATTGTTTTATTGTATTTTGCACTTATTGATGTTCGTTTCTAGCTTATGGATTTTAGTCCTTCATTGGATTATTTGTTGTATTCTACTGTTTGGGAGAATTATTTTACCTTTTTGTTTTAGAATTTTCAAGGATGTCTCTAACTTGCTAATATGAGATCTCTCCATTTTTTTAAGTACTACTCCTATGAACTTGCATTTTAGAACTGCATTCATTGTGTCCCATAAGTTTGGGTATATGGTATTTTCATTTGCAGTCAGTTCTAATTGTTTGATTTCCTTTCTAATTTCTGTCTTGACACATCAATAGTGAGTTGCTCATGTTCCATGAGTTTGCAAATTTTCTGTTGTTTCTGTTGTTGATATCCAGTTTTAGTGCCTGGTCATCAGATAGGATGCAATGCAGGGGTTTCCTTTTAAGTGTTGAGATTTTCTTCATGTCAAAGTATATGTTCAATTGTAGAGAAAGAATAGTGAGTTGCTGAGGAGAAGGTCTATCCTTTTGTTGTTGTTTTTGTTGTTGATGGTGGTTCAGGGAACTATTATAGAATGATATGCTAGGCTTCTTTTTATTTAACTTGACTGGTTTGTTAGTTGGTTTTGCCTAAATACTGGAGAGATATGAGTATTTAAGTTACTCACTATAACTGTGTGGGAGTGTAAGAATCAATATGTAGTTTTACCTTTAGTAGTGTTTCTTTATGAAACTGGATACCCTTATATTTGGTGCAGAAACATTTAGAATCGTTTATTCTCTTGCCATATTTTTGTTTTGGTGACTGTGCAATATCCTTTTCCATCTCTTGACAAATTTCTGTTTGAAGTCTATTTTGCTTTACTTAAAAATGGACAAACCTCCTTCCTTCTTTGTTTCATTTATTTGTAACATTTTCTACTATACCTTTTCTCTGAAGTGTTCTCTGTGTTTGTTGATAAGGTTGTGTTATTTGTATCTAACAGAAAGATGAATTTTATTTCTAATCCACTGATATTGAGAGTTATCTATGACAAATCCTTATTTCCTTCTGTAACTTTGTTGGTTTGAGTTTTCTCCCCTACATATTTAATCTGTTGATCTTGGATTATATACTACTTAGGTTTTTATGGATATGGTTAACCTTTCAAATTAAAGTTTTTAAGAATCTCCTGCAATGATACATTGGTAAATAGATACTATTTCAATTTAGTTTTATTATGAAACGTTTTAACTTTGTCTATTATTGCTGATATTTTTCTCGGCACAATAGACTAAATATAAAAGAAGCAGAAAGAATATTAAAAGCTAAAATTATAAACTGTCATGTAACATATAGAAGCAGATCTATCAAAATTATATCAGCTTTCTCAACCAAGAATCTAAAAGATAGAAGCATCTGGACAGATGACATGCATGACCAGAGATACCATAGAATTCAGCCCAAACTATTATACCCAGCAAAATTTTCATAGGTGGAGAACCCATAATATTCCATTACAACTCAAATTTTAAACAATATCTTTCCACTAAGCCAGGCATACAAAGGATACTAGAAGGGAAACTCCAACACATGGAATATTACTACACCTAAGAAAACACAAGAAATTAATAATTTCACACCACCAAAAGAAGAGAGCCTCTCTCTCTCTCTCTCTCTCTCTCTCTCTCTCTCTCTCTCTCTCACTCACTCATACACATACACACACACACAAAACCACATAAAAATAACAGAAATTAACAATCTTTGAACAGGGGCTCAGCAGGTCAGAGAACTAAATGCTATGTCCAATTTTCTGAGGATCTGCCAGACTGATTTCCAGAGTGTTTGTACCATCTTGCAATCCCATCAAAAATAGAGAAGTGTTCCTCTTTCTCTACATCTTTGCCAGTCTCTGCTGTCACCTGAGTTTTTGATCTTAGCCATTTTGACTGATGTGAGGTGGAATCTCAGAGTTGTTTTCATTTGCAATTACCTGATGATTAAGGAAGTTGAACATTTCTTTAGGTGCTTCTCAGCCATTCAATATTCCTCACTTGAAATATTTTTAGTTTTGTTTAATAGGGTTATTTTGATCTCTGGAGTCTAACTTCTTGAGTTCTTTTTTATATATTAGATATTGCCCTATATCAGATGTAGGGTTAATAAAGATCTTTTTTCCAATCTGTTGGTTGCCATTTTGTCCTATTGGCATTGTCCTTTGCCTTACAGAAGCTTTGTAATATTATGAGGTCCCATTTGTCAATTCTTAACTTAGAGCCTAAGTCATTGGAGTTCTGTTCAGGAAGTTTTCCTCTGTGCCCATATGTTTCAGGCTCTTTCTCAGTTTATTTTCTATTAGTTTTGGTGTATCTAGTTTTATGCAAATGTCCTTGAATCACTTGGACTGGAGCTTTCTACAAGGAAATAGGGATAGGTTGATTTGTATTCTGCTACATGCTGATCTCCAGTTAAACCAGCACCAATTGTTGAAAATGCTTTCTTTTATCCACTGGGTGGTTTTAGCTTCTTTGTCAAAGATCAAGTCACCATAGGTGTGTGGGTTCATTTTTGGGTCTCCAATTCTATTCCATTGATCTACCTGCCTGTCTCTGTACCAATACCATTCAATTTTTATCACTATTACTCTGCAATACAGCTTGAGGTCAGGGTTTCCCTCAGAAATTCAACCCACCAGACCCCTGAGAGCTCCCAGGGACTAAGCTACCAACCAAGGAATACACATGGATGGACCCATGGTTCCAGCTGCACATGTTGCAGAGGATGGCCTCATCTGGAATCAATGAGAGGAGAAGCCCTTGGTCCTGTGAAGGCTCAATGTATGCCCCAATATAGGGGAATTTGAAGGTGGGAAGGTTGGAGTTAAATATGCAGGAAAAATATAATCATCTCTTTAGATGGTCAAAAAGCATGTGACTAAATCCAACACCCGTTTAGCTAAAATTCTTGGAAAAATCATGGATACAAGGCAATATACCTAAATAAATAAAAAACAACATACAGAATGCCAATAGCAAACAGCAAATTAAGAGGAAAGAAAAAACAGTTCCATAAAATCAGTGACAAGGCAAGGCTGTCTAAACTCTCCCTATCTCTACAATATAGTATTTAAAGTCCTAGTTAGAGCAATAAACATGTAGTTTAAAGGAATAGAGATAGGAAATGAAGACATCAAAAATATTAATATTCACATATGATATAGTATATATAAGTAACCATGAAAAATATTAGAGAACTCACAGTGTTGACAAATACCTTTAGTAAAGTCTTGGATACTAAATCAACTAAAAAATCAGTATCCTTAACTTTTAAAAGTAATAAACTAACTGAGAAAGAAATCAGGTATACAACATCCTTTACAATAGCCACAAATAATATAAAATACCTTGGTATAAATCTAACCAAATTAGTGAAAGTCCTGTATGAGAAGAACTTCAAGACTTTGAAGGAAGAAAATCGAGGAAGATATCAGAAGATGGGATTACCTCCCTCCTTGCTCATGGATTAGAAGGATTAACATCTAATCAAATGACCATCTTACCAAAAGCAATCTAAAAATGCAATGTGATTCCTGACAAAATTGAAACAGAATTCTTTACAAAGCTTATCAGAAAAATTCTCAACTACATATGGAAATGCAAAAATCCCGATAGCAAAAATGATCTTGTACAAAGAAGATCTTCTGGAATTATCAATATCTCTACCTTCAAGCTGTACTACAGAACAATAGTAATAAATTCTGCATGGTATTTATATAGAAATAGGATGATCAATGGAATTGAATCTAAGACCCTGAAATAAAGCTTCATATCTCTGGGCACTTCAATTTACAAAGAAGCTGAAGCCATACAATGGAAAAGAAAAGCATCTTCAGAAAATCGGGCTCATCTAATTGTGTATCTGCATGTAGAAGAATGCAAATAGATCCAAATTTATCATCCTACACAAAAATACAAGTCTACATGGATGAATTACCTCACCATAAATCCAGGTATACTAAATCTACAACCACTTTAAAGCTTTGAACAGGAGACAATTTCTTGATGAGAACAACAAATGGTCAGGCCCTAAGATCAACAATTGACAGATAGGATCTCATGAAAATGAAAAGCTTCTATAAGATAAAGGACAGCATCAATAGGACAAAACATTAGTCTAATGATTGGGATAATATCTTCACGAAACCTATATTTAACATACAGAATACCAATAGCAAAAGAGCTAATGTCCAAATATAAAAAGAAAATCAAGAAGTTAGACACCAACAAGCCAAATAACCAAATTTAAAAAATAGATCACAGATCTAAACAGAATTCTAAATAGAGGAAACATGAGTTGTTGGGTGGGAGAGCACCCTCATAGAAATAGGGAAGTGGGATGGTATAGGGAGTTTCTGGGTGTGGGCATTGGGAAAGGGAATGACATTTGAAATGTACATAATGAAAGTATCCCATTTAAAAAAGTATGGCTGACAAAAAGTTAAAGAAATGTTTGACCTCCTTTGTCATCTGTGAAGTAAAAAAAAAAAAAAACATGAGATTTAATTTGACACTGATCAGAATAACTAACATTAAAATCTCAAATGATAGCACTTATTGGTGAAGATCAAGAAGAACATTCCTCCATTTCAGATGAGATTGACATCTTATACAACCACTTTGGAAACCAAATTGGATTTTTTTCAGAAAAATGGGAATAGTTCTACCTTGAGACCCAGATATACCTCTTCAGGGCACATAACTAACAGATGTCCTACTATATGACAGGGACTCTTGCTCAAGCATATTCATAACAGCTTTATTCATAATCATAATCATAATCAGAAAATGGAAACAACCTAGTTATTTCTTAACTGAAGAATGATTAAAGAAAATGTGGTATCTCTACAAAATGAATACTATTCAGCTATTACATCAAAGACATCACAGATTTTTAAGGTGAATCAATGAAATTTGAGAATATAATCCTGAGTTAGGTAACCCAGAGCCAGAATGAGATATATGTTTTATACTCACTTACAATTGTTCATAAACCATAAAGTAACATACTTTAATCCACAGACTGAAAGAAACTGGGAAGTCAGGCAGGACATCCAAAAGTGGGAAGAGGATATCAATACACGCACAAAACATTCAATCCAAAATTTGTCAACCAACAAGATCTGCAAGTATAAAAATGCAGCAGAGACTGTGGGAACAGACAACAGATAACTGCCCCAAATTGAGACCTACCCCATGGGAGAGAGTCAAATCCTGACACTATTATTTATACTCTGCTGTGTTTGCAGACAGGAATCTAGTATAATTGTCTCCAGAGAGGCTTCATATAGCAACAGATAGAAACCAATGGTGGTGGAGAAATATACTGTCTATTACTGATGATTGTGTTTTTATGCTGTTGTTTAGGCATCTGGGATAAAATGACTGAAGTGATTTTAGGAGTTGGTATCCTGCCTTGGGTTTGTTGGATAGATCTTCCAATTCATAGATTCTTTTGTACATTTTTTGGGGGGGATTTGGTTTTTTGAGACAGGGTTTCTCTGTATAGCCCTGGATGTCCTGGAACTCACTCTGTAAACCAGGCTGGCCTTGAACTCAGAAATCCACCTGCCTCTGTCTCCCAAGTGCTGGGATTAAAGGCGTGCGCCACCACTGCCCAGCTCTGTTGTACATTCTTAACTGTCGGGAAATTTTATCTTTCTAGCTTACCTGTTGAGGTGTGTCTTCAAGACATTTGGTGGCAGAGCTGAATATAGGTATGCTATGATAGTCTTCAGAAACGAACTAAAAGAATCTTATTTACATTAGAGAAAGTTTCACTGAGAGTTGGGTTTGTGATGAGAAGAGGAGTTCCTGCCAGTAGGTTATAGCAAAGCAACAAATTGTCTGTAATGGGGGAGATTACAGATCTAGAGATACCTTGAATCTGAAGCAATAGTTGAAATCACCAGTGAATTGTGATGGATCAGGACAATATTTGTGCTTCTGAAAGGATTGTGTGGAAGAAGGTTGGTATTGGTCAGAGAGTGAAAATGGAGAGATTGTAAAGGAGGATACAAAAGATAGTGTCCTATAAGCTGTGGTCAGATGAAGTATTTCTTTCTTTCCTTCTTTTTGTTTTTTCTTTGTTTGTTTGTTTGTTTGTTTGTTTTTCAAGACAGGGTTTCTCTGTATAGCCCTGGCTGTCCTAGAACTCACTTTGAAGAGCAGACTGGCCTCAAACTGAAGAAATCCTTCTGCCTCTGCTCCCCAAGTGCTGGGATTAAAGGCATGCCCTCTACTGTCTGATGTTGAAGTATGTATTTCTATATATACGTGGCTGACACAAGGGATTGGCAAATGGAGGAAAGCTGAGTCTACTGCAATCAGGTGAAGTCTCTAGAGAACTCATATTGCTGATTTTAGAAAAGGAAAATATGTACATGTGACTATTGATAACATTTCAGGATTCCTATTTGCCACTGCTCTAATAGGAGAAGCAACTAAAAATATAATTAGTCATTGCCTGCATTCTTTTTCTATGCTTGCTATACAATATCAGATTAAAACAGATAATGGAACTGGTGATCATAGTCAAGCATTTGAGATATTTTGTAGACAATTTAATATTACCCATATTAATGGTGTTCTTTATAATTCTCAAGGGCAAAGTAATGTAGAACTTTAAAACAATATTTTCATAAAATAGGAATTATATCCCCATATACCATATTATTTAAATCATGCTTTCTTTTACTTTTAAAATTAAAATCTTTAAAATTCTGCTGAATGTCTTTGGCACCCTACATCTAGGCATATTTATGCTTAGGTGAAACAGAAGGATCCACTTACTGGTATATGGCTTATTCATGATTAGGTGTTTAATATGGAGGCAAGGTTCTGTCCGTGATTTTTCACAAAAAGAAAATGGAGCCCGATGGCTGCCTGAAGGATTGATTTCTCAAGTAGATACAGATCTCCAGAGCCTTCTAATGATTATACCAGTGATGAAGATGGCTCAAAATCCCAGTCATCCAGCTGAGTTTACCTGGAGTATAGCCTCCACTCTTACTAAAGAGTGAGTCCATTCTATCAATTCTCAAATCCACCCTACATATACCTGGTGGCCAGACTTTGTGTTTGATCTTTGCCAACTAGCAGTTGAATTGAATACCTGGGGCATTCCTGCAGACAATTTTAATTTCTAATTATAATCTTGTAGCTTTTAACTTTTGGACATTGTATCTTAAACAGATTGGTTGCCTTCACACAGGATAGCTTTCAGGAAGCTCAGCTATTCATCAGGACAGTTATTTATTCCTATGGAAAAACATGCATTGAATGCATATTCATATGTCCTTTGTGGTTTGGTTTGAATGGGAATGAGTATGCTTTTGAAGGCCAGTGTTCAGAGACAGGTAAGAGTATCCCTGATCTCCTATCAACCTAAGACAGAAACATATATCAAAAATCTAAGTGTGCCCTCCATAACATGTAAGGAGCAATATAAACAGAGGCTTAAGGCAGGCATGGTCACCAAGCCACTCTTTCCCCTAAATGGGATTATGGAAAAAAACCTAAATCTTCTGCCCTGTCCAGCTCATCTTTAATAAACAAAAAAGGTGGACCTGTGCCCTTCCCCAGCCTTGAAAGGACCTAGAGGGATTCATTTGCCTTGCTGTACCTGCAATTTCCTACAGGAACAGACGCCCTGCTGAGCTTGCTTTGCAACATATTCCAGCTGAAACAACAGTTGGGTCTGGCGAATCTCTATATATAAATACAGTGCTAAATATTAAACATTGAGCCTATATCAGAAACTTTTTTCTTTTCTTTTTATTTTTTTTTTGTTTCATCCTTCTCTCACTACACCTACCCACACACCCCGTGTCCTTTTTTATTTTCAGCTTCCCTTTCAGGGACCCAGTTTATCCATGGCTGCTGAAAGGCTGCAAATATATAATGAGGAAATTTCCAAACATGTTTTTCAGTGTTTAAAACGATTATTTAGCTCAGAAATGCAAGTTCAGTCAGATGAAATTTAACCATTTATTGTGACTGATCTCTATCTTCTTTCCAACATTGACCTTCAGTAGTCTGAGATGTTAGTTGCTCCTTTGTAAATCTCTTATTGCTTTCCTGGCACTCTCTCACAAACTAGTTTTATTCTTTGTCACATTATACAAGCAGCCATTTGAATGCTTAACTTTATCAGCTGCAAAGTGCTTCAAAGTCTATATCAGTGATGATTTAGACACTGACTCTCAGGCTCAGTGCTTTACAAGAAGCTCTGCAATATATATTAGATTACAGTTATATTTAATCACATTCAAATTTAGGCAATTTAGCAATAAGTTATAGTTTGTAATTGCAATTCTCATAGAGAAAAGACAGACAGAGAAATATGCAGTGAATGCTAAATAAAAGTGTCCAGGAAAACTGAAGAGGGATGCTTAATATTCCAGGTTACCTGAAAAATAAAAGCACAAGACAATTTTTACCCCTGGTCTGGAAGTAAAATTCTTAGCTGTTGTCTAGCATATTGGATCTGAATAAAAGAGGCTCTCTAAAATGAAGTAGTTCTTCTAAACTACTACAGTGATCTTCAGTCCTCCAGAACTTACATAATTTTCAGTTTTCCAGTATTTTTCAAGCATCTCAATTCTGGTAATATGTGAATGCCATTGTCAAAAGAAGAATTTTACCAAGTAAATTAAAGGAAGTAAAAAATAGAAGGAAACTTTTATTCTAGATTGTTGAAATAGGATAGAGAAGACTTCAATCTGAGTGTAGAAATGCTTATGGCTGAGGAGTCTTCATGGACCATCATATTTGTTAATCATCCTAGTATAAATTAAAGTTGCTTTGTGTTTTTATGACAGGAGAAAGTTTTGAATTTTGTTAAAAGAGCTAATCTTTCATATATTATGCTTCCACATTTAAAAGAAACTCTGAATAAAATGTATACTCTTATGATGAGTATAACTCTGAGGTGAATATTAAGGAAAGGCAGTCTTGAATTAGAAAATCAGCAAGTAAAATTTTAGTACATTTTTATTTCTCACCTTGTTTACTTAAGTATTTCATGTTTCTTTTCTTTTTATTGGAAATATTCTTTATTTACATTTCATATGATTTCCCCTTTCCTGGATCTCCAACCCCACAAAGGTCCCATATGCCCTTTTCCCTCTCCTTGTTCCCCCATCTACCCCTTCTCACTTTCCTGTTCTGGTATTCCCCTCCACTGATGCATTGGCCTTTCCAGAACCAGGGGGCATTACTTCCCTCTACTGGGACACCATTTGCTAGATGGATTGTGTCTTGGGTATTCCAAGATTCTAGGCTAATATCCACTTATCTGTGAGTGCGTACCATTGGTATCCTTCTGAGACTGGGTTACCTCACTTAGTATGATGTTCTCCAGCTCCATCTGTTTGTCTAAGAATTTCATGAATTCATTGCTTCTAATGGCTGAATAGTTCTCCATTGTAATATATATATATATATATATATATATATATATATATCACATTTTTTTTGTATCCATTCTTTCCTTGAGGGACATCTGGGTTCTTTCCAGCTTCTGGCTATTATAAATAGGGCTGCTATGAACATAGTGGTGCGTGTATCCTTATTGCTGGGGGAATCCTCTGGGTATATGCCCAGGAGTGGTATGGCAGGGTCCTCCAGAAATACTGTGCACAGATTTCTGAGAAACTGCCAGACTGATTTTCAGAGTGGTTGTACCATCTTATATCACCAGCAGTGGAGGAGTGTTCCTCTTTCTCCATTTCCTCACCAACACCTGCTGTTTCCTGAGTTTTTAATCTTAGCCATTCTTACTGGTATGAGGTGATATCTCAGGGCTGTTTTGATTTGCATTTCCCTAATGACTAATGATGTTGAACATTTCTTAAGGTGCTTCTCAGCCATCAGAATTTCTTCAGGTGAAAAGTCTTTGTTTAGCTTTGTACCCCATTTTTGGTAGGGTTATTTGGTTTTCTGGGGTCTAACTTCTTGAGTTCTTTTTATATATTGGATATTAGCCCTCTGTCAGATGTAGGGTTGGTGAAGATATTTTCCCAATTTGTTGGTTACTGAGTTATCATTTTTACATGTCCTTTGCCTTACAGAAACTTTATAATTTTTTGAGGTCCCATTTGTCAATTCTTGATCTTAGAGCATAAGCTATTGGTATTCTGTTCAGGAGCTTTCCACCTGAGCCAATGTCCTCAAGAGTCTTCCCCAGTTTCTTTTCTATTAGTTTCAGTGTGTCTGGTTTTATGTGGAGGTTCTTGACCTGCTTGGAGTTGAGCCTAGTACAAGGAGATAAGGGTGGCTCAATTCTCATTCTTCTACATACTGAACTCCAGTTGAGCCAGCACCATTTTTTGGAAAGGCTATCTTTTTTCTACTGGATGGATTCAGCTCCTTTGTCGAAGGACAAGTGGCCATAGATGTGTGGGTTCAATTCTGGGTCTTCAATCCTATTCCATTGATCCACCTGTCTGTCTCTGTACCAGTACCATGTAGTTTTTTAAAGCTACTGCTCTGTAGTATTGCTTGAGTTTGGAGATATGGATTCCCTGAGAAGTTCTTTTAGTGTTGATAATAATTTTAGCTACCCTGGGTTTTTTTGTTATTCCAGATAAATTTGAGAATTGCTTTTTCTAACTCTATGAAGAACTGAGTTGGGATTTTGATGGGGATTGCGTTGAATCTGTATATTGCTTTTGGCAAGATGGTCATTTTAACTATATTTATCCTGCCAAACCATGAGCATGGAAGATTTTTCCATTTTCTGAGGTCTTCTTCTATTTCCTTCTTCAGAGACCTGAAGTTCTTGTCATACAAATCTTTCACTTGTTTGGTTAGAGTCACACAAAGATACTTTATATTGTTTGATACTATTGTGAAGGGTGTCTTTTCCCTAATTTCTTTCTTAGCCTGCTTATTCTTTGAGTATAGGAAGGATACTGATTTGCTTGAGTTGATTTTATAACCAGCCACTTTGCTGAAGTTGTTCATCAGCTGTAGGAATTCACTGGTGGAGTGTTTTGGGTCACTTAAGTATACTATCATGTCATAGTCTGCAAATAGTGAGAGCTTGACTTCTTCCTTTCCAATTTGTATCCCGTTGGCTTCCTTATGTTGTCAAATTGCTCTATCTATCTAGTACCTCAAGTACTATATTGAAAAGATATGGTGGGAGGGGCAGCTTTGTCTAGTCCCAGATTTTAGTGGGATTGCTTCAATTTTCTCTCCATTTAGTTTGATGTTCGCTACCAGTTTGCTGTCTTTTGCTTTTACTATGTTTAGGGATTTGCCTTTAATTCCTGTTCTTTCCAAGACTTTTAGCATGAAAGGATGGTGAATTTTGTCAAATGCTTTTTCAGCATCTAATGAAATGTCCATGTGGTTTTTTTCTTTGAGTTTGTTTATGTAATGGATTACATTGATGGATTTCTGTATATTGAACCATCCCTCCATCCCTGGGATGAAGCCAAGTTGATCATGGTGAATGATTGTTTTTGATGTGTTCTTGGATTCAGTTGGCAAGAATTTTATTGATTATTTTTGCATTGATGTTCATAAGGGAAATTTTTCTGAAGTTCTCTTTCTTAGTTGGATCTTTGTGTAGTTTTGGTAGCAACATAATTGTGACTTCATAGAAAGAGTTGGAATGAGTTAGAATGATAACTTGTTTACTTAAGTATTTCATGTTTCTAATTCTCCTTTTCTTCTGTTTCTTGGTAAGTATATATGTATAGTATGTATTAATTGGCCAGCCAATGAACTCCAGAGATCCTTCAGTCTGTCTTTCCCTCTCCATGAGGAACAGGTAGAACTGGAGACATCTCCCACAAATCTGCCAGATTTATGTGTTCTTAGAATCTGAAAGCATAATTTTATGCTTACATAGCAAATATTTTACCAGCTAAGCCATTTCTTAATTTCAAGAAAAAAAAATTTTTGCTTCTTTTTATATCACCTATTAGCTCTAGTTTTGCTTTAACAATAGAAAATACATTTAGGCAAAAATCTTGTGCCTTGATTAGGAAAAGCAAGAGAATGCTGATGACAATATACTATTTTCTTCTAATGCCTCAAGGCCAGAGCAAAGACAAATTTGCTTTGAGTAGCTTTGTATAGTTGCACTACATGTAACAATTTAATAGGAATTATTTCTTCTAATTGATCAAGGAAATGCATCTTTCCTCTAATGGTGATGAAAATAGAATTAATAATGCTCACTGGGCTTCCACTTAAGTTCTTTCTATACTGTTTGTCAAAATGATGTGGCATGCATATTATTTTGAGAGCAAAAGAGGTTGAATTTAATCAGTGCCTTTTGTTTCCTTGCAGTTTGCTGTGATTGCTGCAGCTTAGCTCTGTGGTTGTTGAGGCATTATTTGTTCCTCCCCACCCTTCCTTACTTCTCTCTTCCATTAGCATCTTTATTTTATAATTGTTCTATTGTTCAAGCAGAAACACATTTAGTGCTTAAATGATTGTTTTGTTTCACTTCCTTTTAATCAGAAACTTTTACTTCGAAGGAAAGTAATGTGAACAAATCTGACCCAAACTTTGGAATTATATTTCTTTATGTAGCTGTGGAAGATAGTAGCATTCTATTGAAAGATACGGATAATTATGTAGATTAACATAATACTTTTCAGACAGGACAGACTATATTGATTAATCCAGTTGATGGTTTTAGGATATCCATGACGTTGTTATTTATCTTATCAACAATAGAAAGCATTTCCCTACCCCTTAGTTGTACTTGAACAAGTCTCTAGATGAATAAACCCTCATAGGAAGATCAACAATATCAATCTACCAAAACTCTCAGAACTACCAGGGACTAAGCCATCAACCAAGGGGTACATTTGGCTCCAGCTACATATGTAGCAGAGGATTGCCTTGTCAGGCATCAATGGGGGAGAGTCCCATAGTTCTATGAAGGCTTGATAGATGTCCCAGTGTAGAGGATTCAAGGCCAGGGAGGTAAGGGGGGGGAGGTTGGTAGAAGAACACCTTCATAGAAATAGGGGGAGGATGGAATAGGGACTATCTGGGAGTGTGTAATTCAGAAAGGGGATAGCATTTAAAATGTAAATAAAAAATATATTCAATAAAAAAAATCTGGTTTTGTCAGGTCTAAGACTGCAAACTGAAAGTAATATCTGCATTTTGCAAGACAATAAGAATAAATCTATCAAAAGGACACTGTAGACTTAATTGGGGGGAAAGGAATAGTCTCAGTTAAAGCTGTCCTACATCAGGCAACCCCAAAAGGATTATCATTAAATAAGTCAAGTGCATAAAGAATCAAGGTTAAAATCAGCTACATTTGTCCTTGTAAGAGAGCTTCTTTGTCCAAGGTATCAGAAAAAAAGTGAATATATATGTTTTATACTTCTGAGGTCTTATTTCTGACATTCAGTACTAAGGTGTTAAGGGAATACACCATATTCTTTTTTTAAAAGATTTATTTCTTTATTCTATGTGTATGAGCATACTATTGCTGTCTCAGATACATCAGAGGGCATTGTATCCTATTCCAGATGGCTGTGAACTACCATGTGGTTGCTGGGAATTGAACTCAGAACCTCTAAAAGAGCAGTCAGTGCTCTTAACCACTGAGCCATCTCCCCAGCCCCATGTACCATGTTTTTATTTATTAAGTTCTGCATATTTACTTACACGCTTAGCAGCTATTCATGTATATAATTTATAATATTATTTATAAATAATTTATAATTTTATTATATATAATTAATTTAAATACCTGCTATGTATCATGATGTAAATCAGAGTATTAATAGTGTAAATGCTAAATGAATAAATGCAAATATTAAGAATGCCTCTCTCAATTGACATGAGTGTGATAAACAGGAATGATAGTCTATATCAATACCATGTGACTTTTTATATCAGATGGGAATGCTGATCCAGAGAACCCCTAATACTTCCTTAACCCAGGTCAAGTTGTTTTCTGATGTAGTTGGTATGTGTAGGAACCTTGAATTTAACTGAGTAGAAATTAAATATGTACAAAAAAGTTAACAAAGAAATATTGCAAACTATTTTCTCAATTAAAGAAGACCAAGGAATTTAGGGTAGATAACAAATGGGTTAAAAACACAAAGACTCATATAGTTAGGAAAGATAAGACTGTGGGTATAAGAAAATAAATGATGAGAGCATATATGTCCGTGTGTTCTAAATGCAGAGCCCAATTCTAAAATTACATAAAACAATATGAAGGTGTAACAGAAGTACAGGAAATGTGGCTATAACAAGCATTGCAAGAGCAATATAGCAACTGTATGTTAAGAACTATGGGTGTATGGAGAATAATCATAAACACAAGTTATGCAGTAGACAACTGTTCAATATTTATGACCATCAAAGATGATAATTGTCTATATTTGAAATGATGGCGACCAAGAAAATACTAAGAGCAAGAAAAAATATTATGTTTTAGGAAAGGCTTTCTAAGTGTGATAGAATATAATTTACAACATAGGATTCCATTGTGTGGAATGTGTACTCGAACAATGGCCTTTTGAATTCTGGGTAAGCAGAGAACCAGATTCCCAATATGGGAAAATGGGCACCTCCACAATGACTATCCAGAGCTACTAGTCTGGAATCTCACTGGAGTGTTACTGTATAATTCACATTGAAATTCCAAAGATGTGAGATTTTAACATCAGATCATGGGGAGGGGGGAGGAGAGAGGGTGAGAAGGAAGGAGGGAAAGAGATTAAGAGAGAGATCGAGAGAGAGAGGAGAGAGAAAAAGAGCAGGAAAGAGAATGAGGGAGAGCGAGAGGGAGAGATATATTCATTCAAAACAGAGGTGCTTTTCACAGTTCATGAAGACTTCTAGACTACTAGAAAATCATTTTCAATATCTCACATGACTCTGGATATATGCAATTCTCTGGATATGAGAATATATGAACTGCCCTAGCTTAGTGAAGTCTAGAAATCTCATAATCTAGTTAACCTAAGAACCAAGATGAACCATTAGAGATGGAGAGTTAGACTAATAATATAAGCAATGTCCCTCATAAGGGCAACTAGAATTTGAAATACAGGGAGGAAGGTAGTAACAAAGGAAAACAGGAAGGAAAGGATGAAGGGAGGGAAGGAGGGAGGGAGGGAAGGAGGGAGGAAAGCAGAAAGGAATAAAGAAAGGAATCATTACAAATCTACCTAGGAGAAAAACCAGGAATTAAGTTAGTAAGTAACATCAATTATGAGATTAAATATTCCATGTGAACTTTTAAAATATTTTCAGGTGGTAGTTGATCTAATGGTTATGTGATGACTGAAATAGAATTAGTGGCCTGTCAGCAACTTTCTATTCAGTGATCTTTAGAACATATACTTATGCCACCAACTCATCCTGGAATTCACTTGAGACACTCTGATCAAAGAGTGGAGTGTTTTATTTTCAATCTGGAAGTCCGAGCACCAAGTTGTCTTTTGAATGGTCCATCTCTGTGTTTCTGTTTTGGGTTTAATTTGGTTTCTGGTTTAATCAGTAGGTGAAGGAGGACAAAGGCAACTCATATTTTGTCATATGGCCAAGGGCAATCGAAGTCCCCCTAACAGATGCTGAAATATTTGCTAAATCTCATTTGGATTCTGAACTGGCAGTGGGTATTTGGGCCTTCCATTCAGAGAGGAAGACCATCTGAGACAGATTTTTCATTGTTTTTGTGTTTTCCCAGGGATGTCCTTCTATATCTATCTGTGTATATTCTGATTGGACATTTTGTCCTCTCATAGAAACTTTTATTTGATTCCTAGGATGTGACAGGCACAAAGAACTCTACTTGACTTGGTCCTAAACCATTTCAAAGACTTTTGCTGAGTTGCAGAAGACTCAAGTCTTTTGTTCCCCCTCCCCCTGAAACTAACCATCCTTTGTAGGAAAGAATCCCCCATAGAGTAGATTAGCCTGAAGAAGGGACTTTTCAGCTCCCCATCATTTAAAAGGTAAACATTTAGGTTATGAGGACTAGGGCCACCTGGACCAAGTGTTATGGACCTCACTATTCCCCTCCTTCTTCCTCTAAAGAAGGGTTATCCTTACTCTCCTTTTCTGCTCCTTAGGAGGATCTCTGTCCCCTACCTTATGTTTCTGCTCCTATCTGCTGCTACTGCCCATGCCCAGACAATACATGTTGAGGGAGGAGCAGTCACTTATTCTCCTTATTCCACTTGGAAGTCCACTTCACACTAAGGCAAGTACTGTCCAGAGGGATAACTCTACTACAACCATACCCCTCCTTGCTATGGGACCCCAATATGCTCAGGGGAAACAGCTCATGACATTTATGTCATGTGGAAGTAATGATCTTTACAATTGGAAGTTGGCATAACTCCCCATTTTAAGAAAGATCATCAGATCTATCAGGTCTTCTTAATTCAATCATGCTGACTCACCAGTCAACCTGGTCCAGGTCCACTTCACAACATAGGAGAGAGAGGATACTGGGAGCCACCTGAAGATTGGTTCTTGAAGCAAATGGGCTGCCAACTCAAATTGAAAGTAATATCAATGTAGCCTTTCCTTTGACTTGACCTGACTGGGATTTTAACACTGCTGAAGGTGTAGGGCATTCCAGAGGCCACTATGTGGCCTACAAATTTATCAAAGGTAAGCCAGGTGATGCAGGGAAAGAATGATAATGCCAAGGAATATCTAGAAAGACTTTCTGAAGCCTACAGGACTTATACTCTTTTTGATCCAGAAGCCAGAGAGCACCAGTCAACTGTTAACATAGCTTTTGTTAATCAAGCTACCCCTGTGTGGGATGTAAAACCATCCCAGGAAGTTTGGTAAAGTAGAGCAGGTTGAGATCCAGAGACTCAATGTGCAAACACTTGAGGATTAGAGTACTCCCTGGCCTCTGCCAGAATCCTTACCTGGAAAACATGGCACATTTCTCACATTAAAAAAGTGTTCTATCATCAAATGGCCCAAAACAGTGTTCTCCATGATAATAAGGTACTTAGAGGCCAAGAGAACTTAGTCAATAAACTTTCCTTTACAAACATTGCTCTCTGCAAATGATTTTTAAATTCAGGTCTACAATGAGAAGTGGGTATAATACTTTATGTATCTATTTTCTGCCATGAACAACCAATAAATTGTTTAGAACCATAGGTGGTCTCTTCCATCAACATCCACTCTGAGGAGTCATAGAGAATTCAACTACAGAGCTGCTGCTTAATTTTCCCACAGAAGGCCTCTATGCATGCTCCCAGGCAAAACCACCCCAAGCCTGCCCCCAACAATATAAGGACACTCGCTATTACCATGGAGGAAATCCAGAACTCCCCTTCCACTGGCTACAAGCTAGATATTATGTCAAAGAACCGCACAGGCCAGGACTCATTGC
Source organism: Apodemus agrarius (assembly GCA_964023405.1). Lineage (NCBI taxonomy): Eukaryota > Metazoa > Chordata > Mammalia > Rodentia > Muridae > Apodemus > Apodemus agrarius. Next base: position 86,398,945 of record OZ030017.1, on the reverse strand, counting down.
AGGCCTGGGGAACCCCCAAAATAGCTCCAACTTTCCCATGTTTCAGACTGTACTTTCCCACCCCCTGAGGGGTGTCTCTGTACATCCCTACAGTTCAGGAGTCGTATGGCATAAATGCAGTCAAGCTCCCTGCATTCTGCTTTCCAAGAGGCAGTGTCCAAAATTGGGCAGTCAAGGACTAACAGCTAATAACACCCCTGATTTCCCTTGGAAGGTTCAGCCACTGAATGGCCCTGTGGCCTGCCTCTGGCACCCAAAAGCAAGCTCCTGTTTGTCTTTGAATGTTAAGACTTAGAGGTTTTCAGGGATGTCTGACTTGGACACATCTGCCTCAAAGATTCAAGAACTTCCCTTAATGTACTGCATGAGGACTTGGGACCTGTGGACTACCCCCAAATAATTGTATTCCAATATGTATTGAGGGGCCCCAACTTGGAGACATGCCAGGAAGCCACAGGAGAAATGATACAGGAGCTAAGACAACTTGGCTACTGATTTTCTGCTAAAAAGTCTGAGCTTTATCAACTTGTGAGGACAACAGGTGAGGACTTGTTTAGGAAATAGATTATACAAAAATGAAACTAGGAACATATAGATTATAAGTATGTGTTAATTTTTGTAGATACATTTTCAGGATTGGTAGAAGCCTACCATACAAAGAAGTAGACTCCCAACAAAGTGACAAAGAAGCTTCTGGAAGGTGTCATACCCAGGTATGGTCTGCCTACTCTGCTTTGGTCTGACAATGGAGCAGCATTCATATCTCAGGTAATTCTATCTCTAGCACGGGTTCTGGGGAACAATTGGAAATTAAATTGTACATACAGACCCAAGAATTCAGGGGAAATAGAGAAGATAAATTGGACCCTGAAGAAGGCCTTGATCAAATTAATCCCTGAAACTGGCAGTGAGAGAGTATCTCTTCTTTATGCCTTATATAGAGATAGGAACACCTCCTATATTTTAGTCCCACCCTTTTTGAGATCCTAGTTGGGAGACCTCCCTCCCATGCTGTCTAATCTCCAGTCTGATATCTTACCCGAGTATGGCCAACATAATTTTTAAAATCCTTGAAATCCCTCCATAGAGTACAGAAGCAAGTCTGGCCTGCCATCTACAAGGATTATGAGTCTGCTCCTCCCTCTAATCCCCATTGCCTTGAGTCAGGTGATGAAGTTTGTATTAAGAGACATAACCATAAGACTCCATAACTTCACTGGAAAGGATCTCACATTATGTTCTTGACCTTGATGTTAAGGTGTAAGGAGTCAGGACATAGACACATCACTACCATCTGATAGAAGGGAGATGATGAAGCGTGTGAGGTCCCAGCATAGGAGATTTTCAGGTGACGCTTTCTGCTTACACTTTGCAACACCAGCCAGTAACCCCCTTACTATCTGAGTACCCCCAGGGGTTGATTCAACAACCATTTCATCAAGTACACAGTGTCTGGCAAAAGACAGATTGGACTGCTAGTTCTTAACTCCACTTTCCGTGGACTTAACAGAAAAATGTTGGTTAACAGAGGTTAACAGACAGGGACTCTGCATTGGAAATTATGTTTCCCAAGCCTATTGCCACCTCTGCAACCACACTATAACCCTGACTGCTGCAGGATACATGCTGCCACCAGAGAATGCTTGATGGGTTTGTACCTCTGGGCTTACTCCATACATTCAAGGCCAGGTTGTAAGTGTGACTTAGAATTTTTGTGTTCTAGTACAGCTTTCACCAAGAGAAGCTTATTACCCTGGGAAGGATATCTTCAACCAGCTAGCACCTCCAAACAATTCTGTTAAAAATGTGTCCATTTCTGATGAGTTAATAGGTTCTCTCCTTGACCTAGAACTCACTTGAGCTGCTAGTGTAGACACTTCAGAAACATCTCAAGGATTGGAGATGACCCATTACTGAAAGTGGAAAATGAGAACTGATTCTGTAACAGATTTCAAACTGGCAGTTAAGGAGACTAGGCCTAAGTAAAGGTAAGCCAATTACTAATAGAAAATCCCCAGACTCCAGCCTTCACATCCTAATAATGATTCTGGATTGCCTAGAGATAGATTAAGATAAATCTCAGAATCCCAATGTGCTTAAATTGAGCCTTTGAGCTCACTTGGTTGTCTGTCTTGGTAATGGGAGTCCACAGCATGCTTGATTTCTGCAAAATAAAACACTGTCTTTGCATACTATTTGAGTCTGGTTTATCATTTTTCAGGAAATTGTGGACCCTTACAGACAAAGAAGAAAGAGAGAGATGGAGGGCGGAGAAGAGAGGAAGTGGGAAGGAGGGAGGGAAAGATAGAGATAGAGACAGGGACAGGGATAGAGACAGAAACAGAGATAGATACAGACAGAGATAGAACAGGTGTTATGTGACCTTGTGTAGGCACAGAGGTTAGACTTCTGCTTGTCAAAGTCTCTTCTCACCTTCTAGATGATTGTAGCTCACTCTTTTGGTAGTTGCAGCTCTTCTTATTACATACTAGTTGACCTGTGAGCTTCCTGCTTGTTCTCCCATTTCTGCCCTTTATTTTACTACCATGTTTGGCTTTTCATGTAGGTTATAGGAATTCAGGTATATGACAACAACTTTCAAGGTTACTTTCTTATATATGCTCTACCATAACTACGCAGTCCTCAATAAATGCATATATATATATATATATATATATATATATATATACATATATATATATATATGTGTGTATGCACATGTATACACTCTCACCCATGTGCAAACACACACACACACACACACACACGCACACGCACACGCACACACACACACACACACACACACACACACACACACAGGGAAGGGCCAATGGAAACGTTCTGAAAATGTTTTCCTGAAAATATAATTTCAGAATCTTCTGGTTTCAAACTACAACTAAACTTGGTAATGGTAAGATATACAACCATTATGGTTTTAATCAATAAATACTTTTTTTACTCTCAATTTAGTTTTATGTCTTCGAAACATCTTTCCACCTTTACAGATTACAAAAAAAAAGAAATAATTTTATTCTAAAAATTATAGGGATATTTTATTTAATTAAATCTTTATGCCAGGACAATTATAGCTTGTACCTATGCACTCTCCCACTAACTTAGCCAAATGAACACATTCTTCTTTTTATTTCTCTGATTTGAAGGAATTCTTCACAGGTTAAACTGCCATTTCCAGGAACACAGATCATGACTTTAGAGTGTGTCCTTTAATAGAGAATTTGTTTTCTCTCATAAAATATCTTTACATAATCAGCCATTGTCTCTAACCAACTACAGGTATGCCTAGCTGTCTCTCAATCTACACTATCACTCCAGAGCTTGTCACTGCAGAGCGACCTTTGCCACCTTCATCTCTGGAATGATGTTGTTTCTGCTCCTTCTTTTGATAAATCAAAGGAAGAAATTATAATATGGCGTGAACCCTATTTTTCTTTGTTTTGCTTCTAACTTATCCTATTGTTCTTCTTCCTCTGGTCTTTTTCTTCATCTTGAAGAGGATTCAATTATGTTTGAATGTTATGTAACAGCCTTATAAATGGTTTACATATGAAATCCTACCTCTCTTAAATGTATTGTGTTTATAGTATGTATATATTTCCTATTTTAACATTAGATGGAAAAAAGGAAGCTTCACCTCATACATTTTGGATTTTAAGACTGGCTTTATAATATTTATATGATGTAATATAAATTATCTATTTGGTCTTATTTTAGTAATAGTATGTAATTATGTATATGTATAAGAATGATTTATAAGCTAGATGATACAGGAGGGATCAAGTGTGGAGAGGATGGAAGGAAAGAGAAGTGGCAGAGAGAACTAGAATCCCTAGAGATGTGAAGAATCTCTGGTATGAGCTAGAAAACTAGGACAATAGAAAGTCCCAGGAATCTACAAGGATGACCCTAAGATACCTATCAATGATGAAGATGGAATTTGAACCAGCCATCTCCTGTAGCCATGCAGGAATTTCAATGAAAGAATTGGGAAATCAACTTAACCACTAAACGTTCAACCTACAGTGTCTCCTGACTACAAAGTATGCAGGAATAAAAATGAGGCAGAAATTGAGCAAATGGCCAACCAATGACTGGCCCAAATGGAGACACATGTCATAAAAGAGCCTACCCTGGCACTATTAGTGGTCTTCTGCAATACTTGTTGAATGGAAATAGCATAACTGTTGTCTGATAGGCTCCCCCCAGCATCTGATGACTATAGATGCAGAGACCCTCAGTCAAATGTAAGGTGGAGCTTGGGGAATCTTGTAGAAGAAGGGTAGGAAGAAATGAAGGAGCCAGAAAGTTCAAGGTAACAACAAGAAAACTTACATAATTAACTAACTCATAAAGACTGTAGCAATAATGAGAAAATATGCATGGGATTGACCTAGGCCCTCTGAACATATATAATAGATGTGCAGCTTTGTCTTCATGTAAGACCTGTAAAAGCTGGAGAAGGGACTGTCTATGAATATGAATATGCTTTTGGATCTCTTTGCCATAACTTGTCTACTTTGCCTAGAATAATTAGAAGATGTAACTAGCCCTCCTGCAAACTAATATACCATATCAGGTTGAAATCCATGTAAGGCCTCCGCTTTCCTGAGGCGACAGGGGAGCAGAAAGGGGGGGACAGGAGTGAGTGGAGATAGGAGATGCTGTGACCACTATGTAAAGTGAATTAATTAATTGATTAAAAAAAGAAATTAAAAAATATACAAGATTTAGAATGAAATTGTTAAGTGGAATAAAAAAAATTCTGAAATGTTAAAATGAAGAAAAAGTACTTTCTTATACATAAAAATCTAAACAGATCTTAAAGAGATAAAATATTACATTTATAAAATGACCAATCTCCCAGAAACTTGCAAAATGGCTAAGTTTACAAACTTGTTGCAAACAATTCTAAATGCTTCAAATTAAACGGCTTGCTTGTCTATGATTTTCTCATCATAAATTTTAAGTCTTGTAGACCCACTAACAATGAAGGAAAGTTCCTTATTCCACATCCTCACCAACATCTGCTGTTACCTGAGTCTTTGACCTTAGCCATTCTGATTGGTATGAGGTGGAATCTAAGGTTCATTTTGATTTGCATTTCCCTGATGATTAAGGATGTTGAACATTCCTTTGGTGCTTCTTTGACATTTGTGATTCTCTATTTAGCTCAGTACTTTACATTATGGTAGGGATTTTTGGTTCTCTGGAGTCTACCTTCTTGAGTTCTTGGCATATTTTGGATATTATCCCTATATCGGGTGTAGGGTTGGTAATCTTTTTTCCCAATCCGCTGGTTACTGTTTTGTCCTATTGACAGTGTTCTTTGCTTTACAGAAGTTTTTCAATTTTATGAGATGCCATTTTTCAATTACTGATTTTTTTTACATTTTTTTAAAATTTTCTATATTCTTTGTTTACATACCGAAGGCTTTCCCTTTTCCCCATTCCCCCCTCACCATATGTCCCATATGTCCTCTTCCACCCCACCCCACCCGCCGCCTATTTCCCAATCACCACCCCACCATTACTCTGCTCTATTCTGGTACTCTCCTACAAAACTGGATCCAGTCCTTTCAGGACCAGGGTCCTCCCCTTCCTTCTTCTTGGGAATCTTTTGACTTGCTAATTGTGCCTTGAGTATTCAGAGCTTCTGGGCTCATTAATATCCACTTATCAGTGATTGCATTTCATGTGTATTCTTTTGTGATTGGGTTAACTCACTTAGGATGATATTTTCAAGATCCAACCATTTGCCTACAAATTGCATGAGTTCATTATTTTTAATTGCTGAGTAGTATTCCATTATATAAATATACCACATGTTCTGTATCCATTCTTCCTTTGAGGGACATCTGGGCTCCTTCCAACTTCTGCCTATTATAAATAAGGCTGCTATGAACATAGTGGAGCATGTGTCTTTATTGTATGCAGGGGAATCCTCTGGATATATGCCCAGGAGTGGTATGACAGGGTCCTCTGGAAGTGTCATGTCCAATTTTCTGAGGAACTGCCAGACTGATTTCCAGAGCAGTCAATTACTGATCTTAAAGTATAAGCCCTTGGTGTTCTGTTCAATAAATTTTCTCCTTTGCCCAAATATTTGAGGCTCTTCTCCACTTTCACTTCTATTAGTTTCAAAATATCTTGTTTAATGTGGACTTCTTGGATCCACTTGGATCTGAGCTTTGTATTGGAGATAAGAATGGGTTGATTTGCATTTTTCTAAATGCTGACCTCCAGTTGATCGAGCACCATTTGTTGAAAATGCTGTCTTTTTTTCGACTAGATGGTTTCAGCTCCTTCGTCAAGGATCAACTGACCATAGGTGTATGGGCTCATTTCTACTCTTCAATTATATTCCATTGATCTACTTGCCTGGCTCTGTATAAATATCATGCAGTTTTTATTTAAAATCACTATTTCTCTATAGTATAGTAGATACTATGATGATTCTCCCAGAAGTTCTTTTATTGTTGAGAATAGGTTTTGCCATCCAGGGCTTTTTTTTTTATCCCAATGCAAACTGGTAAAACCATTTTGAAAGTCAGTCTGATGGCTCCTGAGAAAATTGGGTTCCTGAAAACCCTGGGCATATACCCAAAAGATGCTCTACATATAACAAGGACACATGCTCAAATATGTTCATAGCAGCCTTATTCATAATAAACAGAAGGTGGAAATAACCTAGATTTCCCTCAACAGAAGAATGGATACAGAAAATGTGACACACACACACACACACACACACACACACACACACATATACACAGTGGAGTAGTACTCAGCTATTAAAAACAATGACTTCATGAAATCCCCAACAAATGGATGGAACTAGAAAATATCCTGAGTGAGGAAACCCATACAAAAACGAACTCACATGGTACTTACTCACTAATAAGTGTACATTAGTCTAAAAGCTTACAATGTTCATTATACAACTCACAGACCATATGGAGCATGGAAGGAAGGAAGACCAGGGTGTGGATGCTTCAGTCCTGCATTAAAGAGGGAACAGGACATTCATGGGAGGTGCAGGGAGAGGGAAACAAGGGGGGAGAGTTGAGGGGGTAGGAAATAAATACACAGTATCAGGAAGTGAATCTGTGAGAGCGAGCGGAAATCAAACAAAAATATATAGCAGGGGGGTGGGGATGAGCAACAGAGGGTAGCCACTGGAGGGTCTCAGACACCAGGGAAATGTGAGGGTCCCGGGACTCATTGTGCATTGCTTTAGCTGAAATACATTGCAAAGAGGGAGATAGAACCTGGTGAGACCAGTTCCAGTAAATAGGCACAGCCCCTGGTCAAGGGATGCGGCCACCCACCCATCTCAAAGTTTTAACCCAGAAATGTTCCTGTCCAAAGGAAGAACAAAAACAGAAAATGGAGCAGAGACAGAATGAAGGGTCAACCGAGGATTGCCACACCTGCATATCCATCATGTCTGCAGACACCAAGCCCAACACTGATCAAGAGGCACTAGCTGACAGGAATCTAGTGTGGCTGTTCCTTAGGAGGTCTGGCAAGCAACTGATCAATGTGGATGCTTGAAACAATCATCAGACTGAGCTCGGGGAACCTAGTGGGGAACCTGGCAGAAGGACTGGAGGAGCAGAGCAACATTGCAAGCCCATTGGAAGAACAACTTTGGCCTGACCACTTAGTTCACCCAGAGTGCGTGAGTATGAGTAGTCCACCAACAACCAAATGTACCAGGGGTGATCTATGACTTCAGATACATATGTAGCACAGGATAACCTTACCTGACAGCAATGGGAGGGGAGGCCTTTGTTCCCAGGGATGTTTGATGCCCCATCATAAAGGCAGGAATTTTTGGGAACATTGGAAAGCATCCTTGTACAATAAAGGGGAAGAGGAAGTTAATTTGGATGGGGAGTTGGTGGAGAGGGCAATGAGGAAGTATAATATTATTTGAGATGTAAACTAAGGTAATGATTAACAAAAAACATGCAAAAAAAAACCCTTAAGTCTTAGGCTATCTATCACTCTGTTTATTTGTCTTCCATCAGTTCATCTACCTACTGCTATCTGTCTACCATGGGTGCTTGTGATCTTCCCACAAATACATACTTTTTAGTAAACAGAAGCAACAGTTCCTCCTGTCATCATTATAAAAAGATGTACATTATGTAGAGAAGCTACTAAAGAATATTTTTGCCTTTTGTTCTAGAAATATAATATTATTGACTTCATAAATTTGACACATTCCTTATCCAAGAACTGGGTGGTTGGTTTGAATAGATTGGCCTTTTTGGAGGAAGTGTGTCTCTGTTGGGGTTGGATTTGGAGGTTTCCTCCTATACTTGGGGTTTATATATTGCATAAGATAGCTTCTTCATGAGGATGCCAGTAACTCCTTTCTGTAGATCCAGATGTAGAATTCTCAGTCCCTTCTCTGGCATCATGTCTATCTGGACCCTGCAATGCTTCCTGTCATGATAATGGGCTGAACCTTTGAATCTGTAAGCCACCATCAATTAAGTATTGTCATTGTTAAATGTTGCTTTGGTCATGGTGTCTCTTCACAGTAATGGAAACACTAACAAAGACAAATTAACTAATAAGTTATTTCTCAAAGTGCAAAGTGGTCTATCATAAGGATAGATAATATGTAGGTAAAATACTAATATGCCATTCTTTATGTTGCTATGGGTTTTTTTTCTTTCTCATCAGTTTTCGGTCTCTAAGGTGCATGAGTATGAGTGTGTGAGAGTGAGTGAGTGAGTGTGGGTGTGTGTGTGTGTGTGTGTGTGTGTGTGTGTGTGTGAGAGAGAGAGAGAGAGAGAGAGAGAGAGAGAGAGAGAGAAAGAGAGACAGAGAGAAAGAGAGACAGAGAGGCAGAGAGACAGAGACAGAGAGACAGAGACAGAGAAGGGTTCAGAGAGAGGGAGGGAGAGACAGAGAAGCAGAGAAAGACAGAGAGACATTGAAAAAGAAAGAAAGAAACATATTGGTACTTAAGGACATGAAGCACATGCCTGTGGAATATGTTCCCTGCCTATCCTGGAGAATTCACTCATGCCCTAGTGTTTATGCTGCTTTAGAAATTATTGTTTATGAAATGCAAATATACCATTGAATTATTTATTTATGAGTTAGCGTAGCCCTATATAAATCTAGTTGCCTTGGGTCTCTCTATGTAGATTAGACTGGCCTCCAACTCACAGTGATCCACTTGCCTCTTCCTCATGAATTCTGAGATTAAAGGCATGCATCACTGTGATCAGCTCCATAGTTATTTATATATGTATAGAATTAGATGCCAGAACCATTGGATTTGTGTTTTCTTTTTATTGGACTCCAAGGAATAGCATTTATTATTTCTACATTATAGAGAGATAATAATAGCAATCTCCCAGTTATCGAGATCATTGCTCAAATAATATAGGCCTTTCATGATGGGAGTTACTTAAAATATCATTAGTAAAGAAAGTGTGCATATGAGAAGTTTGCAAATATGTTTGAAAAAATTAGAAAAAATAGGAAAAATACTGTTTCTAGAAGATCAAATTCAATATGGAAACTCAGTAGAATAAGTCTCTTGAATTTTACCTATTTCGTAGAAAATCAAGGTAAAAAAACCCCAGGAACTCAGACTTATTTTTGCAAGTTCTTCCAAGGATGAACAGTTATAAGCAAGAATATCATAGAAACTTCAAAGCCTTCAGATGTATACCAAGAAGAGCTTCAATATACCTGTCATAAAAAACATATAAAGGGATAGATTTTTAACATGAGGGCCAATTGATAACTACAGATAAGCTTATAACAGTATTCTAAAATGAGGAGATGATATATGGCATTTAAAGAATATGGAAAGCAAGTTTGGATTTTTTTTATAAATAGTACCTTTTTATTAGATATATTCTTTATTTACATTTCATATGTTGTTCCCTTTCCTGCCCTCCCTGAAAATCCTATAACCCATCTCCCCTCCACCTGTTCCCCAATATACCCTCTCCCACTTCCCTGCCCTGGTATTCCCTGATAATGTAGTATCAAGCCTTTCCAGGACCTAGGGTCTCTCCTCCATTTGATGTCCAACAAGGCCATCCTCTGCTGCCTATAAGTCTGGAGCCATGAGTAACTCCATGTGTCCTTTTTGTTGATGTTTTGATCCCTGGGAGCGCTGGGAGTTCTGGGTGGCTCAAGATCTCGGTTTAAAAGCACATCTCATAATACAAGTTTGGATTTTTATCTTATTTAAATTACTATGGCTTCTATTTTTCGTGATGTATTCAATGTACAGTTTCTTGGGAAGCAAAATATCTTTCTTCTAAAAATTTCCTGTTTTATTCTTATTTCTTTATTTTATCTTAAATCAAAGAGAAAAATGTGTCAAAATGACCATTTCATAGAGACTATTTACAGTAAAACTGAGGAAAATATATCAATTCTGAATCATGCTGAAAAGTTTAATCAACAAAAGGAAATTCTTGTAATCTAGAAAATGAAACCTGAAAACCACTGAGAAGGCAGGAAGGACAGGTTGCGAATAACTCCAAATAATTGTGCTAAGTTCCATAAAATAAAAATACAACAAAGTTGTAAAGATATTTAAAATGCAAATGAGGAAAGTGCTTTGTTTTGCTGTAATGACCTTGTCTTCTCATATTTGCCTCTGATTATGTTTAGGAGCTGCTGACATAAACTTTCACAATACCATGGTATTTTGTCTTTAATGTGAAGAAGCCCAAAATTCTGAAATATGATTGCATTAAAACTAACAGGAATTCAGAGAATCAAAATTTTTTTTCAGAAAATTGTTTTACTTTACATGCTTAATAAGTAAGAATGATGCTATATTGCTAGAATCTTCTATACCAACAACACTAAAATTTACATGAAGAATAAATTCAGGTAATTTATTGAGAATATGACTACAACAGAATCAACATTTGCCCATGATTATTACTCTAGGTAGTTCCTTAGGAGAAGTATAAATTTGCTCTGAAATAACACAGTGCATAGCAAAGGCAAGGCGCCTGCCTTATTCTGCCTTCAGTTTCACACCTGCTCAGAGGGACCTGTTAATGGAGCTTCGAAGCCAGCATTTTCATTCATGTGGGAAACTCAGTCTTTACATGGGAACATCACATCAATTACTAAAATATTGTGGTATTTTAATCATAGAAAGGAATGGGGGTGTTTTATTTGAAAGAATAAATGCTTTAGGAAGACACAATAGTGTAAGAGGTTGACACCAAAAATGGAGTCAAATAATCCCAGATAAAATCTAAATAAGTGAGCTATTTTATTGTCCAGGAAAATCAGCATCTTTGAATCTAAATTGTGAATAATGAGGACTGGGGAATGTTTAAGTCAGTAAAGTACTTGTTCCAAATGCAAGAGGACCTGAATTTAGATCCCCAGAATCCACATAAAAAAGCCAAGGGAAAGGAAATAGAACATGGTGGTCTAAAGCATTAAAATGAAATAATGGAACAGAAAAAGTTTAATAGGATGGGGACTGAAAGGGTAGGCTAGAAGGAGGAAATATAGAAAGGGATAACTAATTTTGAAAACATGAGTAAGCCACGTAGAAATTTACTAATGTAGACACTTCTAGAAATAGATACAAATACAAATAAGTTTAAGTGGAATTCTCTATAATGTGCCAAAAATGTCCTTACTAACATAGAAGATGACCAGTGTCAGAAATAGGTTACTTCTTTTGAAAACATTGGCCAGCTTGGTCCTATAAGCTACAAACATTACAGACTACTGTCAGTGGCCTTGATTACCTTTCAGTACTTGATCCTGAGACACAATTGCTTAAGACATCACATCCTTGAATCAAGCAAATTGAAGAAATCAATGTGTATGGACCAAAATATTTCCTTACTCTTAGCTATAATTCATATTTCTGGAAGGGGATATATGCTACTGTTGGAAAAAACAAAAACAAACAAACAAAAACAATCTTACAATCTCTCCTAGCTCTAAAACTTGCACTCTACAACAAGGAGCCTTGTAAGACTGTACAATAGTGACACAATATTATATGACTAAACAATAACTTTATGATTAAATTTAAAGCCATTACTACAAGTTAAAATTATAATCTGCACTGTTGTCAGGACAAAGAACCTGTGGCTAGAATGCTGATACATGTAAAAGAGAACATATTATTCTTATTATCTTAAATGGGAATAGTATTAAACCAACTCCTCGTGACTTGCCACTATATCCATACACTAATGAATCCCTCAACTCTCCTCAGAGAAACTTGTATTTCTTTTTTATAATTATATATATGTATATATATACATTTATTATTTTCTATATTCTTTGTTTACATTCCAAAGGCTTTCCCCTTTCCAGTTCCGACCCTCAAAATATGTCCCATAAGTCCTCTTCCTCCTCCCCATTTCCACATTCACCCCCCCTTCACCATTTCTCTGTTCTGGTACTCTCATACAAAACCAATTTAGTCTTTTCTGGACCAGGGTCCTGTCCATCCCTTTTCTTGGGAATCTTTTGCTTAGCTAATTGTGTCTTGAGTATTCAGAGCTTCTGGGTTCATTAATATCCACTAATCAGTGATGGCAATTCATGTGAATTCCTTTGTGATTGGGTTGACTCACTTAGGATGATATTTTCCAGATCCAACCATTTGCCTACAAATTGCATGAATTCATTATTTTTGATTGCTGAGTAGTATTCCATTGTATAAATATACCACATTTTCTGTATCCATTCCTCCGTTGAGGGACATCTGGGTTCTTTCCAGCTTCTGGCTAGTATAAATAAGGCTGCTATGAACATAGTGGAGCATATGTCTATTGCATGTAGGGGAATCCTCTGGGTATATGCCCAGGAGTGGTATGGCTGGGTCCTCTGGAAGTGTCATGCCCATTTTTCTGAGGAAACACCAGACTGATTTCCAGAGCGGTTGTACCATCTTGCAATCCCACCAACAATGGAGAAGTGATCCTCTTTCTCCACATCCTCGCCTGCACCTGTTGACTCTTGAGTTTTTAATCTTAGCCATTCTGACTGGTGTGAGGTGGAATCTCAGGGTTGTTTTGATTTGCATTTCCCTGATGACTAATGATATTGAACATCTCTTAAGGTGCTTCTCAGCCATCCAAATTTCTTCTGGTGAAAATTCCTTGTTTAGCTCTGTACTCCATTTTTTAATAGGGTTATTTGGTTCTTTGGGGTCTAACTTCTTGAGTTCTTTGTATATACTGGATATTAGCCCTCTGTCGGATGTTTGGTTGGTGAAGATCTTTTCCCAATTTGTTGGTTGCTGTTTTGTCCTTCTCACAGTGTCTTTTGCCTTACAGAAACTTTGTAATTTTAAGAGGTCCCATTTGTCAATTTTTGATCTTAGAGCATAAGCTATTGATATTCTGTTCAGGAACTTTCCCCCTGTGCCCATGTCTTCCATGCTCTTCCCCAGTTTCTTTTCTATTAGTTTCAGTGTGTCTGGTTTTATGTGGAGGTCCTTGATCCACTTGGAGTTGATCTTAGTGCAAGGAGATAAGAGTGGGTCAATTCGTATTCTTATATATGTTGACCTCCAGTTGAACCAGCACAATTTGTTGAAAAGTCTATCTTTTTCCACTGGATGGTTGTAGATGAATATTAACATCAAGATCAACAACTGGTGAAGGTGTAGATAATTAGACTGCACAATTCTGAGTCGCAAATGGGGTATCTTTGACACATCCCCTTGTTCCAAGGCTCAGGGATTGTTAAGAATTATGGATTGAAATCTTTTAGGAGTCAAAGCTAGTAAATACTTACAGGTAAATAGAATTTTCCAGACAGATAAGGACAGTTAAAAAATTAATTTATAAAATTTCAGACAAGATGCACAGTACTTGAATATGCCAAGTCAGAAATGACCCGAGTATGTTTAGAGGAGACTGACATGAAGTCTCATTTCAGACAAGACAATACTAGTAATTGACAGCTCTTGGAAGAGGTAAGTCTATTCTCCTTAAATGTTCAGCTCTGCTGAATTGATAATGCTTCAGTGAAGGCCACACAATCAAGACTATGTGAGAAATACCAACTTTACATGATAGGTTTGAAAGGGGGGGTGTAGGAAATGTAAGATGGACCTTAGAAGGGGATAGAAAAAGGATTAATATGATCAAATACCTTGTATTAAATTCTCAAAGAATTAATAGAAAAAGGAGAAAAGGTACTCAATGAAAAACATCATGCCTGGAAATAGAAATCTAGCTACCTACCTGGAACTAGTGAGGATAAAGATAGTGGAGAAGAACCTACATCTGCAATCTACTAAACTGACATAATGCCGATCTACATTGTAAATATTTATCATTATGTCTGCAGACAAGCCAACATCTCATCTCTCATCTAGGCACTTCTCTTTGAAACAAACGAAGATGATTATAGAAATCCTTAGCCAATCAATCAAAATGCAGAGGACAGCAGATCATGTGATGCCCAGTCCCAATTACTTAATCTACAACACAACACCAAAGACTCAGCAATATTATAGAAGGGGATAGGAAAAAAATATGGACCAGAGAACTAGAAAATCCACTCTGAGATTTTGCTTCCAAGTAATAGTAGAGAAATTTCCATCCATTAAGTTTAATCAACATGGTTGCCTAAATATTACCTGAACAATTTCACCAGCAATAAACCAACCAAATCAGATTTGGAAATTTCACGGGACTTCAATCCTAAACAAGAAAATACAGACAAATAAATACAGAGATAAACAGAGAGAAAAATAATCTTCTCCAGGGAAGAGGAACCCAATTAGGTTATTCAGTACCAAGTGGTCAACCCTGAAATAATACTCACACGCACAAACACATACACACATATACACACTCACACACAAAGACACACATCCATGCACATACTCACATGTGTGTACACACACAAACACATAACATTTTATGTAATGTGAAGACTGGTATTTATATATTTAGAAATATATGTATATACACATGTATATTTATATATTTAGAAATACATATATGTATTCATATATATTTAGGAAATATATATATATATATATATATATATATATATATATATATATATCATGTGTGTATGTGTGTGAGTATGTGTTTGTTAGTATGAACAACATTTAAAGTAAAAGAAGCCATGAATTTGAAAGAGAGCAAGGAGTTTTCATGAGCATGTTTGAAGGGAGGAAAGGGAAAGGGAAAACTAATTAAGTTTTACTTTTAAAAAAGCATTATGATAAAATATTAAAGAATTAATTGTAAGTGTGGTATCAGGTTACTGTAATCCTAGCATTAGGAGGTATAAATAGGTAGACCTTTAATGATTATTACTAGATCAATCTAGCCATGTTAGTGGTCTCCATGAATAAATGAGATACAATATTCCAAAAAGTGTGGTAGATGGTTGTTGAGAAAAGCAGCTAACATATCAAGCATCCACACACATGTGCCCAATTACTTTCATACAAATATCTACATGTACAAGAAAAATTAGCATGAAGAGTAAAAATCAATGGAGCTTTTGTCGATTATAGCTTTGAGCAGAGTGGGAGGAACAAAGCCTTGTACAAATTGATCTCTTTTTTTCTGTGTTGAAAATAGGAATTGCTTTTTGCACTGCTAAAGATACTGCCCTTTAGTTAAGATGGTAAAGATCCCACAGAGAACAACAGTCCACGCATCAAGCAATGGGCTTGTAAGTCATATCTGTGTCCCTGTTCATAATTAAATAAGTATTTTAATCTGGTTATTAAAGGCCAGCTAAGGGAAGTGTGATTCTAGCCTTGGGACTGCTATGGACTAAGTAGCCCTAAATGGGGTCAGCTCTTTTGCTCATTCAGCACCAATCTACTAATTACAGCTTTTAGTCTAACTAGTTCTTATGCCTCTTGCTAGAAAACCTGAAGGTAAACTCTCTTAATGAGAACTGCCTTGGTTAATTACATGAGTAATGATGGACATTTTCACACATATGTAGCACCACTATCACTGTCTCATTAGGAATAGTGACATCAGGGAGCACATCCATTTAGTGATCCTACCTTAGCAGTTGGTAAATGTGGTTTGACTGAAACCTAAAAGCTAAGCTCAGCAGTTTAATCTCCACAATGAAACACTCATTATTTCAAGGATCTTTGTACCCTATTTGGTTATAGACTGATGTTTACAGCTATCATTTAGTCAATAATTTTCATGACAAAGCTTCTTATTATATAAGATGGTTTTTACCATTGAAAGTATTTGGAGTTTCAGAACAACAGCACAAAAGTTTTCTATCAAAACTTCCTAAACCAATCAAAATGATCTTTATCTTGCTACAAAGAGAAAATAGGAAAATTTGAGTTTTTTTGCAAATAAATACCATGTACTTTCCACTGCCTGTATTTTCCCCACCAAGGATAGGCACATGTAAAAAAATGCTTAATTTGATTAAGATATTTGTGCAAAGAAAATTAAATATGTACTTAGTAGTTCAACATTGGAGGGTCTTCAAGTATGTTAAATGTATATTTATCCTATACATTCAAATACATTTAAATCTATCAAGGAGTTTATGACATTACAAACCTATAAAATATATTATTTATGTATAATAAACATACAAAACTGAAGTCAATATTGTGTCAACAAAAATATCTTTTTCAATAGTGAAAGATGTTCAATCTTACAGAATCATACACTAGAAGGATATTAGAAACTAGCTTTATAAATAATTCTTGTTTATGTTGTTGACGCAGTGTCTCACCCTAGCATTGGTGAGCTGGAATGTTCTCTATATTCTGCACTGTATTTGAACAGTGCAACAGTTTAGTACTACATTTACCTCAGCCTTTTAAGTCCCCAAATTAAAATAATGTGAAACTAGGCATCACACTGTAACTAATATTTTTGTTCAGTGTTGTTTTGAGAAAAGATCCTGAAATTTGAACTACAGATAAGGCTGGCCTTGAACTCACAAAGATCCCCCTTAACTATTTGTGGTAGGAGATTAGTGGTAGTATTAGGTGGTACTAAGCTTTTAGTAAGATGACATAAAGTAATTCCAAACTTGGAATATATTTATTCAGAGCCAGCAAGCATGTTTTCTTATGGGTGCCAAATACTACGGTGAACATAGTCAGTATCCATGTGGAATTACTCTAATGAAGAAAACAAGAAATTAATTCAAAAAATAATTGCATTGGCAATGCCCTATAACATCATTTAATGGTGGTGTGAGGATAAAAAGCACTGTAAGTATAAAGAAAATAATAATGTTTTTCTTTTACACTAAATATAAAATCCCCCTAAGGTGAAGTTAAATTAGGCAATTAAAGAAATTGAAAGGAAAAGCACTTAGCAAATATCAAGGAAAAGGCCATTTCAAGTCTGTCATGGCAAACACAATGCTCCTATTGAGAAATAATCCTGTTGGTTCCCAAGACCTTAAGACCAGCATGGCCTAGCCTGTACTCAAGGAGATGATAAAGAAGTGAAGTTAAATAGAGATGAGTAAACTTGCTCATCCTGGAATGTAGATTATGTTTTGTAATAGGGAAACAATGTACAGTTTTAATAGATCAAAATGACCTGAAGCAGAATCAAAAGATCACACTCAGAGCTGTGGCTTATGTGTAGAAATGACAATGGAATGACATTGGATATACCACATACACTGTAGAGCAAGCTACATGATCAGGCATAACTGGCCAATGAAAAATACACTCCATGTGTTTGCTTTTGTTCTCTCTCTCTCTCTCTCTCTCTCTCTCTCTCTCTCTCTCTTCCTTTTTGAATATTTGGGGTTTTGTTTTAAGAGAAGGAAAAATATAAAGATGGGTTGATGAGTGGGAATCTGGGAAGAGTTTGCTAAGGAAAGGAATATAATGTAACACAGCTACACTACTCTTGGGGATATAACCAAAAGCTCTTCCATCCTACCATAAGAATAGTTGCTCAGTTATATTCATAGTGGCTTTATTTGAAATAGATAAATTCTGGAAACAACACATATGTCCTTCAAGTGTAGAATAGTTAAAGAAGATAAACTGAAGAGTGATAAAGAAAATTTGGTACATTTTCACAAAGGAGTATTCTTCAGCTCTTGGAAAAAATGCCATCATGAGATTTTCAGGCAAATGGATGAAACTAGAAAAAAATCATTCTAAGTAAGGTAACCCAAACCCAGAAAGACAAACATGGTGAATACTCCCTTATCAGTACATATTAGCTATAAAGTAAAGAATAATCATGCTACAATCTGCAGACCCAGAGAGGCTTTGTAACAAGTAAGGCCCTAGGTAGGATGAAGGTATCTCCATGTGAAAAGTAAATAAAATAGATTATGTGGACAGATTGGGAGCATGTGGTATGGTAATAGGAGGAATAAGGATGTGAGCAGAGAGTACAAGGGCAAATTAATAGAATGGCAGTTGGCATTTAGGGTCAATGTGGAAACCTAGGGAAGTGGAAACTTCCTGAAATTTATGAGGCTGACTCGTGATGACTCCTATGAGGCTGGTTTCAAGAACTCCTGATAAAAGATGATAAGGTGCCTGAAACAGCCATTATTTTGTAACCAGGCAAGGATTCCAGTAGTGGGACTGGATGACCATTCCAGCTAAAAATTCTTCACCCACACTTGCTCTGCATGCAAGAAGTGCTGGGACAATGGTGGCTTAGAGCCTGTGGGAGTGGTCAAGCAATAACTGGTGTAACTTGAGACCTAGTCCACAAGAGGGAGCCCACACTCAACAATGCCTGCATAGCCAGAAACTCTTAAGAGGATGGCTCAGAGACCTAGGGCAAAACCAAACACAAATGACTACTTGTCACCCGAGGGGCTTCCTCTTACAGCTCAGGGGAACAGATGCATAGAACTGGAGCCAAATATTAGGTTGTGCTTGGGAACCCTGTGGAAGAGCCAGGAGGAAGGCTTGTTGGATTCAAATACTCAAGAATACAGTCCACACAATCAACTAAACATGGCTCCTAGAGACTCACAGAGACCGAAGCAGCAGGTAGGTAGCCTGCATGGTTCTTTACTAGGTCCTCTGCATATATCTTGTGGTTGTTTATCTCAGAATTTTTGTGGGACTTATAACAGTGTGAATCGGTTGCCTGATTCTTTTGCCTGCATGTGGTATATGTTTACTCCTATGGTGTTGCCTCATCAAGCCTTGATATGAGGGTTTGCATCCAGTCTGATTGCATCTTTTTATGTCATGTTTAGCTGATAACACTGGGAGATCTGTTCTTTCTTTGATAGTAAAGGTAGTACCAGTGGATCTAGGTCTCGGACAAGGCAAGGGGTAGACATGGAGGAGACCGGGCAGGGGATGTTATGGTCAGTATGAGACAAGAATAAAGAAAAAATAAATTAATTCTTTAAAAAAATCAAGAGAAATTATCTTCCAAAGTTGTCTATTTTGTGGATTTCTTTCATTTGCCCAAGTTCAACCAGAGCAACTGGTTAACCAAAATCAAATTTTCATCTCAGAAAATATATACATATGCATAATATCATACAGAGGGAATATAGTGACATATATGTGCATGTGGTTGTGCTTTCTTTGTATGTAAAAAATCAAAGGAAGGAGGTTATGAATTGGAAGGTTGTTGCATGAGAGGGTTTAGGGCATAGAAAGTAGAAAGGAATGGGAAAAATGGTATAATTCTAATCTCAAGAGAAACCAGAATTATATTCAAGTAACATCATAAAGAATGCACAGGTTTTACATATGTATCTAGAAATATGTATATAGACATATATACATATATGTCTATATACATATACATAGACACATGTGAGTGAAAGAGAGTGAGAGAGAGAGACAGAGAAAGAGAGAGAGAGAGAGAGAGAGAGAGAGAGAGAGAGAGACTGAATACAAAACAATTGATAAACAAGAGGAAGCCATGAATCTGAAAAAGAGGAAGGTTTCTCTATGGAAGAATTTGAAAGGAGAAAGGGAAGGAGAAAATATGGAAAATAAATTACATTCTCAAAAACTAATTAATTAAAATTTTATGACATTTGATGGTCAAGTTTGATAAAGAAGCCAAAACCATACATTGGAAAAATGAAAGCATTTTCAACAAATGATACAGGTCTAACTGGATGTCTACATATACAGGAATGAAAATAGATGCATACTGATCACCCTGCACAAAACTCAAGTCCAAGTGGATCAAGCACATCAGTGACTTTAACGTAAAATTGAATACACTAAATCCCACAGAAAAGAAAGTGAGAAATAGCCTTGAACACATTGGTTCAGTAGACATTTTCCTGAACAGAACACCAGTGACTCAGGCTCTAAAATAAACAATTGATTCAAGTTGAAACGGAAAAGCTTCTGTAAGCCAAAGGCCACTCTCAATGGGACAAATGGAAAGTCTGTAGATCCGGAATTGATCTTACCAACCCTCCATCTGACAGAGGGCTAATATCCAAAATTTTCAATGAACTCAAAAGGTTATACTCCAATAACCTAAATATCCCAATTAAAAAATGGAATAGAGATATACCTAGTTTAAGAACTTTGGGGACTCAGGCCTTGAGCAGGAGCTGCGCACAGAGCAGTGGTCTAGGGGACACCAGCCAAGCGTGGGCTCTGTGCCCTGAAGGTGGACCCCACACTCCCTGCAGCCTCCGCCATCTTCCCAGCTACTTTGAACCAGCAGGTGGAACCACGTACCAGAAATATCCCGAATTTAAGACCTCTGGGGACTCAGGACACCAGACAGTAATCCCTGAGCTGGAGCAGTGCAGAGAAGCAGTCCAGCAGGAGGAACCAAGTACCTGAGATATCCCGAATTTAAGACCTCGGGTGACTCAGGCCACCTGTCAGCAATCTGTGAGCAGGAGCCCTGCAGGGCAGTGGTTCAGGTGTCCCAGTCACGGGGAAACAGCCTTACGAGCCCACAGGAGGTTCAAGCACCACTTAGTAACTACAGGACCAACTAGCACCAGAGATAACCAGATGGCAAAAGGCAAAAGTAAGATCATTACTAACAGAAACCAAGGCAATATGGCAACATCTGAACCCAGTTCCCTGACAGCAATAAATCTCGGATAGCCCAACACACCAGAAAAACAAGACTCAGATCTAAAATCACTAGTCAGGATGCTGATAGAGGAACACTTAGATAAATCTCTTAGAGTAATACAGGAGAAAATGGATCAAAAGCTAGAAGCCTTTACAAGGCAAACACAAAAATCACTTAAAGAAATCCAGAAGAATATGAATCAAAAAATGGATGCCAATAAGGGTGAAACACAAAAATCACTTAAAGAAATACAAGAGAACGTGGGTCAACAAGTACAAGTCATAAAAGAGGAAACACAAAAATCCCTTAAAGAATTAGAGGAAAACACAAGCAAGTGAAAGATCTGAGCAAAACCATCCAGAATCTAAAAACAGAAGTAGAAACCACTAAGAAATCGCAAAGGGAGACAAAGTTGGAGATAGAAAACCTTGGGAAGAATCAGGAGTCATAGATGCAAATATCAACAATAGAATACAAGAGATAGAAGACAAAAGCTCAGATGCTGAAGATACCATAGGAACCATGGATTCAACAATTCAAGATAATGCAAAATGCAAAATGCTGGTAACCCAAGACATTTAGGAAATCCAGGACACAATGAGAAGACCAAGCCTAAGGATTATAGGGATAGATGAGAGTGAAGATCTACAAATTAAAGGACCAGCAAATATCTTCTACAAAATTATGGAAGAAAACTTCCCCCAACCTAAAGAGAGAGATGCCCATGAATATACAAGAAGCCTACAGAACCCCAAACAGACTGGACCAGAAAAGAAATACTTCTCTTCACATAATAATCAAAACCCCAAATGTACTAAACAAAGAAAGAATATTAAAGGCAGTAAGAGAAAAAGAACAAGTCACATATAAAGGAAGACCTATCAGAATTACACCAGACTTCTCACCTGAGACCATGAAAGCTAGAAGATCCTGGGCGGATCTCATGCAGACTCTACGAGAACACAAACTTCAGCCAAAACTACTATACCCAGCAAAACTCTCAATCGCCATAGATGGGGAAACCAAAGTATTCCATGATTGTGTTAGTTTGGGTTTTTCTGCTGTGAACAGACACCATGACCAATGCAAGTTTTATAAAAGACAACATTTAATTAGAGTTGTCTTACAGGCTCAGGGGTTCAGTCCATTGTCATCAAGGAAGAAACATGGCAACATCCAGGCAGGCATGGGGCAGGATGAGCTGAGAGTTCTACATCTTCATCTGAAGGCTGCTAGTAGAAGACTGACTTCCAGGCAACTAGGGTGAAGGTTTTAAGCCCACACCCACAGTGACACATCTACTCCAACAAGGCCATACCTCCTAATAATGCCACTCCCTGCGAAAAGCATATACAAACCATAACATTCCACTCCCTGGCCCCCATAGGCTTGTTCAAACATTAGTCTATGGGGGCCATACTTAAACATAGCATAATGCAAAATACATTTAGTCCAACTTCAAAAGTCTCTGAAGTCTATATCAGTCTCAACAGTGTTAAAAGTCCAAAGTTCAAGGTCTCTTTTGAGATTCATCCAATCACTTACATGTAATCCTCCAAGCAAGACAGGAAACCAGATGGGAAAAGTCCAAACTCTGCATCTCCATGTCTGATGGTAATGCAGTCTTCAGATATCCAACTCCTTTTTCATCTTTGTTGACTTCAACAAGGTTCTTTCTCCTAGGCTTGTTCCACTCCCTGTTAGCAGCTTTCCTTGGCAGGTATCCTGTGGCTCCAGCATCTTTAATATCTTGGGGTCCCCAAGTCAATTTCAGCTTCACAGCTTCTTGTTCAAATGTCTGAGATCCACAAATGATCTTCTTTACATCTCCAAAGGGCTGGTATCACTTCTCCAGGTCTGCCCTCTGTAGCACTCTAAATTCAGATTGATCCACTCCACTGCCACTGATGTTCCTGGTGGTCATCCCATGGTACTGGCATCTTCAATATACTAGTGTCTTCCACTATAACTATGCTTCACCAAAACCTCTCATAGGCTCTATTCATTGTACCAAGCCTAAACTCCTTGGCATGACCCCTTCAATCCTGGGCTCTCAATTACAACTGAGGGTACACTTTCACCAATGGCCTTCTATGGCTTCTCATAGTACCAAGCCTCAGCTGTTCTTCATGATGCCTTCATGCCTTCAAAACCAGTACCACCTGGATGATTCTACACATTACCAAGTACAGCTGCAACATGAGGTATAACCTATGCTATCTCTGGAATACAACTTCTTTGTGCTCTGAGAAAACACTTCCCAGAGGATTTCACCTCAGTGATGCTGGTCTTTTCTTAATCACCACTAATTTCTTAGCTCCAGCTAACCAGCATCAATTGTCCCAGTAGTCTCTTTCTTTTGAATATAAAGCCAGAGACACATGGCCAAAGCTCCTGAGTTCTGCTGCTTGCAGGAGCTGGAACATTGACCCCCCCTTGTTCTATTACATTATCACTGGCTTCCTTTTTCCCAGCTTCTTTAGTGCCTAAGTTGACTGTCCTAAATCTTGCTCCATAGACTGACTTTGAATTCAGGGATCTGCATAACTGCCTCTTATACACTGGGATTAAAGGTGTGGTCCACCAAGCCTGGATTTAAGTTTTTCTTCACCTAGAATTTTCTCTGTTCTAGGCTGGGCTTGAACTCAGGATCTACTTATCTTTGCCTCCTGGGATTAAAGGCTTGTCCGACCATGCCTGAACCTAAATTTAGCTGAGTGGAATCTTGCCCCCAAGGTCACCACTCCTTTAGTTCAATTTAATGTCCTTGAATTCAGCTCCATTTCACTTCCTGGAGTCCCTTTAATACTAAAATTATATATTTTGTCCTTTACCTTTCTCATCTTGCTATGTTTGTTCAAAATTCTCTTCATCAAACTTAACCAGAGAACAACGTCTTTCTTGGGCTTTTTTGAGACTTCCTTTGCAGATGCAATTAATATAAATCCCTTTACCTTAGCCCTAGGGAGTCTTTTCAGACAATGGCAAAAAGCAGCCATGTTCTTCACGAGAACATCACAAAAACAGTCTTTCAGCCACATACTAAAGTTCTTCTCCACTGAAACTTCTTGGGCCATCAGGCCTACACAGTTCAAATGACCCTCAGCACCACTGTCTTCCATATTTCTACTAGACTGGCCCATTAAGCCCCACTGAAAGCATTCCATGGCTTTCCAAATCCAAAGTCCCAAAATTCACATTCTTCCAAACAAAAGCATAGTCAAGCCTATCACAGTAATACCCCATTCTTGGTACCAAATTCTGTTAGAGTTTTACTGCTGTGAACAGACACGATGACCAATGCATGATTTATAAAAGACAACATTTAATTGGTGTTAGCTTACAGGCTCAGGGGTTCAGTCCACTGTCATCAAGGAAGAAACATGGCAGCATCCAGGCAGGCATGGTGCAGGAGGAGCTGAGAGTTCTACATCTTCATCTGAAGGCTGCTAGTAGAAGACTGACTTCCAGGCAACTAGGTTGAAGGTCTTAAGCCCACACCCACAGTGACACACCTACTCCAACAAGGCCATACCTCTTAATAGTGCCACTCCCTGGGAAAAGCATATACAAACCATAACAATGACAAAACCAAATTTGCACAATATCTATCTACAAACGCAGCCCTACAAAGGATAATAGGGCAAAATTACCAACACAAGGGGGGAAACTACACCCCAGAAAAAACAAGATAGAAAACCCCTCTCATCAAACCCAAAAGAAGAAAACTACTCAAATATAAAAAATAATGCCCAAAATGTCAGGAAGTAATAATTACTATTCCTTAATATCTCTTAACATCAATGGACTCAATTCCCCAATAAAAAGACACAGACTACCTGACTGGATACAGAAACAGGACCCTACATTTTGCTGCATACAGGAAACACATCTTAGTGTCAAAGACAAACACTACCTTAGAGTAAAAGGCTGGAAGACAATTTTACAAGCAAATTGTCTCAGAAAACAAGCCAGAGTAGCCATTCTAATATCAGATAAATTGACTTCCAACGTAAAGTCATCAAAAAAGACATGGAAGGTCACTTCTTGCTTGTCAAAGGGAAAATCCACCAAGAAGAACTCTCAATACTGAACATCTATGCTCCAAATGTAAGGGCACCCTCATTCGTAAAAGAAATTTTACTAAAGTTTAAGCACACATTGCAACTAACCCAATAATTGTAGGCAAGTTCAACACTCTACTCTCCTCAATGGACCAATCAGGAAAGCAGAAACTAAACAGGGACACGGTGAAAGTAATTGAAGCTTTGGAACAATTGGATTTAACAGATATATATATATATATATATATATATATATATATATATATATATATATATAGAGAGAGAGAGAGAGAGAGAGAGAGAGAGAGAGAACATTTCCTCCTAAAGCAAAAGAATATACCTTTTTTTCAGCACCGCATGGTACCTTCTCCAAAATTGATCATATAATTGGTCACAAGACAGACCTCAACAAATACAAGAAGACCGAACTAATCCCATGCCTCCTATCAGAATACTCTGGAGTAAAAGTGGTCTTCAATAGCAAGAAGAACAACAGAAAGCCCACATACACATGGAAACTGAACAATACTCTACTCAATGACACCTTGGTCAAGGAAGAAATAAAGAAAGAAATCAAAGACTTTTTAGACTTCAATGAAAATGAAGGTACGACCTACCCAAATCTTTGGGACACAATGAAAGCAGTGCTAAGAGGAAAACTCATAACCTTGAGTGCCTCCAGAAAGAAACTGGAGAGAGCATACACTAGCAACTTAACAGCACACCTGAAGGCCCTGGAACAAAAAGAAGCTAACTCACCCAGGAGGAGTAGAAGAGAGGAAATCATCAAACTAAGGGCTGAAATCAATCAAGCAGAAACAAAGAGAACCATACATAGAATCAACAAAACCAAGAGCTGGTTCTTCGAGAAAATCAACAAGATAGATAAACCCTTAGCTATACTAACCAAAGGACACAGAGACAGTATCCAAATTAACAAAAATAGAAATGAAAAGGGGGATATAACAACAGAAACTGAAGAAATTAAAAAAAATCATAAGATCCTACTACAAAAGCCTATACTCAACACAACTGGAGAATCTGGAGGAAATCGACAATTTCCTAGACATATATCAAATACCAAAATTAAACCAGGATCAATTAGATCAGCTAAACAGTCCCATAACCCCTAGAGAAATGGAAGGGGTTACAGAAAGTCTCCCAACCAAAAAAAAAAGTACGGGACCAGATGGTTTTAGGGCAGAATTTTATCAGACCTTCAAAGAAGACCTAACACCCATACTCTTCAAACTATGCCACTAAATAAAAACAGAGGGAACACTGCCCAACTCGTTCTATGAAGCCACAATAACACTGATAAAAAAAGCACACAAAGATCCTACAAAGAAAGAGAACTACAGGCCAATTTCCCTTATGAATATTGATGCAAAATACTAAATAAAATTCTTGCCAACCGAATCCAAGAGCACATCAAAGGGATCATTCACCATGATCAAGTAGGCTTCATCCCAGGGATGCAGGGATGGTTCAATATATGGAAATCCATCAATGTATTCCACTACATAAACAAACAAAGAAAAAAAACCACATGATCATCTCATTAGATGCTGAAAAAGCATTTGACAAAATTCAGCATCCTTTCATGCTAAAAGTCCTAGAAAGAACAAGAATTCAAGGCCCATACCTAAATATAGTAAAAGCAATATACAGCAAACCAGTAGCCAACATCAAAATAAATGGAGAGAAACTTGAAGCAATCCCACTAAAATCAGGGACTAGACAAGGCTGTCCTCTCTCTCCATATCTTTTCAATATAGTACTTGAAGTTCTAGCAAGAGCAATTAGACAACATAAGGAAGTCAAACGAATACAAATGGAAAGGAAGAAGTCAACCTATCACTTTTTTGCAGATGATATGATAGTATATGTAAGTGACCCAAATTGGAACAGGGGTTATTCTAAAAGCTTTTGCCTGTCTGTATGATATGTTTTTCTAGCTGGGATCCTTAATTGGGCCTCAGTGGGAGAGAACTTGCCTAGCCTCACAGACTTGAAGTGCCAGAATGTGCGGATACTTGGAGGGGGTGGCACCTGCTCAGGGCAGAAGGGGAAGGTAGTTGGGAGAATGATTGGGAGAGGGGATGCCCAGGAGTGGGGCAGAGAGCAGGGTGTAAAGTGAATAAGTAAGAAAAATAGTAAAACTAATTAAAAAATGATTTTACATGTTTAAAAGTAAATTGGAAGCCGGATCTTTGAGAGAATCAATAAGATAGATCACCTCCTTGCCAAACTAACTAAAGGGTCCAGAGGCAGTATCCATATTAGCAACATCAGAAATGAAAAGGGAGACATAACAAAAGAAATGAATGAAATTCAAAAAATCATCAGATCCTACTACAAAAGCCTATATTCAACAGAAATGGAAAATCTAGATGAAATGGATGACTTTCTAAAAATATACCAATGTTAAATCAAAAGCAGATAAACTATCTGAAATAGAAGAAGTCATTAAAAACCTCCCAAACAATAAAATCCCAGGGCCAGATGTATTTAATGCAGAATTCTACCAGATCTTCAAAGAAGAAATGATACCAATAGTCTTCAAATTATTCCATAACATAGAAACAGAAGGAATACTACCTAATTCATTCTATGAAGTCACAATTATTCTGATACCTAAACCACAGAAGAACCCAACCATAAAATAGAACTTCAGACCAATTTTATATATGAATATCAATGCAAAATTACTCAACAAAAGTCTTACAAACCGAATCAAAGAACACATAAAAACCATCATTCACTATCATCAAGTAGGCTTCATCCCAGTACTCCAAGGTTGGTTCAATATATTGAAATCTATTAACGTATTCCACTGTGTACTCAAACTCAAAGGAAAAAATATACATGATGATCTATTTAGATGCACAAAAAGCATTTGACAAAATACAACACTGCTTCATGTTAAAAGTATTGGAGAGGTCTGGAATTCAAGGCCCATACCTAAACATAATAAATGCAATATACAGCAAACCAACAGCCAATATCAAATTACATGGAGAGATAATTAAAGCAATCCCACTGAAATCGGGGACAAGACAAGGATGCTCATTCTCCCCATATTTATTCTATATAGTATTCAAAGTGCTAGCTAGATCAATAAGACAACAAAAAGAGAACAAGGGAATACAAATTTGCAAAGAAGAAAGGTACCACTATTGAATATGATATGATAGTATACAAAGGTGGCCTCAGAAACTCTACCAAAGAACTTCTCCAACAGATAAACAACTTCAGCTAAGTGGCTGTATATAAAATTAACTCAAATACATCAGTGCCTTCTTTTATACATATGATAAATAGGCTGAAAAAGAAATCAAAACAACTCCCTTCACAATAGCCACATATAATATGAAATATCTTGCAGTAACTCCATCCAAATAAGTCTAAGATCTGTGCTACAATAACTTGTGGTCTTTCAAGAAAGAAATCAAAAAAAGACATCAGAAAATGGACAGATCTCCCATGATCTTGGATTGGCAGAATTAGTGGCGATCCTACCAAAGGTGATCTACTGATTCAATACAATCCCCATCAAAATCCCTATTCAAATCTACAAAGAAATGGAAAGAGCAATTCTCAAATTCATCTGGAAACACAAAAAACTCAGAATGGCAAAAACAATTCTTAACAAAGATGTGCTTTGGCAATCATCATCCCTGAACTCAAGCTTTACTATAGAGCAGTAGTGATAAAATCTGCTTGGTATTGGTACAGAGACAAACATGTAAATCAATGGAATAGAATTGAAGACCCAGAAATAAAACCACATACTTAAAGTCATTTGATTTTTGACAAAGAAGCCAAACATATACAATAAAAGAAGAAAGCATCTTTAACAAATGGTTTTGGTCTAACTACCTCTTGATATGTAGAGAGATGAAAATAGACCCATATTTATGACCTTGCACAGAGCACAAATCCAAGTGGATCTAGGACCTCAACAAAAACCCAGACACACTGAATCTAAGAAAAGAAAGTGGGAAAGAGCCTTGAACTCATTGGCACAGGGGGGATGGAATTTCTAAACAGAACTCCAGTGTTGCATATTCCAAGATAAAGATTTGGTAAATGGGACCTCATGAAACTGGAAAACTTTTGTAAGGCAAAGGACATAGCCAATAAGACAAATTGGCAACCTACAGATTGGGAAAAAATCTTCACTAACCACACATCAGAGAGAGCGCTAATATCCAAAATATATAAAGAATTCAACCCAATCCAAAAAATGGGGTATAGAATTAAACCATGAATTCAAAACACAGGGATCTTGAATGGCTAAGAAACTCGTAAAGAAATGTTCAAAGTTCTTTGTGATCAGAAAAATGCAAATCAAAACGACTCTGAGATTCCACCGTACACCAATCAAAATGGCTAAGATCCAAACCTCAGGTAACAGCAGGTGCTGGTGAGGATGTGGAGAAAGAGGAACACTCTTCCATTGCTGGTGGGATTGCAAACTGGTACAACCACTCTGGAAATCAATCTGGAGGTTCTTCAGAAATTGAAAATAGATCTACCTGAAGACACAGATACACCACTTGTGGGAATATCAGAACAGAGAAGGGGGGTGATTGGGGAATAGTTAGGGGGGAGAGGACTTATGGAACATATGGTGGGGGGGACTGGGAAAGAGGAAAGCCTTTGGAGTGTAAACAAAGAATATAGAAAATAAAGAAAAAATGAAAAAAAAAAAGAAAAGAAAACTGCAAGGATGGAAATGGAGAGGAGCCTGAGGAGAAGAAGGTCCAGCTACAGGACCAAAGTGTGATCCAGCTCAAGGGGAGGGCCCAAGGCCTGACACTATTACTGAGGTTATGGAGCACTCACAAAAAGGGATCCAGCATGACTGCCCTCCCAAAGACCCAACAAGAAGCTAAAAGAGTCAGATGCATATATTTGTACCCAGTGAATAAACAGAAGCTTCTGACACCTGTGGTTTAAGTATGAAAAAGCTGGAAGAGGCTGAAGAGGAGCACAGCCCCCTGGGAGGACCATCAGTCTCAGTTAACCTGGGCCTTGAGGTCTCTCAAACATCTGACCACCAGCAAGGCACCATACACTGGCTGATGTGAGGCTTCCAATACACACACAGTAGAGTACTGCTGGGTCTAGCTTTAGTAAGAGAAGATGTACCTAACCCTTAAGAGACTGAAGGCCTCAGGGAGTTTAGGGGTCTGTTGGGGTGGGGTGTCAGGAGTGATGACATCCTCATGGAGACAGGGGGCAGGCGGGCAGGGAGGAGGTATGGTATGTGAGTTAGTCAGAGGGTAGGTGGGGAGGGAAATAAAATCTGGAGTTTAAAATAAGTTTAAAAAGGAAGTGAAATGGAGAGCCATGTTAAAATATATATACTATAGAGTTTTACATTGATTTCCAAAAATCATGAATTTTACTCTCACCCCTTTCTGGAAATTTCTACAATTTTAGTAGAAAAACTGGTCTGTCTCTCACCACATGGAAAATGAGCAATTCTTCAAGATTTAGTTAGTTCCATCTGAGTCAGTGAATTTTCCTGAGAGACCTATAATATTACTCTGACTCCTCTGTTTTGGAGAAATTCTGTAGAACCTCATTTTCTGTGTGGTTTTATACCTAGACAAACTCTGAGCTATGTAATTATTGTCATGACTGTAGTTAAGCTTGAATAAGTAATAGCAAGTGAATGATATGCTGCAATATTTTAGAGAAAGGTATATGAAATAAAATTGTTTATATTTATTTGTCGTTGGAATTTTCCCAGGAAAATGAGCATATGAAAATGAGTGGTGATTATATAAGTTCATTTTTTAAATTTTAGCAAATGAATGGTACATAAAGTTTATTATTTGATCATGTTTCCAATCTAGAGCATAGTGATACTCGGTCCATAGTGCTGTGCACCTTCAGGATTATCTAGTTCCACAGAATTTCTGTCTTCCTACACTGTAGGAAATAAGGACAAAAGCTGCCCTTTCCCTTTGCCTGGTCCTGCATATCCATATTTATGCTTCCAATTGCTAATATTAACCTACATCTAGTATTCTCACAAATAGAATTACGTCACCTTTT
The DNA here is from genome assembly GCA_964023405.1 of Apodemus agrarius. NCBI lineage: Eukaryota > Metazoa > Chordata > Mammalia > Rodentia > Muridae > Apodemus > Apodemus agrarius. The sequence goes on along the minus strand of OZ030017.1, from coordinate 86,367,774 downwards.
TTTCTTTTTTAGTTTTGGCCTATTTTATTTAATATAACAACTTGAGGGTTCATATATATGTAGCAAATGCCAGAATTGCAATTTTTTTAGTTGACTAATATTTCATAGTCAGTATACAAAACACTATATGTACATATTTATCCTTTGCTAGACATCTGACTTGTTTTCATGTGTTTTGTATATAATGCTTTGTGGACTTCATTAATTAAGATACATATTTCAGATAGTAGTTTTCTTTGGTGTATGTACCCATAAGTGGGGTCTTATTTATCATGTGGTATCTGCGCATGTACATATTGAAGGACTGCCGTTTTGCCTACGGTGCATCATTTTACACATCAAACTCTTGTGTATAAGGGCTCTAGTTTTTGTCCATCCTCACTCATAATTATAATTTTTTAATTGTAGTAACATTATGTAATTTCTCTTTCCTTACCTCCCTCCAAACCATTTCATATAGTACTCCCTGTCCCATCTCAAATTGGCTTTTTTTCAGTAATTATTATTGTGTGCATACTATGTATGTATGTGTATATATATAATAAATATATATATCATATATATATAAACTCTTACATAAATATATTTCTATATACAATTTATCATTGTATTACATTACTTATATGTATAATCTTAGACGTTAACATATGGTATCAAATAACCAATTGGCTTGCTCTTTCCAAGGGAAGGACTTTTTCTTCTTTTTTTTTTAGTATAGAGTTTTTTTTTTTAATTTTTTTATTTTCTATATTCTTTGATTATATTCCAAAGGCTTTCCCCTTCCCCCGTTCCACCGTCGTCATAAGTCCCATAATTCCTCTTACCCTGTCCATTCCCCAATCACCCCACCACCACCACCATTTCTCTGTTCTGGTACTATCCTACAAAATTGGATCTAGTTGTTCAGGGACCAGGGTCCTCTCCTTCCTTCTTCTTGGGAATCTTTGGATTTGCTAATTGTGCCTTGAGTATTCAGAGCTTGCGGGCTCATTAATATTCACTCATCAGTGAATGCATTTCATGTGTCTTCTTTTGTGATTGATTTAACTCACTTAGGATGATATTTTCCATATCCAACCATTTTCCTGCAAATTTCATGAATTCATTACTTTTAATTGCTGAGTAGAATTCCATTGTATAAATATACCACATTTTCTGTATTCATTCCGCCTTTGAGGGACATCTGGGCTCCTTCCAGCTTCTGGCTATTATAAATAAGGCTGCTATGAACATAGTGGAGCATGTGTCTTTAGTGCATGCAGGGGAATCCTCTGGGTATATGCCCAAGAGTGGTATGACAGGGTCCTCTGGGAGTGTCATGCCCAATTTTCTAAGGAACTGCCAGACAGATTTCCAGAGCAGTTGTACCATCTTGCAATCCCACCAACAGTGTAGGAGTGTTCCTCTTTCTCCACATCCTCACCAGCACCTGTTGTCTCTTGAGTTTTTAATCTTAGCCATTCTGACTGCTGTGAGGTAGAATCTCAGGGTTGCATTGATCTGCATTTCCCTGATGACTAATGGTGTTGAACATCTCTTAAGGTGCTTCTCAGCCATCCGAATGTCTTCTGGTGAAAATTCTTTAGCTATGTACCCCATTTTTAATAAGGTTATTTGGTTCATTGGGGTCTAACCTCTTGAGTTTTTGTATATGTAGGATATTAGCCCTCTGTCAGATGTGGGGTTAGTGAAGATCTTTTCCCAATTTGTTGGTTGCTGTTTTGTCCCTCTGACAGTGTCTTTTGCCTTACAGAATCTTTGTAATTTTAAGAGGTCCCATTTGTCAATTCTTGATCTTAGTGCATAAGCTATTGGTGTTCTGTTCAGAAACTTTCCCCTGTGCCCATGTCCTCCAGGGTCTTATCCAGTTTCATTTATTAGTTTCAGTGTGTCTGGTTTTATGTGGAGGTCCTTGATCCACTTGGAGTTGATCTTAGTACAAGGAGATAAGAGTGGGTCAATTAGCATTCTTCTGCATGTTGAGCTCCAGTTGAATCAGCACCATTGTTGAAAAGGCTATCTTTTTTCCTCTAGATGGTTGTAACTCCTTTATCAAAGATCAAGTGACCATAATTCTGTGGGTTCATTTCTGGGTCTTCAATTCTTTTTCATTGATCTACTTGCCTGTCGCTGTACCAATAACATGCAGTTTTTTAACACAATTGCTCTGTAGTACTGCTTGATGTCAGAGATATAGATTCCCCCAGAAGTCCTTTTATTGTTGACAATAGTTTTAGCTATCCTGGGGTTTTGTTACTCCAGATGAATTTGAGAATTGCTCTTTCTAGATCTATGAAGAATTGATTTGGGATTTTGATGGGGATTGCATTGAATCTGTAGATTGCTTTTGGCAAGATGGCCATTTTTACTATTTTGATCCTGCCAATCAAAGAGCATGGAATATTTTTCTAACTTCTGAAGTCTTCTTCGATTTATTTCTTCAAGGACTTGAAGTTCCTGTCATACAGATCTTTCACTTTTTTGCTTAGAGTCACACCAAGATACTTTATATTGTTTGTGGCTATTGTGGAGGGTGTTATTTCCCTAACTTCTTTCTCAGCCTCCTTGTCCTTTGAGTACAGGAAGGCTACTGATTTGCTTGAGTTGATTTTATAACAAGCCACTTTGCTGAAGTTGTTTATCAGCTGTAGGAGTTCTCTGGTGGAGATTTTTGGGTCGCTTAAGTATACTATCATATCATCTCCAAATAATGATAGTTTGACTTCTTCCTCTCCAATTTGTATCCCTTTGACTTCCTTATGTTGTCTAATTGCTCTTGCTAGAACTTCAAGTACTATTTTGAAAAGACATGGAGAGAGAGGGCAGCCATGTCTAGTTCCTGATTTTAGCTGGATCAGACTTTTTCTTCTACTGATCATTTCCTTAGTATCCCCATGGGCATTCCCCACACATTTAACCACAATTTTGTTCACATTCAGCTCATAATAAGTTAGTCAGTCTTAATGCTCATAGCTTCTTATGATGCCATAAGATTCAATCTTACAGCAAATTTCCTGATCCTTTGGCACTTAATTACCTTCCTTCATCTTCTTTCTGAAATCTCCATGGACTTTGGGTGCAGGCAATAGTTTTTCTTCTCTTTGTTTTTATAATTATTGTTTAATTGGGTGTGTGGTGGTATATAATTTTGATTATGGGTCCTCATTTTCATAATGAGTATCTCTTCATCTATTAGATGTTGATTTATTATCATTAAAGACAAATTTAGTCTACTAATGTGCTCAATTTTTTTATGTTTATGGAAAATATTGTAAACAGAAAATCACTGCGTCCTTCAGACAGGTCTACAACTCACAATGTAGGTAAGATTAACCTGAAAAGCATGGTTGTTTTACATCAGCTTCTCCTGTACTAGAATCACAGGCATGTACCACCACAACTTTTTCCTTTGTCATTTTTTATGACAAGCTGCTGGTACATTTTGCTTATTTAATATAGAGAATTTCTTAATATATTGTGAATATTCATGTCATCAGCTACTGGTTGGAAATTTTCTCTTTTCTAAGAGCTGATATTTAACTTATAAAGCTCTTTAATGCACATTGTTTACATTTTCATTACATCCATTTTGTTTTCCCTTTTATTTCATGTGATATTCAGTAAGTATCTTTCAAATGCAAAGTTGTGAAGATGTTTCCACATTTTAGAGAAGTTTATAATCTTACTTCTTATATTTTGGTCTTTGATCTAGTTTGTTGATTTTTCTAATATCATGGAAGAGTTACTTTTGCCTGTGATTATCCAATTTTCCCTGCCATACTTACTTAAAAAGCCCTCCATTTCCCAATGAAACATCTTGATGCCTATGTAGAAAATAATTTAGCTATGTGTGTTAGAGCATACTTTGGATTTCTGTACTCTATTTCATTGGTTATGTCTGTCATAATACTAACAAATTATTTTGAAACTAGAGTGTTGTAGAAATTTTTATATATCAATTATTTTTTATTTCATCTATTTTATTTATATGATTTCATTAAACATTATCATTGGTTTCATAAAATATTTATATATATATAAGTAGTTATAATTTGCACTGACTTGATGGCTGATTTTGTTTTATACATTTATTGGACATTGAATTTTCATTGATTGAAATGTATTTCTTCTTTAAATTGGCTCATTATTTATCAATTACTTATTTTGATTTCTTGGTATTTCTTTAAATTCTCATTTATTCTAAATATTGGTACTCTTTCTGTTATATATATAGCAGAGTATGCTGTTATATGGACTGTCTTTTTGTTAGGTTTTTTTCTTTTGTTCCTCAGATACTGAATTTGGTTGGTACCTCAGTGTCTGAAAGATCTCAGGATGAGTGGTTTCCAGGTTTGTAAAGACTGCTGGTCTTCCCATGGGGCCATCATCCTCCTCAGCCTCTTCTAGCCTTTTCCCAATTCAACCACAGCGTTCCCTGACTTCAAACCATCGTTTGGGCATAAAGTCTCAGTCAGCTCCTTGTTGGGCGTCTTGGAGGGAAGTCATGCTAGGCTACTGTCTGTAAGCACACCACAGCATCAGTAATAGTGTCAGGCCGTGGAGTAGACCCCTGAGATAACTCCATATTTGGGCCAGTCACAGGACCTCCTTTACATCATTCAGCTCTCCAGTTTTGTCCTTGTAGCTCTCCCAGATAGGAATAACTGTGGATCATAATTCACTCAAGATATTTTCTAGTTCCTTCCATTTTCTTCCAAAAGTATGATGTCCTCACCTTTTTATAGCTGAACATTATTCTACCATGTAAATGAACCATGTTTTCTGTATTTATTCTTCTGCTTATATTCCTTGAAATATATTTCTAACCTGTATTTCAGCCCTACTTTCTTCCATTTTAACCTGTTATTCTCCATGATGCATTTATTTAAGACTTCATCTGTCACTTTATAACAGTTTTTCAGCTGAAGTACTCTCTCTAGTTCTTTCTGAACAGATAAGGCTGAATTTGGTTTCTTTCCTTTTTTTAATTTATTGAAAAGGGAAGTAAAAACACTTTATGATAAAACTAAAGATTTACATCGAAAATATTTCAGATAAACACATTACAATTGACAGTTTTCATGGAAAATTAAGGAGCAAAGTGGTAGGCATGTAAAACATTGCTAAATTAATTGAAATATGGGATGGAATTTGATATGATTATGATAGAATTATGATAGAATTGGAGATTTATGTGGAAAATATTTTGGATAAAATTGTAGAAAATGTAGGAAAACATGTAGAAAAGATTATCATTGAAAATTCTATATAGATATAATAACAGTAGACATAAAAGTATTCTTAAGTTGATTAAGAGTGGAATTATAAATATTTCCTGATAAACTTGAAGATTTACATGGAAAATATTTCTGGTCAAATTAAAAAAATAAATAGACTAACACGTTAAAATTGACTATTTCGTGGAAAATTTTACATAAAAATGATTTATGTAAAAACTTTCTAAATTAATTGAAGGTGGAATTTGAAACAATTAATACATTACTAAATTAATTTAAAAGAGCATTACAAATATTTTCTGATAAAATTGAAGATTTACATGAAAAATTATTCATTGCTCTATGTCTTTTATTGGGATGTTGAGTCCATTGTTGTTAAGACATATTAGGGAGTAGTGATTGTTGCTTCCTGTTATTTTTTATGTTATTTTTATGATTGTGTAGGTATATTCTTTTGGGTTTGTTAGAAGAAGATTACTTTCTTGCTTTTTCTAGGATGTACTTTCCTTCCTTGTGTTGGCATTTTCCATCAATTATCCTTTGTAGGGCTGGATTTGTAGACAGATAATGTGCAACTTTGGTTTTATCGTGGAATATTTTGGTCTCTCCATCTATGATGATTGAGAGTTTTGCTGGGTATAGTAGCCTGGGCTGGCATTTGTGTACTCTTAGGGTCTGTATGAGGTCTGCCTAGGATCTTCTAGCCTTCATCATCTCTAGTGAGAAGTCTGGTGTAATTCTGATAGGTCTGTGTTTATAAGTTGCTTGTCCTTTTCCCCCCTCACTGCTTTTAATATACTTTATTTGTTTAGTGAATTTGGTGTTTTGATTAATATGTGCCTAGAGGATTTTCTCTTCTGGGCCATTCTATTTGGAGTCCTGAAGTCTTCTTGTATGTTCATGGGCATCTCTTTCTCTAGGCTAGTTAAGTTTTCTTCTACATTTTTGTTGAAGATATTTACTGGGCCTTTAAGATATATCCAATAAAAAATATTTAAAAAAAGAAGCAAAAAAATGTAAATCCTTGCTCTCGTCTATACCTATAATCTTTAGCTTTGGTCTCATCATTTTTTCCTAGAGTTTCTAGATGTTTGAGTTACCTGATTTATCCATTTTGCATTTTCTTTGACTGTTGAGTCAATGTTTCCTATGGTATCTTCAGCACCTGATGTTTTTTTCTCCTATCTCTTGTATTCTGTTGTTGATGCTCGCATCTATGACTCCTGAATTCTTTCCAAGATTTTCTATGTCCAGAGATGTCTCACTCTGTGTTTTCTTTATTGTTTCTACTTCCACTTTTAGATCCTGGATAATTTTGTTCAGTTCCTTCACTTGATTGTATGTGTTTTCCTGTAATTCTTTAATGAATTTTTGTGTTTCTTCTTTAAGGGATTCTTTAAGGGACACATGATCTCCTGAATTTCTTTAATGGATTTTTGTGTTTCTTGTTTAAGGGCTTTTACCTGTTGACCAATGTTCTTCTGTATTTATTTAAGGCAGTTATTTAAGTCTTTCTTGAAGCCCTCTATCAGCATCCTGAGATATGATTTTAAATCCAACTCTTGCTTTTCCGTTCTGTTAGGGTATCCAGGACTTGCTGTGGTGGGAGAACTGAGTTCTGTTGTTGCCATGTGGCCTTAGTTTCTGTTGGTAGGTTTCTTGTGCTTGCCTTTTGCCATCTGGTGCTAGTTGGTATTCATGTCTCTGACTGGAGTTTGTTCCTCCTGTGGGGTCTGTAAGCCTGTGCACTTACTCCTCTGAGCTCAAAAGTAAAAGCACTGCTGGTAGATCTCTTTTTCCTGGTGGCCTATACACAGAAGGATGTGGGGTGTGCCAGCACCCGGAGCAAATAGAGGCAGCAACACTTCCATCCCACCTGCTCCACTGATCACAGAAATCTATGGAGTCATTATTTTTAATTTGTGGATCTGGAAAATAGCATCCTAAGTAAGATAACCCAATCACAAAAGAATACACATGAAATGCAATCACTGATAAGTGGATATTAATGAGCCCAGAAGCTCTGAATACTCAAGACACAATTAGCAAGTCAAAAGATTCTCAAGAAGAAGGAAGGAGAGGACCCTGGTCCTGAAAGGACTGGATCCAGTTTTGTAGGAGAGTACCAAACCAGAACAGAGAAATGGTCGGGGGAGGGGTGATTGGTGGAAGAGGACATATGGGACATATGGTGAGGGGGGAATTGGGAAAGGGGAAATCCTTAGGAATGTAAACAAAGATATAGAAAAAAAAACAAATGGGCTCATAAGTCACCAAACTTATGGTTTATTATGTGGGCTTTTATCACTGTGACAAAATAACTTCAATAAACAACTTAAGGAAAAAAAAAAAGAAATCTGTGGAGTCTCCTGGCTCCCTGGTGCTGAATTTGGTTTCTAATAATTCTGCTTTTGTATTCAAAACCCATTTCCCTAAATCAGTTCTCTACTCTGCTATAGCACATGTGATCTCCCTAAGGCCTGATCTCCCACTGTACTTGTTTATTAAATCAAAAGTATTTGGGAAATTTTGCCTGATAACCTTATATTTTAGGGATTTAATAAACATTTCATTTATTTATGTATTCAGAAATTTGTTTGTTCATGTAGTGTCCTGAGGGCCATAGGAAGAAGTCTGTTCTCACATTCCATCATGTGGGTCAGGGGCACCAGAATTTAGGTTGTAATATTTGATGGTAAGCACCCTTACCTACTGAGTCATATCAATGTCCATTATATTTTAAGTTTATGAAATGACTTGTGATGGCAATTTCCAATTCTTTTAACATTTGCTGCCCTCAATCTGATGTAAATTTGTAGAAAATTTTACTTAGACACATAAATCTACTTGCTTGTAGTACAGAGCTGTGAAAATGAGAATGCTGAAACCAGCATTTGCTGAAGGTATCTTAGTAGACATGCATTGAAACACACAAGGCTAGTAGAGGTTTGACTTTTAATTTGTTTCCTTCTAGGGCCTATTGAAGATCCAGTTGTGTGATCCTATACAGGTACAACAGGCTCACCATGTATATGTGATGAAAAGAATTTATGAAAACACTTGTATTTTATAGACTCCCTTTATGAACTATGTGAGTGCCATACATAATCCACTTATATAAATTACAGATTATGCATAAAATGGAAGCAATAGAGCTTTTAATTAAATGTACTATATCTGCTCTTAGGAGTATAGCATATTCTGAACCCCAGATATGTCCATTGAAAATCAACTAAACATGAAAATATAAATAATTTTAATTAAGAACTCAAAATCCAGTAAGCTGCTATCTTTATTTTTATTAGATACATGGTTTATTTACATTTCAAATGATTTCACTTTTCCTGGATTCCCCCCCCCATCAAAAGTCCCATAAGCCCTCTTCCCTCCCTCTATTCCTCAATTAACCCCCTCCTGATTCCTGTGCTGGTATTCCCCTACACTGCTGCGTTGAGCCTTTTCAGGTCCAGGGGCCTCTCCTTTCTTCAGTCTTGAGCATCATTTGATATGTGAATTGTTTCTTGGATATTCCAACATTCTGGGCTAATATCCACTTATCAGTGAGTGCATACCATGTGTGTTGTTTTGTGATTTGGTTAACTCACTTAGGATAATATTTTCCAGTTGTACAATTTGCCTAAGAATTTAATGAATTCTTTCTTGTTAATAGATGAGTAGTATTCCATAGTTTAAATATACCACATTTTCTGTATCCATTCCTCCACATCTGGGTTCTTTCCAGCTTCTGGATATTATAAATAAGGCTTCTATGAGCATAGTGCAGCATGTGTCCTTATTACATGATGGGGAATACTCTGGGTATATGCCCAGGAGTGGTATAACAGGGTCCTCTGGAAGTATCATACCTAGTTTTCAGGGACACAGTCAGACTGATTTCCAGAATGATTGTACCAGTTTTTAATCACACCAGCAGTGGAGGGGTGTGCCTCTTTCTCCATGTCCTCGCCAGACCTCCTGTCTCCTAAGTTTTGATCTCAGCCAGTCTGACTTGTGTGACTTGAAAACTCAGGGATGTTTGGGTTTGCATTTCCTTGATGACTAAGGATGTTGAACATTTCTTTAGGTGCTTCTCAGCCATTTGATATTCCTCAGGTGAAAATTCTTTATTTACCTCTGTACCCCATTCTTAATAGGGTTATTTTTCTCTCTGGAGTCTAATTTCTTGAGTTCTTTGAATATATTTGATATTCGCCCTGTCAGATGTAGGGTTGGTAAAGATATTTTCCAATTTGTCAGTTGCCATTTGTACTGTTTACAGTGTCCTTTGCCTTGCAAAAACTTTCTAATTTTATGAGGTCCCATTTTGCAATTTTTGATGGTAGATGATATTCTATTGGTGTTCTGTTCAGGAAATTTTCCCCTGTACCCATGTGCTGAAGGTTCTTCCCCAGTTTTTTTCTATTATTTTCAGTGTGTCTGGTTTTATGTGGAGGTCCTTTATCCATTTGGACTCGAGCTTAATGCAAGGAGATAAGAATGGATTGATTTGCAGTCTTCTGCATGCTGACCTCCAGTTGAACCAGCTTTTTTCATGCTGACCTTTTCTTGAAAAGGCTATCTTTTCCCACTGGTTGGTCGTAGCAACATTGTCAAAGATCAAGTGACCATAGGTGTACAGGTGCATTTCTGGGTCTTCAATTCTATTCCATTGATCTACCTGCCTGTCACTGTACCAATGCCATGCAGTTTTTAACACTATTACTCTGCAGCACTGCTTGAGGTCGGGGATACTGATTCCCCCAGTAGTTCTTTTACTGTTGAGAATAGTTTTAGCTATTGTGGTTTTTTTTTTCATTATTCCAGATGAATTTGAGAATTCTAACTCTGTGAAGAATTGAGTTGGTATTTTAATGGGGTTTACATTGGGTCTGTATTTTGCTTTTGGCTAGATGGCCATTTTTCCTCTATTATTCCTGCCAATCCAGGAGCATGTAAAATTTTTCCATATTCTGAGGTCTTTGATTTCTTTCTTTGGAGATTTGAAGTTCTTGTCATACATATCTTTCACTTGTTTATTTGTCATACAAAATAAATCATAACATGATACTATATATTGTTTGTGGCTATTGTGAAAGGTGTCATTTTCCTGATTTCTTTCTCAGCCTGCTTATCCTTTGAGTATAGGAAGGCTACTCATTTGCTTCAGTTAATTTTATATCTGGCCACTTTGCTGAAGTTGTTTGTCAGCTCTTGGAGTTCTCTTGTAGAGTTTTGGGGGTTGCGTAATTACACTATCATATTATCTGCAAATAGTGATAATTTGACTTCTTCCTTTCCAATCTGTATTCCTTTTGTTGTCTAATTGCACTAGCTAGAACTGCACATAATATATTGAATAAATATGGACAGAGAGGGCAGCCTTGTCTAATCCCCGATTTTAGTAGGATTGCTTCATGTTTCTCTCCATTTAGTTTGATGTTGGCTACCAGTTTGCTGTCTATTGCTTTTACTATGTTTAGGTATGGGCCTTGAATTCCTGTTCTGTCCAAGATCTTTAATATGAAAGGATGCTGAATTTTGTCAAATGCATTTTCAGCATTTAATGAAATGACCATATGGTTCTTTTCTTTGAGTTTGTTTATGTAGTTGATTACAGTGATAGATTTTCATGTATTGAACCATCCCTACATCCCTGGGATGAAGCTTACTTGATCAAGATGAATGATTGTTTTGATGTGTTCTTGGATTTGCTTGGCAAGAATTTTACTGAGTATTTTTGCACTGATATTCATAAGGGAAATTTGTCTGAATTTCTCTTCTTTGTTGGGTCTTTGGATGGTTTTGTTTCAGCAAAATTGTGGCTTCATAGAAGGAGTTGGGTAGTGTTCCTTCTGTTTCTATTTTGAGGAATATTTTGAAGAGTATTAGTGTTAGGTCTTCTTTGAAGGTCTGATAGATTTCTGCACTCAAACGATCTGATCCTGTGCTTTTTTTTGGCTGGGAGACTGTCAATGACCACTTCTATTTTTTTAGGGGTTATGCAACGGACTAGATGGTCTATCTGATCATGATAAAACTTTGGTAGTTGGTATCTGTCTAGGAAATTGTCCATATCATCCAGATTTTACAATTGTGTTGAATATAGGCTTTTGTAGTGGGATATGACGATTTTTTTTTTTTTTTGGTTTTTCGAGACAGGGTTTTTCTGTGTAGTCCTGGCTGTTCTGGAACTCACTCTGTAGACCAGGCTGGCCTCAAACTCAGAAATCCACCTGTCTCTGCCTCCCAAGTGCTGGGATTACAGGCATGTGCCACCACCACCCGGCTTTTTATTTATTTTTTAATTTATTTATTTTTTGGATCTGATGATTTTTTAAATTTCCTCAATTTCTCCCTTTTTATTTCTGATTTTGTTAATTTGAATACTGTTTCTTTGCCCAGTATTTAGTCTGGCTAAAGGTTTATATTTCTTGTTGATTTTCTCAAAGAGCCAGCACCTGGATTTGTTGATTCTTTGTATAGTTTTCTTTTTTCTACTTGGTTGATTTCAGCCTTGAGTTCGATGATTTCCTGTTTTCTACTCCTCTTAGGTATATTAGCTTCTTTCTGTTCTAAAGCTTTCAGGTGTGTTGTTAAGCTGCTAGTGTATGCTCACTTTTTGGGGGGACTCAGAGCTATGAGTTTTCCTCTTAGCAATGCTTTCATTGGGTCCCATAAATTTGGGTATATTGTGCCTTTGTTTTCATTAAATTCTAAACAGTTTTTTATTTCTTTCCTTATTTCTTCTTTGAGCAAGGTCTCGTTGAATACAGCATTGTTCAGCTTCCATGTGAATGTGGGCTTTCTCTTGTTTTTGTTGCTATTGAAGACTACCGTTACTCCACAGTGATCTGATAGGAGGCATGGAATTAGTTCATTCTTCTTATATTTGTCGAGTTCTGTTTATTATCCAATATTATATGGTCAATTTGGGAGAAGGTTCCATGAGGTGCTGAGAAGAAGGTATATCATTTTGATTTAGGATGACATATTGTATCGATCTATATTGAATCCATTTGTACCAAAACTTCTTTTAATTTCAAGTTGTCTCTGTTTAGTTTGTGTTTCCCTGATCTGTCCATTGGGGAGACTGGGGTGTTAAAGTCACCCACAAGTATTGTGGTGTGGGTTGTTTTTTACCAAAGGATTTTTTAATTTTTTTATTTATTTTTATTTTATTTTATTTTATTTTTTTACTAATGAGGGTATTTGGAGCATAGCTGTTCAGAATTGAGAGTTGTTGGGAGATTTTTCCTTTGATGAGTATAAAGTGTCCTGCTGTGTCATTTTTGATGACTTATGGTTGAAAGTCAGTTTTGTTGGATATTAGATTGCCTACTCCAGCTTGTTTTCTAGGACCATTTGATTGGAAAACTCTTTTCCAGCCTTATACTCTGAGGTAATGTTTATCTTTGACACTGAGATGTGTTTCCCGTATGCAGCAAAATACTGGATCTTGTTTACGTATCCAGTCTGTTAGTCTGTGTCTTTTTATTGGGTGATTAAGTCCATTGATATTAAGAGATATTAAGCAATAGTGATTGTTGTTTCCTGCTGTTGTTGATGTAGCTTTTATGTTTGTGTGGCTTTCTTCCTTTGGGTTATTTGAAAGAAGATTAATTTCTTGCTTTTTCTATTGTGTAGGATCACTCCTTTTGTTGTTGTTTTCTATTCATTATCCTTTGATGGTCTGGATTTTGGAAAGATAGTGTGTAAATTTGTTTTTGTCAAGTAATACCTTGGTTTCTCCACCCATGGTAATTGAGAGATTTGCTGGATATAGCAGTCTGGGTTGGCATTTTTGTTCCCTTAGTGTATGAATGACATCTGCCCAGGTTCTTCTGGCTTTCATAGTTTCTTGTGAGAAGTCTGGTGTAATTTTGAAAGGTCTACATTTATATGTTACTTGACATTTTTCTCTTACTGCTTTTAATATTCTTTCTTTGTTTAGTACATTTGCTGTTGTAATTATTATGTGATGGTAGGAATTTCTTTCCTGGTCAAATCTATTTGAAATTCTATAGGCTTTTTGTATGTTAGTGGGCATTTCTTTATGTTAGGGAAGTTTTCTTCTATAATTTTGTTGAAAACATTTACTGGCTCTTTAAGTTAGAAATCTTAACTTTTTTCTATACTTCTATAATCCTTAGGTTTGTTCTCATTTTGTCCTGGATTTCCTGGACGTTTTATGTCAGGAGCATTTTGCATTTTTCATTTTCTTTGACTGTTGTAACAATGCTTTCCATGGTATCTTCTGCATCTGAGATTCTCTCTTCTATCTCTTGTATTCTGTTGTTGATGCTTCAGTACATGACTCCTGACTTCTTTCCTAGGTTTTCTATGTCCAGTATTGTTTCCCTTTGTGATTTCTTTATTGTTTCTACTTCCATTTTTAGACCATGGATGGTGTTGTTCAATTCCTTCACCTTTTTTGTTGTATTTTCCCTTAGTTCTTCAAGGGCTTCTCCCTGTTTACTTGTTTTCTCCTATATTTCTTTTTTTTTCTTTTTTCTTTTTTTTTTGCTTCATTGAAACTTTTATAGCAATAAAATGTTTGATGATATTCAACATATTTTTTCTTTGTCTTAACAAACATAGTACTTAATCATATATAAATGTTAAGGAATAAACAAATTAGAACTTACATATAGGACAGTGTTGTTCATTGTGATAACAATGAACAAAGTTTGGTGGAAAATAGGTTCATGAATATGTACACAATCCTGAAGAAATTGAGAATGAATAATTTCAATTGAGGTATGACTAACATCATGTTAATTTGTGGTGTGGATTTCTTTAAGGGAACTATTTATGTCTTTCTTGAAGCCCACCATCATGAGCAAGCTTTTCTGGTGTGTTGGCGTATCCAGGACTTGCTCTTGTGGAAGAATTGGGTTCAGATGGTGCCACATTGCCTTTATTTCTGTTATTAATGTTCCTACATTTGCCTTTTGCCATCTGGTTATTTCTGGTGTTAGTTGGTTCTGCTGTCACTGACTGATGCTTGTCCCTCCTGTGTGCCTGCAAGCCTATCTCAGCACCTCTGGGTGACCGGCTTTCCCCTGGCATAGATTGCTGTGGGACTGCCCAGCTCACAAGGACAGGTAGGGCCCTGGCAGTCTGAGTTCCAAGTTATATTACACTTGTGTGTTTTCTGTATTCCTGGCTACAGCAGCCAGCTTAGTCACAGGAGTGAAGATGGTGGCCTTACCTCTAATAGCAGGACTCTCTGTGGGGCACAGGTCCCCTGGCAGGGTAGGTACACAAATAGCAGTGGTGCTGTCCAGTTCCTGGGTGCAAGTGGAGCCCTAGGGGGTATGTCCCAAGTGATCTTATACTTGGGTGATCTCTGTGTAGCTAATCTGGACCTGTCTTCTCAGTCACTGGAGCAAAGATGGTGGTGCCACACCTCTAAATGCTGGACTCACTCTCACAATCTTTTTTTTTAAGTTTCAAAAGGACATTTATTCTATTTGAGGACCTAATACAATGCACTAAGCAATTTAAAACAATACATAGCTTCACTGACTCTATAACATGAATAAAATATCAAGGAGGTACACACACTTCCCCAACCCTACTTACAAAATTACAACCAATCATGACATCCTCCTTACTTTAGTTTACCAAAGTCATATAAACAGGTTTATAAAAACATTAAACATCAATATCTTATGATCTAATATCAAGAATTTACAAATATTACTCATAATATTTCAAAGATTCTGTAAGTCAAAGGACACTGTCAATAGGGCAAATGGCAACCAACAAATTGGGAAAAGACCTTTACCAGTCCTACATCTGATAGAGGGATAATATTCAATATATACAGAGAACTCAAGAAGTTAGAATCCAGAGAATCAAATAACCTTATTAAAAATTGGGGGATAAAGCTAAACAGAGAATTCTCAAATAAGGAAACTCAAATGATTGAGAAACACCTAAAGAAATGTCCTTTACTCAGCAGGAAAATGCAAATCAAAACAACCCTATGATTCTACCTCACATGGTTCAGAATGGCTAAGATGAAAAACTCAGATGACAGCTGATGCTGGAGAGAATGTAGGGAAAGAAGAACACTCTTCCATTGCTGGTGGGATTGCAAGTTGGTAAAACCAGTCTGGAAATCAGTCTGACAGTCACTCAGAAAATTTGGCATAATACTACCTGAAGACCCAGCTATACCACTCCTCAGCATATACCCAGAAGATGCTCTAACATGTAATAAAGACACATGCTCTACTATGTTCATAGAAGTCATATTTATAATAGCCAGAAAGCTAGAGGCAACACAGATGACCCTCAACAGAGGAATGGATACATAAAATGTGGAACATTTACTCAAAGGAATGCAACTCAGCTTTGAATAACAAGGACTACATAAAATTTGCAGGCAAATGGATGGAACTTGAGAATAGCATGCTGAATGATGTGACTGTGTCACAAAGGAATAAACAGTATGCACTCACTGTTAAGTTGGTGTTAGTCCAAAATTTCATAATACCCAAGATATAATTCATTTTATTTTTATTTTATTTGTCTGAACAAGTATGTTTATATGTTTGTGTGCATGTGTGTGTATGTGTGTGTGTGTGTGTGAGAGAGAGAGAGAGAGAGAGAGAGAGAGAGAAAGAGAGAGAGAGAATAAAGAGAAAAGAGTGGAGAAGAGAAAAGAGAAGTATTATACATGTTGCTACAGCACACATATGGAAAATGGATGAAAACATTCAGAAGTAATTTCTCTCTGCTGAATGTACTGGGGATTGAATTTTGATTGTCAATTTAAATAGCAAACATTTTTACATACTGGGAATTTTTTAAACCCAATATACTGTTTCTAAAGAATATTTTCTTCTCATTTGTGAAGTGCTGCATGCTGTTTACATTAAATATCATGAGTGGAAGCTTCCAGAAAGACACAGTCCGAAAACACTATGATGAACACTATGGGAGCAAAAGACATCTTCAAAAATATAAATACCACCATATGAGTCACTGAAGATGATTTTTGATGGTTATAATTTTCTTGCAAGTATTCTGTAGATTTGGCTCTCAAAAGACATAAAAATGATAAAAAAATGCCTCTGTTGTAATATATTCAAGTGTGAAATCTAAAATTCACTTCACAAAACACTGAACTATGAACATTTCTAGAACTTTGAATCAAATACTCTGAGATAAATTAAGATAAATTTCTCAAGTGTAGTGTTGGGTCTAAGTTGTTAATCATTTAATCGAGATGCATGTATTCTAAAGTATATTGGGCCTTTTAATTACTGGAAAATTAAGAACAATTACAAAAAAGTCCAAATTCATGTATTTGAGCAAATTAACTTGAAACATGGGAACCATGGAAAAGTAGGTATAAATGAAAGTTGCATACATAATAATTTGGTTTGGTTATGTGCCAATATCCAATCCCTGGTTACTTTTGATGTTCATTGTATATTAAAAATTTATTCTCAAGAATTCCATAATCTTGGCTTATGAGAGAAGATAATATTTTACAAATGTAATATGTACTAATTGAAATTACACTAGAAAACAATAACTAATTAGCTAAGGATATCCAAAGGCAGAAGGACTCAAAAAGACTAGTAAAAAGAGTGGCATGCCATTGAATGAAAATAAAATATCACTGATAATTCCTACTAGAAATAATTTTTAGATATCACAAACATGATGTCATGTCCAAGAACTGTTTCCTTTAGATTGCCATTTTTCGCTTGGCCTGCATTCATAGTGATCTCAAAATAATTTTAAAAAAGCATAACCTTTAGAGTATTATATATCTTATCAGTTAAATATCTTTGTTCCCAAACAATTAATAAGAGACTCCACAAAGAAAACAA
This sequence comes from Apodemus agrarius, assembly GCA_964023405.1. Classification (NCBI taxonomy): domain Eukaryota; kingdom Metazoa; phylum Chordata; class Mammalia; order Rodentia; family Muridae; genus Apodemus; species Apodemus agrarius. Next base: position 86,350,685 of record OZ030017.1, on the reverse strand, counting down.
TAATAGGCCAGCCAAGAGAGACTAATCTCCCAGCAGGGCTTTCACTTCTGGGTACAAAATTTAGATCTCCACTTTCCCTCCAATAGATGTCCATAGGGGACCAGCTAGGAGCACACAGAGCATACAGTCTGTGGAAACACTGGGATAGGTACCTTCTAGTCACCAACTTCACCTGAGAGGTAAGCAGCTTCACAGAGGTTTGCAAACAGATCCTACCAGAAGAGAGTTGTTCTCTGAGAAATGCTAAAATAGATTTACAGACCCACAGATAGACAAACTCTAGCCAGAGACAGCAAGACCAACACCAGAGATAACCAGATGGTAAAAGGCAAGTACAAGAACCCTACCAACAGAAACAAAGGCTACTTGGCCACATCAGAACACAGTTATCCAACCACAGAAAGCCCTGAATACCCTAACATGCCAGAACAGCATGAGTTAGATTTAAAATCACATCTGTAGAATGAATTGGGCAGTGTTCCTTCTGTTTCTATTTTCTGCAATAGTTTGAAGAGTATTGGTGTTAGGTCTTCTTTGAAGGTCTGACAGAATTCTGCACTAAAACCATCTAGTCCTGTGCTTTTTTGGTTGGAAGACTTTCTATGACCACTTCTATTATTTTAGGGGTTATCTTACTGTTTGACTGTTTAGATGATCTATTTGATCCTGATTTAATTTTTGGTATTTGGTATCTGTCTAGGAAATTGTCCGTTTTCTCCAGATTTTCCAGTTGTGTTGAGTGTAGGCTTTGTAATAGGATCTGATGATTTTTTGAATTCCTCAGTTTCTGTTGTTACATTTCCCATTTCATTTCTAATTTTGTTAATTTGGATACTGTCTTTGTGCCCTTTTGATACTGTCTCTGTAAGGCTTTGGTTATGCATATACGAAAACCACACAAATATCCAACAAAGAAAGGCAAATTCAGGAAAATTTTCCTTATGAATATCAATGCAAAACTACTCAAATACATCAAAATGATCATTCAACGTGATAAGTAGGAATCATCCCAAGGATGCAGGGATGGTTCAATATACAGAAATCCATCAATGCAATCTACTACATAAACAAACTCAAAGAAAAAAAAACACATGGTTATTTCATTAGATGCTGAAAAAGCATTTGACAAAATTCAGCATCCATTCATGTTAAAAGGCTTGGAAAGAACAGGAATTCAAGGCCCATACCTAAACATAGTATAAGCAATAGATAGCAAACTGGTAGCCAACGTCAAACTAAATAGAGAGAAACATGTGGCAATCCCACTAAAATCAGCTATTAGACAAGGCTGGCCCCTCTCACCAAATCTTTTTAATATAGTACTTGAGGTACTAGATAGAGCAATTAGACAACATGAGGAAGTCAAAGGGATAAAAATTGGAAAGGAAGAAGTCAAACTATCACTATATACAGATGATATGATAGTATAATTAAGTGATCCAAAAAACTCAACTAGAGAGCTCCTACAGCTGATAAACAACTTCAGCAATGTGTCTGGTTATAAAATCAACTCAAGCAAATCAGTAACTTTTCAATACTCAAAGGATAAGCAGGCTGAGAAAGGAATTAGGGAAATGACACCCTTCACAATAGCCACAAACAATATAAAGTTTCTTGGTGTGACTCTAATAAAAAAAGTGAAAGATGTGTATGACAAGAACTTCAGGTCTCTGAAAAAGGAAATGAAAGAAGCCCTCAGAAAATGGCAAAGCCTTCCATGCTCCTGGGTTGGCAGAATTAATATAGTTAAAAAGGCAATCTTACCAAAAGCAATATACAGATTCAATGCAATCCCCATCAAAATCCCAACTCAGTTCTTCATAGAGTTATAAAGAGCAATTCTCAAATTCATCTGGAATAACAAAAATCCCAGGATTGCTAAAACTATTATCAACAGTAAAAGAACTTCTCGTGGAATAAGTAGCCCAGACCTCAAGCAATACTACAGAGCAGTAGTGTTAAAAACTGCACGGTATTGGTACAGTGACAGGCAGGTGGATCAATGGAATAGGATTAAAGACCCAGAATTGAAAACACACATCTATTTTCAACAAATGGTGCTGGCTCAATTGGAGGTCAGCATGCAGAAGAATGAGAATTGATCCACTCTTATCTAATTGTACTAACCTCAACTCCAAGTGGATCAAGGACCTCCCCCCAAAAACCAGACACACTGAAACCAATAGAATAGAAAGTGGGAAAGACCCTTGAGGACATTGGCTCAGGGGGAAAGTTCCTGAACAGGACACCAATAGCTCTAAGATCAAGAATTGACAAAAGGAACCTCATAAAATTACAAAGTTTCTGTAAGGCAAAAGACCGCATCAAAAGGACAAATCGGCAACCAACAAATTGAGAAAAGTTTTCACCAACCCTACATCTGACAGAGAGTTAATATCCAATATATACAAAGAACTCACGAAGTTAGACCTCAGAAAACCAAATAACCCTATCAAAAAAACAGGGTACAGAGCTAACAAAACTTTTCACCTGGAGAAATTCAGATGGCTGAGAAGCAACTTAAGAAATGTTCAGTCATTAGTCATTAGGTAAATGCAAATCAAAACTACCCTGAGATTTCAACTCACACCAGTCAGAATGGCTAAGATTAAAAACTCAGGAAACAGCAGGTGTTGGCGAGGATGTGGAGAAAGAGGAACACTTCTCCCCTGCTTGTGGGATTGCAAGCTGGTACAACCACTCTGGAAATCACTCTGGCTGTTCCTCAGAAAACTGGGCAAAACACTTCTAGAGGACCCTGCCATACCACTACTGGGAATATTCCCAGGGGATTCCCCAGCATGTAGTAAGGGTACATACTCCACTATGTTCATAGCAGCCCTATTTATAATAGCCAGAAGCTGGAAAGAACCCACATGTCCCTCAACGGAGGAATGGATACAAAAAAAAATGTGGTATATATACACAATGGAGTACTATTCAGCCATTAGAAACAATGAATTCATGAAGTTCTTAGAGAAATGAATGGAGCTGAAGAACATCATACTGTGAGGTAACACATTCTCAAAAGAATACCTATGGTATGCACTCAATGATAAGTGGATATTATCCTAGAATCTCAGAACACAGAAGACACAATCCACCTACCAAATGATGTGCGAGATGAAGGAAGGAGTGGCCCCTGGATCCTGAAAGGCCAATGCATTAGTATAGGGGAATACCAGAACAGGGAAGCAGGAAGGGGAGGATGGGGGAACAGGGAGAGGGAAAATGGCACAATGGACCTTTGGGGGGATGGGGAGCCAAGAAAGGGGAAATCATCTGAAATGTACATAAAGAATACATCATCAACAACAACAACAAAAATCAATGGACTCAATTCCCCAATAAAAGAACATAGAACACACTGGATATTTAGGCAGGACCCAGCATTTTGCTTCATACAGGAAATGTACCTCAGTGACAAAGACAGACATTTCCTCAATGTAAATGACTTGAACAAAATTTTCAAAGCAAATGGTCCCCAGAAACAAGGTGGAGTAGACATTCTAATATTGAACAAAATTGACTTTTAACTAAAAGTTATCAAAAATATGAGGAAGGACACTTCATACTCATCAAAGGAAAAAATCTACAAAGATAAACTCTCAAATCTGAATATTTGTGACACAAAGGCAATGGCATCCACATTTATAAAAGAAACATTACTAATGCTCAAAGCACACAATGAACCTCACACAGTAATTTTGGAAGACTTCAACACCCCACTTCCACAAATGGACATATCATGGAAACGAAAACTAAACATAGACACAATGAAACTAAAGGAAGTTATAAATTAAATGGTTTTAACAGATATCCATAGAATATTTCATCCTAAGAAAAATGAACATACCTTCTTCTCAATACCTCATAGAACCTTCTCAAAAACTGAACATTTAATTCAGTTTTTGTCACAAAACAAGTGTCATCATGTACAAGAAGATTGAAATAATTCCATGCATTCTATCAGATCACCAATGACTAAGGCTGGTCTTCAATAAAAATAAAAAACAATAGAAAGCCCACATATACATAAAAGCTGGACAAGTCTCTACTCAATGATAACTAGGTCAGGGAAGAAGTAAAGAAAGAAAAGACATCAGAATATGATGAAAATGAAGATATAACATACCCAAACTTATGATACACAATGAAAACAGTAATAAGAGGAAAACTCATAGCTCTGAGTGGTTACATAAGGAATTGGAGAGAGTATAAACTGGTTACTAAAAAAAAAAATCACATCTGAAAGCTATAGTATAATAAGATTCAAATACAGACAATAGGAATAGACAGCAGGAAATAATAAAACTCAGGACTGAACTTAATGAAGTAGAAACAAAGGGAACTATAGAAAGAATCAACAAAACCAGGAGCTGGTTCTTTAAGAAAATCAAGATAGATTAAACCTTAGCCATACTAACCAGAGGGCAACAAGACAGTATCCAAATTAACTACATCAGAAATGAAAAGGAACACATAACAGAATCTGAAGAAATGTGAAAAAAATCATCAGATACTACTACAAAACCCTATATTCAACAAGACTGGAATGTCTGGATAAATAGATAATTTTCTATACAGACACTAGGTACCAACATTAAATCAGGATCAGGTAAACAATCTGAATATTCCCATAACACATTAAGAAATAGAAGTAGTCATTAATATCTCTCAACCAAAAAAAAATTCAGAACCAGATGATTTAGTGCATAATTCTATTAGATCTTAAAAGAAGTCCTAATACCAATATTCTTCATACTATTCCACAAAATAGAAACAGAAGGAACACTATCCAATTCATTCTATTAAACCATAGTTGTGCTGAGAACTAAATCACACAAAGATCCAAAACAGAATCAAAGACCGAATTCCCTTATGAATATTAATACAAAATACTCAATAAAATTTGCACAAACTGATTCTAAGAACACAACAAATCAATCATTCACCATGATCAAATAGCCTTCATCACAGGGATGCAGGGCTGGTTCAACATATGGAAGTCAAATAATACAATCTATTGAATAAATAAACTCAAAAAATCACATAAATATCTCATTAGGTATTGGAAAAGCTTTTGGCAAAATTTAACACCACTTCATGTTAAACATCTTGGAAAGATTAGCAATTTAATGCACATACCTAAACATAGTAAAAGAAATATCCAGCAAACCGGCAGACATCAAACTCAATGGATAGAAACTTGAAACAATCTCACTAAAATCAGGGACTAGACAAGTCTGCCATTCCCTCCCTATTGAATCAATATAGTACTTAGAGACCTAACCAAAGCAATTAGGCAAAAATGGAGGTTGAATGGATACAAATTAGATAGGAGGCAGTCAAAATATCACTATTTGCAGATGATATGATAGTATACTTAAGTGGCTTAAAATTTCACCAGAGAACTACTTCAGCTGATAAACCATTCAGCAAAGTGATTGGATATAAAATTAATTCAAACAAATCAGTCACCTTACTATATATAAATGGTTAAATGAGCTAAGAAAAAATAAGGGAAATGACACCCTTCACAATAATTATAAATAATATATCTTGGTGTAAATCTTACCAAACAAGTGAAAGATCTGTAATACAAGATCATCAACCCTCTGAAGAGAGAAATTGAAGAAGGCCTCAGGAAATGGAAAGATTTCCAATGCTCTTGTATAAGCAGGATTAACATAGTAAAAATGTCCATCTTGCTAAAAACAATCTACAGATTCAATGCAATCCCCAACAAATTTCCATCACAATTCTTAACAGAGATAGAAAGAACAGTTTTCAAATTCATTTGGAACTACAAAAAACCCAAGATATTAAAAACTATTCTCAACAATAAGAGAACTGGAAGAATCAACCTCCTTGACCTCAAGCTCACTATAATGCAATAGTAATAAAAACCGGGTGGTATTGGTACAAGAGACAGGCAGGTAGATCCATGGAATAGAGCTGAAGACCCAGAATTAAACACACACACCTATAGTCATCTGATTATTGCCAAAGAAGCCAAAACCTTTCAGAGGAAAAAAGACAGCATCACTCAGAAGAATGCAAAATGATCCATTCTTATAACCCTGTACAAAGTTAACATAAAAGTTAATCAAGGATCTCCACATAAAACCAGATACACTGAATCTAATAAAAAAGAAAGTGAGAAAGAGCCTCGAACACATCGGCACAGGGGAAATTTTTGCAGAACCTAATATCAATGGCCCAGGCTCTAAGATCAACTATAGACAAATGGGATCTGATAAAATTGAAAAGTTTCTCTAAGTCAGAGACACTGTATTCAGGATAAAAGGGCGATATACAGGCTGGGAAAAGAGGTTTAGCAATCCTACATCCAATAGAGGGCTAATATCCAATATATACAAAGAACTCAAGAAGTTAGACTCCAGAGAACCAAATAACCCTGTTAAAACTGAGGTGCAGAGCTAAACAAAGAATTTTCACCTGAGGAATATTGAATGGCTGAGAAGCACCTAAAGAAATGTTCAACATCCTTAGCCATCAGCTAAATGTAAATCAAAATGACCCTGAGATTCCAACTCACAACAGTCAGAATAGCTAAGATCAAGAATTCAGGTGACAGCAGATGTTATCAAGGATGTCAATAGGATGGAGAAATATCATTCCATTTCTACTGGTATTTGAGTCAGGTACAACCACTCTGGAAATCAATCTGGTGGTTCCTCAGAATATTGGACATGTTACTACCCAAGGACCCAACTACACTACTGCTGGCTATATACTCAAATGATGCTCCAACATATAATTCCTCTACAGTCCAACATGCTCCTCTATGGTCATAGCAACCAGAAGCTGGAAACAACCCAGTTGTCTCTCAACAGATGAACTGATACAAAAAATATGGTACATTTACACATTGGAGCACTACTCAGGCATTAAAAGCAATGACTTCATGAAATTTGCTGGCAAATGGATAGAATTAGAAAATATCATTCTAAGTGATGTAATCTGGTCACAAAAGAACACAAATCGCACATACTCACTCATAAATAGATACAAGGAAAAAAAGCTCACAATAACCAGGATAGAACTCCCAGACCATAAAGCCCAAGAAGGAAGAGCAAAGTATGCATGCTTCAGGCCTACTTATAACGGGGAACAAAATTATTATTAGAGCTAGAGGGTGGGAAAGACTTTGAAGGCAAAGAGGAGAGGTAGACTGGGGAGATATACAGAAGGCAAGGAAATTGATCAGAGATTTGTAGCAATGGGGTATATAGAACTGGAGGTAGCCACCAAAAAGTTCCAGATGCCAGGAAAACAAGAGGCCCCCAGAAAACAACAGGAATAACATTAGCTGAAATACCCAAACAAAGGAAAGAAAGGACCTTTAAAAACTATATCCAGAGGTTAGGCATGGCCCTTAGTTGAGGGAGGATGTCAACCACCCATCTCAAAAATTTTAACCCAGATTTTTTTTCCTTTCTACAGGAAATACAGGGACAAAGAATGGAGCAGATCCTGAATGATTAGCCATCCAGAGACTGCCCAACCCTGGGATCCATCCTATATGTAGACCCTAAACCCAGACACATTGCTCAGATGACTTCATGTGAAACTTTTAAAATATAGACTAGAACCAACAATTGGCAGTGAAAGGGAGGTAGAGCTAATATGTCTTGGGATGAGAAGGGGAGAAAGGAGGGCATAGACAAGGAGATGGAGGACGAAGGAAAAGGAGGATAAGGAAAGAAAATGGAGCAGGAGCAAGTGGCCTGGAGAAACCTCAAGTTATATCTCATAGCTGGGGAATATAGTAGTGTAGTGGTAGATCTGCCAATCAGGTGAGCAGCTTATATTCATATTAATTGAGTTGTGTTTTCCTTGCATGGTTTATTTGTGTTGGAAATTTACTGCATTCAGGGAAAACAGTTGAAATTAAAAAAAAATATAACCAATTACAAAAAGTAAAAGTAAAATGTTTACAAACCAAAACCAGCCTAGGCCTGGTGATTTTAACATGAACTTCTACCACTCTTTTAAATATGGTATAATGACAATACTCTTCAAATTATTCCACAAAATAGAAACAGAAGACCTATTGTCCAATTTGTTTTGTGTTGTCAGAGTTGTGCTGATTCCCAAAGCACATAAAGATAAGTGAAGAGAGTTATAGAGTAATTTTCTTCATGAATACTGATGCAAATTTTTCAATAAAATATTCCCAAAATGAATCCAATAACACATCAATCAGATCATCCACCACGATCAAACAGTCTTCCTCCCAGAGACTCAGGGATGACTCAACATATGTAAATTAATAAATGTAATCGACCCTAAAAAATCCACATGAATATCTCAATAGATGCCTAAATGATCTGACAAAATTCAATGCACCTTTATGACAAAAGTCCAGGAAAGGGTAGGGCCACCAAGGACATACCTTGGCATGATAAATACAGTTTATACCAAACTCATAGCCAACAACAACACTAAAACCAAAAATAACACTCTAATTCAACTTAAAAGTAAAATAAATAGGTGGCAGTTAGAGAAGAATATAAAGAACTGCCTTTAGGGGTAATTTCCTCTGAAATTAGACATAGACCTGTTTGAATCAGTTCATGGACCCTCTCTTTTATTCATAGTAAGTACATAGTTTGGGCTCTACTCTGCTGATTTTGGAAGAAGAATCCAAACACAAATTGTGTATCTGGTAGATACCTGGAAACCTCAGGAGTGGAATGGGAAAGTTGAGGTCAAATTAAGTTACAACTGGCTAGCACACCAAAGGGCTTCATCCTGTGAGGCTACTCTGGCATCCAGAATAGTGCTCAGACAGTACAATTTCCTTTGTATTGTAGTTACTAAGAGACTCATAAACAGGCTTCTTATAAGCTATGGAAGCTGATCTCAGAGAACCCAGAAACACTCATAGGTTGCCAAGAGCCATAAGCCATATACCAAATTAAGGAACAATTCTTGTGCTACAACCTTGAGGATTTAGTACTGTTACACTAATTCTAATGTGCAGAAAACCGAGGTCAGAAACATGGTATGTTAGAGCTTTGTATATCCTAATTCTAAACCCTTTGTGTTTATGAAGCAGCATATCTGTTGTGGTGGATTTAGACATGAGGTTGACTAATATGAGATAAGACTGTATTAACACATATTAAAAATTCAACTGGTAGCTCACCTGAGCAGTGTACTATCCCAGGAAAACCTCTAATCTCCACTCCACCTCTCTGCCCACATTCATCAGATCTGGGGAGCATAAACCACACAGGGTAGTTTCCTTTCTCCCACCTATCTTCCATGATCCCTGAGTCCTCTGAGCATCCTAAACTGACCTGAGCAGTCTGTTCTTCCTGCTAGACCTTCATGCACCCCCAGCTCTATCCACTTTCATCAGACCTGAAGATCTAGAACCATACAGGATATCTTGCTTTCTTACATGCATCTTCCCTGCTTGCTGAGTCCTTGGGAGCACACCAAACAGCCCTAAGGAGCCTACTATGCCTTGTAGAACTCCATTTGAATCCCTCCTCTCCACCCAATTTTATCAGACCTGGTGAACCTAAGCATATAGATTAGCCTCTCCTGCCTTACTCATCTTTCCTGCTCTCTGAGTCCTCTGAGGTTATCCCAAACTGCCCTTAGCAGTTCAAAATCTCAGGAGGACTACTATTCTTGAACCATCTCTCTACCCACTTTTGTCAGACCTGCAGCTCCTGAACCATACAGTCCTGCAGATCCTACATCATTCAGACCTCCTGCTCCAGAACCATACAGCCTAAGGTTACATTACAGAGGCTTAAATAAAGATTCATTGAAGTTAACTCCTCTTCAAATGCCTAAAATAGCAACATCATCCAGTGACCAAAGCCATGCAAATGGCCAAGGACCCTTAAAAGAATACAATTAACAAAATCCAGGGCAATATGATTTCTTCAGAGCACAGCTACTTTACTACAGCAAGAATTGAGTATTCTAACACAACTAAAGCACTGACTTTAGTTTAAATAAACTGACTTTAAATTGAGTCTTAAAAAAATGATAGAGGACTTTGAAAAAGAAATCAATAAATCCTTCTAACAAATACAGGAAAACTCAATCTAAAAGTACAGACCTTTAAAATGGAAACAAATCCATTAACAGGGGATTTATACAGGAAAATACACTTAAACAAACTGTGCAAGATCTGAAAGTGGAAATAGAAGCAAAAAAGAAACATGGACTGAGAAAACCTAGGAAAGAAAACAGGAACAATAGAAGCAAGCATATTCAACAGAATAAAAGAGATGGAAGATAGGAAATTGGGCCAAGAAAATCTAATAGAAGACATTGATATATCAGTCAAAGAAAATGTTAAATCTTAAAAATAATCCTGACACAAACACTCAGAAAATTTGGATACCATGAAAAGTCATAAGATAAGAATAATAGGAATACAAGAAGGTCAAGAGTCCCAAATTCATGGCCCAGAAAATATTCCTCATAAAATTGTAGAAGAAATCTTTCCCAACCTAAAGGAAAAGATGTCTATAAACATGTGTGAAGCCTATAGAACAATAATTAAACTTCACCAGAAAAGAAAATCATAGCACTACATAAAAATCAAAACACAAATTCTATAGAACAAAGAAAGAATATTAAAAGCACCAAGGGGAAAAGGCCAGGTAATATGCAAAGGCAAACCTATCAGAATAACACCTGTATTGTCAAGAGAGACTCTAAAAGCTACATGATCCTGGACAGGTATCTTGCAGCCACTAAAAATCCACAGGTGCAAACCTAGACTAATATACTCAGCAAAATTCTCTATTAGTATACATGGAGAAAACATATTTCAAGACAAATCCAAATTCTAATAGTATCTATTTACAAATCTGACCCTACTGAAAATACTATAAGGAAAACTCCAATTCAAGAAGTATAACTATAGGAGGCAGCCAGAGTCACCCAGCTCCCAGGACCCTGGACCAGCGATAGCTACAGGCCTCCATATTGCAACCAGGACACAGCTGGAAAGGCGCAGGTAGACAGATTCCATCTGGGGCTATCCCGCAGGGGGATCTGCTAGGCTCTCACCCCCAGGCAGGCCCAGTGGTGCCCGCCTAGGCTCTGCTGCACTTCCCAGCGAACTTAGGCCATGCACCAAGGCAGCCGGAGGCACCCAGCACCCAGGACCCCGGACCAGCAATAGCGGCAGGCCTCCATATTGCAACCAGGACACAGCTGGAAAGGCGCAGGTAGACAGATTCCATCTGGGGCTACCCCGCAGGGGGATCTGCTAGGCTCTCGCCACCAGGCTGGCCCAGCAGCACCCGCCAAGACTCTGCTGCACTTCCCGACACTTCCCCACGACCTCAGGCCATGCAACGAGGCAGCAGGTGGCAGCCAGCTCGTGATCCCGTTGAGCAGCAATCATGCATAACCACCAGTAGAGAAACAACAGGTGAGCCCAGCCTCACAGGAGATTCAAACACCAGCCAGTGACAACAGGCCAACTAACACCAGAAATAACCAGATGGCAAAAGGTAAAAGAAGGAACATCACTAACAGAAATCAAGGCAACATGACAGCATCTGAACCCAGTTCTCCAACAACAGGAAGCCCTGAATACCCCCAAAACACCAGAAAAACAAGACTTGGATATAAAATCACTGGTCAGGATGCTGGTAGCTGAACACATAGAAAAATCTCGTAAAGAAATAGAGGAGAACATGGATCAAAAGTTAGAAGCCTTTACAAGGCAAATACAAAAATCACTTCAAGAAATTCAGGAGAAGATGGATCAAAAAGAAGAAGACAATAAGGAAGAAAGACAAAAATCACTTAAAGAAATACAGAAGAACATGGGCCAACAAGGAGAAGCTATGAAAGAGGAAACATAAAAATCTATTAAAGAAATACATGAAAACACAATCAAGCAAGCGAAAGATCTGAGCATATCCATCTATGGTTATGCTAGATAGAACTAAGTAAAAAACAGAAGTAGAAACAACTAAGAAATCACAGAGGGAGACAACATTGGAGATAGAAAACCTTGGGAAGAAATCAGGGGCCATAGATGCAAATATCAACAATAGAACACAAGAGATAGAAGACAGAATCTCAGAAGCCGAAGATACCATAGGAACCATTGATACAACAGTCAAAGGAAATACCAAATGCAAAAAGGCTGTAACCCAAAACATCCAGGAAATCCAGGACAAAATGAGAAGACCAAACCTAAGGATTATAGGTATAGACGAGAGTGAAGATTTACAATTTAAAGGGCTAGCAAATATCTTCTACAAAATTATAGAAGAAAACTTCCCCAACCTAAAGACAGAGATGCCCATGAATATACAAGAAGCATATAGAAACCCAAGCAGACTGGATCAGAACAGAAATACATTCCATCACATAATAATCAAAACTCCAAATGTACTAAACAGAAAGAATATTAAAGGCAGCAAGAGAAAAAGGCCAAGTAACTTATAAAGGAAGACCTATCAGAATAACACCAGACTTCTCACCTGAGATGATGAAAGCTAGAAGATCCTGGGCAGATATAATGCAAACTCTAAGAGAACACAAACTTCAGCCAAAACTACTTTAACCAGCAAAGCTCTCAATCGCCATAGATGGAGACATCAAGGTATTCCATGACAAAACCAAATTTGCAAGATATCTTTCCACAAATCCAGCCCTACAAAGGATAATAGGGGGGAAACACCAAGACAAGGACAGAAACTACACCCGGGAAGAAGCAAGATAGAAACCTCCTCTCATCAAACCCAAAAGAAGATAACCTCTCGAATATAAAAAATAAATAAAATAAATAAATATAATTTCAAAAATGTCTGGAGGTAATAATTACTATTCCTTAATATCTCAACATCAATGGACTCAATTCCCCAATAAAAAGACATAGATTAAGAGACTCGATACGGAAACAGGACCCTACATTTTGCTGCATACAGGAAACATATCTCAGTGTTAAAGACAAACACTGCCTTAGAGTAAAAGGCTGGAAGACAATTTTACAAGCAAATGGTCTCAGGAAACAAGCTGGAGTAGCCATTCTAATATCAGATAAAATTGACTTTCAACCTAAAATCATCAAAAGAGACTCAGAAGGTCACTTCTTGCTGGCCAAAGGGAAAATCCACCAAGAAGAGCTCTCAATACTGAACATCTATGCTCCAAATGCAAGGGCACCCTCCTTCGTAAAAGAAACCTTACTAAAGCTTAAAGCACACATTACACTGAACACAATAATTGTGGGTGACTTCAACACTCCACTCTCCTCAATGGACCGGTCAGGAAAGCAGACACTAAACAGGGACACAGTGAAACTAATTGAAACTCTGGACCAATTGGATTTAACAGATATATATAGAACATTTCATCCTAAAGCTAAAGAATATACCTTTTTCTCAGCTCCACATGGTACCTTCTCCAAAATAGATCATATAATTGGTCACAAGACAGATGTCAACAAATACAAGAAGATCGAGCTAATCCCATGCCTCCTATCAGATCACCATGGAGTAAGAGTGGACTTCAATAGCAACAAAAACAACAGAAAGCCCACATACACATGGAAACTGAACAATACTCTACTCAATGACACCTTGGTCAAAGAAAAAATAAAAAAAAAGAAATCAAAGGTTTTTTAGAATTCAATGAAAATGAAGGTACAACCTACCCAAATCTATGGGACATGATTAAAGCAGAGCTAAGAGGAAAACTCATAGCTCTAAGTGCATCCAAAAAGAAACTGGAGAGAGCATACACTAGCAGCTTAACGGTACACCTTAAAGCCCTGAAAGAAAAAGAAGTTAATTCACCCAGGAGGAGTAGAAGACAAGAAATCACCAAACTCAGGGCTGAAATCAATCAAATAGAAACAAAGTAAACCATATAAAGAATCAACAAAACCAGGAGCTGGTTCTTTGAGAAAATCAACAAGATAGATAAACCCTTAGCCAGACTAACCTAAGGACACAGAGACAGTATACAAATTAACAAAATTAGAAATGAAAAGGGAGACATAACAACAGAAACTGAGGAAATTAAAAAGATCATCAGATCCTACTACAAAGGTCTGTACTCAAAACAACTGGAGAATCTAGAGGAAATGGACAATTTCCTAGACAGATACCAAATACCAAAATTAAATCAGCATCAAATAGATCAGCTAAATAGTCCGATAACCCCTAAAGAAATAGAAGGGGTTATAGAAAGCCTCCCAACCAAGAAAAGTACGGGACCAGATGGTTTTAGTGCAGAATTCTACCAGACCTTCAAAGAAGACTTAACACCAATACTTTTCAAACTGTTCCACAAAATAGAGACAGAAGGGATACTGCCCAACTCATTCTTTGAAGCCACAATTATGCTGATACCTAAACCACAAAAAGATCCAACAAAGAAAGAGAACTACAGGCCAATTTCTCTTATGAATATCAATGCAAAAATGCTAAATAAAATTCTTGCCAACTGAATCCAAGAGCACATCAAAATGATCATTCACCATGATCAAGTAGGCTTCATCCCATGGATAAAGTGATGGTTCAATATACAGAAATCCATCAATGTAATCCACTACATAAACAAACTGAAAGAAAAAAACCACATGGTCATCTCATTAGATGCTGAAAAAGCATTCGACAAGATTCAGCATCCTTTCATGCTAAAAGTCTTGGAAAGAGCAGGAATTCAAGGCCCATACATAAACATAGTAAAAGCAATCTACAGCAAACCAGTAGCCAACATCAAAATAAATGGAGAGAAACTTGAAGCAATCCCACTAAAATCAGGGACTAGACAAGGCTGTCCTCTCTCTCCATATCTTTTCCATATAGTACTTGAAGTTCTAGCGAGAGCAATTAGACAACATAAGGAAGTCAAAGGGATACAAAATGGAAAGGAAGAAGTCAAACTATCATTATTTGCAGATGATATAGTTTACTTTAGTGACCCAAAAAAAAAAAAAAACCCTCCACCAGAGAACTTCTACAGCTGATAAACAACTTCAGCAAAGTGGCTGGTTATAAAATTAACTCAAGCAAATCAGTAGCCTTCTTGTACTCAAAGGACAAGCAGGCTGAGAAAGAAGTTAGGGAAATAACACCTTTCACAATAGCCACAAACAACATAAAGTACCTTGGCATAACTCTAACCAAACAAGCAAAAGATCTGTATGTCAGGAACTTCAAGTCCTTGAAGAAAGAAATCGAAGAAGACCTCAGAAGATGGAAAAATATTTCTTGCTCCTGGATTGGCAGTATCAATATAGTAAAAATAGCCATCTTGCCAAAAGCAATCTACAGATTCAATGCAATCCCCATCAAAATCCCAACTCAATTCTTTATAGATCTAGAATGAGCAATTCTCAAATTCATCTGGAGCAACAAAAAACCCAGGATAGCTAAAAGTATACTCAACAATAAAAGGACTTCTGGGGGAATCAATATCCCTGACCTTAGACAGTACTACAGAGCAATTGTGTTAAAAACTGCATGGTATTGGTATAGCAACAGGCAAGTGGATCAATGGAATAGGATTGAAGACCCAGAAATGAACCCACAGACTTATGGTCACTTGATCTTTGATAAAGGAGCCACAACCATCCAGTGGAATAAAGATAGCCTCTTCAACAAATGGTGCTGGTTCAACTGGAGGTCAACATGCAGAAGAATGCGAATTGACCCATTCTTATCTCTTTGCACTAAGATCAACTCCAAGTGGATCAAGGACCTCCACATAAAACCAGACACACTGAAACTATTAGAAAAGGAACTTGGGAAGACCCTGGAGGACATGGGCACAGGGGGGAAAGTTCCTGAACAGAACACCAATAGCTTATGCACTAAGATCAAGAATTGACAAATGGGACCTCATAAAATTACAAAGTTTCTGCAAGGCAAAGGACACTGTCAGAAGGACAAAACAACAACCAACAAAGTGGGAAAAGATCTTCACCAACCCCACATCCCACAGAAGGCTAATATCCAATATATACAAAGAACTCAAGAAGTTAGACCCCAAAGAACCAAATAACCCTATCAAAAATGGGGTACAGAGCTAAACAAAGAATTTTCACCAGAAGATATTTGGATGGCCGAGAAACACCTTAAGAGTTGTTCAACATCATTAGTCATCAGAGAAATGCAAATCAAAACAACCCTGAGATTCCACCTCACATCAGTCAGAATGGCTAAGATTAAAAACTCAAGAGACAACAGGTGCTGGCGAGGATGTGGAGAAAGAGGAACACTCCTCCACTGTTGGTGGGATTGCAAAATGGTAAAACTGCTCTGGAAATCAGTGTGGCGGTTTCTCAGAAAATTGAGCATGTCCCTTCCAGAGGACTCTGGCATACCACTCCTGGGCATATACCCAGAGGATTCCCCTGCATACAATAAACACACATGCTCCACTATATGTATAACAGCCTTGTTTATAATAGCCAAAATTGGAAGGAGCCCAAATATCTCTCAAAGGAGGAATGGATACAGAAAATGTGGTATATTTATACAATGGAATACTACTCAGCAATTAAAAATAATGAATTCATGCAATTTGTATGTAAATGGTTAGACCTGGAAAATATCATCCTGAGTGAGCTAACCCAGTCACAAAAGAATACACATGAAATGCAATCACTGATAAGTGGATATTAATGAGCCCAGAAGCCCTAAATACACAAGGCACAATTAGCAAGTCAAATTATTCCCAAGAAGAAAGGAGAGGACCCTGGGCCTGTAAAGATTGGATCCAGTTTTGTAAAGAAACTGTGGGGGCAGGGGGAATGATTGGGGAATAGTTGGGTGGAGAGGAATTATGGGACATAGGGATGGGGGAACTGGGAAAGGGGAAAGCGTTTGGAATGTAAACATAGAATATAGAAAATAAAAATTAAAAAAAAAGAATAACTATATTAAACAAAAAATAGAAAATAAGTAATTTCATATTAGCCAAAACAAGGAAGTACATACACACATACCAGCATGCACACAAGCACACACCCACACACCAACAGAGAGAGAGAGAGAGAGAGAGAGAGAGAGAGAGAGAGAGAACTAACACCAAAAACATCAAAATAACAAGAAATAGCAATCATTATTCATGAATGGCACTCAACATCAATGGACTCAATTCCACAATAAAAACCTTAGGGAATGAATGGGATAATAGTATCCATCATTCTACTGCATACAATAAACACATCTTAGCAAGAAAGATACACATCTCCTCCGAGTCAATGGTTGGAATTTTTTCAAGCAAACAGACCTAGGAAGGAATCTAGTCATTCTAATATCTAATAAAATAGACTTTCAACTAAAATTAATCAAAAGAGACATAGAAGGATGCTCCATACTCATCAAACAAAATACTATCAAGATGATATCTCAATTATGGACATCTTTGCCACAAGCACAAGGCCACCTACATTCATAAAAGATACAATGCAAAAACTTAATGCACACGTTACGCCACACTTTAATAGTGGTAAACTGCAATATCCCTCTCTCACTAATTGTTATGTCAGTCAGACAAAAACTAAGCAAAATAATGAAACTACCAGACATTATGAATCAAATTGACCTAAAAGAAATCTGTAGAATATTTCAGACCAAAGAATAGAACTTTTTCTCAGCACCTCATGGATCCTTCTCCACAATCGACCACGTAGTCATTCAACAAGTCAAGACTCAATAAATACAAGTAAATTAAAATAATGCCTTGTTTCTTATCAGTCATGCATGGATTAAAGCTATATTTCAATAGTAGCAGAAATATTAGAATGCCTACACAGTCATGAAAATTGAAGAATTGTCTACTGAATGATCTCTGTGTCAGGGAAGAAATAAAGAAATAAAATAAAGATTTTCTAGAATTCAATAAAAATGAAGGGCACAGCATAGCCAAATTAATGGGGCACAATGAAATCAGTGCTAAGAGGAAATTTAATAGCACCATGAGCTTACATTAAGAAATTAGAAATTTCTCATACCAGCAATTTACAAGTACAACTGAAAGCTCTAGAGAAAAATAAGCAAGCACACCAAAGGGGAGTAGAAGGGAGGATGTAATCAAACTCAGTGAGAACTCAATCAGTGAGAAACAGAGTAAACAATACAAAAAATCACCAAAATCAAGAACGAGTTCTTTGAGAAAATCAAAAAGATATACAGCTAGACTAATCAATAAGACAGAGAGATAGTTTCCAAATAAACAAAATCAGTGATGAAATGGAGACATATCAACTAACACTAAGGAAATTCAAAGAAACATTACGTTTTACTCCATAAAATTGGAAAATCATAACAAAATTGACAATTTTCTAGACAGATACTACTTACCAAAGTTAAATCAAGGTCTGGTAAACTATTTAAACAGTGCCATAATAAAGAATAAAGGCATAAATAAAGACAGTCATTAAATTCTCACAACCAATAAAAGTTCAGACGAATTTATCCCAGAATTCTACCAAGGAAGAGCTGATACCAATACTCTTCATACTAGTCCACAAAGTCGAAACAGAATGCACACTGCCAAACTCATCCTATGGGGCCACAGTCACTCTGATACCTAAACCACACAGAGACTCCAAAAAGAAAGAAACTTCAAATTTATTTCTCTGATGAACATTGTCGCAAAAATACTCAAGAAAATGCAAACTTAATCCAGAAACACATCAAAATCATCAAACATTAAGTTCAAGTAGCCTTCATTCCAGGGATGCAGGGCTTGTTCAATATATAGAAAAACCATCAACACAAGTAAATGGAAATAAGTAAATGTAAAAAAAATCACACAATTATCTCATTCTATGCTAAAAAGCCTTTGATAAAATCTAAATACATTTTCAGGCTAAAAGTATAAGAGAAATCAAGGACAAAGGGCACATACTTAAACCAGTCATAACAATATATAGAAAGCCAATAGCATATATCAAATGAAGTGGAGAAAATCTTAAAGCATTTCCACTAAAATCATGGTCAAGACAAGACTGCCCAATTCCTATCTTTCTATTAAATATAGTATTTGAAATTCTAGGCAGAACAATAAGACAACTATAAGAGTTCAAGTGCTTACAAATTAAAAAAGAAGTCAAAGAAACACTATTTGTGGATGATAGTATTTTATATATACCCAAAAATTCTATCAGAGAAGTCCTACAGCTGATAAAGACCTTCATCAAAGTGGCTGATATAAAATTACCTCAAAGAATCCAATTGCTATAATTTATACAAATGATAAATGGGCCATGAAAGAAATTAGGGAAACAACACCATTTACAATAGCCACAGATGATATAATATATTTTGATATAACTCAATCCAAATAAGTGAAATAATTATATGACAAGAATTTCTAATGCCAGAAGAAAGAAATTAAGGAAGAAGATATAAGACAGGAAAGGCAGGAGTGAATGAGTGGGTGGTGGAGGAGCACACTCATAGAAGAAGGGAGAGGGAGGATGTGATAGGGGGTTTCCAGAAGGGAAACTGGAAAGGGGGATAACATTTCAAATGTAAATAAATAAAATAACCAATAAATAGAAGTTGACAAAAAATGATCTCTCATGCTCATGGATAGGTGGGATTCACATGTGAATGGCCATCTTTTCAAATGCAATCTACAGATTCAACACAATGTCTGTCAGAAACATCATTATTCATACACCTCAAAAGAGCAATTAACAACTCTATATGGAAAAAGAAAAAACCCAGGGTAATCATGCAATCCTGAATAATAAAAGAACTTTGTAAGAAATCACCATCAATGACCTCAAGGTGTAGAACAGAAAAATAATGATAAAACCTATATGGTATTGTTATTGAAACAGTTATATTGCTCAATGGAATTGCATTGAAGATCAAATGCACAGACCTATGGACACTTGATTTTTGATAGAGAAGCCAAAACCATATAATAGAGAATAGAAGGTATCTTTAACAGGTGGTGCTGGTCTAAGTGGATGTCCATATGTACAAGAATGCAAATAGATTCATAGTTATCACCCTGCACAAAACTCAAGTTGAAGTAGGTCAAGGACCTGAATATAAAACCAGGTACACAGAGGGATACCCATAGAAAGTGGAAAATAATCTTGAACACATTTTTGCAGGACCGATTTCCTGAAGAGAACATTGATGGTTCAGTTTCAAAGATACAATTGGTAAATGGGACCCCATAAAATGGAAAAGATTCTGTAAGGCAAAGGTCACTGTCAATAGTGCAAAATGGCATCCTCGAAATTAGAAAAAGATCTTCACCAATACTTTATCTGACAGAGGGCTAATATACAAAATATATAAAGAAGTCAAGAATTTAAATGCTAACAACCCAAGTAACCCAATAAAAAAATAAATGGTTAACAGATCTAAACAGAGAATGCTCAACAGATGAATCTTGATTGGGCAAAAAGCACTTAAAAATCTCTTCCCCTTACTCATCAGAGGAATGACAATCAAAATGACTCTCATGTTCCATTTTTCATTTGTCAGAATGGCTAAGATCAAAAACTCAAGTGCTATCACATGCTGGTGAGGACATTCCTCTATTGCTGGTGGAAGTGCAATCTTGTACAATTACTTTGGGAATCAATTTGTATGTTTTCCAGAAAATCGGGAGTAGTTCTAAACCAAGACAACTCCTAGGCACATACCCAAAAGATGCTTGGCCATCTTACAAAGAGCCTTACTAAACAACATTCACAACATCTTTATTCATTTCAGCTTGAAACTGAACACATCCTAGTTGTCCCTCACCTGAAGAATGGACAAAGAAAATGTGGTATAGCTACACAGTGGGAGAGCATTCAGCTATTAAAAACAAAAACATCATGAATTCTGCTGGCAAATGGGTGCAACTGGATGATATCATTCTGAGTAAAGTAACCCAGTCTCACAAGGAGATGCATGGCATAACTCACTTTTACATGGACAATACAGAATAAATATACTATACTCCACAGACCCATAGAAGCTACACATGAAGGAAGGCACAAGGGACAAAAGCTTGAATATCACTTAGAATGAGGAATAGAATAGTGATAACAGACCGGTGAAGTGAGGGAACTGGGTTAAGAGAGAGAACCGGAATGCAAAGGCCTCAGAGTCAGATGTGGGGAGGGACAAGAGAGATTGCAATGTGGCCCTGAGAATGAATGGAAATCTGCAGCTGAAGGGGGTGGGGAGGCAGCTAGCAGTTCCAGAATGTGATGAAGACCTGGGATGAGGGCAGCACTCAAGAATCAGTGTGGGTGACATTAGCTGTGACTCAGCATTGGTGATATGGAAACTGAAGAGGCCACCTCCTATAACCAGGTAGGAACACCAACTCTCCCCCAAAACTTTGTGTCCAAAACGTATCCTGTCTGCAAGAATTTTAGTGATCAGAGATGGAGCAGAGACTTAAGAGAATCGCTATCCAATAACAGGCCAAATTTAAGGCCCATCCATCAGCAATAGCCAAACCCTGACAATATTAAGGATATTGCTATGCTTGGAGACAGGAATATGCTATTGTCTGAGAGGCTCCACCTATCAGCTGATTCAGACCGATGCAGATAGCCACAGCCAAACAATGAATGGAGCTTGAGTACATAGCAAAGTCCAGTGATAATCTTGGTGTAGTTTTATTAAATATGGTAAACAAACTTCTACCTTTGCACTTGACTCCCTCTATTTGTGTAGTCTGCAGAAGATGGTGTGTGGAGCATGACTATCACATCTTCTGGAAGGAAGGTCGGACTGACCATGAGAAGCTTGTAATAAGCAATGTGTATTAACTTTGGGCTGAAATCTGTGCCTTTGTACTGCCTGGGGCTGGGGACTTCAAGTATAGAAAGATTTGTATTCCTTTCAAGGCTAATGTGACCATTTTTGGCTAGTGTTTCACATTGTGGGTTTCTTATCTGGAAAGTACTTTTTTCATTTGGAACATGTCGAATTTCAGAAAGGAGGAGCCATGATAGAAATAGAATGCAGAAAACCCAGGAGCTGCACCCACCATGTGGATCTGGAGAATCATGTGCGCAAGATTGTGTATGCTTCCAAATTGCCCACAGAGTATAAGACATGCCAGGAAAACACTCAGTGTAAGAATAAACCATGAATACTGGATTCCTGATTCTACAGAAATATGACTTTCATTCACTTGAGCCCCATCTGTGCATGACAAATTTAAAGAGCATCCCTCAAGCACTTCCATCTCAGGTTGTTAGTATGTTAGTCCCTGAAGCTCACAGTCAAATGGCATTCATTATTGTGAAAAAAAGTTATCTACACAGAGGTAATTTTATTTTCGTTTTCCTTAACGTTTTCAGTTTTATTTATATGGGGAAGCTGTCACATATGTACTGCAGTGTGTGTGTGTGTGTGTGTGTGTGTGTGTGTGTGTGTGAATGGCCTTGTCGGACATCAAAGGGAGGAAAGGCTTTTGGTCATGAGAAGGCTCAATGCTCCAGTATAGGAGAAGGCCTGCCTGTGGAAGAGGGAGTGGGTGGGTTGATGAGCAGGAGAAGGGGGGATAGGATATTGCATTTTCTGAGGGGAAACCAGGAAAGTGGATAACATTTGAAATGCACATAAATAAATTGTCTAATAAAATATAAAGTACAAAAAAAGGACACATTAGAGACTTCACACAGCTTTTCGTGGACTAAAGTGCAAGTAAGTCTGTATACTAAAATGAGATGCCCTCCACTTCAGTCTTTAAAGGCATGTCCAAGGCACTAATGGTCACATCCTATTTTTCTCCTTTTAAGTTGCAGTACACATTCACTTTTAATGATTTGGAGTTTCAGAATTCCTTAGCATGGCAAATCTTCAATTTTTGTAATTTTTCCTAGGTAATGGTTCCCTTACACAAGTATAACAGCAAAGTAAAGGTGATTTACTGTCCACTAAAATTTTATCTTCTGTTATAATCCAAAATACAAGATCGCATACCGATCCCAAATACAAATTATAAAGATTAATTTTATTAAAATGCAGCATCAAGCATAATTTTTCTCAACACAATAAATCTCTCAGATTGATTAGAGGCCTGGAGTTTAAGCCTGGAATGTTATCTTGCCCTTAAAGGTGATTGTAAAACTCTCTGAGCAATCAGGTTACTCATAGTCATGCTCAGTATGTCCTAAAAAATCCTGCATATATTCTTCTACACAATCTCAGGAAGAAAAGACAGGGAAATAAGCAGCTAAAAGGAACTAATGATCAGAGTAGATAATATTTCCATCATACTTTTATTAAAAATTTATTTGCAAAAGAAAAATAACCAAAGGTGGGTTGTTAGCAAAGGGGTATGATTTATTTGACTCCAGTTTCTGGAAGTTCAAGCTTATCGCCTTATACTTAGGTCTTTCTGTTACTTCATAAAATTTCAAAGAAGGGGGAAGAAGTATGCCCAAGTGGAAAATACATGTATATGAAAAGGTGGAAGTGGTGTCAGGGCTCCTTAATATCAGCTCCTTCTGGGCTCCCACAAATTTCCATAAGAACTAAATGTTTTGAACAAATTAGTCTTCTTTCTAAACAAAAGCACTAGCAGTTCTTGACTCATTACCCCTTGAAGGTGCAGACTTCTCTCACTGTCACTGCACTCTAAATCAAGTCTTAGCACTGGCTTTAGTGGGAAAAATGTCATTGATACCATGGCCTATAATAGTAGATTTCTAAACATGTTATATTTACATGCCCAAAAGATTCTAAATAGAAATCTTATCCAAAGAGTAAAAACTATCAGACAACAAATAGAGTAAGTATACTAATCACCTGAAATAAGTCTAGTTTGTGACAATAAATTTATGGAGTTGAACTGGGGTTGTTGTTCAGACATATTTAAACTTAAGAGTAATATTCCTCAGAAGCAGAAAGCATAGTTTAACCACTGTATTATTTTAGCTATGAGTGAACTTTAGTTCCTTTGATTTAAAATAAATTGCCAATTTTCTAATGCAATCCACTATTCTTTCTGTTTAATCTACAGGCTGAGTTTACCATTGCTTTGATTTCTTCACTAAAGCAAAGTTTCAAATGTCTTTGTTACTCAGTCCTTAAAATGTAAGTATAGATTTGTCTGTTAACATAAATGAAGGAGTAAAGCACTTAAAGAAGAAATTCAGGAGCCTGTCTCTGTTGAAAGCCAGTGCATTGAAAAAGTCTTATAGCCTAGAGGAACACTTTGCAGTAAAGTGCCATGATAAAGAAACTTGTCTTGTAGGAAGGGCAGTCTTTCAACTTTAACACAACCTATCCTTCAAACAAGAGTGTCCAATTTCCTTTCAGTAGAAAGAAGAGGGATAGAAATAGTCTGCTTTATGACCACAAATGATTTTCTTTGTTTTCCATTTGTTTTTCAACATACAATACAGTCTTTACAATACTTAGCAATGTGATTTGTTTTACCACAAGAGAAAATTGCTACAATTTTATAGCAGGACTATAAATTCTGCCACATGTGCCTGGACTATTTTATTTTATTTTATTTTATTTTATTTTATTTTATTTTATTTTATTTTTGTGTGTGATATAACTGTGTGTGCATATACTAGGTACATTTATATTACATGGCATGTATATGTATATATATATATATATATATATATATATATACACATATACATGACATGTAAAAGTGCATATACTAATAGGCACATCAAGGCTACAGGAATGTGGTTGGTGTCCTCTGTTACTCTGGGCCTTCTTGCTTTTGA
Source organism: Apodemus agrarius (assembly GCA_964023405.1). Lineage (NCBI taxonomy): Eukaryota > Metazoa > Chordata > Mammalia > Rodentia > Muridae > Apodemus > Apodemus agrarius. The sequence goes on along the minus strand of OZ030017.1, from coordinate 86,325,973 downwards.
AGCAGGGTCTCTCACTGCATCTGGAAGGCATGCTTTACAACCACATTGCATCCAACAAAGGTACTCTTTATCCTTCTGTTTAATCACATGTTACAGGCATTTGAGAGATGACCCCTGACTATATGTGTGTACTGAGATTCAAATTTAGGTCTTGGAACTTGTATAACAAGTAATCTTTTCCACTGAACTTTCTTTTTTGCCACGACTACAGGTTTTTAATTACTAGTCATACGATATGATCAGACATAGTGTTTTAACGAAAATGGTTTGTAATAAAACGTAGACAGGATTTTTTTCTATCATATCAATCAGAATTACATTTATCCACCCATGATACACAAACAGTGAAAAGACTTCAGCGCATATCTTACTAAAATTGAATACATGTGGGTAATGCTTCATCTCTCCCCAGAAATACCAGGCAGTGGAGGTCAGTCAGGTTTTGGTAGCACACCCAAGTTCTTGCCTTTCCAAAAGTGATATAAATCATTTTTTCAAAAGACAATCTTCATGTGGAATGCTATTTGATACCATTCAACAATTTCCATAGTGAATTCTAGACTTCATATTAGTGTTTAATAAAATATTTTCATCAGAAAACTGAAATGATATATTTTTGGATATGAAGGTAGAGGAGCCGGAGAGAAGTGTCATTGCTTAAAGGTAGGTACTGTTCTTATAGGGGGCCCAAGTTTATTCCAATCACCTAAAGGATATGAGAGTTTATATTCTTCTGAGACATCTACCATTATTCCCCCCTCTCTCTCCATCTCTCTCTTGCTCTCTCTCCCTCCCTCTCTCTCTCTCTCTCTCTCTCTCTCTCTCACTCTCTCTCTGTCTCTTTCTCTCTCTCTCACACACACACACAGATATACACACATATACACAAATTTTATACAATTAAAATAATAATTAAAATCTTATATATATAATATAACATAATGTAACATAATGTAACGTAACGTAACAGAACAGAACATAATATAATATAATATATATTTTTTCCTATTATATATTTTTCCTACTATAGGAAACCCATAGGTAGAACTTAATAGGCCTGGTTAATTTTCTATCAGTACTGAGAACCCAAAATTTGTTACGTGTTCATAGTCAATTGCCAAAACGCAAAATGTTTTTTATGAAAATCCACTTTGTTTCTTAAAAATTAAAGTATATGAGATGAGAAGTATCTCCTATATACAGATGAGAGGTAAAAACTAGTCAAATTCCCAGAATTGATCAGCAAAAGATAATTGTGTTATTAAGTGGTCATTTGCTTGTATGTAGATGAAAAGTCATATTTTATTCAATCTGCAAGAGCTTTGTGCTATATCTGAAACATCTAAATTACTTGCATTTATGTATAAAAATGTATAATTTTATAGCATACTGGATTAACTATCTCACAAAGGAAATGAGTCCTGGGAGCTTGCTATGCAGATCATTTCCTCGAAGGTCAATTTTATTAGCAACAGTGGTCAAATCAAATATGCAATTTCTGAGAAAATATGGCACATAATATGCTAATGCGTTTAATATGCAGATACTTTCAAATAGTCTGGATGATAAACCCAAGAAAGTCTGATTAGAACATGACTCAATTGCTTGCTTCACAAATACTTACTGGCAATGTACTCTGAGTTCAGCTCCAGTTCTGGCACCTTTACATGCTCAGTCGTTTGAAACCATGGTGTTCTAACTCCGTACCATCTAGTCTTATATACATAGGGGTAACTGAGGAAACCACTGTGAATATGCCTGAAGAAGTATTTGTGGAGTTTTTACTATTTACCAGAAAACAATCCTCTGACCAATACAATGGTGGAGAAATGAACAAGTTATCAACCATTGTGAAAACCATCTTTCTGGTTAAACAAGCCATAAGTACTCTAATTAATAGATAATGTCTGCTTGAAAACATGGTATCAGAAGAGTGCTGTCTTTGTTTTGTTGTAGTTGAGTTTAATTTCTCTCCCATCAAAAGCTTCCCTCTCTGTTGCAGTAAAGTCACAAAACATGTTGCCAGATTCTTTGTCAACGTGTTCAACATGATCAATAATTCTACTTTGTCCAAGACAATATGTGTGTCGAGGGTTATTGTTCTCATATTTGAAGTAACAAATAAAAACTATAATGTTTCAAATTAAACCCAGGCTTGAAAGTGCCAGTGTATAATGTTTGAGGTAAGAGACACATCTCAGAGATTACAAGAGCTTTCTGAACTATCACTCTTTCAAAGGACCTGGGTTTAGTTCTGAGAACGTGTATCAGCTGAATCATAAGCACCTATAACACTGCTCCCGGGTAACATATGCTCATTTCTGATCACATTAGAAACTTTCATGCGCATGGCATGTACAGAGCAACATGCACATGAATAAAATAATACAAATAAATCTTTAAAAAATAAACAGGGAAGCTGAGTTTTAGCACAGTTGACATTTGTTCAAGCTGCTGAGTAGGGAAAGGTGTGGGCTAACTCCAAAGTTTTGTTGACACTTCTCTTGGACCGAGTTCTGAAGAAAAAAGTAAAGAATCAGCTCACATTTTTCTCTCCAGTTTTATACTGTTATTTTTCTCTGTTATCTGTGGTGTGGCATAATATGTAACTAAGTTGTCATCAGAATTAGGAAAAGAAATATTTGATTTAAAGCGTCATGGTTCAAAGATACATAGGAAAATATACAAAACAGAACAGAATCTATGTCAGTTTTACACAATAAAGGTTTTCATCCCATCTGTGTAAAGTTCCTACTCTTATGACCCATGTGATTTTGAGATACATGAGTTACATATTTTAACTATGGTATATTAGGGAACTATGATAATCATTTCAAATATTCTGGATATATATATGCATATATATGTATATGCATGTGTGTATGTGTCTGTGTATTATAATTGATTTTGAGAAGCTCATGATTTGTAAGAAGTTTGAGAGTCTCAACTATCTGAAATTCAACTTGCATTCTGATAATTGAGACTGCATTGAGCTAATTAAAGCATCCTCCCTCCCTTCTCATTTTGAAATTTATCAATGAGCATATACAATGATCAGTATTCTCACATCACTCTAGGAATTAAATGTAACTAGCTATGTAAGCACACACTACCTGATTGACGATCACTGTGGAGATAGGCTAATTTTTATCTGTTGCGTGTCACAGATATAATTAAAATTACTTATCCTTATGCTCAATAAAGCTGTTAAAAGGGGAGGGACCCAGAGGAGTTGAAAGGAAGTAAGACAGGAGAGTGACATTCAACATTTGCCAGCTCTATACCAGGTGGTTTACTCACATTACTGTTTTATTTTTATTATGTTCTTAAATGTATTATGAATGCATAGGCCTTAAAGGTAAGCTTGTTCCCAACTAGCTTGTAACTTATTAACCTGTTTATTCTAAGTTCTGACACATGGCTCATTACTTATCTCTCTTTCTTAGTTTTGACCTGCTTCTTTCTCCCTGTGTAACTGGTGAATCTCCCCATGTGTGACTCTTTCCCAGAGTTACTGTCCATTCACAGAAATCCCAATTTCTTCCTCCCTTTTCTATAGGCCATCAGTTTTTAAAGAAACCAATCAGAAGATTTGAGAGCAAGCGCTTATAAAACCACTGTAACAGGTAATGGTTAGCAGTACCAAAGTCTGGCCTGTAATCAGATCTCTGCTGACTTTAATTCTGCTTTTGTATGTTACAGAGATAATCTTTACATAGTACATAAACACATCACTCCAACAGAATTTAGTGAATATATTTACATTAGTAATGTCTTCTTGGTCAATTCTTTGCTCTATTAGAATAAAATTTTCCTATTTACCTCTTCTGATTAATTTTACTTTAAAATATATTTTGTCAGACATTAGGATAGTGCTGCCTGCTCCCTTCCTAGTCCCATTGATTTTGAGAGGTTTGTTCATCTGTTTACCTTGAGATGTTATCTATTTTTAAAGCTCCAGTGTGTTTCTTGTAGAGGAAAGGTGTTTTGTTTTCCTGTTCATTTAGTCAGCCTGTATCTCTTAATTGGACAATTGAGGACATTGCTGTTTAAAGATTTTTGAAATGTGTGTTAATTGAGCTTATTGTATTATTAATTTTTGGTGTCACTGTTTTTATTTTCTTAGTATTTCTTTCTATAGTTTCTGTTATGCTTTTTCCTCCGATTAACCCTAAATATTTCTTCCTTTATTTTCTTTAACTTAATTTGTTAAGTATATCTTGTTTGAGTTAATTATATAAAGAAAATATGTTATTTCTCCTTCTGTTGTGATCAATATTTTGCTCTCAGCATGCTCTTGTGGTTTTCATTGGTTTTGTTGAAAAGTCAACTTTTTTGATAGCTTTTCCTTTATATGTGATTTTTTCTTATTTTTCAATACAGTTCATTTGTTATTTATAGTCAGTAGTTTACTATAATCTACCATAGAGTTTGTTTTGTACTCCTATATATTTGGTTTTCTTTGTGCTTATTATATTTGTATGTGTGTGCCTTTCTCTAGTTTGCAAAACTTATTATCTCTGATTGTGTTGTGGATATGGTCTATACCACTGACTTGTGTCCCTTATATCTCACTATGTCTGTAGATCATATGTTTGATGTTTTTTGTGATGTTTCACATTTTTCGTGTATTCCTTTCCTGTCTTCACACATGTTTATTCCCTGTTTATTTTATCTGGATCTTCTAATTGGCCTTTAAATACTCATATACTATAATCTACTTGACTCAACTTTTTGTTTTTCTTTGAATTTCCTAGTTAATTTATTGGGTTTTTACAGTGCATCTTCATTATAGCTTAAGTCCCCTTAATCAATCTTATTTTATTTTATTAACATTTTATTGTCTTTTTCATTCTCATCAGCCATATGATTGTGTTTTCTTGATCATCTCTGTGGTGTTTATTCTCCCTAATTTCTTTGTCATTTATTTTATAGAGCTACTTCTTTGTGACTTTTTTTAAACACATTGAGTTCTTTGATGAAGTTAATATTGTCCTTTTAAAGTCTTTGTTCTAGGGTTCATCTAGATAATTCTCATTGGAAAATATTTCCACAGGACTGGTAAGTTTGGGAAAGATACTTCTTTTTCTTTTATATTGTGATTTATTATTGTGATAAAATCTGGGTATATTATATTTCCTTTATTAGGGCTAAATCTTATATGGATAGAAAAGAACAAAAGAGAAGACCTGTTGGTAAGTTGGAGTGTGGTGCAGATAGTTTTGGACAGAGTAGGGAAGAGTACTGGATGTGGAAACTTGGATAGATCTGGCAGATTGGGGATGATAAGTAGATGTGAGTGTCGAGAATACTCATTAGGATAGAATTTAGAAAAGCATTTCGCAGATCTAGATGGATGGAGATTTGAGCTTTAGTACAGCATGATGAGAGCAGGCCCTATCAGAATACTAGTGGTAGGTTGTGTCATAGGTAGGAATGTCCAGACTAGAATAGGGCCCTGCATAGATAACTTGGATTATGTCTGTAAGAGTGTGAAGAAGGTATGGATAGAGGAGGGCCTAAACTCTGGAAAAAGGATAAAAAAAATCAGGCTGGATTGAGTGGTTTGATGGCCCATGGGAGGAACTTGTGTGTAGTGGCAGGTATAGCAAGCTGTTTCAGAAACATATAGGTTAGTTTTAATGAAGATGAGTTAGCCAGACAAAGCCAGGGTACTAAATATAAAACGTAGGATTGTTTTGTGAGTTGGGAAAAGACATAGTTGTGGAGGGTAAAGGAGGCCTATTGGATTAGAATCCAGAGAAGGATGTCGGAGATCATCAGGTTTAGGGAAGAAGCTAGATGAGGAACAGAAGAGATCTCTGGGTGAGGGAGGCAAATTTCAGTGGTTTAATTTTTTTTAACTCTGTAATATATCCTACATATTTTACTTAGGGTGGTACATGATCAAGATTGCAAAATTTTGGCTGGATATTTCTCAAACAAATTCATTTTACATTTTTCTTCTCTTTTTAATACCTAGAGATTTCCCTTGCTTCATACCAAACTAAAATGGTATCTACTAACTGAAACCTGTATGGGTGAAAGACCAAGTCTATTGTTTTGCTATTCCATATGGAGTTACAGTCTGAGGGAGCGTAATTGCCTTTGTACGTCTTCCCATACTGTTTAATAACCTGACTTTTGCCTCCTTGTGTCCAATGAAGGCATGAACGATCTAGGGAAATTGATTAAAATATACATACAATATATATTTGTTAAACCTGTAAGGAAAACTTAAAGCAATCCAAACCTTCAGTATTTTTAGAAAATTCTTACTTGCTAACAATAAGATGAATTCTCTCTTTTCAGGTTGTGTAACAAACTAGGCATATAGATGTGATTTAATAATATTTGGTGTAAAAGATTTGAAAGAAAGGCTTGCATTTGCCCAGGTCTGGTTATCTTTCTAAGAGATAAGGCAGGAAGTCACTCAAAACAAGTATCCTTGTGTAAGCTTATTAGTGTCATAAATAACTAGTTCCTGTTCATATTCTTTGGAGGGACCAGAACGAAGTCATAGACAAAACTACCCATTGTAAATGATGACAGAAGACTCTGGTAAAAGCACAAATCCCAGAAAGAGTCCCATAATGTTTAGGAGACACACAGAGGCCATCTCTTTTTCCAAATCCACATGACTACCATAAGCTTTGTCCACAATGATTTCTTGTACCTTTTAGCAGAATAGCAAATTAGAGTTGAGAGCACACAAAGGCACATAACTGGTCAAACAGAATAATATATCTGTCCCATAGCTCACGTCAAAAAGAAATGGACAAGACAAGCAAGTCCATATAGTCTGGATGATTTACTTCTCTCTTTTTAAAATTAACACACTTGACACATACTGTGTGTGTGTGTGTGTGTGTGTGTGTGTGTGTATGTGTGTGTGTATGTGTGTGTGTGTACAATCATGCACACATACTAACTTGTGAATGCCCAAATAATGCACATGTATATTGACCTTAAACTTAGAACAATCCTTTGCTTTAACTTAACTGTGAAGTTTATATGTGTGCATTATCATACCTAGTCTAGTTATACAATCTCCATAGGCTACCTTGTGATGTCTTAATAAATTTGCATTGTTTATATAATAGCAAACACCTATGCAATAATTGTTTCTTCATGATGAAAACATTGAAATGTTTTCATTAAAGATTTTGTGAAATGTAGAGCATATTAATTATAATCAGTCAAATGTGATTAAAATATTTCCATTTGTTTCATTCTTTGTATAAATATTTATCTGTCAGTATACAAACTGTGATACTTAAAGTGACAGAAAAATTATTATAATAGTTTTAATATTAAATCCACTTAATACATGCATCAATAGTTTAGCTTGGCTAATCAATGTATGTAGAAACTTGACATTCAAGAAAAGGTAAGCATATGTGGTAAAATCCTAATGACATTCAAAAACAATATACAAATTGAAGCTAGTATACATTTTAGTGTACATATGTCTTATGATTTAATAAATATTAACACATTGAAGATTTTTTATATCTATACAATATTTTAGAAAACACAAAATCCTAAGTTTATACCCAGAACTGTTGTGAATGCTATCCAATTCCATCTTTCTCTATCTCTCTCCTGAGAGGTAATTAACATTCCTGGAGCTGGCATTAGTCCACTTTTTACTATCATACACAGACTTGATTGTGACAACTTCATAGTTGTATTATTTTTTATTTTACAGTGATATGCATATAATTCCTTTACTTTTTAAACTGCACATAATTTTTCTTATGGTCTGTTTTTTATTAAATATCCTCGGAACTACTCTGTTATAGGATAAAAATGTTCCCTCTGCGTTTGAGCCTATAGCTATCCAACATGCACACATCCAGCCTCATCAGTACTCTCTGCCCTGTGAAGTTCATATTTTGGTTGAGTAAACAAGTAATGAAGTATGAACTATTGCTTTCTGTTATGGACTTATTTCTTCCTTCTTCAGGACACAAGACATATTTGTCAGAATTAGCTATAGAAGTAGAATAAACAAACAAACACGCACCCACACACACACACACACACTCACAATACATAAAACATCAATTTGTGTTATATCAGCAAATAGGCTGAATCACAGCAGAGTGCCTGAGAATCTTGGTCCTTAAGACTGAGTAGTTTTCCAGCTGCTGTTTCTCACAGGGGTGCCTGACAGACAATTTTATAGTTGCTCTGTCCAGGGGCTGAGTCAGCATAACAGATCTAGTTCTGAGAAGTTAGACAGTCCACGGAAAGCTGCTAGTTCATAGCCAGAGATGGAAGCCTGGGAACACCAGTCTGATGTTAGGCAAGGAACCAACAGTAGCAGAAGCAGCAGAATAAACAAACTGAGCAAGAGGTTACCAAAACCATAATGATATCATTGGTCCATTCTGCTACTGAATTCTTTCTCATGCTCATTAATTAGTAATGGTATCTTATGTATCCTGGATAATTATACTTTCTTAAGTCAGGTCATTGCAAGTGAGTTCTACAAATATATGGTTTATGTTTTCATTTTTATAGTATATTTAGTGTTGATTTCCAAAATTTCAGGTATAGATAATTATTGGAGATAAATTAAATCATACACAGAAAATTTACAGGTATTAATAATTTTCTTAACATATTTGTTCTGTCAAATAATCAGTTATGTAGTGCATATGAGCAATGAACTGATCAATTAAAATATGAAGCTGAACATCTCCAGCATGTTCCAAAGTAGAATATCACTTTACAGCATTCTCCTGTGGGGAAGAAAGCAAATAATAGAGAAACTAAAGTAGTTCCCTGAAATCTGGAGCATGCGATTGGCATGGTGGAATATGACTTTGTAGTAAAGTTTCATTTGACTTTGTGAAGATGAACTGAGCATCAAAAGGGAAAGGGACATAGAGCACACTGAAATAAACTGAGCATTCATAGTAAAAGTACACCAAGCACACAGAAACTGTCTCCAGCACTTAAGTTTCTAGGAGACTAAATTATAGGGACATCCAGAGACAAGGGTGCTCACATGAAACCTTGAAAAATGTGTTCAGAATGTAGCATGGAGTAAGGACACTGTTACCCTACCAAAAATAATTGGTCCTCTTTCTCCAATTCTTATGTTTAAACTCTAGTCTCCCATATGTGGGTAAGAACTTTCAATGTCATGAGAATGAATATTGTCATGAGGATGATGGACACTAATATAACATATTTTGTGTTTACTATAGAAGAATTAGTGGTGCCAGCAAACTCACATTCCCCCTACCCTAAACCTCTACAATTCTAGAATCCATCACCACACACTGACTTGTTGTATTTCCATCTTGGTGTTCTGGACTCCGCAAACTGAGAGTAGTTATTTCTGAAATCTAGGGAGTCTATGACATTGTTTTATGACAGAGATAATATAGCAATACATGGGGTAAAGAAAATGACTCATTTCTAACAGACAGATTTCAGTATTAACTGTACACCCAAGGAAGGTTGAGACATCTGGAGGTCCTTTTTAGACAGAAACTACCAACAGAGATCAAGGTTCCCTTGAAATCAAATTACAAAATGGACAAAGATTCCTTCATTCTAAATTGATCAATTGAAGTGCTATTGATAATTTGTATCTTTGAATTTTGTATTTCATACTACTAAAATAAAATTAGAATACCTAAATACCATTAATTAAAATTTTCCGTTCATAAATTTAGTATTTTTAAAGTACAATGATTTACATTTTATAGAGCTATGGTTTTTCTTTATATTTTTCTTTTTAATTAATTTTTTATATTCCATATTTTATTTCCCACCCCTTTCCACCTCTGACTATTCCACATCCCATACCTTGTCCCCACACCCTGTCTCCATGTGGATGTCCCCATACACCACATCAACTAACCACTAAACTTCCTCTGGCCTCCAGTCTCTTGAGGGTTAGGTGCATCATCTCTGAAGGTACACAGACCAACAGTACTCTACTGTATGTGTGTTGGGGCCCTCATATCAGCTGGTGTATGCTGCCTGTTTAGTGGTCCAGTTCTGGAGAGCTCTCAGGGTCCAGATTAATGGAGACTGCAGGTACTCCTACAGGATTGTCCTTCTCCTCAGCTTCTTTCAGCTTTCCCCAATTCAACAAAAGGGGTCAGATGCTTCTGTCCATAGTTTGGGTACAAATATCTACATCTGATTCTCTCAGCTGCTTCTGGTGTCTTCCAGAGTGTTGTCATTCAAGGTCCCATTTTGTGAGCACTCCATAAGCTCAATAATAGTGTTAGGCCTTGGAACCTCCTTTTGAGCTGGATCCTACTTTGTGCGTGTTGCTGTACCTTCTTTTCCTCAGGGTTCTTTCCATTTCCATACCTGTAATTCTTTCAGACAGGAACAATTATGGGTCAGATTTGTGACTGTGGGATAGCCTCCCCTTCCTCATTTGATGCCCTGTCTTCTTGCTGAAGGTGGGCTCTATTAAGTTCCCTTTCCCTACTGTCTGGCATTTTATCTAAGGCACCTCCCTTTGTGTCCAGAGAGTCTCTCAACTCCCGGGTCTCTGGTGCATTCTGGAGGGTCTCCACCACCTCTTATCTCCTGAGGTTGCCTGTTTCCATTCTTTCCGCTGGCCCTCATGGCTTCAGTTCTTTTCTCTCACCCAGTACCTCATCAGTTTCCCCTCTTCCCCCTTCTCTCTCCCTGACACATCCATTTTCCCTCCTATGTCCCTTCTTTTTTTCCTCCCTCCCAAGTGGGACTGAGGCATCCTCACTTGGGCACTTCAGCTTGTTGACCTTTATGAGTTCTGTGGACTGTATCTTGGGTATTCTGTACTTTTTTTTCAGCTGACATCCACTTATTAGTGAAAACATACCATGCATGTCCTTTTAGGTCTGAGTTGCCTCACTCAGGATGTTCCAGTGCTTTACCTGCAAAACTCAGAGTGTCCTTATTCCTAATAGCTGTGTAGCATTCCATTGTGTAAATGAACCACATTTTCTGTATCCATTCTTCTGTCGTGGGACATCTGTGTTGTTTCCAGGTTCTGGCTAACAAAAATAAGTCCACTGTGAACATAGTGGAACATGTGCCCCAGTGGCATGGTAGGGCAGTTTGGGGAATATTCCCAAGAGTGGTAGAGCTGGGTCTTCAGGTAGGTCTATTTCCAGTTTTCTGAGGAAACTACAGATTGATTTCCAGAGTGGTTGCACCAGTTTGCAATCCCAACAGCAATGGAGGAGGAGTGTTCCTCTTTCTTCACATGCTCTCCAACATGTCTTGTGACCTGTGGTTTTAAACTTAGCCATTCTCATTGCTATAAAGTGGAATCTCATTGTAGTTTTGATTTGTGTTACTCTCATCACTAAGGACTTTGAATATTTCTTTCGATGTTCCTCACCCATTCCAGATTCCTCAGTTGTTAAATCTCAATAGAGGTAAGTTTTTGATATTTTCATACTGTGTTGCTAAATGGCAAGATAGACTGTATTTATAGATACTTTAATTTTCCAGTGAGGGATAATACTGCTGAAAATATTTTGACAATACTTTATATTTTGCCACTAATTTTTGAGCCATACGAGGCATCCTAATGTATAGTAAAATTTGTATAATTTCTATTTCCTATTATTCTGGTGAGATTTGGGTTTAGAAAACAGTTTTCAGACTCATTTAGATCTTTATCTAATAAATATTTTGATTAAAAAAACCCTTTTGTTTATTATTCAACCAGTAACCACTGAATAAAACAAGTGATTAATAATAAGCACACAGAGAACTGCTAAAAAGTCAAATGTATGCCAAATATTAAATGTATGAAAATATTAGCATTCAGTGTACCAGCAAGTATTTGATTTGTGATGAATATGCTACTGATTTTGCACTTGGTGAAGAAAACTAAAAATAACTGCACACTTAGTGTCACAGTGCTGTCTATAATAAAAATATCTGTGCACTAACTCTAATCACAACAAATGGTAGTCAGAGCACCTAGAAATCCAAAACCAATCTGGCAACAGTGCTCCAATTTAGTTTTGCCAGTTTGTTCTTCATTAAATTGTTATCAGAGTTCATATAATTCTGTGATAATGTGAGTATATCCATATCCTTCCTGAAGTCAATTTCATTGGATTTCTGTTACATTACCTACATTGACACTACAACTCTATTCTTCTCTTTGTAACTAGGGACTTCTATTGGTTTTACAATTCTGAGGAAACCACATTTGGAGAATGCATTTAAGTTGTACTAGAACAAGGCTTTGAATGCAGTTTCTGCATTTTTTTAAAGAGGCATCTTACTTGTCTCATAGTTTTATACTCAGGTCTGTCCACATTAAAATTAACTTCATGGAACACTCATAAGGTCTGTAGTGGTACAGATGTGAGTCCCAACAATTTTGCATAGAGATGTTATTCTCATTTAGGGCTTTAACTTTGAGGATCAATTACAATTAAATGCATCTTCTATTTTAAAACACAATTGTACCTGAAGAGTTTTATATTTATCCGTCTGCTTCGGAAATAGTTATCAAAGTCAGGAGAGAAATGATGACATAGGCAATAAATTTATTTTAGTGTGGTCTTTTTACAGCATATAAAACTTAATATTTTAATACTGGACCACCAAACAGACAACATTCAGCCAGTGCTGCTATGAGACCCCTAACACACATATAGTAGAGGACTACTGGGTCTATGTTCATTCAGAGATGATGTACTTAACCAGTCAAGAGACTGGAGACTACATGGAGTTTAGAGGTCAGGTGGGGTGAGGGGTGTAGACATCCACATGAAAACAGGGGTTTCGGGAGGAGGTACAGGATATGGAACAGTCAGAAATTTGACTAAGGGAGTTGGGGAATAAAATATGGAGTGTAAAAAATAAATTAATTAATTAATTAATAATAATAGTAATAATAATAATAAAAACCTTAGAATTTCAAACACTAAACAAGTACAAAGAAAAGATATGGTAAGAAAATAGTGTAAAATTAAATCTCATGTATAGTGTACAATACTGAATATTAAAATGGGCCTTTTAATTTGAACTTACTTTTGCAATAGCAATATACTACAGGAGGATAGGAAAGGCCCAATGAAAGGTATTGTGAGTTGCTGCTGGGTTTATCCAGGAGAAACCTAAACGGATAGAAATGTTTTCCTTTTGGCCACTTTCCACTCCTTCTTCCACTTGACGCCTCATCCTTGTTCTCTTTTAACCAAAAATACAGTTGTCATCAATGCTCATGCCTCTTCACAGCAAAACGCATATCTTTATACTCCTTTGATTTGTATTATATCTCTCAGGTTCCTGTAAAGATTTCTGGCATTTGCAAAAGGGCTGTCAGGAGCCAAAACAATAAAAAGTCTGAAGAGATTGGAGTCATGGGACAAGAGCCAAATTTGTTAATGGAGTATATATGTCTAACTGACCTGGATTCTGGGGATAGATGTAGCCAATAACCTCAGTCTAGAGAGCACATGTCCCTTTCCAGAGGCTTCAGCTACTAGAGGTCTCCTGTGGCTTTAAAAATAAACATTGGATGTCAGAGGACACCAAGCAAGCCTGTGCATATTCTCATGTCTTTGACCCAGAATTTATGTGTATCCAGTGGCTCATCGGACATGGCCTTTTATTTCACCATCCAGTATTATGGCTACATGAAACTAACTTTAATGTTAGACTTCATTTTTTCCATTCAATCTATGATGTTTCTATTTTTTCTTTTTTCATAATTTTTAAGACTATTAAAATGATACATTATCCTCTATGAATTAGAGGACAAATTCATACTATTTATGTTATAATATTTTTCTGAATTTCATTATTCTGAAATTTATTTAATGATTTGAAATATAGTTTTCTCTATAAAGTATATCTTCCCTAAAATTTGTAACTTTTATTTTCATTGGCAAACAGTATTTTATTATACTAAGAAAATGAAATCTAGGCATTTGTCCAGATATATTATAAAACCAAAAATGAAAACAAGAAGTATGAGCTCCTAAAGTATAGAGGGAATGCAAATGGAAATATTTTCCATGATATTGACCAACTCATCAAAATATATAGCTTAAAACATATCCAGCTTAAAAACAAAAGTGTTACTACTTCCCTGATCGAGCTTATCATGTGAATAAATGCCACTGAAAGGATGTCTATTAAATGTAGGGTTTCTTCTATGAAGATATTACAGAGGACCCTTTCTAGGCATTGGAAGTATTACTATGAGGAATTTTTCATTAATTAAAGTCCAATGAACAGTCCATTTTAGATGTGGCAACTTGTTTACAATTAAAGGCCTTAACATCATAAAATGTTGGCTAACTTTAGTCTTCTACCTCATGATGTAGTTCATGTAATTTCCCTATTTTAATCAAGATGACCATATTATTTTATAGATTTTGTATTGAATATATGCTAATATATTTATTTACAATTCATATGTATTTGTCTGTGTTAGTATATGTAACTGGGTAAGTAAGGAAACCAGAAGACGGTATCAGATCACTTGAAGCTGGAGTTTAATGGTGTTGTAATCATGATATGGTTGAAGGAGAGCTAACACAAAACAAACAAAGAAAACAAAAGAAAGCAAAACAAATAAAAACAAAAACCCAAACATTATTTTCAAAATATGTTATTTAGCCAACTTTTAGTAATCTCAGCTATATTATATATTACTTACCCTGTACTATTTACTACCTAGATGAGGCAGACAAAGCACTGAAGTTGATCTAATGTTTCCAACTTAAAATAAAAAAAATACACAGTTTTTCAAACAAAAGTATTAACACCTCCCAGAATGTTACTTCATTTGTCCATATGGCTGGTCATAATTGTAAACCAATTCTTTATAGACTTACTGCCTTTCAGAAACAGATGTATTCCAACATGTAGAGAAGGAAGGGTCAATCTATTCTTGTTGTTCATGAGTACAAATATTATTTTATATTTGTCATTATTTCCTTCCACTGTGTACTGAAGAGCCGAACCTTTTTTTTTCCAAATTTATTTTTTTTTCATTTTCTTATTGGATATATTCTATATTTACATTTCATTTCCCTTTTTCTGGTTCCCCGTCCCCCAAAGGTTCCACATGCCCTTTTCCCTCCCCCTGCTCCCTCATACACCCCTTCCAACTGCCAGACTGATTTCCAGAGTGGTTGTACCAGCTTTCAGTCCCACCAGCAGTGTAGGAGTGTTCCTCTTTCTCCACATCCTTGCGAATACCTAATGTCTCCTGAGTTTTTAATCTTAGCCATTCTGACTGGTGTGAGGTGAAATCTCAGGGTTGCTTTGATTTGCATTTCTCTAATTCTAATTATTTCCCCTTTCCTGGCTCCCACCTCCCCGAAAGTCCCATGAGCCCTCTTCTCTCCCCCTGTTCCCCCATCCACCCCTTCCCAATTCCCTGTTCTGGTATTCCCCTACACTTCTGCACTATGCCTTTCCAGAACTAGGGGCTACTCCTTCCTTCTTCTTGGACATCATTTGATATGTGAATTGTGTCTTGGGTATTACAAGTTTCTAGGCTAATAGCTGCTTATCAGTGAGTGCATACCATGAGTGTTCTTTTGAGACTGGGTTACGTCACTTAGCATGATGTTTTCCAACTCCATCCATTTGTCTAAGAATTTCATGAAGTCATTGTTTCAAATGGCTGAATAGTAATCCACTGTGTATATATACCACATTTTTTATCCATTCCTCTGTTGAGGGACATCTGGGTTCTTTCCATCTTCTGGCTATTATAAATAGGGCTGCTATGAGCATAGTGAAGCATGTATCCTTATTACATGATGGGGAATCCTCTGGGTATATGTCCAGGAGTGGTATAGCAGGGTCCTCCAGAAGGGTCGTGCCCAGTTTTCTGAGGAAACCCCAGACTGATTTCCAGAGTGGTTGTACCAGCTTTTGATCCCACCAGCAGTGGAGGAGTATTCCTCCTTCTCCACATCCTTGCCAACACCTGCTGTCTCCTGAGGTTTTAATCTTAGCCATTTTGACTGGTGTAAAGTGAAATCTCAGGGTTGTTTTGATTTGCATTTCCCTAATGACTAATGATGTTGAACATTTCTTAAGGTGCTTCTCAGCCATGAGAAGTTCTTCAGGTGAAAATTCTTTGTTTAGCTCTGTACCCCATTTTTAATAGGGTTATTTGTTTTTCTGGGGTCTAACTTTTTAAGTTCTTTGTATATATTGGATATTAGCCCTCTGTCAGATGTCGGGTTGGTGAAGATCTTTTCCCTATTTGTTGGTTGCCGATTTGTCCATTTGACAGTATTCTTTGCTTCACAGAATCTTTGTAATTTTAGGAGATCACATTTGACAATTCTTGATCTTAGAGCATAAGCTAGTGGTGTTCTGTTCAGGAACTTTCCCCTTGTGCTGATATCCTCAAGGGTCTTCCCCAGTTTCTTTTCTATTAGTTTCAGTGTGTCTGGCTTTATGTGGAGGTCCTCGATCCACATGAAGTTGAGCTTAGTAAAAAGAGATAAGTGCCAAATTTATAAGTAACTAGTTTCTGTGAAGAAACTATTGTACATAATATTGGCATGTGGTACCTGAGAATATTTCTTGTATCACAATATTTAGATCCTGTGGGAATAAGAAATACTCTAAGAAAGATGACTCTCAAGAGTTTTCTTCCCTTCTTCCTTATTTTACTAGTAGAAGGAGAAATTTCTAAGATGGAAATTGATTGCTTCTTTATAGTTCAATTGAGTTTACATCTTGAAAAAATCCAAACAACTGACATTAAATATTGAACACAGTGCTGAAATTTCCAGAGAATGAGAAAAAAGGCAATGTTACATGTCCATGGGTAATGGTCAATTTTGACCCACAAGATGAAGAGATAACAAATATAAAAACAACAATGATACAAAGGACCAAAGAGGCCTATTCTAGACACACAAGGAAGAAATACTCAAATTATCCTAAAAGCTTAGAATGAGACAACTTCTCAATATATAGATAATGGTTTTAGTCTTCTTAAAGGATGAAAATAATTGTACAAAACCAATGTTTCTGGTAAACTAAAAAAAAAGGGGGGGTAGGTGTAAACTAGAAACTAATGTAAACATAGGATAGACTAAGATGAGAAATGAATTTCTTATTAGATAGCAAACTAGAGATGTCAGCACTGAAATGCCATAGGGGAAAGCACTACAGATAATACACAGTAAACTGTTTTCCTGCTGTAGTATAAGAACTTATTGTATCAGTGGAGATCCTGTTTGGGAAACAAATCAGAAAAGTAATCTGTAGCCTGTCAAAGTACTTTCCATACTGGCATGTCTTGTGCAGATAAAACATACAAGGAGAGACTTCAGAAGACTTGCTGTAACACAGACATGCAGACACAGACACACACACACACACACACACACACACACACACACACACACACGTTAATAGAGAATGCAGGAGCCAGAAGTATCTAAGAACTTTATCATTTAAATCAATGGAAGTTATTACATGTTTGAGCATTTTCTACATCAGGTAGTGCTATGTCCAGTGTTTTGAGTAACTCCTAAACTGATTTCCAGAGGGGTTGCATAAGCTTGCAATCCCACCAGGAATGGAGGAGTGTCCTTTCTCCTCATACTCTCCAGCATCTGCTATCACCTGAATTTTGATCTTAGCCAGTCTGACTGGTGTGAGATGGAATCTCAGGCTTGTTTTGATTTGTATTTCCCTGATGACTAAGGATGTTGAACATTTCTTTAGGTATTTCTCAGCCATTCAGAATTCCTCAGTTGAGAATTCTTTGTTTAGCTGTGTACCCCATTTTGATAGGGTTATTTAGTTCTCTGGAGTGTATATTCTTGAGTTCTTTGTATATTCTAGATATTAGCCCTCTATTGGATGTAGGACTGGTAAAGATCTTTCACTAATGTTTGTTTTGGTTTTGTTCTATCGACAGTGTCCTTTGCCTTACAGAAACTTTTCAATTTTATAAGGTCCCATTTGTCAATTCTTGATCTCAGAGCATCAGCTATTGGCGTTCTGTTCAGGAAATTTTCCCCTGTGGCCATTTTCCCCTGTGATACTTACCTGAAAATCAAACAGAGTATCATATAGAATGTTCTTAATGTTTAAATATGTTTTCATGAACCCCATTATTTGAAAAAAACAAAGCTAATATACTCAGTGAACACTTTCTTTTCTTTCCTGTAGCAATCCCATAATTTCACTGCACCTCAATTAGTCAGCATCAAGAGAAAAAAATTGAGTGTTCTCAACAGTCATCATTAAACATTCTTCCTCCTGTTCCAGTGTAGGGTCTGTTTACATGATTCCAATTCAGCTGCCTTACAGTGATAATTGGGCCAGTGGAAATTTCTCTGCTCCTTCACCTAAAACTTTCATGAAGCTTCAGCAGGACAGATCAGTTTTTTTCAATTCTAAGCTTATCACTGTGATCAGAAAAAATACAGTTTGTGCTAAGCATAATGGGCGTCTCTGCATGAACAGGTTACTTCTTGCCTTCTCTTATGCCAAGGCAGTCAGATGCAGTGGATTATAGCACAAAACTCTGACATTCAAGTTAATACTCTGGCATGTCTTAATGCAGATCTATGCAAGTTGATCTCTTATTCTTTACCTCAGGTTCCTTACTTTATAAAATGGGGAGAACTAAAATATATGCTTTCTAGATTTGTTGTGAGTGCCAAATAAGAACAGTGTTTAGCAAGTACTCAAATCTTTAACCATTTCCTGATTTTCTTCTAAGTCCCTTCCCACCATAGAGGATTACCTTCTGTTCCTGGAAGAAGCCAAGTGCTATTGATTCACATTGCTTCCAAGCCCAGCTAACTCTCTCCATATATTCTCTCCCCAACCTGAAATGCTTAGCTCTTTAAAATCCATCCTTTGTGATTGTTCTTCTATCCAAACAGGCTATACCTATTTTATCAAAATCAGCACTTCACTTCAATATTTCAATGGTGTTCTTCAATTTTCCATAAGAATACATGAAACATTTATTCTTAATTTGAAATACAGACTCTCATCATGTACAATGATGTCTTTTATGAAAATTGTCTTCATAATCTTAAAGAATATGTAATATATTCCTCTATAATCAATCCAGTGTCCCAAGTATATATATATGGTTCCCAATAAATGTTATTGTATGAATGAATGAATGAAATGTGCACATGCTTTTACATCAGAGGTTATGTCTAGGAGACTAAATGTCAAAATATAGCCACAGAAGAAAGGGTGCAAAAGGCTATGTTCAGTGTGAAAGCATTATAAAGCATAAATATCTAGTAGATAGGTAGGATTACCTTACAGAAATTAGAACAATTAATGTTTTGATAACAATAATGACAAATTTTATATGTATGGAATTAATTAAAGTTATATCATAATAATCACAGAAACTTTGTTAAATTTAGAAATAATTTAGGTTCCAAAAGTATAAATCTATTGAATGCAAATTGAATATAACACCTAGGATTAAACACTGGAAAGGATAGATTCTTAAAAATCAACTGATTAATTATTGAATTAAAATCTGTCTTGAAGTGCCCCTATGATTGTAATTGCTAAAAGTCTAAATGACTTTTCTCTACTTCAATAGTTTGATAGAAATATTCCTGCCAAGAAAAGCTGGTTTCAATTTATGGCCCACTGAAGCACGCTTTGATATTTTTGGCTTTTACCCAAAATATTTATAGTTTTTTCACCTTCAGTGATTTACTATTCAACTATGGTTCAAAAGGTTAGAAGAACTAATCTTAATATAGGAACAGAGTTGCGGTCAAGGCCTTGGACACATGGTGTCACTTCAAGGGTATAACAGGAATGCCAGCTGTTAATTATTTGCCATCCACAACTATCATTCTAAACATGTTTCACTTAGAGCAGGTTATAGGCTAAATATTGCTTCAAGGGAGACTTTGGTGACATCATCAAGGACAAAGGGGAGATAAGATATGTGACTCCCTAATGCACAAGGAACTTTTCCTTTCTAGATTCCTAAAAAGTGATCTCAGCATGTAGCCAAAAAAAAGTCAAAAATAATTCAAACATACATGGTAAATATTAAATCATATTGTGAATTAAGCATTTAACACCTGTCCTGGCTTTCCTCAATGATGGACTTTAATCTGTAAGGCAAATAAGCCCCTCAATCCTTTGCAAGGTTTTTTTAGTCAGTGTTTTATCAGAGCAACAGAAAGTAAACAGAAACAAAAATTTATACTAGGAAGTAGGATAGTGCTGTGATAGTCCTGGATTTGGGTAAGGGTTTTGAAGGGAATAGAATGGGGATAGAATTTTTTTAAAGTTTGATCTGCAAAATTAATTGAGTACTCAAATCTTAATGGACTGCTCTATGAGAGCTTGGAAGAATATTGAGACGGTGCAGATAATAGAAGCCTGGCTTATAAAATTTCTTTTTTTTTCTATATTCTTTGTTTACATTCCAAAGGCTTTCTCCTTTCCCAGTCCCCCCCATATGTCCCATAAGTCCTCTTCCCCCCGCCCATTCCCCAATCACCCCACCACCACCACCATTTCTCTGTTCTGGTACTCTGGATTTAGTCTTTTTTGGACCAGGGTCCGAAAGGGTCCATCCTTTTTCTTGAATCAAGCCTAGAAGGATGGATCTGAGGGAGAGGCAAGGTGGAGAGGGACTTTGAGGAGACAAAGGGTTAGAAATTGAAGTCAGGATGTAATATATGAGAAAAGAATCAATCACTCCAACAAACAAGTAAACAAACATTCAAAAATAAAATGATAAGCAAAAAATAAAATGATAAATGCCTGAAGATTAGGCACAGCTTTTTACCTCTGGCTACAATAATCTCTGAAGAAAGGCTGTGAAGACAAGTCAATAAAGACATTCCTGCACAAATCTGTGAGGACAAGAGTAGAGATCCTAATACCCAAAAGTGATTCACGTGTCAACTCAGTATTCAGGAGGCAAAGATAGACGATCCCTAGGTTAAGCTTTACAAGTAGATCAGATGAATCAAATTTGCGAGGTTCAGAGTAGGGAGTACCTCAGGAGGAAAAATGTGGGGGGTAATCAAGAAAGATACCTAACATCAACCTCAGGTCTTTATATACACACAAACACACTTATATACACACCATACCACACACTGACATCAAATACACATAAAACTGGAACAAATTTTCTGAAGAATTAACATCCCTATTTAATACTGAGGAGAATGGTTATCTGATCCTGTGCTTATGGGAAGAGAATTTTGCATATTAAGAACATTGGGCTGCATTGATCTTTTTTTTTTTTTTTTTTTTTTTTTTTGGGCTGCATTGATCTTAAGTGTCTTTGTTAGTACATTTGGGGTTTTGTTTTGTTTTGTTATTCACTCGATAGCTATCATTATTATTCATTCAAGGGCAATTTGAATTTGTGTTTGAGCCCATGGCCACTGAAATTTGGATCAAATTTATCTCTTATTTCTTTTGGATCAAAAAAAAATTGCATAGTCAGGTGCCAAAGCTTTGTTCTTTTGGAAACTTGTATGTACAACATCTGAAATAGAGAATCACAAGGACAGTGGCCATAACTAAACTGATTTATTGAGATATCTTGAACAACGTTCTATGTATCTATTTCTATAAGTCATTGGATTCCAAGGCCCCAAAGATCCTCTTAATTAATAAGAGACTGAAAAAATAATTTGACTTTACAGACATTGAAACCATATGTAGAAGTGAAGACCTGGATCTAACTCCCACCCAATGCTTCCAACAATAAGACTCACACTCAAAAATGTATTTGAAAATATTTTGGTCATATAGCTAGGCTTTTCTTTTCTTAAAATATAACTTAAATTATCCTACTTTGTAAGGGGTGGTTCTGATTCTTTGATTGGGAATCTGCATGTGAATACTGAAGGTTCTGTCCCTAAATGGTTCTTAATCAATCAATAAAGATACTAGTAGCCAATGGTTGTGTGAAACGGGCTGGACTTCCAGGATACTGCAGGCAGGCTAGCAGATAAAGGAGAGAGGAAAGGATTTACCATGCTTCAGAAGGAGAAAGAACCATAAGCCATGTGAGAGCTAGGCTGGAGTGGTCATTTGTCACTTCCCCAACTGGGCATGGGGTAAAAGGTGGGAGATTAGAAATGTAACTAAACTGAGGGCAGATTTAGGATGTTGAGCTAAGAGTAAACGTAACTGAGCAACCAATCTGGATGCACTAAGTATAGGGCAGAATTAGAGGTCTTGAGCTGGGGTGGGATAAGAGCACTTTAGCCTCTGGAGGCTTTATAATATCCAGCAATTGAAGTAAAAGGCATATAAAAATAAGCTAGTGTGTGTGTGTGTGTGTGTGTGTGTGTGTGTGTGTGTATGTGTGCCTGTGTGCTTGCCTGCGTGTCTTTCATCTGTGGATCTGAGGGAACTTGGGTGAGGTCTGCCTGGAGCTTAAAGTGGGGTTCTAGGAATCATATGCTATATTATTTTAATCTACATTCTATAATGTGGCTGATTACCTGTGTTCAGGTACCATGTGTCTGTCTGGTCACACCTTCTCAGACAGAGGCGGAGAAGGCTGCCGTGAGAGAAGACAGACTGTGGACACTCAGCCTGGAGAAATAGCAAGAAGGCACCTGACAACTGAGGAATCAGTTAGTATAGCTTTAAACTTGCCAAATCTAGGCTTATAGTGTGTAAATAAAATACCTGGGTTCTGTGTCTTTTATATGGGCTAGTTGGGATTATGAATTATTTCCACAAACATAATTCGGTATTTCCTCAACATTTTTAAATCTCAAGATTCCCTACCTTCTTAAATAATTGCAGCCAACTGATCATTACATTAACCCCTTGGTTTGTAAATGTAGAATTGTATATATGGCAAGAACAGAGATTTCTCTGACTGTTTATCTATCCCTAAATTTCTCTTTAATACTCTATTAAAATAATGGTCAGTTCCTCCTCCTCCTGCTGCAGCAGCAGCTGCTCCCCCTCCTCTGCCTCCTCCCCCTCTCCCCCTCATCCTCTTCCTCCTTTTGTTCTTCCTCCTACTCCTCCACTTCTTCTGCCCTATATTTTTATAGATACTACAGAGTCAATTTAACCTTTGGATTTCTGAAACATTATTAATGGGTATATTTTGATATATTTTGGTTTTCCTTTTATTTTATTCTACTCTCATATATTACATCCAGTGAGCAGTTTCCACTTTTTCTCTACCCCAGTCTCTCTCTGATTTCTCCTTTCTCCTTTCTTCCAGAATCAACCTCACTTGAGCTTCCCTACCCTCAAAAGAGAGCCAGCCTTCTAAGGACCCAACCAAGTAAAACATAGCAATTTACAATAAGGCCAGGCACATATTCTTACATCAACATTGAATGAGTCTACCAGTAAGAAGAAAGGGATCCAAAGCCAGGCCAAAGTGTCAGAGATATCCTATGCTCTACTGTTAGGAATCCCTCAAAAGCATTGATCTACACAGCAATAACATATACGCAGAGGACATAGCTCAGTCCTACATAGGCTCCCTTATCTCTGTAAGCCCACTTGAATCTTGATTAGTGAAACTTATGGGCCTGTTCTTGTGACATCATTCATTTCTCTGGGTCTTCATTTCCTTTTTCCCTATGCTTTGCATGACTCCTTAAGCTCCACTGTGGTATTCTGCATCTGTTCCTATCAATTGCTGGATAAAGTCTCTCTGGTCTTTGTGATGACAATTATTCTCATCTCTAGTCAAAACACACCCTGCAGTCATAAAAAAACTGAAAGTTGGAGAAATTGTGGCTACTTTAAATTCCCAGTCCCTCCACTTGAAGCTTTGCTTGATTAGAGTGGATGGGCACTCTTTCCATGGTTCTCTTTACTAGAGTTCTTTAGACACATTCATAGATTATCTGAAGTTTCTGTTACATTTGGTTTCTACCTATGCCTAAAAATGCCCCTCAATTCCAGTCATCTCTCTCAATAGTCTCTCTCACCATACCCCCAGTCTGATTCTTCCTGTTCTTATCTCTACCATCTCCCAGTTCACCTGAGAAATTGAATCTATTTCCTCTTCCCTGAAAGATCTTTGTGTCCCTCTGTAAGCCCTGCTTGTTATTAACCTCACTAAGCTTGTGGATTATAGCACATTTATCTTGTACTTTACAGCTAACGATCATTTAAAATGAATACATATGTTGATCTTTTCAGGTCTGGGTTAACTCACTCCAGATGACTTTTTTCTAGTTCTCCCTATTTTCCAGCAAATTTCATGTCATTAAAAAAAAAAAAGCTGAATGATACTTTGTTGAGTAAATGTACCCGATTTCTCAACCCATTCTTTGGTTGAGGGACATCTGGTTTATTTCAAGTTTCGGGTTATTAATGAATAAAACTGCTATGAAGCTAGTTGAGCAAGTTTACTTCTGGTAGGTGTTCTTTAGGTATATGACCAGGAGTGATATAGCTGGGTATTGAAGTAGATAGATTCACAATTTTCTGAAAAAGTACCATATTGATTTCCAAGTAGTTGTAGAGTTTACATTCCTGCCAGCAATGGAGGAGTATTCCCTTGTTTATCTTGCCAGTATAAAGATGCTTGTGGATTGGTAGGATCAACATAACAAAAATGGCTATCTTAACAAAAGCAATTCATGCATTCAAGACAATCCCCATCAAAATTTCAAAACAATACTTAAAAGCCTTGAAAGAACAATAATCGTTTTCATATTGAAATGGACAAATTAAAACTAAAACAAAACCCAGGATAGCTAAAATAACCTTATACATTAAAAAAACATCTGATCTGTTCAGGAACTTTCCCCCTGAGCCAATGTCCTCAGGGGTCTTGCCCAGTTTTTTTTTTTATTAGTTTTAGTGTGTCTGGTTTTATGTGGAGGTCCTTGATCTACTTGGAGTTGAGCTTAGTACAAGGAGATAAGAGTGAATCAATTCTCATTGTTCTGCATGTTGACCTCCAGTTGAGCCAGCACCATTTGTTGAAAAGGCTATCAGTTTTCAACTGGATGTTTTCAGCTCCTTTGTCGAAGATCAATTGGCCAGACATGTGTGAGTTCAATTCTGGGTCTTCAATCCTATTCCATTGATCCACCTCCCTGTCACTGTACCAATACCATGCAGTTTTTAACACTACTGCTCTGTAGTATTGCTTGAGGTCTAGGATACTGATTCCCCCAGAAGTTCTTTTACTATTGATAATAGTTTTAGCTATCCTGGGTTTTTTGTTATTACAGATGAATTTGAGAATTGCTCTTTCTAACTCTTTGAAGAACTGAGATGGAATTTTGATACAGATTGCATTGAATCTGTATATTGCTTTTGGCAAGATCGGCATTTTAACTATATTAATCCTGCCAACCCATGAGCATGGAAGATTTTTCCATTTTCTGAGGTCTTCTTCCATTTCCTTCTTCAGAGACCTGAAGTTTTTTTCATACAAATATTTTACTTGTTTGGTTAGAGTCATACCAAGATACTTTATATTATTTGTGGCTATTGTGAAGGGTATCATTTCCCTAATTTTGTCTCAGACTACTTATCCTTTGAGTATAAGAAGGCTACTGCTTTGCTTGAGTTTATTTTATAACCAGCCACTGTGCTGACGTTATCAGCTGTAGGAGTTCTCTGGTGGAGTTTTTTGGGTCACTTAAGTATACTTTCATATCATCTGCAAATCATGATATTTTGACCTCTTCCTTTCCAATTTGTATCCCTTTGACTTCCGTATGTTGTCAATTAGCTCTAGCTAGTACCTCAACTACTATATTGAAAAGATATGGGGAGAGGGGACAGCCTTGTTTAGTCCCTGATTTTAGTGGGATTGCTTCAATTTTCTCTGTTTACTTTGATGTGGCTTACCAGTCTGTTGTAAATTGCTTTTACTCTGTTTAGGTATGGGCCTTGAATTCCTGTTCTTTCCAAGACTTTTAGCACGAAAGGATGCTGAATTTTGTCAAATGCTTTTTCAGCATCCAATGAGATGACCATGTGTTTTTTTTCTCTGAGTTTGTTTATATAGTGGATTACATTAATGGATTTCTGTATATTGAACCATCCCTGCATCCCTGGCATGAAGCCAACTTGATCATGGTGAATGATAGTTTTGATGTGTTCTTGGAAAATGGGACCTCATAAAATTACAAAGTTTCTGTCAGGCAAAAGACACTGTAAAAAGGACAAATCGGCAACCAACAAATAGGGAAAAGATCTTCACCAAACCTAAATCTGACAGAGCGGTAATATCCAGTGTATACAAAGTTACTCAAGAACTTAGACCCCAGAAAACCAAATAACCCTATCAAAAATGGGCTACAGAGCTAAACAAAGATTTTTCATCTGAAGAAAATCGGATGGCTGAGAAACACCTTAAAAATTTTTCAACATCATTAGTCATTGGAGAAATGCAAATCAAAACAACCCTGAGATTGCACCTCACACCAGTCAGAATGGCTAAGATTTAAAACTCAGGAAACAGCAGGTGTTGGTGAGGATGTGGAGGAAAAGGAATACTCCTACACTGCTGGTGGGGCTGCAAGCTGATACAACCACCCTGGAAATCAGTCTGGCATTTTCTCAGAAAACTGGACACGATACTTCCAGAGGACCCAACCATGCTACTCCTGGGCATATACCCAGAGGATTCCCCAGCATGCAATAAGGATACATGCTCCACTATGTTCATAGTAGCCTTATTTATAATAGCCAGAAGCTGGAAAGAAGCCAGATGTCCCTCAACGGAGAAATGGATACAAAATTTTGGTATATATACACAATGGAGTACTATTCAGCCATTAGAAACAATGAATTCATGAAATTCCTAGAGAAATGGATGGAGCTGGAGAACATCATATTAATTGAGGCAAGCCAGTCTCAAAAGAATACCCATGGTATGCACTCACTGATAAATGGACATTAGGATAGAATTTTGGAACACCAAAGACACAATCTACATACCAAATGATATCCGACAAGAAGGAAGGAGTGGACCCTGCTTCTGGAAAGGCTCAATGCATCAGTGTAGGGGAATACCAGAACAGGGAAGAGGGAAGGAGTTGATGGGGGAACAGGTAGAGGGAAAAGGGCATGTGGGACCTTTGGGGGGGCGAGGAACCAGGAAAAGGGAAATGAAATATTAATATAGAATATATCCAATATAAAAAGAAGTTTAAAAAGAATATATCCAATGTAAAAAAAAATCTGAAATTATCAGCATCCCTGATTTCATGTTGTACTATAGATAAATAGTTTTAAAAAATGGTATTGGCATTAAAACAGACAGATTGGTCAATGGGATAGATTCAAAGCTAAAAAGTAAATCTATACACCTATAAATACCTGATTTTTTTTTATTAAGAACCCATAAGTGCACATTGGAAAATCTGAAAGACCCATTAAGTGGGTGTCTGTATCTAAAAGTATGTAAATATTGAATATTCTGTTACACTACACAAAACTTCAATTCAAGCAGATCAAAGAGTTCAACATAAACTAAAAATACTTAATCGGATAGAAGAGAATGTAGGGAATACCCTTGGATGCATTGGCACAGGAGAAAACTTCACCAACAAGTAAGACACTAAACTCAATAGTTAATAAATGGAATATCATGAAGTGAAAAAGATTCTGTAAGGCAAAAATCATAATGGGACAAAATGGCAGTCTGGAGAATAGGAAGAAGTTTTCATCAACTTCAGATCTGGCAGATCTGGCAGCAAAAATATAGAGAGAACACAAGAAAGTGGACACTGTTAAACTAAATAATTCAATTAAAAATGTATATAGTTATAAACAGAGAATTCTTAAGCAGAGAAATCTCAAATGGCTTGGAAATATTTATATAAATGTTCAACATCCTTAGCCATCAGGGAAAATCATATCAAAACAACTTTGAGATTTCATCTTAAACCTGTCAATAATGGCTATGATCAAAACCACAAGAAATTGATATGTTTTCTATTAAATTTAATATTCCTTTTCAAACTTGTAATCTGTTTTTTGTTAGTCCTTCTCACCATATCCATTTACCTTCTGATTTATCTATATGTCATCTTTGTCAATTTCTTATGCCAAAGTAGACTTTTTACTTAAATTTTCTAGAAATAGCTGAAATTTCTCTTCCTTCATTCTTTCAGTAAACATTGAACATTGGTGTGAATCTAGACATGATCTTGCAAGGAAATAGAAAGCATAAACTGTAGCTTTAAAAGAGTGAATATTAAGGATGAGAAGACAACATTGGCTTGTTCTGAGATTTACCTGAAACCAATTATAACATCAAAACACATATTTACCCTTTAAAAATGCACACAGGTGTGTGTTGTAGAATATTTTTAATCTCATTCAGGAGCTTCTACACTTCCTTTGATCATTCAGGTCCCAGATAAAAGATACACACTTTTATTATGTACAATAAGCCTCTATCAACACTGAATGAGCAGATACCTAAATTCTGTACAAGTAAAATCTACTTTTCTATTAATATCCCTTAGTTATTCCTTACAATGCTTCATTTATGCTGCTCTTAACTCCATTTGTCTTGCCATCATGGTCATGATTTTAAGATTCTTACCCCATGGTATCTTCTCTCAATCTTTGTCCCATTCCATATGTTATTCTCCAATCAGAAGCTTGGGAAGCCCAGACCTCACCTATAGATGTCTTCTGCAAAGCTATTGACTGTAAACACCTTTATTTACCTCTCAGGGATAACTTGGGGGCAAGGTTATATAGCATCACTTGGGTATGCCACTTGGGTAAATGCAGATTCTCCTCCCTGGAAGCAAAGAGGCCTTGAGGGCCAGCATTTAGCATTTCAATATAAACAAAAGACCAAGCTTCAGTAGGTGCTTGATAATTTTCTATGACAAATATAGGCCAATTTGTGCACAGCCTGACTTTAAGTTTGACTTTCCTTACTAGTTAGATTGTAGGCTATGGTGGAAAAGAAACCAGAAACTGAATTTTCTGCTTCCTAAGGAAAGATCTAGTATACCTTCCCAACATAAAACTTATGATGGATCTTAGAATTGAAATTCTAATGTAACTCTCTCATTGAGACTCTGAAGACTCTGAGTGAACCATGAATGTGTACTCTCAAGGTTACAAGCACAAATTGAAATTCTCCTAAAGCCCTGGTGCTACATGGAAAACTCAACTAAAGTCTTGGTCTTTCTTTTGTGTGACCTCCTGATGACACTCACAGTATGCCTCTGTGAGCCTCCAAGCAACCTCTATCACAGATGCCAGGGATTCAATATGAAGGACTAGAGCAGCAAGCTCAAAGAAGCTATTGCCCAGCACTGTAGGAAATGATTGGAGGTTGATGGGGTGCATGTTTTATCCAGGCATGCAGAAGGGTTTTAGTGACACAGGGGCAATTACCACTTAGAAAAGAATCATCACACTTTTACGGAAATTAGAACACAAAGTGAGCCAAGCTAGTGGACAAATTGCAGTGCATGTCCCTGCTGTGTCAGTGACCTATATTTACTTTCTAATCTTGGTGTGAAGCTCTGTTTCTGGAGCTAGTGATTTTGTAGAAAGTGGTAAGAAAAATAATGCATTCAAGGGCAGGGCAGAGGAACATTCATCCATAAGATACCTAAAAGGTAATCTGGGCCAGAGCAATCAACCTCTCTCATTTAACTTTGTATTACTTAAGGAAGCCAAGTACACAAGATTGTGGGTATGGAATATGAAATCCCAGTTGGAGGACAAAAAGAAAGAGATCAGCTGAAATATCATTAAAAACAAGTAGGCAGGAAATCTATATATCCAACATAGAAAATGGAATGCCAGGTCTCCAAGGCTTCAACTTATATAACTGCTGTAAAGACTATGGTGCCTTGACTAAATTGAGGGTCTAAAACCAAACCAAAACAAAAGCAAACAAAGCTTCTCAAAAACAGATTCATATCTAATTGAAATTATAGATGTGGCTAAGTGATGTCTAAAAATGAGAGTGAGATTTACCTCCGAGAAATCATTAAGCATAAAATGACTTCTGCCCCTTACATATGTTCTTACCATCTGTAATCCTACCTTCCTCGGGTTTTAATTTGGAGGTAAGGGCTCATAACTAATATGCATGTGCAAGAGTAAATATAAAGAAGAAACACAGAGAAACAGATCTTCAAGTTCACATCTAATTGGAAATATTTTTAAAATGTACTGACAAAAAACCTTAAAGTTTGAAATTCTAGTATCTAAAAATAATTGATATAAATAGATGCTAATCTAGTTTCCGGACTATGGGATAAGATTAAAATTTACATAATGAATGATTCCATTCTATTTAATAAACATTTAGTAAGCACAATTAGAGAATTTTAGAGGTCATTTAAATATTTTCTTCCTGCATCCGTCACCTAGTAAAAACTCCTTCAGAAAGAATATGTAAGTAGAGAAGTGAACGAAAGAGTGTACTTGAGCTGTATCAGGAATTGGAAGAGTTTGTTTCAGATCACAGTATTTAAGGATTAAGTACTAAGTTTTGACAAAAAAAATATACCCAAGGATGTCACACACACACTGAGAAAGTAGAGTTGAAAGAAATAAAACATATTAAGTACAATAAAAAAATACCACATTACAGACGGGAAATTGAGAAAATACTTAACCAGTTTAGCTATTAGAGGATGTGTGGGGTTACAAATGTAGACCTAAATTTAGGGATCTTAAAAAGTCTGTAAAACTTATCATACCTAAAGGACAGGTAGGGAGAACAGAAGATTTGAACTCATATATGTAGCCATGTCTTCCTAGTTTGATGGAGGGTCTGAGTTAGGTACCATGTACACAGACACTTCAGCGATTATGTGTGTGAGTGTTTGTGTGTGTGCGCACATAGTATTTCTACTTTTTTTGTTTCTTTAAGTTTAAACATGAAGTTTTGACATGTGGATACATAACATGGAGAGTTAATATGATAGAAGGGAAGATATCAGAAATAAAATTAAAAGTAGAAATAATTTAAACCACAAAGCTCCGAAAGAGCAGAGATGCAAAACTACAAATATCCTTGGTCTAGTGTAAAATATCCTTTCCTGAGTCTAGGGTATATCTTGCTCAGGGTCAATAATCTGTCTTTACTGGTGAGGGTAGTTAGTTACCTCAAGAGAACAGGTGAGGAAAACCCCAAAAGGTTGTGGAGATTGCTAGTATGGAAAATGTGGAAGACAAGCAATGAGTTACAGGGGTTCATATGCAGTGATCAGAATTCTCTTTAAGATGTAAGAGCTGCTGAAACTAAATTTCTAATTCTTGATTAGAATAAAAGATAATTTTTTTCTTTTTTTTAATTTTTTTGTTTTTATTTTTTTAATTTTTATTTTCTATATTCTATGTTTACATTCCAAAGGCTTTCCCCTTTCCCAGTTACCCCCCACCATATGTCCCATAATTCCTCTCCCCCCCTGCTATTCCCCACCCCCACGATTTCTCTGTTCTGGGTCTACAATACTGGATCCAATCTTTACAGGCCCAGGGTCCTCTCCTTTTTTCTTCTTGAGAGTCATTTGACTTGCTAATTGTGCCTTGAGTATTTAGGGCTTCTGGGCTCATTAATATCCACTTATCAGTGATTGAATTTCGTGTGTATTCTTTTGTGATTGGGTTAGCTCACTTAGGATGATAGTTTCCAGATCTAACCAATTACCTACAAATTGCATGAGTTCATTATTTTTAATTACTGAGTAGTACTCCATTGTATAAATATATCACATTTTCTGTATCCATTCCTCTTTTGAGGGATATCTGGGCTCCTTCCAATTTCTGGCTATTATAAAAAAGGCTGCTATAAACATAGTGGAGCATGTGTCTCTATTGTATGCAGAGGAATCCTCTGGGTATATGCCCAGGAGTGGTATGCCAGGGTACTCTGGGAGTGGCATGCCCAATTTTCTGAGGAACCGCCACACTGATTTACAGAGTGGTTTTACCATTTTGCAATCCCACCAACAGTGGAGGAGTGTTCCTCTTTCTCCACATCCTCGCCAGCACTTGTTGTCTCTCGAGTTTTTAATCTTAGCCATTCTGACTGGAGTGAGATGGAATCTCAGGGTTGTTTTGATTTGCATTTCCCTGATGACTAATGATGTTGAACATCTCTTAAGGTGTTTCCCGGCCATCCAAATTTCTTCTGGTAAAGATTCTTTGTTTAGCTCTGTACCCCATTTATGATAGGGTTATTTGGTTCTTTGGGGTCTAACTTCTTGAGTTCTTTGTATATATTGGATATTAGCCCTGTGTCAGATGTGGGGTTGGTGAAGATCATTTCCCACTTTGTTGGTTGCCATTTTGTTTTTCTGACAGTGTCAGTTGCCTTACAGAAACTTTGTAAATTTATGAGGTCCCATTTGTCGATTCTTGATCTTAGAGCATAAGCTATTGGTGTTCTGTTCAGGAACTTTTCCCCTGTGGCCATGTCCTCCAGGGTCTTCCCAAGTTTCTTTTCTAATAGTTTCAGTGTGTCTGGTTTTATGTGGAGGTCCTTGATCCACTTGGAGTTGATCTTAGTACACGGAGATAAGAGTGGGTCAATTCGCATTCTTCTGCATGTTGACCTCCAGTTGAACCAGCACCATTTGTTGAAAAGGCTATCTTTTTTCCACTGGATGGTTGTGGCTCCTTTATCAAGGATCAAGTGACCATAAGTTTGTGGGTTCATTTCTGGGTCTTCAATCCTATTCCATTGATCTACCTGCCTGTTGCTGTACCAATACCATGCATTTTTTAACACAATTGCTCTGTAGTACTGCTTGAGGTCAGGGATATTGATTCCCCCAGAAGTCCTTTTATTGTTGAGAATAGTTTTAGCTATCCTGGGTTTTTTGTTGCTCCAGATGAATTTGAGAATTGCTCTTTCTAGATCTATGAAGAATTGATTTGGGATTTTGATGGGGATTGCATTGAATCTGTAGATTGCTTTTGGCAAGATGGCCATTTTTATTATATTGATCCTGCCAATCCAGGAGCAAGAAACATTTTTCCATCTTCTGAGGTCTTCTTCGATTTCTTTCTTTAAGGACTTGAAGTTCCTGTCATACAGATCTTTCACTTGTTTGGTTAGAGTTATGCCAAGGTACGTTATGCTGTTTGTGGCTATTGTGAAGGGTGTTATTTCCCTAACTTCTCTCTCAGCCTGCTTGTCCTTTGAGTACAAGAAGGCTACTGATTTGCTTGAGTTAATTTTATTACCAGCCACTTTGCTGAAGTTGTTTATCAGCTGTAGAAGTTCTCTGGTGGAGTTTTTTGGGTCGCTTAAGTAGGCTATCATATCATATGCAAATAATGATACTTTGACTTCTTCCTTTCCAATTTGTATCCCTTTGACTTCCTTATGTTGTCTAATTGCTCTCACTAGAACTTCAAGTACTATATTGAAAAGATATGGAGAGAGAGGGCAGCCTTGTCTAGTCCCTGATTTTAGTGGGATTGCTTCAAGTTTCTCTCCATTTATTTTGATGTTGGCTACTGGTTTGCTGTAGATTGCTTTTACTATGTTTAGGTATGGGCCTTGAATTCCTGCTCTTTCCAAGACATTTAGCATGAAAGGATGCTGAATTTTGTCAAATGCTTTTTCAGCATCTAATGAGATGACCATGTAGTTTTTTTCTTTTAGTTTGTTTATGTAGTGGATTACATTGATGGATTTCCGTATATTGAACCAACCCTGCATCCCTGGAATGAAGCCTACATGATCATGGTGAATAATCATTTTGATATGCTCTTGGATTCGGTTGGCAAGAATTTTATTTAGTATTTTTGCATCAATATTCATAAGAGAAATTGGCCTGTAGTTTTCTTTCTTTGTTGGATCTTTTTGTGGTTTAGGTATCAGCGTAATTGTGGTTTTGAAGAACGAGTTGGGCAGTGTCCCTTCTGTCTATTTTGTGGAATAGTTTGAAGAGTATTGGTGTTAAGTCTTTTTTGAAGGTCTGGTAGAATTCTGCACTAAAACCATCTGGTCCCGTACTTTTTTTGGTTGGGAGGCTTTCTATAACCCCTTCTATTTCTTTAAGGGTTATGGGACTGTTTACCTGATCTACTTGATGCTGATTTAATTTTGGTATTTGGTATCTGTCTAGGAAATTGTCCATTTCCTCCAGATTCCCCAGTTTTTTTGAGTATAGGCCTTTGTAGTGGGATCTGATGATCTTTTGAATTTCCTCTGTTTCTGTTGTTATATCCCCCTTTTCAGTTCTAATTTTGTTAATTTGGATACTGTCTCTGTGCCCTTTGGTTAGTCTAGCTAAGGGTTTATCTATCTTGTTGATTTTCTCGAAGAACCAGCTCTTGGTTTTGTTGGTTCTTTGTATGGTTCTCTTTGTTTCTGCTTGATTGATTTCAGCCCTTATTTTGATGATTTCATCTCCTCTACTCCTCCTGGGTGAGTTAGCTTCGTTTTGTTCCAGGGCCTTCAGGTTTGCTGTTAAGTTGCTAGTGTATGCTCTCTCCAGTTTCTTTTTGGAGGCACTCAGGGCTATGAGTTTTCCTCTTAGCACTGCTTTCATTGTGTCCCAGATTTTTGGGTAGGTCGTACCTTCATTTTCATTGAAGTCTAAAAAGTCTTTGATTTCTTTCTTTATTTCTTCCTTGACCAGGGTGTCATTGAGTAGAGTATTGTTCAGTTTCCATGTGTATGTGGGCTTTCTGTTGTTCTTCTTGCTATTCAAGACCACTTTTACTCCATAGTGATCTTATAGGAGACATGGGATTAGTTCAGTCTTCTTGTATTTGTTGAGGTCTGTCTTGTGACCAATTATATGATCAATTTTTGAGAAGGTACCGTGCAGTGCTGCGAAAAAGGTATACTCTTTTGCTTTAGGATGGAATGTTCTATATATATCTGTTAAATCCAATTGGTCCAAAGCTTCAATTAGTTTCACTGTGTCCCTGTTTAGTTTCTGCTTTCCTGATCGGTCCATTGAGGAGAGTGGAGTGTTGAAGTCACCTACAATCATTGTGTTAGGTGCGATGTGTGCTTTAAGCTTTAGTAAAGTTTCTTTTACGAATGAGGGTGCCCTTACATTTGGTGCATAGATGTTCAGTATTGATAATTCTTCTTGGTGGATTTTCCCTTTGACAAGCAGGAAGTGACCTTCTGTGTCTCTTTTGATGACTTTAGGTTGAAAGTCAATTTTATCTGATATTAGGATGGCTACTCTGGCTTGTTTCCTGGGACCATTTGCTTGTAAAACTGTCTTCCAGCCTTTTACTCTAAGTTGGTGTTTGTCTTTGACACTGAGATGTGTTTCCTGTATGCAGCAAAACGTAGGGTCCTGTTTCCGTATCCAGTCTGTTAGTCTGTGTCTTTTGATTGGGGAATTGAGTCCATTGATATTGAGAGATATTAAGGAATAGTAATTATTACTTCCTGACATTTTGGGCATTATTATTATTATTTGTATTTTAGTGGTTCTCTTCTTTTGGGTTGGATGAGATGGGGTTTCTATCTTGTTTCTTCTGGGGTGTTGTTTCCCCCCTTGTGTTGGTATTTTTCCCCTATTATCCTTTGTAGGGCTGGGTTTGTAGATAAGTATCTTGCAAATTTGGTTTTGTCGTGGAATATCTTGGTTTCCCCATCTATGGCAATTGAGAGTTTTGCTGGGTATAGTAGTCTTGGCTGAAGTTTGTGTTCTCTTAGGGTCTGCATGAGGTCTGCCCAGGATCTTCTAGCTTTCCTGGTCTCAGGTGAGACGTCTGGTGTAATTCTGATAGGTCTTCCTTTATATGTTACATGTCCTTTTTCTCTTACTGCCTTTAATATTCTTTCTTTGTTTAGTACATTTGGGGTTTTGATTATTATGTGACAGGAAGTATTTCTGTTCTGGTCCAGTCTATTTGGGGTTCTATAGGCTTCTTGTATATTCATGGGCATCTCTCTCTTTAGGTTGGGGAAGTTTTCTTCCATAATTTTGTAGAAGATATTTGCTGGCCCTTTACGTTGTAGATCTTCATTCTCATCTATCCCTATAATCCTTAGGTTTGTCCTTCTCATTGTGTCCTGGATTTCCTGAATGTTTTGGGTTACCAGCTTTTTGCATTTTGCATTTTCTTTAATTGTTGAATCCATGGTTCCTATGGTAT
This sequence comes from Apodemus agrarius, assembly GCA_964023405.1. NCBI lineage: Eukaryota > Metazoa > Chordata > Mammalia > Rodentia > Muridae > Apodemus > Apodemus agrarius. Next base: position 86,289,934 of record OZ030017.1, on the reverse strand, counting down.
CTTCAGCATCTGAGATTCTGTCTTCTATCTCTTGTATTCTATTGTTGATATTTGTATCTATGACTCCTGATTTCTTCCCAAGGTTTTCTATCTCCAAAGTTGTCTCCCTTTGCGATTGCTTAGTTGTTTCTACTTCTGTTTTTAGATTTTGTATGGTTTTGCTCAGATCTTTCAGTTGCTTGTTTGTGTTTTCCTGTAATTCTTTAAGGGATTTTTGTGTTTCCTCTTTTATGACTTCTACTCGTTGACCCATGTTCTCTTGTATTTCTTTAAGTGATTTTTGTTTCTCCCCCTTATTGGGATTCATTTTTTGCTCTATATTCTCCTGGATTTCTTTAAGTGATTTTTGTGTCTGCCTTGTATGAGCTTCTAGCTTTTGATCTATTTTCTCCTCTATTACTTTAAGAAATTTATCTAAGTGATCCTCAATCTGCATCTTTACCAGTGATTTTAGATCTGAGTCTTGTTTTTCTGGTTTGTTGAGATATCAGGGATTTAATTGTGTTTGCCTTGTAATGGCTTCTAGCTTTTGATCTATTTTCTCATGTATTACTTTAAGAGATTTATCTAAGTGTTCCTCTATCAGCATCCTGACCAGTGATTTTAGATCTGAGTCTTGTTTTTCTGGTGTTTCGGGGTATCCAAGATTTATTGCTGTCGGGGAACTGGGTTCAGATGCCGCCATACTGCCTTGATTTCTGTTAGTAGCGATCTTAAGTTTGCCTTTTGCCATCTGGTTAACTCTGGTGTTAGTTGGTCCTGTAGATACTAGCTGGTGCTTGACCCTCCTGTGGGCTCGTAAGGCTATTTCCCAGCTACTGGGGCACTTGAACCACTACCCTGCAGGGCTCCTGCTCACAGATTGCTGACAGGTGGCCTGAGTCCCCCGAGGTCTTAAACTCAGGATATCCCAGGTACTTGGTTCCACCTGTTGTGCGGCTGCTCTGCACTGCTCCTGCTCAGGATTTGCTGTCTGTTATCCTGTTTCCCGCGGGGTCTTAAAATTGGGATATCTCAGTTATCTGGTTCTGCCTGCTGGTCCCAAGCTGCTGGGAAGATGGCTGGGTCCGGCTTTTCCACCACCGGCTGGATGGGAAGCTGCAGGCAAGATGGCAGCTGCCTGCAGGGAGGTTGGGGTCCGCCCTGCAAGTGCAGAGTGCAGGCTCGGCTGCTGTGCACCTAACTGCTACTCTGTGCCCAAGTCCTTCTCCAGGCCTGAGTACCTGGTTCAGCCACCAGCTGGGTCTGAGCACCTGGCAAGCTGGCTGGGTCCGGCTTCCCCAGCACCGGCTGCATGGGAAGCTGCAGGCCAAAAGATAATTTTTTTATTAAAAATAATAAAAAGCAAAGACTTCAGTGTTAATGTTTTATTAAGAGAACCTATTTAGGTTACAATTAGATTCTGTTCTATTATTATATTCTACATTCTTTCTCGGAATATGTTGTAAAACTCTATTGTTCAAACTTTTTCCATCTTATATATGTGTATATATGTGTGTGTGTGTGTATATATGTATATATATATATAATTTTCTATAGTCTTTGTTTAAATTCCAAAGGCTTTCCCCTTTCCAGTTCCCCCCCACCATATGTCCCCCCACCCCATTCCCCAATCACCTACCCTCCCCACCATTTTACTGTTCTGGTACTCTCCTACAAAACTGGATTTAGTCTTTTCCGGACCAGGGTTCTCTCCATAACTTTTCTTGGGAATCTTTTGCTTAGCTAATTGTGTCTTGAGTATTCAGAGCTTCTGGGCTCATTAATATCCACTAATCAGTGATTGCAATTCATGTGAATTCCTTTGTGATTGGGTTGACTCACTTAGGATGATATTTTCCAGATCTAACCATTTGCCTACAAATTGTGTGAATTCATTATTTTTAATTGCTGAGTAGTATTCCATTGTATAAATATACCACATTTTCTGTATCCATTCCTCCTTTGAGGGATATTTGGGCTCCTTCCAATTTCTGGCTATTATAAACAAGGCTGCTATAAACATAGTGGAGCATGTGTCTTTATTGTATGCAGGGGAATCCTCTGGGTATATGCCCAGGAGTGGTATGAAAGGGTCCTCTGGAGGTGTCATGCCCATTTTTCTGAGGAACCACCAGACTGATTTCCAGAGCAGTTGTACAATCTTGCCATCCCACCAACAATGGAGGAATGATCCTCTTTCTCCACACCCTCGCCAGCACTTGTTGTCTCTTGAGTTTTTAATCTTAGCCATTCTGACTGGTGTGAGGTGAAATCTCAGGGTTGTTTTGATTTGCATTTCCCTGATGACTAATGATGTTGAACATCTCTTAAGGTGCTTCTCAGCCATCCGTACTGCTTGAGGTTGGGGATATTGATTCCCCCAGAATTCCTTTTATTGTTGAGAATAGATTTAGCTATCCTGGATTTTTTATTAATTCAGATGATTTTGAGAATTGCTCTTTCTAGATCTATGAAGAATTGATTTGGGATTTTGATGGGGATCGCATTGAATCTGTAGATTGCTTTTGGCAAGATGGCCATTTTTACTATATTGATTCTGCCAATCCAAGGGCATGAAATATTTTTCCATTTCCTGAAGTCTTCTTCGATTTCTTTCTTAAAGACTTGAAGTTCCTCTCATACAGATTTCTCACTTGTTTGTTTAAAGTCACACCAAGATACTTTATATTGTTTGCGGATATTGTGAAGGGTGTTATTTCCCTAACTCTTTTTCAGCCTGCTTGTCCTTTGAGTACAAGAAGGCTACTGATTTGCTTGAGTTGATTTTATAACCAGCCACTTTACTGAAGTTTTTTATCAGCTGTAGGAGTTCTCTGTTGGAGTTTTTTGGGTCACTTACATATACTATCATATCATCTGCAAATAATGATAGTTAGACTTCTTCCTTTCCAATTTGTATCCCTTTGACTTCCTTATGTTGTCGAATTGTTCTCGCTAGAACTTCAAGTACTATATTGAAAAGATATGGAGAGAGAGGTCAGCCTTGTCTAGTCCCTGATTTTAGTGGGATTGCTTCAGGTTTCTTGGCATTTATTTTGATGTTGGCTACTGGTTTGTTGTATATTGCTTTTACTATGTTTAGATGTTGGCCTTGAATTCCTGTTCTTTCCAGGACTTTTAACATGAAAGGATGCTGAATTTTGTCAAATTCTTTTTCTGCATCTAAAGAGATGACCATGTGTTTTTTTTTTCTTTTAGATTGTTTGTGTAGTGGATTACATTGATGGATTTCTATATATTGAACCATCCCTGCATCCCTGGGATGAAGTCTACTTGATCATGGTGAATGACCATTTTTATGTGCTCTTGGATTCGGGTGGCAAAGATTTTATTTAGTATTTTTGCATCGATATTAATAAGGGAAATTGGCCTGTAGTTCTCTTTCTTTGTAGGATCTTTGTGTGGTTTTGGTATCAGTATAATTGTGGCTTCATAGAATGAGTTGGGCAGTGTCCCTTCTGTTTCTATTTTGTGGAATAGTTTGAAGAGTATTGGTATTAGGTCTTCTTTGAAGGCCTGATAGAATTCTGCACTAAAACTATCTGGTCCCGTACTTTTTTTTTTTTTTTTTGGTTGGGAGGCTTTCTCTAATGCCTTCTATTTCCCTAGGGTTTATGGGACTGTTTAGCTGATCTAATTGATCCTGGTTTAATTTTGGTATTTGGTATCTGTTTAGGAAATTGTCCATTTCCTCCACATTCTCCAGTTGTGTTTAGTATAGACATTTGTAGTAGGATCTAATGATCTTTTGAATTTCCTCAGTCTCTGTTGTTATATCCCCCTTTTCAGTTCTAATTTTATTAATTCGCATACTGTCTCTGTGCGCTTTGGTTAGTCTGGCTAAGGGTATATCTATCTTGTTGATTTTCTCAAAGAACCAGCTCCTGGTTTTGTTGATTCTTTGTATGGTTCTCTTTGGTTTTATTTGATTGTTTTCAGCCTTTAGTTTGATGATTTTCTGTCTTCCACTCCTCCTGGGTGAATTAGCTTCTTTTTGTTCCAGGGCTTTCAGGTGTGCTGTAAAACTGCTAGTCTATGCTCTTCCTTGACCAAGGTGTCATTGAGTAGAGTATTGTTCAGTTTCCATGTGTATGTGGGCTTTCTGTTGTTCTTGCTGTTGAAGACCACTTTTACTCCATAGTGATCTGATATGGGGCAAGGGATTAGTTCGATCTTCTTGTATTTGTTGACATCTGTCTTGTAACCAATTATATGATCGATTTTGGAGAAGGTACCGTGTGGTGCTGAGAAAAAGGTATATTCTTTTGCTTTACGATGAAATATATAAATTATATATAATATATATATATATATATATATATATATATATATATATATATAAAGTCAAATTGGTCCATAGCTTCATTAGTTTCACTGTGTCCCTGTTTAATTTCTGGTTTCCTGATTGGTCCATTGAGGATAGTGGAGTGTTGAGGTCACCCACAATTATTGTGTTAGATGCAATGTGTGCTTTAAGCTTTAGTAAATTTTCTTTCATGAATGAGGGTGCCCTTGCATTTGGAGCATAGATGGTCAGAATTGTGAGTTCTTCCTGGTGGATTTTCACTTTGACCAGCAAGTAGTGACCTTCAGTGTCTCTTTTGATGACTTTAGGTTGAAAGTCAATTTTATCTGATATTAGAGTGGCTACTCTGGCTTGTTTCCTGAGACCATTTGCTTGCAAAATTGTCTTCCAGCCTTTTACTCTAAGGTAGTGTTTGTATTTGACACTGAGATGTGTTTCCTGTATGCAGAAAATTGTAGTGTCCTATTTCTATATCCATTCTATTAGTCTATATATTTTTATTGGGAAATTGAGTCCATTGATGTTAAGTGATATTAAGGAATAGTAACTATTATAACCTGACATTTTTGAAATTATTTTTTATATTTGAGTGGCTATCTTCTTTTGTGTTTGATGAGAGGAGGTTTCTATCTTGCTTCTTCTGGGGTGTAGTTTTCCTCCTTGTGTTGGTGTTTTTCCCCATATTACCCTTTGGGTTTGTGGAAAGATATTGTACAAATTTGGTTTTGTCAAGGAATACGTTGTTTTCCCCATCTATGGTGATTGAGAATTTTGCTGGGTGTAGTAGTTTTGGCTGAAGTTTGTGCTCTCTTCAAGTCTGCATGACATCTGCCCAGGATCTTCCAGCTTTCATGGTCTCTGGTGAGAAGTCTGGTGTAATTCTGATAGGTTTTCCTTTATATGTTACTTGGTCTTTTTCTCTTACTGCCTTAATATTCTTTCTTTGTTTAGTACATTTGGGGTTTTGATTATTATGTGACAGGAGGTATTTCTGTTCTGGTCCAGTCTGTTTGGAGTTCTGTAGGCTTGTGGTATATTCAGGGGCATCTCTCTGTTTAGGTTGGGGAAGTTTTCTTCCATAATTTTGTAGAAGATATTTGATGGCTCTTTAAATTGTAAATCTTCCCTCTCATCTATACCTATAATCCTTCGGTTTGGTCTTCTCATTGTGTCCTGGATTTCTTGGATGATTTGGCTTACAAGCTTTTTGCATTTTGCATTATCTTTGATTGTTGAGTCCATGGTTCCTTTGGTATCTTCGACATCTGAGATTCTTTCTTCTATTTCTTGTATTCTATTGTTGATACTTGCATCTATGGCCCCTGATTTCTTCCCAAGGTTTTCTATCTCCAAAGTTGTCTCCCTTTGAGATTTCTTAGTTTTTTTCTACTTCTGTTTTTAGATCCTGAATGGTTTTGCTCAGATCTTTCGCTTGCTTATTTGTGATTTCATGTCATTCTTTAAGAGATTTTTGTGTTTCCTCTTTCATGACTACTGCTTGTTGACTCACATTCTCCTGTATTTCTTTAAGTGATTTTTGTATTTCCCCTTATTGGCTTCTGCTTTTTGATCCATATTCTCCTGAATTTCTTTAAGTTATTTTTGTGTTTGCCTTGTAAGGGCTTCGAACTTTTGATCTATTTTCTCCTGTATTTCTTTAAGAGATTTATCCATGTGTTCTGCTGTCAGCATCCTGACCAATGATTTTAGATCTGTATCTTCATTTTCTGGTGTGTTGGGGTATCCGGGGCTTTCTGCTGTCGGTGAACTGGGTTCAGACACTGCCATATTGCCTTGATTTCTGCTAGAAATGTTCCTACATTTGCCTTTTGCCATTTATTTATATCTGGACTTAGTTGGTCTTGTTATTACTGGTTGGTGATTAAAGCTCCTGAGAGTCTGGCATTTGGTGCTGCTGTCTCAGAGGGCGTCTGTGCTCCCGAGGTAGAAACTGGATGGTTTCCACCACTGGGCTCTGAATTACCTCCTCAGCTCTGCTGGGCTGGATTCAAGTCTCCTCCCTGCTTGCCTCTGGATACTTAACTGGCCTCCAGTGGTCTCCTCCTGGTTTGCCTGGTTAGTCTACGAGCTCCAAGAACATGGTGGTTGTCAGGGCTCTGTCTAACTGCAGGAATCCCTGCAGGTCCAGGGCTTCCTGGCTGGGCTGCTGAAGCCTAGGCAGTGGCTCTCCCAGTTGGCAGGGCTCCATCTGGTTGAGCTGTTCTCCCCAGGATTGTGTCAGACCACGGAGCTCTTTCTCACCATGGGCTCTCTTTGTATCCGGAGCTCCCCCTGGTTGGGCTGCAGGGTCCAAGATGGTGTAGATCCGGTCCTTGGGTCTCTGTCTATCTACAGGACCTCCTGCATGTCAGACTTTCTCCAGCCTGTCTAGGCAGCCATAAAGCTGCCCAGCTCCCTGGTGCAGAAGGCACCCAGGCAGGCTATACCCTGGGAAATCCTTATCTCTGCTGCCCACTGTGCCTTGCTCGGTTACCTACTCCAAGATGGTGGCCGGTCTCAGGGCTCTGTCTATCCACAGGATTCCCTGCAGGCCTGGGGCTCCCTGGCTGGGCTCCTTTTTCCATCTTTTAACAGCTTCCATAATATCTGTATTTTAATGTATAAATCAGTGATGTATGTAGAAAAATTATTTAAATTAATTTTGCAAGAAATTCCCTCAAATATTCAAGTGAAAATAGAAAGAGAAAGAGGTTTGCATTGCTTGTTGCAGACAAAATTATAATCAAAATCAAAATGAGAAAATATAATGAAAAAAGTCAAATTTATGGGATATATAAATGATTGAAAAATATTCTTCTCAAAAAAAATCTGCCTCTGGTGGATTATAATTTGCTGAATAATAATTCTCAGAATTGATATTTTTCATATGCAAGCAATACCATTTAATTAAATACTCATATTTATACCGTAGATAAAATTATATGTACCGAAAAAGCAATTCCAAACAGTGACATTTTTTTCTAAAACTGCATTGTGAGAAAAAAATTCAGAATTTGGTGAATAATAAACACATTTATCAAAGCATTTAAAGTTTATGTGAAATAATTCAATTATTTTTTACTGGAAATCTTCAATGAAGAAAATGTTGCGATCCTAATGTAATATACCAATATTAATATGGGCTAATTAATTAAAATAATTATTTAAAAATTTATACAGGCTTGGAGAAACGGTTCATTCCTAAATGGGGACTTATGTCTCTAGCAGAGGTCCTGAGTGTGGTTTCCAACACCCACATCAGGTAGCTCATAACCTATTTGTTACTCCAGATAGAGGAGTTCTAATACCCTCTCTAATCTCCATTGGCATGCACACTGACATGGATATACATCCACATACACACACACACACACACACACACACACACACACACAAATAGAAATTTTAAACTATTTTAGAACCTTAAAATAGACAAAATAATATTTTTATTCCCACTATTTGCTTTATATTTTTGAACAGATCTTGTTATGAAGCATATGCTGGAAATGTACCATATAGTTTGGTCTTCAACTACCATTACTCTTATATTTTGAAAAGCTATAGACACATGGTGTTTGTAATTTATCCTTTCGTCCTCAACATATCCATTCACCATGTACCGCCTTCTTAATGATTATCATACTATTTGGAAATATGTGTGGCTTGTTCCTCAAGAAAAGGTTTGTCACAGATTTTTGTAAGGGTGTCATAAGCTCACTTCATCATTGGCAGAGAAGTTGACAACCTACAGCTGTGACTGGGAGGCAAAAAATCAGGCATGGGAGAATGAAAGGGAGGATGGAAAGGGATGTCAGTATAACTGCTCAAAATTAATGAAATGCATGTGCATACAGGTTCAGTGCATAATTCAGGCTTCTTCTGCTCCTTTAAAACATTATAAGAAAAAGGAGAGATAGTTCAACATCAAAAGCAATGGGTGCTCTTCCACAGGATATGTGTTCAGTTCCTCTCACTTAGATGGTGGTTCATAGACATCCACAATTTAGGTTCCAAGAGAGTCAAATGATTTCTCTGAGCCCCATGGGCACTACTCTTGCACATGGTCAAAACATTCACATACATCAAATACAATTTTAAAAAATCTAAATAAATATCTAAGTAACACTTAAGCATAAAAGCCTTTAAAGGGTTTATGGAGATGGTTCAGTGTACAAGAGCACTTCCTCGGTTTGTCCTTAAACTAACATTTCTCTCAGATTTTTTGAGGCTTTCCACACCTGATGTGTCTAATATATCCTTTAGTCCCCAAGCATTTATTTATGCATGATTACCTGAAGTCCACAAAATCTGTGTAAAAAGTTGTATTTGTTTTAAAAAGGTATATAACTCTTTAAAGGGTGGAATCAGATGTTTCACTGGGACTTTCAGTTCAACTCTAGGTCACCAAGATACCTTAACTTAATGTTACAAAGGGAAAAGTAATAGTGCAGAACACCCCATATCCTTTATAATGCACACACACAGAGAGAGAGAGAGAGAGAGAGAGAGAGAGAGAGAGAGAGAAAGAGAGACAGAGAGAGACAAAGAGACAGAGACAGAGACAGAGTGTATGGTGTCCCTGGACAGTAAGATGGCAGGTGCTAGTGATACATGTGATAGTATAGGATCAGGAAACAAAGGTGCCTTCCCCATAATCAAAGGCCTTGTTTGCAGCAAGGAATTCCAGTCAAAGGATAAATCTGAAAATAGAATTCCAGGGTCAGAAACCTGGGAATGGAGAAGATGGGAATTGCTGAGCTGTTTGAGGAGAAACATCACTCATTTTTGCTTTTATGATTCTGAATACAGCATTTCAGTTCTTACATAACTACAAAAAATACTATATGTAGAATGTAGATTCACTCCTGCTTCATTTGATTTATAATTTGTCTTTTCCCTGCATATTAATTTATAAATATTTTATTAATTCATTTCAATTTATGCAAACATATCTGTACATGCACACATTTTGTTAAATGTAAACAACTGAATTTTATTGTCATGGTATAATAAAAAGACTTCTAAAAAAACCGCTCACCCTGCAGATTCTCCTCTGCAAGATTTCTGTGCTCTATGTTGTAAACAAAAGTTAAGCTCACTAACAGGAATTACAAGCAGCCTATTGGTTCAGAATCTGAAAGCGTTGCTTAATTCATTTGTAATTTCCAATGACCCTAAGTCTAACTGCTAATAATTTAAATGAGTTTCATGTTAACTAGGAATAAAGAAAAGGAAACAGCAAAAATCAAATAAGCAAACAAGTGTGACTGTTCACAATCAGGCTATACAAAGCCTTTTTCCTGCAGAGAACCCAGAAATTGAATTCCAAGAAGCTCTTTACAAGTTTTAATGAGCCACCTGGCTCCAGCTATAAAAGCCAGAAAGAAAGGAAAAGAAATGTGTAGAACAGCAAGCGGCAACTTCCAGATATTGGTAGCAGGGTCTCTATTGCACTCAGCTTTTGTATACAGTCCCCAGTCTTTCAGGAAAAAGGAAGTTAGCTTTTGGGTTAGATAAATATTCAATTAAACTTTTAAATGTTTAATTTACTCTTTTCTGTGTCTGTAACTTAAACAGCTACTGAGAGGTAGTGTAAATTATGGTTTGCTTTGTAATCAATAATTAAATGTCATTTACATTACTCAACAGTATTGAGTACAGTGGAGCCCACCATTGACTTCAGCCCTGGGGAAACTGAGGCAGAAGCAATCACAGTTCAAGGCCCACCTAGGCAACCTAAGAAGCCCTTATGTAGCAAATGAAAAAAAAGAAAAAGAAAAAAAATATAATGCACAAAATATATAGATACACTATCTAGTTGATACTTCTTTTATTTATTATACCTAAAAGGCAAAACTTGATTAAATTTCACTAACACTTTTAGAACAGGAAAACACAAAACAGAGATAAGGCTTACCTCCTGAAATACTAACTCTGCCTTGGTCTCCAGAGACTGCACTAGAGTTTTGTTTTTGATCTCCTTCTCAGATTTATGTGAGCAACTTTCTCATCTTCTACATTCACCATGATAGGGATCTTTTAAAATCTCATTTATATTTTTATTGGGTTGAACATCTTGAGGTTTCTCATGGTAAAAAGTGACATTATTATTTCTTTTGACTTAATGCTTTCACAACTGAACTGGAACCATTTCCTAACTAATATAAGTGGTAAGATTTCTTATTTTTGATTTTTTCTTTTTTTCTTTGATATATTCTTTATTTACATTTCAAATACCCACTTTTCTGGTTCCTCCCTCCCCTGAAAATCCCATAAGCCATCTCCCCTTCACCAATCAACCCCTCCCCTGCTTCCCTCTTCTGGATTCTTCTACACTACTGTATCAAGTTCTTCCAGAACCAAGGGCCTCTCCTCCTTTTGGTGTCTAGCAAGACCATCCTCTGCTGCCAGTGGGTAATTCCATGTGTACTCTTTGGTTGATGTTTTTTCCCCTGGGAGCTCTGGGAGTACTGGGTGACTCATATTGCTATCACCCAGTTACATAGGGAACCCTGAGACTCTGCCAAACCCTTCAGCTCTTTGGGTCTTCTCTAGCTACTCCATTGGGGACCCTGAGCTCAGTTCAATGGATGGCTGAGAGAGTCCCCCTCTGTATTTGTCATGCACTAGGAGAGCCTCCCAGGTGAAAGCTATATCCAGCTCCAGTAAGCCAGCACTTGTGGACATCCACAATAGTTTCTGGGTTTTGTAACTGTGAATGGGAAGAATCCCTTGGTGGGATAGTCTCTGGATGTTCTTTCCCTAAGACCCTGGTCAAACTTTTGTCTCTGTCTCTCTATCTGTGGGTATTGTTTCCCCTTTCTACAAAGGACCCAAAGAGCCATACTTTGTTCTTCCTCCTTCTTAGGCATCATTTGATATATGAAATGTGTCTTGGGTATTCTAAGCTTCTGTGCTAATATCCATTTATCAGTGAGGGCATCCCATGTGTGTTCTTTTGTGATTGTGTTACCTCACTCAGGATCACACTTTTTAGTTCCATCCATTTGCCTAAGAATTTAATGAATTCATTGTTTTTAATGGCGGAATGGTATAGCATTGTTTATATATACCACAGTTTCTGTATCCATTCTGCTGTTGAGGGACATCTAGGTTGTTTCCAGCTTCCGGCTATTATAAATAGGGCTGCTATGAACATAGTGGAGCATGTGTCCTTATTGCATGCTGGAGAATGCTCTAGTTATATACCCAGGATTGGTATAACAAGGTCTTCCAGTATTCCCTGTTTTCTGAGGAAAGGCCAAATTGATTTCTAGAATGGTTATACCAGCTTGCAATCCCACCAGCAGTGGAGTAGTGTTCCTTTTTCTCCACATCCCCTCCAACACATGCTGATTTCTGAGTTTTTTAATCTTAGCCAATCTGACCAGTATAAGGTGAAATCTCAGGGTTGTTTTGACTTGCATTTCCCTGATGAGTAAAGATGTTGAACATTGCTTTAGGTGCTTCTCAGCCATTCGATTTTCCTCAGGTAAAAATTCTTTGTTTAGCTCTGTACCCCATTTTTAATAGGGTTATTTGGTTCTCTGGAGTCTAGCTTATTGAGTTCTTTGTATATACTGGATATTAGCCCTCTGTTAGATGTACGGTTGGTAAAATCTTTTCCCAATTTGTTGGTTGCCATTTTTTCCTATTCACAGTTTCCCTTGCATTACAGAAAATTTGTGATTTTATGACGTCCCATTTGTCAATTCTTGATCTTAGGGCATAAGCTATTGGTATTCTGTTTAGGAAAATTTCCCCTGTGTCCATGTGTTCAAGGCTCTTCTGCAGTTTCTTTTCTATTAGTTCTATTGTGTCTTGTTTTATGATCCTTGATCCACTTGGACTTGATCTTAGTACAAGGAGATAAGAGTTGATCGATTTGCATTCTTCTGCATGATAGTTGCCAGTTGAGCTAGCATCATTTGTTGAAAAGGCTATCTTTTCCACTGGATGGATTTAGCTCCTTTGTCAAAGATCAAGTGACCATAGGTGAGTGGGTTCATTTCTGGATCTTCAATTCTATTCCATTGATCTACCTGCCTGTCACTGTAAACATAAACAAATTCAAAGAATTACACATGGTCATTTCATTAGATGCTGAAAAAGCTTTTGACAAAATTCAGCATCCTTTCATGCTAAAAGACTTGAAATGGTCAGGAAATCAAGGTCCATATCTAAACATAGTAAAAGCAATGTACAGCAAACCAGTAGCCAAATTCAAGCTAAATGGAGAGAAACTTGAAGCAATCCCACAAGGCTTCTCTCTCTCTCTCTCTCTCTCTCTCTCTCTCTCTCTCTCTCTCTCTCTCTCTCTCTCTCTCTCTCTCTCTCTCTCTCTCTCTCTCTCTCTCTCTCTCTCTCTCGCTTTCTCTCTCTTTCTCTCTCTCTCCATATCTATTCAATATAGTACTTGAAGTTCTAGCTAGAGCAACTAGACAACAAAAGGAGGTTAAAGAGATGCAAATTGGAAAGGAAGAAGTCAAATTATCACTATTTGAAGATGATATGATAGTATACTTAAGAGACACCCCCCCAAAAAAAAAACTCTACCAGAGAACTCCTACAGCTGAAAAGCTACTTCATCAAAGTGGCTGGATATAAAATTAACTCAAACAAATCAGTAGCCTTCCTATACTCAAAGGATATATAGACTGAGAAAGAAATTAGGCAAATGACACCCTTCAAAATAGTCATAAACAATATAAAATATCTTGGAGTGACTCTAACCAAACAAGGGCAAGATCTGTATGACAAGGACTTCAAGTCTCTGAAAAATAAAATAGAAGATCTCAGAAGATGGAAATATCTCCCATGCTCATGGATTGGCTGGATTAATATAGTAAAAATGGCCATCTTGTCTAAAGAAATATACAAACTCAATGAAATCCCTATCAAAATCCCAAATCAATTCTTCATAGAGTTAGAAAGAGCAATTATTAAATTCATCTGGAATAACAAATAACCCAGGATAGTGAAAACTATTCTCTACTATAAAAGAACTTCTGTGGGAATCAGTATCCCAGACCTCAAGCAGTACTACAGAGCAGTAGTGTTAAAACCTGCATGGTATTGGTACAGTGGTAGATCAGTGGAATCGAACTGAAGACCCAGAAATGAACCCACACACTTCTGTTCACTTGATCTTTGCTTTTCTCTTTGTTTTTTTATTTTATTTTATTTTATTTTATTTTATTTTATTTTATTTTATTTTATGACTTTGGTATGTTTTCCTCTTCTTGTATTTAGAAAAAATATAGAATATGGGGATTCTTTGTTGATATGTTTGATAATATTGGGGAGAAATTGAAGATCATAGTATTCCTAGAAACATAGGTGTTAAGACAGTGCAAGCTAGATAACCATGAACCAGATTTTCATAAAACAAACCCATTTCAGAATGTGACAGGAATACAAAACATGCTTTATTTATACTATACAATTTCTAAAGAACCTAAGCAAAAGCTCTGGTATCTCAGACCAATGTTTTACCAAGATACATTGGTAAAGATAAAATGCCTTTGTTTATGAGTGAATGAGTTAGCATTTATAGGATGCCAGAGGTAGCAAGTGTAAGACAAGATAAAATAAACCAGTTTTATAGGCTGAATTATTTCTGTCACTAGGAGTGATGGTAGGGTTAGAGGAAGTCTATCTGAGAGGACTGATTCATATTGATTTGTGTTGAGATTCTGGGTATGCTCCCAGTTCTGTGAGTGCAACACAAAAATACCAGCCTGTACAAGGCTCTTGGGTATGTTTTTTCACATCAAATCATGTGCAGAACCTGTTCTGAGGTTTCTCAAAGAAACAGCACAGAAAAAAATAAACAGAGATATTAAAAATATCTATATCTATCTATATATGTATATATACAAAGATAAATGGATATTATCTATAAAGTACAGGGTAATCACACTATAACCCATAGAACCAAAGAAGCCAAATAACAATGAGGGCCCAAGGGAGGATGCTTAACTCTTACTCAAAAGGGGTAATAAAATAGACATCAAGGTGGATAGAGGGAAGAAACTAGATGGGGGAGGTGATGGTGAGGGGAAGTTAAAGAAGGATCAGCTGTAAGGAAAGAGAACAAAAATCTGTGGTAGGCAGGGGGTAGCATCTCTAGGACATGCCAGAGACGTAGGATGCAGGGGGCAGGGATTCTTTGTGGATGACTCTAGCTGAGACTTTTGCAGTGAAGGATATAGAGCCTGAAGTCACTACCTCCAATGACAAGCAGGACTCCCAGTATAGTGATAAGGACACCAACCCACTCACAAAACCTTCAACTGAAAATTTTTTCTGCCTACAAGATGTGCAGGAAAAAAATGGAGCAGAGACTGATGTATTGATCAACCAATGACTGGCCTAACTTGAGACCCATGCCATGGACAACAGCCAATACCTGACACTATTAGTGGTATTGTTAGGCTTGCAAACAGGAGCCTAGTAACTATCTTCTGAGAGGCTCCACCCAGCAGCTCACTCTGTCACTTGTCTGTGGATCCTGTTATCCTAACTTGGATGCCTAGTCTGACCTCAGTGGGAGAGAATGCGTCTAGTCTTTAAGTGACTTGAGGTGCCAGGGTGTTTTGATTCATAGCAGGGTGGTATCCTTTCTCAATGAAAATGGGAAGAACAGTGAGGCAACGGGGTGTGCGATGGGGGTACTGGGAGGGGAGAGAGGATTGTGATGTCCAGTCAACAAATAAATTAATGAAGAAGAAAAGAAAAGAAAAAGCAAAGAAAAGAAGGGAAAGGAGAGGAAGAAATAGGAAGGAAGAGAAGGAACAGAAAAATGAAGGAAAATACTGAACCCTATGAATATCAGCTAACTCTGACAAGACCCTATTAAACATTTGCAGCATATCTGAACCGTCAAGGGAAATAATTTTCTCCAATAGAAAATTGTCTGCTAGTAACCCTTCCTTCCCTTCTCATATATTTTCTCCTGTCCTTCTCAGTTGTATAAACCAGAAATTTCTGAGCTAATCAGAAGATGACTTTGGTAAGGTAAATGAGAGGGAACTATCAAAGAAATTAAACATGTTACGGAGTGGTTAAATGAACTTTATTGTAAACATACTCTCTATGAAGATTATCTGTTAACTCATTTTATGGAAAATCATTTTCTATAAAATTACATGATCAAATTTGAATCTTAAATTGTTAGTGGCAGTATGCAGTTCAGGTCTCTCTAAGCTACCTGTGATTTAGATATTTTTAAACAAAATGTAAAAATAGATAAAGATACTCATAGATATAATATAATAATATGTATATATGTATATATATGTAATATATCCTCCATTCATAATAGTTCATATGATTATACTATTTAGACATATGTATATGTGTATATATATGCATATATGTGTGTGTATATCTTCATGTATTTAACCTTTGGTTTTATATATCTAGATCTAGAGTGAGAAATATATAGATATGATTCTAGTTCAGTGGATTCTTATTTAGGGGATTACTGTGATGAAATATTGAAGATTTTATTGATTAAGCATGTGTATACTGAAAAAATAATGCACATTAAAATTCATAGTTTTCGTCATCTTATTGTCACATGCACAGAAAGAAAAACTGATAAAAGTATAAAGTAAAAAATTAGGAGAATTTCTCAAGGAACTAATATATTAAAAGATAAAACCTTTGAAAGCATGCAGAGCCCTCCTGATGTGGATAAAAAGTGTTGGAAGGGATAAATACCCACAGAAAAGCCAAGACCACATGCTGCTCTGGTCCAAGCTTATGATAGGCCTCTGGGCTCCTTCACCACATTCTTACAGCTCTGAATACTGCTAATTCTCTGCTTGTATTCTGCCCTTTATAGTTATTTTCAAAGCTGGAAACCTAGGCTTAATGTCACTGATTCACTTACCTGTGGCATGCTTGGGCCATGCAGGCTGGACAGTGTGTAGAGAACCAAGTAAAGAGAAGGAGGTCCTGCTGCCTCAGCTTTGTTCCAAGGAAACACAGCAATGTGAGGGAATATTTCCTTCACCGTCTTTACTACAATAGCTTTGTAACTGAAGCTTCAGAATGCTAAATATCTTACTAAAGTCCCCAAGCATGGTAATTGGGCACTAATTGTGGCTTTCTTTGCATGTGTGAAGAGGTCTGGAGGAGAGTTAGAGCAGGAGAAAGGAAGGAGCTAAGGATCACAAGTGATAAATTCTGTGCCGCACAGCTTTCAAATTAAACAGAAAGAGAGTCTGAAGAAAACCCTTTCCCTCAATATCTCAAGCCTTTGGAGTTCAAGCTCAATATTGTTTCCACTGAATATCATTTCTCAGACAGTAACAATATAATCAAAGCCATATTCACTTCTGTGAGATTTACATTCTGGTTGTACCATTAGAACTTTAAACTGTATTGTAAGAGCCTTACACAATGCATTGTATTTCCAAAATCCCAAGTTTTCTAGGAGCAGAGTAAGATTTCTAGTGCTTACTTACTTGCCCTTCCCATCCTGGTTCTTCTAGGGTTTGGATAGTCAGTGGATGCCTGGCTGTGATGCAGGTAGAGTCTCCATGTAGAGGAAGGGTACTCAGGGCAATAGTGAAACAGCAGGAACAAAGAAGCCATTCACACACTTAGCACACTGATCCTATATTCATGTGAAGGCCCTTGTTAATAAAAATGACACTGAAATGACTGAAATGAAAACCATGACTTAAATAAAATTCTTCTAAAATGCATTTTAAAATTAGTTTCTATATAAAGACTTCCAGGTTTTCCATAATCAATAAAAACATATTAATGAACATGATATTAAAATGTAATGTGGCCATTATATTAAATGAGGAAATTTGTATTAATATTATTTGTTAAAGGGGTTGATCTTTTTCTTTTTGGAAACTAGTTTCCAAATTTCTTACAAGAAATTTCATGTAATTTTTTCTAGCATTAGCATAACATTGTTCAATTCTCCCTAATTTATATTCCACATGAAGGAAAGTCCAAAAGTAGCGATAAAAATGATGGCTTTGTATGTACTCTCTGTCCAATTAACTTGCAGAAAGAGACTTCTCTCGCTGTCTAAATGGCTATGAATTGGGCAGGGTTGGGTCTGCAAAGTTCTTCTGACCTAACAAAACTACAAACTCTAATATTGGCAGAATGTAAAAGCTATGTATACATTAACCATTTGTGATGTACAATAGTCTCATAAGTTGAAAGTTAATATGAATCTCATCATTCTTACTTAACAGAATCATGTGTCTAAGAAGTAACAGACTAACAGACTGTGATTTAAATTGAGAGAGTCAGAGTGTCATACACTAACAAACTCAAATTCTGACCAAAAATTGCAGTTTTCACTGCTTGCTCCTGGATATTCATGGTATAGCAAAAGTACAACTTTAGCATGTGAATTTTAAAATCCTATATTAGAGTTCAGATAAACTATAGAAAAATACATTCAGCCTTTAACACCAGTACTCAGGAGGCATAGGCCTGAGAATTCTGAGTTTGAGAGGAAATGGACTACGTAAGTTACAGGTTTGTCTAGCTACTTTTTGAGACTCTTTCCCCACTCCTGACCATATAATGAGAGAGAGAATAATAGATATACATACAGATTCACATGTCTTTCTATTTAATACCTAAGATAGAAAGAATTTAGTATATTAAGAAGCTGGTTGGGACAATGGAAGGAATGCAAATAAATAAAATAATTACTTAAGCCATTCAGAATCAAATGTTGAACTCATTCCCATAAGCATGTCCCATGATCTTGCATTGACTCTTGGAGTATTCTCCAGAGTCACATATTTCTTAGGGCATGCTTGAAGCATTTTAATACATTTTATTAGAGCCCTCTAGACTAAATGTTTGAAATCCAGATGTTAGGAACATATTCCCACAATCTATCACTCTGAAGGCTCTCCTTGAGTTCCATCAATGTTTCTAGACATTCCTTTAGATGGGGAGCAACATTCTAGGTGCTGCCTCTAAGTAAACATGACTAGATGTCAATACCTCTCTCTGCTTTCTCTTTTCTTACAGAAATGCAAGCTATGGATTCAGAACAATTTCAAAGTGGCATTCTTTATAATATCCAAAAGGTTTTTTTTTCAAAATGCTATTTTGAAAAAAATAGGTTCTGAGGTTCAGCATGCATAAAAGTTGCAGAGACACATTTAGCACTTACCTGAATAGGTATTTGTTTTCTTGCCCTTTATATTTGACTATTGCAAGAACTTAGCTTCCCAACTCACACATACTTGTGCCTATTCAGATTCTGGTCAGTTTTCAACCTGATCCTATCTTCTAATATAGTGCCTCACCAGCTACCTGTTTATCTTTTAATCAGTATATAAGTACTTGATATGTATTTTTGTTAACTTTGTATGGGTTCATTAAACTCATTTTAATGTTCAGATTTTGTTTTATTTATTTTAAAAACATTTTTGTTTTTTTTATTTTGAGAACTCACATGAGAACAGTATTTACATCATTTCTACTTTATCTCCTCATCTATCTCCTTTGTCATCCTACTACCTCCAAATTCCTGACCTTTTCTTCTGTAATGACTAGGCTTACCTATAAATTTATATGTATCTTATAATACATATAAATTTATAATTATTTTATAATATTGTCAACATTATTTGAAACACAATTTTACTTCAAAGTTCAAACTGGGATATTTCTCAGGGTTGACATCACATAGGTTGAAACAACAGGATCCAGCTCCCAGTTGGCTAGATAAACACCATGACAAATGAAACCATGCCCAGTGTACTTTGTGGCTAGCATATTCTAGATCCCTGGTTTAGCTGTTTTCATAGTTCCTAATCTTATCAAATTCTATTAGATATTTATTATTCAGATGAGTTTTTCCAAGTCTAGAATAATAGGAATAGCCAGAGACTGAGGGCAGGCTGAGTAGGCAGTGCCTTTGGGGATGACATATTATATTATATTATATTATATTATATTATATTATATTATATTATATTATATTATATTATATCATATCATATCATACCATACCATACCATATCTTATCTTATCTTATCTTATCTTATCTTATCTTATATTATTATAATATGTTATATTATATCATAATATTATATTATATTGTATTAGTGGTGAAAATCCAGTCCACACCTGAAAGAATCAGGGGTGGGTGATACTCTACTGTAAATACAGTATTGAAACCCTGGTGAGTTAAAGGATATCTATTGATGTTCTGGCATTTGAAGGCAAAGGCAACCTAGTGTGCTGATGTCCAATAGGGCTAAATGATCACACCTCCTCTAAAAGTGACAGTTATTAAACTGGTTTTATTCTCTGGCTTTTAGTGCTATGCCAATCCTTGGCCAGTTGGATAGTACTCTCTGCATTGAAAGTCAACTTGCTTTGTGTTCTCCACTGTGTGCCAGTCTCTTCCAGAAGCACTCTAATGGACATTCCCAGTAAGAATGCCCTACCAGCAACCTGTTTATCTTTTAATCATTTCCATTGACACTGAAACTAACCATCAGAGGTATGGCATGAAAGCACATCTTAGAAACAAGCAACTAGAACATAACACCCTAGGACTTCAGTATTCTCTACATGCATATGGATTTTTAATTTCACTTTTTTGAGATAAAATATTTCAAAAGGTCTGTGCAAGTAAAACTTATTAACAAGTTTTAGAATACTGTAATGTATCTTTCATGGTCAGGTAGCTTTGTGAAATAAATTGAAGTCGATGCTTGTCAGCTTGGACATATTTTCGTAATTCTTATTTTCTACTCATTGTTCCTTGTTAATCGCTATAATACCAGAGTCTGACAGCAGTTGCCCTAGTAATCATTTTAATTATTATTGCACAGAATATTGCATACAATGTAGTACAGTTGCTCAGCACAGCAATTCTTTATGAAAGCTGTGAGATTTCAGAAGGGCAGAAATAGGTTATAGAATGGAATATTGCCCCCTAATTTCCTTCTTTTCTTCTGTGGTGTGGATTATAACTGATTTTCATTTTTAAAAATGTATCTTGTTTGGTAGATGATCTTGTATATCTAAGACTATATGATATTGTTTGCCTTCCTGCTATACTGTACCCTTCTGATCAGTATTAGTTCCCACCTTAAAACCTCAGGCAAGAGTTCATATTCCAACCTTGAAAAGTGCTGATTTCATCCGGACAACACAATCAGTATGACTCTGAGTTGGACTATACTTGCAAACTGTAACAAATGAGACAGTTTCAGAAGGAAAGTACAGATTTGATCTAAGAGGGTGTTATCACCAAAGACAATGAATGCATAATTTTACAGAGATCATCTGAGTGAGAGGATTGACTAAGTGCAGATGTTATGAACTCAATCTTATTCCCTCAGATTCATGTGATAAACCCCTAATACACAAGATACTTTACTTTTGGCCTTTATAAAGCTAATTTCAATGAATGGGATGAAAAGGCTGGGTCTCTCATTTCATAGGAACAGTATAGCAAAAAAGGGGGGAGAGCCCCACTGCTATACAAAGGTAGAAAGGCAGTGGATAGTTCTAGCCAGAAGGGAAAACATAACCTAGATTTCTAGACTCCTGAAAGGTGAAAAAATTCATTTTTGTTATTTAAGACACCCAATCTGCGATATTTTCCTAGCAAATAACATCCTATGGGTGTTTAAACTTTCTACTGTGCTTTCTGCTGAGTGGAGGAAAAGTGGGTGATCAAAGAATATCCCCACACAGTCATGATATCATAAATACATGGCCCCATGTGTATACCATCTGGTATGCACAGCATTCCTACCTTTAAAATGAGCTAGATGAGTGTAACAGTGCAAGTCACTCTGGAGGAGAGACTTGCTTTTCATGTACCTCTGTACGCTGGATCATTAGTGAATACTTGTTCATAGATGCCGACCTTGCTCCAGAGAATGTAGCACATAGTTGCTAAACTTCTATGATACAGCACAGATCTTATCTGTAGAACAAGGTATGTATGATCTCATGTAGCTGATTCTGGGGCTCTGATATCAGGGCAATCTACTGCAGACAGATGTAAGCAATATACATATAAACCTTGTCACTTCTGACATTTTTCCTCAAATCAAATGAAACGCTTCAGTACCTAGAAGTTGTCCTGGCTACACGTGCAGCATATTAACTTTCAGTTGTATACACCCTTTTTATTGGTTGCTTCCTGTTATTTGTCTCAATTCTGAATACTGATACTGATGTAGTATAGGACCTTCTTCCTCCTACAATGCTTGTGCTTAAATATTTGTCTCAGTCATCAAGGGAAATACAGACCAAAATGCTCTCAGGATATGCTATGAGATTTAAAGGAATTCTGTATGAAAATTATTTGTCAGTGCTGAGCTCAATAGCAGAACCTTTGCAGTGTTGCTTATTATAGCAAGAAACAGTATTGGCAAGACTGCTTTTGCTACTCCAGACAAAAATCTTTGAAAAATTCGACTCCTGTTCATTTCTCTGTTTTTCCTGTCATCATTTACCTCTGATGGCCTCCATTTTTTAAGGAAAATTAAATAAAGGTGAAGAAACAGATAAAACTCTATCAACAATAGATTTCCCTGCTTCTTGTGGAGGCAATGTGTCTTGAGTCACCAATTTTAGGCCACTTACAGTGGTTAAAATTCATCAACTTGACAGATCGTAGAATCAACATATAGGACAAAAATGCCTGGATATGTCCATAATGGTACTTCTAGACTGCACTATTTCTTTCTATGGAAGTAGAAATACTCACTCTTATTGTTAATGGAATCATTCAATGGACTGGGCCTCAGGTGTGAATTAAAGGGAGAAAGCAAACAATACCAACATTTACCTCTCCTGCTTCCTGACTGAGGATGCAATGTGACCAGCTGCCTTGTGTTCCTGCAGCCATGTCAAACTCAACCTGATGGACTATACACATAAAACATGAGCCATACTAGATTACACATTTCCTAAGGAGCTTCTGACAGGTACTCATCATAGCAATGAAAAATATGGATACAGTAGCTTGTCATATTGAATAAATTCTTGAGCATGGTGATGGTTTGTTCAACTTCAATGTGCTATCTGCTCTTTCCTAGAATAGAAAATACAGTATGATTTTCTGGAGGCTTCTGGTGACAGTATCACACTATACATAAAACTGTCAGACTTCAAGAAGCTATGACTTAAAATTGTAGTCTGCAGTGGAATTTTCCCCTAATTAATTGACTGGATAATAAAGATGATAAGAAGCCGATCAGTGGGCGAGAAAGAGGTGGGTCTTCTAGGTCAGAGAGAGGAAGAGGAAATGTAGGAGGAATGAACAGTCCTTTTGTACAGGAGTTGGAGTGAAAGGGGGCACAATATAGACAGGGAACTGTTAGATCTGTTGGCAGAATCCACCAGAATCTGCCACCAGAAAATTTCTAACAGAATATTCCATGAGATTAGGACAACAGATTCCAGGCCCAGTTCTTGTGTTATCTGTTGCTTCTAAACTAAGATTTTTTGCTGCAACTCAACTGAGCTCCAGGGAAAGGTAGCCAGAGAGAGAGTGCACCCCCAGCTAGCCATGGAAATTTCGGAGTTCAGAGCAGTTGGGCAACAACTAGCCCCACCAGGGACCTAGAGAGCAATTTCTGAGCTCTAGAGAGGCAGAGCCAGTGTTGGTGGGTGAGGCATTGGCAAGGGGAAACAAGCAGTCTTGGTCTTGGGCTTTGTACTGGGCTGGAAACAGACCTAAACCACCTGCCGGTACCAAGCAGGCAATAGCGTGGATTGAACCCCATGTGAAGATGATGCCATTCAGATGGTCTTGAACACTTTCCAAAACTTCAACAGAATATGATGTATACAGTCTGTGAATACATTTACAGACACGTTTACCTGCAGAGATGTAAAAACAAAACGTCACTGATTTAGAGTAAAAGTGTGAGACAACTTGAAAAATCTTAATAAGAACTTCAAAATTTGAAGGTTTTTAAAATTGAGGCTTTTGATACTTTCCTGAATGTATGCTTCTGTATACTTCACTTTTCACTTTACTTCTTTCCTTGCTCTGTCCTTATAGTTCTTCCCTATAAATAGCTTTACTATATTCATGTCTTTTTCTTTCATTTGTGACCTAATGATTTTTAACCAGACTTGTGCGTGACTACAGATTTGAAACCATCCTTTGAAGCCATACAGGCCACCAGTCAGCATACATCAGAGATGGGCCCTTCCTTATTCCATAGTTATCTTTTAATAGGCCTAGTCTTGTGTTAGTACATTCACTATGAAATTCATTACTGAAGTTATTTTTAAAAGTAGAAATAGAAATACTGTGAGACCCAGCTGTACTACTTCTGAGCATAAACCCAAAGGACTCTGTATCACACTATAGGACACTTGCTAATCCATGTTGACTGCTGTTCTATTCGTAATAGCAAAACTATGGAATCATCCTACATACCCACAAATTAGGGTATGAATAATGAAACTGGTACCTGTACACAATTGGAGTTTGATCAGCTGTAAAGAAAAACTAGGCTTTGAAATCGGGAGATAAATAGATGGAACCAGAAGATTGGTATTTATTTATTTTTATTACATATTTTCTTTATTTACATT
This sequence comes from Apodemus agrarius, assembly GCA_964023405.1. Lineage (NCBI taxonomy): Eukaryota > Metazoa > Chordata > Mammalia > Rodentia > Muridae > Apodemus > Apodemus agrarius. The sequence goes on along the minus strand of OZ030017.1, from coordinate 86,266,038 downwards.
TAAAGTGTTATCCATTTTCTGGTTTCCCTCCTAAAAACACCCTATCCCACCCCTCCCATCCCCCTGTTCATCAACTCACCCACTCCTGCTTCCCTGTCCTGGTATTCCCCTATACTGGGCTATCGATCTTTCTCAGGGTCAAGGGCCTCTCCTCGCTTTGATGTCCATTAAGGCCATCCTCTGCTACATATGCACCTGGAGCCATGGGTCCCTACATGTGAATTCTATGGTTTGTAGTTTAGTCCTTGGAGTGACTGGGGTGTCTGGTTGGTTCATAATGTTGTTCTTCCTATGGGGCTGGCAGATCCTTTGGATCCTTGGTCCTTTCTCTAGTTCTATCCACTGAGGACCCTGTGCTCAGTCCAATGATTGGCTGGGAGAAACCAACCCTGTATTTGTCAGGTACTAGCAGAGCCCCTCAAGAGACAGCTATATCAGGCTCCTGTCATCAAGGACTTGTTGGCATTGACATTAGTGTCTGGATTTGGTGACTGTATATGGGATGGGTTCCCAGATGGGGCCCTCTCTGGATGGCCTTTCCTTCAGTCTATGCTTCACACATTGTCTATGTATCTCCTACAATGGCTGTTTTGTTGCCCCTTCTAAGAAGGACAAAAAAATTCCATACTTTGGATACTTGAGCTTCAATTGGTTTGTGAATTGTACCTTGGGTTTTCCATGCTTCTGGGCTAATATCCACTTATCAGTGAGGGCATACTGTGTGTGTTCTTTTGCGATTGAATTACCACACTCAGGATAATATTCTCTAGTTCCATGCATCTGCCTAAGAATTTCATGGATTCAATGTTTTTAATAGCTTAGTTTTTAATAGTTGAGTTCCATTGTGTAAATCTACCAGAGTTTTTGAATCCATTCCTCTATTGAGGGATATCTGGGTTCTTTAGAGCTTCTGGCTATTATAAATAATGGTGATATGAACTTAGAGGAGCATGTGTCCTTATTACATGCTGAAGAATCATCTGGGTATATGCCCAGGAGTAGTACACCTGGATCCTTAGGTAGTACTATCTCCAATTTTCTGAAGAACACCCAAACTGATTTCCAGAGTAGTTGTACCAGCTTGCAATCCCACCAACAGTGGAAGTGTTCCTCTTTTTCCACATCCTCACCAGTACCTGCTGTTACCTGAATTTTGATTCTAGCCATTTTCACTGGTGTGAGGTGGAATCTCAGGGTTGTTTTGATTTACATTTCCCTGATGACTAAGGATGATGAACGATTTTTTAGGTGCTTCTCAGCTATTCAATATAACTCAGTTAAGAATGCCTTATTTAGCTCTGCACCCCATTTTTTAATAGAGTTATTTGGTTCTCTGGAGTCTCACTTCTTGAGTTCTTAGTATATATTGGATATTAGCCCTCTGCCAGATGTAGGGTTGGTAAAGATCTTCTCCCAATTTGTTGGTTGCCATTTTGTCCTATTTTTAGTGTCCTTTGTTTTACAGAAACTTTGTGATTTTATGAGGTCCCATTTGTCAATTCTTGATCTTAAAGCATAAGCTATTGGTGAACTACTCAGGAAATTTCCCCCTGTGCCCATGTGCTTGAATCTCTTCCCCACTTTCTTTCAATTAGTTTCAGTGTGTCTGGTTTTATGTGGAGGTCCTTGATCCACTTGGACTTGAACTTTGTACAAGGAGATAAGAATGGATTGATTTGCATTCTTCTACAAGCTAACTGCCAATTGAACAAGCAATAGTTCTTGAAAAGGTTCTCTTTTTTCCACCAGATAGTTTTTGCTCCTTTGTCAAAGATCAAGTGACCATGGGTATGTGGGTTCATTTCTGGGTTTTCAATTCTTTTCCATTTATCTACCTGGCTGACACTGTACCAATACCATGCAGTTTTTATCACTATTGCTCTGTAGTACTGTTTGAGGTCCTGGATACTGAATCCCCCAGAATTTCTTTTATTGTTGAGAATAGTTTTAGATATCCTGGGGTTTTGTTAATATAGATGAATTTGAGAATTACTTTTTCCAACTCTATGAAGAACTGAGTTTGAATTTTGATGGGGATTGCATTGAATCTGTAGATCGCTTTTGGCAAAATGGCCATTTTTAAGATATTAATCCTGCCAATTCATGAGCATGGGAGATTTTCCATCTTCTGAGGTCTTCTTCAATTTCTTTCTTCAGTGACTTTAAGTTCTTGTCATACAGATCTTTACTTATTTGCTTAGAGTCACATAAAGATACTTTATATTGCTTATGTCTATTGTCACAGGTGATGTTTCTCGAATTTCTCAGTCTGTTTATCCTTTTAGTATAGGAAGACTATTGACTTGTCTGTATTAATTTTATATCCAGCCATGTTCCTGAAGTTTTTTTTATAAGCTGTAGGAGTTCTCTGGTGGAGTTTTTGGGATCACTTAAGTATATTTTTATATCATCTGAAAATAGTGATAGTATGAGTTCTTCTTTTCCAATTTGTATTCCTTTGACCTCCTTTTGTTGTCTAACTACTCTAGCTAGAACTTCATGTATTATATTGAATAGATATGGACAGAGAGCATAGTTTTGTCTATTCCCTGATTTTAATGGGATTGCTTCAATTTTCTCTATATTTAATTTGATGTTGGCTACTGGTTTGCTGTATATTGCTTTTACTATTTTAAGGTATGAGCCTTAAATTCCTGATCTTTTCAAGACTTTTAACATGAAAGGATGCTGAATACTGTCAAATGTTAATAAAATAACCATGTATTTTTCTTTGAGTTTGTTCATGTAGTTGTTTACATTGATGGATTTCCATATATTGAACCATCCATGCATTCCTGAGATGAAGCCTATTTAATTATGGTGAATGATTATTTTGATGTGTTCTTGGAATTTGTTGGCAAGAATTTTATTGAGTATTTTTGCATTGATATTCATGAAGGAAATTGATATGAAATTCTATTTATTTGTTTGTTCTTTTCGTGGTTTTGGTATTAGGGTAATTCTGGCTTCAGAGAATGAATTGGATAGTCTTCCTTCTGTTTCTACTTTGTGGAGTAGTTTAAAGAGTATTGGTATTAGGTAATCTTTGAAGTTTTGATAGAGTTCTGCACTAAAACCATGTGGTCCTGTGCTTTTAAGTTTTGGAGACTTTCTGTGATGTCTTCCATCTCTTTAGGGGCTATGGGACTGTTTAAATGATCTATCTGCTCCTGATCAACTTTGGTATGTGGTATCTTTCTGAAAAGTTTTCCATTTCATACAGATTTTCCAGTTGTGTTGTATATAGGCTTTTGTAGTAGTATCTCATGATTTTTTTTTAATTTCCTCAGTTTCTGTTGTTATATCTCCCTTTTCATTTCTAATTTTGTTAATTTAGGTACTCTTTCTGTACCCTCCGGTTAGTCTGGCTAATGCTTTATCTGTCCTGATGATTTTCTCAAAGAACCAGTTGCTGGTTTTGCTGATTTTTTTGTATAGTTCTTTTTGTTTCTTTTTGGTTGATTTTAACCCTGAGTGTGATGATTTCCTTCAGTCTGCTCCTCTTGGGTGTATTAGTTTCTTTTTGTTCTAAAGCTTTCAGGTGTGCTGTTAAGCTGCTAGGTTATGTTCTGTCCAGTTTCTTTTTGGAGGTACTAAGAGTTAGCTATAAGTTTTCCTCTTATCACTGTTTTCATTGTCTCCAATAAGTTTGGGTATGTTGTGCCTTCATTTCCATTAAATTCTAAAATGTTTTTTATTTCTTTCCTTATTTCTTCCTTGTCCAAAGTATCACTGAGTAGAGCATTGTTCTGCTTCCATGTGTATATGGGCTTTCTGTTGTTTTTGTTGCTATTGAAGTTTAGCCTTAATCCATAGTGATCTGATAGGAGGCATGACATTATTCCACTCTTCTTCAATCTGTTGAGGGCTGTTTTGTGACTAACTATATGGTCAATTTTGGAAAAGGTACCATGAGGTGCTGAGAAGAAAATATATTCTTTTGATTTAGGATGAAATGTTCTATAGATATCTGTTAAATCCATTCGGTCCATAACTTCTGTGAGTTTCAATATGTCTCTGTTTAGTTTGTGATTCCCTGATATGTCCATTGACGAGTGTGATGTGTTAAAGTCCCCTACAATTATTGTGTGAAGTGCAATGTATACTTTGAGTTTTAGTGAAGTTTCTTTTATGAATGAGGGTGTCCTCGTATTTGGAGCATAGATGTTCAGAATTGAGAGTTCTTTTTGGTAGATATTTCTTTTAATGAATAAATTGTTCTTCTGTGCCTTTTTTGATGATTTTTGGCTGAAAGTCAATTTTATATGATTTTAGAATGGCTACTCCAGCTTGCTTCCTGGGAACATTTGTTTGCAAAATTGTTTTCCAGTCTTTGACACTGAAGTGCATTTCCTGTAGCAACAAAATGCTGGATCATATTTACATATCCAGTCTATTAGTCTATGTCTTTTTATTGGGAAATTGGGTCAACAGAGTTCCAAACAAAATGGATGCAAGAAAATATAAAATTAGAATCTGTGGTTTTTAAAGCGGTTATTCTTCACAGTGGAAAATATAGCATGTGGCTTCCATTGCAGCTACTAGTTGCTTTCCTGATCATGCCAGCTTAATATAAGTGTTTGCTATGACAACCATGAACTATCAGGAACATGCTCATTCACTCTGTTAACAACTATTGGCTACCAGCTCTTCTTAAGCGAGTGGTGGGGTCTTATGAAATTTCTCTGCATTGGCATTATAACTGGTTTTGTCATTATACTGTTATGATATAAGTAACCATATAGTTGAGATTGATTTAAAGATTACATTGTGTTATGTCTTGGAACCACATATAGAAGCAAGCATCCTGGTCTTTGGCCCTTACAATCTTTCTAGACTGTCTTATAGGATATTCCTTGAGACTGAGGTGTAGGTCTTACATTGGGTATTTATCAGTCAAGATGATAACTAAATTATTTATGTTATGCATTTTGAACAGTTGTCAATCTTTGCAACAGTCTGTTAGTTGCAAAAAGAAGCTTCTTTTATGAGGGATGATAGATACACTTATCTAGGCAAAATAATTATTTAGATTATAATTAGAATTAATGAAGATTGTAGGAAATGGCAGAAGTAAGTTTTCCTCTAAGGTTTGCTAGGTTTACAGCAAAGCTAAAATTTTCTTACCATTGAGTGGGCCTTCCTTAAGTTCAATTAAATAGCTCTTAGTTACTCCTAAAATAAAGTTGGAAATATCATATTGGGCTAGTCATTGTTATGGTTCCTAGGTTTTATAGCTGGGTGGAGAGATTAATTCCTCCTTTACATTGGCAGGTTCCCTAGCATCTTCCAATATTATGAGAGCCACTATTAAGTGAGGGGGAAGGTTTCCAGGTCAGTTCCATATCCATTCCTCTAAGTCCTATTATCAAAGTCTACGGTGCCATCAGCAGTAGTCTTAACCTTCACATTCTAGGAGGCAATCAAGGGCTACAGGAAGAGCCTACATTGTTTTAAGAGATTTTTATATTCATATTCTTGTTCTTTTTCATGCAACTTATTTAGCTCTCATTTCTTCTCCTGGTGTATTATCCTTATTTAATGTCCCTTCCCCATTTTCCATAATCTTTGCCTCCTACCATCCCATTTTGTACACCACCTCTCTCTGTGCCACCCTCTCTGTCTCTTTGCCTTCTTTCTCTCTCCATCTCTCTTCCTTCATCTCTATGTATATTTCTACTTTGCATTCTTCTTATTTTCCTAGATTCTGCAATCAAGTTAAAAAATATGTAGCTAGGATCCATAGAGAGTAAACAAAGTGATTTTCTTTCTGAATTCCCTCTAACTCCCTCAGACAATATTTTTCCCATAGCAAAAACCTTGTGCAAAGAGACCTGTTCTTCTAATAAAACTTCCCTTTTCAACATCACCACTAAACTGATGGGAGAGGAGAATCGGTGCCTGAAACTAGTTTTAACTATAATGTAAGATTAACAAATGATAATAATAATAATAAACAGCAAATATCTGCCAGACATCCAATATTATGATGAATTTTTACATGGTTTATTTTCTAACCTTGCCATCTCATTTAAATCTACAAGGCTAAGCTGCTAGAATTTTAACCCTGAAGTTTTTTTTTTGTTTTGTTTTGTTTTTTATTTTATTTTTTAACCCTGAAGTTTTATAAATTTAATGTTCCCTAAATTTTCTTCTTTCTCTCTTTTTTAATTTTATTTTTTGTTATTTTATTTATTTACATTTTAAATGTTGCCCCCTTCTTAGCCTCTCAGCTTCAAAGCCCTCATCTCCCCACCCTCTACTTTGCCTCTAAGAGATTGCTTCTCCAACCACATGTCCACTCCTACCTCAACCCCTACCATGTCCCTTCGCTGAGCCAACAAGCCTCCACAGAACCAAGCCACATAAAGCAGTCCTCTGCTACATATATCTAGGGAGCCATGGGCCCACTCATGTATATACTTTGGTTGGTGGTTTTATCCCTGGGTGCTCTGGGAGTTCTGGTTACTTGATATTGTTGTATTTCCTATGGGGTTGCAAATGGTTTCAGCTCCTGCAGTCCTTCCCTTACCTCTTCCATTGGGGTCTCTGGGCTCAGTCCAATGGATAGCTGTGAGTATCTGCATCTGTCTTAGTCAGGTGCTGCCAGAGCCTCTAGGAGGACAGTTAAATTAGGCTCCTTGTAAGCACTCTTGGCATCAGAAAGAGTGCGAGTGTTAGTGTCTGCAAATGGGTTGGATACCAAGGTGGGATGGTGTCTGGATGGCCTTTCATTCATTCTTAGATCCATTTTTGTCCCTATCTTTTCTTTAGACAGGAACAGTTAGGCACTCATATTCAAAAAATGTTATGGAGTAGAGTCACAGCTGGTTTTCCTCCTCTTGATTTGCATTTAAAGTGAGCTTTTAAAAATCTTATAAGAAATTGCAAAATATGGAATGTTTTTAACATACATTTAATACATTTAGTTAAAGATTCAGAAATTGAATTTATTGAACAATCCATATGAAATACATAGTAAATTATTATATGGGAGTGGGTAAACATGAATAATCATTTGTATGTGTGCATATTTCTGTATGAGTATTGGGTATGAGTGGTTGGCAGGTGTGGGTGTGTATGGTATAGGAATGTGTGTGTGTGTGTGTGTGTGTGTGTGCAGTGTCATGCCATTTAGAACTCTACTACTTAGCAGTGATCTAATAAAAGAATTTTTTCAATAAATATTACAAGAATTTTTTCAATAAATATTACTATGCTATTTGGGTGGTTAGGAAACTATACTTTCCTATGGTACACTATAAACTCATTAAGAAATTAAAATCTCAGTGATCTTATTTATATCTCTATTCAATAATTGACAGTTGTATTTTAAATATAATATGAAATTTTATTAAATATATACTTAGTTTATTGTTATAAAAAGTAGTCAATTGTTAAGGTGTTTCTCAGCCATCCGAATTTCTTCTGGTGAAAAGTCTTTATTTAGCTCTGTACCCCATTTTTTGATAGGGTTATTTGGTTTTCTGGGGTCTAACTTCTTGAGTTCTTTGTATACATTGGATATTAGCCCTCTATCAGATGTAGGGTTGGTGAAGATCTTTTCCCAATTTATTGGTTGCTGATTTGTCCTTTTGACAGTGTCTCTTGCCTTACAGAAACTTTGTAATTTTATGAGGTCCCATTTATCTATTCTTGCTCTTAGAGCATAAGCAATTGGTGTTCTGTTCAGGAATTTTCCCCCTGAGCCAATGTCCTCAGTTCCCCAGTTTCTTTTCTATTAGTTTTAGTGTGTCTGGTTTTATGTGGAGGTCCTTGATCCACTTGGAGTTAAGCTTAGTGCAAGGAGATAAGAGTGGATCAATTCTCATTCTTCTGCATGTTGACCTCCAGTTGAGCCAGCACCATTTGTTGAAAAGGCTATCAGTTTTCAACTGGATGTTTTCAGCTCCTTTGTCGAAGATCAATTGGCCATAGATGTGTGGGTTCAATTCTGGGTCTTTGATCCTATTCCATTGATCTGCCTCCCTATCACTGTACCAATACCATGCAGTTTTTAACACTACTGCTCTGTAGTATTGCTTGAGGTCCAGGATATTGATTCCCCCAGCAGTTCTTTTACTGTTGATGATATTTTTAGCTATCCTGGGTTTTTTGTTCTTCCACATGAATTTGAGGATTGCTTTTTCTAACTCTATAAAGAACTGAGTTGGGATTTTGATGGGGGATTGCATTAAATCTGTATATTGCTTTTGGCAAGATTGCCATTTTAACTATATTGATCCTGCCAACCTACGACCATGGAAGATTTTTCCATTTTCTGAGGTCTTCTTCAATTTCCTTCTTCAGAGACCTGAAGTTATTGTCGTATAAAACTTTCACTTGTTCGGTTAGAGTCACACCAAGATACTTTTTATCATTTGTGGCTATTGTGAAGGGTATCATTTCCCTAATTTCTTTCTCGGCCTGCTTATCCTTTGCATATAGGAAGGCTACTGATTTGCTTGAGTTGATTTTATAACCAGCCACTTTGCTGAAGTTGTTTATCAGTTCTAGGAGTTCTCTGGTGGAGTTTTTTGGGTCACTTAAATATAAGGAGAGGACACTGGTGCTGGAAAGGATCAAAGCATCAGTGTAGAGGAATACAAGAACAGGGAAGAGGGAAGGGATGGAAGAAGGAGCAGGGGGAGGGAAAAGGGCATGTGGGACCGTTGGGGGGTGGGGAACTAGAAAAAGGGAAATGAATTATAAATATAGAATATATCCAATAAAAAAATAAAAGAAAAGAAAAGAAAAGAAAAAAAGAAAAAAAAGTAGTCAATTGTTGAATATAGTTTTATTTGAATCCTACAATCAACTTCTTGTGAACTTTACCTGAACAGATGTTAATATTATGCACAATAGCATTGCTTTTTTTATTCATACTTTACAGTATTTTCTACAGGATTAAAACATGAACAGAATTTTCTGTAAGGTTTCCTGATCAGCATTTATTATAAACTCTGCAGTGATAACAATGAAAGGGAATATGAAAAATTCATATGTAGCTCATAAATCTATATATACATATGCATACAAATACAAACAGACATAAAATAAGAAACTCACAGAGACAATACATGTGTATTGACAACACACACACACACACACACACACACACATTGTACAGGTGAGATTTGTTTAATTAAGTTTTCATTGAGTTCTCTGTGGGAAGACATGGCCATTTCCAGCAAAGCAACGAGAAACTACAGCTGAAGTCCATGGTTGTATACCATACCAGTCTCATTTGGCACTCCACCCTATTGACAAGAGTATTCCCTATATCTATAAACCATTAATTTAATTCCTTTTGAATTAAACTTGCTCAGTTCCAGTGTTCACATATTAAAAGTCATTACCACAGAGCTTCTGCTTCAGATCTGGTGGAAAGCTGTTGAGTGTCTCCCCTACCCCTGCTGCACTTCAAACGGTGTCAATCCACATGTCCTTGGGATCTTAGGATAAGTCACTGCACTTCTCAAATAGAATGGCATCTATTATTAACCTGGTGACATTGTTGAAAGTGAACATTTTAACTAAATGGAGCATATATACCTGTATAGGCAAGGCTAATATTTGTTTCTGTGTTCTGCACCTAGCAGCAGTTTGCTTCATTCAAGCAGCACCCTATGCTTAGAGGGTTTTTTTCCCCTTAGGCCTTTAAACTTCAATGCTTATTTATCACTTGGATAATTTAATTCTTTCTCTCTATTAAAATTACACTCATTGTTTACTGTTTGTGAGTGACTGAGTGTGTGTGAGTATATTTGTGTGTATCTGTGTCTCTGTGTGTTAGTTCTTTTTCTTATGTGAGGCTGTGAGGACCTGGGATTACCCTTAGATCATCAGGCTTGAAAGTAGTGCCTGTCATTACTAAACCATCACATAGCCACCCCTTTTCTCTTAACCTTAACATTTTTAAGGTTTTGAAAATGATATGATGGAATTATAAAGGGCAGAGCTCAAAATATGAATTGAGAAGTGTAGCAATCACAGCTCCTTGATAGAGCTGTGTTACAGTCCAGAGAGGACTTGAATTCCAAAATATCTCTGCCTTATTCATTACTGTTAAGCTTGTCTCCTTTATCATATACAATCTGATATGTCTCCATTTTTTAAGACCTTTCCAGAATAACCTGACATTTGCAGGAGTATTAAAAGAAATGAGGAAAAGAGAAGGAGGTGCAGAAAGAAATTAAGACCACTATTTCCTCTTCATATTCACATAAATTCTCTCTTGTTTTCTGACATCTAGATTAGATACTCACACAGGGAAGCAGCAGAAATATAAAGATTGTAGACTTTCAGTCCTCTGAAACTCTGACCAAACGTACATCTATTGTGGAATATAGCTACTGCTTCCTCAACTGTATCACCAGATGAGGCATTTATGTCATAAGAACTTTGTTAGAGGCAAGGGACGGTGCCATAGATAAGGAATTGCATTTGATGCTTTAAATTGATGACCACTGTAGTAGGCAGCTTCAATCCTCCATCAGAATAATTAATAACAATAATAATGATACTCCTCCTCCTCCTCCTCCTCCTCCTCCTACTACTACTACTACTACTACTACTAATAATAATAATAATAATAATAAACCAGCAATAATGACTCTGCCCATATTCAAAACTTCATAGAAACCTTATAACTGTTCAAAGATTACTTTGATTATGTGACTTCTTGTTACATAATCTTTCAAATTTATTTGACAAGAGTAAAGATTTTCTGTCTGGTTATGAAGCACAAAATAGAAAATGGATAGTTCTTGTGTTTGAATAATGGACACAAATGTTTGACTGTCATTTTAAATATATGATCATTTTAAAATAAATATATCTTAACAATTTTAACAATGTTTTTATAGATATTTGCTAAAATTTGCTTGTTTGATGGTAAGAAAATAAGCTACCAAAGACAAAATGAAATATTTGTGTTTTATTGGAATATTGTGGAGGTTACTAAAACCAAATGACCTTGAAGGGATGTTGATGATGGATAATACACCACATTGAATATTTAGATAGATATTGAAAGAAGGTGTCCTGATATATTGCTGTTTATTCCAATAGTCCAACCATGCTAAACTCCTGGGAATTATTAGAGAGGCAAATTAAAACATGATATGGACTTGTGGTTATTGCATAAGAATGCCTTTTCACAAAGCTCCTGACAATTTTGAAAATACTAAGGTGTTCTATTTAATTTCAAATAAAGCATGCTATATATCTTCCTCCTACCAGACTGTCAGTCTATAAGGGCTCCACAGAAAATGATTAGAAAGCACCATGAAAGTGTGTTCTCCAGCATTTTATAAGACGCATCCTATAAGATAGATTCAAGACTGACTATGTTTTAATGATAGAAAGAAGAAAAATACATAGGCAGTTTCTATCTTTTAGAAGACATTACTTTCTATGGAATATATATTTAACATGATCTTTAAAGAGAAAATAGATTTTTAACTATTATGCTACATAATTCAAATATTTTCTTCCTGGATCAGTGATTATACCAGGTATTCAAAGCTTGTTTGTGCTACCATGGGTTTCCCTCTAGAGTGTGAAAGTTAAAAATTGGCATATTTATATTTTTAAAAGTGTTTTGGTTACTCAGCAACCTAACCTTTACAAGAAAAATCATAAGAAAACATCTTCTTGTGTTACCCCAACACACAGAAACATGCACACACTTGCCCACCTATGAATACATATCCACCAAGTATCCACCCACTGTATACAGTGGTGGCCATCTGAGGAATGTGTTCAATTTCTAAGCATTTATATTGCACTAATTGCATGTACACTCAGGTAAAGAATAATTGACATTTATCGATGTACACCATAGATTTCTGCTTCCAAAAATCAAGTATGGCACTTCCAAGTATTTTTTTTTCTCTGAAAACTAGAAAGACTAATTTTTATATCTCTGAAAATGTCACAGAGGAAAAAAGAAGCCAATAGAATCTGAATCCCAGAAGGAGGAAAGCTCTCACAGGAAAGCTGTGAAACTTTGCCATCACTTTTCTTTCTGAATGGCTTCTAATATTCAAAAGTGATGGACTGAGCAGTTGCATAGTACTTCCCATGAAAATCCCAACATGAAGCCAGGGACTCATAAACTGTGAAGGCTCTTAAGACCTAGAGAGAGTGACGACCAGTGTATGAGGTAGTGTCAGCCTTCTGATCCTCAGATAATATTAGTGTGTATGGAATCACACCTATACCCCCCAAAGGAATTTCAGTGTTTTGTTTGTCATGATTATGCTTCTATCACTACAAACACAGCTTATAATCATTGATAGTAGTTTGCTTCTGTGTACTCTGGGAGATCACTCTGCAAGCATAAAGCTTCTGAAACTAGCAACCCCACAGTACTAAGACCAGGAAAATTTGAAGTGCTTATACTCTCTACAGATATTTTTGCTGTTTGACACTCTTCCCCAATCATTTTCAAAGTCGGAGCATACATTGAACAAATAGTGGACATATATCTTAATTACTTTTATTTAAGATGTTAACACCAGCATCTAAAGGAAGACTGATCATGCTATGTCATTTTTATTTGCTACCACTTAATTGACTGCTGCCATGCTCCATAATTTACATATGGCATACTTAGTCTTCATAACAACATTTCAAATCACCATGCTCTGTTTCTACTGAAGAGCTACTTAGGATTACGATCATGTGACTTATTTGTCAATAACAAAATGAGTCGATTTGGTCATGTCTGTCTATCCTCCGTGTCTGTTTCTGTATGTCCATTTCTACACTATAATTTGATACACATAACATAAAATCTGTAACTTTCCCCCAGAGAACAGTACTGCAACAGAGAATTAATGGGGCTCTTGGGTGATGGACTATGGGAAGCCAAGGGAGACGGCTCTAGTGGTGGCAGAACATGTTCAGACATTCCAGGGACAGCCTAATATGTCCCTGCAACAGCAGGGAGACTGGGGGCATCTGGTTTTAAGGCTCTTGGGCATCCAGGTTCCAATAGGAGCCGTGGAAAAGACGAGAATTGAGTCGGGGCCCACGGGCTGGATCTAGCTCAGGGAGGAGGGGAAAAGAGAGGGGGAACTCCGTCTGGAGAAGGAGTCCTTGCCTTGTTGATGAGTGGCCGGCATGGCTTGGTAGCTGCTGGGAGCACAGAGAGGACTTCTATGGGAGATTAGAAGCAGCTCTATAGGCAAAGGCCTGCTCCATGGTTCTGCAGGGTGGCTACAGGTGGAAAGAGACAGTCCATGGTTTTAAGACATTTATTGCCATGGCAGAAAATCAGTGGATAAAACCATACCCCACTTCTCAGGGGCAGGCTTGAGGTTAAATACCTTTTGCAGGGAGAAGTATCTGGAAAGGAAAGCTTAATTAGCTAAGCCTTCAGGCCTTTATGTATCTAATTAAAATGGAGATCTGTCTTGAGACTACATGACCACAGGCCACATCCTCTACCTATAGAGGGGCTTGGGGCATTGCACCTACATGACTCAAGGACACAAATCTATGGAGGGCTGCAGCCTCAAGGTCAAGGAACCAGGAGAAATGCCTGCCCTCCCTCAGGGTCACTGGGTTTTCCAGCCTTTACTCAACCAGGAAGCAGGATGCCTTTCATGGTCCTACATATGAGTACATTTGAGGATAAACTGTTTTGGTAGATTTGTATTTAAGGCCCCAAATTGAGTGTCTGATATATTTGGTTCCATTCAAATTTTTCTATCTCCACCTAGCTTCAATTTGATGGGCATGATGCTTGTCGTGGGATCAGGTTATAGTAGTTACTGCTTGAGCTATTTCTGTAGCATGAACAAGTTTCATATGGTAGAAATTATATTAAGCCTATGGTTAATAAATATAAGATTCAAAGTTTACTGCACCCTTTCATTTTCAGGTTCTAAGTTGTATGCTTTGTGTCACTTAACTTCCACATTATCATTAGCCTTTGCACCATGCTTTCCTTTCCATGTTTATGTGTGTTTCATATGCACAGGTAGGTTTTCAAATGTATGTGTGCACATATGTACAGGTACATGTATTCTGTGTGCATATACCACTCAAGGTCCAAGGTTGATGTCAAGAATCATTCTCAGTCAGTCTTCTATATTATTCCTTGAGGCTGAATCTCTCAGTCATGTTCACAGCCCTACTCATCCTGGTCTTTACTGTCAGCTTAATTGGGTGTTTCCCTGTTTAGAAGCTTCATTCAGCCTTCATAAGAAGGACTTGCATGCATGCCACAATACTTATGGGCATTGAAGAGGATTCTCCGCTTCCAAATGTAAGATATTCAGCTTCTGTGGCATGTACTTTAAACACTGGGCAATGTCAACTGGCCTACACAAATGCTTCATGTTATATGATATTTCATGCATACTTTGTGTATGAGAAAAGAGGGGGTGTTAAAAGGTACACAACTTATCCTCATCCTCAACATTGACCTGTAGCCTACCTCCAAAAAAAAAAAAAAAAAAAAAAAAAAAAAAGGAGTTCCAATTCTACATATGTATTGTTCTCTGCTTTCATGCAGACTCATTTAATTGTTGCATTATGTTCCCAGTGTTGAAGCATAGAAGCTTCCACGGGTGTTGTATTATTGCAAAGCAATCATTTTAATGAGCTCCTCAGGTTCTGCCATAGAGGGACTGGGGTGGGTCACACATGGATAGATTTGTCATATTTAGGGAGCACATCATCAACCAAGGATTGGACCACAGTTTTGGATCATTTTTTTTATCTCGTTATTTCTCACTGGAAAGAGGTGAGTTACCAAGCACTGTGTGCTGTTTGCTTGCCTGTTTCTAACTGTATTCTGTTTCCATCCTTGGGCTGGGTTGCCTGGAAGAAAACAGATGGAGGTTGAGAGCTGAAAGCAAGGGAGCAGAACAGCAGACAGGATCACACTCTTCCGACCCTTGAGTCTGTTGCTCGGTTGGAAAAGTCACAGCTTATTACTCCACTCATTTTCCCCAGAAGCAAAATAATCACTATAAGAAAAACTATCCAACTGTTTTCTAAAAGTAGTTGTGAGACTAGCATGAAGGTAGTTGTTAGAGCGAGAGAAAAATCTCATCTATTCCTATACACAGCTCATGCCACGCATTTACCCATTAAAGCACTGCTCCCTACCCCAGTAACCTGCAGGAAATCAGGAGACAAAGCCTCTGACCTCTATGGGCTTAATCTTGTCGGGAGGGGTTATTGAATAAACAAGTATGGGAGTGGAGGAACATGACATTGATGGCGTTAAACACTCCACAGGAAATGCCACGTATGGGCAGTGGTGGTACACGCCTTTAATCTCAGCACTTGGGAGGCAGAGGCAGGTGGATTTCTGAGTTTGAGGCCAGCCTGGTCTACAGAGTGAGTTGCAGGACAGCCAGGGCTACACAAAGAAACCCTGTCTCAAAAAACAAAACAAAACAAAAAAGAAAAGAAAATACCACGTAATAATTGGAAAGCAAGTAGCCAGAGAGGAATGGTCCCATTTAAGCATGTTGATTTCAGAAAAACAGCTTCAGTGGTAAGATTTTAAATATTATTTTTAAAGTATGTATGCTGGAGAAAAGGAGATGAGATACAGAGGAGGGAAACCTATGCCAGCTTTCAGAGCTCTTAACATACTGAAGCATCACAGGAACAGAAGGATGAGAAGGCCAAAAGAAAAGGAGGGAACATGAACCTTGGAAGCAATAACAGGCACACAAATGAGTCTAGAATTCATATAAAAGCCAGTAAAATTCATAGAAAGTTGAAAAGTCATAGAATTGTAAGCTTACCCTATGGAATTTTGAAATAATTATGTAAAATAATTCTACATCTATCATAATAAATTGAAAGTAAAACAATTTAAAGATTGGTAACACAGAAGTACCCTTAAAGTACAATACCGAAGCATGAATCATTGCCCTTTTATCACATAGATGTCAATAGAGAAAAACAGAAAAAGATCAATCAAATAGACATAGAGCTTTAGAATGCAATAAGGGTGACATTAAATGTCAGTGTGGAGCAAATGTTTATCAATAATATTTGATACCACACTTGAATAGCCATCATGAAAGCAAAATTGTGATAATACCTATTGTAGAGGTGTAAGATATTAATATCAAATAAAAAAATTGAGCATCTTTTCCTGTTGTGATACAATTTTTCACAAAAAGCAATTACAGCGTAAACAACTTATTTGATTAAAAATTCCAGGCTGCAGTTCTTCATCATGGGGAAGTCAAGATGCAGGAATATGGAGCACATAGCTAGGCCACACCCAAACTCAAAATCAGAGAGCAATGGATTTGTCTACACATACTAGTATTCAGCTCAGATCTTCATTCTTAATGCAATCCCTGATTTTCTAATCAGGCATATGGTACCACTCAAATGGAGTAGTGCTTTTCACCTCAACTAGGGTAATCTAAATTTCCCACAGGCCAATATAATAAAAAAAAAACCCTAATTAAACCCCCCTTCCAAATTCATTGTACTGTTACTCAAGCTGACAATAAAAAATTAACCATTATAAAGCATATGTTATATATTAATAAAGAAATGAAAAATCATAAAGTGACTTTAGAAAGCAGTTTGTTATTTCTTGTGAAGCATGTACTTACCATGTGACTCAGCTATTATACTCCCATCTCAAGAGAAATGAAAATGGACCTATATGAAGAATGAGAATTTCTGTGTCAAATTTAATTCAGCAAACACTGGAAACATTCAATTTGTCCTTCTACAGGTTAGGAATATAGAACTAAAATGAGGCTGTATTGTGAAGGCCCTATGACATCTAAAAGATGAACTTTAGTTATGACTTTACATGCATAAACCCAAACTATAATTGGAAAAGTGCATAGGTCAACACGGTCCTTTCTGCACAATCCCATGTATGTGTCATACTGGAAATGCAAAAAAAAACTATAAGAATGAGAAACAGGATTGTGATGATTAAACACAGAAATGATAATGGGAGAGACAAAGATAATTATAGATCACAATTTTTGGCACAAAATACACAGAGGCTCAAACCTATAACATTTTGTCTATATGTAATTATGTCTTAGAAAATCTGATTCAAAATGCTATTGTGCCTTATTAAGCATAAAATATTGGAAGTCAATATTAAAATTTTGTTCTATATCTTATTAAGAAGGTTTTTCAGCTAATGATGCAAACTGAAACCAAAAAATAATACAAAACTTTCATAAGGAAAACCATCAGTAATATGTCAAAATATAATATTGGAAACATGTACCACTTATATAACACAAAATTGTATTCTCATGGAGAACAAGTTCTACAGTTGCTAAAGAAGGTACATTAATAAAGATAGTCAAAATACAAAACAGTCTGTAGAGTAGAATGGAAGATAGTGATCATAGTTTTTATGCAGAAGGCCTGTATAGTTAGTTCATTGTGGATAGTATTTAATGCAATACATCAAAACTACAAATACATATTAATATTTTTATCACTAGGGCATCTAACTTAACTTTAAGGATTTAGTATTTTTACTAAAATTCTATATGTGTGCAATGAAATTACATACAAATTTAGACTCTCAGGGACTGCCCTTTGGACTTATTTGATATTGCAGCAAAATTTTACTTGGAAACTAAATAATTTCTTGCAACATTTTTATCATCAATGTCTTATTGATGCACTTTAAAAATGAGGAGCAAAGAGAGAAAGAGGGTTCCTAGAGTTAGCAAAGGCTTGATGGGGATTGACAACCAGGCTGTCTACAGAAAACTAACAACTACAATAATACTATAGAAATAGCTAATCACATATAGAAAGCTTCTCTGGTAAAAATGGACAAGAGATTTTTTCATACCTGCAAAAAAACACCAAATCAAAGCAATTTAAGGGTTAAAGGGTTTGGTACAGTTCATCACAGTAGGAAAAGCCTGCAAGTAGAAGCATGAGAGAACTGGTGGTATCACAGCGGGTCACAGTCAGGAGGAAGAGACCCATGGATGCTTGACCTCAGCTAGCTTCTACCTTTCACTCACTTAATGGTCCTGTCCCATTATTTTTTATTTTTTACTATACTCTGTATTGACATTCCAAATTATTTCACCTTTCCTGGTTCACCCCTCACCATAAGTCCCATAACTCTCTTCCCTCTGCCCATTCCACAATTAATGCCCTCCCACTTCTCTGTCCTGGCAATCATCTACAATACTGCATCAAGTCTTTCCAGGACCAGGACCCTCTCCTTCATTCTTGTTGGGGATCATTTTATATGTGAGTTGTGTCTTGGGTATTCAGAGCTTCTGGGCTAATATCCACTTATCAGTGACTACATTCCATGTGTGTTCTTTTGTGATTGGGTTAACTCACTAAGGATGATATTTTACAGTTCCAAATATTTGCCTAAGAATTTCATGAACCCACTGTTTTTAATTGCTGAGTAGTATTCCATCCTGTAAATATACCACATTTTTTGTATTCATTCCTCCATTGAGGGACATCTGGTTTCTTTGCAGCTTCTGGGTATTATAAACAAGGTTTCAATGAACATACTGGAGCATGTGTCCTTATTGCATGCTGGGGAATTCTCTGGGTATAAGCCCAGGAGTGGTATAACAGGGTCCTCCGGAAGTGTCATGCTCACTTTTCTGAGGAACCACCAGACTGATTTCCAGAGTGGTTGTACCAACTTGCATTCCCACCAGCAGTGGAGGAGTGTTCCTGTTTCTTCACATCCTCCCCAATACCTGCTGTCTCCTGAGATTTTAATCTTAGCCATTCTGACTGGTGTGAAGTGAAATCTCAAGGTTGTTTTGATTTGCATTTCCCCAATGACTAATGATGTTGAACATTTCTTAAGGTGCTTCTCAGCCATTCGAAATTCTTTAGATGAAAATTACTTGCTTAGCTCTGTACCCCATTTTTAATAGAGTTGTTTGGCTCTCTGGAGGCTAACTTCTTTTTTTTTTTTTTTTTCGGTTTTTCGAGACAGGGTTTCTCTGTGTAGTCTGGGCTGTCCTGGAACTTACTCTGTAGACCAGGCTGGCCTCGAACTCAGAAATCCGCCTGCCTCTGCCTCCCAAGTGCTGGGATTAAAGGCGTGTGCCACCACGCCCGGCTTGGAGGCTAACTTCTTGAGTTCTTTGTATATATTGGATATTAGCCCTCTGTAGGAAGTAGGGTTGGTGAAGATCTTTTCCCAGTTTGTTGGTTGCCATTTTGTCCTATTGACAGTGTCCTTTGCCTTACAGAAACTTGTAATTTTATGAGGTCCCATTTGTCCATTCTTGATCTTAGAGCATGAGCTATTTGTGTTCTGTTCAGGAAAATTTTCCCTGTGCCTATGTGCTCAATGCTCTTCCCCAGTTTCTTTTCTATTAGTTTCAGTGTGTCTGGTTTTGTGTGGAGGTCCTTGATCCACTTGGATTTGAGCTTAATACAAGGAGATAAGAATGGATAGATTTGCATTCTTCTGCATGCTGAGCTCCAATTGAACCAGCACCATTTGTTGAAAAGGCTATCTTTTTTCCACTGGATGATTTTAGCTCCTTTGTTGAAGATCAAGTGACCATAGGTGTGTGGGTTCATTTCTGGATCTTCAATTCTATTCCATTGATCTACCTGCCTGTCACTGTACCACTATCATGCAGTTTTTAATACTATTGTTCTGTAGTACTGCTTGAAGTCCAGGACACTGATTCTGGTAGAAGTTCTTTTATTGTTGAGAATGGTTTTATCTATTCTGTTTGTTTTTTTAATTTTTAATTTTCTTTGTTTATATTCTAAATGATTTTCCCTTTTCTGGTTCTCCCCTCCCCATAAGTCCCAGAAGCCCTCTTCTCTCAGACCATTCTCCATTCAAACCCTTCCTTCCTCTCTGACCTGGTACTCCCCTACAGTGCTGGATATACCACATTTTCTGTATCCATTCCTCTATTGAGGGACATCTGGTTTTGTTCCAGCTTATGGCTATTACAAATAAGGCTGCTATGAACATAGTGGAGCATGTGTCCTTATAGCATTCAGGGGAATCATCTGGGTATATGCCCAGGAGTGGTATGACATGGTCCTCCAGAAGTTTCATGCCAAGTTTTCTGAGGAACTGCCAGACTGATTTCCAGAGTGGTTGTAACAACTTGCATTCCCACCAGCAGTGGAGGAGTGTTTCTATTTCTCTACATCTTCCCCAACACCTGTTGTCTCCTGAGTTTTTAATCTTAGCCATTCTGACTGGTTTGAAGTGAAATCTCAGGGTTGTTTTGATTTGCATTTCACTAATCACTAATGATGTTGAACATCTCTTAAAGTGTTTCTCGGCCATCTGAATGTCTTCAGGTGAAAATTCTTTGTTTAGCTCTGTACCCCATTTTTTGATAGGGTTATTTGTCTCTCTGGAGTTGAACTTCTTGAGTTCTTTGTATATGTTGGATATTAGCCCTCTGTAGGAAGTAGGGTTGGTGAAGATCTTTTCCCACTTTTTTGGTTTCTGTTTTGTCCTATTGACAGTGTCCTTTGCTTTGCTGAAACTTTGTAATTTTATGAGGTCCCATTTGTCAATTCTTGATCTTAGAGCATAAGCTATTGGTGTTCTGTTGAGAAACTTTCCCTCTGTGCCCATGTCCTCAAGGGACTTCCCCGGTTTCTTTTCTAATAGTTTCAGTGTGTCTGGTTTTATGTGGAGGTCCTTGATCCACTTGGAGTTGATCTTAGTACAAGTGAATAAGAATGGATTGATTTGCATTCTTCTGCAGGTTGACCTCCAGTTGAACCAGCACCATTTGTTGAAAAGGCTATCTTTTTTCCACTGGATGGTTGTGGCTCCTTTATCAAAGATCAAGTGATCATAAGTCTGTGGGTTAATTTCTGGGTCTTCAATTTTATTCCATTGATCTACTTGCCTGTTGCTGTACCAATACCATGCAGTTTTTAACACAATTGCTCTGTAGTACTACTTGAGGTTAGGGATATTGATTCCCCCAGAAGTCCTTTTATTGTTGAGAATAGTTTTAGCTATCCTGGGTTTTTTGTTGCTCCAGATAAATTTGAGAATTGCTCTTTCTAGATCTATGAAGAATTGAGTTGGGATTTTGATGGGGATTGCATTGAATCTGTATATTGCTTTGGGCAAGATGGCCATTTTTACTATATTGATCCTGTCAATTCAGGAGCAAGAACACTATATGTTTTTTTAGGTTGGTTTATGATCTTTTAAAAAGTTCTATGAAGCCAACAGTCACTACTATGAGCTTACTCTATAGAAATGTGGAATTATATAGAGAATAAGAAAGATTTATAACTGGATTGTTACTTTGATATTTTGTCTAGAATACTATCACACATAGTGAAATGGTGGACTTCAGATGACGAAAGAACATTTCATGAGTATGACACTATTTCATGAATTTAGGATGAGCCACTTAGACTCTAAATAAGCCATTTAAGACTGCTCTCTCCTAGGCTCCTCTTTCTCTGTAGTCATCCCCAGTATTTGTACAAATTTCCATGACCACCCACAACTCACAGTTGCTTAAATATAGCTCTTATATAAACAACATTTATGACTCCTAATTTCAAGTATCTGTCCATTATTGATTGAAATATGTATGGATCCAGATGCTAGTAGGACTAATTTGAATGGCTTAGCAAAAGGCAATATAAGGTTTGTCTTGTCCAGTAGCTAGTCCAGGCTCACATTTGAACAACTCTTAGAAAATGTAAAGTCATGAGTTATAATCAACTCAGAAATCAATCACGACAGTCAAATCTAAGAGTAATAAATTCCAAATGCAGCAATAACTAATTGAAAACATGCACCTTTATCCTTTATACTATTCTAGAATGTATAATGTGTATCGTTTAAATATTTAAGCTTGCTGTGGAAGAATTAATATCTATACTACATTTCAGAGGATTGAAAAGAAGCAATGGTTTGCTCAACTCTGACCCTCAAAATACTGAGCAAAATTGTGGAAGAGCTGCAACTCTGACACTGAAAGTTTCTGATGAATTCTCAGAAGAACCATGATATTGTGACATGTCAAACAAATTTGATTTTAAAGCTCTAGACTCTATGAGGAAAAAATGTCTAGGACTCTTCTGCCTTAGAAGAAATATAAAGACGGAACATTATTTTCTGAAAGTCCAGATTAGTGAGTGTCAAAACTCTACTCAAAGATACTGGGTATACTGAGCACAGACACGAGTTCTGCACTTCAGGGGTGCAAAGAAGAGTGTAGCTTTCCACTCTTTTGCTCTGTAAGAAACTGATGTCTTAGACAACCATTTCCTTTGAATTATACATTCAGGAAGACACACTTCTTTCTGCAAAATGGTACTTATAATCACTGATTTTCAACTGTATATACAAAAATGTGAATATAATGATTACCTGTCAGTCTTACAAAATTTAATCAGTTATCTAGTAACAACATGAATATATCTGAATAGGTTTCATGCTGTTGGGTTTAGTTTGTTTGAATAGTATTCACATCAGATGAAGCTGAAGATCTTTACATGAAGTGTTAACTGTTTACCTCCCATCTCTCAAAAATTGTCATGGTTGAAATTCTAATTTTTTCTTAAATTTTCACTGTGTGTGTGTGAGGAAAAGAGAGAGAGAGATGAGTGAACATGTGTAAGTGTGTGTGTTTGCACACACGTCTGCTGGTGTGGGCATGGATGTTACATAATTAGAAGGTTAGAGCACAACCTTTGGGTCAGCCCTACCTCCAGTTCTCATTTCTGTGGGTGGATAAACTGGGATTATAGATTTTTATTACCTCATAAGCTTTGATGTTGGTTCTGGGACAGGCTACTGATATTGTCTAGAAAAAAGTTGAGACAGGATCAATCCTTTCAGTCTTGAAATACTACTTTTAAAATAATAAAAGATCTCTAAAATATACTACAAGAATGAAGAATATAGTATCTGCAAAGATGTATAATCAGAATATTAATGATTATATATTAATATGATATGTGATCTCAGATATGGATGATTAGTCTGAATCCCCCCACATGGAGCAAATAATAAAAAGTTTTGGATGGAATATCCAAACCAAACCTAAGATAAAAGTGAGCTATAACAATTTTAATAAACAAATTTCTTGAAGTAATTCATATAATATCCATCATACAAGGCAAGTATCTTTTTGTGGCATTTTTGGATTTCACTGCAATAACACAGACACCCATTTTTCTTCATAAATGTATTACTAATTTTTTACATGTGTAGTATCTAAAACATATATAAAAATCATGCTTTGTTTTTCTTTATTTCTTTAACCTCATCCATATATATGTGTAATCAATAATATTTTATGCTTTTCTCTGTTAATCAGCTCTTTTTTTAATTGTGCTGGATCCAACAAAAATCTCACATAAGAACAAATGGTGGAAGATAAGACAAGAGAAGATCTTTCAAAATCAAACACAAAATAAATATTATATTTATTTAATATTAAATAAATATAATTATTTTGTTTTAGGTAATTATTGTGTAAACTATTCATAGTACAAACTAGGAAACTAAACAAGAATGCATCTTCCAACTATTATGATTTCTGTATAAAACATGAATGAAGAACCATTTTTGAAAGACAGTTCAAAATGTACCTTAACACTTTTAGAGGAATATGACAAAGCTACCATCAAACTGTTAGAATCTGCCAGATGTGCTTTTGACAGTAAAACAAGAAAATGAACATCCAGATATGCATAGGCATGCTTCCCTGCCTTCCAATCAGAGTATGCAATTGCTTGGCTGAAAAATCAAGGACCTGTAAAGCAGAATAATTGATTGAGTGTGACAACAAGCATTGCCAAAATTTTTGAAGCCTCTTCAGCTCCAAAGCAAAACACATATAACGATGGCTGGGCACAAAGCTAACACTCAAAAATTAGGTTTCATGAACTAACTGAGAAGTATAACGTTCTGGATGCAATATTATAGTTCAGCTCTGGCAGATGGAGTAGGGAGAAAATAACGCACGTAATTAAAATCAATGAAGCTATATCAACCTCAAACACATATACAAAAGGCAATAACAAACAAGTAAGGAAAAATTCCAATCACATATTTCCCCTATCAGTAGTTTAGTTTAAAAATCTGTAAGAAAAGATTGGCAGGCGATTGGGAGGCGCCAACAAATCACAGGTGTGCTGCAAAGTACTACTGATAACTTGTATCAAGAAAATCTATACAAGAGGATGCATTGATTAAGGAAAGAATCATCCTACTAACTGTTGAAACAAACCAGAGAATATTTGGGCACTGGAAACAACAGTAGGAGCTTGCAGAAGTAAAGTTGAAATAAGGAAGTGAATGCAAGTAAAGCCAGAAAATGTTTGTAGAATGCTAGTGGGCACAGCACACCATGCAGCCTCACAAGAACTTATTTAGTTCTCTTTAGGGAGATATTTGTTTATCAAGCTATGTAAATACCCTGAATTATTGAAAGTGTGGTATGGATTAACTAAATCCTAATAGAAAAGCAAGCTGTCCTTACAGGTATCAGATTACAAGTAAAGTACATGATGAGAGAAATCACCATACCCATATGGATAGATTCTATATCTAAATAAAATCCAAGGTATTTTAATAAGTAGTTACAAAAGATTTTAGTTCAAAGAAACACACACTTTTTATCCTGATCCTTACACATGACATTTTTATAAGTTGTTTTATAGAATTCTATTGAAATTATTATATAGGTATATTTAATGAATAATAATAAGTGGTGTGCTAGTAGCAGATGAAAATGACAAGAAATTCATCTAGAACTGAACAAAGGTAAGAAAGTCACAGACTAACAGGAGATCAGAGTATAAAACAGAACGTAGGGAAAAATTGTTA
The DNA here is from genome assembly GCA_964023405.1 of Apodemus agrarius. Lineage (NCBI taxonomy): Eukaryota > Metazoa > Chordata > Mammalia > Rodentia > Muridae > Apodemus > Apodemus agrarius. Next base: position 86,241,212 of record OZ030017.1, on the reverse strand, counting down.
AATAAGACTATCTTTGTTTGTACTCATTACAAAAACCAAAGCATCAAGGAAAATCTGACACTAGAAAATAGACATTGTAAGCTATATTAATCCAAACGAACCTAACAGGATAGGATAAAGAGATGTAGCACATGCTATAGTTTCAGTTTTCCTTAAGACTAGAAACCACAGCAGAGTAGCCAAGGCATACATAAGCATCTATCTACTCATCCATTTGTCTAGATACTAATGAAACCAAGAATGACTAGAATTACATCAATATTTTTAAGGTCTTAATTCACATTGCAAAATATCATGATATTTAGGCCTCATTAAAGATTATTTGAAAGGAACTTTCAAAGTATAGCTCTAAGAATATGCAGATAATTTTAGAGTTTCAGGAGGAAACAACAGAGACAAAATATTCAGGTAAAATATTTTTGCTGAGATGAATTAAACCATGACTATAGAAATACAGAGCCTGTCCTTCAAGCAAGAAACATTTTAGAAAATGGAAGAAAACAAAAGAGACAAAGAACCTCATATTTAAAAATGACTGCAAGCTCCCTTTAACATAGCAAGGATCAGCTAGATTTTGTGGCACTAATAATAAAAGTTAAAATACTTGAAAAGATTATTTTTACTCATACAATAGTGTTCACAGCAAGTGGATTCCATGGGTAGGATATTTATTTTACATACAATGATGTCAGATGATAAGAATGACAATCTCACTATCATGTAAATCAGAGAGACTTACATGACATAAGTCACCGTGGTGCTGGGTAAGCACTCATTTTTTTCTTTTCTTCTCTTTTTCTTCTTTATAATTATTACTTTCATTTTTTTCAGTTGTTGGTTGCCTTCTTCCTGGTCCCCCTTCCTATAGTTCCTCATCCCATTCCTCCTCCTCTCTGACTCCAAGAGAATGTTGCTCTCTGCCCCAACTCCCTCCTCCCCAGAGCCCTGACTCCCCACTCTCTAGGTTCTTAAATCTCTTAATTGTTATGCAGCGAAGTGGTGGGAAATGCTGTTAAGCTCTGCTAAGTCTACTTGAGATTCCTTTTATTCTAAGCTTATTTAAGAATCCTATGATAATATTTTCCTGTGAATGAATGAAATCATATAGGAACATGATTTTGGTTTCTGATTGGCAGTGCGAAGAACCTTTTCTTCTTCCTGGAACTATGGTGTGAGTAATTTTCATGTGAGCCCCATTGTTTCAAGAACCTCTAAGGAAGCCTGGATTGCTGCTGTAAGAGGCATCCAAGATAATCAAACAGAACTTGATAGACATACTTGAGGAAAGGAAGGAGGTAGAACTATTTTCATACAGCGGGGGGGGGGGGGGGGAAGGGCTCCTCCCTAACTTAGCAAGAAGACAATAAATGATAGAACTTGTGGCTGGGTCTGAATTTGAATATCTACATGGATATCAATGTGAAGCCTGCGGCTAGTGTTTTGGAAACTCTTGTGTGATTGTCAAGAAAAGGCTCTTTCATTTCCATGTCAAGGTCAGACGAAAAATCCTAGGCTGCCTTGTTCTGACTAATTGCAGGAACTGAACAAACAGAGGAGATGAGAGAAAGAAGAAAGGAAGCACATATAGACACAAGCATAGAGAAGCTGGTATAGGGAACATACCACCTGCAGCCAGAAACCTCAGTTATGTTTAGTTCATGCATTTGAATAAAGGAGGTACATTCATTGAATAAGGAAGCAGGTTTAGCAAATCTCTGTAGGAAATCTCCATAGGGGAGAACTTTGAGGCTGGAAACATCCCAGAGAAGTAAACTGTAGCAAAAATCTGTCAATATTTCCAAAGGACCAGAAAGCTCTTCATGGGGAAATGTTTCACCTCTTCCATGGGTTCTTGACATGGCTATGATTATGGGAACAACATACACTGAATAAGAACTTCATCTGTTCTGTAAACCTGACTATAGCATTTGGCTGTTTATCTATTTTTTAAATTGTCTATGGAGTGTATATGTATGTGAATGTATGCCAGAGTTTGGCCCATACAAATCCATGTTGACACAAAGGTTGACATCTCAATATCTCTGTCAATCTCTCTTCTCCCTCCCTCCCTCTCTCCCTTCCTCCCTCCCGTCTTTTCTCCCATCTCCCTTGTTTCTTTCCTTCCTTCCTTCCTTCCTTCCTTCCTTCCTTCCTTCCTTCCTTCCTTCCTCCTATATTTGGTAGCCTTTCATTAAACCCTTAGTTATAATTTGGGTGAAGAAAGCAGGTCAGTGAGCCCTCGTGATCCACATATCTTTATACACAACACTAGGGTGACAAGCACATGCCTGCACACCTGGTGGTTTTTGTTTGCTTTAAATTTTTTTAAAGACAACATTTAGGGATCCAGACACAGGTTTGTAATCCTGTACCACACAGATTTTACTGACTGAGCTATATTTTCAGTCCCAACTTACTTTTAAATTCAGCTAGTAAATACCTGAGTGTCTTGGCCCTTGGTTTTTCATTGGGTCCAACAGTCCTTTCAAAGATTGTTGCCTATTTCAGATCTTACAATGGATTAATTACACTGAGTTGATAACGCAAGGACAGATTGTTGTCAGTAGTCCCACCCATAGTAGTTGGATGAAGGGATCTGAGGAGAAGGCATCCAAGACCAGAGAGTGGAGAACAAGAGCAGAAAAGATGAAGTGTAAACAAGACAAGCTATATTGGAACCAATAGCTGAGTCATGAGAAGAATTCAAGGACTGTGCTAAGTCTTAAAGATGAAGATCTTTATACACAACCCTAACCTTAACCCTATCCCTATCCCTATCCCTAACCCTAACCCTAACCCTAACCCTAACCCTAACCCTAACCCTAACCCTAACCCTAACCCTAACCCTAACCCTAACCCTAGCCCTAGCCCTAACCCTAACCCTAACCTTAACACTGGCTATAATGCTAGCTAACTGATAATGTTCATTGTTCTTACTGATGCATTCTGGGAAAAGGAGAGGATGCTAGTAGCTGCCAAGTTGAGGGCCACTGGCAATTAGAGACAAGATGATAACCTTTCAACTTGTGTCAGGGTTTGGAATGATAAGTCTCCAAGTCTATCAGCTGATCCCAAGAGCCTTTGTCCTTCAAGGTCCAGCATCTTTTCACAAGAGTGGTGCTAATTCTTGTGCAATCAAAATTCTCATCCTATTTGGCCTAGCCCACAGTTTATGCAGCATGACTCATGTCAGAAGTCAGCAGATATTTCTTTAACTTAGTGCCTGAAGTGTCCTCTATTGCAGCTCAATGTCTGAAGCAAGTTGTATTTAATGTCAACAGAAAGGAGACAATATATAGGACTGAATATATTTGATGCACAGAAAATCTTGAAAACAAATTTTTTATTATATTCTCTGCAACACTTTTTTTTGATTTCCAAAAAGAATGCAAACTTTTACATCAGCAAGATATCAAAGTCAAGGTTGAATCTCCATATACATGCATTAGATTCTTCACTGAAGGAAACTAACCAAAAAATTCCATATTGAATGTAATACTTAGGACATTTATACAGATGAGTTTGTGAAGGTTATATTTGCTAAACTGTGCATTATAGTTAATAGCAAATATTAAAAATAATCATAGATTTATGTACTATGTTTATGTATTAATTTACCAACTTTAACAACTTTGAAAGAGTAAATTTCAACCTTTAAGTTGCTATTCAAACTCTGCAACATTTTATGTAACATTTTCATATAAAATTTGCACTTGTAGAACTAAAAATGATACAGTACATGGTTGGTACTACAGTAACTCTTTTAATTTAACATTATTCTAAAATTGTTTGAAATTGGATGAAGTTTTACTGTATTAACTTTATGCACAACTGAAATACCAAGTTGTTGGCTAGAATGATAGAATTTCAGTAACTGCTGCAGTAAGGTGAAACAATTGAAACATTGTTTCACCTTACAGTGATTATACTATTAGTATTTATTTTGTATCTACTCTTTAAATATATGTAAATGGAGTAACACAGGAGCCAGAAATAGAAATTACATCCAAGGAGAGTTGAAAGAAAATTAAACTATAACAAACTTATCAAGAAATGAAGCAAAGAACTGTGACTACCTATCTACGGAGGTACCATATAATCCAAAAATATTTCTGCTTGGCTTATTGGAAGAATTCAAATGTTATTAAAATAGGTAACAAGAATGGGCTGAATGGATTCTTTAATTGTAAAGTTGCAAGATAATTACTTCAGAATTAAATCAACACAAAGCTCTGTGAAAAAAATTGTCTCTTGCAACAAGATCAGCTTTTGCTGACAGTAATGAATAGTATAAAACAGATACTATATTCATTATTTTTCTGCTTATGTTATAAAATAACATGATCCATGCAACTGCTCAAAGAAAAGTTCATTTTGACATATGATTCAAAAGGGAGATTCTTAAACTACAGGGAAACATGAAAGCAGGCAGACAGAGCAGGGAGCTGAGACAACGAATCTTTAACTACAGGCATGACGCAGTCAGGGCCAACATAGGTCAAAAGTATGACATCTCAAAGCCCTCAATCTGAGATATAATTACTTCAGTGATATCACAGCTCCTAAAGGCATCATGATTCTCACCAACAGTGCTATCAACTAGTGGCAAAATATTCAAATACCTGAACAACTGGAAGTTGTGATTCCATTGTAAGGGCTCATACCTTTTCATCTATTTTCTCCTATATTTCTTTAAGAGGTTTATTTATATCCTTCTTGTGTTCCTCTAACAGCATCATGACCACTGATTTTAAATTAGAGTCATTTTTCGGGTGTGTTGGGGTTTCCAGGACTTCCTGTTGTCAGAGAATTAGGTTTGGATGCTGCCATATTGCCTTGATTTCTGTTAGTAAAGTATTATAACAGATTAAAATGTTAGAAACTAAATGAAGGTTCTCATTTGTTAAATCCAGCACACATGATTAAGAGCTTTTGAAACTTTCTTTTCAAGACTTTTTGTCTGAAATACATAAAATAGATATATGAATAAGTTGTTTCCAGACAATAAGTCATAAAGAAATTGAAATTTCAAATTCTTCTTTGGTATATATACATATATATATAATCTTACTCTTCATTCAAGATGAAAGCAAGTTATTGTACAATTAAAATATTTGTACTTATTTATTTTTACAGGAAGGATTAAATCCTGGATGAATATTTGATACTGCAGGATGTAGAGCAGTATAAATAATTGGACTTTTATTTGTCAGTGCTGAAAACATTCAGTAAATAGATGGTGTAATATGACAGAAGTATATTTAGGACATTTGAGAAAAATATGTCTTATTCTCAAGCTAAAACTTAACAATTTTTAATGAAACTCATCATCTACTCAAACAACAATTTTTAGAAATCAACATTTTAATACTATATAATTTAGAGATCTACTAATTCATTATGTATGGAAGATTGATAGAGATGTTTGAAATTATTACCTATTATATTTATTTTTATTGAAATTTTTCTTCATTTACATTTCAAATGTTATACCCCTTCCTGGTTTCCCTCCTCCCAGAAAACCCCCAACCCATCTTCTCACACCCTGCCCCCAAGAATATGCTCCTCCACCCAACCCACCCCCACAACCCCCACTTGACTTCCTCACAATGGGGCCTCTATTGAGCCTTCACAGGAACAAGGTCCTCTCCTCCCAATGATGCCAAACAAGGCATTCCTCTGCCACTTTTTTGTCTGGAACCATGTGTACCCTTTGGTTGATGGCTTAGTCCCAGGGAGCCTTCGGGCATCAGGTTCTTTTACATAGTCATTCTTCCCATGGGGGTGCAACACTCCCTCCCTGCTTCTCCAGTCTGCCCTCCAATTCCTCCATTGTGAAATCCTCCCTCAGTACAATTCTTGGCTGCTAGTATCCACGTCTGTATCTGTAAGGCTCTGGCAGGGCACCTCCAAAAGACAACCATAACAGGCACCTTTCAGTATGCACTTCTTGTCATCCATAATATTTTTGGGGTTTGGTGACTGTTTATAGGATGAATCCCCAGGTAGGACAGTCTCTGGATAGCCTTTCCTTCAGTCATTGCTCCACACTTTATCTCCCTAGTTGTTCTTGTGAGATTTTAATATTCTTTCTTTGTTTAGTGCATTTGGTGTTTTGATTATTATGTGACTGGAAGAATTTCTGCTCTGGTCCAGTCTGTTTGGAGTTCTGTAGGCTTCTTGTTTGTTCATGGGCATCTCCCTCTTTAGGTTAGGAAAGTTTTCTTCTATAATTTTGTTGAAGATATTTACTGGCCTGTTAAGATGTAAATCCTTACTCTCTTCTATACCAAAAATCCTTAGGTTTGGTCTTATCATTGCATGCTGGATTTCATGGATGTTTTGGGTTATAAGCTTTTTGCATTTTGCATTTTCTTTGACTGTTGAGTCAATGTTTTCCATGGAATCTTCAGCATCTGAGATTCTTTCTTCTATCTCTTGTATTCTGTTGTTAATGCTTGCACTATGAGTCCTGAATTCTTTCCAAGGATTTCTATCTCCAGAGACTTCTCACTTTGGGATTTCTTTATTGTTTCTACTTCCTTTTTAAGATCCTGTATAGTTTTGTTCAGTTCCTTCACTTGTTTGCATTTTCCTGAAATTCTTTAAGGGATTTTTGTGTTGCCTCTTTAAAGGCTTCTACCTGTTGACCCATGTTCTCCTGTATTTCTTTAAGGGAGCTATTTATGACCTTCTTGAAGTCCTCCATCAGCATAATGAGTTGTGATTTTAAATCCAGCTCTTCCCTTTCTGGTGTCTTGGGGTATACCCTATTTGCTCTTGTGGAAGGACTGGGTTCTGATGGTGACATGTTGCCTTGGTTTCTGTTGGTAATGATCTTGTGTTTGCATTTTGCCATCTAGTTTTCTCTGGTGTTAGCTGGTTTTGCTGTCTCTGATTTGGACTTACCTTTCCTGCAAGCCAGCAAATATGTACTCCTGTGATTCCCATTCTCTCCGGTGCCCTGAGTGGCTGGGTCAAATTCCCTGACTGTCTGGTTCTCTGTGAAGTATCAGGAGATAGAATCTTCACTGCAGCAATCCTGGCAAGGTTCTGCCCCAGAAGAAAGGGCTTCCTATGGTGGGAGGGGGAGAAGGATCAGAAGGTGACTATTATATTTCTAAAAAATAGTACAGTTGTTTAATATAGTAACAGCATGAAATTCATATCATAATATAGCCTGGATTGAGCAAATTATTTCCAGAAGATTACTGGGTGTTGTGGTTCATGGCTTAATGTGCATGGTATATTACAGATGTGTTCACAACCAAACCTGCAGTTAAGTCCTATAAAGCATACACAGGCAGCAAAGCTATCATAAACACATGGATTTCTCTTTTCTTTTCTTTTCTTTTCTTTTCTTTTCTTTTCTTTTCTTTTCTTTTCTCTTCTTTTCTTTTTTCTTTTCTTTTCTCTATTCTCTTCTCATCTTTCCTTTAATTTCCTTTCTTTCTTTTTTTCCTTTTATTTCATCTTTTGGGGGCTGGTTTATGCTTTGTTTTGTTCTTCCTTATTTCAAGACATGGTTTCCACTATTTATCATTGGCTTGTCCTGGAACTGACTGTGCATACTTAGCTGGCCTCCCACTCAGATTTGACTGCCTGTGCCTCCTAAGTGCTGGGTTTAAAGGCATGCCTTGCTGATATGGTGACTTCAGTAGATTCTGTGTGATAAAATTCAATAGAATTGAGGCAGAAAAAAATCACTTCCTGAAGGACTGTAGAACACCCCAATATAGAAGCCACAGTTTTTCACTTGGCAATTTACTTTCCTTCTAAAACTCCCCTTTTTCCTAGTAGCCTGAGACTGAGTAAATTTGAGAGAGTAAATTATAACACATTCTTTGAAATGATATTACTGGCCAAAAACCTCTTTTCTTAGAACTGTAACACTTTGCCTTAGTCACATTTACCCCCAAGATAAAAAAGACGATGTCATTGAAAATATGAAACAATGAGTAGAATGTTTCTGGGAATCCTAAAAGTACAAGTTCCTTTTGTTATTCGACCCTTAGAGAAAGTCCTTGCGGGACACATGGGGGTTGTGCCTAGTCTTCGACAAAAGGTTCAAATTAAAAGATATTTACATTTAAAGAGCCTCATGCTATGCCCTTTCCAGACAGGTGGGTGTTGGGCAGCTTAAATTTACATTTGAGTTACTGCAAAGCTCAGAGCTTCCTCAATGGAAGTTTATAGGAACTGCCTCTTGTCTTGCAGACCCCACCTAGGGAGTTTCTGGCCAAAACAACATTATTGACTTATCCAGGTGTGGTCCAGGTTGCAGTTCTAACTTATGAAATATTAATGAGGTTATGTGGAACTTAGGAAGGCATTGAAATTTGGCCTGCCTATTCCATACAAAATTATTATAGGAAACTAGGTTTTTACAGATGAAAGGTAGGTGTCAGGTAAAGTTTAATCACGGAGGCTCATTTAGACTAAGATTGAAGTTGTCTGTGTTTGAGCTTCAAAATTTGTTACATGGCAAACATTGGTTGATTTTACATTTCCTTGTGCCAAATGGTAATGCTAACTCTTCCTTGTGCCTGCTTTGCTGGATACATCTTTTGATATGTAAATGTCGATCCCTCATGTTCAAAAGCTCCTGTTTGAGAAAAGGAATACACACTGGGATCCTAAACTATCTCTGTGTCCAGTGTCTGTGTCATTTTGCCAAATCTGTATCTTTCTGGGCCAGAAGAATCCTGGCTTTTCTGTGACTATAATTCCCAGGTGGGTTTGGTCTGTGGCACCTTGCCACCACTAATACTTGTGTTTAGTATGTATTTCACTTTGAATTTATATCTGGTATCTTCAGTTATCAACCTTTTAGCTATCCACTCTCCCTTATACCACTCCATGCAATATCAGCTTAATGCTCAGGAAGCCAGAACTTACCTCATGGTGAAGTGAAAATTCTCCTGAATATTATGCAGCTGTGTTTAAGGAACCACAGTCCCCAGTAGTTAAAAGATTAATGTATTCTTCTGTTTTCCTCTTATTTATAACATTTAAATTATGAAGTTGACTCCTGTAGAGAGCTGTATTGGGGTGGTATGCCACCTGGAAGGAACTTGACATTGACCAAGGTGAAGTTCCTCTTCCAGATCTTGAGCAGGAATCCCTGCTCCATCTTGGGTAGAGTGCTCAGACCAAGGCAAAGCCCATTGTTCTCCAAGGACTTGCAGTTTCCTGAGGGGTACTAGCCACCTGACATTAGCCACCTACAGAACAAGGGAACTGGTTCTGTGAGAGTTTCCAGCCTTTAGGGTAAGGGTTCCCCCCTCCCCCCACCTATATATATTTTGAGACCCCCATTAAATTTTGAGCCTTGAGCAGGAAATTTGCCTTGGCTTCATGTTTCTCCCACCACTGTCATTCTATCCCCAGCTTTCCTTCCAGGTAAGCCCTTTTTGACATAACTGCTAGCAGTTACAGACTCCCAATTCAGAAGGCTTTTTTTAACCTTACCTTTTAGTTAAATATGTTGATATGCTCAAAGTATGTCAGTCTCAGGATCCTCAGCCTTTTACATTTAAACTGTTAATGCCATTATATTTTTACCTGGCAAGAACAGGAAAATGCAGAAAGGAAATGGGCAGAGATTAGAGACTATGATAAAGGAAAAGGAGAATGAAGCAAGGGAGAAGGGCTAGAACAAATTTCATCTCACACACAGTATGTTTCGAGAATTGTGTGTGTTAATTAAGCATTATCAATGAAAGAAGAACTATAAATATACACTTAGTAGTCTTGCAAATTTGTAGTTTTCATAACTAAGAGTAAATAATCTTTGTCCTTCTTATCAGAAAGAGACTCAAATATGAATTACAATGTTCATTATTGCTGATGCTAAGAAGTGTGTGCTGACAGGAGCTTGATATAGCTGTCTCTTGAGAGCCTCTGCCAGAGTCTGATCAATAAAGATGTGGATGCTTGCAGCCAACCATTGGACTGAGCACAGGGATCCCAGTGGAGGAATTAGGGGAAGGACTGAAGGAACTGATGGGATTTGCAACTCCATAGTAAGAACAATATCATCCAACCAGATGCCCCAGAGCTCCCAGGGACTAAACTACCAACAAAAGAATGCACATGGAGGGACGCATGGTTCCAGCTGCATGTGTAGCATAGGATGGTCTTATCTGCCATCAATAGGAGGGGAGGCCCTTGGTCCTGGGAAGGTTTGATTTCACAATGTAAGGGAATGCTAGGGTGGTAAGGACAGAGAGGGGGAGTGGGTGGAGGAACATCCACAGAGAAGGTAGAGGGGGGACGATATAGGAGGTTTACAGAGGGAAAACCAGAAAGGGGGATAACATTTGAAATGCAAATAATAAAATAATCAATAATAATTAAAAATAAAGATATTTGGGTGAACATGGAATTTTATATCATTTTGGCCTCATATTAATTCATGTAAAGGAAAAATATGACCAAAGCAATAAAAAAATATTCAAATCTTTAAAATTGTACCAGCAATCTCAATGCAATAGTCCATTTACATCTATAATTTATATTATGTATTGTATATGAACTAACTCAAAACTACCTTTGGTTATAATTTATTCTGTTAAAATTTTACATTAAATTTAAATATTCATACTTTCACCTTCATAAAATAACTTTACAGTTTTTCTAATTGGTAGAGTTTTTTTTTTATTTTTAAAACAAAACTGGAGATATAACAAAAGTTTACCTTTGCCAAGTTTATAAATTCATGGATGCTTATGTAGATTAGAAAATAAACATCCAGCATACAAATGTGCTGCTATATATACTTATTGTGTTGCAAATATTATAGGACATTCTTATTTAGACCTGAGAAACTTAGAATATTGGCATTATTTTTCTGAACACTGTACAGAAGATCCCACTCAATGGCTATTCCCATTTTAAGGATCACTTTAATAGAAAAGCACAGGTACTTCTCATATAGGCACTAAACTAATCTGCATTGATGGAAAAAGGATGCTATATACAGGAACCATAAAACTACATGTCGGATCTTAATATATGCTTTTTAAAATCTTTCTTTCAAGTGTGTAAAGAGGTTTTTTTTTTTAATAATGCAGCCTACTCTAAGGGAATGGAACAAACATAACAGCTGAGATTACCTCATTTCCTTATTTCCACTGCCCTTGCCCCGATTATCTGAGAAAACATTGTTCTGAAATTGAATTAAAATTGTCACTAATTAGCCGGCCGCGGTGGTGCATTCCTGTAGTCCCAGCACTTGGGAGGCAGAGGCGGGTGGATTTCTGAGTTCGAGGCCAGCCTGGTCTACAGAGTGAGTTCCAGGACAGACAGGACTACACAGAGAAACCCTGTCTCAAAAAAAATTGTCACTAATTTAGAAGAATAAAAGAAGTGTGGGAGGTCTCGCCATTCCTGATCTCAAGTTATAGTTTGAATCAATAGTAATATAGACTGTGTAGTATTGGCATAAAAACTGCCATAATGATCAATGGAATCAAATTAGAGACACAGATATAACCTCACACACTTATAAACACTTGATTTTTGTTATAGATGTCAAAAATATCTATTTTTAAAATTGAAAGAATCATCAGCAAGTGCTTCTGGGTAAACTGGATGGCCACACATAGCAGAATGCAAAGAGACTTATACGAATTACCCTGCACAAAACTTAATTCCAACTAATCAGAGACTTCAAGATAAAACTATGTACATTGAATCTGGTAGAAGGGAAAATAGGGACTAGCCTAGAACTCACTGTAGACCAAGAAAGGTCAGGCATAAAGGAAGGGAATAATGGGAACACAGGAATATTGCTTGCAGGGAAACAGACTAGATTTTATGGGAATACTGGAGCTGGGAGACTTGTGGTACAACAGAAGGACCAGGTGGAAAAGGAGAGGGAAGATGGGATGCAGGAAGAAAATTGAGAAAGAGAATTGAGTAGTGTTTGAGGGGTGGTGTGGAACCCTAATGCAGTGGAAACTTATCAGTAGCAGTGCAAACCTTGTTAGAGTATACACGTGATCTCTGATTTGAATTGTCTTACTCCCAATGATGGAACCCATAGAGAACATTGTATGGTATTCAAGAACTAGAGTCTAGGTAACCTAGTATGGGGATAATCTTTTTGTTCACTGTGTGAAGACTGTATTATTTTTGTAGTGGTAAAGATTTGATTGCAGACATTGGCAGTATTATTCAAATTATAAGCAGCACCTATAACATACTTTGTAAACATTCTCTTAATTTCTGATTGTTTAAAGAAAAAGCTGATAGCTTTTATCAGAGGCAGCAAAGCAAGGCAGGCCTTCTGGGGAGATAGGAACTCTGGAAGAGAGTCAGATTCAGGGATTTGTCAGCCACATAGTAAGGAAGAAGCATGTCACAAGCCAGGACTAAATGTAAGGTAACTAATGAGCCAAGTGGCAGAACTTACATTAGTATAAACTAGATAGATTAATATAAACTAGTTTGGAATAACCTTAGCTATAAAGCCTAAGCATTCATAAATAAACATAAATTTACATGTCATTATCTAGGACCTGATATTCCCAAAGAAATCCCCATTTTAGCCTAGAAAAAAAACAAACAGTAATGGTATAATAATAAAGAAAAGTAACAACAAAATGACTTTGAAATATATTCTACTACAGCAAAGATTGTTGCCTTATTTGTCCAGCATCAGAGAAGCTTCTTCATGCAGCAGACAAGAACAAGTACAGAGACTCACAGCCAGACATTATGCAGAGAGAGACCTTAGAACACACAGAAATAAGTGAGATATCTCCTATAAATTTCCCCCAGAGTTCAGAAGAGGAGGTAGAAGGAGACAGGTATATAGAAGGAATGGAATGGTAGAGATGGGAGGGATGGAGGACAGCAGGATAATAAAGCCCTTTAAAACAAGTGATCAAAGCTCATATGAACTCACAGAGAATGAAGCCACATGTACAGGATCTGCAGGGTTTTGCACCAGGTCCTCTGCATATGTATTATAGCTTTCTGCTTAGTACTTTTGTAGGAATCTTGCATGAATGGATGAATGAATGGGTCTCTTGGAGCTCTTTCATTTTTCTGTTGCATAACCCATTCCAATTAAATTAAATATTAGTGCAGCAGGAGGCCTGTGATTGGACAGGGAAAAGGGAGGTGGAGTAATAAATTGCAGAGACAGGGACAGAGGAGACAAGAAGGAGGAGGAAAAAAGATGGAGCAAGAGGAGGATGATACAGATTCTACGTGGCTTTAGATAGGCACAGGTAGCTATAAGTATCATAAAGGATAGAATAACTGGAATAGCTTGTCTATTATAGCTTGGTAGCTTGTATCATTATCTATTTGGCTCTGAAATTACTGTCTGGGAATCATGTGAATTGAGAACATCATATATATATATATATATATATATATATATATATATATATATATATATATATGATGATTGGTTGCTTTGGAGATGGTGGTGGCTAGCATAGAGAAAGGCAGTGAGACTGCCCATGAGGCAGAGTGTAGCTGGCTCAAGGATGGGAATTTTAACATGGGGGCTCAAACCTTTTTTATGTTGTTGTTGTTTTAATAATGGACCACATTCAACTTCAGTATGATCATTTTGTTTGTTTTAGTAAGTGAAATTTTCTTATATTTTGTTGTTATTTCCTAGAAGACTGTTCATTTCTAATGGAAGCCATAGATTCAGATGGTGGAGGAGCTGGGCAGCAACTGGGAGAAACATTGAGATATATAATGAAAGATCATTTTATATGAGAATTCCACATAAACAACAGAAAATTAAAATTGCCACTCTGAATCGTTATTTTATATTTCTGCATGCTTTGATAATGTATGGGGTGAGTTTGCACATTTTAAAACTATGAACATGAATGATATTTATTCTTACCTTTGTCTTTAATGATATATTCAAATAAGTTATTTGTTAATGTAAAATTTAATTGATTTTCACTGCAGTATAATATTATATGGATTCAAATTTCTGCACTTTATTTCTTATCTCTAATTTGGAACCTTTGATTTTTCTATTATAAACAACATCAGAATACAGATCATCTTGTATTTTTCATGTGTATTTAAGAAGTCTTTTTGCTGTGAACAGAAATGATTTACTAGTTAATATTCACTGTTTCTAAATCAGTGTTTTCATATACTATCCAGATAATAACTTTTTCAAGACTTCATTCTCTTCCTAATTTTTCAATATTAAGTAACAGTTCTGTTCTGTGAGATTTATATTCTTAATGATATTAATGTCTTTATTTGAAGAGAAATCTTATATCTCCTTATTTCAAATGAGTTAATGTGTCCCAGTATATGATTTTTCTCCAGACTTGTTCATGGGTAAGTTGTATTAGAAATACTTTTATTTACTTTTTGAGCTTAACTTTAAATATTTTTTCCTGGGTGGAGAGACTGCTGTGTTTTAGAGCACTTGTTGTTCTTCCAGGAAAGTATTGTTTGGATGTTCCTAACATCTTTATCAGAAGACTCACAACTATCTCTAAGTCCTCATCCAGAATGTCTAATGCCTGTAGCCTCTGAAGGAACTTTCACCTACATGCACATACCTAGCTGCAAGCACACATCCTATGTTTAATTAAAACTGATTTAAAAATTCTTTTCAAAAGAGCTAAAAAAATACATATTATCAATACAAATGGGTAGTTTTTATGTGCTGTATAATTTCTCTTTCCATAATTCTATTTATCTATCTACCTGCCTATCTATCAGGACTCTTTCTTCAGATGAATTTCCTTAGTCAGGTGATTCTAATTTATAAAAGACTGGCATTATCAAAGTAAATTGCCTTCCATTAGTATTTTTTTTAATATATATCGCTTTGTCACACTAGCTTTTTTATTATTTTTTTTCAATCAGTATTTTCTTTTTTTTAAGTGAATCAATATTTCTTACAGATACTCAAATAATTATTTTGACTTCACATCACAAAGAAAAGAAGCACGAAGTCATAATAATTTCTTATATAATGACTATAGATACATAGGATCAAAGAAACAAGATGATATTTAAAATGTTAACCGTGAATACGGAAACAATCAAAAAGATCAAAACTGTGGATAATGTTAAGGGCAAAGAAAAATCTTGATTAATACATACTCAATACTTTCAATGAGTTCTTAATACAAGTGAGTTAGAGGAAGTTGATAATGTTCAAGAAATCAATTTAAGTAGAGTCGCTAATATTAGGATACAATAAATATTCAAAATGTATACAGACTCAAACCAGTATTACTACAGTAGGTTAAAAAAAGGATCACAACACAGTGAAGATTAAGTTTCGACTGTTTTCTAAATTTAGCGTGGATTTTTTTTAAAAAGATGTTTGCATAAGAAGTACTTTTAATTCTTTAGACAATCAAGAGCACTCTAGAAAAAACAGAATGTTTAAATAGAGAAGGAAATTCTTTCCATTGCCTGAGGTATAGGATGCAAATCTCTTTTTTTTTAAGGTTCAAAATGTACTATATATTGTTAACATATTTTTTTTAAAGTTCATATCATTTCTTTTTTTTTCTTTTCAAAAATTCAGGAAGAATATTTTCACAGATTCATCATCTTATAACATTTTATATGTATTCTAAATTAGTCTTATTTATTTATTTAACTGCGTGCATGCATACATGCCTTTCTCTCTCTCTTTGTGTGTGTGTGTGTGTGTGTGTGTGTGTGTGTATGTGTCAGTGTATTTGTGTGTGACTTGTGACATGATCCACATACATGCAGGTCAGCGGTCAATATTTTAGGAGTGTGTACTCTTCATCTTCTTTGAAGGTAGTTTCTTACTTGTTTCCACAAGATTCCAGTCAATCCTCTTGTCTGCTTCTCATCTTACTGCAGATGTGTTGGGATCACATATGTATTGTACCACATGTTGGTTTCTTACTTAGATTCCAGGGATTGAACACAGGTCATCTGATTTAGATGGCAGGTGCTGGTACCCTCTGAGCCATCACTAGTTTGTCTGTGCCTTTTCAGATCTAAAAGGATTAGCGTTTAAGAATGAAGTAAAATCTGATTCTTTTGTCACAGTCAGGTTCAGCTTAAGTTTGGGTCAGGGGTGATGTGGACAGCCCATTGAGCCAATTTGTTTGCTCTTTCTTATATTACCAAAAAAAAAACAAAAAAAAAAAAAACAAAAAAAAAACCCTAAGATTATTTTTGTATCAATACAACTTATAGCAACAAGTATACCAAGTGACATTAAAGATATTTCATGTGGTTTGAAAGTGTGGATTACTGTACCTTTAGAGTCATCAGTAAGCAAACTAAGTGAGAACCCATTGTTTAATGCCATATCAAATATTGTTTTCCTGCTGACAATCTGAACAATCTATGCATTTTACTCTGCCTTAATCATTATTCTATGGCTGTGAAGAAACCTTATAAAAAAGTAAAATCTTTTAAGTTTTTAATTGGGGACCTGCTTACAGTTTCAGAATGTTAATTCATTATCATCATGGCAGAAAACATGGTGCCTGGCATGGTCTCACAAGCATCAGGCAGAATGACACAGTGGGCCTGGCATGTGCTTTTGATACCTAAAAACTCAACCTGTATGACACAACTGCTCTGGCAACATTGCACTTTTGATAATTTCTTAACAGTCTGTCAACTGGAAACCAATAATTTAAATATGCAAACTTTTGAGTACCATGAGGACTATTCTCATTAAAACTACTACATCCATTCTGATGTTTTAATCATTAATCACTATTATATTAATATAAGAGATCTAACCTTTACATGTGATCTATGTTGCAAATAACATCTGAAAATAATTTCTTGCAGTATCTATGGGGCCTTTTGAAACTCATTTCATTACAGCCTTTTTATGCTCAGCTTTCCTGATCCTCTAAACATTTCTTATATCCTCAGGGTTTTTTTCAGATAACGAGCAGTTGCATTCCAGATGCAGAATATATGCCTACAATAGATAAATTAATATTCCAGTAATGAGGCATATGAAGTGTACAAATTATGGGTGCTTCTAAACCTGGAACGACAGGCTGAAATTTGTGGCTGAATTTTGAGCTTTATTTGGTTCTTAAAGTTTCTGACTAAACACCAAGATCTAAACTGCCTTAGGAGGAGAGAAGCTATATTAAAATAACAATAATTTAAAAATTAAAAGCAAGCAATTAAACAAACAAAAACATAATGGATATGTAAATGACCCCTGTTAGTAAAATCAATCACCAGGACAAGACAAAAGAAATAAAATTCATAACATAAAGATTCTCAGAATTCCTCACTGTTTTAAAAGAAAGTTTTGAATCTGTAAACAAAAGAGAGAACATGTTAAGATACTTCTAGACAGCAGTGTAAAAACCTGAGCAGCTGATGTAAATGGGCTTGTCTTTCTTCATGATTGGCATCAAAATTGAAGTGGAAGCTTAAAAATAGAAATGAAAAATTTCCAATTATAAATTACCCAGTGCAGATTCCCAACCCAACCAGAGACCCTTGTGCTTTCCAGTGCCTGCTTGGAGTAAAGTCCCAGAGGTGGACTGGATCCCACACAGCTAAAATCACAGTTGTAGCTCAACTCCCAAGATATTCTGACATATCTTGATTCACAACATCATAGGCTCACAGGAAAAGAGGCTACAGTCAGAGAAAGGGAGGTCAGCTAACAACAAAGATAACCAGATGGCGAGAG
Source organism: Apodemus agrarius (assembly GCA_964023405.1). Taxonomy (NCBI): domain Eukaryota; kingdom Metazoa; phylum Chordata; class Mammalia; order Rodentia; family Muridae; genus Apodemus; species Apodemus agrarius. The sequence goes on along the minus strand of OZ030017.1, from coordinate 86,223,538 downwards.
AGGCTAGCTTAAGAACATAAGCAACAGATATTGCCTGCAGCTTCCCGTCCAGCTGGTGGTGGGGAAGCCAGTGGTGGGGAAGCTGGAGTCAGCCAGCGTGCCAGGTGCTCAGACCCAGCCAGCGGCTTAACCAGGTACCCGAGACAGCCCGAGCTTAAGACCTTCGGGGACTCAGGCCTGGAGCGGGAGTTGGGCACAGAGTAGCGGCTGCGCTCTGCAATTGCGGGGCGGACCCCGAGCTCCCTGCAGGCAGCTGCCATATTGCCTGCATCTTCCCGTCCAGCTGGTGGTGGTGAAGCCGGAGTCAGCCAGCATGCAAGGTGCCCAGACCCAGCCGGAGGCTGAACCAGCCTCCCATCCAGCCGGTGGCAGGGAAGCCGGAAACCGGACCCACCCAGCTTCCCAGCAGCTTGGGACCAGCAGGCAGAACCAGATAACTGAGATATCCCAACTTTAAGACCCCCGGGGAAACAGGATAACAGACAGCAAACCCTGAGCAGGAGCAGTGCAGAGCAGCCGCCCAACAGGCAGAACCAAGTACCTGAGATATCCTGAGTTTAAGACCTCAGGGGACTCAGGCCACCTGTCAGCAATCTGTGAGCAAGAGCCCTGCAGGACAGTGATTCAGGTATCCCAGTCGCTGGGAAATAGCCTTACAACCCCACAGGAGGATCAAGCACCAGCTAGTATCTACAGGACCAACTAACACCAGAGTTAACCAGATGGCAAAAGGCAAACTTAAGATCGCTACTAACAAAAATCAAGGCAGTATGGCGGCATCCGAACCCAGTTCCCCGACAGCAATAAATCTTGGATACGCAAAAACACCAGAAAAACAAGACTCAGATCTAAAATCACTGGTCAGGATGCTGATAGAGGAACACTGAGATAAATCTCTTAAAGTAATACATGAGAAAATAGATCAAAAGCTAGAAGGCATTACAAGGCAAACACAATTAAATCCCGGATATCTAAACAAACCAGAAAAACAAGACTCAGATCTAAAATCACTGGTAAAGATGCAGATTGAGGATCACTTAGATAAATTTCTTAAAGTAATAGAGGAGAAAATAGATCAAAAGCTAGAAACCCATACAAGGCAGACACAAAAATCACTTAAAGAAATCCAGGAGAATATAGAGCAAAAAATGAATCCCAATAAGGGGAGAAACAAAAATCACATAAAGAAATACAAGAGAACATGGGTCAACGAGTAGAAGTCATAAAAGAGGAAACACAAAAATCCCTTAAAGAATTACAGGAAAACACAAACAAGCAACTGAAAGATCTGAGCAAAACCATACAAAATCTAAAAACAGAAGTAGAAACAACTAAGCAATCACAAAGGGAGACAATGTTGGAGATAGAAAACCTTGGGAAGAAATCAGGAGTCATAGATGCAAATATCAACAATAGAATACAAGAGATAGAAGACAGAATCTCAGATGCTGAAGATACCATAGGAACCATGGATTCAACAATTAAAGAAAATGCAAAATGCAAAAAGCTGGTTAACCCAAAACATTCAGGAAATCCTGGACACAATGAGAAGACCAAACCTAAGGATTATAGGTATAGATGAGAATGACAATCTACAACTTAAAGGGCCAGCAAATATCTTCTACAAAATTATGGAAGAAAACTTCCCCAACCTAAAGAGAGAGATGCCCATGAATATACAAGAAGCCTATAGAACCCCAAATAGACTGGACCAGAACAGAAATACTTCCTGTCACATAATAATCAAAACCCCAAGTGTACTAAACAAAGAAAGAATATTAAAGGCAGTAAGAGAAAAAGGACAAGTAACATATAAAGGAAGACCTATCAGAATTACACCAGACTTCTCACCTGAGACCATGAAAGCTAGAAGATCCTGGGCAGACCTCATGCAGACCCTAAGAGAACACAAACTTCAGCCAAGACTACTATACCCAGCAAAACTCTCAATTGCCATAGATGGGGAAACCAAGATATTCCACTACAAAACCAAATTTGCAAGATACTTATCTACAAACCCAGCACTACAAAGGATAAAAGGGGAAAAATACCAATACAAGGGTGGAAACAACACCCCAGAAGAAACAAGATAGACACCCCATCTCATCCAACCCAAAAGAAGAGAACCACTCAAATACAAATAATAATAATAATGCCCAAAATGTCAGGAAGTAATAATTACTATTCCTTAATATCTCTTAATATCAATGGACTCAATTCCCCAATCAAAAGACACAGACTAACAGACTGGATACGGAAACAGGACCCTACATTTTGCTGCATACAGGAAACACATCTCAGTGTCAAAGACAAACACCACCTTAGAGTAAAAGGCTGGAAGACAGTTTTACAAGCAAATGGTCCCAGGAAACAAGCTGGAGTAGCCATTCTAATATCAGATAAAATTGACTTTCAACCTAAAGACATCAAAAGAGACACAGAAGGTCACTTCCTGCTTGTCAAAGGGAAAATCCACCAAGAAGAATTCTCAATACTGAACACCTATGTGCCCAATGTAAGGGCACCCTCATTCGTAAAAGAAACATTACTAAAGCTAAAAGCACACATTGCACCTAATACAATGATTGTAGGTGACTTCAACACTCCACTCTCCTCAATGGACCAATCAGGAAAGCAGAAACTAAACATGGACACAGTGAAACTAATTGAAGCTTTGGACCAATTGGATTTAACAGATATATATAGAACATCCCATCCTAAAACAAAAGAGTATACCTTTTTCTCAGCACTGCATGGTACCTTCTCAAAAATTGATCATATAATTGGTCACAAGACAGACCTCAACAAATACAAGAAGACCGAACTAATCCCATGTCTCCTATCGGATCACTATGGAGTAAAAGTGGTCTTCAATAGCAAGAGGAACAACAGAAAGCCCACATACACATGGAAACTGAACAATACTCTACTCAATGACACCCTGGTCAAGGAAGAAATAAAGAAAGAAATCAAATACTTTTTAGACTTCAATGAAAATGAAGGTACGACCTACCCAAATCTCTGTGACACAATGAAAGCAGTGCTAAGAGGAAAACTCATGGCCCTGAGTGCCTCCAAAAAGAAACTGGAGAGAGCATACACTAGCAACTTAACAGCACACCTGAAGGCCCTGGAACGAAAAGAAGCTAACTCACCCAGGAGGAGTAGAAGAGAGGAAATCATCAAACTAAGGGCTGAAATCAATCAAGGAGAAACAAAGAGAACCATACAAAGAATCAACAAAACCAAGAGCTGGTTCTTCCAGAAAATCAACAAGATAGATAAATCCTTAGCTAGACTAACCAAAAGGCACAGAGATAGTATCCAAATTAACAAAATTAAAAATGAAAAGGGGGATATAACAACGGAAACAGAAGAAATTCAAAAGATCATCAGATCCTACTACAAAGGCCTATACTCAAAACAACTGGAGAATCTGGAGGAAATGGACAATTTCCTAGACAGATACCAAATACCAAAATTAAATCAGCATCAAGTAGATCAGCTAAACAGTCCCATAACACTTAAAGAAATAGAAGGGTTTATAGAAAGCCTCCCAACCAAAAAAAGTACGGGACCAGATGGTTTTAGTGCAGAATTCTACCAGACCTTAAAGAAGACTTAACACCAATACTCTTCAAACTATTCCACAAAATAGAGACAGAAGGGACACGGGCCAACTCGTTCTTCGAAACCACAATTACGCTGATACCTAAACCCCAAAAAGATCCAACAAAGAAAGAGAACTACAGGCCAATTTCTCTTATGAATATTGATGCAAAAATACTAAATAAAATTCTTGCCAACCGAATCCAAGAGCAAATCAAAATGATCATTCACCATGATCAAGTAGGCTTCATTCCAGGGATGCAGGGATGGTTCAATATATGGAAATCCATCAATGTAATCCACTACATAAACAAACTAAAAGAAAAAAAAACCACATGGTCATCTCATTAGATGCTGAAAAAGCATTTGACATAATTCAGCATCCTTTCATGCTAAAAGTCTTGGAAAGAGCAGGAATTCAAGGCCCATACCTAAACATAGTAAAAGCAATCTACAGCAAACCAGTAGCCAACATCAAAATAAATGGAGAGAAACTTGAAGCAATCCCACTAAAATCAGGGACTAGACAAGGCTGCCCTCTCTCTCCATATCTTGTCAATATAGTACTTGAAGTTCTAGCGAGAGCAATTAGAAAACATAAGGAAGTCAAAGGGATACAAATTGGAAAGGAAGAAGTCAAAGTATCATTATTTGCAGATGATATGATAGTCTACTTAAGCGATCCAAAAAACTCCACCAGAGAACTTCTACAGCTGAAAACAACTTCAGCAAAGTGGCTGGTTATAAAATTAACTCAAACAAATCAGTAGCCTTCTTGTACTCAAAGGACAAGCAGGCTGAGAAGTTAGGGACATAACACCCTTCACAATAGCCACAAACAAAATAAAGTACCTTGGCGTAACTCTAACCAAACAAGTGAAAGATCTGTATGACAGGAACTTCAAGTCCCTGAAGAAAGAAATCGAAGAAGACCTCAGAAGATGGAAAAATATTTCTTGCTCCTGGATTGGCAGGATCAATATAGTAAAAATGGTCATCTTGCCAAAAGCAATCTACAGATTCAATGCAATCCCCATCAAAATCCCAACTCAATTCTTCATAGATCTAGAAAAAACAATTCTCAAATTCATCTGGAGCAACAAAAAACCCAGGATAGCTAAAACTATTCTCAACAATAAAAGGACTTCTGGGGGAATCAATATCCCTGACCTCAAGCAGTACTACAGAGCAATTGTGTTAAAAATTGCATGGTATTGGTACAGCAACAGGCAGGTAGATCAATGGAATAGGATTGAAGACCCAGAAATGAACCCACAGACTTATGGTCACTTGATCTTTGATAAAGGAGCCACAACCATCCAGTGGAAAAAAGATAGCCTTTTCAACAAATGGTGCTGGTTCAACTGGAGGTCAACATGCAGAAGAATGCCAATTGACCCACTCTTATCTCCTTGTACTAAGATCAACTCCAAGTGGATCAAGGACCTCCACATAAAACCAGACACACTGAAACTATTAGAAAAGAAACTTGGGAAGACCCTGGAGGACATGGGCACAGGGGTAAAGTTCCTGAACAGAACCCCAATAGCTTATGCTCTAAGATCAAGAATTGACAAATGGGACCTCATAAAATTACAAAGTTTCTGTAAGGCAAGGGACACTGTCAGAAGGATAAAACGGCAACCAACAATGTGGGAAATGATCTTCACCAACCCCACATCTGACAGAGGGCTAATATCCAATATATACAAAGAACTCAAGAAGTTAGACCCCAAAGAACCAAATAACCCTATCAAAAAATGGGGTACAGAGCTAAACAAAGAATTTTCACCAGAAGAAACTCGGATGGCTGAGAAACACCTTAAAAGATGTTCAACATCATTAGTCATCAGGCAAATGCAAATCAAAACAACCCTGAGATTCCACCTCACTCCAGTCAGAATGGCTAAGATTAAAAACTGGAGAGACAACAAGTGCTGGCGAGGATGTGGAGAAAGAGGTACACTCCTCCACTCTTGGTGGGATTGCAAAATGGTAAAACCACTCTGGAAATCAGTGTGGCGGTTCCTCAGAAAATTGGGCATGCCACTCCCAGAGGACCCTGGCATACCACTCCTGGGCATATACCCAGAGGATTCCTCTGCATACAACAAAGACACATGCTCCACTATGTTTATAGCAGCCTTGTTTATAATAGCCAGAAATTGGAAGGAGCCCAGATATCCCTCAAAAGAGGAATGGATACAGAAAATGTGGTATATTTATACAATGGAGTACTAATCAGCAATTAAAAATAATGAATTCATGCAATTTGTAGGTAAATGGTTAGATCTGGAAACTATCATCCTAAGTGAACTAACCCAATCACAAAAGAATGCACATGAAATGCAATCACTGATAAGTGGATATTAATGAGCCCAGAAGCCCTAATTACTCAAGGCACAATTAGCAAGTCAAATGACTCTCAAGAAGAAAAAAAGGAGAGGACCCTGGGCCTGTAAAGATTGGATCCAGCATTGTAGACCCAGAACAGAGAAATCGTGGTGGGGGGAAAGAGTGGGGAATAGTATGGGGGGGAGAGGAATTATGGGACATATGGTGGGGGTAACTGGGAAAGGGGAAAGCCTCTGGAATGTAAACAAAGAATATAGAAAAAAAAAGAACATAAGCAACAGAAACCAATTTGACTTGGCAACTTCAGAACTTAGTTCTCCCACCACAGCAAGCCTGGGATTCTCCAACACACCTATAATGCAAGATTCAGATATATACACTCATTTCATAAGGATGATAGAGGACTTTGAGAAGGAAATAAATAACTCCCTTAAAGAAATACAAGAGAACACAAATAAACAAAAAGAAGCCCTTAAAGAAAAAACACATAACTCCTTTAAAGAAAAACAGGAGAATATGCACAAAGAGGTGAAAGGAATTGAAAAAAATCCAGGCTCTAAAAGTAGAAATAGAATCTTTAAAGATAACTTAAAGGGAGACAAACCTGGTGGTGGAAAACCTAGGAAAAACATCAGAAGTCATAAATGCAATTATCACCAAGAGAATACAAGAGATAGAAGAGAGAATATCAGTAGTAGAAGATACAATACATCAGCACAATAGGCAAGGAAAATGCAAAAAGTGAAAACTCATTTCTTAAAGTATTCAGGAATCACAGGAAACAAGGAAAAGACCCAAACTGAGCATAATAGGTATAGAAGAGGGTGAAGATTCCCAACTCAAAGGGCCCGCAAATATCTTCAAGAAAATTATAGAAGAAAACTTTCCTAACCAAAAGAAAGGAATGCTCATAAACATAAAAGAAGCCTACAGAACACCAAACAGATGAAACCAAAAAAGAAATTCCTCTTGTCACATAATAATTAAAACAACAAATTCACAGAACAAGGAAGAATATTGAAAGCAGTAAGGGGAAAAATCTAATAATATATAAAGGCAGACCTATCATAATTACACCAGATTTCTGAAAAGAGATTCTAATAGCCAGATCTTGTGTAGATGTTAGACACACCCTAAGAGAACAAAAATTCCAACTCAGGCTACTATACCCAGCAAAACTTGCAATTCCCACAGATGGAGAAACCAAGGCATTCCAAGACAAAACCATATTTAAACAATATATTTCCATTAATACAGTCCTTCAAAAGATAATAAATGGAAAACTCCAACACAAGAAAGGAAACTACACCATAGGAAAAGCAATAAAATAACATTCTTTTAACAAAACAAAAAGAAAATAGCCACATAAACATAATTGCACCTCTAACAAAAAATAACAGAAAGCAACAATCAATTTTCCTTAATATCTCTTAAAAATCAATAGACTTTATTCTCCAATAGAAAGACATACAGTAACAGACTGGATAGGTAAACAGGACACAACATTTTGCTGTGCACAAGAAATCCACCTCAGTCACAAAAACAGATGCTCCTCAAAGTAAAAGGCTGTAAAACAATTTTCCAAGCAAATGGTCCCAAGAGACAAGCTGAAGTAGCCATTGTAATATCAAATAAAATTGACTTTCAACTTGAAGTTTTCAAAATAGATAAGGAAGAACACTTCATACTCATCAAAGGAAAAATCTACAAAGAAGAATTCTCAATCATGGACATCTATATTCCAAATGCCAGTGCACCAATATTCATAAAACAAACTTTACTAAAGTTCAAAGCACACATTGCATCTCACAAAATAATAGTGGGAGACTTCAACACCCCATTCTCCTCAATGGACAGATCATGGAAACAGAAACTAAACAGAGACACAGAACAGTGAAATTAACAGAAGTTATGAACCAAATGGATTTAATAGATATATATAGAACATTTCATCCTAAAACAAAATAATATACCTTCTTCTCAGTACCACATAGTACCTTCTCCTAAATTGACCATAAAATCAGTCACTAAATATGCCTTAACAGATATAAGAAGATTGTAATAATCACATGAATCCTATCAGATCAAAATGGACCTTCAATAATTCGCCTTCAATAATTATAAAAACAATAGAAGGCTACATACACATGGAAGCTGAACAACAGTCTACTCAATGATAACTTGGTCAAAGAAGAAAGAAAGAAAGAAATTAAAGACTTTTTAGAATTTAATGATAATGAAGCTGCAGCATACCCAAATTTATGGGACACAGTGAAAGCAGTGATAAGAGGAAAACTCGTAGCTCTGAGTGCCTCCAAAAAGAAACTGGAGAGAGCATACCCTAACAGCTTAACATCACATCTGAAAGCTCTAGAAGTAAAAGAAGCAAATACACTCAAGAGGAGTAGACAGCAGGAAATAATAAAACTCAGGCCTGATATCAACCAAATGGGGGAAAAAACCCAACTACACGAAAAATCAAACAAACCAGTACATGGTTCGTTAAGAAAATCAACAAGATAGATCAACCCTTAGCCAAACTAACCAAAGAGCACAGAAAGAGTATTGAAACTAACAAAATCCGAAAAGAAAAGTGAGACATGACAACAGCAACTGAAGAAATTCAAAAAAAAATCATCAGATCCTACTAAAAAATCCACTACTCAAAACTGGAAAATTTGGATGAAATGGATAATTTTTTAGACAGACACCAGGCACCAAAGTTAAATCAAGATCATAAAAATGATCTAAACAGTCTCATATGCCCTAATGAAATAGAGAAGTCATTAATAGTCTCTCAACAACAACAACAACAACAACAACAACAACAACAACAAAAAGCCCAGGACCAGGTGTGTTTAATGCAGAGTTCTATCACACCTTCAAAGAAGACCTAATACCACTACTCTGCAAACTATTCTATAAAATAGAAACAGAAGAAACACTACCCTATTTATTCTCTGAAGCTAAATTTACTCTGATACTTAAACCACAAAAATATCCAACAATGAAAGAGAACTTAAAACTAATTTCCCTTATGAATATCCATGCAAAAATACTCAATAAAATTCTCTCAATTTGAATCTAACAACACATCAAAATGACATGTTCCATCATGATGAATTAGGCTTCATTCCAGGGATGCAGGGATGGTTCAATATATGGAAATCCATCAACATAAACGTAATCCACTGCATAAACAACTCAAAGAAAAAAAAAAAACATGGCTAACATTTCTCGGGTCCTAACCAGTCAGGCTCTTGCCTGCACCCAGGGCCTGAGCAGCATGGCAGGCAATCTGTACTTCAACCCAGTTATGCAGCAACTCTGTCGGGGGTCATTTTCTGGGCGACTGACTAGCACTTGCAGCAGAGGCTGCCATCTTGCCTCCAGGGCACCACAGACAACTAACAGATAACGCCAGGTACGCTGACATAGTCCAAGGCTAACATCATTCCTGTCCTAACCTGTCAGGCTTTTGCCTGCACCCAGGGTCTGAGCAGCCTGCGTGCCATCTGTACATCAACACAGTCGTGCAACAACCCAGTTGGGGGGGGGTGTCATCTGCCCTGCAGAGTGATCAGCATTTGGATAAGCTCCATGCAGCATCTGCAAGCTTTACTCCCTGAAGGAGCAGAGGCAGCACCAGGTTCACAGAGACAACCCGAGTTGTTAGTAAAGTTCTTATGTTTGCTTGGGGCAAGACACATTAGGGCCCCAAAGTCACCCAAGAGGAGGGTAGGACATCACCAATCTGAGCCAGGGGGAACCCACACATCCAGTGGTGTGGAATTAGCCTTACAGGCTCAAGGGAGGTTCAAAGACCAGCCAGTGACAACAAGACCAACTAACACCAGAGATAGGCAGATGTTAAAAGGCAAATGTAAGAACTTTACTAACAGAAATCAAAGCAACATGGCAGCATCTGAACCTAATTCTCTGACAACAAGAAGTCCTGGAAACCCCAACACACCCATGGATTGGCAGGATTAATATAGTAAAAATGGCCATCTTGTCAAAAGCAATCTATAGATTCAATACAATCATTCCCATCAAAATTCAAACTCAGTCTTCATAGAGGTAGAAAGAGCAATTTCCAAATTAATGTGGAATAACAAAGAACACAGGAAAACATGTAATAAGGACACATGCTCCAGTATGTATTTTCCAGCCTTATTTATAATAGCCAGAAGCTAGAAAGAATCCAGATATCCCTCAACTGAGGAATGGATACAGAAAATGTGGTACATTTTCATAATGGAGTACTGCTCAGCTATTGGAAACAACAAATTTATGAATTTTTTAGGCAAATTGATGGAGCTAGAAAATATCATCCTGATTGAGGAACCCCAATCACAAAAGAATATACATGGTATGCACTTACTGATAAGTGGCTATTAGCCCAAAAGCTCAGAATACCCATGATGCAATTCATAGACCACATGAAGCTCAAGAAATAAGACCAAAGTGTGGACCATTGGTCCTTCTCAGAAGGGGGAACAAAATACCCATGGGAAGAAATACAGAGTCAAAGTGTGGAGCAGAGACTGAAGGAAAGGCCATCCAGAGTCAGTCCCACCTGGGGATCCAGCCCATATATAGTTATCAAACCCAGACACCATTAGGGAGGCCAACAACTGTTTGCTGATAGGAGCTTGATATAGCTGTCTCCTGAGAGGCTCTGCTAGGGTCTGAAAAATATATAGGAGGATTCTCTTAGCCAAACACTGGACTGAGCAAGGGTCCCCAATAGATGAGCTAGAGAAAGGACCCAAGGAGCTGAAGGGGTTGTCAGCCCCATAGGAGGAACTACAATATGTACTAACCAATACCCTCAGAGTTTCTAGGGACTGAACCACCAACTAAAGAGCATACATGGAGGGACCCAAGGCTACAGCAGCATATGTAGCAGAAAATGGTCTTGTTGGACATTACGTTTGAAATGTAAATAAACAAAATATCTAATAAAATAAAAAGAAATCAGAGAGGTCATACACTAGTAGCTCGACAGTTCATCTGAATGCTCTAGAAAAAATAGAAGCAAATACTCCCAAGAGGAGTAAAAAGCAGCAAATAATTAAAGTCTGGGTTGAAATCAGCCCAGTAAAAACAAAAAGAACTAGGCAAAGAATCAATAAAAATAAGAGCTGGTTCTTTGAGAAAATCAACAAGATAGATAAAGCCTTAGTACGACTTACCCAAGGGCACAGAAACTGTATCCAAATGAACAGAATCAGGAAGGAAAGGGAGACATAACTACAGAAACTGAGGAAATTTCTAAAACAAACAAATCCTACTGCAAAATCTATACTCAACAAAACTGAAAAACTTGGAAGAAATGGGTGATTTTCTAGACAGATACCAGGTACCAAAATTAAATCAGGATCAGATAGATCATTAAAACATAGCAACAATGAAATAGAAGTAGTCATTAGAAGTCTCTCAATCAAAAAAGCCCAGGGCCAGATGGGTTTTGTGCAGAATTCTAGCAGACATTCAAAGAAAATCTAATACAAATACTCCTCAAACAATTCCATAAAACTTTCTATTAGAAAAAGCACTAACCATTTCGTTCTATCAAGCAACAATTAAACCGAAACCTAAACCACCAAAAGAACCAATAAATAAAGATGAGTAAAGATGAATTTCCCTTATGAAAATCGATGCAAAAATAATAAAATTCTTGCAACCCAAATGCAAGAACACATCAAAATGATCTTCCATCATGATCAAGTAGACTTCATTCTATGAATGCAGGAGTGGTTCTACATATGGAAATCAATCAATGTAATCCACTATATAATCAAACTCAAAGAGTAAAACTATATGATCATTTCATTAGTTTCTGAAAAAGCCTTTGACAATATACAATACCCACTCATGTTAAAAGTATTGGTGAGATCAGGACTTCAATGTGCATTCCTTAATATAATAAAAGCAATATGCAGCAAATCAATAGCTAACACCAAATGAATTGAGGGAAAATCAAAGCAATTCCATTAAAATTAGGGAGAAAACAAGGCCTCCCACTCTCACCATACCTATTCAATATAGTACTCAATGTTCTAGATTGAGAAATTAGATAACAAAAAGAGATCAAATGCATAAAAATTGGGAGGGAGAAAGTCAAGATAACACTATTTGCAGCTGATAAGATAGCATATATAAGCGACCCCAAACTTTAGACTATAGAGCTCCTACAGCTGATAAACAACTTTATCAAAATAGCTGGGTATAATATTTACTCAAACAAATCAGTAGCCTTCCTCTACTCAAAGGATGAAAGGGCTAGGGAAGAAATTAGGGAAACAACACCTTTCACAATAGTCAAAATTAATATAAAATATCTTGGTGTGATGCTAACCAAGCAAGTGAAAGATCTGCAAGACAAGAAGATCAAAACCCTCAAAAAAGGAATTGAAGACCTCAGAACATGGAAAGATCTCCCATGCCCATGGATTGGTAGAATTAATAAAGTAAAATTACCATTTAAAAAATCTATCTACAGATTGAATGGAATCTCCATCAAAATTCCAACTCAATTCTTCATAGAGGTAGAAAAAGAATTTGCAAATTCATGTGGAATAATAGAAAACCCAGGATATTGAAAACTGTTCTCGACAATAAAGTGACTTCTGTTTATTCTCTATCCCTCACTTCAAGCTATAGTATAGAACAATAGTTGTAAAAAACTGCATGGTATGAGTGGAGAGACAGATAATTAGATCAATGGAATAGAATGAATGACCCAGAAATGTACCTAACACCTATGGTCACTTGATCTTTGACAAAGAAGCTAAAACCATCTAGTGTGAAAAAAGATTTTCTTTATTTTCTTTTTACTGAATATAATCTTCATTACATTTCAAATGGTAAAACCTTTCCCAGTTTCTCCCTTCCCCGAAAACGCCAACCCCTCTTCCCACCCCGTGCCTCCAAGTATATGCCCCTCTACCTGACCCACTCTCACCTCCCCCCCTCGATTTCCCTTAGTTGAGGCATCTATTGTGTTTTCATCTGACTAAGGACCTCTCCTCCCACTGATGCCCTACAAGGCATTCTTCTCCCTCATTTTTGGATGGAACTATATGTACACCTTAGTTGACGGTTTAGTCTCTGGGATTCCTGAGGCATCTGGGTGGCATACATCTTTGTTATTCCCATGGGGCTATAGACCCCTTCAGTTCCTCCAGACCACCCTCCAACTGCTCCACTGGGGACCCCATGCCCAGGCCAATGGTTAGCTGCTAACATCTGCCTCTGTATGTGTAAGGCTCTGACAGGGCCCCTCCTGAGGCAACCATGTAATGCTCCTGTTGGTATGTACTTCTTGTAGTCCATAACAGTGTCAGGGATTTGATGACTTTTTATAGGATGAATCCCAAGGTAGGGCAGTCTCAAGATGGCTTTTACTTCAGTCTCTGTTCTACATTTTGTCTCCATAATTGCTCCTGTGAGTATTTTGTTCACTTTCTCTGAGGAACCAAAGCACCCTCACTTCAGTCCTCCTTCTACTTGAGCTGCCTGTGTTCTATGAATTATAACTTGATTTTGAGCTTTTGGGCTAACATCCACTTAACAGTGAGTCCATGCCATGTGCATTCTTTTGGGATTGGGTTACCTCACTCAGGATGACACTTTCTAATTCCATCCATTTGCCTATGAATTTCATGAATCCATTGTTTTTAACAGCTGAATAGTACTCCATTGTGTATATATACCACAATTTCTGAATCCATTCCTCTATTGAAGGACATCTGAGTTCCCTCCAGCTTCTGACTATTATAAATAAGGCAGCTTTGAACATAGTGGATCATGTGTCCTTATTATATGTAGAAGCATATTCTGTATATATGCCGAGAAGTGATATAGCAGGGTCCTCAAGTAGTACTATGTCTAATTTTCTGAAGAATCACCAAACTGATTTCCAGAGTGGTTTTGCCAGCTTGCAATCCCACCATCAATGGAGAAGTGTTCCTCTTTTCCCACATCCTTGCCAGCATCTGCTGTCCCTTGAGTTTTTTTCATCTTAGCCATTCTGTCCAGTGTGAGATGGATTCTCAGGGTTGTTTTGATTTGCATTTCCCTGACAACTAAAGATACTGAACATTTCTTTAGGTGCTTTAGAGCCATTTGAGTTTCCTCAGTTGAGAATTCCCTGTTTGGCTATGTAATCCGTGTTTTAATAGGGTTATTTGACTCTCTGGGGACTGAATTCTTGAGTTCTTTGTATATATTGGATATTAGCTCTCCATCAGATGTAGAATTAGTAAAGATCTTTTCCCAATTTGTTGGCTGCCATTTTGTCCTATTGACACTGTTCTTTGACTTACAGAAGCTTTGCTGTTTTATGAGATCCCAGTTGTTGATTCTTGTTCTTAGAGCATAAGCCATTGGTGTTCTATTCAGGAGCTTTTCCCCTGTGCCCATGTATTTAAGATTCTTCCCCAATTTTTCCTCTACAAGCTACAGTATGTCTGGTTTTATGTGTAGGCCCTGGATCCACTTGGACTTGAACTTCGTACAAGAAGATAAGAATGGATTGATTTGCATTTTTCTGCATGCTGACCTCAAGTTAATCCAGCACCATTTTGTTAAAAATGCTGTCATTTTTCCAAAGGATGTTTTTAGCTCTCTAGTCAAATATCAAGTGACCATAGGTGTGTGGGTTCTTTTCTGGGTCTTCAATTCTATTCCATTGATCTTCCTGCCTGTCTCCATACCAATACCAAACAATTTATATCACTATAACTGTGTAGCAGAGCTTGAGATCAAGCATGGTCATTCCCCCAGGAGATCATTGGTTGTAGAGAATAGTTTTTGCTATCCTGGGATTTTTATTATTCCAGATGAATTTGAGAATTGCTCTTTCTAGATCTATGAAGAATTGATTTGTGATTTTGATGACTATTGCACTGAAACTGTAGATTGCTTTTGACAAGATGGCCATTTTTACTATATTAATCCTGCTAATCCATGAACATGGAGATCTTTCCATCTTCTGAGATCTTCTGAGATTTCTTTCTTCAGAGGCTTGAAGTTCTTGTTATACAGATCTTTCACTTGTTTGATTAGACTCACACCAAGATACATTTTATAGTTTGTGACTATTGTGAAGGGTGTCATTTCCCTAATTTCTTTCTTAGCTTGTTTATCCTTTGTGTAGAAGAAGGCTACTGATTTGTTTGAGTTAATTTTGTATCTAGCCACTTTGCTGACGTTGTTTATCAGCTTTAGGAGTTCTCTGGAGGAAGTTTTGGGGCCACTTAAGTATATGATCATTTCATCCACAAATAGTGATATTTTGACTTCTTCTTTTCCAATTTGTGTGCCCTTGACCTCCTTTTATTGTGTTATTGCTCCAGTTAGAACTTCAAATACTATACTGAATAGCTAGAGACTGGGCAGCCTCGTCTGGTACCTGATTTTAGTGGAATTGCTTCAAGTTTCTCTCCATTTAATTTGATGTTGGCTACTAGTTTGCAGTATATTGCTTTCACTAAGTTTAGTTATGGGCCTTGTATTCCCAATCTCTCTAAGACTTTTATTGTGAAGGAATGGTAGATTTTGTCAAAAGTCTTTTCAGCATCTAATGAAATGGCCATGTGATTTCTTTTTTCTTTGAGTTTATTTATGTAGTAGATTACATTGATGAATTTCTGTATATTGAACCACTGCTGCATCTCTGGGATGAAGCCTACCTGATCATGGTGAATGATAGTTTTGATGTATACTTGGATTTAGTTGGCCAGAATTTTGTTGAGTATTTTTGTATCTGATGTTCATGAGGAAGATTGGTCTGAAGTTCTCCTTCCTTGTTTGGTCTTTGTTTGGTTTAGTTATGAGTTATTGTGGCTTCATTGAATGATTGAGTAGTGTTCTCTGAATTTCTATTTCATGGAATAGTTAGAAGAGTATCAGTATTACCACTTCTTTGAAGATCTGATAGAATTCCCCACTAAACCCATCTGGTTCTGGACTCTTTTTTGATGGCAGACTATTAATGACTGCTTCTATTTCCTCATGACTTATGGGACTATTTAGATGGTTCATCTGATGCCTATTTTACATTGGCACCAGGTGTGTATCTAGAAAGTTGTCCATTTCATCCAGATTTTCCATCTTTGTTGAGTTTGTCTTGTAGTAGAATCTGAAGATTTTTTTTGAATTTCCACAGTTTCTGTTGTTATGTCTCCCTTTTCATTATTGATTTTATTAATTTGGGTAGTGCTTCTCTGTCCTAACATTAGTCAGGCAAAGGGATTTATCTACCTTCTTGATTTTTGCAAAGAACCAGCTCCTGGATTGTTGATTCTTTTTATAGTTCTTTTTGTTTCTATTTGGTTGTATTCTTCCCTGAGTTTGATTATTTACTGCCATCTATTCCTCTTGGGTTTATTTGCTTCTTTTTGTTCTAGAGCTTTCAGGTGTGTTGTCAAGCTACTAGTGTAAGCACTTCCAATTTGTTTTTGGAGGCCCTTAGAGCAATAGTAGTCCTGACTGGCTTTTGTGTTCTCTTAGGTTTTGTATGACAGCTGTCTAAGAACTTCTAGCTTTCATGGTCTCTGGTGAGAAGTCTTTTGTAATTCTGATAGGTCTGGCTTAATTGACAGTTCCCCATTACTGCCTTAATACTCTTTCTTTGTTTAATGCATTTGGTGTTTTGATTAGTATGTGACAGGAGGAATTTCTGCTCTGGTCCTATCTGGTTGGGGTTCTGTAAGCTATTGCATGTTCATGGGCATCTCTTTCTTTTTTTTAATTTTTATTTTCTATATTCTATGTTTACATTCCAAAGGCTTTCCCCTTTCCAAGTTACCCCCCACCATATGTCCCATAATTCCTCTCCCCCCTGCTATTCCCCACTCATTCCCCCCCCCCCGATTTCTCTGTTCTGGGTCTACAATACTGGATCCAATCTTGACAGGCCCAGGGTCCTCTCCTTTCTTCTTCTTGGGAGTCATTTGACTTGCTAATTGTGTCTTGAGTATTTAGGGCTTCTGGGCTCATTAATATCCACTTATCAGTGATTGCATTTCATGTGTATTCTTTTGTGATTGGGTTAGCTCACTTAGGACAATAGTTTCCAGATCTAACCATTTACCTGCAAATTGCATGAGTTCATTATTTTTAATTGTTGAGTAGTACTCCATTGTATAAATATACCACATTTTCTGTATCCATTCCTCTTTTGAGGGATACCTGGGCTCCTTCCAATTTCTGGCTATTATAAACAAGGCTGCTATAAACATAGTGGAGCATGTGTCTTTGTTGTATGCAGAGGAATCCTCTGGGTATATGCCCAGGAGTGGTATGCCAGGGTCCTCTGGGAGTGGCATGCCCAATTTTCTGAGGAACCGCCACACTGATTTCCAGAGTGGTTTTACCATTTTGCAATCCCACCAACAGTGGAGGAGTGTTCCTCTTTCTCCACATCCTCGCCAGCACTTGTTGTCTCTCGAGTTTTTAATCTTAGCCATTCTGACTGGAGTGAGGTGGAATCTCAGGGTTGTTTTGATTTGCATTTCCCTGATGACTAATGATGTTGAACATCTCTTAAGGTGTTTCTCGGCCATCCGAATTTCTTCTGGTGAAAATTCTTTGTTTAGCTCTGTACCCCATTTTTTGATAGGGTTATTTGGTTCTTTGGGGTTTAACTTCTTGAGTTCTTTGTATACCTTCTTCTATTTCTTGTGTTCTGTTGTTGTTGTTGCTTGCATCTATGACTCCTGAATTATTTCCAATGTTTTCTTTCCATCTCCAGAATTGTCTCCCTTTGTGACTTCTTTAGTGTTTCCATTTCCATTTTTAGATTCTGGGTGGTTTTGTTCAGTTCCTTCACTTGTTTGTTTGTGTTTTCTTGAAATTCTTTAAGGGATTTTTGTGTTTCCTCTTTAAGACTTTCTACCTGTTAACCCATGTTTTCCCATAATTCCCTGTGGGAATTTTGTGTTGCCTCTTTAAGGGGTTCTATCTGTTGATACATGTTCTCCCATATTCCTTTAAGGGATTTATTGTGCTTCCTCTTTAAGGACTTCTACTTGTTGACCCATATTCTCCTATATTTCTTTAAGGGATTTTTGTGTTTCCTCTTTAAGTTCTTCTACCCATTGACTCATGTTCTACTGTATGTCTTTAAGGGAGTTATTTATGTCTTTCTTGAAGTCCTCTAACAGCATCATGAGATGTGATTTTAAATTCAGCTCCTATTTTTCCAGTGTGATGCAGTATCCTAGATTAGCTGTTGTGGGAGAACTAGGCTCTGATGGTGCCATGTTGCCTTGGTTTCTGTTAGCAATGATCTTTCATTTGCCTTTGGCCATCTAGTTATCTCAGGTGTTAACTGGCCTTGCTGTCTGACTGTGACTTCTCCGTCCTGCAGGCCTGTGTATCTGTACTCCTGGGATTCCCTTTCACTCAAATGCCCTGTATATAGCTGGTTCTTCAGGAAGTACCAGGAGATGGGGTCTTCCTTGTGGCAGACTTGGCAAGGGTCAAATGCCCTGCAGGCTGTTGATCTCGAATGCCCTGCTTCTGGTGGATCTCTAGAAAGTATCAAAAAATGGGATCTACTTTGTTGCAAAACTGGCACGTATCTACTACATCAAAAAGAACAGGGCAGGAGGTAGTGGAGGAGGGAGGGGTAGAAGGGACAGAAGAAGAGTGGTGATCTGGAGGGAGGGCAGGTTTTGGTGGTTGCTGTGTACTGAGTCCCAGGCAGCGACTCTGGGCGTCTGGAGGTGGGGGCTGGTAAATGACACCATTTTCAATTAATGTACTGTGTCAACTGTAGGTCTGCATGTAGAAGAATGCAAATTGACCTATTCTTATCTTCTTGTCCAAAGCTCATGTCCAAGTGGATCAAGGACCTCCACATAAAACCAGATATGTTGAATCTAATAGAAGAGAAAGTGGTGTAGAGCCCCAAACACTTGTGTACAAGGGAAAACTTACTGAACAGAATACCAATGGCTTATTCTTTAAGTGCTACAATGGACAAATGGGACATTATTAAATTGAATAGCTTCTGCAAAGCAAAGTACACTGTCAATAGGACAAAATGGCAACCCAGAGATTGGGAAAAGATTTTTACCAACCCTACATTAGATACAGTGATAATATCAAATATACAAAGACCTCAAGAAGGTAGACTCCAGAGATCCAAATAAACTCCTTATTAAAACGTAGAGTACAGAGCTAAATAGAGAATTCTCAACTGAGGAATCTTGAATAATTGAACAGTAAGCACTTAAAGAAAAGGTTAGCATTCTTAGTTATCAGGAAAATACAAATCAAAACGACATTGAGATTCCACCTCACTCCAGTAAGAATGGCTAAGATTGATCATAAACAGAGGTGGCAGCAGAGGTTGGCAAGAATGTAGCGAAAGAGGAACAGTCCTCCACTGGTGGTGGAACTGCAAGCTGGAATAACAGGTTTTGAAACCAATCTTGTGGTTTTTGATAAAATTGGAAATAATCCTACTGGAGGATGCAGCTATACCACTCCTGGGCATATATCCAAAATATGCTCCAACATATAACCAGGAAACATGCTCTACTATGTTCATAGCAGCCTTATTTATAATATCCAGAAGCTTTTGGAAAGAATCCAGATGTCCCTCAACAGAGTAATAGATAAAGAAAATGTGGTACATTTACACAATGGAGTACTACTATTCAACTATTAAAAACAATGACTTCATGAAATTCTTAGCCAAATGAATGGGACCAGAAAATATCATCGTGAGTGAGGTAACCCAGTCACAATGGAACATACATGATATGCACTCATTGATAAGTGAATATTAGCACAAAGGGTCAGAATAACCAAGATACAATTCACAGGCCTCATTAAACTCAATATGTTGATGCTTCATTCCTTCTTAGAAGGGGGAACAAAATTCTCAGTATAGGAAATATGGAGATTAACTGTGGTACAGAGAGTGAAGGAAAGGCCCTTCAAATCCTGCCCCAACCCTGGGGATCCATCCTATATATAGACACTAAACCCAGACACTACTATGGATGCCAAGAAGTGCTTGCTGACAGGAGGCTCATATAGCTATCTCCCTAGAGGCTCTGCCAGAACCATACAAATACAAAGGTAGATACTTGAAGCTGACTACTGGACTGAGCACAGGGTCCCCAGTGGAGGAGTTAGAGAAATGACTGAAGGAGCCGTGTGGGTTTGCCACCCCACAGGAAGAGCATTCAACCAACAAGACCAACCCCCTCCAGAACTCCCAGGGACTAAAACATGAACCAAAGAGTAAACATGGAGAGTGACCCATGACTCCAGAATCTTATGTAGCAGAAGATGGCAGTAGGGCATCAATAGGCAAAGAGGCTCTTTGCCCTCAGTGTAGAGGAATAGCAGGACAAGGAGCTGTTAGTGTTGGGTAGGTGGGGAACACATCCTCATAGTAACACAGGGAGAAGGGATGGATAAGGGGCTTCTGGAGGGGAAACTGGGAAAAGTAATAACATTTGAAATGTAAATTAAGAAAATATCCAAGAAAAGACAAAAAAATGAACAAGGACTATATGAAATTTGCAGGCAAACGGATAAAACTAGAAAATATCATCTTGAGCAAGGTAACCCAGACACAAAAGAATACACATAGTATGCACTTACTAATATGTGGATATTAGCCCCAAATCCCACAATGCCCATGATACAACCCACAGACCATATGGAGCATGGAAGGAAGAACAACCAGGGTGTAGATGCTTCAGTTTTGTATCGAGTGTGGAACTGGATGATTGTCCAAAATGAAGGGAGAGGGGAATCGGGTAGAGAGAGAGTAGGAGGAGGAAATAAGTGTGGCAGTATCAGGAAATGGAGGAGTGGGGAGAGAGGCACAGAGTCAGGAAATGAAAGAAAAATATGTAGCAGTGGGGATGAGGAACTTGAAGCTACTGGAAGTTCCTAGACACCAGGGAAATGTGAGCCTCCCAGAACCCAATGGGGGTGGTTTTAGACAAAGTGCTCAGAGAAGAGGGAGATAGAACTTGTTGAGATCACCTCCAGTAGATAGACATGGACCCTGGTCAAGGGATTGGGACACCCTCTCATCGCAAAATTTTAAACCCAGAAATGTTCCTGTCCAAAGGAAGAACAGGGACAAAAAATGGAGCAGAGACGGAAGGAAGAGCCAAACAGGGACCACCCCATTTGGGGATCCGTCATGCCTGCTGACACCTAACCCCAACATTGTTGACATGGTTAAGAGGTCCTTGCTGACAGGAGCCTAATGTCTTGGTTACTTGGGAGATCTGGCTAGCAACTGACCAATGCAGATGTAGATGCTGGGAGCCAAGCATCAGACTGAGTTCAGAGAACATGGTGGGGAGCTAGTGGAAGGACTGGAGGAGCAGAGGGGGATTGCAACCCCATTGGAAGAACAACATAGGTTGGCCAGACCACGCAGTCCTCCCAAAAGTATAGACCACCAACCATGGAACGGACCTGGAGGGATCCATGGCTCCAAATACAAGTGTAGCAGAGGATGGCCTTGCCTGACAGGAACCAGACGGGAGACCCTTGGACCTTAGGAGGTTTGATGCCCCAGTTTAGGGTTATGCTACAGGGAGGGGCTGGAGAATCTGGGTGGGTGGGGAAGAACCTTCATAGAGGTAAGGGGAGGGGGTAAGGTGGATGTGGGATGGGAGTTTGTGTAGGGGTAACCGGGAAGTAGGATATCATGGGATGGATGGTGGGTGGAGGGGATAATAGGGATTTGGGCTATCATCTGAGATGTAAATGAAAGGAATGTTTAATTAAACAAAACACAAAGTCTTAGGCAAAATAAATAAATAAATAAGCCATAAAAGAAATTTCCTTGTCTGTCTGGAGATGTTACACACAAAAACTGTAAGTGTACACAATAAAAGCCACTTCTTGTTCACCAAAAATAAATAAATAAATAAATAAATAAATAAATAAATATTGGCTGGCATATCCAGGGCTATTCCTTGAACCATTAAAATTGTAGATACACACACACACACACACACACACACACACACCACTTTAGTCAAATTAACAGATGTGTCTACCTGCAAGAAGATCTGAGAGTTCTTCACACAGAAGACTGAATGATAGAGGAGTCCCATTCTAAATAACGAATCATGTGGAATCTTGCCAAGCCTGCCCAATGTCACTCTGAATCACCTATGTAACTATAATCCCCAGGTATTGTCCTTGCTCTAATCCTAGTTGTAAATGGTGACTGGACATTTTGCAAAATTTTATTAAATTCTTAATAAAATTTCTATCATGATACTGATAATTATACTTCTTCTAAAGAGAATCAGGCCCATCAAAGCAAAATTTTAAAGAAGTTTTAAAAAGAGAAGGGAGAAAATTTGACTTATATTTAAAACACAGAAAGAGAGAGTAGGTGAGAAAGGGGAGGAGAGAAATTGTATCCTAAAATAAAAGTGAGGATTATGCCACATTGCAGAAAAGACTAAAAATGATGAGCATTGTAACCTCCTGGCTATAGAAAGCTTGGAGTCAAATGTATTTTATTTGTTTCATTTACTAAACCCATTCAGACACAAGAATTTTCTAGCTATCACACATCTTTCTAATACTAATCTGTGTCTTTATTTTTACTACTTTATTAAGAGAATATTTATGACTTTGCTGATATGTAATTTGTACAATTTTTCAGATATGAACTGCATTCCAAGAGAACTGGCAGAAGAACCATATTGCAAGGGAATTATTTTAGAATTTATCAAATTTATATATACATTTACAGTATGATTTCTCTATATGCCTTCAGTGTTTCTGAATTAAAAAACTACTAAAGTGTTAGATACCATCAGTGTATATCTATAGAGAATAGCCAAGAACCGGGAGTTTTAATTTTAGAAGGGTATTTGATTGTTCATAAAATTATAAATGCAGTATATGGACTAGTATTTTATCCTCAAATTTCTGGATATGGTAGTATTTGGAAGAAGAGTGTTTGAAAAGGTAATTAAATGACCAGGTGTGTAAAAACAATTTCTCACAAAAAAAGTAGAAGAATCACAATCCATAGAACATGTAAAAATTCTCTGCAATGACTTTCTTTTTGGTAATATTTTTAAATAATTTTGTTTACATTTCATTTTTTGTTGTTTACATTTCAAATGTTATCCCCATTCCTGGTCTTCCCTCCCTGAACCCCCTCCATCTCCTACCTCTTTGCCTGTAAGAGGGCTCTTCCACACCCACCCACCTACCAAGTTCTACCTCACCGCTCTAGCATCCCCCTTCATTGTGTTATCAAGCCTCCACAGGACCAAGCGCCCTTCCTACTGATGCCAGATAAGTGAGTTGTCTTCAACATATGTAGCAGGAAGCCTTGGACCAGCCATGTATACTCCTTGGCTAGTGGTTTAGTCCATTGGAACTCTGAGGTGTCGAGTTAATTGTTACTGTTGTTCTTCCTATGGGGTTGCAATCCCCTTTGTCTCCTTCAGCCCTTCTTCTAACACTTCCATTCAGGTCCCGGGATCAGTCCAGTGGTGAACTGCATCTGTCTTAGGTGTTGGCACAGCCTCTTAGAGGACTGCCGAATCAAGCTTCAGTCTACAAGAAATTTTTGGCATCAGCACTAGTATTGGGGTTTGGTGTCTGCAGATGGAATGGGTCACACTGTGGGGCAGTCTCTAGATGGCCTTTTAGCATCTGCTCCATTTGTGGTCCTGTATTTATTTAGACAGGGACAATGCCAGGTTAAAAAATTTTTAGATGTGTGGGTGGCCCCATCCCTCCACTGTCATCCATGTCTATCTATTAGAGGTAGTCTCTTGAGGTTCTATCTCTTTTCTGTTGGTAATTTTGGCTAATGACATCTCCATTGTGTTCTTGGAGCCTCTAGTATCCCTGGCATCTGGAACTTTCTAGTGGTTCCCCCTGCACCCCATGCTGCATAATTCTTTTGGTTCTCCTGCCCCTCTGGACTTCTCTCCTGTCTCTTCCCATACCTGGTCCTGCCTCCCTTTTATCACTTCCTGCTCTCTCCCACCTAGATTGCTCCTTCCCTCAGCCTCCCATGATTATTTTGTTTCCCCTTCTAAGTGTGTTTGGAGGATCTACACTTTGGTCTTTCTTCTTGAGCTTCATGTGACCTATGAATTTTAGGTTGGGTACTCTGAGCATCTCGGCTAATATCCAGTTCTCAATGAGTGCATACCTTGTGTGTTCTTTTGTGATTGGGTTACCTCACTCTGGGTGATATTTTCTAGTTCCATCCATTTGTCTAAGAATTTCATGAATTCCTTGTTTTCAATAGCTGAGTAGTATTCCATTGTGTAAATGTACCACATTTTTGGTATCCATTCCTCAGTTGAGGGATATCTGGGTTCTTTCCAGCTTTTTATAAATAATGCTGCTATGAACATAGTGGGACATGTGTCCTTGTTAAATATTGAAGCATCTTTTGGGTATATGCCCAAGTAGTATAGCTGTGTCTTCATGTAGAGCTATTTACAGTTTTCTGAGGAACCACTAGATTGATTTACAGAGTGGTTTACCAGCTTACAATCCAACCAAAAATGGAGGAGTGTTCCCCTTTCTCTATATCCTCTTCAGCATCTGCAGTCACCAAAGCTTTCTTTGTTTTGTTTTGTTTTGTTTTGTTTTGTTTTATTAATCTTACAAATTCTGATTTGTGTAAGGTGGCACCTCAGGGTTGTTTTGATTTGCATTTCCCTGATGGCTCACAGTGTTGAAAAAATGGTGCTTCTTGGCAATTTGAGATTCCTCAGTTAAGAATGCTCTGCTTAGCTACGTTCTCCATTTTTAAACTAGGTTATTTGGTTCTCTGGAGTCTAACTTACTGAATTCTTTCTATATATTGGATATTAGTCCTATATCAGATGAAGGGTTGGTAAAGATCTTTTCTCAATTTGTAGGTTACCATTTTGTACTATTGACACTGTTATTCTACTTATAGAAGCTTTTCAGGTTTATGAGGTCTCATTTATTAATTGTTGAATTTAGAGGTTCTTTCCCACTTTCTCTTCTATTAGTTTCAGGTATCTGGTTTTAAGTGGAGGTAATGTGTCTACTTGGACTTGAGCTTTGCACAAGAAGATAAAAATGGATCAATTTGAATTCTTGTACTTGCAGACTGCCAGCTTGACCAGCACCATCTGTTGAAAATGCACCATCTTTTTTCAATTGTATGGTTTTGGCTTCTTTGTCAAAAATCAAGTGACCATAGGTATGTAGGTTTATTTCTGGGTCTTCAATTCTATTCATTCATTCTACCTATTTGTCTCTGTACCAGTAGCATGGAGTTTTTATCACTATAACTCTGTAGTACAGCTTGAGGTCAGGAATGTTGATTTCCGCAGAAGTATTTTTATTGTTGAGAATTGGTTTTGTTATCCTGGTGTTTTTGTTGATGCTGTTGTTTGTTTGTTTATTTGTTTGTTATTCCAGATGAAATATAGAATTGCTTTCTATCTCTGTGGGGAATTGAGTTAGATTGAAGCAGAAGATTGCTTTTGGCAAGATGGCCATTTTTGTATGTTAATTCTACCAGTTCATAAGCATGAGAGATCTTTCAATGTTCTGAAGTCTTCTGTTTCTTTCTTCAGAGACTAAAAATTTTGTCATAAATTTTTTTCACTTGTTTGGTTAGTGTTACACCAAGATATTGCATATTTTTTGTGTTTTTTTGTGAAGGATGCTATTTCCATAATATCTTTCTCAGTCCATTTATCTTTTGTTTATAGAAAGGTTACTGATTTGTTTGAGTTAATTTTATAACCAGCTACTTTGCTGACATTGTTTATCAGGTGTAGGAGTACTCTGGTAGAATTTTTGAAGTCCTTATGTATAGTATCAAATCAGCTGTAAATATTGATATCTTCACTTCTTGCTTACCATTTTATATCCTTTTTCCTCCTATTTGTTCTCTAATATCTCCAGATAGAACTTGGAGTACTATATTGAATAAATAGAAAAAGAGTAGGCAGCCTTGACTTGTCCCTGATTTTAGTTGGATTGCTTCAATTTTTCTCTTCATTAAATTTGCTGTTGGGTGTTGGTTTGTTTCACATTGCATTTACTATGTTTAAGTATGGGCCTTGAATTCCTTATCTCTCCAAGCCTTTTTAATGTGACAGGGTGTTCTATTTTGTAGAAGGCTTTCTCAGCATCTAATGTTATGATCATGTAATTTTTTCTTTGACTTTTTTATACAGTGGATTATATTGATGGATTTTTGTATTGATCCATCCCTGCATCCTTCAGATAAAACCTGCTTCAACATGATGAATGCTCATTTTAATGTGTCCTTTGATTCACTATGTATGAATTTTATTGAGATTTTTGCATTCATAAGCAAAATTGGTCTGAAGTTTTCTTTCTTTGTTGGACCATTGTACTGTTTAAGTAACAGTGTTACTGTGGGTACATAGAT
Source organism: Apodemus agrarius (assembly GCA_964023405.1). Taxonomy (NCBI): domain Eukaryota; kingdom Metazoa; phylum Chordata; class Mammalia; order Rodentia; family Muridae; genus Apodemus; species Apodemus agrarius. Next base: position 86,197,140 of record OZ030017.1, on the reverse strand, counting down.
TGAATTATGTAGTTTTCCTTCAGTTTCTATTTTGTGGAGTTGTTTGAAGAGTATTGACATTAGGTCTTCTTTGAAGGTGTGATAGATTTCTGCACTAGAACTATCTGCCCCCCCCCTTTATTCAGGTGACTTTCAAAGACTGCTTCTAATTCCTTACAGGTTGCTTATATGTCTAGATATATTATCTGGTACTGATGTAATTTAGTTCCTGTTACCTTTCTTAAAAATCATCCATTTCATAGAGATCTTCCAGTTTTGCTGAGTATAGTCTGTTGCAGTAAAATCTAATGATTTTTTGAATTTCTTCAGTTTTTGTTGTTATGACTTTTTCATTTCTGATTTTGTTAATTTTCATCTCTGTGACATCTAGTTAGTCTGGTTAAGAGTATATCTTGTTTATTTTTCTCAACAAACTAGCTCTTAGTTTTGTTGATTTTTTGGTATGGTTTTCTTTGTTTCTAATTGGTTAATTTCTGCTCTGAGTTTATTTCCTGCCACTTATTCCTCTTGGGTGACCTTGCTTATTTCTGTTCTAGAGCTTTTATATGTTCTGTTGTTAGTGTAGAATCTCTCCAGTTTCTTTATGAAGGTACTTAGTGATATGAGTTTTCCTCTTAACACTGCTTTCATTGTGTCCCATAAGTTTTGTCTGCTTATGCTTTCATTTTCCTTAAAGTCTAGAAAGCCTTATTTTTCTTCCTTCACAGTTATCATTGAGTATAGAGTTATTTAGTTTCTAGGTACTTTTGGGCTTTGAGAAATACACTAATAAAAATTCAATGATGTTAACTATTACTATTTCTGTAGAGTACTATATTGAGGTTCCTATTAAATAAGTAAAAATAAATAGGAGACATAAGCATTAACAGAGTAAAATATATGATTTGCACACAATATTTTGATATACAGGAAATATAAGGAAAGTTCACATTAGAACTAATATGAATTTAGAAATCATTCTTTATGCTATGAGTTACTAACTTCAAAAGCAGTATAATAGAAAAGGAGAATATTATTCACAGCAGATATAAGAGATGAATCATAGTAGAAATTAACTATAATAACAAAAATATATAATACCTCCTTCTAGTTAGCTTTCTATTTAATAATAAATTCCCTGACCTAAGGCAACTTTGGGGGAATAAGTAGTGGAACTATTTGGTGTATAGAGCCCAATAAGAATGTATCACTGAAGGAAGTCAAGACAAAAACTCCAGCAGAGGCAGGATCAATGTAGAATTATGCTTACTAGTTTGCTCTCCATGGCTTGTTCAGCTTTCTTTCTTGTATAACCCAAGACCATCTGCCTAGATGTGGCACTACTTAAAGTTTCCTGGGCCTACCCGTATCATTAATTAAACATTAATTAAGAAAATTCCCTATAGACATGTCTCGAGGCCAACCTGATGAAGGCAATTTCTGAATCGAGTTTCTATTTTCTCATGCATTTCCAATTCATCTCAATAAAGGAGACAAAGTATGAAGCAGAGACTAAAGTAAAGGCCACCCAGAGGCTGCCCTACCTGGGGATTCATCCTATAAACAGTCACCAAACCCTGACATTATTATGGACAACAAGAAGTACACACCAAAAGGAGCCTGTCATGGTTGTCTCTGGAGGGGTCCTGTCAGAGCCTTACACATACAGAGGCAGATGCTAGCAGCCAACCATTGGACTGGGTGTGGGGTCCCCAATGGAGGAGTTGGAGGGCAGACTGGAGGAGCTGAGGGGGTTTGCATCCCTATGGGAAGAACAATGAGGTGGGCCACCCATTGTTACCCCAGGACTCCCAGGGACTAAACCATCAATCAAGGGGTACACATGGTTCCAGCCAAAAATGTGACAGAAGAATGCCTTGTCAGACACCCATGGAAGAAGAGGTAGGTCCTTGGTCCTGTGAAGGCTCAATAGATGCTCCAACAAAGGTATATCAGGGTGGGGGGGTAAGGTGGGTGTGGGTCCGGTGGTGGGGCATATACTTGGAGGCAGGGGTGGGAGGAGGGGTGGGGGTTTTCAGGGAGGGAGGAAACTGGGAAAGGTTTTAGCATTTGAAATATAAATGAAGATTATATTCAATGAAGAAAAAAAGAAAAGAAATGATTGACTGTTCTTTAGATAAAATTGAAATAGAGTCTTACCTTAGACATCACATAGCTGATGAGCTTCTTCAAACTGTTCACTTCTATATTTAATGCTGTGTTTTGCACAGCCTTTTATATAACCCATTCTCACAAAAATGTGAGAATTTCCAATAGTAAACATCCCAATAAATAAAACTTCATTTACTAATAAATTAAACACTTAATGAAATCATTTAACATAAGTGAACTGAAATTGTGTATCAATAATTTATTCTTATTGAGCTCAAAACTGCTTTATACTTACAGCAGTGATCCAACAGAAGTTCCATTATTTGGGTATGTTTTCTTCTTGTAGGAACACTATCAAGCAATTAAAAAAATAAAGTAAGGGCTTGTGATAAGTCTCAGAGTTAAAAGAAGGACTTGTTTTTCTTTCGAAGGACCATTCTATGGATATCAGAACCCATGTTTGACAACTTACACCCATAATGATACCATTATAGGACCTGTCTGGCTTCCACTGCCACTCACAGATATGCTGCAAACAACATGCATCCATTCCCACAATACAAATTTAAAAAAAAAATGCTTTTTATAGTTAAACCCAGAGATAAGTTCCAAATGTGCTACATCTCAGCTTTAAAGGACTTTACAAATGTTTGATCTGTTACTGCAATGAAAACAAAATAAATAAATCTCTATGTGTGGTGATGGATTACTATAGTAACCAACTAACTAATTCTGTATGTCCCATAACATGTATATTTTATACAATAAAATTTATCTTTAAAAGAGACTCCAGGAAAGAGAATTAAAATATTCTGGGAATATTTAACCATTGGGCTGCCTTGTATGTAGCTTTGGGAGAAGTGGGATAATGTATGGAATGTAGGCTGGACTCAGTAGTTTCCTTCTGAATCCTAGCAGAACAGTAATTTCTGTGGTGACCACATGGAGAACTGACACAATTTCATTTTTTATGTGAATATTTCTTTAAATTCTCAGTAAGTCCCAACAGAGCACTCTTGTATGATTGTTCCTATGGAAATACAACTTACATGTCTACTTATCCCAGAAATGAAACCCACAACACACCAAACTACTGATACCACCAAAGTCCAAATTGGTGAATCATGAGCTTACTGGGATACAGAATACATGTCACAAATAGGAGCAGAAATAACTCAAAGACAGCTGCATCACCAACTGGGTAACATAGGTAACAACTGGGTAAGCATGGGTAACAGCTAACAAAGATGGGAACCTAGGGGACACAGCACAGTCTGCAGGCAGCTCAACAGGTCGGAGAGTGACCTTTCCACATGGCTTCAGTATGCCTAAACCTCTCTCAGACAGCTTGGCTCCTTTGTGATTTACTTAGGTCTAGTCTCACAGTCCTTTTTGCTGTATGCATTCTCTGAGAGTCTTATTTGCACGTCAACTTGCTTTAGAATCTCTTTGTAGCTTAATGCTGCATTCTCTAGCAGGAAGGGGCTCAGGGATTCTGGTTAGTTTTAGGAACTTTCTGAAGTTATTTTGAGCTATTTACCTTCCTGCTTAAAGAGTTTCTATGCAGAATGGAATGACTCAATCTGAGAAAAACAAAACAAAAACAAAACAAATACATATAGAACTTCACATTAAAACAGAGATTGTAATTTTATGGAGACCATGAAATCAGAGATTAAATGCATGGGAGGAATACACAGCAGCTTCATGTTCATAGTCAGTATCGAGAATGAAATAATGGACAGTCAGGAAGCAGTGTTAAGATGTGACACATCAGTAGTGTTTTACAGTTTGAAGCAGGATGGAACTGATAGGTTATTGTCAGTATTTATTGGATAGTTGTTTCTGCATTTTGACTGTGACATGTTTTACACAAAAATTATATAATGAAACAAACAAAAATATATTTAAAATTATTTTCCAATGTGTCTAATTATTTGAACACTTCTTGTATATATATGAGTTTTAGTCCCTCTCAACCCTGTCACATCCTTTTATTTTTCTCTATAAAACTCTTCTTTCCAACAAGGCTTTATAGCATTATGTTTTATTATTTTTCTTTGTTTTTTTTGAGACAACATTTTTTATATAACTCTTCCTTCCTAGAACTCATTTTATAGACCAAGTTGGTTTCCAACTCATAGAGATCTGCATGTCTCTGCCTCTGGAGTGCTAGGATTAAGGCATCTACCACCACTGCTAGGCTTACATTTTAATTTCTTATGCAGGTAGCCACATCTGTGGTATTCACATGAACACAGTAAATATTTACAGAACATTTCAGCCAAATACTAAAGAATCCCTTTCTCCACAGTGACTCATGAAACTTTCTCCAAAATTGGTAACATTCCTAAAAACAAAGAAAGTCTCAATAGTTATAAGAAAATTAACATAACAACCTGCATCCTATCTGATCATGTTTTATATCCTGTCATCTTACTCCTTGTCATGGTAAAAGACCTGGAGAGACTAGGGCTTCAACAGACCAGACATTTTTTAAAGTAAATTTATCACAAGCCAACATTCAACACTAACATAAATGTAAACTCAAAATATTCTGCTAATATCTGAAACAAGAGGGAGATGTTCAGTTTCTCTACACCTATTTAACATGGCAATTGAAGACTTATCTAGAACAAGAAAAACAAACAAACAAACAAAGAAACAAAAAACTAATGGGGATAAAGTGGGCTAAAATACACTTTATAAAATACAAAATATCTTTATTTGCAAAAGATATAATTTTGTACATAAAACACCCTAAAAACTCTACCAAGAATCTTCTATAGCTGATAAATACTTTCAGTAAAGTAGCACAATACAGAGTTAATGTAGATAAATTATTATACTTCCTATATACAAATAGTAAACAGACTGAGAAAGAACCAGCCTAAAAAAATTGCTTGAGATAACTTTAGCAAGTCAAGTGAAAGACTTAATGTGATGAAATCATTAAGATATAAGAAACAGAAATTGAAAAATCAGAAAATAGATTTTCTTCCATTCTCATGAATCAGCAGGATTGATATAGTAAAGAACTTCTTTCTACCATAAACAATGCAGCTACTCAACATAATCCCCATAAAAATTTCCACATAATTCTTCATAGAAATTGAAAAGATGGGGGCTGGAAAGATGGCTCAGTGGTTAAGAGCACTGACTGCTGTTCTGGAGTTCCTGAGTTCAAATCTCAGCAACCACATTGTGGCTCACAACCATTTGTAATGAGATTGGATGGCCTCTTCCAGTGTGTCTGAAGACAGCTACAGTATACTAACATATAATAAATCTTTAAAAAAGAAGAAAAAAATTGAAAAGACAATTTTCTGCTTTAGGTGGAAACTCAAACAAAACAAAAACAGAAAGAACTTTGTTAAAATATTCTGAATAATAACAAAACTTCTATAGGTTATTACCATTTTATTTTTCAACTTTTGCCACAGAACTAAAGGGGTCAAAACCAATATGATATTAGTGTGTAAGTGGGTATCAAGCCAAGTTGGCTTTGCATTAAACTAGAGGAGGAAGAGGAGTTGAGTTATTCTTGAACCCCATAGCTCTGGATATCACACATTAGACTGTAGCTGATGACCTGCCACAACCATGAGGAGTTCAGTGCATGATTGAGAGATACCCCTACCTGGTCCATGATATCTCTGAAGACCTTGTGGATATCCATGGTCTGTGCTGCCACTGTAATCCATGTGGCGGTTCACAATCAGAGTGCATTTATGACATTTATGGGCAAGGAAGCTTCTGTTGCAGTGGTATCAATGACTCTAGATTCATAATTGACAATGAGAGACATTGAAAATTTCTTTGATAAGCTCCCCACCTCCAAAAGAAAAGAAAAATGAAACAGTCTGAATAGCTATTGAAGAAAGTCCTTAAAATTTTTGATAAAGAAGCCTAAGTGCAGCTCTTCACAGTTGATGGCTTCTGATGGGGGAATGGAATAGGACTCAGACATCTTTAAGAATCTGGCCACTGGGAGTTTGATCAATACTCTAATGAGTATTTTGACACCAAACACTGAACTTCATATATTTTGAAGGGATACAAGTGTGTGAAGGTGAACCAGAGAAGAATGGGAAGAGAGGGTGATTGGGTGCATTGTATGAGGTTCCCAAATAACAAAAATATTATGTTGGAAAATCAAAACAAGAAAACTACAAAGCAAAACAAATAAAACAGACATATTGCTCTATGAAATCACATTGAAGATCCTGACAAACTCTACACATTTATAGAGACTTGAATTTTCATAAGAAAAAAAATAAAAAAACAAAATAAACAAACAAGCAAAAAACACTATAGACATGAAGAAAAACAGCATCTTAAGCAAATGCTGCTGGTCAAACTGGAAAAGTTTCTGTAGGAGAATCCAGATAGATAGATCAATACCCATCGCCTTGTATAAAACAGCTCCAAATGGATCAAATCTTCAACATTAAGATCAGATATCTGAATCTGATAGGATAAAATGTCAGTAATAGTCTTGAACTCCTTGGTGCAAGAAAAAAGGCTTTCTGTACAAGGCGCACATAGCACAGGCTTTTTTTTTATTTTTATTTTCTATATTCTTTGCTTACATTACAAAGGTTTTCCCCTTTCCCAGTTCCCCCCACCATATGTCCCATAATTCTTCTCCCCCCAACTATTCCCCAATCATTCTCCCTCCCCCCACGGTTTCTCTGTTCTGGGTCTACAAAATTGGATCCAATCTTTACAGGCCCAGGGTCCTCTCCTTTCTTCTTCTTGGGAATCATTTGACTTGCTAATTGTGCCTTGAGTATTCAGGGCTTCTGGGCTCATTAATATCCACTTATCAGTGATTGCATTTCATGTGTATTCTTTTGTGATTGGGTTAACTCACTTCGGATGATATTTTCCAGATCTAACCATTTACCTACAAATTGCATGAATTCATTATTTTTAATTGCTGAGTAGTATTCCATTGTATAAATATACCACATTTTCTGTATCCATTCCTCTTTTGAGGGATATTTGGGCTCCTTCCAATTTCTGACTATTATAAACAAGGCTGCTATAAACATAGTGGAACATGTGTCTTTATTGTATGCAGGGGGATCCTCTGGGTATATGCCCAGGAATGGTATGCCAGGGTTCTCTGGAAGTAGCACAGGCTTTAAAACTAGCAATTACTAAATGGGACTTCATAAAACCAAAAAGATTCTGTATAACCAAAATCACCCATTGTTGGACTAAAGTGACAGGAATTACAACTGGTTAACAGCTACCTATCTTTTAGAGGACTAGTATTTAAAATAGATTGTTAAGAAAATACATATAAAAACAATTGAAATGGGACATGGAATCAAACAGAGACTTCACAAAATATGAAACACAAATGAGTAAGAATGAATTAAAGAAATGTTCATCATCCTTAATTACCAGGAAAACACAAAAACTACTTTTAGATTTCATCTTATTCCAGTTTGAATGGTACTTTTGTATACTGTTTTGTCTTATAATACTTTGTTTGGACCTGTTTTTAAGTCTACTGTCTTTTTACATGTGCATTAAAGTGCAAGATTGTAGTGGCTATTCCTGGTTGTCAACTTGACTATATGTGGAATGAACTACAATCTAGAATTGGAAGGCTCACCTATGATCCTAATCTGGAGGCTCAGAGATATAAGTTTCTGACCTGGACTTAGCATGGAGATCTTGAAGCATGGATTGCAGTTCAAGGTCATCTCGGATTAAAGGTGTGGAGACATACACGTTTAATCCCAGATTATGGCTATGGATTCTAGTTCAAGATCATCTGGGATTAAAGGCATAGATACACACACCTTTAATCTGGGCTACTACACCTTCTACTGGAGACATATATAAGGACATTGAAAGAAGGAAGACTCATTCTTCCTTGCCTGCTTGCTTCGTGGGACTGAGCAACTGCAAGATCCTTGGACTTCCATCCACAGCTGCTGCTGACTACTGTTGGGGAGTTGGACTACAGACTGTAAGTCATCAACAAATTCCCTAACTACATAGAGACTGCCCATATGATCTGTGACTCTAGAGAACCCAGACTAATACAAAGATCTTATGTTTTTATGATTTCTGTGTGTACATGTATTTCATGCATTTGGTCTTCGATTCTCGTTTATTTGGTTTTTGTTTAATTATTTGTTCTCTAGGGAGTTGAAGAGGATCTGGAAGGAGCTGGAGGAGTTAAAATGATCATCTGTATATACCGCACTATTTTTAAATTAAAATAAAAAGAAAGGAGAACATGTATGTTCCAGGATGAGCATCTTTTATTTGGAGTTCCTAAACAGTACTTGAATATCTTCATAATTGTCATAAACAACAATAATAAAGAATTGTTGCATTGCTAAAAGAATATTTTTAAAGAGGGTCTATTCTTCTTATATGTATTTAAAATATATTACATCACCCTCTCCTTTAAACACCTCCCATATTCTATCTCTACCCAGTTCCCTTCCAAATACATAACCTCTTATTCTTTAACTATTATTATTATTATTATTATTATTATTATTATTATTATATTGCAAAATCATTTATAAATAAGATATATTAGATTTACAGGATTTGATTTTATCCTTTTTGTTCTTAGTAATTTTTCTACAGTAGGCACATCAAATCTGGGAATAATATGAAATAACATTTGATTGTGCAAATAGCTCATAAATTCTTATTATGCAGCTTACCCTATAGTCTTATGTTGTATTTACTCACATGGATGTTTTGAGAGAAGGATCAAAGTTTAAGATACTTTGAGATAAAAAGGAAATGAAGTCACCAAATAGTCTCAGGAAGCCAGTGGGAGAGACAAGAGACAGTTGCTAAAGAAGAGCTTCATTTAAGCACTGTCGTTTGAAAACAAACACAACAGGAAACAATCCATATTATCTTTTATTTGCTGAATCTTCTTGGTTTTAGTACTGCCAATTCCACCCCTGCAGTTCAGAACTGGCAGCAAAATCTCTGCTGTTCTCCAACAGCTCTCACAAACTGATAAGAAAGCAAACTTGGAATTAAAGAAAGAAAGACAGGAAGAAAGTAAAAGGAATAAGCAATAATGTTGAATTTCCCCCTTTCCTCTGTGTGCATCTTATTTCTCACAGTTTTATATAGAATAAAGCAAAGCTTAACAATGGGGATTCAAGCCTGACCTAGAAACACTTCCACCAATAATTACCATAAACTGTCCTCTAAATGGTTTTATGCATCTCTCTAAAAAGTTCAGTGGTAAGGCATATATCTCTGAAGCTTAACAACTCTTGGTCCACTCTTGTGCCCTCAGGAAGTGAAATCTTTTGATCTTTGGAGCTGCAGAAATGTATATTTTTTTCACTGTGGGAATCAGCCTGCAACTAGGATCTTCTTTGGTATAATCATTTATTTAAGTAAGCCATCTGTCATATTTTTGGGGGAAATTGCATACTCAAGATGGATTAAAAAAATATACTGCTGGCATTCCTTGGCTGACAACACTTTATTTTCCAGATGGGAACAGTAATTCTCTCTCATTTTCCATGTTAATTATAAAAACAACAACAAACTACAGTGCTTTTAAGTAGCTTCACTCTGGGACACTTGGGACATTTGGGACACTTTCTTGCAACAGAAGTTCTGACTTGGTCTGCTTGGACCTGGTTCATTATTGCAGCTGTTTTAGACATAAGGTAGTGTATTTTATTGATGGTGATAAGTTTTCTGAGTGTGGCAAAGTCATGGCTCTCTGCCATTTTTTTAAACTTAGTTTGTAGAAAGTATTTTTGAGTAAGACTTTCCAAAAGAATAATTGGTTATTTTCTTTGTTACCCTAAAATCTAATTTTGCTTCATTATGTTCCTTCCCCAAAATTTTTACTCTCAGAGTCTACATTTCAGTTTCTCCTTAAACTATTTATTTGTCCTGGGACCTGTGAATTGTTACTTCTTTAACTTTAGCCTGTATTGTCAGTGATAAATTGTAAAAGGTAACATTAGATTTAGAAGGGTCCATGGCACCCCTACTGAGCCATCCTAAAACCAAACCAGGAAGCTGAAATATTGTCTGGCTTGGGCCAAAGACCACTGTTTCCTTTTACATTTTCTGAATAGTTTTGCCATTTTTAAATACAATAAAGCTGTTCATAGTGCTCTGCTGGGCTCCTGTCACCAGGAGTTGGATCTGTTGCAGCAATGTCTCTTCAGCGTGACACTGCTGGCACCTAGGTTGGCTAGAAGTCCTCAGTTCCCTTCTGTGGATATAATAGGAGAACAAGAATTTAATGTTATTCTTATATTTATCTCCACAACTGAAATCAAGACTCAATACTTTATGTGAACAGAGCCTACACTTGGGGCTATGCGCCTGCGAAGAAGTGATAAACCTAGATTTTCCAAATGGGTTGATGTAAGTAGACAACAGATAATAATGGATAAGTCTAGTACTAGAATTTCTGAGAAGGGTATTTTTTAAATTAGGGGTTACAATTAGATGCAGACCACCATGACACTTAAAGTGGTGTTTGTTTTGATACTCACTCATGGGTAATACATACTAAGAATTCAATACTTGGATTGCTCCAATAATATCTAAGATCTTGTTGTATGTTGCATTATACTGTTGTTCTCTCCAGAAACAGGTGTTTAGTTGCAGTCCGATAGAAAAAAACAATGTCAGCCAACCAGATGCCCCAGGGATCCCAGGGACTAAGCCATCAAACAAGGAGTACACATGGTTGAAGCCAAAAGAGTGGCAGAGGAATGCCTTGTCGGGCATCAGTGCGAGGAGTGGTCCTTGGTCCTATGAAGGCACATCATATGCCCCAGCTTGGGGAAATTGAGGGGTGAGGGTGTGGGTGGGAGTGGGTTGGGTGGAGGGGCATATTTTTAGGGTCAGGGGGTGGGAGGATGGGTTGGGAGTTTTGGGGGAAGGGAAAAATGGAAAAGGGTATAACATTTGAAATATAAATGAAGAATATATTAAATATAAAAGATATGATTATACATGAGCTAACAATACTACAGAAAAACACAGGCAAAAACAGAGTTATAGGTTCAAGCAATTAGTGTCTGAATAAGACTCCAATGATGTTGAAAGTAATACCAAGAGTTAACTATAAGATTGAATTAAATGTAAATGCTTCTTTGGATCAAAAATTAATTAGTAAACAAGGGAAACTGCAGAATGGAGAAAAATGTCCCATCTATTCATGTGACAAAGAATTAATATCCAGAATATATCTGTATATGTATATATAATGCTAATGTATAAAATCTATAATGTGATACATTGCTATTTCACTTTAAAAAATGCTGACCATATAGTTCTGGTGAGAAACCAAAAGCAATGATTGAAGCCTGTATTATTTTGGAATCCTCTGGGGTCTCTTTGACTAACAAATCACAGGCAGAATGGTAACACTCTATTACTGAAGAAATTCCATAATTTGTTGACAAAATATAAAAGAATGATTAGCTGAACCAAAAGCTTTCACCCTATTAGCTGGCATCCATAGTGTCAGAAGATGGTATAAAATTATGAAGCTGTGAATCTTGAGAGCCATGACAATTTCTTATCCGTCAAGATTCTACAATGGTACCTTTGCCGCCGACATGTGCCCTTTAATTCATAAGTGTTTTAGGGTAGTCAGTTGCTTCTGATTAGATTTGAGGCTGCCTACACAGGAAGGAAATGTTGGCACATCAACATTTCCTTAAGAGTGGGCAGGGACACATGAAGTTCCCACCCTCCCTGAGGAACTCTTTTCAGGTAAAGGTTAGAGGAGGGCGTGTCACTTTCTCTGTGATGTAGTCACTGGTGAGCTGTTTCTGCTCTAGGAAATCACCTCACACACATACTCTGGCAAAAAGTCAATTAAATTTAGTTGGTCAAGGTGAAACAAGAACATGATAGTTTAAGATGGACTGTTGAAAAGAAAGACTTCAGTGGTGTCAGGAGGGAATTTAAAGGGTAATGGGACTTGAAAGTGTTAAAAATTTATTACATACATGTATCAAGCAGAAACAATAAAAGCTTAGATTATGAAAGTCAAAGTGATTATCATTTAAAGAAACAAAAATCAAGCAACAGGTGTGAGAGCGGATGTAGAGAATAAAGGAAAACTTTTGGTGCAATGTAAGCTAGTCCAGTAAATGTTCAAGTAAATATAAAGAGGTACTCCAAAATTAAAATACAACTGCTGTATAAACCAGCTATATCTCTTTTGAAGTATAGCCCAACAAATCAAAATCCGTTTACTATCTAAATTCTTGAATATCCATGGTTACTGCTAGACCATTCATATTAGCCACCTTTTGACACCAGCTTAGCTGACCATCAGAGTGTGGATGTTTGCATGTGATATTTTACTTGCTCATAAAATAGAAACAAAATTAGGTAATTTCTAAGGCAGAAAATGGAACTGGAGATCATCATGCTAAAGAAAATAAGCCCATCTTACAAATATAAGTTCTGTGTTCCCCCTCATATATGCAGATTTATGTGGGGGAAATGGCTATGAAAGTAAAAGAAAGCACTTTGGCAGTATGAAAAGGAAGGGGAGATGGTAGTTAGTGAAGAGTCACAAAGAAAGTGAGTATGGTCCAAATATATGGGGTGTTTATGAAATATGGATGTACTGTGGGGAACTGGAGATGGCTAGCTTAGTTGGCATTGCATACTAGACCTGGATCCTTGGAGTCCATGTCAGAGCTGTGAGTGGCATCATTTACCTTTATTCTTTGATGGGGGGAAGGCTGATTCCTGGGACTTACAGACCAGACAGACAAGCTTAGGAAATGAATCACAGGAGCATTGAGAGAACCCTTTTTTAAATATCATGAACAGAAGCTGAAAGAAATACATGACATTTCATTCTTGTATCCAAAAGCATTCACATACATGTATGTACATGCTCACATGTACCTGTAAGTACATGTCCACACATATGAACACATACACGTTTATCACACCCTTATGCATATATATATACTTCAAATGTTTATAAATATATTTATACTTCAAATGAAAGAAAAACATAAATAAAAATATAGAAACAATTTAATTTTTATTTATATTTTATATTAAATTATATATGTATAATTTAATATATATATACTTTAAATGAAAGAAAAATCTAAATGAAATCAATCACTTTACATAATTGGTCAAAACAAAGTATAGAAACTATTTAAAAATTTATATTCAGCTAAAACTACTTTGTTGTTAGGTGAGTGCCCTATTATTGTGTCTTCACTCATAGACAAGCGTGTGCTGGGGTCAATGACCTAGAATACATAGCTATCTATTCTTGTATGAAGGGTTTTTAAACCTGACTAATAAAAAATAGAGCTTTTAAGATCCCTATGTTTCTGGAAGAGTGAAACTACTTCAGGAGCAGGATGTTTATCCCTATAGTATCAGTCCTCTGAAAGAAAGGCAACAGTATGTCTCTCCACTCTTTTAGCCATTAAATTATTCATTCATTCACTACTAACTAGTGGTTTAATTTTAATTCACTTAAAAAATAAGTGTCTTTTGTTTGCTATCAATAATCTTAAAGAGACGAGATAAACATTTCCCTCAGGCCTGGAGCAATGGCTCAGTGCTTTAGATTGCTCACTGATCACACAAAGGACCTGGGTTCCATTCCCAGTACTCACATGGCAGTTCATAACCAGCATCTTATAACTCCAGTTCTAATGTACCTACCTCCTTCTTCTGGATATTAGGTGAACCTGTGTATTCCAACCGGTAAATATATTCATAACTAAAACAATAAAACTGCCCTCAATGAACTGATAGCTAGTAAAAGATATTTATAAGCATGAAAGTTCAACTCAGAATTAGGAGAGAACTATAGTTACAAGCACACCATAGCTTTAAGGCTGAGAAAAAAATCAGAGGAGCACTATGAGCAAATAAATATAAGTAAGTATGTATAAGTAAGAAAGCTGTAAGTACAACATATACCAGCTGATATAAGGCCCCCAGCACATATACAGCAGAGCACTACCAAGTCTTGACTCAGAGAAAGAAAATGTGACCAACCTTCATGAAACTTGAAGCTCCAGGTAGTGGGGAGGTCTGGTGGGGTGGGAGTGGGGTGATAGGGACATCCTCTTTAAGATGGGGGAGGAGGAGGTATGGGATGTGGAATAGTCAGAGGGCAGACTAGGTGGAGGGGGATAAAGACTGAACTATGAAAAAATGATAAATAATAAAAAATGATTATATATATATATATATATATATATGAAGTATTGAAAATCTAAGTATGTGGACTATTACATGAGATCATTCAAGTCTATTGAACAATAAAATAACCCTGTTGGAAATGAAAGATTATTAGTTATCTTCAAGTTTCAATATTGGCCATAATATCTGAATTTTCTTCCTTTTTAGTACCCTATCACAGAAAAATACCAAAATATCTTGTGCACTTGCTGGTTTTGTGTGTCAACTTGACACAGGCTGGAGTTATCATAGGAAAAGGAGCTTCAGTTGGGGAAGTACCTCCATGAAATCCAGCTATGGGTCATTTTCTCAATTAGTGATCAAGTGGGAGAAGGCCCCTTGTGGGTGGTACCATCTCTGGGCTGGTATTCTTGGGTTCTATAAGAGAGAGCAGGCTGAGCAAGCCAGGGAAGCAAGCCAGTAAAGAACATCCCTCCATGGCCTCTGCATCATCTCCTGCTTCCTGACCTGCTTGAGTTCCAGTCTTGACTTCCTTTGTTACTGAACAGCTGTGTGGAAGTGTAAGCTCAATAAACCCTTTCCTCCCCAACTTGCTTCGTGGTCATGATGTTTGTATAGGAATAGAAACCCTGACTAAGACACCTGGCCACTCCAGACATGACAATCTAAAACTTATTATGGTCAATGTTAGGACTTCTCAACTCAGAGCTTGGGTTTTCAAGTTGTTTGGAAATTTTAGACAGGTTCCAATTCATGCAAATACATAGACAATGATTGTAACAATAGCCACATCCATAACATCCATAACAAATTAAGGCACTGAAATTTAATGTGCTCACCGAGGAAAAGTTTACCCAGAAAGGAAAGGTAAACCTGTCAGCAAGAGTGCCTTTCATGGAGTAAGAAAAAGTTATGACCTTTTCTTGGAATGTTGGAGGCCATGCACGTTTGCCCTTTCTCTGAGCAAAGAATTGTGGGCAGAGTCAGATGGGGTTAGAGAGGACTGGGAGGCAGAAACTTCACTGTGTTCAAACCAAAGTCAAGGTGCGTACGTACAGAGCAATAAAACCTTAAACTTGGAGAATCAGAATCAACATCATCAACTCACCAGCAGCAGCAGCAGCAGCAGCAGCAGCAGCAGCAGCAGCAGCAGTAACAGCAGCTGCAGTAGCAGCAACAACAGCCACTCCCACTGATACCTGCAAATGGACAGCAGACCAGCATCCAGAATGAAGGCTTTACTAATGACCTGGAGGATTTTAGGAAACCAGGAGAGACCTTTACCCAACATAGCTGTTTCTTTGTGGGCAATCTTCCCTCTGACATCACTGAGAAGGAAATGAATTTTTTTGAGAAATATGAAAAAGCAAGCAAAGTTTTCATTTATAAGGATATAGGCTTTGTCTTTATTCACTTGGAAACACTAACCCTATCGAAAATTGCCAAAGTGGAGCTGGACAACATGATACTCCTGAAAGCAGCTGCAAGTGTGCTTTGTCTGTCACAGTGCATCCATTACAGTTGACAACCTTCCTCAGTATGTTTCCAATGCACTGCTAGAAGAAACCTTTTCTGTTTTTGTCCAGGTGGAGAGGGCTGTATATAACCAAGGAAGGCCCTCAGGGAAAGGTGTTGTTGAGTTCTCAGGGAAGCCAGCTGCTTGAAAAGCTCTGAACAGTTACAGTGACTCTTTTTTCCTGCTAACCACATTTCCTTGGCCTGTGACTGTGGAGCTTATAGATCAGTTAGATGAGGAAGAAGGGCTTCCAGGGAAGCTGTTTATAAAAAATCAGCAATTTTACAAGGAGAGAGAACAGCCACCCAGATTCGCACAACCTGGGTCCTTTGAGTATGAGTATGCCATGCACTGGAAGGCACTCATTGGGATGGAGAAGCAACAACAGGATCCAATGGACACGAACTCCAAGGAGGCTTGTGAGATGCTGGAGATGGACATGGAGGCAGCACGCCATGAACACTAGGATATGCTAATGAGGCAGGATTTGTTGCGATATCAAGAAGAGCTTCAGAAGATGGAGAAGTTGCATAACCATGAGGTTCAGAAACAGAATCAGTTAGAACTCAGGCAGGAAGAGGGACGCAGGTGCTGTGAGGGAGAGATGCAGCAACTCCTAGAAGAAATGATGTGATAACAGTAGGAAGGATTGAAGGCAACCTTCCCTGATGTGAGAAAACAAGAGATATGAATGGGCCAAATGGCTATGGGAGGTGCTATGGGCACAAACAATAGAGGTGCCATGCCCCCTGCTTCCTATGGTACTCCAACTCCTCCAGGACCTGCCACTATGATGCCAGATGGAAACCTTGCATTGACCCCACCAGCAACTGAACCTTTTCACTAACCTGCTACAATGGAAGGAATTGGAGCAAGTTGTGGACCTCCTCCTGCATTCAACCCTCCAGGTCTGGGAGCTGAAGTTGCTCCAAATAAACACTGCCAATATTACATAAAGTTTCATTGTCTAGTTTCCTGCAGCCCTTAAACAAAGGGTCCTGTTTTGGACTAGCCAGAATTCTACTCTGGAAGAGTGTTAGGTGTTCTTCCCCATAGATAAGACTTCCCTGCTTATACTGCTCTAGGGAGTATGCTTGAAGTTCGAGGGGCAAGGGAGGGGTGGTATTTAACAAGTCAAAGTCTGTGTTGTAGTGTTCTATCAAGTCTGTCTGCTGAAGTCAAGTATATTGATTGTTGAGGGCCTGGAGAACAATAGGAAAATGGACTCGGATCTCCATTAATCTTGATCATTGTTCTCTCTCTGTCTCTACCTCCGTCTGTCCCTATTTCTCTCTCTCTCTCTCTCTCTCTCTCTCTCTCTCTCTCTCTCTCTCTCTCTCTCAGGTAAGAATTCAGACAAATGTCCACAGAGGTTACAGCATACATATGGTTTTGCTATATCTCCTATATGACTCTTTCATGTCCTAAGGAAGACATTTTTTTCTTAGAGGTTTTCATTTTAGCATATCTTAAAAGAATCTTGGGTTAATTTTGTGATTCTGATGTTGCTGTTCACAGCTTTTCTTCGTAGACCTTGTACAGTCTTGGGAACAGGGTTGCTGTGTGTGGCAAGTCTGACAGAAGCTATCAGTCTTGCCTATCTTAGGTAGCAATGCTGTGCATTTGTATTGGTGTACTATGATTTATTCCTGATACTTTCAATTTGAATTTTTTCTGGGAAATGGAGCATTAATGCAGTGTCATCTTATTAAAATACATTTGAGGGCTTAAAAAAAAAGAAAAAGAGAAAGAAAAAGACATGAGCTCACATTCTACAGTGTACCCTGTGGGAGCCAATGTGAAAGTCACCAGGGGGCAGCATGATAACAATTCCACTTGATGGGAGGATCTCCTCCTGCACAAGCTCTCTCATCTGTTAGGCATGTGCATATCCATTTCATTTGTGCCTTTTCAGAACCCAGCGCTTCTTCCACTCCTTGTGAGCCACCCATGGAGGATAAAAAAGAAAAACAAGATCAAGAGATTTATATTCCCAGTCGTCTGGGAAATAAACATTTATATTTGTCCTACTCCCAAATAATATAAACTACTCTAAAACATGTAGTATAAATGTACCCATAATGAACTGAATTCCTGGAATTTTAATTAGTATATCAATAATAATAATTAAATATGTATGTGATAATTCAGTCATGGCATGTTTGAATGTATACCAGAGACAAACAGATATGAATCTAATTTCTCTTTTACAGAGATAATAATAAAATCTCTTTAAAATTCTTCCTTCATTTATCTATTTGCACATTTAACATATAACTATTAGAAATTATGTGAATCACAGAACAACTGAGCAAAAACACAGAAGAGGGAGTTCCTAAGAATAGGTAAGGGTAGAGGACATCATGGCAAGGATGTCACAACAGAAGCTTGGATTAGTATTTCATTGAGAAACTTATATTATTGTTTTAAATGGTTGTTTCACATGGACGCCAGGAGTCCAATGAAAGATGAGAAAGAAGAAAGGTATGGCACAAAAGTAAGGGAGATCACAGTATTTCATATAAGTGATAGAAGTAATTGTTTCAATAATCGGCCTGCAAAGATGGAGCTTTGGTATCTTCAAGTTTAATCATTCCTGTTGCAGAATATAGGAAGCTTCTGAAGGGTTCTATATAATATAAAATGGCCAAATTTAGTTTCAGGAAGACTACTGCATTAGTTTCCTAAACTCAGCTTCCAGATAGCTGAGAGAGAGGAGAGGGGCAGGGGGAGGGAGGAAGGTGAGGGAGAGAGTGAGGATGGGCTTAGAGTTAGAGCCGCAATGATGGACTCCTGAGATCACCTCTGAGATTAGGAGTGTTTAATATCACAGGCACAGGACATCTAGAGATATTTAGATTTGTATACATGATGATTTGATGATTAATATAATATGTAGAATATATGATTTATATACAGACATACAAAGTGTTTATTGTTCTTTATTTTATTGGAGGCAAAGGTAGACATTGCTGTAAGAAGACTAATTAAAATTCTCTATACTAATAAATTCATTATAATTGAAGTCTCTAGTTGCATGAGTAGCACATACACTCATGTCTTTCTACTTTCACAAATGGCTTCACCTAAGTTGTCTTCTTCCTTGCTTGAATCTTCCATGTTATCTACTTTCAAAAAAGAAGTAACAAAGTCAAGTGAGAAACATTAAAACATTCATCTATGCCCCTCCTCCAAATATGAAAAATTACTTCTGTCAATCATAAACTGACCCTATAGTAAGCACTTAATGTTGTCCATGATGATGCAAAATCAGCTTACCTTATATTGTGTCTCTCATTTCCAAACTCATAAAATGCACAGTTTCTAAATATATCACCTGTGTGGAATTCAATTAGTAAGAATTTAGAGACATACTGAGTGTTGTACTGTGTTCTGCCTCTGTGCTAGGAGTAGGGTGGGTGAAGGTGTCTGGATGCCAATGGCATGTAGAAGTCAGAGCAAAGGCCCAAATGACCACAGCCTGTGTCTCCCTTTAGGCCACCAGTGTAATGCCTGAAGAGGATGTCAAGAATAGGGGTGCACAAGAGCCTAGAGGAACAGGGTCCTGTATGATTGGGAGGGGTGGGCAAAGAGAAAAGCTTTCTTTAGGAGTCATAGGCATAGCTCTTTAGGAGAAGGCCTTCCTCATGGTGATCTTTAATGAAGCATCTCTCTGAGACAATCCTTGCTTATTCATATTGCTTTATTGGGGGTGGTTGTTGTCATATCCAATTTATTCTAATCAAGATGAACCAGGGATTATTAAACTCCTAGGGTAAAGATGTGAGAATGCCCAGGAAAGGATGTTCATTGGCTAAAGGCTTAAGGTTATCTAGATCCCTCATTAGAATGGAGAAGACTTCAAGTGCTATGCTACATGACTGAATACCTGTGGTCTTCTCAGGGGCGTGTCATCTTTACATGCTCTAGAGTAGGTATAGAGACAGAAAGAAATTGCCTTTACTCCTCAAATATTTGAGATTCCCGGTGTTTGAGCTCACTTAGCCTTACCAGTTCTTATACCTGTCTCATAGCACAGTCCTACATTAACTATAACTGAGCTTTATTTAAAAAAAGAAAAATATCTTTCTTAAAAAGATATTATTATTGCTAATGTGTATATTGCTATGATCGCTTATGTGTGTATTGTATGAGTATGTCAACATTAGGCTAAAATACTAAGACATTTGAAATGTATAGTGAAGTTTATGTTAACCAGCATACTAACCATTTAAGGCAATTTACTTGTATAGGCTAGCTCTCCTTAACAAATGCACTCAGAATAAAATAAATTGGTAGAGAGGAATAAGAATGATGAGAATTCTTGTGTAAAGAGAAAGCACTTAACCTGAAAGCTTGCATCTACTACTGACTGAGTCACTATTACATTAGCATGTCACTCATTCCCCCCTTTCTCAGGACCCTCCTCATGATGAGGCTGGACCTCAGCATAAATGATAGTAAAGCCTTATTTCTTACAGGTTTGTAGGTTGGAAAGTCCCAAACCAAGACATTATCATGTGGTCCTTTCTTCTTAAAAGTGGTATTTTCTGCCTTTCTAGAGTCTTCTATGGATGCCAATCCTATTCATATAGGTGGGGTTTTTCCTGTCTAATCATGCCCTAATTCCTCAACATTGGTTCCAATAAACCATCTTTGGAAACAAATTGGGATTCCAACAATAGTTCAAACCATCAAGAACAGTGTCCCTGTATCTCAGACCATATTTCCTCAGAATTATATAGATTGCATAAATTTCCAAAGTTAACTAATTGTTTATCATCTCAACAGCCTTGGAGATGAATTTCATTATGTAACAGACAAAGAGTCAGACTAATACCTTCTTCTACCTAATTCCTCCCAGAGTCAGGTTCTGAGCAGAGCATTGTCTCTCTGCAAGACCATTTTTTTCAAATCCACTTGCCTACTTGAACATCCATGGTTAAACACCTTAAGTATTTAAATCTCTCTAACTCTGCACTGAGAGCAATGACGTATCAATTTTCCAAAAATTGTTTCTGTAGAATTAATCACAAGTTTAAAACATTTGCTTATCTCTTTTGTATGTTTCCAAAATTTACAGGTCTTATATGGTGAAGCTTAAAAAAAGTAATTATTTTATTACTACAAATAAAAATATAAAGGAACTTCATGTTTAATAGCAACACATTTTATCATAGTAGAATATTGAATTCCATTTTACTGTTTGACAATGACCTTAAAGTTGACAGATATCAGCCTTGAAGCATAACATGGGCCTGTTAAAACTGACATTTTATGAAGAAAATTATTGTTTTCTGATGAGCTATTTCTTTCATTACAGGTGCCGCACATAGTTGTTCATTTTTGTCTTTTTGTCTAAGGTCAAATGCAGGATCAACTTAAAAAATTTTAAGTCCCTGTTTACAGTTCTGCCTTAACATTGCCACAATGATCTATCTACAAGGCTGCTTCCATCTCTCACTTCAATATATGAGAGCACTATTAGCATTTTAGGTGACAAATTGCTTACAGCATGCAGTTTCATAAAACAAATGAGAGAATGTGATAGCAGTGCTGTTAGGGCATTCCTGCTGTCTAGCAAACGGCAGAGTTTAAAATCAATCGGATTATATAAAATGCATTTTTCAGCTTCAACTCATGTTTCTCTTTTACACAAGAAATCAGAAAATTGAATGCAACTTGGACCTGAAACATAACCAATCACAAATTGTCAAAGTCTCAAATAGATGACATTCATAACATTTAAGATGTATCATGCCAGTAGTTTCTTAGTGTCACAGGTGATACAGCTTAACAGCTGAACAGGGAAATTTCCTCTTCATTTGAAACAAAAACAGAATGAAAAATCATAAAAAAAAATGGGTGTCTTATATTTTCCCAGAACAAAGACTGGATAGTAGATACAAGGAATTGTCTTTCACAAGAACAGTAACATGTATAAAGTAAAATACTTACTTTTTCTAGTTCTTCCCTGACTCTTTTTGCCACATCCTTCTGCCCTGCATTTGATAGGCACAGTCTCAGCCTTGGAAGCCCCACCAGACAGCTCCAGCTCCAGAGATAGAGGATTTCCTTTAAAATTGTTATTCAAATTGTTATTTTATTATTATGTATCTTGCATTTAATTTCTCTTCATAGAGGGGTGTCTGCGCTCATGGCATTGTATGATGTGGACATGAGAGAAGGATTTGGGGGGTTAGTTTATGTTTCATCGCTGTGCATTTCTCAGCATATGAGGTTTGTTAGCAGAGATATATGCACAGTAAAGCATTTCAACCACCAAATATCATTATTCCTATTTAACTAATAGACTCCCGGGTTCATCCTATTATTTTAAATTCTGCCTGTTAACAGTAACATCATTTTCACATGAATGACACTTCTAATGGATTTAATTTTAGTTATTGTACTACACTTCTAGACATACAGAATGACCTAAGATCATGCCTGATACCACTTTTATTCATTCCCTACATTAATGAATCACTAATCTTACTTGATTTTTCTTTCTGTTTTGTTTTTGTTTTTGTTTTTGTTTTTGTTTTTGTTTTTTGAGACAGGCCTCAAACTCAGAAATCTGACTGCCTCTGCCTCCCAAGTACTGGGATTACAGGCGTGTGCCACCACGCCTGGTTCTGGTATTTTTTTTTTTAATGTTTCATTGTTTTTTTTTTTTTTTTTTTTTTTTTACAAAAGTAACTCCTTACATTTTACCTTTTTTATTTCTACCACTCTATTTTCTCTTTTTAAAAAATGTTATAATACCCATTATTGTCTTCATTTTCCCTTATTTCACATTTTTTCCACTTCAATATATGAAGATGTTCCTTGAAAAATAAGCTAGTGTCCTAGTCCCAACAAGGAAGAGAATATGTTCTATTTGTTTATTTCACCCTACCTCTCAGAACTTCTCTTATACCACTCTTCACTGTCCTATGCCTTAGAAACATGGGCTGTCATTAATAAAGGCTAATATATATCTCTGTTTTATAGAGAGAAGAATGTGCTTTTATTTTTAACCTCACATGATAGCTGGTGTTATAAATATAGTAGTTATACCAGTTAATCTTGTCTTTCAATTTGAAGTGTTTGGGAGAATCCCTGTTAGCTTTACCTCAGGTAGAAAAAAAAACTTACATGGTAAAGCAAAATGAAACTGGGATCAGGTGATTTGCGGATTGGTACTAGGCCAGGACTTCTAGAGTCTGACCCAGATCAGCTTTCTTTAGCCATATTTAACCACAGCAAAATTGTGGGACCAATGTTTTCAGAAAACAGTTTACTCAACCCTATGAATACAACAAAGCTTCAGATGTGCTAACATTGAAGCTCTCTACGAAGTGCAAACAGCTTTGTCTGAAAGACAGGAGCTTGTTGACTTAGAAGTAATACTCAAGAACAATGTCTAGGGAGAATGAACGATGTAAATATAACAACTTTTCCTAAGATAATATAAAAGTTATTTAAGCTATTGTAAGGCACAAATTACATTTCTTGAAAGGGTGAATTCCCTGGCCTAGAAATCGTGTTCAAGGTTTTAGGGAGAAAAGTTCTCAGATAAACTAACATAATAATCTGGGTGATATGGGCAGACCCTGGCTTAGCAGGTATCAGGATTACCTGGTTGTAGACTATATTTTGCCCCCAGTATTCTGGGAGGATAGAAAAATATCTTTTCCCTCCAGAAAGATCAGCTATGTGTTTAATTATTCTTGGCTTTTCCAGTGCTTATCTGTCTGTACAATGACCATTTTGTGATATACAGATGAGTTTTAAATTCTGCTTTAATTAGGTTCCTACAGTATGATAGGAACATCAGACCAGATAAAACATCAGACCAAAAACAGCTCAGGGAAAAGAGGGTTTATTTTATCTTACAGCTTTCAATTCTTTGTAAATAGTGCTCACCCAATGAACAGTCTCATGGAGGCAGAAGTTGAAGAAAGAGCCATGGAAGAGCACTACATCCTGACCTGCTATTAGGGCTTGCTCAGCCTGATTTCTTATAAGCCCAGGACCACATGTCCAGGATTGGCACTACTTATAGTAGCTTGTACCATCCCTCCAATATAAACAAATCATCAATAAAGATAATTCCTACAGACATGTTCATGGGTAATCTGACAACCATTAGGTGCATTTCTTCAAGTGAGGTTACTCTTCTGAGATGAATCTATCTAGGTTTGTATCTAGTTATCAAAAGTGAACCAGCATATACTCCCTTATAAAAGAAACTTCTGGGAAGATGTTTTGCGAATTTATGAAAAAGTTTAACAAAGTTATTTAAACTTTTTCTGTAGGTGGGAATGCATGACCCAGGATGGACACCAACATTCATTTCTCTGTGCTCTCTGAGATGAAATGCAATGATGTCAGGCTCTTCAAGCTTGTATTACCATTACTCTCACATGCTGACTATAGCCTCAAGCTATCAGCCAAAAGAAATGCTGTATCTTATTATTTTCTTTATCAGGTATTTTGTCACAGTACCAACAAAAGACACTAATATAATAGCCATAGTAAATGTTGCTCAGATTTAGTGCAGATGCGATTAGGGATGGGTTTGTCCATGTAAAGCATATGGCTGTTATGAAGAAAATCTCACGGTGAGAAATCTTGGGTGTCTACATAAGTGACATATTTCAGTTCAAACTGAGTTGGAATTGGCATAATAAAAGTTTCAATCAACAAGATCCCCCAGAGCTCCTGGGGACTAAACCACCAGCCAAAGAGTACAAAGGAAAGAGTGGATGGTCTTGTCAGGCAAAAATGGGAAGAGAGGCTCTTGGTCCTGGGAATGCTTGATGCCCCAGTGTAGGGGAATGCCAGGGCAGGGAGGCAGGAGTGGGTGGATGGGTGGGGGAGCATCCTCATAGAAGCAGGGAAGGGGGGATGAGATAGGGGGCTTCCTGAGAGGAAACTGGAAAAGGGAATAACATTTGAAATGTAAATAAATAAGGTATCCAATAAAAGAAAAAAATTGTATTGAGACAATCATAGGAAACAAAGAAGGTCTAGGGACAACAAAGACTTTATGAAAAATTTTTGGAGTAAATTAAAGATGTAGCTCAGATGATAAAGTATTTAGCCTGGCACTCAAAAAACAAACAAATGAACGAACCAAAAAAAAAAAAAAACCTGAGTTTTACAGTTACCACAACACAAAAATCAGGCCTGGTGGCACATGCCTATAATCCTAAAACTCAAGGATAAAGACAGAAGAGCAGAAGTCCTTGGCTACATAAATAATTCAAAACTGACTTAGGATATATGAGATAGTGCCCGTTTAAAAAATTGGTGTTGGCTCATTAATATCCACTTATCAGTGATTGCATTTCATGTGTATTCTTTTGTGATTGGGTTAACTCGCTTAGGATGATATTTTCCAGATCTAACCATTTGCCTACAAATTGCATGAATTCATTATTTTTAATTGTTGAGTAGTATTCCATTGTATATATATACCACATTTTCTGTATCCATTCCTCCTTTGAGGGATATCTGTAGGAGAGTACCAGAACAGAGAAATGGTAGGGGGGTGATTGGGGAATAGTTGGTGGGGAAAGGACTTATGGGACGTATGGTGGGGTGGAACTGGGAAAGGGGAAAACCCTTGGAATGTAAACAAAGAATATAGAAAAAAAACAAAACAAAACAAAAAACACAAAAGAAAAAAATTGTGTTGGGGGAATGGACCAGGTTGGCAAGTGGAGAATATGGTTTACATAGAAGTCTGGTCAAATTAGTGCCAAATAATGAGTAAGTAATGAGTAAAATAGATGTAGTGCTCCACTTGAAAACAACATAAGTGTTTACTATAAATAAATATATTAACAATCCAATGTAATTGTTCACTACACAAACATGTAAAGATTAAAACTAATCACAAGCTCACAGGCAATCTTATATATATTCTATTAGTCTGCTTATGTTAAAACCAAAACTTCAAAACTAGCATTTTAATAAAAAATAGTTGTTCTACTTGGTGAGTATTGACAAGAAAAATCAGGTGTCCTGTAATGGCTTGTATATTGGCATATAATTGATTACTTAGTTCTTCACAAATACAAAATGTTGAGCTGTGCATTTGTAATTATTCTTTTTATTAATTACAAATAAGTTGTAAAATCAACATAAAATGATGATTTTATGTAATGAAATATGATATACAAGCTTTGCTTTTCTATTATACAATTTTACTTCTTATAGTTTCATACATGTTTAAATATCTTAAAATTCTCCCTCTCACTCCCACAGACCCCTTGCATTCTTCCTAGCTAGTGTCTCTTCCATCCTCCTTGTCTCTTCCATCCTCCTGTCCCTTCATTTCTCTTTGTTCTATACCTAATGGTAATCCTTTAAAATATACGTAAATGTAACATAATATAAGCTGAGGGGGTGAAATTTAGGAATATGTATGTATATGCATATACACATACTTATACATACATACACACATATATGCATGCAATAACAATTCATGTAAAAATGAGTCTATGGATTTGACAGAGATCAAGGGGGGATTATGAGAAGAGAATTAATGGAGAAATGTAATTACAGTAATCTCAGAAATTAAAAAAGAAAAACTAGATTATTGCTATTTCCATCACTATTAAATACTCCTTTTCCATTTACTCTTGGCTGAAAAATGATATCTTGGTTTAGATTCTTTCAGATATGTGTTATTGATTACATTCTAGGTAATAAAATGTGAATCAATATAATGTTCAGAAAGTAATTCATAACACTTCATGCATGGGTGCTTCCAAAATCCTCTATACAAGGGCTCTGTGAAAGATAACCAAGATCACTATGAAAGCAATTAACATGCTTCCATTTTATTCATTATTACACATTGCATTATAACATATATAATGTGTTTATTATTATATGAATGTAAATTAATATATCCATAAATTGTAAAGCCAAACAGCCTAGAAATTCCTCAAGATTTCCTCAACTGGAAAAAGTGGATCTCCTCAAGTGGAGTTATGATGTGATTCCGCAGTGTTTTGTTTGGTTCACATAGCAAAGAAATTAAATCAATAGCACCAAGTTTTATCTTAACTCTACTGCTAACTGCATCATTATCCAAAGTGGCCAAGATTTTGAAA
The DNA here is from genome assembly GCA_964023405.1 of Apodemus agrarius. Classification (NCBI taxonomy): domain Eukaryota; kingdom Metazoa; phylum Chordata; class Mammalia; order Rodentia; family Muridae; genus Apodemus; species Apodemus agrarius. Next base: position 86,170,230 of record OZ030017.1, on the reverse strand, counting down.
CAACCACTGATAAATGACAAAATAAATTGTGCTCTATAGATAGAATATAGTATAACATTGTTAGCCTTCAAAAAGAAGTGTTATTTGGTTATAACATATATTAATCTGGTGGAGATTTTAAGAGTAAAGTGGGTCAGGCACAAGAGGATAAATACAAAATTATCTTACTTATATAGTAAGCCAAGGTAGTTGAATTCAGATGGACTAGAATGGTCTTCAAGTATTGCAGGAATATGAGTTAAAGGATAGCAACTGTTTTTTGATTGTATTTAAGTGTAATTCCACAAGGTCGAACATATATTGTTTACACTGTTGTCTAAGAACCTATGACTAGATAGTTCACGGCAGGTGATATGGAAGAACCTATTACTATTATGCTTCTAAATAGACATAGTGTTAAGCTACTTCCTAATGATTTTTGTTATATCCAGATTAACACATCTCACAAGCCTCATGCAAAACCTTACAACTGGCCAAGCTGTTGAAAACAAAAGACTAAAAAATGGTTTACCCTAAAGCAGAATCTTTACCAGCATCTATAACAGTTTAGGCACCATTGTGGAAAAAGGACAGAAAGAGTATTAGCGATAGAGAAGGTAAACAATTCTTAGAAACTAGTGTCTTCAGGGCAAGGAAAAGCATCTGCACATATGAAATCATAGAAATTGAGGCAGTCTGCATGAAATTTGGACAGTGCTAAGGCCAAGGAAATACTTGCATGGTAAGCAGAGTTTGCCACACAATATTACCCAAAGCCATGGAACTATTGTTAAGGTTAGCTACTGAGATAGTGAGAGAGAATTTTCTCTGCTTTTTTTCCACCATAAATTAATCTTTATTTCAAGTGAAATCAGTAAGACAAAAACCACAGAAACATAATAAAAAAAAGTACACTGAAAAAATGGAGTAGGATGTTATTTTCTGTGGGGTAAAGGAAACTTGTCCTGGGTTGTGGTTGATGAACTCAGTAACCCTCAAGTGGAAAGATTCTAAGACCCAGAGGTGATGAATGACCCCAAGAAAACTGCACTTTCAAGACACAACAGAACTGATGAACATATCAGCTCAAAGATATTGTGGCAGTATGCACAGGACATTCCCAGGATCCTAACAGAGAGAAGGGGAGTGGCAACAAAGTCCCACCCCTAACCAAGAAGCTATTTGCAAATAAGAGCTTGGAGAGGACATACTTTCTCTTTTTCTTTCTTCCTTTCTTTTCATCTTTTCTTTCTTTTTTGATTGATTAACATTCCATTAAAATTACATGCTATATTTTCTCAATATTATCTACAGATCTTGGTTACTGTGTGTAACTCTGCAATGCCTATGTAAATGAGGCTATCTTTTAGAAGCTCTGATTTCAGTTTGGGATACATACAACTGGGGAATGTGTTGTCATATTAAAAGAAAAACTCACCAGAGTTTCGACAGTTTCATCAGGCCTTCAGCCTGTACAAGGCTTCCAGTTTCTCACAGTCCTGTCAGTATTTTGACTTTTTATAAAGCCTCATTTTTTCTTTTTATTTGTGCATGTGCATGTTTGTGTGTGTGTATGTGTGTGTGTGTGTGATATTACCAAATGTCTTAGCTGCCCACCACAGAGCCCAAAAGAAGCTTTTAGATGCCCTGTAGCTACAGATTTGCATGCATTAATTTAATATCCAGCCACTTTGCTGAAGTTCTTTATCAGATGTAGAAGTTCTCTGGTGAAGGTTTTTGGGTCAGTTAATGATACTATCATATCATCTGCAAATAGTGATAATTTGAGTTCTTCCTTTCCAATTTGATTCCCTTTAACGTCCTCTTGTTGTCTGATTGCTCTAGCTAGAACTTCAAGTACTATATTGAATAAATATGGAGAGAGGGCAGCCTTGTCTACTCCCTGATCTTAGTGAGATTGCTTCAAATTTTCTCCATTTAGTTTGATGTTGGCTACTTGTGTTTTTACTGTGTTTGGGTATGAACCTTGAAATCCTGATCTTTCCAATACCTTTAACATGAAAGGATGCTGATGTTTTTCAAATGTATTTTCAGCATCTAATGAAATGATCATGTGGTTTTTTTCTTTGAGTTTGTTTATGTAGTGGATTACATTGATGGATTTCTGTATATTGAAACATACCTGCAGCCCTGGGATGAAGGCTAATTAATCATGGTGAATGATCCTTTTGGTGTGTTCTTGGATTCAGTTGGCAAGAATTTTATTGAGTATTTTTGCATCAATATTCATAAGGAAAATTGGTCTAAAATTTCCTTTATTTGGATCTCTGTGTGGTTTTGGTATCAGTGAAATTGTGGCTTCATAGAATATGTTGGGTAGTGTTCCTTCTGTTTCTATTTTGTGGAATAGTTTGAAGAGTATTCATGATAGGTCTTCTTTGAAGGTCTGATAAAACTAGGCACTAAAACTATCCGGTCCTGTTCTTTTTTGGTTGGTAGATTGTCAATGCCCACTTCTATTTCTTTAGGCATTATAGTACCATTTAGTTTAGATGGTCTATCTGATCCTGATTAAACTTTGGTAGTTGGTATCTGTCTAGGAAATTGTTCATTTCATCCATATTTCCCAGTTGTGTTGAGTATAGGCTTTTGTAGTAAGATCTGATAATTTGTCTTATTTCCACAGTTTCTGATGTTATTACTTGCTTTTCAGTTCTAATTTTGTTAATTTTGATACTGTCTTGGTGTCCTCTGGTTAGTCTGTCTAAAGGTTGATCTATCTTGTTGATTTTCTCAAAGAACCAGCTCCTGGTTTTGTTCATTCTTTGTATAGTTCTTTTTGTTTCAACTTGGTTGATTTCAGCCCTGAGTTTGGTGTTTTCCTCTTGGGTGTATTAGCTTCTTTCTGTTCTAAAATTTACAGGTGTGCTGTAAAGCTGCTAGTGTATGCTCTCACCAGCTTCTTTTTAGAGGCACTCAGAGCTATTAATTTTCCTCTTAGCAATGCTTTCATTGTGTCCCATAAATTTGAGTATATCGTGCCTTCATTTTCATTAATTTCTAAAAAGGTTTTGATTTCTTTCCTTATTTCTTCCTTGACCAAGGTATCATACAGTAAAGCACTGTTCAGTTTCCATGTGTATGTGGGCTTTTTGTTATTTTTGTTCCTATTGAAGATCACTCTTACTCCATAGCGATCTCTTAGGAAGCATGGAATTATTTCGATCTTCTTATACCTGTTCTATGTCTGTTATGTCTGTTTTGTGACCAATTTTATGGTCAGTTTTGGAGAAGGTGCCATGTGGTGCTGAGAAGACTGCATATTCTTTTGATTTAGCATGAAAAGTTATATATCTATTCCATTTGGTCCAAAAATTTCTGTTAGTTTCACTGTGACTCTGTTTAGTGTGTGTTTCACAAATCTGTCCATTGAGGAGAGGGGTGTGTTGAAATCACCCACAGTTATTAGGTGGGGTGTGATGTGTGCTTTATGCTTTAGTAAAGATTCTTTAACAAATGAGGTTATCCTTTTATTTGGAGCATAGATGTTCAGAATTGAGAGGTCTTCCTACTAGATTTTTCCTTTGGGGAGTATAAAGTGTCCTTCTCTGTCTTTTTTGATGACTTGTAGTTGAAGGTCTATTTTATTGGATATTAGAACGGCTACTCAAGTTTGTTTTCTGGGACCATTTGCTTGGGAAACTTTTTTAGCTTTTACTGTGAGGTATTGTTTGTCTTTGACACTGAGATGCATTTCCTGTATGTAGCAAAATGTTCGGTCTTGTTTCCTTAGCCAGTCTGTTAGTCTATGTCATTTTATTGGGGAATTGAGTCCATTGATGTTAAGAGATATTAAGGAATAGTGATTGTTGCTTCCGGCTATTTTTGATGTACTTTTCACATTTGTGTGCCTATCTTCTTTTTGTTTGTTGAAAGAAGGTTAATTTCTTGCTTTGTCTAGTACATAGCTTCCCTCCTTTTGTTGGTGTTTTCCATTCATTATCTATTGAAGTGTTGGATTTGTGTAAAGATAGTGTGTAAATTTGTTTTTGTCATCCACAACCTTGCTTTCTCCATCCACAGTAATTGAGAGATTTGCTGGATATAGCAATTGGGATTGGCATTTTTGTTCCCTTAGGGTCTGTATGACACCTACCCAGACTCTTCTGGCTTTCATAGTCTCTGGTGAGAAGTCCAGTGTAATTCTGATAGGTCTACCTTTCTATGTTACTTGATCATTTTCCCTTACTGCTTTTAATATTCTTTCTTTGTTTATTACATTTGGTGTTTTAATTATTATGTGACAGGTGGAATTTCTTTTGTGGTCAAATATATTTGGAGTTCTGTAGGCTTTTTGTATGTTCATGGGCCTTTTTCTTTAGGTTAGGGAAGTTTTCTTCTATAGTATTGTTGAAGACATTTACCGGCCCTTTAAGTTGGAAATCTTCACTCTATTCTATACTTATAATACTTAGGTTTGGTCTTCTCATTTTGTCCTGAATTTCCTGGATGTTTTGGGTCAGGAGCTTTTTCCATTTTTCACTTTCTTGTACTGTTGTATCAATGCTTTCTATGGTATCTTCTGCATCTGAGATTCTGTCTTCTATCTCTTGTATTCTAGTGTTGATGCTTGCATCCTTGACTCCTGACTTCTTTCCTAGGTTTTCTATGTCCTGAGTTGTTTCCCTTTGTGATTTCTTTATTGTTTCTAGCTCCATCTTTAGATCCTGGATGGCTTGGTTCAATTCCCTCACCTGTTTTGCTGTGTTTTCCCTTAGTCCTTCAAGGACTTCTCATTGTTTACATGTGTTCTCCTATATTTCTTTAAGGGAACTATTTATGTCCTTCTTGAAGCCCTCCATGAAGACCATCTCTATCATGTCCGGTGATTTTAAATCCAAATCTTGCTTTTCTGGTATGTTGTGGTATCCAGGACTTGCTGTTGTGGGAGAATTGTGTTTGGATGGTGCCATATTGCCTTGATTTCTGTTTGCAACATTCCTATATTTGCCTTTTGCCATCTGGTTATCTCTGGTGTTAGTTGGTCCTGCTGTCACTGGTTGGTGATTGCCCATCTTGTGTGCCTGCAAGCCTATCTCAGCACTCCTAAGTGACCTACTTTCCCCTGGCTCAGATTTCTGTTGTGCTGCCAAGCTCCTGGGTGCAGGTGGAGTCCTGGAGGGGTGAGTAGAAAGTGATCTTCTGCTCTGGTTATCCCTGCCTACCAGTCTGCCTCTCTACACAGTCGCATAAGCACAGATTGTGGCACCTTGTTTCTAAGTGCAGGATACCCTCTAATCCCTTCCCAGCATGGCAGATAACCCCTGGTAGGGTTGGTGTTTGGCTGGCTGGCTGTTTTGCTGCTGAGCTCGTGGGTACAAGTAGAGTCCTGGCAGGCTGTGTTCCAAGTGATCTTCTGCTTTGGTGATTCCTGCCTACCTGTCTACCCCTCTACACAGTCTGAGAATTTTCTATAAAAGTGTAGCCCTGGTCAGTTGCTAATGGTCCAGTATAGGATCTCACACATCCAAAAATATTTGGGCCATCTACATTGACTTTGAAAGATTTAAAAGTAAAAAGGGCACTAAGTTGAGTGAGTATGGAAGGCAGAATGCATTTGAAAAGTCTTGCAATGTATTGATATGATCAAATATGTTATACAAAATACTCAAATAATTAAAAAAAGAGTGAAAAATTTATAGCAGAGGAGTGAATTTAAAAATCTACCACACAAACAAAGTACTGAGGGTAGTAAATCAGAGTGTATTGTATTCTTATAGATTAATTACCAAAGGAAAGAAACAAAACAAAAACACACGCAGATAATATAATGCTCATCTTCATTAGTTATAGATTGTCATTGTACAACATGTCGATATAATGAATATAATTTTAATTAACAAGTTAATGTTTAAAGGAACATAAAATGAAGCTCATATGTCACTTATGATAATGTAAAGTTTCACACTAAATTCCCATAGAGTGGAAAAATAATAAAGTGAAAATAAACAGGAAATATTATGAAAATATATTTTTATGAAATTACATTTTTGTTTGAACTTTTTCAGTGTAAATGCATATGGAAAGAGAATGTATAATATATACTAAATTAAATATAATATATACATAAGAGTTTGTATAACAAAGCCCCTCATATCTATTTCAATGTAACACTAAGACCCTATCCAGTGAGCTGTATATGAAAAACAAAAGCATCATAAACATAAGGTAAACAAAGAGAAATGAATTGAGAAATAGTCTATTACTGCTAATAATTGAATTAAGCAATTTGCTATATTTGATAGTGTATACAAAATGTGAACTTTATGCAATATATATATGCATACACACATATATATGTATATATATATTAAAAATATTTTTAACAAGATCTTCACCAAACCCACATCTGACAGAGGGCTAATATCCAATGTATACAAAGAATTCAAGAAGTTAGACCCCAGAAAAACAAATAACCCAATCCAAAAATGGGGTACAGAGCTAAACAAAGACTTTTCACCTGAAGAAATTTGGATGGCTGAGAAACACCTTAAAAATGTTCAACATCATTAGTCATTAGAGAAATGCAAATCAAAACAACCCTGAGATTTCACCTCACACCAGTCAGAATGGTTAAGATTAAAATCTCAGGGGACATCAGGTGTTGGCAAGGATGTGGAGAAAGAGGAACACTCCTACACTGCTTGTGGGACTGCAAGCTAGTACAACCACTCTGGAAATCAGTCTGGCGGTTCCTCAGAAAACTGGACATGATACTTCCTGAGGACCCAGCCATACCACTCCTGGGAATATACCCAGAAGAATCCCCAGCATGCAATAAGGATACATGCTCCACTATGTTCATAGCAGCCTTATTTATAATAGCCAGAAGCTGGAAAGAACCCAGATGTCCCTCAACAGAGGAATGGATACAAAAAATGTGGTATATATACACAATGGAGTACTATTCAGCCATTAGAAACAATGAATTCATGAAATTCTTAGAGAAATGGATGGAGCTAGAGAACATCATACTAAGTGAGGTAACCCAGACTCAAAAGAATACCCATGGTATGCACTGACTGATAAGTGGATATAAGCCTAGACTCTTGGGACACCAAAGACACAATCCACATAACAAATGATATCCAACAAAATGGAAGGAGTGGACACTGGTACTGGAAAGGATCAAAACATCAGTGTAGGGGAATACCAGAACAGGGAAGTGGGAAGGGGTGGTAGGGGGAACAGGGGGAGGAAAAAGGGCATGTGAGACCTTTGGGGGATGGGGAACCAGAAAAAGGGAAATGAAATATAAATGTAGAATATATCCAATAAAAAAATGAAAAATAATTCACTCTCAACAGATGATATATCTAAGTACATTTTTGTCTAAGAAAAATGGTTTCCCTATCTTCTTAGCTTTGTTGATTATTTTAAAGTGCTCAGAATTACCAAGCACACTTAGTGTGTGTGTGGTGGAAAAAAATACATTTTTAACAATAGTAATTTATAATACATAACAAAAAAAAAAAACTCTAAGAAAAGATTTACCAGCTCTTTGTGAAGAACATTATTAGGACTGCTTAAAAGAAAGTTCTAAGTCAATAATATGAAGAAGATACAAAAAGCTAACACAGAAGAAGCAAGCCCCTACAACATAATTCACCAAAAATTACAATAAAATCAACTAGGAAAGAAAAGCAATTACTTGAGAATTCTGAAACTGTAATGGCAGAGACATACAAGAAAAGGTACCAAAGCAAAAGTTCCATAACAGAAATTGATTCCAGATGTTGCTTTATTTTAATCACCCAAACACTGACATTTCACTGCTGTTGAAGAAACTGTTGGGTATTGCCACTCCCAATAGAATATATAAACAGGACTCTGTAAACAATAATATACAGTCAAGGATCTTTTTTCTTTTCAAACATTACCCCATCATCCTTGTCCAGAGTACTATTCTTTTCAAGAGCTGTTATGAGATATTGTGGTGATAAAGCCAGGTTGCTTATACCCTGAGAAAATTCTCCCAGTATCTTTAGAATTATGAGTAAATGGAATTCTATAGTTAAAGATAGCACCTTCCATCATGTCCTTAATTTCACATTTATCCAAAATGGTACATACATGAAGAAAACTCTCCATAACTCCTGTTTGTTACTTGGTTCATCATGAAGGGTATTGACACTTTACAAACACTGGTGCTGTTTAGTGTTTGTTAAGTTAATAAAATGACAGACACCAAGGGAAAATGAAGCTCAGTTGAAGAACTGCCCCATAGCATTGGCCTATAGGAATATTGGTGGGTCACTGTCTTGATTGATTGCTGTGGGAGAGCCTATCCCATTGTGGGTCCAGCCCTAACCAGGCAATCTTGGTTTGTATGAGAAATCTAAATAAAAAATCCATGGCAAGGAAGCCAATAAGCAGCATTGGTTCATGCCCTCTTGCTAGTTCCTGAGTCCAGTAAACTGTAAAGTGTGGATGAAATGAAAATTTCCTTTCCCAACTTCTTTCTGGTCAGTATTTGATCACAGAAACAGAGAAGCTAACTAGGGCAGACTATTTTCCACATACTCAGGAAAGTGTGTGATATATGCCTTCATTGATGGAGGTGGAACTCTAGTAAATCTCAGCACTCATGTGACAAGCCTTTTGCTATGCTATTATATATGTTCTAAGGTTATTGCACCTCTAATTATTATATTTGTTGTTGATATTAACATGTCATTTTTTTCTGTCTGTGTATGCATTTGATTGGCTTTGATGTTATCTTTTTTTTTAATTTTTATTTTCTATATTCTATGTTTATATTCCAAAGGCTTTCCCCTTTCCCAGTTATCCCCCACCATATGTCCCATCTTAATGCTGACTTTATCTGTCAGAAAATTTTGCCTTCCCTCATATTTTTGAAGAGGGTACGGTGGACTGGTACTAATTCATTTAACTATTATTATTATTGGCTGGCCAATGAACTAACATGAAATTGTATTTTTCTTCATGAGAGCCTTTATGAATACTCACTATGTAGTTGTTAGAAAGTTATTCAACATTCCTAGATTTTATTAAGATGGGTTTTAAAATTTTTGTGAGTTTCTATATTTGTATAAATTTCATTAAGCTCTACCTATCAGAATGTAATAGTTCTAACTGTTACTTTGTGTAACTAAAACATAATAGCAGTGACCTACTTTATTACTTCAGATATTTGATACCGATTTTTTTCCTAGTGAATAGAACTAAATAGTGGCCAATTGTGTGGATCTTTCTGAAGAACCAATTCTTCATTTTTTTTTTAATTATAGCTACTGGTTTTCTCTAATGATTATGTTGTACATCTTTTCTTCTGCTGGTATAGAACATGCCCTGTTTGCTTTGTCTTGCAGACGGTCTTGTATATCAATTTCAAACCTCAACTGGGTCTTTGGCCAGCCTACAGTGGAGGCCTCCATCTTGCCTCAGGGCACCACAGACAGCTAAGAGCTAAAACCAGGTGCGCTGACAGAGTCTGAGTCTAACATGACTTGGGTACTATCCTGTCAGGCTCTTGCCTGCACCCAGAGCCTGAGCAGCTAGGTGGGACATTTGTAAGTCAACCCGGTCATGCACCAAACCAGGAGGGGGTGATCTGCCCTACAGAGTGATCAACACTTGGATAAGCTCCCTGCAGCACCCACCATCTGCACTCCCTGAAGAAGCAGAAAGGCAACCCCAGGCTCAGAGAGACAACCTGAGTATAGCATTCCTCGGGGCAGGACACATTAGGGCTCCAAGGGCAACCAAGAGGAGAGTAGCACATCAGCAACCTGAGCCAGGGGGAACCCAGACATCCAGAGGTGCAGAATTAGCTTTACAGACTCAGGAGGGGTTCAAACGCCAGCCAGTGACAACAAGACCGACCAACACCAGAGATAGCCAGATGGCAAAAGGCAGATGTAGGAACGTTACTAACAGAAATCAAGGCAATATGGCAGTATCTGAACCAAATTCTTCGATAACAGGAAGTCCTGGATACACCAACACACCCGAAAAACAAGATTTGGGTTTAAAATCACTGGTCATGATGCTGTTAGAGGAACCCAAGAAGGACATAAATAAATCTCTTAAAGAAATACTTAAGAAAATAGATCAAAAGGTAGAAGCCCTTACAAGGGAATCACAAAAATCATTTAAAGAAATTCAGGAGAAAATGGGTCAAAAGATAGAAGCCAATATGGAGGAAATGCAAATAATCACTTAAAAAAATAAAGGAGAACTTGGGTCAAGAGGCAGAAGTCATGAAAGGAGAAACACAAAAATCTCTCAAAGAGTTACATGAAAACACATGCAAGCAAGTGAAGGAACTGAGCAAAACCATCCAGGACCTAAAAACAGAAGTAGAAACAACAAAGAAATCACAAAAGGAGACAACTTTGGAGATAAAAAACCTTGGGAAGAATCAAGGGCCATAGATGGAAGTATCAACAGCAGAATACAAGAGATAGAAGAAAGAATCTCAGATGCCGGAGATGCCATAGGAACCATGGACTCAACAGTCAAAGAAAACTCAAAATGCAAATAAAGCTTGTAACACAAAACATCCAGGAAATCCAGGACACAATAAGAAGACCAAACCTAAGGATTATAGGTATGGAAGAGCGTTAAGATTTACAATTTAAAGGGCCAGCAAATATCTTCAACAAAATTATGGAAGAAAACTTGCTAACCTAAAGTCAGAGATGCACATGAATATAAAGAAGCCTACAGATCTCCAAATGGACTGGACCAAAACAGAAATAACTCCTGTCATATAATAATCAAAACCCAAAATGTACTAAACAAAGAAAGAAATTTAAATGCAGTAAAAGAAAAAGGCCAAGTAACATAAAAGATGACCTATATGACCGGCCTTCTAACCTGAGACCATGAAAGCTAGAAGTACCTCGGCAGACCTCATGCAGACTTTAAGAGAACATAAATGCCAGACAAAACTACTATACCCAGCAAACTTTCAATCACCACACAGGGAGAAATCAAGATATTCCAAGACAAAACCAAATTTACACAAAATCTTTCCACAAACCCAGCCCAACAAAAGGAGGGAAATTACACCCTGGAAAAAGCAAGATAGCAACCTACTTTCATCAAACCCAAAAGAAGAAAAACTATCAAATATAAAAAATAACATCAAAAATGACAGGAAGAAATAATCACTATTCCTTAATATCTCTTAACATCAATGGAATCAATTCCCCAATAAAAAGACATAGACTAACAGACTGGATATGTAAAGAGAACCCTACATTTTGCTGCATACAGGAAACACACTTCAGTGTCAAAGACAAACACTACCTTAGAAGAAAAGGCTGGAAGAAAATTTTATAAGCAAATGGTCACAGGAAACAAGCCAGAGTAGCCATTATAATATCAGATAAAATTGACTTCAACCTAAAGTCAACAAAAGAGACACAGAAGGACACTTGTTGCTGGTCAAAGGAAAAATTCACCAAGAAGAACTCTGAGGTCTGAACATCTATATGCCAAATGTAAGGGCACCTGAAGGCCCTGGAACAAAAAGAAGCTAATTCACCCAGGAGGAGTAGAAGACAGGAAATCATCAAACTAAGGGCTGAAATCAATCAAGTAGAAACAAAGACAACTACACAAAGAATCAGCAAAACCAAGAGCTGGTTCTTTGAGAAAATCAACAGGATAGATAAACCCTTAGCCAGACTAACCAAAGGGCACAGAGACAGTATCCAAATTAGCAAAATTAGAAATGAAAAGGGGAATATAACCACAGAAACTGAGAAAATTCAAAAAATCATCAGATCCTACTACAAAAGACTATACTCAACACAACTGGAGAATCTGGAGGAAATGGACAATTTCCTAGACAGATAACAAATTCTAAAATTAAACCAGGATCAATTAGATCAGCTAAACAGTCCCATAACCCCTAGAGAAATAGAAGGGTTTATAGAAAGTCTCCCAACCAAAAAAAGAATGGGACCATATGGTTTTAGTGCAGAATTCTATCAGACCTTCAAAGAAGACCTAACACCAATACTCTTCAAACTATTCCACAAAATAGAAACAGAAGGAACACTGCCCAACTCGTTCTATGAAGACACAATAACACTGATACCAAAGCACACAAAGATCCTACAAAGAAAGAGAACTACAGGCCAATTTCCCTTATGAATATTGATGCAAAAATACTAAATAAAATTCTTGCCAACCAAATCCAAGAGCACATCAAAGTGATCATTCACCATGATCAAGTAGGCTTCATCCCAGTGATGCAGGGATGGTACAATATATGAAAATCCATCAATGTAATCCACTACATAAGCAAACTAAAAGAAAAAAACCACATGATAATATCATTAGATGCAGAAAAATCATTTGACAAAATTCAACATCCTTTCATGCTAAAAGTCCTAGAAAGAACAGGAATTCAAGGCCCATACCTAAATATAGTAAAAGCAATCTACAGCAGACCAGTAGCCAACATCAAAATAAATGGAGAGAAACTTGAAGCAATCCCACTAAAATCAGGGACTAGACAAGGCTGCCCTCTCTCTCCATATCTTTTCAATATAGTACTTGAAGTTCTAGCGAGAGCAATTAGACAACATAAGGAAGTCAAAGGGATACAAATTGGAAAGGAAGAAGTCAAACTATCACTTTTTGCACATGATATGATAGTATACATAAGTGACCCAAAAAACACCACCAGAGAACTCCTACAGCTGATAAACAACTTCAGCAAAGTGGCTGGTTATAAAATCAACTCAAGCAAATCAGTAGCCTTATTGTACTCAAAGGACAAGCAGGCTGAGAAAGAAATTAGGGAAATGACACCCTTCACAATAGCCACAAACATATAAAGTATCTTGGCGTGACTTTAGCCAAACAAGTGAAAGAACTGTATGACAGAAACTTCAAGTCTTTGAAGAAAGAAATCGAAGAAGAACTCAGGAGATGGAAAAATATCCCATGCTCTTGGATTGGCAGGATCAATATGGTAAAAGATAACCTCTTCAACAAATGGTGCTGGTTCAACTGGAGGTCAGCATGCAGAAGAATGCGAATTGATCCACTATTACCTCCTTATACTAGGCTCAATTCCAAGTGGATCAAGGACCTCCACATAAAACCAGACACACTGAACCTAATAGGAAAGAAACTGGAGAAGACCCTGGAGGACAATGGCTTAGTGGGAAAATTCCTGAACAGAACACAAATAGCTTATGATCTAAGATCAAGAATTGACAAATGGGACCTCATAAAATTACAAAGTTTTTGTAAAGCAAAAGATACTCTCAGAAGGACAAAACAGCAACCAATTAATTGAGAAAAGATCTTCAACAACCCCACATCCAACAGAGTGCTAATATCCAATATATACAAAGAACTCAAGAAGTTAGTCCCAGAAAAGCAAATAACCATAAATGGGGTACAGAGCTAAACAAAGAATTTTCACATGAAGAAATTCAGATGGCTGAGAAGCACCTTAAGAGATGTTCAGCATCACTAGTCATCAGGGAAATGCAAATCAAAACAACCCTGAGATTTCACCTCACACCAGGCAGAATAGCTAGTATTAAAAACTTAAGAGACTGCAGATGCTTGTGGTGATGTGGAGAAAGAGGAACACTCCTCCACTGTTGCTGGGATTGTAAGAAGGTACAACGACTCTGGAAATCAGTCTCCTGGTTCCTAAGAAAATTGAGCATGACACTTCCAGAAGACCCTGTCATACCACTCCTGGCTATATACCCAGAGGATTACCCTGCATGCAACAAAGACACATGCTCCACTATGCTCATAGCAGCCTTATTTATAATAGGCAGAAGCTGGAAAGAACCCAGATGTCCCTCAATGGAAGATGCATACAGAAAATGTGGTACATTTATACAATGGAATACTACTCAGCAATTAAAAACAGTGAATTTATGAAATTCGTAGGCAAATGATTGGAACTGGAAAATACCATCTTAAATGAGGTTATCCAATCACAAAAGAATACACATGATGTGCAATCACTGATAAGTGGATATTAATTAGGCCAGAAGCTCTGAATACTCAAGTTACAATTAGCAAATCATATGATTCCCAAGTAAAAGGAATGAGAGGGCCCTGGTCCTGAAAAGACTTGATCTAGTATGATAGGGGAGTACTAGAACAAAGAACTGGGGGGAGTGATTGGGTATTGGGCAGAGAGAAGAGGACTTATGGGACATATGGTGAGGGGGGAACTGGGAAAGGGGAAAGCATTTGGAATGTAAGCAAAGAATATAGAAAAAACACATCATGGGAATTGTTACCTTAAGCAATTACAAAATGAAAACATTTGATGCTTAAGACACCTTTACATATCAGTCACTTCAATATTAAAAAAAAAAACTCACCTGATTTTGTTGCACCCATTAAGGCTGTTGGGTGTAGTTTTCCCTCTTTGCTTAATAGTGTTTTTTGTTTAATTGTATTTCATTTCCTTACCCTGATGCTTATTTAGAATGTGTAGCTTAATACTCATCTGTTTATGGTTTGTTCAACTTTTCTTTTGTTATGATATTCAAGATCATTGTATTATATTTGGGAAGAGAGTTGACATTATTTTACTTTTAAAATAGTTATTGACAAGTTCTTGATGGTCTTCATTGGAAGACATGAAAGCCTGATCTTATGTATGCAATAAAAAAGTTCATGTAAACAATATTAGGTGAATACAGCAAAAGGTTTATTCTGTCAATCTGAAATTTGTTTGGTAACGATAATCTATAAAATCATATGTTTAACCTAATGACTTTGGTTTTGATTCATTTGAAATTGAAGATTTCATATCAGCAGCAGTCACAGAGCAGCCCACTGCATCCCACCTCAAACCTCTGTCTGCTTCCCAAGAAAATGGCACTAACAAGTAATACACACACACACACACACACACACACACCACCACCACCACCACCACCACCACCACCACCACCACCACCACCACCACCATTCCAATAACCACATTCCTGGGTCTGTGGGGACCCCAGCAAGCCTAGAAGCCATAGGCCTGTCCGCCTGGTAAGAGCTCCATCTTTCCTCTGGCCTGAAACTTCAAGTGTAGCAGTTGCAGACCACCACATCCTGCCCCAGCCACCTCATTCTTCTAACTGCTTCTCAGGATGCATGCACAACCTGGAGACAGATAGTTCCACCCACCTCCTAGGATGCCTGCCTTAAATCACGTCACTCAGGCCAACAGATACCCTAAAAAACTAAATGGTGAAAAGCAAGTATAAGAACACAATCAAAAGAAACCAATCCAATATGGTACTCTCCTACTACAGCAAACCCTGAATATCCTAATATGCCTGAAGAACCTTAAATCTCATCTCATAAAGATGATAAAAAGCCTTTAAGAGGATATAAATAATTTCCTTACAGAAATACATGAAAACACATTCAAATGAGTAAAAGCCCTTAAAGAAGAATAAAAATAGCTCTTGAAGAAATGCAGAAAAATAAAATGGTTTGGATTCTAAAAATGGAACTAGCAGCAACAAAAAAACAAAAAAACAAAAAAACAAAAATGGAGGCAACACTGGATAGGGTAAACCTAATAAAGGGAACAGGATCTACAGATTCAAGCATCACCAACAGAATAAAAGACATAGAAGAAAGAATATCAAGCATAGAAGATACAATAGAAGAAATGGATACATTGATCAATGAAAATTCCAAATGTAATTTTTTTCTAACTCAAAATACCCAGTAAATTTGGATTACTATGAAAGACAATGCCTATGAAAAAATTGGATTAGGAGAGGGTGAAGATTGCTAGTTCAAAGGACCAGAAAATGTAAACAAAATTATAGAAAAAACACTTGGCTAACCTAAAGAAAGAAGAGATGGCTAAACATGTACAAGAAGCTTGCAGTACACCAAATAGATGGGATCATAAAAGAAAATCCACTTGTCTATAACATTCAAATGTACATTAAATATACCAAAAAAGGAAGGATATTAAAATCTGCAAGGAAAAATGTCAAGTATCATAAAATTAACTAACAGAATTATACCTGACTTCTCCACAGAGATTCTAAAACCTAAAATATCCTGAATACATGTCATACAGATGCTAAGAGACCATAGCTGTCAGCCCATTCTTTTATAGCAAGCACAATTCTAAATATAGATGGAGAAAACAAGCTATTTCATGACAAGACAAAATTTATACAATATATTTGTACAAACTCAGTCCTACAAGAATACTACAAGGAAAATTTTAACACAAGTACAGTAACTCTATCCAAGAAACACAATAAACTAACACAGCCAAATGAAAAGAAAAGAAACACAGACACACGCAGAAACAGACACTCACAGACACAGACACATAGACACAGACAAATAGACACAGACACACACACACATACACACACACACACACACACACACGGGGGATAGAGAGAGGGATGGAGGGAGAGAGTAGGGTAGAAAGAGGATAGGAGGCAGGGAGAAAGAAGGGAGAGACATTCAATATCAAAATAGCAGGGACAACAAATTATTGGTCATTAGTAAGTATCAACACCAATGGGCTCAAGTCACCAGTTAAAAGGCACAGGCTAACAAAATGGATACATAAACAGGATCCATCATTCTGCTGCTTACAAGGAACAAACCTCAGCAAAAATTGTAGACATTATCTCAGAGTAAAGAGCTGCTAAAAGTGTTTCAAGCAAATGGACAAAAGAAAAAAGCTATAGTAGCCATCCTAATAGCTAATAAAATAGATTTTCTATCAAAATTTTTCAAAAAAGACAGGGAAGTGCACTCTACACTCATTAACGTAAAACTCTAGCACATGACATCTCAGTTCTGAACATCTATGCCACAAATGCAAAGGCATTTGTAAAAGAAACTTTAATAAAGCTTATATCACACACTGAACCATACCCAATAATAGTGGGAAATTTCAATACCCTACTTTCACCAATGGACAGGTCATCAAAACAGAAGTTAATGAAACTAACAGATATTAAGAACCAAATAGATTTAACAGATATCTACAGAATATTTTCCCCTATATAATATAATATAATATAATATAATATAATATAATATAATATAATTAATATAATATAATTAATATAATATAATTAATATAATTAATATAATTAATATAATACAATATAATTAATATAATATATTATATTAATTATATTGTATTATATTAATTTTATTATATTATATATACCTTCTTTTCAGCACCTCACAGAACTTTCTCTAAGGTTGACTAAATAATCAGGCACAAAGCAAACTTCAACATATACAAGAAAATTGAAATAACTCCTTGCATTCTATCAGATGACCACATATTAATGCTGGACTTCAGCAATGAGAGAAAAAAGAGAAAGCCCATATTTATGAAACCTGAACCACTACTAAAAAATTACATGGTCAGTAAAGAAATAAATAAAAACTTTCTACAATTAAATGAAAATGAAGGATTTTTATACCAAAACTTATGGGACACAGTGGAAGCAGTAATAATAGGAAAACTCATAGCAAAAAGTACATGCATAAAGAAATTGAAGAACTCTCATTCTAGCAACATAACAATACACCTAAAAGCCCCAGAACAAAAACAAGTGAACACACCCAAGAGGACTGAATAGCAGAAAATAATAAAACTCTGTGTTGAAGTCAATCAATTAGAAACAAAGAGAACTACACAGTGAATTAAAGAACACATGAGCTGGTTCTTTCAAAAAAATCAAAAAGAGAGACAAATCCATAGTCAAACTAACTAAAAGACCCATAGACAGCATCCAAATTAACAAAATCATAAATTAAAAGAGAAACATACCAATACAAACTGAGGAAATAAAAATTCTTTAATTTTACTTTGAGATTCTATGAAAATTCAAATGAGATAGATAACTTTCTAGATAGTTACCACATATTGAAGTTAAATCAAGATCAGATAAACTATCTAAACCATCACATAACACCTAAGGAAATAGAAACAGTCATTAAAAATATCATAACCAAAAATTTCCCCAGAGAGATGATTTTACTGCAGAAATTCTACCAGACCAACAAAGAAAAGTTAGCACAAATGTTGAAATAAATATTTTTTTTAAAAAAATCTTTTTGTGCCTTGAGTATTTAGGGCTTCTGGGCTCATTAATATCCACTTATCAGCCCAGAAGCCCTAAATACTCAAGGAACAATTAGCAATTCAAATGATGCCCAAGAAGAAGAAAGGAGAGGACCCTGGGCCTGAAAAGATTGGATCCAGTTTTATAGATCCAGAACAGAGAAATGGTGTGTGGGGGGGGATGATTGGGGAATAGTTGCAGGGGGAGAGGACTTATGGGATGTATGGTGGTGGGAAACTGGGAAAGGGGAAAGCCTTTGGAATGTAAACAAAGAATATAGAAAATAAAAAATAAAAAAAATATCTTTTACAAATATACATCTAATAGAGAGTTGCTATTTACCACACATAAAAAACAGCAACAACAAAACCACAGAAGACAAACAAACCAATTTAAAGTAGAATATAAAACAAAACAGAGTTCTCTTCATTGTGGGTAGGACTTCAAACTGGTATTATTCTTTTGGAAATAACTGTGACAGTTCCTCAAAAGGCTGGAAATTGATATGCCTCATGATACAGCTATACAGGTTTTAAGGACTGTACCTAAAGACTCTACATGTCACTACATGGACACTTGTTCATCAGTGTTCATTGCTTCGCTACTCATAGTAGGTAGTAATTAAAAGCAGGCTATCTGCATCAACTAATAGATTGCAAGAATGTGGTATATTTACACAATAGAATATTATTCAACTGATAAAAAATGAAATTATGAAAACTCTAGATCAGTGGATGGAAAAAGAAATACTTAGGCTGAGTGAAGTAACACAGACCCCAAAAGACATAGATGGTATAACTCCTTTATACATGGATGTTAGCTTTTAAGTTAAAAATATGTGTCTCAACCCCAAACAACCACAGGAATTCATTTGTAAGGGATTTAGGGGTAAAGAGGATCTCCAAAGAAAGGGAAAATAGAATATAGTGTTATGAAAAAATAACAGGAAAAAGTAGAACAGAAAGATTACATCTGAGGGCATGGGATATCTCTTTTTCCTAGCTATTGACTGCTTGCATTTTATTCATCAATAAATTAACTCAGTGTCTTACACATGGACTCTCTCATGCAATTTACAAAACCAAAATTACCATTAGAATTCAAACACTATTAGGCCAAACTACATACTAATTCTCCTCAAAATATTCCATTAAATATAAAAAGAAGGGCCACTATCTAGTTAATTCTATGAGACCACAGACATCCTGATACCTTAATTACACAAAGACTCACCAAAGAAACTGAACTGGAGACCAATTTTGCTTATGAACATCGACACAAAAATACTCAATAAATTCTGGCAAAATGAATCTGAAACTTCATCAAAACCATCATTTACCATGGGCAAGGAGTCTCCAACCCAGTGCTTTCGGGTTGGATCAATATATAAAAATCCATCTATCTACTATATAAACAAATTGAAAGATAAAAATTACATTATCATCTTAATACATGCTGCAAAAACACTTGACAAAATCCAACACCCCTCTGTATTGAAAGTCTTGCAAAGAACATGGATTTAAATAATGTGCAGTTACCCAATAGCCAATATAAAATTTAATCGAAAGAAATTGAAGTAATATCACTAAAATTAGGGGACAGTATAAAGCTATTCTCTTCTACTCTTGTACTTCTCTCTCTCTCTCTCTCTATATATATATATATATATATAGATAGATAGATAGATAGATAGATAGATAGATATAGATATATATAGATATAGATAGATAGATAGATAGATAGATAGATAGATAGATAGATAGATAGATATTCAATATTATACTTGAATTTCTACCTAGAGCAATGAGACAACAAAATGAGATTAAGGGAATACTTATTGGAAAAGATGACGTCAAGGTAACACTATTAATGAATATGATAGTATACATAAGTGATCCCAAAGATTCTACCAGAGAACTATCTATAGCTGATAAACAACTTCAACAAAGTGCCTGGATATAAAATTAGCTCAAAGAAATAAGTTGGTCTCCTTTATACAAATGAGAAACAGGCAGAAATAGAAATAAAGAAAAGATCAGCATTCACAATAGCCACAAATAAAGTAAATATTTTGGCATAACTCTAACCATGCAACTTAAAAAGGAAAGAGAGAAAGAAAGAGAGAGAGAGAGAGAGAGAGAGAGAGAGAGAGAGAGAGAGAGAGAGAGAGAAAGTCTAGCAGAATCTTCATCCTTGATCTCAAGCTGAACTATTGAGCAATAGTGATTAAAACAGAACTATTGAGCAATAGTGGTTAAAACACTGCATGTTACTGATACAGAAATAGACAGGTTGATCAATGGAATAGAACTGAAGTCCCAGAAATAAACCTAGAAAACTATGGGCACTTGATTTTGGAAAAAGAATTCAAAACCATAAAATGGAAAAAGAAAACATTTCAAACAAATGTTGCTGATTTAACTGGAGAACTGCAGGTAGAAGAATGCAAATAGTTCCATGTTTTTCTCCTCACACAAAACTCAGACTCAATTGGACCAATGATTTCAACATAAAACTGGATACACTAAACCTAATAAAAGAGAAAACAGGAAATAGCATGAAATGCATTAGTACAGAATAAATTTCCTGAACAGAAAACTCATGGCCCTAAGACCAACAATTGATGTATAGATATTCATGAAACTGAAAAACACAGTCAACAGGACAAATCAACAACTCACAGGTTGGGAAAGGATCTTCACTAGCCATACATCTGATAGAGGGATAATATACAAAATATAACAAGAACTCGAGAAGTTAAACTCCAACAAACCAAATAACATAATTTAAAAATGGAGCACATAGCTAAACAGAATTATCAACAGAGGAATTTTGATTGCCTAAGAAGCAGTTAAAGAAATGTACAATACCCTTCCTCAGTGGGGGAATTCAAATCAAAATGACTATGAGATTCAATTTTTTAAAAAATTATTTTATTTATTTATGTTTGAAAAGCTGTCCCCCTCCTAGAGTTCTTCACCCTTTTATACATTTACCTCTGAGAGGGTGCCAAATTACCACCTTTCCCACCACCACCCACTAGATCAATTAAACAATAAAGGGAGAGCAAGGTTATACAAACTGATTCCATCTTACACACATCAGAATGGCTAAGATAAAAATGCCAAGGTATAGAACATGCTGTCGCCAATTTGAAGAAAAATAATACTCCTCCATTGCTTATATAAGATTATAAACATCTATAATTGTTCTAGAAATCCACCTAGTGGTTTCTCAGAAATTTCAAAATTGTTGTACTTAAAGACCCATCTACACTACTCTTGGGCATACACCCAAAAGATCCTCCACCAAACCTCAAGGACATGTGTTCTTCTATGTTTATAGCAGCTATCTTCATAATAGCCAGAAACTTAATTCCAGTATACAATGGAATACAATGTGGGTTTTAAAATCAAGGAAATCATTAATTTTACAGGCAAATGGACAGAACTAGAAAATATTATACTGAGTGCGGTAACCCAAACCAAAAGGGACACATATGTTATGTATTCGCTGATATGTGGATATTAGCTATAAAGTACAAAATACCCAAAATACATTCCACAGACCCAAAAAAGTTAAACAAGATGGAAGAGCCAAGTAAGGATGTTTGAATCACACTTAGAACAGGAAAGAAAATAGCCATAAGTGACAGAGAGGGAAGGAGGAAACAGGATTGGTGAAGGGAGGCATAGGGAAATGAAGAGGCAGGAGGTTCCGGAGGCCAAGGAAAATAAATGTAATCTGCAGCTGTTGGGGGTTGTAGGAAGGAAGACTCTCTAGGAAATTCAAGTGTCCTGAAGTAGGGGAGACCCCAAGGAATCAGTGCAGAAGAACTAGCAAGATGTCTAACAGTTGAGACATGAAACCTGAAGAGGCCTCCTCCAGTAGTCAGGTAGGAACCTCAGTGAAGAGATAAGGACACCAACCTACTCACAAAACTTTAGACACAAAATTTGTCCTGTCTAAAAGAAAAGTAGGGATGTTGCAGAGATAAAAAGAAAAAGAAAAGAAAAAAGAAAGGCCAACCAATATAATCAGTGTAGGGGTGGAACTGATGCATGAGGTCTATTCCCAATTGGTTATTGATCCATCAATAAAGATGTTAGCAGAAAATGAGCTGGGCACAATACAAAGAACTTCCAGCTCCTGAAAGGGAAGCTTGCAAACACAGTAGAACTGGAGAAAGGGGCGAGTGCAGCAACAGGAGATAATGCCAATCAGTCATGTGAGTTTGAGGTTGAGCTGGCCATTGAACACTATTTCATTATACCTTGTTGTAACATGGGAGGTTTCGCAGTGCCCAGTCATTGAGTTGGCAAAGGCATTTTAAGATTACCTGGTATGGTGTGATGTGTCTGTGAGTGTGAGTGTGTGTGTGTGTGTGTGTGTGTGTGTGTGTGTGTGTTTATGTTATATTTTTATCCATGGATTCAAGGGAATTTGAATGGGATCTGGTAGCATGGCCCATTCCCAGAGCTTAGGAAGTGTAACAAAAGTTACACACTGCCGATGGTGTGAAACATGGAAGGCAAGAATACATTATTAATTTAAGAAATTTTTGGATGAATTACATAAAATGTGCTATAAGTGTAGGGAGAAAAGAGAATTGTTTTCTCAGCAGAGAGAGTCACATGGCTCCAGCATGGGAAACTTGAATGGAGGAACACAAGGAAAGTCTCAACTCAATGATGCTGGAATCCCCTGCTGTGCAAAGAACCAGGAGGGAGGTTCTGAAGCAGAGAGCCAGATAGTAAAAGCCTCCTGCTTCATATAAGCAGGTAATCACAGATAGATATTTAAAATGTGATTTTTTTTTATAAATAAGGCTGCTATGAACATAGTGGAGCATGTGTCTTTATTGTATGCAGGGGATTCCGCTGGGTATATACCCAGGAGTGGTATGACAGGGTCCTCTGGAAGTGTCAAGCCCATTTTTCTGAAGAACTGCCAGACTGATTTCCAGAGCAGTTGTACCATCTTGCAATCCCACCAACAGTGTAGGAGTGTTCCTTTTTCTCCACATCCTCGCCAGCACCTGTTGTCCCTTGAGTCCCTCAAAGGAGGAACGGATACAGAAAATGTGGTATATTTATACAATGGAATACTACTCAGCAATTAAAAACAATGAATTCATGTAATTTGTAGGCAAATGGCTGGATCTGGAAAATATCAACCTAAGTGACTTAACCCAATCACAAAAAAATACACATGAAATACAATCACTGATAAGTGGATATTAATGAGCCCAAAAGCTCTGAATACTCAAGACACAATTAGCAAATCAAATGATTCCCATGAAGGAAGGAAGGAAAGGACACTGGTCCTGAAAAGACTGGATAGAGATTTGTAGGAGAGTATCAGAACAGAGAAATGGGGGGGGGGGCGATTGGGTAGTTAGGGGGAAGAGGACTTATGGGACTTATGGTGGGGGGGAACTGGGAAAGGGGAAAGCCTTTGGAATGTAAACAAAGAATATTGAAAATAAAGAAAAAAATGAGAAAAAACACATTTAAAAAAAATAAATAAATAAAATGTGATTTTTTTAAGGATAAAAGGAAATACAGATTTTACATGAGCCTCAGAGGAATTTTGTATTGCAGTTCAGAACTGATACAAAGAGTATTATATGAGACACAGAGCATCAGATATTCTTCTGTAATTGATTTTTTTAAGGTAAAAGAGTATAATGGCAATTGTTTAAATGTTCTTAAGTATACAGAAATATTAAGCTCCACAGAAGGGTGAAGTTAGGGAAATTAAATAAAAAAAAATACTTTAGGGAAGATTTGAAAACTCTTGCCAGGACAATTACTCAAGATCTTTGAATGTGTTCTACTCATGGGATTTCTGGGATTTCTTTGCCTCGTTTGACAAATGGAGCCCTGAAATAGGCTTATTCCATAACTAGACAGAGATACTAAATAATAATTTAGGCCTTGACCTCATCAAGGTTGAGGCAGGGGAAGAGCAGAATTTGTTTAGAGTGATTTTTTTACTATGAATTCTTTCATTTATCAAAATGAGTCTGGTTTTGAATTTGGTGGTTATATTAAAATTTCCCTGGGAGAAAGGTCAGGCTAAATGTTTAATAATTTCCAGGTACTGGACCAAGGACTTGGTATTTTGGAAGAGAGGCTTTGTATGTGTGTTGACAGAATAGGAGAAGAGTCTTTGAACCCCATCCACAGTCACACGGATCAGATATGACAGGGAGAGACACCCAAAGAACTAGAAAAATTAAGAGAATCAAACAAGACCAGTAAAGATACTTTATGCCATCTTTCACATGGCATAAATGAAGACATTACAATTGTATATTATGAAATTTAACTAATGAAAAGGTAGTTCTATCTTACACCTGGTCAAACATGGACTAAAATTTCATTATTAGCTGATCTGTTTATGCTGCAAAATCTATATGAATATTTTAGTGGACTACAATTTTGATTGTGAGATTCATATATTACAAAATGTATAGCTTTGGAGAGATAAATCCTCAGAGATTTTGAACTAACCTGCTGGGCACCCTGCTCCTGGCTGTTGCCCAAAACATCTTTGGGGATTGCTGTTGATTCCACTTCATCTTGCCTCATACAACCTTTCAGGCAGATTTAGTCCAAAATTCAGTCAAGCACAGAGCCTTCTATGTATACTGAGACTAGATAACAGGTGCTAAAGTTAGCTTTCTTAAGTCTACACAATTTTTCTAATTTAACTATTCCTCCCCATCCCTTTAAAGGATTTTTGTCACCCTTATTTAGCATGAAAAAATTATGAAGAGTTGTCAGCCCAATTCCCTTTGTTTGAGTGTCTGGAAATAATTATTTTGCAAATTATAGATAAGTTGTCAGTTTAAGGGATAATTTGGAAATTGTCATAAGTTTTAACATGGAGGAAATAGATGAGAGGGATTACTAAGTTTTATCCTTCAACAAGGCATGTGTAGCCATAATCTTAATTGGTCAGAATCTTTATAATGGATGCAAAATTGAAGTTATAATTTCTTACATTAGTATAGAATTTATATATTGACAGAGAATTATGGTTTCCATTGATAAAATTTCTTATATTAATGCTATATTTTAAATTAATATTGTTACTCTCATGCATTATAACCATGTAGCTCATTTAAGAATGCAAATCTTAGACCAAGTCCTTCTAATAAATGGTTTTAAAAAAACTGGTTTTAGATTATTAAGCAACACAAGTTAAGGGCCAGATAGCAAACTCATAATTACATTAGATTTTGATTTTATTATAATGAGGTATTTTTGATAATACTCAGTCAGAAATAGCTATGAGTAGTTAATGTTTAACAGTTCAAATATAACTTATATGTATAGATAGTCATCAAAAACATCAGAAGTCCTCAGAATCTGACATTTAATCACTTCATTATTATTAGATCATTTAGTTAGAGACATCTCTACTCCTAACAGCAAACCCTTCTTGGTTCAAAGAAGTAAGTGAGCACTTTGCCTCCAGGCAAGGTTGCTTATCCTGGCAAGGTAGCAATGGGCCAGAAAATGCCTATTTCATGCTCAGACAAAATGCTGTCCAGAAAAAGCACACTCTGTGTGGAATAGTAGATGGACAGCTCTGCCAAGACAGGAAGAACAGTCTTTCATAATCCTGTCTGCAAATGTCTGTTAGATGATTCCCTCCAAAAAGCTAATGACAGATGCTCCAGGGATGTCCAGGTAGACAACTGTCTCAAAAATTGTTTAAGTTTGAGAAGCTATGTTTGATGCTTCCTACATACCCATGTAATATTTAAGTAGTTATCAGATTTCTGACAATGGTAAAGACTAGTTATAGTCTCCTAATAAAATTGAAGTTGTTTAACATTGAGAGAGAGGCTATAGAGTTGAATACATGGTTTTCAGATAGTTACAGTCTAAAAATATAAACATAATCCAGGAATAGGATCATAATTCTTTGAGTGCAGAATGAGGGTAAATTGCTTTATCTGTTGACAAATATGAAAGACTGGATGTTAATTATATACCATGCTTTGTAATTTATATAATTGTTGTGGTTTTGTTTAATTTATGTCTGGGAGAAGAGTTTATTTTTTTTTATTTTATTAGACAGAAAATGTGAAATGTAGGGGTGTTTCTGATGCTAAGGTTCTGTTCCCATTTTGACTCTTGATCCATCAATAAAGAGGCTAGTGGCCATTGAGCTGGGCAGAATAGGCAGGACTTCCAGGTTTACATAGGCAAGCTAACAGATACAAGAGAACTGGAGGAGGAAAAAGAGGGAGTAGTAGCAGGAGAAAATACTAACCAGCCATGTAGGTTCTCAGTTGAGGTGGACTTTCGCCAATCTATCTGATTATGCCTGTGTAGCTGGGGAGATTTAGCAGTTCCCAGTCATTGAGTTAGTAAAGGTGGTTTAAGGTTAACTGGAATGTGTGTCTGTGGTTTTCATCTGTAGATCCAAGAGAATCTGGATGGGCACTGGTCATATAGCTGTTTTCAGAGCTTAGAATGGGGTAGCAAAAGCTACAAATCAAGCCAACTCAAAACCCTTCCCATGGACCAGCACCAATGTCTGACACAATGAATGAAACTATGTTATACTTACAGATTAGAGCCTAGCATAACTGCTCTCTGAGAGGCTCTGCCCTGCAGCTGCCTGAGACAGGTGCCAATTCCCACAGCCAAACATTATACAGAGGTTGAGGACACTTATGGAAGAATTGGGCAATGGTTTGAAGACCTTGAAAGTGTAGGAACCCCACAGAAACTCCAACAGAGTGAACAAATCTGTAACCCTGGGAGCTCAAAAAGTCTCAGCCACTAACCAAAGAACATACATGGGCTGGAACGGGTCCTCCTACACATGTATAGCAGAGAGGCAGCTCAGTCTTTAGGGCTGCCTTGTCTGACCTCAGTGGAGAGGATTGCCAAACTTACAGAGATTTGATGTGCCAGGGTTTGGTGGTACCCATGTGTCCCAACCTCTCAGAGAAGGAGGGGGGAATGGAGAGGTAAGACTGTGATGGAGGGACTAGAGGAGGATCAGCATTTGGAATAGAAAGAGAGAGAGAGGAGAGAGAGAGAGAGAGAGAGAGAGAGAGAGAGAAAGAGAGAGAGAGAGAGAGAGAGGAAGAAAGGAAGGAAGGAAGGAAGGAAGGAAGGAAGGAAGGAAGGAAGGAAAAAACAAAGACGTTGAAGATTTTACTAAGTTTTGTCAAGACCAAAATGATGCCTACAAAATTTATTTATTTATTTATAAATTTGTGCTTTATTTCTATTTTCAATTTTCAGATCCATAAGTCCTCTAAGACAAGAGCATCTGATTCTGCAATATCCTCCCAAGAAATGAGAACTAAAAGTTCAAAACCAATCTGGCAAGTATTGTGCATATTAGAGAACTTTGTGACAAAGATGATTACTTGCAACATATCTTCTAAAAATATTTGGCACATGAATTGTTAAGGTTCCTTCTGAGGAGATTTCATTAAAGAAAGCAAAGTATTGAGAATTTGAATGATGATATAGTTCAGTGGCCTAGTGCTTGCCTAGTAAATGAAATACGTTGGCTGTGATCCTCCAAAATTACAATAAAATATTGAAAAATAATTGAGAATCTGCATTTCACATCAATTTTGTTCACAATTAATTATTTAAAACAAATAGCATAAAAACATCCCTATCTGTTACATCCCTAAATTAAGTGAATGCTCAACTGGTCACTGCAAATTGGCACCAAATGCAGTTTTGTGAATGCATTAAGTAGAATTTAGACTATTCACATAATATGATTACACATAGAAGCATGAAAGCATACAAACAACTAGTAGTTTTAGCATTTCTATTAATGATGGGCTCCACAATCCATTCTTGTGGCATACTTTATTCAAAGTTGTATCAAGCAAGCAAATTAGGCAATGCTATCACTTTGACTTTGCAACTGAAAGATTGACATTTCACAAGACAAGTTGTGTGCATTGAATTCTTATGAACAATTTGATTAGAAGCAGAATGAGAGAAGAAAAGAGGACATGTTTGTGTCCCAAACTGTAACTACTGGTTCTACTACTTTTACAAAATGTCTCTCCTTACAAAAAAATTTTTTAAGTTACAAACAATTTCCCATTTCTCATTTCTGTAAAATGAGAACAGCAGGGTTTAAACTCACAAAGTTGTGCCTAAAATTTGCTGAAAGTTCACAAATTATGTCACATATGAACAATAATTAGTTGATCACAATCTTTATTGTGACAGAAACCTCTGTCTCATAACTACTGGCTTATCCATTATGAACACACAAGTATATTAGCCACCATCCCTTTCACATTTGAATGGTTCTATTCTTTATAGTAGAGCAAGTATAGACAGTAATTATGTGTTGTCCTTATGAAAAGTTACCTTTTAAAAAATATTTTACCAAAAAGTAGTGATAGATGTTTCAGGAATCGAGCATAATTATCTGGTTGCTAACACTGCACAATGCAGACAGATACTAAAATATCATAGGGTATCAAAGTATAAATATACTTTTCTTTAATTAGGTTTTTTTTTTTTTTTTGGTTACTCGATACAGGGTTTCTCTGTATAGTCCTGGCTTTCCTGGAACTCACTGTGTAGACCAGCCTGGCCTCGAACTCAGAAATCTGCCTGCCTCTGCCTCCCAAGTGCTAGGATTACAGGCGTGCGCCACCACGCCTGGCTTTTAATTAGGTTTTTAAAGTCATCTTTGAATTTTCCTACCTATGAACAGCATTATTGTTGCTAAGAAATAAATGTATAAAATGGTAATATGCAAAGAATATTTTAAAATTTTATTAGGGAGCATTTACCAGTAAATAGTGTACAGTATATGTTCTAAAGCATAATGTTATTATAACTCTACCTTAGTTCTTGAATTTATTTGATGTCTACAATTTCTAGGAATTGGTTGTAGATAGCAATATACACAAGACCCTGAGTTTGATCCCTTGTTGTGAAATAAATTGAAGAAAAGTTCATAGTTTCCCTTAAAATACAAATTACTAAACATACATAAGAATACTCAAATAGAAATGGAAACCACTTATTTCATTAAGTGATTGCAACAGGATTTCAGATATTCATTTATCCTCTGAAGCGAAGATACTTACTCAAATGCCTAGCCCAGCATGGAACATCCACATGCTGCTGTATGAACACTGAGAAACTTCTGCTTTCATTTTTATTAAATTCTCAAGAACGTGGTAAGAGTTGTATGTGTAACACCCTACTCACATCATATTTAGATTAATACCCAAAAGATTGGAGAAAAGGCCATAATATAGTAATGGGGCTAATATTGCTCTAACATTATTTCAAATGAGCTCAGGTCCATGTGCCTTTTTCTTTCCTTGTAGGACAGATGTGCATAGGACTACTCAAGGTATTCTAGTTAAGTGAAACAACTGCTTTGAAGTTCTTTCAGAATCTTTATGAATTTTCTTTAATAACAGTCTTCTAGTTGGGTGACACTACCTAATCACAACTATATTTTGCTTCAGGATAACAACCACAGGTTTACAATTTTCAGTCATTTAAAACCATTTAATGACAATTAATCATTTAAGACCAATTCCCCTTATGAATATTGTTGCAAAATACTCAATAAAATTATTTCCAACCAAATCCAAGAGCACATCAAAAGAATCATTCACCATTATCAAGTAGGATTCATCCCAGGGATGAAGGGATGGTTTAATATATGGAAATCCAACAATGTAATCCACTATATAAACAAACTCAAAGAAAACTACCACATGGCCATTTCATTAGATGCTGAAAAAGCATTTGACAAAATTCAGCATCCTTTCATATTAAAAGTATTGGAAAGAACAGGAATTAAAGTCACATACATCGGCCGGGCGTGGTGGTGCACGCCTGTAATCCCAGAACTTGGGAGGCAGAGGCAGGCTGATTTCTGAATTTGAGGCCAGCCTGGTCTACAGAGTGAATTTCAGGACAGCCACAACTACACAGAAAAACCCTGTCTCAAAAAAAAATAAAGTCACATACATAAACATAGTGAAAGCAATATGCAGCAAACTAGTAGCCAACATCAACCTAAAGGGAGAGAAATTGAACCAATCCCATTAAAATCAGGGACTAGACAAGGCTGCCCTGTCTCTCCTTATCTATTCAGTATAGTACCTGAAGTTCTAGCTAGAACAATTAGACAACAAAAGGAGGTCAGAGGGATACAAATTGGAAAGGAAGAAGTCAAATTATGACTGTTTTCAGATGATAAGATAGTATACTTAACTGACCCCAAAAACTCCACCGGAGAACTCCTACAGCTAATAAACAACTTCAGCAAAGTGGCCAGATATAAAATTAACTCAAGTAAATC
This sequence comes from Apodemus agrarius, assembly GCA_964023405.1. NCBI lineage: Eukaryota > Metazoa > Chordata > Mammalia > Rodentia > Muridae > Apodemus > Apodemus agrarius. The sequence goes on along the minus strand of OZ030017.1, from coordinate 86,139,793 downwards.
AGTAGCTTTCCCATACTTAAAGGATAAACAGGCTGAGAAAGAAATTAGAAAAATGACAACTTTCACAATAGCCCCAAACAATGTAAAGTACCTTGGTGTTACTCTAACCAAACAAGTGAAAGATCTGTATTACAAGAACAAGTCTCTGAAGAAAGAAATCAAAAAAGATCTTAGAAGATGAAAAAATTCTCCATGTTTGCAGGATTAATATAGTAAAAATGGCCATCTTGGCAAAAGCAATATACAGATTCAATGCAATCACCATCAAAATACCAATGCAATTCTTCATAGTGTTAGAAAGAGCAATTCTCAAATTCATGTGGAATAACAAAAAACCAAGGATAGCTTAAACTATTCTCAACACTAAAAGAACTTCTGGGGGAATCAGTATCCTGGACCTCAAGCAGTACTACAGAGCAATAGTGTTAAAACCTACATGGTATTGGTACAATGACAGGCAGGTAGATTAAAGGAATAGAACTGAAGTCCCAGAAATGAACCCACACAACTATGGTCACTTGATTTTGACAAAGGAGTTAAAACCATCCAGTGGAAAAGAGAAAGCATTTTCAACAAATGGTGCTAGTTCAACTGGACGTCAGGCATGCAGAAGAATGCAAATCAATCAATTCTTATCTCCATGTATTAAGCTCAAGTCCAGGTGGATCAAGGACCTCCACATAAAACCAGACACACTGAAATTAATATAAGAGAAACTGGGGAAAACCTTGAGCAAATGGGCATAGGATAAAGTTTCCGGAACAGAACACCAATTGCTTATGCTCTAAGATCAAGAATTGACAAATGGGACCTCATAAAATTACAATGTTTCTGTAAGGCAACTGACATTGTCAATAGGAAAAAAATGGTAGCCAACAAATTGGGAAAAGATCTTTACCAACCCCACATCAGACAGAGAGCTAATATCCAATATTTACAAAGAACTGAAGAAGTTAGACTCCAGAGAGCCAAATAACCCTATTAAAAATGAGGTATAGAGCTAAACAATGAATTTTCACCTGAGCAATATCGAGTGGCTGAGAAGCAACTAAAGAAATGTTCAACATCCTTAGTCATCAGGGAAATGCAAATCCAAACAACCTGACATTTCGCATCAAACCAGTCAGAATGGCTAAGATCAAAACCTCAGGAGACAGCAGGTGCTGGATAGGATATGCAGAAAGAGGAACACTCCACCACAGCTTGTTGGATTGCAAGTTGGTAAAACTACATTGGAAATCAGTCTGGTGGTTTCTCAGAAAACTGGGCATGATTCTACTAAAGGACCCTGCTATATCACTCCTGGGCATATTCCCAGAGGATTCCCCAGCATGTAATAAGGACACATGCTCCACTATGTTCATATTACCCATATTTATAATAGCCAGAAACTGGAATGAACCCAAATGTCCCTCAAGGGAGGAATGGATACAGGAAATGTGGTATATTTATACTATGGGAATATTTACACTCAGCTATTAAAAACAATGAATTCATTCTTAAGCAAATAGGTGGAAATGGAAAATATCATCCTAAGTGAAGTAATCAAATCACAAAAGAGCACACATGTTATATACTCACTGATAAGTGAATATTAGCCCAGAAGCATGGAATACCCAAGACACTATACATATATCAAATGATGTCCAAGAAGAAGGAAGGAGAGGTCCCTGTTCCTGGAAAGGGTCAGTATAGCAGTGTAGGGGAATACCAGGACAGGGAAGGAGGAAGAGGCTGATTGGGGAACAGGGAAAGGGGAGGGGCTTATCAGACTTTCAGGAAGGTGGGAACCAGGAAACGGGAAATCATTTAAATGTAAATAAAGAATATATCTATTAAAATATTTTGACACAAAAATAATAGACATAGAACAGCATAATTTGTATCCAAATTAGTTTTATTTAGTTATTTCAGAATAGACACAGATAACAAAACATAATGTTACACATTGTATATGCATACAGATTTTTAATTATAAACTTTTAATATAGAAAGTACTCCTGTATGTATATGTGTATGTGTTCATATTTTCTTTTTTCCTGTAGTAAAATGCCATGACAAAACCAGAAAACAATTAAAACCATTAGTTTCCAAAATTTACTATATATTAAATGAACAGAAACTAGGAGGCTGACATTAGCTGACATAAAGTATATATTTATGATAAAAAAGTTTGAAAGAGGCTTAAATGTATAAATTCCCTGTAGTAAGAAGTTCTTCTTATAAGTGTATATTCAAGTTGTTGAAAATCACAGTAATTATCTTTCCAAACCCTATAAAAAATCCTCTTTTAATCTTAGTACTTAGGAAATAGAGATTACAATTTAATGTGTAAATTAATGGTGAAGTTTTATAATTCTTTTATGACAAATAAAAAAATTATTTGGGAATTTCTCTTTTCATCACAAGTCTATACCATCTTCTTTCTTGCCTATTATCTTCCTCCTACATTTATATTTGTTCAATCATCCAGAGTTGTTCTTCTGGATTCTGATTGGGACAAAAAACACAAAATCCCAAACACTAAATCCCAAACACTAAAGTTTTGGACATGAAACAGTTGTCCTGCTTCCCAACATTTTAGTGAGCATCAAGAGGTAGGACAATCACACACATTATGTGCTCACAATATGACCGTGCTAACGTCAATGTTTGGATCTACAATCCATGGTAGCCTAGTATAGCCATGCAAAATAATTTTGATTATCAGTTTACCCCATTGCTCCTCTAATAGCTCTTAATATTTGCATGAATCATGATTAATTCCTTATTCAAATATGTTGATTCAGCTTCAGACTACAAAGCATAAGTCAATGTATTTTGTGTCTTAGAAAACAAATATTCCTTCACATTTTAGAAGCAAATGGTCTCAGGAAGCGAGTTGGAATAGCCATTCTAATATCAGATAAAATTGACTTTTAACCTAAAGTCATCAAAGAGATACAGAAGGTCACTACTTGCTGGTCAAAGGGAAAATACATCAAGAAGAACTCTCAATACTGAACATCCATGATCCAAATGCAAGGGCACCCTCATTCATGAAAGAAATGTTACTAAAGATTAAAGCACATATTGCACCTAACACAATAATTGTGGGAGAGTTCAACACTCCACTATCCTCAATGGACCAAGCAGGAAAACAGAAACTAAACAGGGACATTGTGAAACTAATTGAAGTGTTGGATCAATTGGATTTAACATATATATATATATATATATATATATATATATATATATATAAAACATTCCATCCCAAAGCAAACGAATATACCTTTTTCTCAGCACCCCACAGTACCTTCTCCAAAATCGATCATATAATTGGTCACAAGACAGATGTCAACAAATACAAGAAGATCGAACTAATCCCTTGCCTCATATCTGATCACTATGGAGAAAAAGTGGTCTTCAACAGCAAGAAAAAGAACAGAAAGCCCACATACACATGGAAACTGAACAATACTTTACGCAATGACACCTTGGTCAAGGAAGAATTATAGAAATATATTGACTATTTAGAATTCAATGAAAATGAAGGTACAACCTACCCAAATCTTTGGGACACAATGAAAGCAGAGCTAAGAGGAAAACTCATAGCCCTGAGTGCTTCCAAAAAGAAACTGGAGGGAGCATACACTAGCAGCTTAATGGCACACTTGAAACCCCTGGAACAAAAAGAACCTAATTCACCCAGGAGGAGTAGAAGAGAGGAAATCATCAAACTAAGGGCTGAAATCAATCAAATAGAAACAAAGAGAACCATACAAAGAATCAACAAAACCAGGAGCTGGTTCTTTGAGAAAATCAACAAGATAGATAAACCCTTAGCCAGACTAACCAAAAGGCACAGAGACAGTATTCAAATTAACAAAATTAGAAATGAAAAGGGGGATATAACAACAGAGACAGGAAATTCAAATGATTATCAGATCCTACTACAAAAGTCTATACTCAACAGAACTGGAGAATCTGGAGGAAATGGACAATTTCCTTGACAGATACCAAATACCAAAATTAAATCAGCATCAATTGGATCAGGTAAACAGTCCTATAACCCCTAGAGAAATAGAAAGCATTATAGAAAGCCTCCCAACCAAAAAAAGTATGGGACCAGATGGTTTTAGTGCAGAATTCTATCAGGCCTTCACAGAAGACCTAACACCAATACTCTTCAAACTATTCCACAAAATAGAAACAGAAGGAACACTGCCCAACTCATTCCATGAAGCCACAATTACACTGATACCAAAACCACACAAAGATCCAACAAAGAAAGAGAACAACAGGCCAAATTCCCTTATGAACATCGATGCAAAAATACTAAATAAAATTCTTTCCAACTGAATCCAAGAGCACATTAAAATGATCAATCACCATGATCAAGTAGGCTTCATCCCAGGGATGCAGGGATGGTTCAATATATGTATATCCATCAATGTAATCCACTACATAAAAAAACTAAAAGAAAAAACACATGGTCATCTCATTAAATGCAGAAAAAGCATTTGACAAAATTCAACATCTTTTCATGCTAAAAGTCCTGGAAAGAACAGGAATTCAAGGACCATACCTGAACATAGTAAAAACAATATACAGCAAACCAATAGCCAACATCAAAATAAATGGAGAGAAACTTGAAGCAATCCCACTAAAATCAGGGACCAGACAAGGCTGCCCTCTCTCTCCATATCTTTTCAATATAGTACTTGAAGTTCTAGCGAGAGCAATTAGACAACATAAGGAAGTCACAGGGATACAAATTGGAAAGGAAGAAGTCAAAGTATCATTATTTGCAGACGATATGATAGTATATGTAAGTGACCCAAAATCTTCACCAGAGAAATCCTACAGCTGATAAACAACTTCAGCAAAGTGGCTGGTTATAAAATCAACTCAAGCAAATCAGTAGCCTTCCTGTACTCAAAGGACAAGCAGGCTGAGAAAGAAGTTAATAAAATAACACCCTTCACAATTGCCACAAACAATATATAGTAACTTGGCGTGACTAACCAAACAAGTGAAAGATCTGTATGACAGGAACTTCAAGTCCTTGAAGAAAGAAATCAAAGACCTCAGGAAATGGAAAAATATTTCATGCTCTTGGATTGGCAGGATCAATATAGTAAAATGGCCATCTTGCCAAAAGCAATCTACAGATTCAATGCAATCTCCATCAAAATCCCAAATCAATTCTTCATAGATCTAGAACGAGCGATTTTCAAATTCATTTGGAGTAACAAAAAGCCCAGGATAGCTAAAATTATTCTCAACAATATAAGGACTTCTGGGGGAAGCAATATTCCCGACCTCAAGCAGTACTATATAGCAATTGTGTTAAAAACTGCATGGTGTTTGTACAGCGACAGGCAAGTAGATCAATGGAATAGAATTGAAGATCCAGAAGTGAACCCACAGAGTTATGGTCACTTGATCTTTGATAAAGGAGTTACAACCATCCAGTGGAAAAAAAGATAGCCTTTTCAAAAAATGGTGCTGGTTCAACTGGAGGTCAACATGCAGAAGAATGCCAGTTGACCCACTCTTATCTCCTTGTACTAAGATCAACTCCAAGTGGATCAAGGACCTCCACATAAAACCAGACACACTGAAACTAACAGAAAAGAAACTGGGGAAGACCCGGGGGACATGGGCACAGTGGGGGGGAAGTTCCTGAACAGAATACCAATACCTTATTCTCTAAGATCAAGAATTGACAAATGAGACCTCTTAAAATTACAAAGTTTCTGTAAGGCAAAAGACACTGTCAGAAGGACAAAACAGCAACCAACAAATTGGGAAAAGATCTTCACCAACCCCAATATATACAAAGAACTCAAGAAGTTAGACTGCAAAGAACCAAATAACCCTATCAAAAAATGGGGCACAGAGCTAAACAAAGAATTTTCACCAGAAGAAATTCGGATGGCCGAGAAACACCTTAAAAGATGTTCAACATCATTAGTCATCAGGGAAATGCAAATCAAAACAACCCTGAGATTCTACCTCACACCAGTCAGAATGGCTAAGATTAAAAACTCAAGAGACAACAAGTGCTGGCGAGGATGTGGAGAAAGAGGAACACTCCTCCACTGTTGGTGGGATTGCAAAATGGTAAAACCACTCTGGAAATCAGTGTGGCAGTTTTTCAGAAAATTGGGCATGTCACTTCCAGAGGACCCTGGCATGCCACTCCTGGGCATATACCCAGAGGATTCCCCTGCATGCAATAAAGACACATGCTCCACTATGTTTATAGCAGCCTTGTTTATAATAGCCAGAAATTGGAAGGAGCCCAAATATCTCTCAAAGGAGGAATGGATACAGAAAATGTGGTATATTTATACAATGGAATACTACTCAGCAATTAAAAGTAATGAATTCATGCAATTTGTAGGTAAATGGTTAGACCTGGAAAATATCATTTGAAAATATCACCTGAGTGAATTAACCCAATCACAAAAGAATGCACATGAAATGCAATCACTGATAAGTGGATATTAATGAGCCCAGAAGCCCTAAATACTCAAGACACAAATAGCAAGTCAAATGATTCCCAAGAAGAAGAAAGGAGAGGACCCTGGGCCTGTAAAGATTGCATCCAGTTTAGTAAAGAAACCAAGGGGGGAGGGGGAATGATTGGGGAATAGTTGGGGGGGAGAGGAACTATGGGAAGTATGGTGGGTGGGAACTGGGAAAGGGGAAAGCCTTTGGAATGTAAACATAGAACATAGAAAATAAAAATTTAAAAAAAGAAATGTAAACAAAGAATATAGAAAATAAAAAAATTAAAGAAAGAGATGTTAAGAAATAGTGATTATTTCTTCCTGTCATTTTTGATGTTATTTTTGTTTTTGAGTGGTTATTTTCTTTTGAGTTTGATGAAAGAAATTTACTATCTTGCTTTTTCTAGGTTGCATTTTCCCTCCTTTTATTGGAGTTTTCCTCCTATTATCCTTTGTAGAGCTGGGTTAGTGGAGAGATATTGTTTAAATTTCGTCTTGTCATGGAATATTTTGATTTCTCCATCTATGTTGATTGAGTCTTGCTGGATATAGTAGTCTTGGCTGATATTTGTGTTCTTTTAGAGTCTGCATGAGATCTGCCCAGGATTTTCTAGCTTTCATTGTCTCTCTCGAGAAGTCTGGTGTGATTCTGATAGGTCTTCCTTTATATGTTACTTGGCCTTTTTATCTTACTGCCTTTAATATTCTTTCTTTGTTTAGTACATTTGGGGTTTTGATTAATATGTGGCAGGAGGTATTTCTGTTCTGGTCCAGTCTGTTTGGAGTTCTGTAGGCTTCTTGTATATTCATGGGCATCTCTCTCTTTAGGTTAGGGATGTTTTCTTCCATAATTTTGTTGAAAATATTTGCTGGCCCTTTAAGTTGTAGATCTTCACTCTCATCTATCCCTGTAATCCTTAGGTTTGGTCTTCTCATTGTGTCCTGGATTTCCTGGGTGTTTTGGATTACAAGCCTTTTGTATTTTGAATTTTCTTTGACTGTGGAGTCAATGGTTACTATGGTATCTTCAGCATCTGAGATTCTTACCTCTATCTCTTGTATTCTGTTGTTGATATTTGCATCTAAAACCCCTGATTTCTTCCCAAAGTTTTCTATGTCCAAAGTTGTCTCCCTTTGTGATTTTTTTAGTTGTTTCTACCTCTGTGTTCAGATCTTGGATGGTTTTGCTCAGTTCCTTCATTTGTTTGTTCGTGTTTTCTTACAATTCTTTAAAAGATTTTTGTTTTTCCTCTTTAATGAGTTCTGCCTGTTGACTCAATTTCTCCTGCATCTCTTTAAGTGATTCTCTTATTTACTCTATATTGGCTTCTATCTGTTGATCCATATCCTCCTGGAATTCTTTAAGTGATCTTTTTGTTTTCATTGTAGTGGCTTCTACCCTATTCATGTTCCCCTGAATTTCTTAAAGAGATTTATTTATGTCTTTTTTGTGTTCCTCTAGCAGCATCTTGACCAGTGCTTTTAAATCCAACTCTTGTTTTTCTGGTGTGTTAGGGTATCCATGATGAGCTGTGATTGGCAAATTGGGTTCAGATGCTGCCATCTTGCCTTGATTTCTGTTAGTAACATTTCTATGTTTGTCTTTTGCCATCTGTTTATCTCTGGAGTTAGTTGGTCTTGTTGTTACTGGTTGGAGTTTGAAGCTCCCGTGAGCCTGGAATTTGGTGCTGCTGTCTTATAAGGCGTCCATGCTCCCGAGGTGGAGACCCGGAGGTTTCTGCTACTAGGCTCCAAATTATCTCCTCAGCTGTGCTGGGTCAGAGCCAAGTCTTCCCCAGTATTGCTGCTGGAACTGCAATTCACCTCCTGTGGTCTCATCCTGGCTTGCCTAGCTGTCAGCTCTTAAGAATCAGATCTTTTTTTTCCCACTGATCTGGGCTCATCTGTTAGATCTTTCTGGTGATCTGGGCTCCTGTGTTGGTTCTCTATGGTGACCTGTTCAGGCCACCAGCTCCAAGATGGTGGTGGGTTTCAGGGCTCTGTCTAACCACAGGATTCCCTGCAGGACTGGAGGTTCCCTGGTTGGACTGCTAGAACCCAGATGGTGGTGCTCTCAGTCCACAGGGCTCTGTCTGGTTAGCTGTCTGTGGTGTCTGAAGCAAGATGTTGGCCTTTGGCTGTACTCCAGGCACAGACCCACTAGCAGGTTGGTGTCCATGCGGGTAGGCACAAAGACCTCCCACTGAGCTGCTCTGGCTCTGGGTGCAGACAACAGCCTGACAAGGTAGTCCAGGTGGACCTAGTTGTGCATCTGGACTTGGCAATGTGTAAGATTCACCCAGGTGGTACTGGTTTTGGATGCATGAATTTGTCATGCAGAGCAGCTGAGGCTTGGCACCATTCAGCAATCATAATGTAGGCTACCTGTCAAGCCTAGTTGCAACAGTAGAACCCAGCATACTAAAGATGCAAGTACTATGTGGTGAGCAGCAAGAATAGCAGGAGCAGAGGATTGGAGCCAATCAGAGCTTAGAGTGATACAGAGGACAAAGCTGGAGAAGTGACCAAATCTCTTCGAAGGAGTAGAGAAGACCATGTGTGGATCCCAGACATTGAAACAATAAGCTGTGATATTGAAGTTATCTTGGAGACCCCAAGATTTTGAGATGTTAAAACTGTGGGATACCTGCTCAGGAACATTGCTTTAAGGGAATAAAACCAGTGAAAGAGAAAGAATTGTGCCTCAGTGAACAATGCAGAAAGGAGTTATAGATCAGAAGAGTGCTTTAACATCAGACCTCCATATACAGCAGTTAGAGATTGCTCAGCTGGCTTTGGTCTTATATAGGTACAGGATTTCCTCACAGTGACCTTTTGGAATGGTGACATGTATCCTGTTTATATGAAGACATATGATGTTCTTTTTTTCTGAAAATATATGTGATTACTGTTACATGATAGGATTAATCTCAGAAGAGTCTTTGAACTCAACATTTTTGAGACTGCTATATTTTGGGGACTTTTGAATTTGGAGCTCATGTATTCTGCATCAGGCTTTGGTTACATGTGGTCTCTATACACTCAGGTGTTTGAACAATCATATGTGGGCCAGGCGGTGGGAAATGTTAGAATAAATATGCTTGGCTAAGGGAGTGGCACTATTAAGAGGTATGGCCATGTTGGAGGAAGTGCATCACTTTGGCTGTGGGCTTTGAAGTTCTACGTACTACTGAATAGACACTCCTCTTAGGTCCCTGGAAGACAGTCTCTTCCTGAGTGCCTTTGGATCAAGATGCAAAACTCCCAGCTTCTTCTCCAGCATCATGTTTGCCTTCATGCCTGCCATTCTTCCTGCTATGAGGAAAATGAACTAAACACCTGAAACTGTAAGCCACTCCCAATTAAATGGTTACTTTTATAGGAGTTGCCCTGTTCATGGTGACTTTTCTTGGCAATGGAAATGAAAGAAAGAAACATTGTGAGTTCATTTAATGTTTTAAAGACTATACAATTCTATAGTCTTCATTTTTATTAAAGAATATGTGTCAAAGAGAAACCTCATGAAAGTGTTTAGTATAATGAAGCCTTTGTAAACGTTTATAGTCCTCATCATTATGAAAAAATTCATACTAGAGAGAAATCCTATGAATGTTAGCAATGTTGCAAAGTCTTTATGTTATGGGATCCACTGAGTTTCAACACAATTCAAACACTAGGACAATTCAAATGACAAGAAATTTTTGCAGTCAACTGGCTACTCATTAATCAAAAAATATACTTGGAAGCTTAGCCATTGATTCTTTTTTTAAATTTTTTTTAGTTAGTCATGTATCCAACAAGTTTCCTGAAAGTGTTTATCAGCTCAGGAATTGCCTTTGGGAAATTTTGGTTCATTATGCATACGACCATGTCATCTTCAAATAAATGTAATTTTACTTACTCCTTTCTAATTCATATTGCGTTCATCCCCTTCAGTAATATTGTTCTAGTTAAACTTTTAGATATTACTTTGAATATATAGAGAGATGATGAACTACCTTGTCTTGTATGTGAATTAGTGGAATTAATTTGAATATCTAACCATTTAATTTAATGTTGACTATAGGCTTGTTTAAATGTGATGACAGTATGAATAGACATATCCCTCGTGTCCTTATATAATCCAAGAATTTTTCCATAAAGTGGTGTTGGAAATTTACAGAGAATTTTCATCACCTAATGAGATGATCACTTCATATTTACACTCTACATGTTAAACACATTATGTTGAACCATCCTTCCATTGCTTTAATGAAGCATATCTCATTGATCATGGCGGATGTCCTTTTGATGAATTTTCTTTTTTTAAAATTTTATTTTATTTTATTTGTTTTGTTTTTTTAAGTATTTTTGCATTTGTGATTTTAAGGAAATTCGTTTGTAATTCTCTTTTGTTGCTTAGTCTTTTTTGATTGGATATTTGAGCAACTGTGGGTGCACCAAATAAATCAGCTAATGTTTGTTCTGTGTCTATATTATTGAATACTGTGAGGAGTACTCTCATGAACTCTTTGAAAGTCTCATAGGATTCTACCCAAAAACTTATGGTCCAGGGCTCTTTTTGTTGGCAGATTTGTAATGACTTAGTTTTTTTTAGATGTTTAGGTCTGTTTAATTTTTTTTTTTTTTTTTTTTTTTTGGTTTTTCGAGACATGGTTTCTCTGTGTAGCCTTGGTTGTCCTGGAACTTACTCTGTAGACCAGGATGGCCTCAAACTCAGAAATCCACCCACCTCTGCTTCCCAAGTGCTGAGATTACAGGTGTGCACCACCACTGCCCGGCTAAATTTTTTATCTTAGGGCTGGAGGAGATTCAGTGGATAAGAGCACTGGTTGCTCTTCCGAAGGTCATGAATTCAGTGCCCAGAAAACACATGGTGGCTCACAAACATCTATAATAGGATTTAATGCCCTCTTCTGGGGTGTCTGAAGACAGTGACAGTGTACTCACATACATTAAATAAATAAATAAATAAATAAATAAATAAATAAATAAATCTTTTTTTTAAAAAAAGAGAGAGAGATGCTTATATGTATATGAGAAGCTTACAGAAAAACAAATAGGTTGGAGTGGAAAAGAAAATCCTCCCACAATATAATAATCATAACCCTAAATCTACAGAAAAAAATAGAGAATATTAAAATCTATAAGGGAAAGAGGGAAGTAACATATAAAAGCAGACCTAGCAAAACTACACTTGATTTTAAACAGAGACTCTAAAACCCAGAATGACCAGATGTCACAGCCCAGTCTACTCTACCCTGCAAAATTTTAATATCATAGATGAAGACAACAATATATTCTATGACAAAACCAAATTTAATCAATATCTATCCAAAAATCCCCCAAAATCCAGTCCTACAGAAGATAGTAGAAGGAACCAAGAAAACATGAGAAATAAGTAACCTCACTCAAACAAAAGCAAAATAAGGGTCTCTCTCTCTCTCTCTCTCTCTCTCTCTCTCTCTCTCTCTCTCTCCCTTTCTTTATCTCTCCTACAACCAACAACAAAATAACGAGTTCATAATCATTGGTCGTTAATTTCTCTTAACATCAATGTACTTATTTTTATAATAAAAAGATGGAGGATTATAAAACAGATGGAAAAACAAGATCCATCGTGCTGAGGCATATAAGAAACACACCTCAGCAACAAAAATTGACATTATCTTAGAGTAAATGGCTGAAAATGATTTTCCAAGCAAATAGATGCAAGAATCAAGCTATAGTAGCCATTCTAATGTTTAATAAACAAGGCTTTCAAACAAAAGTAATAAAAACAAGATGGGGAAGAATACTTCATAATCATCAAAGGAAAAATACATCAAGATGACCATTCAATTTTATATATTTATGCACCAAACACAAGGACAACCACATACATTAAAGAAACAATCCTAAAGCTTAAATAATACATCAAGCCACACATATTAATACTGAGAATCTTCAACATCCCACTCTTACCAGTGAACAGATCCTTGAAACAGAAAATAATAGAGAAATAATGAAACTGTTATGAAGTCAAGAAAACCTAAAAAAATATCTACAGAACATTTCACCCAAATGCAAAACTTCTCCAAAATTGACCATATACTCAGTCACAAAGGAAGCCTCACGAGATACAAGAAAATTGACATGATGCCTTGTATTATCAGCCCACCATGGACTAAAGGTGTACTTCAACGACATCAGAAACAGAAAGCATAAAAAATTGTGGGAACTTAATAACTCTACCCAATGACCATGGAGTCAGGAAACAATAATGAAAGAAATAAAAGATTGTCTATAATATAAAGAAAATTATGGAATAACTTCCCCAAACTTATGGAATGCAATTGAAGATATATTAAGAGGAAAGTTTATAGTACCATGTGCCTTTACAGAAAAATTAAAGAGTTCATAATAGAAATTTCAAGAAGAAAAGGAAGCAAATATAGCCAAGACAAGTAAGATGGTGGGAAATAACCCAACTCCAGGCTCAAATTCATAAATTAGAAACAAAGAAAACAACTCAAAGCATCAATTGAACAAAGAAATAGATCTTTTTAGACAATCAACAGAATAGAAAAACCTACAACCAAACTAATTAAGAGAGAGAGAGAGAGAGAGAGAGAGAGAGAGAATCCAAATTAACAGCAATGTAGGGATTCATTGAAATTTCTGTCAAAATTCCAATATGTTTCTTTATGGACCTTGAAAGAGCTACGTTTAACTTAATATGCAAAAGTAAAATAACAGGAGAATGAAAAGATTTTATATTAAAGAACTTCTAGAGATGCCATTGTCCCTTATTCCAGGCTGTACTACAGAACGACAATAATAAATATTGTGTGATATTGGCATTAAAACAGACAGGTTGATCGATGGAATCAAATCAATAAACCAGAAATGAAACAATGCCATTATAGATGCCTGATTTTTGACAAAGAAGCCAAAAACTCTATAAAGGAAAAAAAAGCATCTTCAACAAACGGTACTATTATAGTTGGTTGTCTGCAGGCAGAGCATTACAAGTAAATCTAAATCTGTCACCATGCACAAAACTCAAATATAAGTTCATCAAATACCTTAACATAAAACCAGATACAATGAGGCTAATAAAAGAGAAAGTGGGAAATATCTTTGAATGAAGAGGTACAGTAGACAACTTCCTGAACAGAGAACCAACAGCACAAGCTCTATGATATACAATTGATAAATGGAACCTCATAAAAATGGAAGCTTCTGTAAGGCCAATGACATTGTCAATAGGACAAAATGGCAGCCTAAAAAAAGGGAAAAGATTTTCACCAACACTATATCTGACAGAGGGCTAATATCCAAATACATAAAGAACTCAAGAAAATAAATACAAATGAAAACAAATAACCCAATTAAAAATGGAAACAAAGCTAAACAGAGAATTCTAGACAGAGGAATCTTTAATGGCAAAGAAGCACTTTAAAAATCTTTTGTGTCCTTAGTCATCAGGGAATTGCAAATCAAAATGACTGAGATGTAACCTTTCAACCATCTCAAAATGTCAAGCAATAGTTCATGCTGACAAGAATGTAGAATAAGGGAAACACTACTCCACTGCCAGTGGGTGTGAAAACTTACACAATTCTTTGGAAATCATTATAGCAGTTTTTCAGAAAATTAGGAAAATTTCTCCCCTAGGACCCAGCTATACCACTCCCAGACATATCCCCAAAGATGTTCATCCATACCAGAAGGACACATGCTCAACTATGTTCATGGTAGCCTTATTCATAATAACTAGAAACAACCCAGATGTCCTTAAGAATTGATAAAGAAAATTTGGTACATTTATACAATGGAATACTGCTCAGCTATTGAAAACAAGGAAATTATAAAATTTGCAAACAAATGTATGGAACTCGAAAACATTCTGAGTGAATTATTCCAGACCTAGAAAGATGTACATGGTCTATACTCCATATCAGCTACAACATACAGTATAATGGTGCTGCAGTCTATAGAACCAAAGAAACTAAGTAACAAAAAGGGCCAAAAGGAAGATGCTCAGGTCTCACTCAGAGAGGGAAATAAAACAGACAGTGAAAGTGGACTGAAAGAAGGAACTGGGTGAGACAGTGAATGGGGTGAGAAATGGGGGTAGGGTTAAGGTGTGGAATGAGCAGGCATGGAGCATGAATGGGCTGGGGAAAAGAAGGGAAATTTGGGAGTGAGTGTTCATTTCTGGGGCAATCTGGAGACCTGGGATAGGGGAGGCTCCTGAGAGGATATGAGGTGACCTTAGCTGAGACCCCTAGTAGCAGGGGTATTGATCTTGAAGTGGCCACCTATTATATCCAGGTGGAACTTCCATTGGAGGGAGAAGGACATCAATTGCCCATGAAACATTTGACAAATGAATGTTCCAACATTTGACAAATGAATGATCCACCCGATGGGAGAGAGTCAACTCATGACACTTAGTGATAGTCTACTATCCTTGCAGAAAGAAATCTTGCATAACTGTCATCTGAGAGGCTTCATACAGGAGCTGATGGAAACAGATGCAGAGGCCCAACGACAAATATTAGGTAGAGCTCAGGGAGTATTGTGGAAGAGTTGCTAGAGCCAGCATAACAAAGGACAGCACACAAAGATCTAGAAAGCCAAATAACCTTGGACCCAGGAGGTTCAAAGATACTGAACCACCAAAGATCATGCATGGACTGTACCTAGGCCCCCTATACATAAGTGCAGCTTGGACTTCATGTGGGTGCACTAACAATTGGAGTTCTGGCTGCCTCTGTTTACTACTCTGTTGCCAACATTTGGATTCCTTTAACATAAGCATACCACCTTGTCTGACTTCAGTGATAGAGGATGTGCTTAATCTGGATAGAAAATGATATGCCAGGGTGTACTTTTACCCAGAGTTGTGGGGAGGGGGAGGTTTCCCTTCACTGAAGGATTGGGAGGATGGGAGAAGCTGTCTGGGTGGGTGGGATTGAGAGGAGAAGAGGGATGGTAGCTGCAATCATGATATAAAGTGAATAAACAAATGGATCAAGGAAAATACAATTCTATTAATTCACAATGGCACCCTTTTGGGACCGTGTCTTTAACATGGTTTTGGGAGAGAGAATTTAAGATTTACATCGTATGAACATAGTGGAGCATGTGTCCTTATTGCATGCTAGAGAATCCTCTGGGTATATGCCCAGGAGTGGTATAGCTGGGTCCTCCAGTAGTATTATGCCTTGTTTCCTGAGGAACCGCCAGACTGATTCCCAGAGTGATTGTACCAGGTTGCAATTCCACCAGCAGTGGAGGAGTGTTCCTCTTTCTCCACATCCTCACCAGCATCTGCTGCCCCCAGAGTTTTTAATCTTAGCCATTCTAAGTGATGTGAGGTAAAATCTCAGGATTATTTTAATTTACATTTCCCTGATGACTAAGGATGTTGAACATTTCTTTTGATGTTTCTAAGATTTTAGATATTCCTCAGGTGAAAATTGTGTGTTTAGCTCTTTACCCCATTTTTTTTAATTTTTATTTTCTATATTCTATGTTTACATTCCAAAGGCTTTCCCTTTTCCCAGTTACCACCCCCCTATGTCCCATAATTCCTCTCCCCCCAACTATTCCCCAATCATTCCCCATTTTTAATAGGGTTATTTGGCTCCCTGGATTCAAAATTCTTGAGTTCTTTTTACATATTGGATATTATCCTTCTGTCGGATACAGGGTTGTTAAAGATCTTTTCCCAATTTGTTGGTTGCCATTTTGTCCTATTGATAGTGTCCTTTGTCTTACAGAACCTTTATAATTTTATGAGGTCCCATTTGTCAATTATTGATCTTAGAGCATAGGCTATCGGTGTTCTGTTCAGGAAAGTTTCCCCTGTGCCCATGTACCCAAGGCTCTTCCCCATTTTCTTTGTTCCTGTCTGTTTTTATGTGGAGGTCCTTGATCCACTTGTACTTGAACTTAGTAAAAGGAGATAAGAATTGATTGATTTGCATTCTTCTTCATGCTAGCCACCAGTTGAACCAGCACCTATTGTTGAAAAGGCTATCTTTATTTCCACTGAATGGTTTTAGCTCCTTTGTCAAGAATCAAGTGACCATAGGGGTGTGGGTTCATTTCCGGATCTTCAATTTTATTCTATTGATCTACCTGCCATTCACTGTACCAATGCCATGCAGTTTTTAACAGGATAGCTTGAGGTCCTGAATACTGATTCCCCCATAAGTTCTTTTACTGTTGAAAATAGTTTTGGCTATCCTGGGTTTTCTGTTATTCCAGATGAATTTGAGAATTGCTCTTTCTAACTCTATGAAGAATTGAGTTAGGATTTTGATGGACATTCATTGAATCTGTAGATTGTTTTTGGCAAGATGGCCATTTTTCTATATTAATACTGCCAATCCATGAACATGGGAAATCTTTCCATCTTCTTAAGTTTTATTCAATTTATTTCTTCAGACTTGAAGTTCTTGTCACACAGATCATTCACTTGTTTTGTTAGAGTCGCACCAATATACTCTATATTTTTTGTGACTACGGTGAAGCATGTCATTTCACTAATTTCTTTCTCAGCCTGTTTATCCATTGAGTATAGGAAGGCTACTGATTTGTTTGAGTTAATTTTATATCTGGCCACTTTGCTGAAGTTGCTTATCAGCTGTAGGAGTTTTCTGGTGGAGTTTTTTTGGGTCGCTTAAGTATACTATCATATCATCTGCAAATAGTGATGATTTGACTTCTTCCTTTCCAATTTGACCTCCTTTTGTTGTCTAATTGCTCTAGCTAGAACTTCAAGTACCAAACTGAATAAATATGGAGAGAGAGGGCAGCCCTGTCTAATCCCTGATTTTAGTGGGATTGCTTCAAGGTTCTCTACATTTAGTTTGATGTTGGCTCATGGTTGGCTGTATATTCCTTTCACTATGTTTAGATATGGGCCTTGAATTCCTGTACTTTCCAAGACTTTTCACATGAAAGTATGCTGAATTTTCTCAAATGCTTTTTCAGCATCTAATGAAATGACCATGTGGTTTTTTTCTATGAGTTTGTTAATGTAGTGTATTACATTGATGGTTTTCTGTACATTGACCTATCCCTGCATCCCTGAGATGAAGCCTACTTGATCATGGTAAATGACCATTTTGATGTTTCCTTGGATTCAGGTAACAAGAATTTTATTGAGTATTTTTGCATAGATGTTCATAAGAGAAACCATCTATATCACACCTGAGCATATCCCAGAGGATTATCCAGCATGCAATGAGGATACATGCTCCAATATTTTCATAGCAGCCATATTTATAATAACCAGAAGCTGTAAAAAAAACCCAGATGTCCCTCAATAGAGGAATGGATACAGAAAATGTGGTATATTTAGACAATGAAATACTACTGAGCTATTAAACACAATGAATTCATGAAACTCTTAGGCAAATGATTGGAACCGGAAAATATCATCCTAAGTGAAGTAACCCAATCACAAAAGAACACACATAGTATGCACTCTCTGGTAAGTGGATATTAGCCCAGAGGCTTGGAATTCCCAAAACACAATTCACATAGCAAATGATGCCCTAGAAGAAGGAAGAACAAAGTATGGATCCTCTGGTCCTTAGACAGGGGTAACAAAATACCCAGAGAAGAAGATACAGAGACAAAGTGTGGAGCAGAGTCTAAGGGAACAACCATACAGAGACTACCCTACCTAGTGATCCATCCCATAGACAGTTTCAAAACACAGACACTATTATCGATTCCCACAAGTCCTTTCTGATTGGAGCCAGATATAGCTATCACCTGGGAGGCTCTGATAGTGCATGAGAAATACAGAGGGGGACACTCTCAGCCAGTCATCAAACTTAGCACAGGATTCCCAATGGGGAAGCTAGAGAAAGAACTCGAGGAGCTGAAGGGGTTTGCATCACCATAGTAGGAACAAAGATATGAGCCACCCAGTACTCCCAGAGCTCTCAGGCACAAACTGCATCAACTAGATAGTACAGATGTTGTTACCCATGGCTCCAGACACATAGTCAGCAGTGCATGGCCATCTTGGACATCAAAGGGAGGAAGAGCTCTTGGTCCTGGAAAGCCTAGGTACCACAGTGGAGGGGAATATCAGGACAGTGAAGTTGGAGACGATTGATTGGGGAAAAGGGGGAGAAAAATGGCTTATGGGATTTTCTGAGGGGGAAAACTAGGAAATGGAAAATCATTTGAAATGTAAATGAATAATATATCAATAATAATAATAATAATAATAATACATTTTTAATCATTGCAAACAACTTCTAAGTGAGATCCAGATGTTACCATTCAACTCTTCAAATGATAAGGAATTTATTATATTTCTCTGCACATTTGAGGAAATTCAAAACTATAAATAGACAAGCTTATGAGAGGGGCTGTGATGTTCAGAATTCCTTCTATAAAATGGTCCAAAACTTAATTTCAAACAATTTCTTAATGACTTTAAGGAGACATTTCCTTAAATGGTGAGAATAATTGACTTGCCTGTCTGTTGTGTTTTGTTACCTTTGACAAGCATTTTTCTCACCCTTCACAGATCCTTTGCTTTTAAAAAATTGAAATACAGTTCCACAAAAGCACTGTGATGCCAATACAAATAAAACTAACTGACACTATATCCGAAAGTTTATATGTGACTTTATAGTGCATGCAAACCCCAAAGGAAAAAATATGGGCATAGTAATTATACTCATGTGTTTGCTGTAAAAGGAAACTTATAATTCAACTGAGTAGTGGAAATACAAAGATGGGTACTGAGAAATCAGTTTCCTAATTCTCTGTAGTCAAACCTTCCCTGCTTAGAGAAATGTATGCTACTGATTTTATGTTTTTTTTTAAGTGGCATTTACAGGCAATGTTAAAATAACATCACAGGCTTGATATCAACAGCCAAGATGAAGATCATTTAAATAAATGGATTTGTAAAACATGATTGTCTTAAGCTTGTTCATGTTGTGAGTGTGATTTGAATTAAACATAAAGTGACTGCTTTTACTGAATTAGTAAGTGGAACATAACATCTTTTGCAGACCATGTCCTATCTAAAGGCTGTATTGCAGCCACACTGTATAAAAGTTGTTTAAGCTTTCTTATAATCTTGCTCTTTTACAATATTAAGACAGACATACTTCTAGTCATTCTCCTTTGTACTAAAGCATGAAAATGGTTGAAGGCACTTTTCCTAATGAAAAAGGTAGCTTCCTTCATAGTTTTATCTGAAAAATCAGAACAAGTACCATAAAGAAATAAAGGGTCTGCCTCAAGATGGAACTCCTGAATAGAAACTGGCTTGTGATCAGAGATGATTCTTTGTGAAAGTAATTTAATAGTTCATGGTAGTTTTGGATTTCATACACTTGTTTAATGGGTGAGTGGTTGATTCCCTCCCTCCCCCCAGCATTGTTAGTGAGAAACTTAAAGCCTGTGGAACATTAACTCTGTTCAACTATATTGCTTCCATTTCTTAAAACAACACAGAGGACATTGTAAGATATTTTTCCATTTGTGGAGTATTGTGGCAATTTTAAGAGGAAAAATTTTGGTTTACAATATTGAATAACACCCCATGCACAATTTGTGGAAAGCAAGACATCCTAACTAAAAATACAAATTCTTTTATCATTTGACTGCTGAAATTATTGCTGCTGATTGTTCTAGTTTTACCTGTAAAAGTTTTCTGAGGATGTATCAACTGACATCTTGGCCAGAGCATTGGCATACCATCATGTATTTGCCTAGTCCATTCTGGATGACTACATTTCTAGGCAAGTAGGAATGGCCTATACGAGAAAGCAAACCAATGAAGCAAGGAAGAGCAAGCCAGTAAGCAGCTTTCCTTCATGTTTGCAATAACAAGGTTTCTGCCTTAAGTTTCTACCATGACTTTCACCAATGATGGTTGGTAGCCTAAAAGTGGAACTTGAAGTCAACCTTTTCCTTTTGTATGTTGCTTTTAGTTATGGTGTTTATCACAGGAACAGGAATTAAACTATAACATCCATTTTCCTATCTTATTATAAAATATTTTTATTTCATAAAATTTGAATCATCCTTGAGGTCACAGAGTTAGCCTGCAGGATTTATGGTTGAGTGGCCATGATGGCCTAAAATGAAACCCAGGTAAAAGATTTATAGTGCTAGAGAAAAAGAATTCCAGAAGCTCTGAATACTCAAAGCACAATTAGCAAATCAAAAGATTCCCAAGATGGAAGGAAGGAGAGGACACTGGTCCAGAAAAGACTGGTTCCAGTTTTGCAGGGGAGTACCAAAACAGAGAAAGGGTAGGGGGTGATTGGGGAATGGGGGCGGAAGAGGACTTATGGGACACATGGTGAGGGGGGAACTGGGAAAGCGGAAAGCCTTTGGAATGTAAACAAAGAATATAGAAAATAAAAAAAAAAAGAAATGTTCAAAATACAAAAAAATAATTCCAGTAACAAGTTAATGATCCTGGAAGTTCATTATTCCTGAATCAAATAACTAAATAAGAAAGAAATCCAGTGACCAATTGATTTAAACTTTCCAGTACACTAAGAATGTAAGGAGGTGGGAGAAGTGGTATGTTCATTGCAACTGTAAAATAAACATGTGCCTTCCTTTAACACACTAATTTATTGCTTGGAATGGAAGAATCTCTTCTTTAATTATAGTAAGCTATTAACACTAAAAATGGTAAAGACTTAAACATACATAATTTCTTTAGGTTTTAAGATAGGGTCTCACTATGTAATCTGAGGTGTCATGTAACCTGCTATATAGACCAGACTGACTTTGAGCTCCAGGAGACCATGGGGATCTGCTTGCCTCGGGTTCTAGAGTACTAGCATTAAAGAAAATTTGCCATCAGTCCTTGTGGGACCATGGTGTGCAACAGTCTGTAACTTGGTTGGGAAAGGCCACTCTGGAGACTAAACTCCATAATCCCGTGGCCATCAGTCACGTGTGGCCATGCTCCAGGCCCTTAGTGTTCTGGCTGGACTCCACCTCTGTAGTCATCAGGCTTTCCCTGTCCCTTGGTTACCTAGCTGTTGCCAGTTAACCCAGCTTACTATAAATGGGAGCTTCTTGCCCCTCCCCGCTCTCTCAACCAGCTCTCTTGTCCCTTTCTCTCATCAATCCCTGTCTCTCTGTTCCCACTCTCTTTCCAAGTGGTCATGGCCTTCTCTCATCTCTCCATTTTTTCTTTTCTCTTTACTTTCCTATTTTTTTCTCTTCCTATTGTTTAACAATAAAACATCAAAACTATGAACTGTCTTTTATTAAACCCACTGCCTAAGAGTCTGAGCAGGTCTCAGCATTTCCAGCAGCCAGGGGAAGGTTTGAGCTGCCTCCCAGCCAAGCAGCATCTCATCCAACAAAGCTTCATAACAGGTACCTGGGAAGTCCACCCCAGAACAGCACAGCCTTCTGAGAAGGACCTCCCTCCCTGCTAGCCAGGCAGTCTCCTGCCTTACAGACTTTCGGGCACCTGCTGGTCCTGCCTGTGTTTCCCTCCACCTTGGGCTCTGCCAGCCAGAGTCCTCTCATAGGCAGGATCTTTTCCACTGCGTTGACCCTGGTTCCATTCCTTTTTTACTCCCAAAACATAACTTTTAATATGATTGTCCATGTGTTGAAATGAAGGAAGATCACTGAGGGAACGAATGAGGTGGCAACATATTCTGCTACTAAAGCAGTAAGTCCACATGAGGAAAATCGGGCTGCCTTGTGCCAGTTTATCCCTCATCTCACGGAGACTTTTTTTTCCTTATCAGGTGGCCACATAAACAGGAACAGATACAAGACTTGCTATTAACGTAATTTCAGTCAGGGCAGACAAAAAGGTGAAGAGGTGGTGGAAGGGGGTAGAAAGCTGGAAAGCTGGCCTTGCTGGAAAACTTAATGGAGTTCAGAAACAAGGTGAAATGGTTTCTTACATTTTAAAATGTTTTTTGCCATATATGATTCAAGTATCAAAATATCTAGCAATAAAATGAGCTTTGAAGCATCTTGGTGTTTTCCTTGGTAGTTTCAGGAATGGTTCAAGCTTTCCAGTTTTTAAATAAGAAAATTGGGAAAGGCTATTATGATCTGAACTTCATGTGGTTCTCCTGATTTTACTTGTAATGATTCAGGAAAATTTTCATTGATATTGATAAATATTTTATTAATAATCTATTGGATGATAAACCACAAGAATGAGTATGTTTAAAAGAATGGTATACAGTAAAAGTAAACAACTGATAAAAGATAATGAAAATGTTAAAATACAGAATTTGGTATAAGAAAGTATGATCATTGTGAATATACACATAATTTCACTGTTGTTAACACTGTCCTAAAAAAGTAAAATTGAAAATGTAATGTAACAACAATAATGGCACAATAAGTTTTTAGGTGCGCCAGTAAAACAGATGGAAATGAACAATTAACCTGTTCAAATGCTGCCAGATTTAATAGCAGGCACCCATGACTTGTGTTTAATCCTAGAAATTAAACATTACATTTGGCTTATTGCAATAATATTTAATAAACAAAAGTCATAAGTCAAAGGTTGAGAAACTGCTTCAAATCATTAAGAATTAAGATATGAAGAAATCATGGGCTATTGCACAATGTACCACTTAAAGAAATCAACTATAAGTGTAGAATAAATGAATAAAATAGACAATGGCAGACTAAAACTAAATATATTAAATAAATAAAATACAAAATTCAAACAGGTACATTGGTTATATTAGGTAATGGACTAGTAAATCAGTAAAGATTGGGTCTTTAAAAAGGAGTAAGTCACAGGAGCAGACCCTGTGCCACAGCTCTCTACACCCCAATCCAACCTAGAGATGATTTGTCTCCCAGGAGTGCTGACACACCTAAGATAGGGTCATTGAACTCACATTCATTCAGGAGGAAAAAGCTACAGTCAGACACAGGAAGACCAGCTAACACCAGAGATTACCAGATGGCGAGAGGCAAGTACAAAAAGCTAAGCAACAGAAACCAAGGCTGCTTGACACCATAATCAAGTTCTCCCAAAACAGCAAGCCATGGATACCCAAACCCACCTGAAAAGCAAGATTCTGATTCAAAATCTCATCTTGTGATGAATATAGAACTTCAAGAAGGATATAAGTAACTCACTTAAATAAATACAGAACACAGCTAACCAGGTAAAAGCCCTTAAAGGGAAAACACATAAATCCATTAAAGAAATACAGAAAAACACAAGCAAACAGGTGAAAGAATTGAGTAAAGCCATTCGTGATCTAAATATGAAAATAGAAACAATGAAGAAATTACATAATGCCAGATATATAAAACCTAGGAAAAAGATCAAGAGTCCTAGATGCAAGCCTCAACAACAGAATTCAGGAGATAGAAGAAAGAATCTCAAGGTCAAGTAACATAAAGGTGGATCTTTGAGAATTAGAAAAGGCTTCTCAAAAGCAAGTATATAAGCTGTAAGATCCTGGACTGATGTCATACAGAGCCTAAGTGAAAAAAATTGCCAGCCCAAGGCTACTATACCAAGAATACTCAGTTACTAAAGGGGGTGAAACCAAGATATTCCATGACAAAAACAAATTTAAACTACATCTTTCCAAAAATCCAGTCCTAAAAAGAATAATAGATGCAAAACTTTAGCACAAAGAGAGAACCTATGCCCTAGAAAAGTCAAGAAATTAATATTCTTTGAACAAACACAAAAAAATATAGTCACACAAACATAATAAGTAAAAAAACAAGTTCTACAATGGCTTGATAAATGAAAGAGCTGCTATGGAGATAGAAAAAATAATGAAATATAACAGTTTCATCAAAGGGAAATCCAGACTTTTTGCTAATATACACTACCAAATATCTCACAAAGAAATTTTCCAATCCCACTCAAAATATTTTATAAGTTGTGAGAAGAGAGAATGCTTCCTAAGTCAACATATGAGAACAGAATTATTCTGATAGCATCTGTAATGCCAGAAATAAAACCACCAATATCTCTCATAAACATGATAGAATTTTCACATAAAACCAGACACACTAAAATTAATAGAAAAGATACTGGGGAAGACCCTTGAGGACATTGGCTCAGGGCAAAAATTCCTGAACAGAAAGAACACCAATTGCTTATGCTCTAACATCAAGAATAGACAGATGGGACCTCATAAAATTACAAAGTTTCTGTAAGACAAAATACACTGTGAAAAGGACAAATCGGCAACCAATAAATTGGGAAAAGATCTTCACTAACCCCACATCCGACAGAGGGCTAATATCCAATGTATACAAAGAACTCAAGAAGTTAGACCCCAGAAAACCAAATAACCCTATCCAAAAATGGGGTACAGAGCTAAACAAGGACTTTTCACCTGAAGAAATTCGGATGGCTGAGAAACACCTTAAAAAATGTTCAACATTATTAGTCATTAGGGAAATGCAAATCAAAACAACCCTGAGCTTTCACCTCACACCTGTCAGAATGGCTAGGATTAAAAACTCAGGAGACATCAGGTGTTGGTGAGGATGTAGAGAAAGAGGAACACTCCTCCACTGCTGGTGGGACTGCAAGCTGGTACAACCACTCTGGAAATCAGTCTGGTGGTTCCTCAGAAAACTGGACATGATACTTCCGGAGGACCCAGCCATACCACTCCTGGGAATATATCCAGAAGATTCCCCAGCATACAATAAGGATACATGTTCCACTATGTTCATAGCAGCCTTATTTATAATAGCCAGAAGCTGGAAAGAACCCAGATGTCCCTCAACGAAGGAATGGATACCAAAAATGTGGTATATAAACACAATGGAATATAATTCAGTTATTAGAAACAATGAATTCATGAAATTCTTAGAGAAATGGATGGAGCTGGAGAACATCATACTAAGTGAGGTAACACAGTCTCAAAAGAATGCCAAAGGGATGCACTCACTGATAAGTGGATATTAGCCTAGGATCTTGGGACATCAAAGACACAATCCACATACCAAACGATGTCCGATAAGAAGAAAGGAGTGGACACTGGTGCTGGAAAGAATCAAAGCATCAGTGTAGGGGAATACCAGAACAGGGAAATGGGAAGGGCTTGATGAGGGAGCAGGGGGAGGGAAAAGGGCATGTGGGACCTTTGAGGGGCTGGGAACCAGAAAAAGGGAAATGAAATGTAAATTTAGAATATATCCAATTTTTTAAAAAAAGAAAAAATGTAAAAAAAAAAAAAAGAATTTCCACATAACACCAGCTGACTCGGTTTAACAATAAAGGATGTTAGAATATAAAACTCTGGACTATAAAAAGCAAAAATAAAAATATGTAATTACTTAAAGATATATCCCTCCAGCCCCAAATTTTACATTTTAAAATGATACTCAGTTATGGTATTGTACATCTAAGGCTCAACACTCAGAAGTTAAGACATAAGGATTTTAAGAAAGTAGCCATTCAGGTGAATTTTGGGTCATCCTGGGCTGCCATAACAATATTTCTTAATCATGAGAAGTTGGTTTCTTTTCTTTTTTTCTTTTCTATATTCTTTGTTTACATTTCCCCTTTCCCAGTTCCCTCCTCCCCATAAGTTCCATAAGCCCTGTTCCCTCTGCCCCTTCCCCAGTCAAACCCCTCCCACTTCTCTATCCTGGTAATCACCTAAATTGCTGCATCAAGTCTTTCCAGGACCAGGTCCCTCTCCTTCCTTCTTCTTAGGAATGATTTGATATGTGAATGTGCCTTGAGCACTCAGAGGTTCTGGACTAATATTCACTTATCAGTGACTGCATTCCATGTGTGTTCTTCTGTGATTGGCTTACCTCATTTAGGATGATATTTTTCCAGTTCCAACCATTTGCCTAAGAATTTCATGAATTTGAAGTTTTTAATTGCTGAGTAGTACTCCATTGTCTAAATATACCACATTTACTGTATCCATTTCTCCACTGTGGGACATCTGGGTTCTTTCCAGCTGAAGTGACCCCCCCCAAAAAAAAAAAAACCCTACCAGAGAGCTCCTCCAGCTGATAAACAATTTCAGCAAAGTGGCTGGTTATAAAATTAACTCAAGCAAATCAGTAGCCTTCCTTTACTCAAAGGATAAGTAGGCTGAGAAAGAAATCAGGGAAATGACACTCTTCACAATAGCCCCAAACAATATCGAGTATCTTGGTGTGACTCTAATCAAACAAGTGAAAGATCTGTGTGACAAGAATTTCAGGTCTCTTAAGCAGGAAATCATCAAAGAAGACCTCAAAAAATGGAAAAAATCTTCCATGTTCATAGAATGGCAGGATTAATATAGTAAAAATGGCCATCTTGCCAAAAGCAATCTACAGATTCAACGCAATCCCCATCAAAATCCCAACTCAGTTCTTCATAGAGTAAGAAAGAGCAATTCTCAAATTCATCTGGAGAAAGTTGTTTTCTATGAACACACTCAGTTACTCTTTTAGAACTGAATGCTTAAAGAAAACCCCAAGAGCACTACTTTTCTTTTAAAAAATATAATTTTAAGATTATTGTTGTAAATTGTAAATCCTCTCACTTTGGAGGTAATGACACGAAGACTACCTCAAGTTGAGGATCATAGCTTACTAGTGCATGCAGGCCATCCAAGGGTACAGTGTAAGATTCTTTCTTAAAAAAATAACCACAACTAACAACATTGCAACATGTTGAAATCTAGGGGCTTTGGAAGACTCATTCCTATGTCTTCTATCACCCCTCCCCTGAGGAGTCAGAGATCAATGAGAAAGAGGAGAGTAGATGGCAATAACCAGAAGTGGTCAATGACTCCAAATAAGCCCACATAAGAAATCCCAGAGACTCTGATGGGATGCACAAAGCCAGAGTGATGCAGACTGCCACAGTCAAGCATATCAGTAAAATCTGATATCACATCAAAACCATCTTTGAACTCTTCTCAGTATGAGTAGGAAGAAAGCTTTCCTATGTGTTATAAAAATAAGGGAAAAACATTTCCAAAATCAGTATCCAAAGTGTACCCTTCAACTTCATGACTCTGTGTTGATACCACAGAGCCCAGCAAATGCCAAATCATTTAAAACTGGAATCTCATAATCTCAAAGTTGCTGCAACAAACCCCCAAAACTATACACAGCTAACTGGAATACAGATAAAATACCACACAAGTATTCTAATACTATAACTATATGTATGCACATTCAAACTGACATGCCTTTATAATTACAAATAAGTATGTAAATAAATAAATAAATAAATAAATAAATAAATAAATTGAATAGAATCTATGAACACTATTATCAACTAGTATAGTAGAACTACTATAGTAGAACAACCATTTTACTTTTAAGGAACATAAAAAATATTTTACATAAATAAAAGGGAAAAATTTCTTGTCTATTGGAAACAAAAAATGTACAGATTTTGTTAAAAATTCTTTTGTGAAGAATATTTAATATAAGAATTTTAAAAAATGTATCAAGGATTAAAAGTATTAAGGAAATATAATATTACAATAAGTGATATTTGGAATATTATTTGAATATGGAATTATTTGAGGAAGCTTTATTCTAGGTGGCATTCACCATCATCATACATGTTCAGTTAGATCCCAGTGTATTTAGCAGGAATTTTCTTTATTTTAACCACTCTTTCAAAAAGAAATGCATGTCTTTATGTTTTGGTTTATAGAATTGGATAAATTGATATAAATCATTTTTATATATAGTGTATAGAAGAACATATTCAATTGCTCTTTCAAAAAGAAATACATTCCTTAATGTTTTGGATTATAGAATTATATAAATTGATATAAATCATTTTTATATATAGGGTATAGAAGAAAATATAGGGTTATCTTATAAATACAATATTAGATATTGAAATAGTTTTCTCAGGGAATAAGCATCAGAGAGACCTCAAGTGGGAGGGGAAATGATGCTAATAAAATGTGTACATTACATGCATAGAAGAAGGACTGGTAGGGGTAGAAAGAGAAAGACCAGAAGAGGATCAATGTAGGGGGTGGGTATAAGGAAAAATAACATGTGAAAGTGGAATAATACAATCCTTAATTTGTATACTAATTTTAAAAATTACCTGTAACTAAGATGGATATAAAGCAAACTGAGACTAAAAATGATAAACTCTTGACTTCTGCATAGTGAACTGAGGACATAATAAAGCAGTTTCTACACAATACATGGAGAACAAAATGTAAAATTACAAAAGAAAAAGAATATATTGATGGCTTTTTGAAAAACCTAAATGTAGAAACTATAACTAGTACTTTTAAATAAACTTAAATTTTATTATGTTTTGCATTACTCACATATGTTATATTCCTAAAGAAAGGATTGAAAGTAATTTATCAGAAATATTTACAACCTATGTGACAAATTGTAAATGTTTCTCATTCAAATGCACATAAAGGAGACATGAAAATCAACAGTGGAAAACACTTCACAATATTCATTGACAAAGACTTATAAAAGAAAAAATTAATATTTAAATTATTATTTGAGGAAGCTTTATTCTGGGTAGCATTCACCATTATACATGGTCAGCTAGATCCAAATGTATTTAGGAGGAATTTTCTTTATTTCAACTGCTCTTTCAAAAAATGCATTCCTTTATGCAGATGACTATATAATACATCTGGGACACACAGTTGCATGTGAGATATTTTAAAAAAATCAGAAGTTTATTTGTACTGTACCTTCCTTCATAAAAGTATTTCTCCTGCTCATAAACAATTCTGGAAATATCTTTCTATGAAAATGTTCAAGAAGAAAATAATGTGGGGTAGAATTTTACAGAGATGGAATATCATGAATATTTCCCAACAGCTTTGTGAGGTTCAACTCACACACATCTTGGGTCGTGTTCATTCAAAGGTATTTTTAGCTCTGTTTCTTTATGATATCCTGGAACCATAATCCATTAAAATAAAGTTTCACTGAAATTTCATAAGTGGAGACCAACTGACACAGTCATATGAGAAAAGGCAGGAAACATTTTTGTGGATTATAAGCCACTTTATTTACCATCATATGAACACTCTAACACGTAAGCTCTAATCCCTCATGCCACAGACATGTTTGTTTGTGAGCATAAATAAATCTCCTACTTTTGAAGAAGCAAGGGCAGAAATAAAGCATAGAGAAAAGACTCCAGTCATCTGTCAGGTAAGAAATGTGTTAATTCCACAGTAAGCAATGGTGCAAGTGTCCAAATAAATGCTCCAGTCCTATTGTAGAGGGGAAATAATTTCTAAGTGGGAGGGTGGAGAGGTGGAATTTGATCTGTGAGGACTAAGGGAGGATAAGGTAGGTAGTAAATATGATGAGCATACGTAGTATGAACTTCATACAACAATATTTCATTAAAATATCGTTTCTGGGGGAAGAGAATGGCTACACTTCCAGGAAGCAGGTTTGATCAATTCATGAGCTGTGCTGTGTACCAGAGATACTGAAATGGGGCACATGTTACTAGGGTACGTGACAGAAGTTATTCTCTAGAAAAGGTGTGGGGCTGTGTTGTGTTTCAGACCTCAGGCAGCAGGAGCTGCAAAAGTTGTCAGAACACCCACAGATCTTTCTACTTATAGGTCTCAGAGGCTGGGTGCACTAGCAATATCAATTGTATAAGCAACATAATGTTAAGTTAAATTAAAATACAGATTTATTGCCCAAACAAAACTTGTGAGTTTGTATTCATGGGAACCAGTCACAAGATCTGGTTATTACAAATTGATGCAAATTGAGGCCTTCTGAATCTTCCCTGCTCTTATACTTGATCCCAGATCATTAGTAAGCTTGGCAGGGCTCTCCATCCTTAGTCATTAAGAAACAGCTACAAGAAACTCAGCCTTAGGATGAAATACACTGATTCAAGAATGGAATTAAAATACTGTTTTCAAAGACCATTCCTGCCATCTGGACACAATTCTCATGTCTACAAATCTGAACTAATCCACCAAGACTACACTCCAAATTGATTCATAATTTTATTCATTGCATTCGTATATCTTGCTTATCTCCTAAAAATGAGTATGTGTGCCAAGAAGGAAGGAGATGGCATATGACAGGGAACATCACTGGAAACCATCCCAAGCTTGAATAATAGTATTTTTAATTGAATGAAGTTATAATAGTCTAGTATGATTCCAGAAAGGGTAATATAGTAATCATATTAAATTAAAAGTCATTTTATTAATCTAGGGAACAATCATGTTTTAAATGAGAACAGGTATAAGAAATGATGAAGAGAGGTTTACCAGCTGGAAATATAATCACACAAAAGCATTAAAATGTATCTTACAATAATCAGAAAAGTAGATTTGGAAGGTATTCACCACAAAGTAATGATGTAGGTTCAAGATGATGTGTATGTATATCACAAGTTGATCTCTATGTACAGAGTCAGTGCATTATATTTTACTAATAAGTACACATGGCTATTTTATCAACACTTTTCAAGTACCATAGAATAGTTTTCAAATTAAATATCAAAATAATGTTGAATAAAAAAGTGGAAAATAACTGAAGATGAAAAATTGTGATTGATTTTGTACCAGGCTGGTTATTTCTTCCATAGGTTGGTCTATGCCAGTGTACAGAAATCTGGGGAAGCCTTGTCACTTGGCCAGGAGAGGTCTGTATTATGTAGGGACTCTGAAGCACAAAACTCCAAAATTTCTTGGAATGAAGTTACATTTTCACAGCAGTACTGGCTGTGTAAATGGGAAAGGAGCCTTGCCACAGGTCAAATTCTCTACTAAGGAAAGAGCAGTGCATCCGGGTGAGGCAGAGAAACAGCAACAGGAATTGTTCAACATATGATGATCTGTGCAGCAGACATTTAGCATTTATTCACAGATTTATTCACAGATAGCATCTCCTTTTAAATATATGTTTAAACCATATGTTTAAATTATAAAACATATTTATCAATGTAGCTTTTATGGTGTTTTAGGAAGAGAGACCAGCCCCCAATAAAGTTTGCTTTCTTTGAGGTGCCCAGTCCAATAGTCATGTGACTGCAACATGGTCCTTCTCTCAGTTACAATTCCTTGTGGTCTAAATGTTAGATATGAGTTAAAGGAATGCATTTTCTAACAAGTTGGATCTTATTGGAAAAGTATTTTTTAACTGCAAATCTATAGCTTTCAAAATGAAGAATGATTTAGTTCTTCAAATGTGGTTATATATCATCCAGTCCCTGGGCTAACTGGGGATGCTGATTCTAATGAAAAAACTTCCTGTGAGTTGCTGCAAGAAGAGAACCACCGCCCCCTTTTTCATCCATTCCTCCACTGACGGACATCTGGGTTCTTTCCAGTTTCTGGCTATTATAAATAAGGCTGCTATGAACATAGTGGAGCATGTATCCTTATTACATGCTCGGGAATCTTCTGGGTATATGCCCAGGAGTGGTATGGCAGGGTACTCCGGAAGTGTCATGTCCAGTTTTCTGAGGAACCACCAGATTGATTTCCAGAGTGGTTGTACCAGCTTGCAGTCCCTTCAGCAGTGGAGTTTTCCTCTTCCTCCACATCCTCACCAACACCTGCTGTTTCCTGAGTTTTTAATCTTAGCCATTCTGACTGGTGTGAGGTGAAATTCAGGAGTACTATTCAGCCAATAGAAGCAATAAATTCATGAAATTCTTAGACAAATGGATGGAGCTGGAGAACATCATACTAAGTGAGGTAACCCAGTCTCAAAAGAATACCCATGGTATGCACTCACTGATAAGTGGATATTAGCCTAGAATCTTGGAACACCAAAGACACAATCTACATACCAAATAATGTCTGAGAAGAAGGAGGGAGTGGACCCTGGATGTGGATAGCTCAATGCATCAGTGTAAAAGAATACCAGAACAGGGATGTGGGAAGGGGAGGATGGGAGAACAGGGGGAGGGAAAAGGGTGTATGGGACCTTTAGGGGGTGGGGAACCAGGGAAAGGGAAAGGAAATGTAAATAAAGAATATATCCAATAAAAAAATTAAAAAAAGAAGACAAACCCCCTTGGGAAGCTGAAATAGGAAAGCTGAGAAAGAGTATGGGGTGGCCAAGCCTGAAAAGAGAAAATTATTTGGAATGTCTTCACAGCTGAAGACTGCCTCTGCACAGAATGATATTTCCAGAGAGACATACATAGGTTTCCCCTCATGTTCTTCACACCTTCCTTTATCTCCTCAATACTGACATTCACTGAGTATATCTCAAAAAAAAACATTAACTATAAGATAATTTTGATTTATTCAAATCACCTAAAAATGATTCCCACAATAGGAGTATGTTTTTTAAAGAACAAAAACTAATAGTAATATAGAAATCTATCCAAATAACCACAGCCTTGGCATGACAAAGATACTAAATTTTTATTAAATGAATGGATGAATATTAACTCACTTAAATTCAGCTGTACTCTTCAGTCACCGTTTAAAAGGCAAACAAAAACAAATTTCTCTAAACTTGCTTGATATTTAAATGCTATATTGACTTGTTTGCATGAAAAAGTAGATGAGTGTGACCTTACTTATCCCCAACTAAGCATGAATTATAAAACATTTTCCCAGTAACTACATTGCATCTAGGAGGTTACCTAATATAGTTAACATAAAGAGACACTGTTAAGGATAGCATACAGTGTAACAGCTCAGTCTTATTCCTACAATGTTAACCAGGGTGACATGTACATACACCACCTAGTTCAGAGGGATTGATATTTTTGCTAGTGAATAACATAATTATGAGAATATCAGAAGAATCTAAAATTTCAATACATATTGATTTATACCTGACATTATGAAATTAATATTATTTAAAACAATGAAGTAAGAAAAACCAACATCCAGGTTATCATATTGATGCTTGTCTCCCCCTCTTTTAAATTAGATATATTCTTTTTTTTTTCAAATCTTTAGTTTGATCTTTTTCCAGACAGGTAGGTGATTGGTGGTATATTAAACTCTCCTGCTGCTGTGGTGCTAGGCAAGTATGCTCAGTAGGCCTCAGGATTCAGTGCATTTTATGATTTTTTTTATTGGATATATTCTATATATACAATTCATTTCTCTTTTTTCTTGTTCCCCACCCCCAAAGGTCCCACATGCCCTTTTCCCTCCCCCTGTTCCCTCTTCCACCCCTTCCCTCTTCACTGTTCTTGTATTCCCCTACACTGATGCTTTGATCATTTCCAGGACCAGTGTCCACTCCTTTCTTCTTGTCAGACATCATTTGGTACGTGAATTGTGTCTTTGGTGTTCCAAGATTCTAGGCTAATATCCACTTGAACAGGTCAAAATAGAGAACCAACAGAGGAGCCCTGGTCACCATAAAGATCTAACAGACTAGCCCACATCGGTGGAGGAAAAAAAAATCTGATTCTTAAGAGCTGGCAACTAGGCCAGGAGGAGACAGTGGGAGGCCAATTGCAGGTCCAGCAGCTAGCCTTGGGAAGACTTAGATCCGGCCCAGACAGAGCTGATGAGGTCACTGGGAGCCCAGTAACTGAAACCTCCTGGTCTCCACCTAGGGAGCTTGGATGCCCTCTATGACAGCAGCACCAAACCACAGGCACACAGGAGCCTCAAACACCAACCACTAAGAACAAGACCAACTAACTCCAGAGATAAACAAATGGCAAAAGGCAAACGTAGGAATGTTACAAACAAAAATCAAGGCAATATGGCAGTATCTGAACCCAATTCACCAACCACAGCAATTCCTGGATACCCCAGCACACCAGAAAAACAAGAGCTGGATTTAAAAGCACTCGTCATGATGCTGCTAGGGGAAAACAAAAAAGCATAAACAAATCTCTTAAAGAAATGCAGAGGAACATCAATAGGATAGAAGCTCTTACAATGCAAACACAAAAATCAACTTAAAGAACTCCAGGATAATATGGAACAACAGACAGAAGCCAATAAAGGGGAAATGAGAAAATCACTTAAAGAAATGCAGGAGAACTTGAACCAACAGGCAGAAGTCATTAAAGAGGAAACACAAAAATTTCTGAAAGAATTGCAAGAAAACACAAGCAAACAAAAGAAGGAACTGAGAAAACCATCCAAGGTCTGAACACAGAGGTAGAAACAACTGAGAAATCACAAAAGGAGGCAACTTTGGAGATAGAAAACATTGGGAAGAAATCAGGGGTCGTAGATGCAAATATCAACAACAGAATACAAGAGATAGAGGTAAGAATCTCAGATGCTGAAGATACCATAGGAACCATCGACTCCACAGTCAAAGAAAATGCAAAATCGAAAAGGTTCGTAGCCCAAAATATCCAGGAAATCCAGGACACAATGAGAAGACCAAACCTAAGGATTATAGACATAGACGAGAGTGAAGATCTTCAACTTAAAGGGCCAGCAAATATCTTCAATAAAATTATGGAAGAAAACTTCCCCAACCTAAACAGAGAGATGCCCATGAACATACAAGACACCTACAGAACTCCAAACAGACTGGACCAGAACAGAAATACCTCCTGTCACATAATAATTAAAACCACAAATGTACTAAACAAAGAAAGAATATTAAAGGCAGTAAGAGAAAACGGCCAAGTAATATAGAAAGTAAGACCTATCAGAATCACAACAGACGTCTCTCCAGAAACCATGAAAGCTAGAAGATTCTAGGCAGATCTCATGCAGGCCCTAAGAGAACACAAATGTCAGCCAAGACTACAATACCCAGCAAAACTCTCAATCAACATAGATGGAGAAATCAAAATATTCCATGACAGGACCAAATTTACACAATATCTTTCCACTAACCCAGTTCTACAAGGATAATAGGAGGAAAACTCCAATACAAGGAAGGAAACTGCACCCAAGAAAAAGCAAGACAGTAACCTTCTTCCATCAAACTCAAAGGAAGATAACTACTCAAAAACAAAAATAACATCAAAAATGTCAGGAAGTAATAATCACTATTCCTTAATATCTCTTAACATCAATGGACTCAATTCCCCAATAAAAAGACATAGACTAACAGACTGAATACAGAAACAGGACCCTGCATTTTGCTGCATACAGGAAACACACCTCAGAGTCAAAGACAAACACTACCTTAGAGTAAAAGGCTGGAAGACAATTTTACAAGCAAATGGTCACAGGAAATGAGCTGGAATAGCCATTCTAATATAAGATAAAATTGACTATCAACCTAAAGTCATCAAAAGAGACTCAGAAGGTCACTTCTTGCTAGTCAAAGGAAAAATCCAGCAAGAAGAACTCACAATTCTAAACATCTACACTCCAAATGCAAGGGAAACCTCACCAGTAAAAGAAAGTTTACTAAAGCTCAAAGCACATATTGCACCTAACATAATAATTGTGGGGGACCTCAACAGTCCACTATCCTCAATGGACCAATCAGGAAAACAGAAACTAAACAGGGACAGAGAGAAACTCATTGAAATGTTGGATGAAAGGGATGGTTCAATATACAGATTTAACATATATATATATATATATATATATATATATATATATATATATATATAACATTTCATCCTGAAGCAAAAGACTATACCTTTTTCTCAGCACCTCATGGTACCTTCTCCAAAATCGACCATATAATTGGTCACAAGACAGACCTCAACAAATATAAAAAGATTGAACTAATCCCATGCCTCTTAACGGATCACCATGGAGTAAGAGTGTTCTTCAATAGCAACAAAAACAACAGAAAATCCTCATACACGTGGAGGCTGAACAATATTCTACTCAATGATACCTTAGTCAAGGAAGAAATAAAGAAAGAAATCAAAGACATTTTAGAATTTAATGAAAATGAAGGCACAACATACCCAAATCTGTGGGACACAATGAAAGCGGTGCTAAGAGGAAAACTCATAGCCCTGAGTGCCTACAAAAAGAAACAGGAGAGAGCATACACTAGCAACTGAATGGCGCACCTGAAAGCTCTAGAACAAAACGAAGCTAATTCACCCAGGAGGAGTAGAAGACAGGAAATCATCAAACTCAAGGCTGAAATCAATCAAGTTGAAACAAGGAGAACCATACAAAGAATCAACAAAACCAGGAGCTGGTTCTTTGAGAAAATCAACAAAATAGATAAACCCCTAGCCAGACTTACCAAAGGGCACAGAGACAGTATTCAAATTAACAAAATTAGAAATGAAAAGGGAGATATAACAACAGAAATTGAGGAAATTAAAAAAATCATCAGATCCTACTACCAAAACCCTATAATCAACACAACTGGAGAATCTGGAGGAAATGGACAATTTCCTAGACAGATACTAAATACCAAAATTAAATCAGGATCAAATAGATCATCCAAACAGACCCATAAATCCCAAAGAAATAGAAGGGGTCATGGAAAGTCTTCCAACCAAAAAAAGCACAGGACCAGATGGTTTTAGTGCAGAATTCTATCAGACCTTCAAAGAAGTCCTAATACCAATACTCTTCAAACTATTCCACAAAATAGACACAGAAGGAACAGTACCCAACTTATTCTCTGAAACCACAATTACCCAGATACCAAAAACCACACAAAGATCCAACTAAGAAAGAGAAGTACAGGCCTATTTCCCTTGTGAACATCAATGCAAAAATACTCAATAAAATTCTTGCCAATTGAATCCAAGAACACATCAAAAAGATCATTCACCATGATCAAGTTGGCTTCATCCCAGGGATGAAAGGGATGGTTCAATATACAGAAATCCATCAATGTAATCCACTACATAAACAAACTCAAAGAAAAAAAAACACATGGTCATCTCAATGTATGCTGA
Source organism: Apodemus agrarius (assembly GCA_964023405.1). NCBI lineage: Eukaryota > Metazoa > Chordata > Mammalia > Rodentia > Muridae > Apodemus > Apodemus agrarius. The sequence continues at coordinate 86,102,533 of OZ030017.1, read as the reverse complement.
AAAAGCATTTGACAAAATTCAGCATCCTTTCATGGTAAAAGTCCTGGGAAGAACAGGAATTCAAGGCACATATCTAAACATAGTAAAAGCAATTTACAGCAGACCGATAGCTAAAATCAAAGTAAATGGAGAGAAACTTGAAGCAATCCCACTAAAATCAGGGACTAGACAAGACTGCCCCCTCTCACCATATCTCCTCAATATAGTACTTTATGTACTAGCTAGAGCAACTCAACAACATAAGAAAGTCAAAGGGATACAAACTGGAAAGGAAGAAGTCAAACTATCACTATTCGCAGATGATATGATAGTATACTTAAGTGACCCAAAAAACTCCACCAGAGAACTCCTACAGCTGATAAACAACTTCAGCAAAGTGCCTGGTTATAAAGTCAACTCAAGCAAATCAGTAGCCTTCCTATACACAAAGGATAAGCAGGCTGAGAAAGAAATTAGGGAAATCATACCCTTCACAATAGCCACAAACAATATAAAGTATCTTGGTGTGACTCTAACCAAACAAGTGAAAGATGTATATGACACAAACTTCAGGTCTCTGAAGAAGGAAATTGAAGAAGACCTCAGAAAATGGAAAAATCTTCCATGCTCATGGGTTGGCAGGATTAACATAGTTAAAATGGCAATCTTGCCATAAACAATATACAGATTCAATGCAATCCCCATCAAATTCCCAACTCAGTTCTTCATAGAGTTAGAAAGAACAATTCTCAAATTCATCTGGAATAACAAAAAAACCCAGGATAGCTAAAACTATCATTATCAGTAAAAGAACTTCTGGGGGAATCAATATCCTGGACCTCAAGCAATACTACAGAGCAGTAGTGTTAAAAACTGCATGGTATTGGTACAGTGACAGGGAAGTGGATCAATGTAATAGGATTGAAGACCCAGAATTGAGTCCACACATGTATGGCCAATTGAACTTCGACAAAGGAGCTGAAAACTTCCAGTGGAAAAAAGATAGCCTTTTCAACAAATGGTGCTGTCTCAACTGGAGGTCAACATGCAGAAGAATGATAATTGATCTACTCTTATCTCCTTGCACTAAGCTCAACTCCAAGTGGATCAAGTACCTCCACATAAAACCAGACAGACTAAAACTAATAGAAAATAAACAGGGGAAGACCCTTGAGGACCTTGGCTCAGGGGAAAATTTCCTGAACAGAACACCAATAGCTTATGCTCTATCATCAAGAATATACCAATGGGACCTCATAAAATTAAAAAAGTTTATGTAAAGCAAGAGACACTGTAAAAAGGACAAATCAGCAACCAGCAAATTGGGAAAAGATCTTCACCAACCCCACATCCTATAGAGGGCTAATATCCAATGTACACAAAGAACTCAAAAAGTTAGTCCCCAGAAAACCAAATAACCATAGCCAAAAATGGGGTACAGAGCTAAACAAAGACCTTTCACCTGAAGAAATTCCGATGGCTGAGAAACACCTTAAAAATGTTCAACATCATTAGTCATTAGAGAAATGCAAATCAAAACAACCCTGAGATTTCACCTCACACCAGTCAGAATGGCTAAAATTAAAAACTCAGAAGACATCAGGTGTTGGCAAGGATGTAGAGAAAGAGGAACACTCCTCCACTGCTGGTGGGACTGCAAGTTGATACAACCACTCTGGAAATCAGTCTGGCAGTTCCTCAGAAAACTGGACATGATACTTCCAGAGGACCCAGCCATACCACTCCTGGGAATATATCCAGAAGATTCCCAAGCATGCGATAAGGATACATGCTCCACTATGTTCATAGCAGCCTTATTTATAATAGCCAGAAGCTGGAAAGAACCCAGATGTCCCTCACCAGAGGAACGGATACAAAAAATTTGGTATATACACACAATGGAATACTATTCAACCATTAGAAACAATGAATTCATGAAATTCTTAGAAAAATGGATGGAGCTGGAGAACATCATACTAAGTGAGGTGACTCAGTCTCAAAAGAATACCCATGGTATGCAGTCACTGATAAGTGGATATTAGCCTAGAATCTTGGGACACCAAAGACACAATTCACATACCAAATGATGTCTGGCAATAAGAAAGGAGTGGACACTGGTGCTGGAAAGGATCAAAGCATCAGTGTAGGGGAATACCAGAACAGGAAAGTGGGAAGGGGTGGATGAGGGAGCAGGAGGAAGGAAAAGGGCGTATGGGACCTTTGGGGGGTGGGAAAACAAAAAAGGGAAATGAAATGTAAATATAGAATATATCCAATTAAAAAAAGAGATAATAAATATCAGTACAATGATATTCATGTATATGATTGCTTAAAATATTTGTATTGCTCAGGAAAGCAAAGAGATGGAGAAATCAATGCAGGAAATGACATAGACATTCTTTCTTTCCTAAATAGAGACCACTCATTTTCTCCTGGAGACCATCATTTCCTCATCTAAACTCTGTGCAGCAGGTTAAATTATGATGGGTCCCTAGAAACTCATAACATTTACAATCTGTCCTTATTGGCCCCACATGCTTCATCTTAGTCTTCCTTTTCTCCCTTACAATTAAAATAGTGCCGTTCTCCCCTGAGCTATTAAAGTTACAATAGTTGCTCAGCATAATTCAATGCATGACCATTTGTGATAAAGTGATGTTTGGTGAGAATCTCAGTTATATAGTGAAATGAGAAGGTATTATGGGACAAATCACACTTTAATCAGTTAGAGCTTAGATAAATGCAGGAATATTGATAGCATTTACAATTTTCATGCAGTGTGACAGAGCAATAACACTTGCACATATAAACAGTGCATGTTAATAATAAATCATAACAGAACTGCTTTGGCTTTACACGATGTTCATGTAAATTCCCTAATAACTTATAATACTTATTGTGATTTCCCCCTGCATGTCATGTGGAGTGTGGTCATTCGGAGCTCAATTTGATGGTCAGCATAAAATTTATTTCAGATATGCAAGACGATTTTGGTAATGTGAACTCTTTATGGTTTATACAACAGTATTCTTTCTCCCAGGCATTTCAAGCTCTTTTAGAATCAAGAGAGAGACTCAAGTATGTAACTGATACCTAATTGTACGGTGAATAAACTTTGCCACATAGGAAATACACAAACACATTCTTTCTGAAAAATTGGAAGTCCAGAGTAGTTTCTTAACTGCTAGTTCATAGCTTCCTGGTCTCAGATGTCCTGATTTTGAGTTCTTAATTCTCTAATATTAGACTAATTGCATCCGTGCCATCTAATTGCTCCATTCCAACACTGACAACCACAGTATTCTGTCAAATGCTTTCTGGGGAGGTTCAAGAAAGAAGGGGGAAAGAAGAGACTTTAAAAAGCAAACTCAAAAGTTTGAGGATACTGAAACCCGCTCGCAGAATTTCTCAAAGCCTTTGAATTTCAAGAGTGGATGTAGTGTGCTGCATGTATATGATACTTCCCTGTGCTTAACGCCCTTCCCCAATGTTAAATGACTCACAAAATGCTAATCCATCTCAACTGGCCTCTCTCCCCAACCACTAATTTAAACCTTCAAATTAACTCTTGTTAATCTACGTGTATATGTCAGCTGCAAAAATATGATACACAAATAAACAGAAAAAAGGCATAGATTTTCCAGAGCAATCTTTCCATTTCCCTGCCCACTTATCCACACATGGGAATTGGAACTGGAGATTGAGGGACCAGCCATCTCAGCTAAAATGGAGGGCTTCATTTGCCACTTTCTATGCAAACTCAGCCTGTGATGCCAGATACAAGTTTCTTCCTGTTGAAAATATCACAGGAGCAGCTGCTCCTCCGCTATTTTGAGTGGAGTTTTTGAGAACAGCTTGTAGCTCAATATTGTATATGGTAGATGGTTGGCAAAAATCTGACTGTAGGAGGGGAGTCCGTAAAACCTAACAACCAGTGCAAGCTTCAGTATCTGACAGCCAGAGCACAGAGGATGGGAAATGGGCATTGCTTTGTAAAGCTTAGACTGTAAAGGCACAATTACCCCAGTGGCAAATGTGTTTACCACTTTTATTCATCTAACAAAACCTTAATACTTCTAATCTGTTAGTGCAAATTTAAGTGGCAAATAACAGAACTTAGTGCTAAAGAAAACTGAAAAAATCACAAAAAGAGAAAGAAGAGAAAGAGCTGTAGCTGTAAGTGGAAGCCCAGGACACAATAATACACAGGACAGCAAGCCACTTCTCTTCCCCATCAAGTATGAAGAATTGTGCCCATACCTTTCTTCTACCTGAGGCCCCAGTTGTTGAATCACTGCTCGTGGTCAAAGCAAACAGTTCCTGTGTATACTGCTGATGCATGTTCAAACTGGACAGTAGCCAGAGTCCCGTCAAAACAGTCTCAGCTTCTAAAGTCAGGCTGAGCCAACAGACAATGTTAAGGAAAAGCAGAGAATCTAACATACCATTTGGCACCTTCCAGGGAGCTCTCACAGAAACCTTTTCCTCAAGTCAAAGAATCTATTGTGAAATCCATGGCACTTAGATTCTGGAAAGCAGGCTCACAGCAACCCTGAGAACTATTCCATAAGGCTATTGTTTAAGTATTCACTATCCACATGGCAGGTATCTGTCAATCCAAAGTCTTAAGCCTAGTGTTGACCTAGATCTTTCTGTGAGTAGTCCCAGTGACCATAATGATTTGGACAATTTTTTTCCTCAAACATTTACAAATGACGAGCAGTTGGTGACTCTATTTTAGATAGGTGTGGTGTATTCTTCAAGTTAAGTTCTTTACTCTAGCATTCTGAAACGACTGATATGAACTGCTGGATTCTGAGTAGCAATGAATAACTTCTTACAAAAGCACTAGATCTGTGAATGCTAGAACAGCTGTTTTGAGCCTTGCTTGGTCTAGATACATGAAAGAATGGGCTGCCACAGTTATTGGGGCTATCCTGGAATTTGCCTGGATAGGATCAAAAATATAAGATGGAAACTGTAGTGGCAGCAGGCAGGCTAATCTTCAGCATGATCTAATAAATCCTGAGTTTTGACTCCTTCTCTCTCACTTCCCAGGACATCCTGCCATCTCAGGTCTCTCTTACCTCATGGTACTATCAGAAGTGGAAAACTCTTAGCACAGAAAATGACCTCATAGGAGAGTCTGGGATGGAGTTCAAACTCTTTTAGATAATTAGTATGTGCCGATACATATTTTCTAAACAATTTGTATCAATCTCTAATTTTCTAAGTAGCCAGTGGTTTTTTTAAAATAAACTTGTATCATTCCTTAAATCTAATTCAATCTGTTTTTTGCATATGCTTCATATACATTGCTTATTCTTGAAAGAAAACCACTCTGTAAAAAATAAAGTAGACTGAACTTCTGGAGTTAGAGATGGCTCACAGTTAAGAAAACTTACTTTCATAATGTTTTTACATAGCAGGTCCCAGAAAATTGTGTGGACGCAAGTTTCAGGCACACTTATACCCTCTGCTTCTCTGTATTCACCTGTATGCATGTGGTACGCATAATCCCGTGTAGACACACCCTCAACACACTCATTAACAAAATAAATTCTTCTAAAACAGATTGCATTTTTCTTCTGCTTCTGGGTTACAATCTGCCACTGAAAGAAATATTAGCAGGGAATCAAGGCAGTAGTTTAAGGTAGAAACCATGAAGAAATGCTGATTGATCATCTGCGCATGCTCAGTTAGCATTCTTATACAGCCCCCTTCCTATATATGGCACAACCTACAATGAAACACCAATCATCAACTAATCCGACAATGTTTTACTGATATGGCCATAAGCCACCTGATTCCCAATTAATATCTTCCTTTAAGATGATGTAAGACTGTATCATTTTGACAATTAAGACTAACTAGAATTAGGGGTGAGAAAAGAAGTGCATTGATAGACAAATTTAAAATTAAAGACATGATTTTTTTATGAATTCTTTTAAGTCATAAATGACCAGATGGTATTGCCCAAATCTTTTTTCAAAAAGAATATAACAGTACAAAAGCCATGTACTTGTGAATGGTATTTGTTGCTACAATGTTTCCAACCCAGTTCCCTGGTGAAAGAAAGCTCAACTCAACAGTTAACCAAACAAGTTACAAGCCTAGACTGGGCAGGCCTCCCACTCCACTACTCTGTTTCAATCTATATTAATCCAAACAAATTGCGGAAACTCCAGGCCCGGAGCTTCTCTCCCTGCAGCCTCTCCGTTTCTCTTTTTCTGTTTCTCTCCCTCCGTTTCTTCCCCGTTTCGTCCCTGTTTCTTCGCTTTTCTTCTCTTCTCCGATGCTCCTCCTCCTCCTGTTTTATACCCCGTAGCTCCTCCCCTAGACTCTCTGCTCCTCCCACTTTCCTCCTGCCCAATCATTGGCTCAAGACTTTATTTGAAAAGTTAAGGTGGGGAGACAGTTCACAAAGCAACTCCTCATCTGCAGCCCCTCTGAGGAGTGGAATTAACATCAAAATAAGAGTCCAGGGCTATCTACAACAGGTATTCATTTATGCCAAGTTTTCATTATGGATATTTTTCTTGGACTATTCATGCAAAGTAAACTAAGTTTCTTATAAAGTGTAGTAATTTTCTACATGCAACAGTGTAGATATCCAGCAAAAAAAACCACCCCCCCAAAAAAAAAAAACAAAAAACAAAACCAAGCGTTATCATGTTTCCAAAAAAAAAAACTCATGGTAAGTGAGGCACTATACTAAAAATAGTTTAACATAACCAGAATTCATACTTTATTGAGATGAGTGAAACCATACAATATAGTTGATATATATTTGTGTCACCATATTACAGATGTGTAAAGATACATTGGGGAAATATGTACTTTGAACCATGTTCTTTACATGATTTGGAGTAGAAGGAATTCAAAAATCAATATGAATAATTTTATATATCTCTCTAGTAGTTTACATAATTCTTGACCTTACTACAGAAACAGGTATTAAGAAAACTCTATTCCCATAGATATACATGGTAAGTGTAGGCTGAGAAATAAATGGTGGTTACTCTCTTTTGATTGGTCTAAGGTAAGTTTTCACTAGAAAATAGCTGTAAGTTTCTCCAGTAGGCATTGGGAAGACAATAAAAATTTCTACTGCAGAATGTAATATGGTTCACATCAATCCCCAAAGCATTTTTATTGTCCTATATTTAAAGGTAAAGCACAGATTTTTTAAAACTGTGCTTGGAGGAATAATTTTAGGAGAAGAATGTTTTGTTGTTGTTGTTGTTCTTTGCTAAGATATTAAATACAAGAGAATTTATCTCAAAGTATATACACAATCCATTTTGGAAGAGAAAAAAGAAGAAAAGTATAAATAAACTAGACTTTTCACTGCCACATCAATCCATAAAGATTTTCATTTTCAGTTGGAAATCTGACCACCTGCTATACACAATGAAAGTCAGCATTAACTATTAAAAACAGAAAGAAAAACAAAATACAAAACACAAATAATAATGGGTGACTGCAGGGGGGATCAGAAGGAACCCATTTATTTTACTAAATAAGAAACAACACTGCGAGGCTATGGTGGTGCACGCCTTTAATCCCAGCACTTGGGAGGCAGAGGCAGGCGGATTTCTGAGTTCGAGGCCAGCCTGGTCTACAGAGTGAGTTCCAGGACAGCCAGGGCTGTACAGAGAAACCCTGTCTCAAAAAAAAAAAATTAAAAAGAAACAACACATTATCCATGTAAGAGCCATGCAGATGGATAAATGGCACACAAAAAAGACCCATCTGTGAACATTCAGCCTAATAAGCATCCTTTAACAATCAGCTAAGCAGTCCTGCTGGAAGAATTATAAGTATTGGATACCTAAGAGATGTTTCCTGAAAACTACTTTAAACAGTGCTGTGACACTAGCTATACGACTGCTATGTTATTCCATAACAAGCTACACTTGAGCTTGAACCAAAAGAAAGTCATTTTGTCCTCTACATTCCCATGTTTTAAGCCAAATGAAAAGAAATCCATGATAGTTGCATCAATAACAGTCATGGTTGTACAACCTATGCCATGTGCTCACTTTTCACACTATGGCCACTTTTCGTCAATCTATTCAGAGGGACACAGTGGCCTCAAGCCTATGGGCTCCTTCAGTTATCAAAAACATTTTGTTATAAAAGCTATTAAACAAAATTCTGGTAATAGAGTTTGTAACTCATATTAAAATATAAAGTATCTTTTTATGAAATGACATAAAATAGAGAGGTAACACTCTCTTACTATAAATATTTAAACCATAGCTGAGATTGATCAAATTTTTGAAAGAGACAGAAATATATATTCAGCATAGTGCTACACCCAATTTTGAAATTAAAATATGTAGGAAACAGCAATAACTATAAAACACTTAAAATTCAAAATTTTTATTTGAAAATTGTTACATATTTTAACAGAGGAAAGAATTCTAATACTTAACAGAAAATTAAAAATGGGGGAATTTTATAATCTTTATTATTATAATATGAGGGTGCTTCTGTGTGTGTGTGTGTGTGTCTGTGTGTGTGTATGTGTGTGTGTGTGTGTTTCTATTCACCGTTGATGTACAGTGCAAAAAGTATACTCTAGCAACTGTGGTGATCAAAGAACAATTCAGTACAGTCTACTCTTTCTTTGTGCCTGTACCTGGGTTCTGAGATTGAACTCAAATCTCCAGGGTTCTATAACAAAAAAAAAATCATGTCCTTTACCCACTGAGATAACTTGCTAGTGCTGATGAAAAACTTCAACACTAAAAATAGCAACAAAACCCCCAAAACGTTAAGAAACAGAAAAAACACAGGCAAGTTTTATTACTGTCAAACATGAAAGTCTTCAAGACAGGCTTGAGGAATTTGTTTGTTTGCTTGCTTATTTATTGGTTGTACCTCAACAGATGGACCGCTATATACAAAGAATGATGTAACATAACCAAGTGAACTTTATCCAGCCCTGTTTTTAATTAACCACCAAAATAACACAGTAAAAAATATTAATTTCAGAAAATACAAGAAAGCCCTCAAAAAGAAAAATATCCATATATAACACAATCTCCAATGAAGTCTGAATAGAAAAGAGCTTAACTGAGAACAGAAAAATCCATGACCACCAAAAAAACATGACATCCAGCAACAAAGATCATTTTGCTCTAATAAGAACAATGTGAAGAGAATGAAATTAAAAGATAGAGATACTGAAATAAATATTTCCAAGACTTGTATTTGAGTTACATAAGGACTTTTAAAACTCAACACTTAAATGTTTCATTACAATAAACAACCAGTCTGAACAGTAAGTTGTAAAGGCATATAAATGAAGAAATATACATAAAGAAATGAAAATTCATTTATGAAGTAATACTGTTTTACTTGTACAAAATGACTACAACATTTGAATATGTGAAAAAGGGAAATATTAAAATGCCTTTTATTTTTGGAGACATTACAGATGGTTGTGAAAATGTGGAACTATTTTAATTTCCTTAATCCTATAAAAGGATAAATAAGCTATGACATGATCATACAATGGCATATTACTAACTAATCATATGAAGAACCTATTGAAAATTCCAACACAAATGACTCACATTAATTGTGATAAGTATCCATATTTTAAATGCTACACACAGCATGTTCCATTTACATATTATGATAAAGGTAAGGAAGAGGAGTGATCTGGTAGAAAAAGGAGAGAGGAAGATAGTACTGGAAAACAGAACTGGAATCAATGGGGGAAATCTCAGGAACAAGCTAGAAAACCAAGGGCAATAGAATCTCCCAGGAATCTATGAGTGTGATTCTAGCAAAGACTCCTAACAATGGGGGATATGAAGGCTGAACAATCCAACTCATATACCCAAGAAAGACTTCCAATAGAGGGATTGGGATACCAACCCAGAAATTTGTTCTGCCTACAATATATGCAGGAGCAAAGATGGAGGAGAAATTGAGAACCAATAGAAATGGCCAACCAATGACAGACCCAGCTTGAGATGCTTTTCATGTGAAAGAGGCCACTTCTGACACTATTAATGATATTGTGCAATACTTGCAGACAGGAGCCTAGAACAACTGTTGTCTCAAAATATTAAATTCTTCAAGGTCTTGTCCCTAGCAACAGAATGGTTCTTGCAAACTCTTCCTCAGATCACAGACACAGAACTAGTTTCTTCTTTGTCCGTTCATCAGGATCACTGAGTAAGTTGGATTGATCTATCTCTAAACAGCTGGATCCTGAGAACTAGAATTATAATCAATCATTAGATGTTGTGTGGTTTCTTGGAACTGAAACTGGGTGATCTATAAAAGCAGCAAGTGATCTCAACCTCTGACTTATCACTCTTGCTACATTATCTACTGAATTGAAAAATATGATAAGGTTTAAGGATATTTTTTATTTTGCCTTCAACTGACTTAGGATATCAGTTCCTGTTTTAAGGATTTTGATCAATTTGAAATTGAGTTAAGTTTAATGTGAAAGATAAGGTTTGAGTATTATTTTTCTATATGTATCCATCCAGTTAGAGCAATATTATTTATTGATAATTACTTTTTTCAAAGTCCTATTATTGGATTCTTTGTAAAAAAATTCAGGCAGCTGTAAAAGATCAGTCTTATATGTGTATCCACTATCTTTTTCTATTTGATAATGTGATTATGTTATAGAGTACCATGCTTTTATTGATATAGCTATATAGGATAAACTGAAATCTTGGAAAGTGATCATTCTGGTAGTTTATTTCTTCTTGAGGTTCATTTTGCCTCTCCAAGATGTTTTGTATTTCAAAAAAAATTTACAACTGTTTTTTCAATTTCTGTGATGAATTATACATGAATATTGATAGGAATTGTATCGAATCTATAGATTGATTTAGTAACATCAGTATTTTACAATATTAATTTTACTAATACATAACAACAGAACTTTCCATTTTCTGGTATATGTCTTAATGCTTTCATTCACAAATTTTTATGTGTGTGTGCATGTATGATGATACTTAACTTCTTTCTTTCTTATATGTATTCCCCTTATCTTAGGACATCAATTAAGATTTCAAGTGCTATACTAAATGGTACTTGGGTAGATTTGAACACACTATCCCAGAAATCACTTTTAGAATACAGCCTCTACAGATTATATGCCATGACTAAAAATTAATAACTGGAACATCATGCATTAAAATGGTTATCCATTCCTTCTGACACTTCTGCTGCTGCCTGCTCTTTCTGCTGAGGCAGACTCTTGCCAGGTCTGGCACAGTGAAGACACCATCTCCTGATACTTCCTAGAGAACCAGCCACACACAGGTCATTTGGTAAGAACCCATTTCCACTTCTGGAGGCTCAGTGGGGGCCCAGCAGGGGCCCAGCAGGACTTGCTACTCAGCAACCACCAAAACTCCCACTCTCCCAAATATCAATCCCCTTTCATTCCTTCTGCCCCTTCTGCCTCCACCTGTACTTTCTCCTGAGGCAGATACTTGCTAGATCTGCCACAGTGAAGACACCATCTCCTGATACATCCTAGAGAACCAGCCATACTCAGGGCATTTGGTAAGAACGCACACACAACTCTGGAGGTCCAGAATTGCTGCTGGAGTGGTCATTCTTATATCAGATAAAACTGACTTTCAACCAAAAGTTGTCAAAAGATAAGGAGGGACACTTCATACTGGTCAAAGGAAAAGTCTACTCAATTCTGAACATCTATGGTCCCAAAGCAAAGGCACCCACATTCATAAAGGAAACTTTACTAAAGCTCAAAGCACACAATGCATAACATACAATAATAGTGGGAGACTTCAACACCCCACTCTCAGCAATGGACAAATCATGGAAACAGAAACTAAACTGAGACACAGTGAAAATAACTGAAGTTATGGACCAAATAGATTTAACAGATATTTATAGAACATTTCATCCTAAAGCAAAAGAATATACCTTCTGCTGAGAACCTCATGGTAACTTCTCCATTACTGACCACATAAATGGTAACAAAACAGGCCTCAACAGATACAGAAATATTGAAATAATTCCATGCACCCTATCAGATCACCATGGCCTAAGGCTGTTCTTAACTTCAAACAAAAACAATTGAAAACACACATACACATGGAAGCTGAACAATGTTCTACTCAATGATAATTTGGTCAAGGAAGAAATAAAGAAATTAAAGACTTTTCAGAATTTAATGAAAATGAGTACACATCATACCAAAACTTATGGGACACAATGAAAGCACTGCTAAGAGGAAAACATAGCTTTAAGTGCCTCCAAAAGAAAATGGAGAGAGCTTGACAACACACTAGAATGCTCTGGAAGAAAAAGAAGAAATGCAACCAAGAGAAGCAGACGGCAGGAAATGATCAAACTTAGGGCTGGAATCAACCAACTAGAAACAAAAGTAAGTATAAAATGAATCAACAAAAAAGAGGAGCTAGTCCCTGGATTGGCAGGATCAATATAGTAAAAATGGCCATCTTGCCAAAAGGAATCTACAGATTCAATGCGATCCCCATCAAAATCCCAAATCAATTCTTCATAGATCTAGAAAGAGCAATTCTCAAATTCATCTGGAGCAACAAAAAACCCAGGATAGCTAAAACTATTTTCAACAATAAAAGGACTTCTGGGGGAATCAATATCCCTGACCTCAAGCAGTCCTACAGAGCAATTGTGTTAAAAACTGCATGGTATTGGTACAGCAACAAGCAGGTAGATCAATGTAATAGGATTGAAGACCCAGAAATGAACCCACAGACTTATGATCACTTCATCTTTGATAAAGGAGCCACAACCATCCAGTGGAAAAAAATAGCCTTTTCAACAAATGGTGCTGTTTCAACTGGAGGTCAACATGCAGAAGAATGCGAATTGACCCACTCTTATCTCCTTGTACTAAGATCAACTCCAAGTGGATCAAGGACCTCTACATAAAACCAGACACACTGAAACTATTAGAAAAGAAACTGGGGAAGACCCTGGAGGACATGGGCACAGGGGGAAAGTTCCTGAACAGAACACCAATAGCTTATGCTCTAAGATCAATAATTGACAAATGGGACCTCATAAAATTACAAAGTTTCTGTACTGCAAAGGACACTGTCAGAAGGACAAAATGGCAACCAACAAAGTGGGAAATGATCTTCACCAACCCCAAATCCGACAGAGGGCTAATATCCAATATATACAAAGAACTCAAGAAGTTAGACCCCAAAGAACCAAATAACCCTATCAAAAATGGGGTACAGAGCTAAACAAAGAATTTTCACCAGAAGAAATTCGGATGGCCGAGAAATACCTTAAGAGATGTTCAACATCATTAGTCATCAGGGAAATGCAAATCAAAACAACCCTGAGATTCCACCTCACACCAGTCAGAATGGCTAAGATTAAAAACTCAAAAGACAACAAGTGCTGGCGAGGATGTGCAGAAAGAGGAACACTCCTACACTGTTTGTGGTGGGATTGCAAAATGGTAAAACCGCTCTGGAAATCAATGTGGCAGTTCCTCAGAAAATTGGGCATGTCACTTCCAGAGGACCCTAGCATACCACTCCTGGGCATATACCCAGAGGATTCCCCTGCATACAATAAACACACATCCTCCACTATGTTTATAGCAGCCTTGTTTATAATAGCCAGAAATTGGAAGGAGCCCAGATATCCCTCAAAAGAGGAATGGATACAGAAAATGTGGTATATTTATACAATGGAGTACTACTCAGCAATTAAAAATAATGAACTCATGCAATTTGTAGGTAAATGGTTAGATCTGGAAAATATCATCCTAAGTGAGCTAACCCAATCACAAAAGAATACACATGAAATGCAATCACTGATAAGTGATTCTGGGCTCATTAATATCTGATCCGGTTTTAATATTAATGAGCCCAGAAGCCCTAAATACTCAAGGTACAATTAACAAGTCAAATGATTCCCAAGAAGAAGAAAGGAGAGGATCCTGGGCCTGTAAAGATTGGATCCAGTATTGTAGACCCAGAACAGAGAAATCGTGGGGGGGGAATGATTGGGGAATAGCTGGGGGGGAGAGGATTTATGGGACATATGGTGGGAACTGGGAAAGGGGAACGCCTTTGGAATGTAAACATAGAATATAGAAAATAAAATTTAAAAAAAAAAAAAGAGGAGCTAGTCCTTTTAGAATATCAAGATAGATGAACCCTTAGCCACACTAACCAGAGGGCACAGAGGCACTACCCAAATTAATAAAATCAGAAATGAAAAGGGAGACATAGCAACAAAAACTGCAGAAATCAAAAATATCATCAGATCTCTCTACGAGAGCTTCTACTCAACAAAATTGGAAAATCTGGACAAAATGGAAAGATTTCTAGACACACACCAGGTGCCAATATTAAAACCGGATCAGATAAACAACCTAAATAGTTCCATAATTCTTGAAGAAATAGAAGCAATAGTTAATAATCTCCCAACAAAAACAACAAAAAGAAACCCAGACCAAGATGTGTTTAGTGGGGAATTATATCAAATCTTCAAAAAAGAGCTCATACAGATACTCTTCAAACTAATCCACAAAATAGAAACGAACAAGGAACACTACCCAATTCATTCTATGAAGCTACAGTAATGCTGATATATAAACCAAAGACCAAACAAGAAAAGAGAATTTAAGACAAATTTCCCTATGAACATAGATGCAAAAATACTCAACAAAATTTTGGCCAGCTGAATCCAAGAATGTATCAAAATGATAATTCACCAAGATCAAGTAGGCTTCAACCCAAGGATGCAGGGATGGTACAATATACAGAAATCCATCAATGTAATGCACTACATAAACTCAAAGTAAAAAAACCACATGGTCAATTCATTAGATGTTGAAAAATCTTTTGACAAAATTGAGCATCCCTTCATGATAAAAAATTTGGAATGATCATGAATTCAAGGCCTATACCTAAACATACTGAAAGCAATATACAGCAAACCAGTAGCCAACATCAAACTAAATGGAGAGAAACTTGAAGTAATCCCACTAAAACCAGGGACCAAAGAAGGCTGCCCAATCTCTCTCTCCCTACCTATTCAATACAATACTTGAAATCCTAACCAGAGCAATTAGGCACCAAAAGGAGGTCAAAGGTGTACAAATTGGAAACAAAAGTGTCAAAATGCTACTCTTTGCAGAAGATATAATCATATACTTAATTGACACCAAAAATTTGTCCAGAGATCTCCTAAAGCTGATAAACAACTTCAGCAACATGGATGGATATAAAATTAACTCAAACAAATTAGTAGCCTTCCTCTACTCATATGATAAATGATCTGAGAAAAATGACACCCTTCACAGTAGTCACAAATAGTATTACATATCTTGGTTTGACTCTAAACAAGCAAATGAAAGATCTGTATTACAAGAACTTCAAACCTCTGAAGAAAGAAATTGAAAATCTCAGAAGATGGAAAGATCTCCCATGCTTATTGATTGACAGGATTAATATAGTAAAAATGAACATATTGCTGAAAGCAATCTGCACATTCAGTGCAATCCCTATCAAAATTCTAAACCAATTTTTGATAGAGCTGGAAAGAGCAATCTTCAAATTCATTTAGAATAACAAAACAAAAACAAAAACCCAGGACAGTGTAAACTATTATCCACAACAAAAGATCTCCTGGGAGAATCTCCATCCCGGACCTCAAGCTCTACTACAGAGCAATAGTGATAAAAACTGTATGGTATTGGTACACAGACAGGCAGGAAGATCAATGGAATAGAATTGAAAACTCAGAAATGAATCCACATACCTATGGTCAATTGATATTTGACAAAGAAACTAAAAACATCCAGTGGATAAAAGACAGTATTTTTATAAAAGGTGCTCGATCAACTGGAGGTCAACATGTTGAAAAATGCAGTTTGCCTCATTCTTATCTCCTCGTACAAAGCTGAAGCCCTCCACATAAATGGATCAAGGACCTCCACATAAAACCAGATAAACTGAAGATTGTATAGGAAAAACTGGGGAAGAGCCTTGAACACAAGGTCACAGGGGAATTTTTTTCTGAATAGAACAGCAATGGCTTATGTTCTAAGAATAAAAATCCACAAATGTGAACTTACAAAACTGCAAAGCTTCTGTAAGTCAAAGGACACTGCCAATAGGATAAAATGTCAACCAACAGATTGGGAAAAGATCTTTAGCAATCCTACATCCAATAGAGGGCTAATATCCAATGTATACATAGAACTCAAGAAGTTAAACTACAGAGTCAAATAACCCTATTAAGAAATGGAGTACAGAGCTAAACAGAGAATTCTCAAATGAGGAAACTGGAATAGCTCTGAAGCACCTAAAGAAATGTTCAACATCTTTAGTATCAGGGAAATGCAAATCAAAACAACCTTGAGATTCTATCTCACACCAGTCAGAATGGTTAAGATGAAAAACTCAGGGGACAGCAGATGCTGGAGAAGATGTGGAGAAAGAGGACCACTTCTCCATTTCTTGTGGGATTGCAAGTTGGTAAAAGCACTCTGGAAATCAGTTTGGTAGTTCCTCAGAAAATTAAACATACTACTACCTGATTGCCCAGCTATATGATTCCTGGGCTTAAACCCAGATGATGCTCCAACATGTAATAAGATCATATGCTCCACTATGTTCATAGCAGCCTTATTGATAATAAACAGAAACTGGAAAGAACCCTGATGTCCTTTAACAGAGAAATGGATACAGAAAATGTAGATTACTTTTCAGCTATTAAAAACAATAAATTCATTAAATTCTTAGGCAAATGGATGGAACTAGAAAGTGTCACTGGAGTATTGTGATTGGAGTAACCCAATCACAAAAGAACACACACAGTATGTACTCATTGATAAGTGGCCATTAGCCCAAAAGCTCAAAATAAACAAGTTACAATACACAGACCACTGGAATCTCAGGAAGAAAGAATAACAATGTGAGCGAGCTTTGTTTTTTCTGAGAAAGTGAACAAAATACTTACTTCAACAATTATGGAGACAAAGTGTGGAGCAGACACTGAAAGAAAGGCTACCCAGAGACTGTCCTACCTGGGGATTCATCCTATAAACAGTCACGAAACCCCAACACTATTTTGGATGCCAAGAAGTGTGTGCCAAAAGGAACCTATATGGTTGTCTCCAGAGGGGCCCTGCTAGAGCCTTACAGATACAGAGGTAGAATCTAGAAGCCAACCATGGGACTGAGCATGGGATCCTCAATGGAGGAATTGAAGGGTGGACTGGAAGAGCTGAAGGGGTTTGGAGCCTCATGGGAAGAATGAAGATGTTGGCTAACCAGATGGCCCAGAGCTCCTAGGGACTAATCCATCACCAAGGGGTACACATGGTTCCATCCAAATGTATGGCAGAGGAATGCCTTGTTGGGCATCAATGGGAGGAGAGGTCCTTGGTCCTATGAAGGCTCAATAGATGCCCCAGTGTGGGGAAATCAAGGAGTGGTAGGTGGGAGTGGGTTGGGTGGAGGGGCATATTCTTGGTGACAGGGGGTGGGAGGATGGGTTGAGAGTTTTCTTGTGTGGGGGAAGGACAGGGAAAGGGTATAACATTTGAAATGTAAATGAAGAATATATTCAATATAAACAATGTGAAAAAGTGATTAATTGAGTAAAGAGGCAGCTTAGAAACCAGGAAAAATCTTTACTGGCTGTACATCTGACAGAAGTGGGTTGGGATCTACAATATACTAAGAAATAAAAAACCTAAACATCAAAAAATTCAATTTTAAAATGAGGCACAGAACTAAATAAACTGAAATGCAAATAACTTAGAAACATTTAAAAATGTTCAATATCTGTAACCACCAGACAAATGCAAATTAAAACTACTTTGAGATTTCTCTAGGACCCCTGTGAAAGTGGCGAAGCTTAAAAATGGGTGAGGACAAATGCTGGCAGGGACGTGAGGAAAGGAGATATGTTATTCACTGCTGGTAGGTGTTCTAACTGTAGCAGCCTTGCTGGAAATCAGTATGGAAGCTCCTCAAATATGAAAATAGGCTTGTCACATGATCTAATACTTGAGTATATACTCCAAGGACTCAATATCCTCTTCTAAAGACACCTGTATGTTTCTGCCTTATTCACAAAATGGCAGAAATGGAAACAGCCTAGATGTTCATAAACAAATGAATAGAAAAATGAAGCTTTGTGGCACTTTACACAGTGGAATGTTATTCAGCTGTTAAAAAAAATTAAATTTTAAAACCTGTAGGTAAATTAATGTGGCTAGAAGCAAACTTCTGAGTAAGATAACCCAGATGTAGTAAGACAAAACCTGTATGTTCTCTTTCATTTACTGTGACTACCTTAGAATCATCAAATACCTGTGCTTTGTTTGAATAATCACCCACGTCAGAAAAGTGTTAAAGCCTCATGAGTTGGACTTTTTAGCAATGGTAAGTTCACTCAGCAGTACAATGATTAAATGGCAATAATGCAAAATGAAGGAGTAATTGGAGAGAAGTATGAGAGGACAGGGTAAAGGAAAATATTTAGGAAGAGATAACGACCATTTGAAAAGTGATATGGAAACCCACTGCTGTGGAATCTTCCTAAAATATATTCACACATATATACACCCACATATATACACACATATATGCATATGCATGCATATGCATATGTATGTAGTTATTGTACAATGGGATGTCTGCTACTACACACAAGTGGATAATGAATCAAATCCCAGAAACAAGAATGAGTTACCTCTTTTTTGAGTTGTTAGCTGTTGAGGAGCCCTGAACTCCCATATATTTCAAGTTATTGCCAATGCTTTTGGCTATCTTGCAGAATGTACCTATAACACCTAAAAGGTAAATATATCACATACCTGAGTCATTACAACATGAAAAATCACACAGGTGCTTTCCTCAAATCTTCATTCTTATTGGCTGTCTTTCAGAGTGATAGAAATGCAGTGAAAACTACTATATATTGAAAGCAGCCATCAGTCTAAGCCAGCTGTGAAATTACAATCTCTTATGCAGAATCCTGCAGAGTACTGACCTGGCATGTTCACTGATGTCATGGAGGCATGACCATCACAGAAGTAATAAACCTCTCTCTGATGGGGTTATAGTCACATTGAACAATTTGAAACCCATGTCTAACAGCATCATCTACAGTCTAGATTCTAAATAATGAACCTATGCCTACACAGTGCATATGCACCAATGAAGAACTTGCTATCACAACTCTGCTAAATGGGCATAGTCTTAATTCATTTCTTAAGGGGATAAATGGGTATAGTCTTAATTCATTTCTTAAGGGGATAAATGGGTATAGTCTTAATCCATTTCGTAAGGGTATATTGTTAAACCCATAGATTAAGAACTTCTCTCATCCCTTATCGGGGAAGCTTCTTTTCTTGGCACATGGTAATTAACATAGAGAAAATACTGCCAAAGTCAACAGATTATTAGACTAAAGAATTCTCAACCATAACTGGAATATCTGTCTTAACATCTGACCTTCTAAGTCTCAGAGATCATTGAGGAAGATGAGGCTTAAAGATTGTAAGAGCCAGAAGAGTCAGGTAACCACAAGGAAACATTTTCTAGACAAAGGAGGGTACCTGAACATATGTACTGCAGTGTTTATGATGGTATGAATAAAACCTGTATTAGTTCAAATAAGATGCAGTAGCAGCATATATAGGGGAACAAGGCATAAAATTCCATGCCTAGCAAAGGCAACTGATAGCTCTTGGAAGAGAGTCAGTTCTCTTTAAGGTAGTCCCTTAAGACTTTGATCACATGCTTATACTCCCACTGAAGGCCACATACCCAAGAGTATATAGGCAATATAAATTACACTTGAACAAACATGACACAGTGTTGAGAGGATATTGAAAGGGGTTTAATCTGAAAGGAACTGGGTGAGAGAAATGAACATGACCAATATACATTGTAAAAAAATCTCAATCAACTATTAAAATGAAGAAAGCAGAGATGCATCAGTGGGTAAACACACTTATTATTCAAGAAGCATCAACAGTGTCAAACTGAACAACATCACAAGGGAGTAGAGAGGTCTGGTAAGGTGGTAGGTTGGAGGGTGGGGACATCCTTGGGGAGACAGGTTGGGAAGGAGGTATGGGATGGAGAAAAGTGAAAGGGTAGACTGGGAGAGAGATAAAATTGCTAAGTAAAAAAGAAAAGATTAAATAAAACTTTTAAAAATGTTTCCCATAACACCAACATTAATTCTAGAGTCAAGCTTGCTGACTCACTAGCCTAGATAAAACAATGTTATGAGCCAGTGAGACTTCATATCTCAGGGTCATGTGATTGAGTATATTAAAGAAGTCACATGACATCATTCCCTGATTTCTGCACAGTATGCAACATGCTCACAAGCCATATACACACAAAACACATCCACAAAAACACACAACACATGCACAAAAATATGTTAAAGCATATTTTTGTAAATTTTTATATTCATGAAATTTTAATTTAGCAGCAGCCTGTGAAGAATCTTAAATCCAACAAGATAATTAAAACAATTTCAAGAAAAGAAAACTACCAGAAATAAAGAGAAGGATCAATATACAAGTAGAGATTTCAGTCTCTCTGAGAGATTGATAGTAATTATTAGTAAGCAAAAGAAATAATAGTGTTTTATTCAGGGTTATTATTGTCATAAAACACCATGACTAAAGCAACTTTGGGAAGAAATCGTTTATTTGGTGTATGCTTCATCATCAGTGTCTGTCAGAGGAAGTCAGGACATATATCAAATATCTGTACCTAAGACAGATATTTGACATATGCTGAGGCAAATAAATGTACTGGCTTTATCCATATGGCTTATTCAATCTGCTCTCCTATAAGACACAAGATCACAAGTCAGAGGGTGAACTTACCAACCAATAGGCTAAGCTCTCCACTGTGGATCACTAATTAAGAACTTGACCTCAAAAAAAAAACCAGACACACTAAAACTAATAGAAAAGAAACTGGGGAAAACCTTGAGGACATTGGCTCAGGGGGAAAATTCCTGAACAGAACACCAATTGCTTATGCTCTAAGAGCAAGAATAGACAAATGGGACCTCATAAAATTACAAAGTTTCTGTAAGGCAAAAGACCCTGTCAAAAGGATAAATCGGCAACCAACAAATTGGGAAAAGATCTTCACCAACCCCACATCCGACAGAGGACTAATATCCAATGTATACAAAGAACTCAAGAGGTTAGACCCCAGAAAACCAAATTACCCTATCCAAAAATGGGGTACAGAGCTAAACAGAGACTTTTCACCTGAAGAAATTCAGATGGCTGAGAAACACCTTAAAAAATGTTCAACATCATTAGTCATTAGGGAAATGCAAATCAAAACAACCCTGAGATTTCACCTCACACCAGTCAAAATGGCTAAGATTAAAAACTCAGAAGACATCAGGTGTTGTCGAGGATGTGGAGAAAGAGGAACACTCCTCCACTGCTGGTGGGACTGCAAGCTGGTAAAACCACTCTGTAAATCAGTCTGGCCGTTCCTCAGAAACCTGGACATGATACTTCCGGAGGACCTAGCCATACCACTCTTGGGAATATACCCAGAAGATTCCCAAGCATGCAAGAAGGATACATGCTCCACTATGTTCATAGCAGCCTTATTTATAAGGAGCTGGAAAGAACCCAGATGTCCCTCACCACAGGAACGGATACAAAAAAATGTGGTATATATACACAATGGAGTACTATTCAGCCATTAGAAACAATGAATTCATGAAATTCTTAGAGAAATGGATGGAGCTGGAGAACATCATACTAAGTGAGGTAACCCAGTCTCAAAAGAATACCCATGGTATGCAGTCACTGATAAGTGGATATTAGCCTAGAATCTTGGGACACCAAAGACACAATCCACATATCAAATGATGTCTGACAAGAAGAAAGGAGTGGACACTGGCACTGGAAAGGATCAAAGCATCAGTGCAGGGGAATACAAGAACAGGGAAGAGAGAAGGGTTGGAAGAGGGAGCAGGGGAAGGTAAAAGGGCATGTGGGACCTTTGGGGTATGAGGAACCAGAAAAAGGAAAATGAATTGTAAATATAGAATATGTCCAATAAAAAAAATCCTAAAAAATAATATTTGAAGTGCCAGCATGTGGGGATAACAGGAGTGGGTGGCACCTGCTCAGAGAAGAAAAGGGATATGGGGGAATGAATGTGAGAAGTGATGCCCAGAAGTGGGAAAGTAAACTGAATATACAGTGAATAAGTAAAAAAAAGTAAAACAAAATTTTATTTAAAAAATGATTTTACATGATTAAAAGTAAAATGGTAACTGGTTTATCAACAAGATAGATAAACCCCTAGTCAAACTAACTAAAGGACCCAGAGGCAGTAATAAGATCAGAAATGAAAAGGGAGACATAACAATAGAAACAAAGGAAATTTAACAAAAAAATCATCAGATCCTACTACAAAAGCCTATACTCAACAAAACTGGAAAACAAAATGGATGGTTTTCTAGATAGATATCACATATTAAGTTAAATCAAGAGCAGGTAAACTATCTAAACAGGGCCATGTTCCATAAGGAAATATTAGTCATTAAAACCTCCCAACAAAACATAACAGAGGGCCAGATTGATTTATTGCAGAATTCTACCAGACCACCAATGAAGATCTGATTCCAATATTCCTCAAACTATTCCATAAATGAGAAACAGAAGCAATACTACCAAACTCATTCTCGAAAGCCACAATTACTCTAATATGTAAACAACCCAAGGACTTAACCAAACAAGAGAACTTCAGACCAATCTTGCTTATGAATATCAATGCAAACATACTCAATAAAATTCTTGCAAACCAAAACCAAGGACACATCAAAACCGTCATTTACCACAAGTAGGCTTCATTCCAGGGTTACAATGTTGGTTCAATATATGAAAATCCATTAACATAATCGACTATATAAGCAAACCCAAAGAAAAAAATCACATAATCATTTCCTTAGATACAGAAAAAACATTTGACAAAATACATCACTCTTTCATGTTAAAAGTATTGGTGAAATCAGGAATTCAAGGTCCATACCTAAACATAATAAAAGCAAGTTACTGTAGACAAACAGCCAATATCAAATTAATGAAGACATACTTCAAGCAATTCCACTAAAATTGCAGACATTACAAGGATGCCCACTCTCCCAGTGTCTATTTAATATAGTACTCAAAGTGCTAGCTAGAACCATAATGCAACAATAAAAAGAGATCAAGGGGATACAAATTGGCAAAGAAGAAATAAAGGTATCACTATTTGCAGATGATTGATAGTATACATAAGCAATCCCAAAAACTCTACCAGAAAACTTCTCCAGCTGATAACTTCAGCAAAGTGGCCCGATGTAAAATTAGCTGAAACAAATTAGTAGCCTTCCTTTATACAAATGATAAACAGGCTGAGAATGAAATTAGAGAAAGAACTCCCTTCAGAATAGCAGCAAATAATATAAAATATCTTGGGGTAACTCTAAGAAAACAAATGAAAGGCCTGTATGACAGTCACTTCAAGTCTCTCATGAATGAAATCAAAGATATCAGAAAATTGAGAGGTCTCCAATGCTTATGAATGGGCAGAATTAATATAGTAAAACTGACTATCCCACCAAAGGCATTCTATAGATTCAGTGCAATTTCCATTAAAATCCTAACAGAACTCTTCAAAGACATGGAAACAGCAATTCTCAAATTCATCTGGAAAGACAAAACAACCAAAATAGCATAAAGAAAAATTTTTTAAATATAACAACAAATTTTTTAAAGCTCAACAAATTATTTAATCAAAGTTTAGCATGACAGGAGAGCCTTCCAAAGGCCCAGGGGAAACTGCCATTTTTTTAGGCTTAAAATCCTTGAGACAAAAACAAAGCAAAAACACAGAGGGGTTCATTCATGTGGAGGGAATACAACAAAAGTTCTCCTCAGTTCTAAAACTCCAGAGTGAGCTCAGAACCCCTCGCAGTGAAGGTCTTCAAGAGAGGAACAGAAATTGACCCTTCTAACTTCTGTGGTTTATTAACAGAGAAGGGCTTTAAGTATATGGAAGTCTAGGTGTAGATTCATAACTCACTTTAGAAGGGCTTATTAACCTGCAAAGGAAGCAAATTTTTCAAAAGGAATATTTTTCATTTTTTTTTTACTGTCTTACCACATAAGTTCTGGAGTATACCTTAAAAATAAATTTTAAAATGTCTAAAAAAAAATCGGAAATATGTTAAAATTAGCCAGTGAGGAAGCATCTAAATTATCCAGATCAAAGAGTATTCCAGGGAAACTAACACATGTGTTCTTTTTAAATTGGATATTTTATTTATTTACATCATCAGTGCAAAGAAGTGCTTGCTGACAGGAGTCCGATACAGCTGTCTCCCAAGAGGCTCTGCCAGATCCTGACCAATACAAATGTGGATGCTCACAGCCAACCATCCACAGCGTCCCCAATGGAGGAGTTAGGGGAAGGTCGGAAGGAGCTAAAGGGGCCTTATCTGGCATCAATGGAAAGAGAAGCCTTTGTTCCTTTGAAGGCTTGTTGCCCCAGTGTAGAGGAATGGTAGGGCAGTGAGGCAGGAGTGGTCTGGGAGGGAAGCACCCTCATAGAAACATGGTAAGGGAAGATGGGACAGAGGTTTTGCAGAGGGGAAACCGGGGAAGGGGATAACATTTGAAACAAAGGATCTTTAAAGCATGAAATATTTACTAACATTGTATGTTAGACACAGTCATAATATCTCAATACCAGCAACATAATTCTTACAATTTTTTGTACTTTTTTCTTTCCTCTTTTTTCTCTTTCAAAACTTTCCAGACCATCTTTCAGGATTATGATCAAGATGAACCATAGTGAGCATGTCTAAGGAGTTTTCTGGATTAGTTTAGTACATTTTTTAATATAAATGCAGACAGATACTGCATAGTAGGTTAGCTAGTTTCCTTGTCAACTTGACACAAGGTAGAATCACTTGGGATAGAGAAGATCATTTGAGGAAATCCCCTCACCAAACTGGATTCTGTTTATATTAGTCAGAATTCTCTAGAGTCACAGAACTTATGGGTAGTCTCTATATAGTAAGGGAATTTGTTGATGACTTAGAGTCTTTAGTCCAACTCCCCGTCAATGGTCAGCAGCAGCTGTGGATGGAAGTCCAAGGATCTAGCAGTTGATCAGTCCCATAAGGCAAGCCTGTGAAGAAGAGTGAATCTTCCTTCTTCCAGTGTCCTTATGTAGGAGTCCAGGAAAAAGTGTGGCACAGATTAAAGACATGTTCCACCATGACTTTAATCCCAGGTGACATTGAACTCAGAGATCTCCCTGCCTTAATCTTCTGGAATTCATAGCCACTGTGCCTCAACACCTCTATGCCCAGATCCAGATCAGTAACTTGTATCTCTCAGCCTCCAGATTAAGATCATAGGTGAACCTTCCCATTCTGGATTGTAGTTCATTCCAGATAAGTCAAGATGACAACTAGAAACAGCCACTACACTGTTAAAACCGATGGAACATTTTATTGATTGGTGGTCAGTATGAGAGGATCCAGCTTACTGTGGGTGGTACTACACCTGTGGTTGTAGTTCTGTGTGCTATAAGAATGCAGAATGAGCAATCATGAGAAGAAAGCCAATAAGCAGCACAACTCCAGGGCCTCCCATCAGTTCCAGCTTTTTCCCTTCTTGCTCTTCTTTTCCTTTTTATATTATAATAACTTAGATATTAAGCAAGTTAATATTTCCCAAGTGAAATCTCATATATTTTTACACTGTTGCTCTGTGCTTCAGAATTTTAAATTTCTTATTTTCATTTATTAGGTTTTTTATTGGATATATTCTTTATTTACATTTCATTTCGCTTTTCCTGACTCCCTGTACCCCAAAGGTCCCATATGCCCTTTTCCCTCCCCCTGTTCCCCCATCATCCCCTTCCCACTTCCCTGTTCTGGTATTCTCCTACACTGATGCATTGGCCTTTCCAGATCCAGGATCTACTCCTTCCTTCTTCTCTGACATCATTTGGTATGCGGATTTATTTAAAATTTGATATTTTATTCCTTTTCTACAGATTCTGATCATCTCTCTTATTTCCAGATCTGTTTGTGTTGTCACAGTTTTCTGATTATAGAACATTGCTTAGTCTCTTTTTTTATGATCTAGGAGATTTATTGGGTCCTTTACTTTTTAATTTTATGCTACTGAGTCTAGATTATTATGGCTTTTATTTATAGATGACAATATTTCATTTTGACGTGCAGTACAATTTATTGTGTAACATTTTAAACTTTTAAAGTTTTTTACTAATATTTTAACATTCATTTGACTAGTAATTTTTCTAGGGAAAGAATTGATGAATGTTTTCTGTAAATGAGAACATAGTAAATAGTTTGACCTTTTTGACAACTCAGTATACAGAGATACTACTTAATTTTTCTTTTACAACATGAAACCAGTAGCAAATATGTAAATAGCCAAGTGTTCCTGTGCTACATTAAAGATAAACAGAGTCTGGGCAGGACATATTTGTCTGCAACCTGTAGTTTCACAGCTCATGATCTATAACTAATTCATCCCTAGAGTTATAAACTGACCATTTTAAAGTTTTTATTAAATGATTTGTCTCTCAGAATGACCTCTCAAACTTCCTTATTATAATGCAATGATCCTTTGGATTGGGTATGTATTTGAGAATGTTCCAGAATAAAAAGGCTCATTTTTTCCTCAGCCTTCTAAATCTTCACAAATACCAGAAGGCATTTCATTACACCAGATCTTCTTTAAAGGGCTTGTGTTTCATTAAGTCATAAACAACTCCCCTTGTTTTGTATAATAATGACTGAGGAACTTAATTAAATTTACACAGATTTTTAGACTTGCTGTGTAGTATATACTAACTACAAAGAGACATCATTATAATCAAAGAGGGGTATGAGTCTACAGTAGAAACAATATCCTTTTCAACTCTGGGTATATGCATGTAAATAGAATATGAACACAACTTTTGAACATTTTTATATATCTCTAATTCTTATCTCATAAATCATGATGTATTAACGTGAAAACAAGAATATTATCCCTCAAATTGTAAGAAAAAGTTTAAAAAGCAGAAACCTTAACACTAATCTAATATTTTTGTAATACAATTTATATCTAATTTCATTGACTGTTTCAGTGGTGTTATCTAAGGAGACTTATAAGTAGAATATAGTACAGAATTATATTCTGCATTTCATAGCAATGATAAATTATATTTTATGACTTGAAATACTTCTAAATCTATGCTTTGCCTTCAAAATCATTATTTATGAAATATACAGAACAGATTACCTTCTAGAGAAGAGATTGACAGCTTCAGCCAACAGACTGCCATGACTTTTTTGGCTCGTTGTGCTTGTCCCTAAAAGTAAAATTTGATTGTATATTTTGAAAAAAGTTTTAAAGACTTAAACTGTGATTAAACCATAAATAAACATTGAGTCCACCCTCTACACACACACACACACACACACACACACACACACACACACAGCTATGATATTTGCAGGCACCTCTTCTAGAATATCACTCATTTGAGGACTTGCTGGTTCTCTAATGTGTCTGTTCAGGTAACACCTCATTTAGAAACTATGTACTGATGCTATGTTCTTTTCAGTATATCTATTCTGAAGACACATGGCATTTCTTTTTCTCTTACTGATGCTATTTTGATCATTTGATTATATTATGTTTGATCATTTGATTATATTTGTTCATTTAATTTTTTCCTTTGAGTAATAAATAATGACCTTATGGGAGAATACATATATTATTAAAGAGTTACTTTATATATAATATCTTGAATTAATATTTATCAATTTTTAAAAATAATATTAATCAACTTTTACCATAATACTTGTAAACTGATCCTTACAGCATTCTATCCAGATTTGTTACACAATACTTTATGTGTAAGAAAAGTTTCCTCTCTATTCTTATAAGATGGGTTATATTATTCATCACGTACTTTTGGAATAGGACCACAAGATTGGACATTTTAATTAAATAAATATATGTGGGACTGGTGAGATAGCTCAGTAAGTAAAGATGACTGACAGCAAGCATGACAATTTTAGTTCAATATCCAAAGCCAATCTAGGGGAGGAGAAATCAATTCCAAGAAGTTGTCCTTTGGCATTCACATGGATGTTTAGATAGATACACATGCATGTACACACACACACACACACACACACACACACACATTCACATGACACTAAATAAAACAATATAAATGTACCTATAGATATGTTTTAAAGATGTTAATATAGGTCTGACACAGATTATTCATTATGTGTTTGTGTAAAGACTTCTAATAAGGAGACAGATACTGTTGTTTGCATCCTATTGTTAAAATGTGTATCTGAATCTGCGATTAATCAGCAGACCCTATATAGGCACCAATATGTTAATTACTAGGGGAATGTTCCAACTCCTGTAGATGTTCTCCCATCAAATACTATTTCGATGACTATATGTGTGAAACAATGAAAGTGAAATACAAAGGAGAAAATATTGAATTTGCATCATTACTCACGGACAAAATAATAAACAAATTATTTGTCATTAAGGAAAATAATAAAATCTACTTATTTGGACAAATATCAGCTTAGAAACAAACCAATACAATACATCAAGTACTTCAAAGAAAGATACTTTCTTTTGAACATTAGGTTAGGAATAGAAGATGACATATTCTCTTTAATGAATATTAATCTCAGGTACAAGGAAAAAGGTTTGTACTTAGTATTAAGGAAATGACCATTTGTCATCTTTATATTTTTCATATAATTTCATATATATATGTATATGTATATATATGAATTATTGAAAAACATAATCTAAGGATTGGAGTAAGTTCATAAATACATTTGATATACAGTTAAAATCTACTTAAGCTAGATGCTGTAAAAAGCTCAATTATGTATAGGTCTGACAGAAATAGAGTAGTTTCATAATTCATGCCTTCACAATATTATCAACATATAATTACATCAGAAAAGAACTATGAGACTTACTTAGATTGAAATGTGTGCAACAAAGAGAAATGCACCCAGGGAAAAAAGACTCTTAAGGGTATTCTAGGCATAATGAAAGCAAAAATAATTTATCAAAAAAAAGAGAAAAGTAATAGTGTTCCCTGATCTAAAAATTACATCAGAAATATTTATAATATAAATTAAGACATATCACATAGGATATATGGTGAAATAGAGGATGGAACTTTTATTCAGATTAGTATTTATTATCGAAAGATTTTTAATGCTATGGTCTAGAATATAGCTAGTTTCAACAAGAGTTGGTTTTTATTCTAAAGAATTACACATGAAATCAAGATGAATTATTTTCATAATATTGTTCCATCTGTTGCTTTATTAAAAACTCAACCTAGTATATCTTAGGCTCATACATAGGTGCTTAAAGGCATAGGAAGATATTCAAGGAGGGGTTACCTCATGGTTTCTTAATACAGTGAAACAAAAGAACTCATGGTGGAAATAAGTTTATTAAAGAATTGGTAAGCCAGAAATGAACCCATGCAAATATTTCTGTTGGTGATTATATTGTGAGTTAAAGGACCTTTGGAGAAGTGATCAGTTTGGTAAGTACAGAGTACAAAGGATTATGTGGAAAATACATGTTAAAAACACTCTTGAGAAGTACCTATAAGATTTGGTATCACTGAAATCATTGACTAAATTCTTTTTTAAGTATTTTTTTTGCTTAACAAAATTTTTATTAAATTTTCCAAAATATATCAAATAGAATATTTCAAGTTATAATAGAAAGAGTTAGAAGAGTTTTGTAAAAGAAGCTAAAATAAATTTTTTTGGAATGATTGAACAAGGAAAAACTCTGTGCTGAGGTCAAGGTCTACATCATGGGTGAGGAAATCGGAAAACGAGCTGACTGAATCACTGCAGTGGAAGATAATGAATGGACATCCCTTAACATGTCTGAATTGCCAAAAATGTGGTCTAATAAAGACAATGAGAAATATAAAAATATATGTGCAACTCAATGTTTAAGAATATGGATTCAAGCCAGGCAGTAGTGGTACAAACTTTTTTTTTTTTATTTTCTATATTCTATGTTTACATTCCAAAGGCTTTCCCCTTTCCCAGTTCCCACCCACCATACTTCCCATAGTTCCTCTCCCCCGAACTATTCCCCAATCATTCCCCTTCCCCCCTCGGTTTCTTTACTAAACTGGATGCAATCTTTACATGCCCAGGGTCCTCTCCTTTCTTCTTCTTGGGAATCATTTGACTTGCTAATTGTGTCTTGAGTATTTAGGGCTTCTGGGCTCATTAATATCCACTTATTAGTGATTGCATTTCATGTGCATTCTTTTGTGATTGGGTTAATTCACTCAGGATGATATTTTCCAGGTCTAACCATTTACCTACAAATTGCATGAATTCATTATTTTTAATTGCTGAGTAGTATTCCATTGTATAAATATACCACATTTTCTGTATCCATTCCTCCTTTGAGGGATATTTGGGCTCCTTCCAATTTCTGGCTATTATAAACAAGGCTGCTATAAACATAGTGGAGCATGTGTCCTTATTGCATGCAGGGGAATCCTCTGGGTATATGCCCAGGAGTGGTATGCCAGGGTCCTCTGGAAGTGACATGCCCAATTTTCTGAGGAACCGCCAAACTAATTTCCAGAGTGGTTTTACCATTTTGCAATCCCACCAACAGTGGAGGAGTGTTCCTCTTTCTCCACATCCTCGCCAGCACTTGTTGTCTCTTGAGTTTTTAATCTTAGCCATTCTGACTGGTGAGAGGTGGAATCTCAGGGTTGTTTTGATTTGCATTTCCCTGATGACTAATGAATGATGCTGAACATCTTTTAAGGTGTTTCTCAGCCATCCGAATTTCTTCTGGTGAAAATTCTTTGTTTAGCTCTGTACCCCATTTTTTGATAGGGTTATTTGGTTCTTTGCGGTCTAACTTCTTGAGTTCTTTGTATATATTGGATATTAGCCCTCTGTCGGATGTGGGGTTAGTGAAGATCGTTTCCCACTTTGTTGGTGGTACAAACTTTTAATTTCAGCACTCAAGAAGCAGATGCATGTGGATTTCTGTGACTTTAAGGCAAGTTTCATCTACAGAGCAAGTTCCAGGACAGCCAAAGCTAGACAAAGAAGCCCTGTCTCACAAAAACAAAAATACAAAGAAAACAAAATTAAAATAGATTCAAAGAAAGAAAAGAACATTGTTCCTGGCCTCCTAAAAACTTGCTCTTTAGCTCAATAAAATACTAAAGATAGTGATACCACTTGTATCATAGGTTAAGGTATATTGAAATGTATAGTCATTAAATTAAATTGTACGTCAGATGTGGAAAAGTTTTTTGTCTTAAGTATTGATCAAATAATTTACCATGTGGTAGGAATTAATCTTACCCTTAAAGGGGGCATCATCTGGTAGAAGAAAATATCCCTCTTACTGAGAAACTGCACTCCTACTTTTTGAGCATATATGCCTAGCTATAATAATAATTGCAAAGGTACTAACTAGTGAGTTGAATATGTAAGTTTAAGTCAAATTAATTTTTACATTAGTGAGGTACATACACTATGAGAACTGGAGAACCATATGGAGGAATGTAGCCTTGATTCTCTGGTGATGTAAACCTAGTACACATCTTTATACACACACAGACACAGAAACACACACAGATATACACACAGACACAGACACACACATACACACACACACACATACACACACACACACACACACACACACGCACATACACACCCTTTGCCTTTGGCATCTTTGGTCAGTTTTACTACAGAATAGCATGGTGCAGAAAGCCACTGTAGGGTTGTAGTGATATGTGCTCACATATGAAGGCATCACACATTAAAACAATACAATATAAAAACATTCATTATGAATAAAGGCTATGATAATTTGTGAAGAATGTTCAACAATTTAATATGATTCTCCTCTCAATATAGTATCTGCTTTGATTTTGGCTTTTGGTGAAATTTTATGTTCTACCATCAACTGTTACACATAAAAATGTTTAAACCTGTGAAAAAGGAAAACTGTTGCAGCAAAAATATTAAATAACTAAGCAATATCACCTCTGTCACCACCTAGAAAAAAATTTTTAATTTTGTCAAAATTTAAAATAATGAAAAACTTTTGTTGATTTTTAAAGGCAAAACTCTTTATTCTTATGACAATATGTTTACATGTGTTATGCTAAAGAATCAATATTCAAATCATAAAAATATCAGATATTTCTGTGTTATTAAAGAGAAAAAGCCAAATTCCATGTTATTTAAAAATGTCTATGTTGTCAAACCGTGTAAGAAAAGACTAGTTTTGAATGTGTCATTATGAGGTGAGGCCTCCAAAGGCAACAATTTGATGGTGTAGGAACCTTCATGAGGCTATCAGTAGTTTTTAAGAAATAGAGTTTGCCACATCCCTTTCTGTCTTCTGACATATAAACACAATGCTAGAAAAACCAACAACAAAGCAGGAAGAGGCTTTCACTAAACCTAACTAAGATGTTCCCTCAGCCTCAGCCTTCCAGACTTTGAACTGAGTATAACAAGCTTTTGCTTGTTATTCACTCTCTAGCAATTGCCACATGAATACAAACTGGATGAAATATCATCAGAAGGGTGAAGCAAGCTTGTGAATTGGAAGAAAACTGGGTAGAAAGTATAGGAATGTTTGAGATGGAGAGTTTGAGAAGGAAGCTGACTAAACGATAAGAATTACATGTCTAGTTGAAGTGGATCAATGACAAGATGGTAATTTTATCTTAATCATAATATACCATAGTCTTGCTTCTCTTTGGCAGGCATGCAGAACATAGAATCGTAAGCATTGTGTTCAACATGGACATGAAATGGGAAAATGCAGATGCCTATGTTGACGTCTATATGGATGATTAGGAAAGAAGTTACAACTGCCTAGGTTTGTGTATTATCAGAGATTGAGGCATAAGGCAATGCTGAGAGAACACATTTTCAAAAGGAGTTATCTTTATGAAGTATTTTAAATAAAATTTATTTCATGGTGTTCAACTTTTATATGTGATCTTCCATAGTTTGACTTGCACAAAATCAATCTCTTTTCTTTGAACAATTATCATTGTGATATCAGAAATACAGTGGAGTATCAGATAATACAGACTATATTAATTGGTATAGCCTCATAATAAAAATTTCTAACGGATAAAATGAAACTTGTCCCGTCCCGCGGAACTCCATTATTCGTATGTCCAGGGGGGGATCCAGTCTGAAAGAAGAGTTGGTGGGACAAAGGAGCGAGACCAGCCAGAACCACTGTCGAGGTCTAGTTTGTTGTAACAAGGGCAAAGGGTTATAAGCAATAAGGGGATGAATGGGGGAAAAGTGGTAGAACTGTAGTGGTCAGGTGAAAACATCCTCAGAATGCAAGGGCGAGGAAGGTTGGGTGAAAGTCAATTAGCTAGTTCCTGTATGGGAATCCTGTGACTAATCATTTAGCCAGTTCTTTGTGTTGCCAGTTCCTGGAGCAGCTGGTGAGAAATGGTACTGTGTCAATTTGCATGTGTGACACAGAGGCATCTGTGAGATGGCAGTGCTTCAGCCCCGTAATATAGATGCTTGCTTCCAACAGAAACCATTATAATTATAAGCATTCTTAATGATAAATTTAATGCCTGAATTATAAAATATGAATCATATAGTTATATAAATTTTATAACGTATCTATAGAGTTGTGTACTGAAAAATCACTAGATACTTGTGATCAGGCATGTCATGGTAACTTTCAGATCAAACTGGAAAAATATAAAGAGATGAATGGCAGCATTAAAGGAAACTATTTCTGTCCCAGGTAGCTTACATGTATAGACAAAATATTTGTATACTTGTATATGTTAGCATTTAAAATGAATAGAATCAAGTGTAATTTTTGTTTTATTTAGCTGTGTTCAATTTCCTTTCTAAATTCATAAAATAATTAGAAAAAATATAAGATGTATATCAATAGATTTTACCTTTAATTTTTTTAAAGTACCAATTCTTAGAATATACTTGAGTTATTTGGATTAGCCAGGTAAAACTATTGTGGGACTAATAAAACTAAACAATTTTGGTATTTAAAACAGAGTCCATCTTGCTTCAGGTCACTGTGGAGAGCTGACAGCTGGGGCCAGGTGCATGGACAGAGTCCCAGTCTAACGTGGACTACCCAGTCAGGTTCTTGCATGCACCCAGAGCCAGATCAACTTGGTGGGTGGGAGGTCTGTGCGCCAAAAGCTCTGTGGACACTATCTTGGGGAGAACAACTCAACCAGATGGAGCCCTGCGGACTCTGAGGGCCACTGTCCATGCTCCAGCAGTCCAACCAGGGAAGCTCTGTTCCTGCAGGGAATCCTCTGGTTAGACAGAGCCCTGAGACCTGACACTATCTTGGAACTGGTAGACTAATCAGGCAAACCAGGAGGAAATCACAGGAGGCCAGTTACTTTCCCAGCAGCAAGCCTGGAGGAGACATGAGACTGGTCCAGCAGAGCTGAGGAGGTAATTCAGAGCCCAGTGGTGGAAACTTTCCGGTTTCTGCCTCGGGAACACAGATGCCCTCTGCAACAGCAGTGCCAAAAGCCAGGCTCACAGGAGCCTCAAACACCAACCAGTAACAAGACCAAAAAACTCCAGAAATAAACAGATGGCAAAAGGCAAACATAGGAACATTACTAACAGAAATCAAGACAATATGGCAATATCTGAACCCAGTTCCCTGACAGCAATAAGTCCTGGATACCCCAACACACCAGAAAAGCAAGATTCAGATCTAAAATCACTAGTCAGGATGCTGTTAGAGGAATGCATAGATAAATATCTTAAAGAAATACAGGAGAAAATGGATCAAAAGTTAGAATCCTTTACAAGGCAAACACAAAAATCACTTAAAAAAATCAGGAGAATATGGATCAAAAAATAGAACCCAATAAGGAGGAATTACAAAAATCACTTAAAGAAATACAGGAGAACGTGGGTAAACAAGTAGAAAATCATGAAAGAGGAACCACAAAAAATCTCTTAAAGAATTACAGGAAAACACAAACAAGCAAGCGAAAGATCTGAGCAAAACCATCTAGGATCTAAAAACAGAAGAAGAAACAACTAAGAAATGGGAAAGGGTGACAACTTTGGGGATAGAAAACCTTGGGAAGAAATCAGGGGCCATAGATGCAAATATCAATAATAGAATACAAGAGATAGAAGAAAGAATCTCAGAAACCATGGATTCAACAGACAAAGAAAATGAAAAATGAAAAAAGCTTGTAACCCAAAACATCCAGGAAATCCAGGACACAATGAGAAGACCAAACCTAAGAATTATAGGTATAGATGAGAGGGAAGATTTACATCTTAAAGGGCCAGCAAATACCTTCTACAAAATTATGAAAGAAAACTTCCCCAACCTAAAGAGAGAGATGACCATGAATATAAAAGAAGCATACATACCTCCAAACAGACTGGACCAGAAGAGAAAAACCTCCCATCACATAATAATCAAAAACACAAATGTACTAAACAAAGAAAGAATATTAAAGGCAGTAAGAGAAAAAGGCCAAGTAACATATAAAGGAAGACCTATCAGAATTACACCAGACTTCTGACCTGAGACCATGACAGCTAGAAGATCCTGGGCAGATATAATGAAGACTCTAAGAGAACAAAAATTTCAGGAAAAACCACTATACCCAGCAAAACTCTCAATCGCCATAGATGGAGAAACCAAGGTATTCCATGACAAAAACAAATTTGCAAAATATCTTTCCACAAACCCAGCCCAACAAAGGATAATAGGGTGAAAACACCAACACAAGGAGGGAAACTTCACCCCAGAAGAAGCAAGATAGAAACCACCTCTCATCAAACTCAAAAGAAGATAACCTCTCAAATATAAAAAATAATTTAAAAAATGTCAGGAGGTAATAATTACTATTCCTTAATATATCTTAACATCAATGGAATCAATTCCCCAATAAAAAGACATAGACTAACAGACTGGATACAGAAACAGGACCCTACATTTTGCTGCATACAGGAAATACATCTCAGTATCAAAGACAAACACTACCTTAGAGTAAAAGGCTGGAAGACAATTTTACAAACAAATGGTCTCAGAAAACAAGCCAGTGTAGCCATGCTAATACCAGAAAAAATTGACTTTCAACTTAAAGTCACCAATAGAGACAGGGAAGGTCACTTCTTGCTTGTCAAAGGGAAAATACACCAAGAAGAACTGTCAATACTGAAAAACTCTGCTCCAAATGCAAGGACACCCTCATTTGTAAAAGAAACATTACTAAAGCTTAAAGCATACATTGCATCTAACACAATAATTGTGGGTGACTTCAACACTCCACTCTCCACAATGGACCGATCAGGAAACCAGAAAATAAACAGGGACATGGTAAAACAAATTGAAGCTTTGGACCAATTGGATTTAACATATATATGTATATATATAACATTTCATCCTAAAGCAATAAAATATACCTTTTTCTCAGCACTGCATGGTACTTTCTCCAAAATCTATCATATAATAGGTCACAAGACAGATGTCAAAACTACAAGAAGATCTAACTAATCCGATGCCTCCTATTAGATCACTAGGGAGTAAAAGTGGTCTTCAATAGCAAGAAAAACAACAGAAAGCCCACATACACATGGAAACTGAACAATACTCTACTCAATGACACCTTGGTCAAGGAAGATATATAGGAAGATATCAACGACTTTTTAGAATTCAAGGAAAATAAAGGTACAACCTACCCAAATCTATGGGAAACAATGAAAGCAGTGCTAAGAGGAAAATTCATAGCCCTGAGTGCCTCCAAAAAGAAATTGGAGAGAATACACTAGCAGCTAAATGGCACACCTGAAAACCCTGGAACAAAAAGAAGCTAATTCACCCAGGAGGAGTAGAAGACAGGAAATCATCAAACTCAGGGCTGAAAACAATCAAGTAGAAACAAAGAAAACCATACAAAGAATGAACAAAACCAGGAGCTGCTTCGTTGAGAAAATCAGCAAGATAGATAAACCCTTTCCCAGACTTACCAAAGGGCACAGAGACAGTATCCAAATTAACAAAATTAGAAATGAAAAGGGGGATATAACAACAGAAACTGAGGAAATTCAAAAAATCATGAGATACTACTACAAAACACTATACTCAACACAACTGGAGAATCTGGAGGAAATGGACAATTTCCTAGACAGATACCAAACACTAAAATTAAATCAGGATCAATTAGAACAGCTAAAGAGTCACATAACCTCTAAAGAAATAAAACGGGAGATAGAAAGTCTCCCAACCAAAAAAGGTACAGGACCAGATGGTTTTAGTGAAAAATTCTATCAAACCTTCAAAGAAGACAACACCAATACTCTTCAAACTATTTCGCAAAATAGAAACAGAAGGAACACTGCCCAACTCGTTCTACGAAGGCACAATTACCCTGATACCAAAACCACACAAAGATGCAACAAAGAAAGAGAACTACAGGCCAATTTCCCTTATGAATATTGATGCAAAAATATTAAATGAAATTCTTGCCATCTGATTCCATGAGAACATCAAAATGATCAGTCACAAAGATCAAGTAGGGTTCATCCCAGGTATGCAGGGATGGTTCAGTATATGGAAATCCATCAATGCAATCCACTACATAAACAAACAAAAAGAAAAAAAACAACATGGTCATCTGATTAGATGCTGAAAAAGCATTTGACAAAGTTCAGCATCCTTTCTTGCAAAAAGTCTTGGAAAGAACAGGAATTCAAGGTCCATACCTAAACATAGTAAAAGCAATATACAGCAGACCAGTAGCCAACATCAAAATAAACAGAGAGAAACTTGAAGCAATCCCACTAAAATCAGGGAATAGACAAGGTTGTCCCCTCTCACCATATCTTTTCAATATAGTACTTGAAGTTGTAGAGAGAGCAATTAGACAACATAAGTCAATGGGATACACATTGGAAAGGAAGAGGTCAAACTAACATTATTTGCAGATAGTATACTTAAGCGACCCAAAAAACTCCACCAGAGAACTCCTATTGCTGATAAACAACTTCACCAAAGTGGCTGGTTATAAAATAAACTCAAGCAAATCACTTACCTTCCTGTACTCAAAGGACCAGCAGGCTGAGAAAGAACTTAGGGAAATAACACCCTTCACAATAGCCACAAACAATATAAAGTATCTTGGTGTGAATCTAACCAAACAAGTGAAAGATCTGTATGACAGGAATTTCAAGTCCTTGAAGAAAGGAATCCAAAAAGACCTCAGAAGATGGAAAATTATTTCATGCTCTTGGATTGGCAGGATTAATATAATAAAAATGGCCATCTTGCCAAAAGCAATCTACAGATTCAATGCAATTTCCATCAAAATCCCAAATCAATTCTTCATAGATCTAGAAAGAGCAATTCTCAAATTCATGTGAAGTAACAAAAAACCCAGGATAGCTAAAACTATTCTCAACAATAAAAGGACTTCTGGGGGAATCAAAATCCCTGACCTCAAGCAGTACTACAGAGCAACTATGTTATAAACTGCATGGTATTGGTACAGCGACAGGCAAGTAGATCAATGGTATAGAATTGAAGACCCAGAAATGAACATACAGAGATATGGTCAGTTGATCTTTTATAACGGAGCTACAACCATCCAGTGGAAAAAAGATAGCCTTTTCAATAAATGGTGCTAGTTCAAATGGAGGTCAACATGCAGAAGAATGCTAATTGACCCACTCTTATCTCCTTGTCCAAGTGGATCATGGTCCTCCACATAAAAACAGACACACTGAAACTAATAGAAAAAAAAACTGGGGAAGACCCTGAAGGACCTGGGCACAGGGGAAAGGTCCTGAACAGAACACCAATAGCTTATGCTCTAAGATCAAGAATTGTCAAATGGGACCTCATAAAATTACAAAGTTTCTTTAAGGCAAAAGACATTGTCAGAAGGTCAAAAGAGCAACCAACAAATTGGGAAAATTTCTTCACCAATCCCACATCCGACAGAGGGCTAATATCCAATATATTAAAAGAACTCAAGAAGGTAGACCCCAAAGAACCCAATAACCCTATTAAAAATGGAGTACAGAGTTAAACAATGAATTTTCACCTGAAGAAATTCTGATGGCTGAGTAGCACCTTAAGAGATGTTCAACATCACTAGTCATCAAGGAAATGCAAATGAAAACAACCCTGAGATAACACCTCACACTGGTCAGAATGGCTAAGATTAAAAACTCAAGAGACATTAGGTGTTGGTGAGGATGTGGAGAAAGAGGAACACTCCTACACTGTTGGTGGGATTGCAAATTGTACAACTGCTCTGGAAATCA
Source organism: Apodemus agrarius (assembly GCA_964023405.1). Taxonomy (NCBI): domain Eukaryota; kingdom Metazoa; phylum Chordata; class Mammalia; order Rodentia; family Muridae; genus Apodemus; species Apodemus agrarius. Next base: position 86,063,080 of record OZ030017.1, on the reverse strand, counting down.
GTCTGATGGTTCCTCAGAAAATTGGGCATGACTTGTCAAGAGGACCCTGTCATACCACTCCTGGGTGTATACACAGAGGATTCCCCTGCATGCAATAAAGACACATGCTCCACTATGTTCATAGCAGCCTTATTTATAATAGCCAGAAGCTGGAAGGAGTCCAGCTGTCCCTCAAAGGAGGAATTGATGCAGAAAATGTGATATATTTATGCAATGGAATACTACTCAGCAATTAAAAATAATGAATTCATTCAATTTGTAGGCAAATTGTTGGATCTGTACAAAGTCATCCTAAGTGAGTTAACCCAATCGCAAAAGAATACACATGAAATGCAATCACTGATAAGTGGATATTATTGAGCCCAGAAGCTCTGAATACTCAAGGCACAATTAGCAAATCAAAAGTTTCCCAAGAAGAAGGAAGGAGAGGACCCTGGTCCCAAAAAGACTGTATCCCGTTTTGTATGAGATTGCCAGAACAAAGAAATTGTGGTGGGGGTGATTGGGGAATGGGTGGGGGGAAGAGCACTTATGGGACATATGGCAAGTGGGGAACTAGGAAAGGGGAAAGCCTTTGGAATGTAAACAAAGAATATAGAAAATAAAAAAATTAATAAAAACAGTCAAAGAAAATCAAAACTTGTTTTATAATGAAGCAAATCTTACAAACAAGTAAATTTTTTTTATCTGATAAATGACTAACATCCAAAATATACAAAGAACTCAAGAAGTTAGACATCAAAGAACTAAATTACCCTATTAAATATGGGATACAGAGCTAAACAGAGAATTCTCAACTGTGGAATACTGAATTGCTCTGAATCACTTAAAAAAATCTTCAACATCGTTAATCATGAGGGAAATGCAAATCAAAACAACCCTGAGCGTCTACCTCACACCAGTCAGAATGGCTAAAATGAAAAACTCAGGGGACAGCAGATGCTGAAATGGATGTGGAGAAAGAGGAACACTCCTCCACTGTTGCTGGGATTCCAAGTTCATACAACCTTTCTGGAAATCAATCTGGAAGTTTCTCAGAAAATCGGACATAGATTCAGCTATACCAACCCTGGGCAAATATGCAAAACATTCTCCAATGTATAACATGGAAACATTCCACTATGTTCATAACAGCCTTACTTATAATATCCATAAGTTGGAAACAACCTGGATGTTCCCCAACAGAGGAATGTTACCAAAAATGTGGTACATGTATACAATGGAATACTACTCTTAAAAACAATGACTTCATGAAATTCAAAGGCAAATGGATGGAACTTGAAAATATTATCTTGAATGAGGTAATCCAGTCACAAAAAAACTACACACACATGGTATGCCCTCACTGAAAAGTGAATGTTAGCCAAAAATGAGGTCAGAATACCCACAGTACAACTCACAGGCCATAGGAAACTCCAGAAGAAAGAAGACCATACCAAAGTGTGTACTACTTTGAAGTGGGAAGAAAACAATCTCAGGAAGTAGGGGAAGAGAGGGATCCTGGAATGAGAGAGAAGGGGGAGGAAGAAAGGGTGGCTCAGATATGGGAGAAGATGAGGGAGTAGTATTTAAAAGTAGGAGAGAAGCAGTGGAGGAGAGGAAACTGGGGGTAGCCACTTGAAAGTTGCAGATGCCAGGGACCCAACCTACCCCGTTACCTCCTGTCATTATAGAACTAAGAAAATCCTCTCCCACTAAGGCCAAACAAAGCTGCCCAGTTAGCAGAACAGGATCCATAGGCAGGTAACAGAGTCAAGGTTAGTCCCTGCTCCAGTTGTTAGGGTCTCCATGAAAACAAATATCCTTATCTGCTACCTATACTGGAATCCTAGGTATAGCACTTAAATGATTTTTTTGATGACTCAAGTTTCTAAAAGACCCCAAGGGTCCAGTTTAGTTGACTCTGTTGTTCTTCTTGAGGAGTCCCTATCCCTTCTGGGTCCTCAGTCCTTCTCCCATCTCTTCCACAGAAATTGTCAAGATCAGTCTTATGTTTGGGTCTCTGCATCTGTTTCAGTCAACTTCTAGGCAGAGCTTTTCATGCTAAGTTCCTGTTTGTGAATCCAGACTAATAGATAAAAACATAGCTGGAGGAGCTAATGTAGGTGAATGAGAAAGCTAGGCCTAAAATGTGTCCCTACTGATCTTCTGAAGACAGCTCAGAACTGCCCCCCTCCCCAAATTGACAGGGATTGCTACTGAATTCAGTTATGTCTGTCTCACAGAAGGCAACTATATATCCAGGACCACAGTGACAAATATAGCTGTCAACAGTGTCTTCACACATTTTATCAGTTTGAAAATGTGTTAAATAACAAAGAAGCATCCAAGTCTCACACTGTGTCCTAGTGAATTCACTACCCAGGAAATCATAGTAGTAATTTCTTCCAACTGCACTCAGACCTACATAAAGACATGGCTGACTGGTATATTTATCAACATTGAGTTCACAGTGGTCATTAAGGAATCAGGTTATATAGTCATAGAAGTAAGTGTGACACTGACATGTGGCACTTTATATATGTGGCTGGAATCCATATTCATTAATTTTTGAATAACAGCTCACAATTGAATACTCTTGAAGAGAAACACTGATTTCCAGATTGTGAGTAATGTCACCAAAAAAAATTTGTAAATGCTGAGACCTTCAGGATAGTCCTTAAAGCTATGGGAAAGAATTCTGAAAACATGAGTTCAAAAATATATAATTACTCAAAATCCATATAAAAGATAAGGATGCAATATGAATTATATGAAGACCTTCATGGACCTAAAAGAACAAAGGCAGCTGAACCTTCTCAAAATGATACTAAGGAAGCATATAAAGATATTTATGGAATGTTGATGGCAGAGCAAGATCCCACCAAGCTATATTTATTGTTTTTACATACAAAGGCAGGGAGATCCCAGGGTGCAAAATCACCTTTGGACAGAGTGATGTTAGACAGAGGAGTGGTGGGAACAAGAGCAAGATCCCAGCCAGCTAGTTTATTATCTGTCCTTACAAAGGAAGATCAATCTCTGAATTTATGTGCAGAATTAAGAAAAATGAAAGGAAAACTAACATACTTGCTGTCCTTTTTTTAAGAAAAGAGGATCAGGGAATGATGTGGCAACATCAAAGAGGAATCTTTGGTAAATGATTGAGTTGGTATGTGAATAAAAGACTAGGCTTTGGTCTTTAATAAGTACAATAACACAGTTATTGTACTATCCTGGCATCTAGATAGCTCAAGAGCTGGGCTACCGACATGAGCTATCTGGAGATCTCCAGAGAAAACTGTCTCAAACAGAACACAGGGTGCCATGTTTTATCCATGATTTGACTTTGAATCATTCTTTTCACAGCTCTTGAGCATCCCTTCCTCAGATCCCCTCAGAATTGTTGTCTTTTGTTGTCTAAATTTTTTTTGGTAAAAATTGAAGAGAAACTTGCTATTGTTTTTAATTGCAAATGAATCCTGTCATCTCAAGCCACTATGGACTTGGTACATCCTCTTCCACTAAGGCTAGTCAAGACAAGCCAGATGTAGAGCAAGATCCACAGGTAGGCCACAGAATCATTATTTGTGAGAGCCACAACACCAAGCCAGACACACGTTACATATGTGCAGAGGCCTAGGTTCAGCCATTGTATGCTCTTTGGTTGGTGATTCAGTCTCTGGGAGTCCCCAAGATTCCAGGTTAGTTGACTCTGTTGGTCTTCCTGTGTAAATACTATTCCCTGAAGGTAATTCGTACTTCTGTCAACTCTACACAGTTACATCCTTCACTCTGTCATCTCTGCATCAGTTTTGTTCAGATGTTGAGTGGAGCCTTTCAAAGGACAGTTATAAAAAGGTTTTGTCTGCAAAAATAACAGAGTATCATTAATAGTGTCAGGGATTGGTTCTTGTCCATGGAATGGATCTCAATTTGGCCTAGTCATTGTTTGATAAGTCCCTCTGTTTCTGTTACATATTTGTCCCTGCACTTTTTGTAGGCAGGACACATTTTCAGTCAAAATTCTGTGAGTGGTTTCATATTCTATCTCTACACTGGGAGACCTGCCTTGCTAGAATAGGTGGCCATATGAGGCTCAATATACCCCACTACTAGGAGTTTCAGCTTGAGTCAGCCTTGTAGACTATCAGGAACCTTTCCTATCCCAGGTCTCTGGCACATCTTAGAGATGCTACTATCCCCAACCACTCTTCCCCCATCAAATTCTGTTTATTCTCCTGACCCTCTCTCTCTCTCCTTGTGTCTACCCTCTTCTGACTCCTGTTCCTGCAATGTTCCTTTCCCTATCCACTCTCCTACCAAGTTTGCTTTCATCATCTACTTCCAATGATAATTTCATTTCCCTTTCTGAGAGATATTAAATCGTCCTCCTTTGGGCTGACTTTGTTTTTTAGGATTTTAGAATCAGATGGCATCCTGTTCTTTATCTGTAATATGCATTTAGATGTGAGTACATACCATGTATGTCCTTTAAGTTCTGAGTCACCTCAGAGTAATATTTTCTAGCTCTCTCATTGTGTCTGACAAATCCATGATGTCCTCACATTTGCTTTTAATAGCTGAGTTGTATTCTATTGTGTAAATAAGCCACATTTTCTTCAACCCATTTTCCTTCTCTCAATTCTTCAGTTCTGGCTATTATAAATAAATTTCTATAAACAATTGAGCAAGTATATTTGTGTTATGGCAGAATATCTCTTGGGTATAAGGACAATAGAACTCAGGAGACAATGAGCAACTCCTATACATAAGTTTTTTTTTTTTTTAATTTCTTTTCCAGAGCTCCCAGGGACTAAGCCATCAACAAAGGAATATTCATGGCTCTAGCTGCATATGTAGTAGAAGACTGCCTTGTCAGGCATCAATTGGAGGAGAGGTTCTTGGTCCTATGATGGCTCAATAGATGCCCTAGTGTATGGGAATTGAGGTCAGGATGTGGGAGTGCCCTGGGTGGAGGATCACCCTCATAGAAGCAGGGGAAGTGAGGATGGTCTAGGGGGTTTCCAAGAAGGAGGAAACAGAGAAAGGGGATAACATTTGAAATGTAAGTAAAGAAAATACCTAATTAAAAAAGATTAAACGTTAGTCTTTCTTTTCCCCTTTTTTATTGAATATTTTCTTTATTTACATTTCAAATGTTGTCGCACCCCACCTCGACCCTCAAGGAAAGACACAACACCAGCGATCTTCTTCAAGCAGTTTAATCAGGTACCTTGTACAATGGCATCTCTCCCCACCTCGACCCCAGCACTCTCTTATACCTAAAGGCTGTCCATCCCTGAGGGACATGTGGGCAAAGCAGATAGGCTACTTCAAGGTGAAAGGACAGCATCTGATCGCATGAAGCCAAATAAGAAGTTGTTAGTTTCAAAGCACACACTTCCCCTGGGGGGAGGAAGGTGGAAACCAGCACCATCTTTAGGCACAGCACTTCGCAACCCTCTACAGTTCCCCCTTTTGTTTAATTAAGACCAGGCGGGCACCTGGCTTAGGTCGTCTCCTTCTCGGGAAGATCATTCCCATCATTGACTGTCCCCTCTCTAGGTCTTGACCATGAGGGTGCCTGTCTTAGGTTGTCGCCCATTCAGGAGGATCTTACCCTTCATTGACTAACCCCTCCTCTGGTCTGTAGCCCTCCTGGTCAAGAATGCCTGATCTGCCACCTGGCAATCATGCTGCCTCATGACTCTCCGTGTAAGGCAAGCAAGGTCACAGCCAAAGCACAGGAGGGCCTCCCCCAGGTTACTGGGGGTGGGGGTCACATGGCCTCTGTTTTAACGACAGAAAGCCAAGCTTGGGGGGGACTGTCCTGCCTCATTGGCAGTACAGGCTTGTACAATCATAGCTGCCTGTTGCCACTGGGCAAAACGCATTCTGCAAATGCACCACAGGCCAACAAGGGATACCAGAACTAACAACCCAGCCATAGCACCCATGCATGCCCACTCTTTCAGATGATTCATAACATTGGCAATCCAAGTTCCCATTCTGGCAGTGAAGCACACATCGGCTCGGGTAGAATTCGCATGGACGATGGCAATCCTCAATTTTTGTAGCAGATGATCAAATTCTCCGGACCAGTTCCCTGCAAGATGACAAGACAAGCTCTTTGACAAATTAGCAGCATGGGTAAAATTCTGATAGGGCACCAAGGTAATACATAGCCCTGTGTATCGCCATTCACACCCTAACTGAGCAACCTGCCAAAGGGTTTCAACCATTTCCTGCACCAAATCAATTCTTTGATTAAGGATCATTATGCCACCTTTTAGGTGGGCATTAACATTGGCCTGCAACTGGACCCCATTCTACGAGGGTCAAATAATAAAAGGAAGCTGAAATTTGAAGGTTCCCAGAAAAATTCTACTAGCTGTTTTTAGTAGTCATATCAACAAATTTTTGAAACAGTTCAAAAGGAACCTGTTTGATATCAAATAAATTCCCACTGAGATCTCTTTTTCAATCTTGGGTGGTTAAATTTTGCTTCTACCACTGTATCCAATAAAGCTTTTGAAAAAGTGGCAACAGGCATATACTGGCCACAGCTGTTTTTAACTTATTCTTGAAATCATCTTAATTACAAAATATGAGTGAGTTAAGAATCGTAAGCCTTAGATCAAACTCCAAACTTCAGGCAATGGTACACTGGCAGTTGTTAACCATAATTCTTTCTCTTGCAATATTAGAGCATAACTACAACTTTGGAAAGCAAAACCCAATTTTAAACAATTTATTCTCTTTAAAAATCAATGGCACACATGTTACTTTCACATTACAAAGTTTGTCTGCAAGTTCTTATGTTTAAATATTTCCTGGGTTGAGTCATGCCACATATTGTTAAGATAACTCTAAGCCTGAGTTACCAGTTTTAAATTATCTTTTTGTTACCAATGTAATAATTTTTAATCATGCCCAATAACTTATAAGCCAATACTCTATAGTTAAAACATGTAAAACATATTTATACCTTTAAGACCAATCAGAACCAAAAATGAAACAAGTACATGAATCTTACAAATTTGAACCAAACAATTGTTTTCTAGCTGTAATTCAAGAGAAAAAGGACTTTTTACCCCAAAGGAGAAATAACCATCAGCCTGCTTGCCCTAGAACTTGAGCAGCCGCTGGCCCTTTTAAAAGCAGCTTTTCTCCACCTGGGCTTGACTCCTAGCTAATGGCAGGGCAGCTTAAATCAGCCTCTGCTGTGAAAACTGAGACTGGATCAATAGATGGACCTTCAGCAAATAAAGTTTTTACCATTATTTTTAACATGAAACATAGAATATCAGTCATTCAGATGACAAAACAAGGACAGACACAAGGACAAATTGGTGCACCAAAGTCAAACAATACACAGAGAGGGAAGAGCACTTGTACCAGTACTAAGAATATCTCCATTGGGGTCCATAGAGGAAAGAGGACGTCTCCATATTTCCCCTTGTCCCCAAGAGAGTTTTGAAATCCATTTTCCTTTTTCTCATTTTTCCACTATTCCTTTCTTCTTAACAAATCTTGTTCTAGGGCTTCTTGACCCTTTTCAACTGCTTTATATTCCTTTTCAACTCTAATTTCTTTCCCTTTAACAGCTCCTTTAGAGCCACCAAAATTGGATGCAAAATAGTTACCCATACTTTCGCTTTTCTTTTCTAGCCTCTTTACCGAGGACTTTATAGCCTCTTACCTGAGGACTTTATCACTCCTTCCCGGAGACTTGAATTGGTCCTCCTTACCCAAGACTTAGCAGCCGGCTGCCTTGACTGCAAGGAGTTCTGAACTGTGTTATCCCATGAAGGCAAAGTGGTTGAGAATACAGTCCACCACTTGTCGTAACCCTATCCAGCCAGCGGAGGGACGACAAACACAAGTCCTTCTCAGAGCAGTTTATTCAGGCTTCTTTTCATCGTTATGACGATCTTTCCACTTACCCCCGCAGCCGCTGCCTATTCCCATGTTTGTTTGCCCCACTTACTGTGGTTACTTACCAGCGCTGCCCTGACTGCAAGAAGTTCTGGTCACCATCAGCGGGGGAGAACTTCCCTGATGGGTCACCACTTGTCATGCCCAACCTCGACCCACAAGGAAGGACACAACACCAGCGATCTTCTTCAAGCAGTTTAATCAGGAACCTTGTACAACGGCGTCTCTTCCCACCTCAACCCCAGTACTCTCTTATATCCTAAAGGCTGGCCAATCCCTGAGAGACACGTGGACAAAGCAGATAGGCTACTTCAAGGCAAGAGGACAGCATCTGATCGCACGAAGCCAAATAAGGAGTTGTTTGTTTCAAAGGGCACTCTCCCCCTGGGGGGAGGAAGGCAGAAACCAGTACCATCTTTAAGGTTTGGCACTTCGCAGCCCTCTACAAAATGTTATCCCCTTTCCTGGTTTTCCCTCTGGATACATCCTATGCCATCCCCCTTCCCCTGCTTCTATTAGGGTGTTGCCACACCCACACCCACACCCACACACTCCTGCCTACCCTCCCTGGCATTCAACATCACTAGGGCATCAAGTTTTCACAGGTCCAAGGGCATCTCCTCCAAGTGATCCCCAAAAGGCTACTCTGCTACATATGCAGCTGGAGTCAGGGGTCCCTCCATGGGTACTCTTTGGTTGGTGGTTTACTCTCTGGGACTTCTGGGATGGTCTGGTTTGTTGGTATCGTTGTTCTTCCAATAAGGCAGCAAACTCCTTCAGCTCCTTCAGTCCTTTTTCTAACTCCTACATTGGGGACACCATGCTCAGTCCATTGACTGGCAGTGAACATCTGCTTCTGTATTTGTCAGGGTCTGGAAAACCCTTTCAGGAGACAGCTATATCAAGCTCCTGTCAGCATGCACTTCTTGGTGTCCATAATAGTGTCTGGGATAGAACCCCAGGTGAGGCAGTCTCCAGATGGCCCATTCTTCATTCTCAGCTCTACATTTTGTATCTTTATTTCCTCCTGTGAGTATTTTGTTCTCCCTTCTAAGAAGGATTGAAGCACCCAAATTTTGGTCTTCTCTATTTACCTTCATGTGGTCTGTGAATTGTATCTTGGGTATTGCAAGCTTTGGGGCTGATATTCACTTATTAATGAGTGCATGTCACATGTGTTCTTTTGTGATTGGGTTACCTCATTCAGGATAATATTTTCTGCATTTGCCTAACAATTTAATGTTTTCATTATTTTTAATAGCTGAATATTACTCCATTGTGTAAATGTACCACATTTTCTGTAGCCATTCCTATGTTGGGGGGACATCTGAATACTTTCCAGCTTCTGGCTATTATGAGTAAGGTTGCTATGAACATATTAGAGCATATGTCATTGTAAGTTGGACCATCTTTGGGGAATATGCCCAGGAGTGGTATAGCTGGGTCCTCAGGTATTACTATGTCTGATTTTCTGAGGAGCCTCCAGAATGATTTATAGAGTGGTTGAATCAGCTTGCAGTCCCAAATACAATGGAGGAGTGTTCCTGTTTCTCCAGCATCTGTTGTCACCTGAGTGTTTCCACTTAGCTATTCTGACTGGTGTGAGGAGGAATCTTAGGATTGTTTTGATTTACCATTCCCTGGTAATGAAGGATGTTGAATATTCTTTAAACACTTCTGAGCCCTTCAGTATTCCTCAGTTGAGAATTATTTGTTTAGGTCTGTACCCCATTCTTAATATGGTTATTTGACTCTCTGTATTCTAACTTCTTGAAGTCTTTGTATATATTGAATATTAGCACTCTATCAGATGGGTGATTGGTAAACATATTTTCCCAATCTGTAGGTTTCCATTTTCTCCTATTTACAATGTCCTTTGCCTTACCTAAGCTTCACAATTTTATGAGGTCCCATTGGTCAATTCTTTTTTATATTTTAATTTTTATTTCTTGTTATATTCAACACAATATGTATTTTTATACCAATCATAGAAATGATGGACATGTTATTAAATGAACATAAAATATAAACTCTTTTTGTTTGGTTTGGTTTCAGTTGATCTTAAAATCTTGGCTCTTACTGTGATACAAACCCAAAATAAGAACAATTTTTAGACATTGGTGTTCATTGTGATAAGGGACAACAATGTCCCTAACATCCCCAAACGATTTACCTCCATAGCAGCTAAGCTAAGAGTTGACAGTCTGCTGCACCAAGGAAAGAATCATAGAGACAATTATTTGGATACAGATTTCCTCCTATGGTCAAAACTATTTGACTTGTGTAATTGACATCATTCTTAGCACGCAGGGAACAGGTTATATTCATTTAAGAAATGGTGCGTGTCTTAAGATGGTCTATCCATTAAGTCTTTCATCTACTGTTTCAATGAACAATATGTCTGCTTGAAGGGTAGCACACACATTAATTGATGGTAAGATTCTGATTTATTGGCTGTGATAATTTTGAAAAGTCTTTATCTTAGAAAAAGTGTAACTTATAATGTCATCTTCAAAAGTTATTCAATAATTACATATAACAAGCAAAACATTCAGTCTCACTCTGTTTTTTTCCTAAAAGCTACCTCCCAAATTAATTGTCTACATATCTTTTAGCATTTTGAAATATGTAAGCTGTTCTGAAAACCATAGTACAGTGTAAAAACATCAAATGAACAATCCTACTAACAGACTGGAATAGGAGAAGGATGATTTCAAGACTACTATGTAGTACACAGCAAGACACTGTCATGAACAAAAAAGAAGAAAGTGTATATAGATTTTACAATATTGGACAATTTTTTTCCAAATACTAAATTAGACCACTGGATGAGAGCCAACAAATTTCTAATTTCTCATATTTCTGAATTTAAATCGACTAGCATATGTTGGTAATATTAGTTTTCATACAAAGAGATATTAACAAAGATTGATTGTTACTGCCTGTTATTGTTAGAGGTGGAATTATATTTGTGTGGGTTTGTTGAAAGATTGCTTTCTTGCTTTTTCTAAGGTGTAGTATACCTCTTTGGATTGGTGTTTACATCCATTATCCCTTGTAGGGCTGGATATGTGGGAAAATATTGTGCAAATTTGGTTTCACCATGGAATATATTTTTCTCCATCTATGGTAATACAGAGTTTTGCTGGGCATAGTAAATTGGTCTGGCATTTGTGTTGTCTTACAGAGTGTATGACATCTTCCCAGGATCTTCCAGCTTTCATAGTCTCTGGTGAAAAGTATGGTGTAATTCTTATAAGCCCATCTTTGTGTGTTACTTGACCTTTTTCTCTTGCTGCTTTTAATATTATTACTTTCTTTAGTGCATTTGGTGTTTTGATTATTATGTGACAGGAGGAATTTATTTTCTGGCTCAGTCTAAACCCTGGGCTTTTTCTTTTTCCTTTTTTGGTTGGGAGACTACTAATGACTGCTTCTATTTCTTTAGGGGTTATGGGATTGTTTAGCTCTTTTATCTGATCCTGATTTAACTTTGGTACTGGGTATCTGTCTAGAAAATTGTCCATTTCATCTATATTGTCCAGTTTTGTTCAGTATAGGCCTTTGTAGTAGGATCTGATGATGGTTTGGATTTCCTTAGTATCTCTTCCTATGTCTCCCTTTTCATTTCTGATTTTGTTGATTTGGATACTGTCTATGTGCCCTCTAGTTAGTTTAACTAAGGATGTATTTATCTTGTTGGTTTTTCAAAGAAGCAGCTCCAGGTTTTGTTGATTCTTTCTACAGTTGTTTTGTTTCAACTTGGTTGATTTCAGCCCTGAGTTTAATTATTTCCTGCCATCTACTCCTCTTGGGTATATTTGCCTCTTTTTTTTTCTTGAGCCTTCAGATGTGCTATCAAGGTGTTAGTGTATGCTCTTTCCAGTTTCTTTTTGGAGGCACTCAGAGCTATGAATTTTCCTTTTAGCACTGATTTCATTGTGTCTCATCAGTTAGAATATGTTGACTTCATTTTGATTGAATTCTAAAACATCTTTAATTTCTTTCTTTATTTCTTTCTTGACTAAGTCATCCTTGAGTAGAATACTGTTCAGTTTCCATGTGTATATTTCTGTCATTTGTGTTGTTATTGAAGACCAGCCTTAGTCTGTGGTGATCTGATAAGGTGCATGGGATTATTTTAATCTTCTTAAATATGTTGAGATCTGTTTTGTGACTAAGTATATGGCCAGTTTTCAAGAAGGCACAATGAGGTGCTGAGAAGAAGGTATAGTCTTTTGTTTCAAAATAAAATGCTCTATAGATATCGGTTAAATCCATTTGATTCATAATTTCTGTAATTTTCACTGTGTCTCTGTTTAGTTTCTCTTTCCCTGATATGTCCATTGGTGAGAGTGGGGTGTTGAAGTCTCCCACTATTATTGTGTGAAATGCAATGTATACTTTGAGCCTTAGTAAAATTTCTATTATGAATTTGGGCACACATGCATTTGGTATATAGATGTTCAGAATTGAGAGTTCATCTTGGTAGATTTTTCTTTTGATGAATATGAAGTGTTCTTCTTTATCTTTTTTGATTACTTTGGCTAACAGTCAATTTTATTCGATATTAGAGTGGCTACACCAGCTTGTTTCTTGGGACCATTTTCTAGGAAAATTGTTTTCCAGCCTTTAACTCTGAGGTAGTATCTGTATTTGTGCCTGAGGCGAGTTTCCTCTATGCAACAAAATGTTGGGTCCTGCTTTGTATCCAGTTAGTTAGTCTATGTTTATTGGAGAATTGAGTCCAATGATATTAAGATATATTATAGAAAATTGATTGTTGCTTCCTGTTATTTTTGTTATTCGAGGTGGAGTTATATTTGTGTGGCTCTCTTACTTTAGGTTTGTTAAAGATAATTTTCATGCTTTTTCTAGGGTATAGTTCACTCCTTTTTTTGGATTTTTTCATTAATTATTCTTTGAAAGGCTGGGTTTGTGGAAAAATATTTTATAAATTTGTTTTTTATCATGGAATACCTAGGTTTCTCCATCTATGTGAATTGAGAGTTTTGCTCCGTATAGTATCCTAAGTTGGCATTTTTGTTCCCACAGTGTCTGTATGATATTTACCCAGGCTCTATTGGCTTCCATAGTCTCTGGTGAGAAGTGTGGTGTAATTCTGATAGGTATGTGGCTTACTACTTTTAAAATTCTCTCTATGTTTAGTACATTTGGTGTTTTGATTATTATATGATATGAGAAATTTCCTTTCTGCTTCAATTGATTTGAAGTACTGTAGGCTACTTATATGTTCATAGGCATCTCTTTCTTTAGGCTAGGGAAATTTTTTTCTAGAATTTTGTTGAAGATATTTACTGGCCTTTTAGGCTGGAAATCTTCACTCTCTTCTATACTTATTAACCTTAGGTTTGGTTTTCTCATTTTATCCTGAATTTCCTAGATGTTTGGGGTTAGGAGCCTTTGGGGTTTCTTGTGTGTGTGTGTGTGTGTGTGTGTGTGTGTGTGTGTGTGTGTTCTTTGACTGTTGTCTCAATGTTTTTTATGGTATGTTCTGCACCTGAGACTCTCTCTTATATCTCTTGTATTCTGTTGTTGATGGTTGCATATATGATTCCTAACTTCTTCCCTAGGTTTTCTTTCTCCAGAGTTGTTTCCCTTTGTGATTTCGTTATTGAATCTACTTCCATTTTAAAATCCTTTATGGTTTTGTTCAATTCCATCACACTCTTGGTTGTGTTCTCCTGTATTTCTATAGGGGGGTTATTTAAGTCCATCTTGACATCCTCTATCAACATCATGAGCTGTGAATTTTCAATCCAAATCTTGCTTTTCCAGTGCATTGGGGGTATCCAGGACTTGCTGTTGTGGGAAAACTGTTTTCAGATGGTGCCATATTGCCTTGGCTTCTCTTAGTACGCTTCTTGTCTTTGCCTTTTGCCATCTGGTTATCTCTGGTGTTAGTTGGTCTTGCTGTCTCTGGCTGGAGCTTGTCTCTCCTGTGGGCCTGCAAGCCTGGGTCAGCACACCTGGGAGACCACCTCTCCCCTGGCATTGAAGGCTGTGGCTCAGCCCAGCTCCTGGGCACAGATGGAGCCCTGAAAAATTCTGTCCCAGCTGCACTGCCACTTCTGTGTTCCCTGTGCTCCTCACTGAAGCCACCTGCACAGTCCTATTTATGTCCTTCTCAAAGTCCTCTATTATCATCATGAGAAGTAAGTTTAGATATGAATCTGGCTTTTCTGGTATAATGGTGTATCCAGGACTTGCTATGATAGATGAATTGGGTTCTGTTGATGCCAATTAACCTTGGTTCCTGTTACTTATGTTCTTATGCTTGGCTCCTACCATCTGATTATCTCTACTGCTACCTGCCCTCAATATATCTGAATAGAGCCTTCCTTCCTGTGTTCCTGGTTGTGTCAGAACTCCTCAGAGTCCCATTGTCTTTTCAATCCTGTGATTCTGGGATCCTGTAATCCTGATATGCTTGGTATGTCCCAGCTCCTGAGAGTCAAGCTGCCTCTGGGACCCTGAGATCTTAATGTGAACAAGCTCCTGGGATTCTGGGATCAGGTGATCCTATAATCCTGGGTGAGTTAGAGCACCTGGGAGTGGAGTTTGCTCTGGCTGCTGAATTTGTATCCAAGTCAGCTCAGGCCCAGACAAACCTGAAGGAACCTGTGCCACTGGTCTGGTGGAGTTGCTGCATGCCTGCGTCCAACTGGTCCCAATTCTTCCAGTATTGGTACAGATGTTGGGTCCTCCACACTTCTGACCCTGAGCAAGTTAGAGCACCTTGCAGTGGAATTTCCTCTGGGTGTTGTGGGCCTCTTTGGTCAATTCATGATCTTAGAGCATAAACTATTAATGTTCTGTTCAGAAAATTTTCTTCTGTGCCCATGTGCTCAAGGATTTTTCCTACTTTCTTTTCTATTAGTTTCAGCGTATCTGGTTTTATGAGGAGGTTCATGTACCACTTGGATTTCATTCTTTGTGAAAGAAAATAAGAATGCATTGATTTGCATTATTCTATATGCTAACCACCAATTGAACCAGCACCATTTGTTGAAAATTCAGTCTTTCATTCACTGGATGGTTTTAAATCTTTTGTCAAAGAGTAAGTGACCATAGGTGTGTGGGCTCATTTCTGGGTCTTCAATTCTATTCCATTGTTCTACCTGCCTATCTCTGAACCAATACCATACAGGATTTTTGTTCTTGTTGTTTGTTTGTTTGTTTTATTATTATGTCACTATCTGTAATACACCTTGAGGTGAGAAATGCTGAACCCCCAGAAATTCTTTTATTGTTAAGAATTGTTTGTGCTGTCTGGGATTTTTTGTTATTCTAAATGAATTTGGAAATTCCTCTTTTTAACTATATGAAGAATTGATATGGAATTTTCATTGGAATTGCATTGAATCTGTAGATTGCTTTCAGCAAGATGACCATTTTTAATATATTAATCTTGCCAATCCATTAGCATGGGAAATATTTCTTTTTTATTATTTTATTTTCTATATTCTTTGTTTACATTCCAAATGATTTCACATTTCCTGGTTCCTCCCTCCCCATAAGACCCATAAGTCCTGTTCCTTCTACCCATTCCCTAATCAAAACCCTCCCACTTTTCTGTCTTGGTAATCCCCTGCATTGCTGCACCAAGCCTTTCCAGGACCAGGGCCCTCTCTTTCCTTCTTCTTGAGAATCATTTGATATGTTAATTGTGTCTTGGGTATTCAGAGTTTCTGGGATAATATCCACTTATCAGTGATTGCATTCCATGTGTGTTACTTCATGATTGGGTTACCTCACTTAGGATGATATTTTCCAGTTCCAAATATTTGCCTAAGAATTTCAATAATTCATTGATTTTAATTGCTGAGTAGTATTCTATTGTGTAAATATACCACATTTTCTGTATCCATTCCTCCATTGAGGGACATCCGGGTTCATTCCAGCAACTGGCTATTATAAATAAGGCTGCTATGAACATAGAGGTGTGTGTGTCCATATTGTATGTCAGGGAATCCTCTGTGTATATGCCCATGAGAGGTATAACAGTGTCCTCTGCAAGTGTCATGCCCAGTTTTCTGAGGAACCACTAGGCTGATTTCCAGAGTGGTTGTACCAGCTTGCAATCCCACCAGCGGTGGAGGAGTGTTCCTCTTTCTCCACATCCTCACCAACCCCTGCTATCTCCTGAATTTTTAATCTTAGCCATTCTGAGTGGTATGAGGTGTAATCTCAGGTTTTCTTATTTGTATTTCACTAATGAGTAATGATGTTGAAGATTTCTTAAGGTGATTCTCAGCCATTCAAAATTCTTCAGGTGAAAATTCTTTGATTAGCTCTGTACCCCAATTTATAATAGTGTTATTTGGCTCTCTGGAGTCTAACTTCTTGAATTCTTTGTATATATTGGATAGTAGCCCTCTGTTGGATGTAGGGTTGGTAAAGATCTTTTCCCAATTTGTTGGTTGTTGTTTTGTATGATTGACAGTGTGCCCTTTGCCTTACAGAAACTTTGTAATTTTATGAAGTCCCATTTGTCAATTCTTGATCTTAGAGTATAAGCTATTGGTGTTCTGTTCGGGAACTTTTCTCCTGTGCCCATGTCCTCAATGGTCTACCCCAGTTTCTTTTCTATTAGTTTCAGTGTGTCTGGTTTTATGTGGAGTTCCTTGATCCACTTGGAGTTGAGCTTAGTACAAGGAGATAAGAATGGATCGATTTGCATTCTTCTGCATTCTAACCTTCAGTTGAACAAGCACCATTTGTTAAAAAGGCTATCTTTTTTTCCACTGGGTGGTTTTAGCTCCTTTGTTGAAGATCAAGTGACCATAGATGTGTGGGTTCATTTTGGGGTCTTCAATTCTATTCCATTTATCTACCTTCCTGTCACTTTACCAATACCATGCTTCTGATTGTTTGGATTCTTTCTGCAGAGACTTGAAGATCTTTTTATACAGATCTTTAACCTGCTTTGTTAAAATCACATCAAGGTATTTTATATTATTAGTGACTGTTATGAAGGGTGTTGTTGCCCTAATTTCTTTCTCAGGCTCTTTATCCTTTGAATATAAGAATGCTAATGATTTGTTTGAGTCAATTTTATATCCAGCCACTTTTACTTAAATAGTTTATCAGGTTTAGGAGTTTGTTGGTGGAATTTTTGGGGTCAATTAGGTATACTATCATATCATCTGCAAATAGTGACATTTTGATTTCTTCCTTTACTGTTTTTTTCCCCACTGGGTGGTTTGACCCAGAAGGTCTGACCTTCTTTTTTGTCAAAATCCTCTAGATAGGTTTTTGAGTACCATATTAATTAGGTAGTGAGAGTGTGGGCAGCCTTGTGTATTCTTGATTTTAGTGTGGTTGCTTCAATTTTCTCTCCATTTAACATGATGTAGGCTACAAGTTTGCTGTATATTGCTTTTACTATATTTAGGTATGGGTCTCGAATTCCTGATCTTTCCAAAACCTTTAACTTGAAGGGGTGTTGAATTTTGTCAAATGCTTTTTCAGTATCTAGTGAGATGATCATGTGTTTTTTTTTAACCTTAATTTTGTTTGTGTAGTGGATTATGGTGATGGATTTCCATACATTGAGCCATTCCTTCATCCCTTGGATGAATCCTACTTGATCATGATGGATGACTGATTTGATTTGTTCTTGGATTTGGTTTGCAAGAATTTTATTGAGTATTTTTGCATCAATGTTCAGGAGGAAATTGGTCTGAAATTCTCCTTCATCTTTGGGTCTTTGTGAGGTGTTGGCATCAACATAATTTTGGATTCCTAGAATGAGTTGGATAGTGTTCCTTCTGTTTCTATTTTGTGGAATAGCTTCAAGAATATTGTTATTAGGTCTTCTTTGAAGGTGTAATAAAATTCTTCACTAAACCCATCTGGTCTTGTGCTTTTATGGTTGGGAAACTTAATGACTGCTGCTATTTCATCAGTGGTTATGGGACTGTTTAGATGGTTTATCTGATCCTGATTTAACTTTGGTACCTTGTTTCTGCATAGGAAATTGTCCATTTCATCTAGATTTCTTTTCAGTTTTGTTGAGTATAGGTTTATATCCAGAATCACAGACCCGCAACACTCAAAAATAGTATTTCTATTCTTTGAAAAGTTCATGCAGTGTGTTTAGATTATGTTACCCTTCTCCATGCCAAGTCATCAAATACCCACCACATTCAACCAATGTTTTGTTCTGTCTCTTTTCTTAAACCTATAGTGTCCAATTCCTCTTTCTCAAATACTCTTGGATTTATGGCATGCTGAAATATGATTGACATATCAGGGATCACATGCTTAAAGGAAATTGACACTTCCTATCCCAGAAGCTATCTAATGCCAATAGTTTTTCAGTTAGTAGTGCTGTTGAGCTTACCAAGACTGTATATTTTAAGTGTAGTTTTTCTATGATAGGGTCCTGTAGGCATTTGTGTGTTTATTGAATTCCTAGACATGTTCGAGTCAGTAGTACATGAGAAGAAACTATGTTGCCATTCATGAAATTAGATTAGATTTATGTTTAACTGTGGACTCAAATCCACCAACTTTCATTGAGTTGACATGTACTATTTTTCCCTGAAAGCTTGAGTACTCTTTGTCTATCTAATGTTTTGAATTTGAAAGGACAGATTTAGTATAGGCTATTTGTTTCACTGTAATTTAATTAATTAATTAATTATTATTCTACATATATCTCTACCTATTTCTACTCTTCTCAGTCCCCTCACATAGCCCCTTATGTAAGACTTTTATGTCCTTTAGATATTCCTTAAGATAATTAAGAACTTCTTTGTAACATAACTAAAAATTAATACTAGATAATCTCTTATTTGACCCTAGATATGAATATACATTTCGGTTCTTATAGAATTAAAGATTGAGAAAAGAGTATGTCATTATCTATTGTTCCAGAAACAGCCATCAAAATAAATGTCTTACGATTGTTACACATTCTTTGAAAGTTAAGATTACTCCATGATTACTATCAAGTATGCATCATATATAAAGATTCAGGCCATTTCACTTAATATTCTCAACTGGGGACATTCACTGAGCATGGCCATTGAAAGATTCAGTGAAAATAGAGAACAGTAGCTGAACCAGCAAAAGCAGCATCTCATATGGAAGACAAATGCAATTGGCCAGAAGGCTTTGCCAGACTAACTGTGTACTCAGAAAGTATCTTGGGACTAAGAGGTAAGAAAGGAATAGTCTTCTGAGTTACAGTCTGCAAGAGACAATGAATGAGGAGACTAAATATATTAATTAAAAATATTAAGTGGTTTCTTTCAATAAAATAAATGTATGCTTGAGCTCATGATGAGCCTTTAATTTTAAATCATCATCAAGTGAAAACAATTTTATCAAGAGATTATCTGTACTCTGAATTGTGGAATTTTTTTTTATCTGCTAACTTCTTAAGTGTCTGGTACCTCACATTGACGGAAATTCTGAATTAAGTAAATATCAAGAATTAGTCCTGACTGCAAGCAAATGAACTAATTATATTTTTTTTCTAAATCCTACAATTTAATGGACTTGTACAAAAGAAAAATCTAAATATACAGTGTGTGAAAATGCTGTCAGCATTGTTTTCCTTAGAGATGTGGTTTAGAGACTTGTCATTAAGAAAAGTGTGCCCT
This sequence comes from Apodemus agrarius, assembly GCA_964023405.1. NCBI lineage: Eukaryota > Metazoa > Chordata > Mammalia > Rodentia > Muridae > Apodemus > Apodemus agrarius. The sequence continues at coordinate 86,043,524 of OZ030017.1, read as the reverse complement.
TTTCAACTGAAGGGCTAAGACTCATTACATGTATTCCTAAGGCATTTACCAAAGACTGTAAGTTCTTTTATGAGGCCAGAAAATCTGGTTAGCTAGCAGTTGAGAGTACTTTTTAGGAATTATTTTAAGGCAGACACAACAATGAATATATTGAGACAAACCTATCTTTAGCATGGTTTAATCAGAATAGCTATTTGAAAAGACATGATTTAATATTCAAAATTAAGAAGTTATGCCACCTGCCAACTGTACTAAACAGAAAGTTAAAGAAAAATGCTAAAATATATTGGCAATATCACCTGAAGGTATTGGCCAGCCTGCCCGAAAGAAGGGTTTAAGGAAGCTAGAGAAATTGGGATCTTCTAGGAGGGAAATCTGAGCAGCCAAGCGTTGGTGTATTTGAAGCTTTTCCTCCCGGTGTTGTATGAATTTAAAAGAGAAATTGTCTGTTTTTTTTTTAAAGAACTCCTACCAGCTATCAATAATGTTATCAGGGACATCCGGACAAATTGATTAATGCTAGCTATCCCACTTTGCTGTCAGCCTAACAAATCATTATAAAAATAGGTTATAGAATTTCAGAAATCAGAATTGCTGAAGTTCAGCATAGATCTAAAAGCCAGGGAGGTTAAAATATAAAAACTCCGAATGTAGTAATTTGGAATAGGTCACAAATTGTAAAGAGAGAATTTTGAAAATGCTAATACCATGTACCCATAAGGTATGCACAAAATGTTTGAAATAGGAAGTTGCTGACATTTACATAAAATTTAACTTTGAAACATTACCTGTAAAATATGAGATGTCACTGATGAAATATAATATCTCTACATTTAAGTTCTAGATAATATAAGTTCAATTGTGCTTGGAGCCAAACTTATTCCTCAGGAGGAGAGAAGCAGTGTTTTGTTGAATTCCCACATCCACCTTGGCTTTCTTAGATTATATAGCTCTGGAGATAGCTGTTTGTTATTGAACAAAAGTTAAGAAATGACAATCATTCTAATGAATCAGGGAAAGCCTAATAATAGAAAACCTCATAGACTCTCTTTGGAATTGGCCCTTGTATGTTTACTGCATAGTAAAATAAGACCATGACTTCATAATTAAACAGGACAAAACACTTCTGTAGATTAATAGAAATATATTTTCTTCAGATTGAGAATTTATTTTTATTTATATTTCTCAAACAGGAATAAAGTTTTATTTGTAATAAGTAGATAGAATTATGTTTTTTTGGATATATTCTTTATTTACATTTCATTTCCCTTTTCCTGGCTCCCCACACCCCAAAGTTCCCATATGCCCTTTCCCCCTGCCCTGTTCCCTCATCCTTCTCTTTCCACTTTGCTGTTCTGGTAGTCCCCTACACTGATACATTGGCCTTTCCAGGGTCCACTCCTTCCTTCTTTGTGGACATCATTTGGTATATGGATTGTGTCTTTGGTGTCCAAAGATTCTAGGCTAATATCCACTTATCAGTTAGTACATACCATGGCTATTCTTTTGAGACTGGGTTACCTCACTTAGTATGATGTTCTCCAGCTCCATCCATTTCTCTAAGAATTTCATGAATTCATTGTTTCGAATGGCTAAATAGTACTCCATTGTGTATGTATACCACAATTTTTGTATCCATTCTTCCATTAAGGGACATCTGGCTTCTGTCCAGGTTTCTGTGAACATAGTGGAATATGTATCCTTATTACATGCTGAGGAATCTTCTGGGTATATGCCCAGGAGTGGTATGGCAGGGTCCTCTGGAAGTAACATGTCCAGTTTTCTGAGGGACTACCAGACTGATTTCCAGAGTGGTTGTACCATTTTGCAGTCCTACAAACAGTGGAGGAGTGTTCCTCTTTCTCCACATCCTTGCCAATACCTGCTGTTTTCTGAGTTTTTGAACTTAGCCATTCTGACTGGTGTGAGGTGAAATCACAGGGTTGTTTTGATTTGCATTTCCCTAATGACTAATGATGTTGAAATTTCTTAAGGTGCTTCTCAGCCATCTGAAGTTCTTCACGTGAAAAGTCTTTGTTTAGCTCTGTACCCCATTTTTGGATAGGGTTACTTGGTTTTCTGGGTCTAATTTCTTGAGTTCTTTGTATATATTGGATATTAGGCCTCTGTCAGATGTGGGGTTGGTGAAGATCTTTTTCCCAATTTCTTGGTTGCCGATTTGTCCTTTTGACAGTGTATTATACCTTACAGAAACTTTGTAATTTTATGAGGTCCCATTTGTCTATTCTTGATTTTAGATCATAAGCTATTGCTGTTCTGCTTAGGAAATTTCCCCTGTGTGGAGGTCCCCTTTATGTGGAGATCCTTGGTCCACTTGGAGTTGAGCTTAGTACAAGGAGATAAGAGTGGATCAATTTTCATTCTTCTGCATGCTGACCTCCAGTTGAGCCAGCACCATTTGTTGAAAAGGCAATCTGTTTTCCACTGGATGTTTTCAGCTTCTTTGTTGAAAAACCTTTGTATTTTCATAAGTCAAATTTTTTATTATTGGATATATTCTATATTTACAATTCATTTCCCTTTTTCTGGTTCCCCACCCCCCAAAGTTCCCACATGAACTTTTCCCTCCCTGTGCTCCCTCATCCACCCCTTCCCACTTCCCAAATGCCATTTATGTTAGCCCTTGGTCCTCTGCCAATGGACTTGGTTAACAAGGTGATTTGAAAGTAAAGACCTTATGAGCCAATGTCCTCAAGGGTCTTCCTCAGTTTCTTTTATATTAGTTTCAGTGTGTCTGGTTTTATGTGGAGGTCCTTGATCAGCTTGGAGTTGAGCTTAGTACAAGGAGATAAGAGTGCATCAATTCTCATTCTTCTGCATGTTGACCTCCAGTTGATCCAGCACCATTTGTTGAAAAGGCAATGTTTCTCACTAGATGTTTTTAGCTGCTTTGTTGAAGATCAAGTGGCCACAGATGTGTGGGTTCCATTCTGGGTCTTCAATCCTATTCCATTAATCTACCTCCCTGTCACTGTACCAATACCATGCAGTTCTTAACACTACTGCTCTGTAGTATTGCATGAGGTCTGGGATACTGATTCCCCCAGAAATTTTTTTTACTGTTAATAAGAGTTTTAGCTCTCCTGGGGTTTTTGTTATTCCAGATGAATTTGAGAATTGCTCTTTCTAACTCTATGAAGAACTGAGTTGGGATTTTGATGGGGATTGCGTTGAATCTGTATATTGCTTTTGGCAAGATTGCCATTTTAACTATATTAATCATGCCCACCCATGAGCATGGAAGATTTTACCATTTTCTGAGGTCTTCTTTCATTTCTTTCTTCAAAATTGTGCTTTTAAAGACAGATAATAAATATATATTATAAAAAATGGATACAAACAATCGTGTTTATTGTTCTTAAGCAATTTTACATTTATCTCCAAAACTATGTTCACACTGAATTAACATTTATCTATGTTTGAATATGGTAATGGAATGCTTATATTTAGAAATGAAAAACCTTTGTATTTTAATAAGTCAATTTTTTAAAAATGCCATTTATGTTATCCCTTAGTCCTCTTTCAATGGCCTTGGTTAACAAGGTGATTTGAGAGTAAAGACCTTACTTTTTTCATTGTTCTTTAATTTTTATTAGATATTTCCTATATTTACATTTCAAATGTTAACCACTTTCTATGTTACCCCACCAAAATCTTTCTATCCCAACTCTCCTCCCCTTGCACACCCCGCCTCCCCAATTTCCTGACTTGCATTCCCCTATCCTGGGAGAATCAAGCCTTCTCAAGACTGATGGCCTTTCCTCTCATGATGTCTGAAATGGTCACCTTCTGCTACATATATAGCTGGAGCTATGAGTCCTGCTAAAGTAGGTGGTGAAGAACAAATCAAAACAAGCAGCAAGCATGATCAAGTAGGCTTCATCCCATGGATACAGGGATGGTTCAATATATCGAAATCCATCGATGTAATCCACTATATAAACAAACAAAAAGAAAAAACACATGATCATGTCATTAGATGCTGAGGAAGCATTTGACAAAATCACACATCTCTTCATGATAAAAGTCTTGGAAAGATCCGGAATTTCAAGGCCCACACTTAAACATAGTAAAAGCAGTATACAGCAAACCAGTAGCAAACATCAAGCTAAATGGAGAGAAACTTGAAGCAATCCCACTGAAATCAGGAACTAGACAAGGCTGTTCACTCTCTACCTACCTGTTCAATATTGTACTCAAAATCTTAACCAGAGAAATTAGACAACAAAAGGTCAAAGGGATTTGAATTGGAAAGGAAGAAGTCAAAGTATCACTATTTGCAGATGATCTGATTATCCTTAAGTGACCCCAAAATTTTACCAGAGAACTCCAAAACCTGATAAACTACTTTCAGCAAAGTAGCTGGATATAAAATTAACTCAAACAAATCAGTAGCCTTCCTATACTCAAAGGGTAAATAGGCGAGGAAAATATTAGGGAAATGATACACTTCACAATAGCCACAAATAATATAAAATACCTTGGTGTAACTCTAACCAAGCAAGTGAAAGATCTGTATAACGGGAACTTCAAGTCTCTGAAAAAAGAAATTGAAGATCTCAGTAGATAGAAAGATCTCCCATGTTCATGGACTGGCAAGGCTAATATAGTAAAAAAGGCCATCTTGCCTAAAGCAATCTACAGAATCAATGCAATCTCCATCAAAATTCCAACTCAATTGTTCATAGAGTTCAAAAGAGCATTTTCCAAATTTATCTGCAATAACATAAAACTGAGTATGGCAGAAACTATACTCAACAATAAAAGAACTTCTGGTGGACTTACCATCCCTGACCTCAAGCTATACTACAGAGCAATAGTGATAAAAATTGCATGGTATTGGTACAAAGACAGGCAGGTATATCAATGTAATAGAATTGAAAACCCAGAAATGAACCCTCATACCTATGGTCACTTGATATTTGACAAAGGTGCTAAAACTGTCCAGTGGGGAAAAAAGCATTTTCAAAAATTGGTGCTAGGTCAACTGGCAGTCAACATGTAGAAGGATGCAAATTGATCCATTCTTATCTCCTTGAACAAACCTCAAGTGCAAGTGTACCAAGAACCTCCACAAAAAACCAGACACACTGAAGCTTATAGAGGAGAAAGTGGGGAAGAGCCTTGAGCACATGGGCACAGGGGAAATTGTACTAAATAGAACACCAATATCTTATGTTCTAAGATCAAGAATTGACAAATGGGACCTCACAAAATTGCAAAGATTCTGTAAGGCAAAGGACACTGTCAATAGGACAAAACAACAATCAAGAGATTGGGAAAAGATCTTTACCAATCTTACATCCCAATAGAGGCCTAATATCCCATATATAACAAGAACTCAAGAAGTTAGACTACAGAAAACTAAATAACCCTATTAACAAATGGGGTACAGAGCTAAACAAAGTGTTCTCAACTGAGGAATATTGAATGGCTGAGAAACACCTGAATAAATATTCAACATCCTTAATCATCAGAGAAATGCAAATCAATACAACCTTGAGATTTCACCTCACACCAGTCAGAATGGTTAAGATGATCTGTCATGAAATCTCAATTTCTCCTATAGCACAGTTTTTAATCTGAATGCTAATGACTAAGCTACTGGATTATGTGTGATAAAAGTAAGTGGATGTTTCAAAAGCTGTGCAGTTTTGTTTATATCAAATTTATTATTTAGATGCCAGTGAGTTGGTTGAGTGAGCAAATGTATCTTCCTTCCAAACCTCACAAGCTAAGGTCAATCCCCAGAACATACATGGTAGGAGAGAAGCAACTCCTGTAAGTCATGGTTTGATGATCACATCCCAGTGCACACTTCCTCACAATATACTAACTGATTCAAAAAACAACATTTTAAAATTGATTAGTTATATAATCATATACATGATCATACACACACACACACACACACACACACACACACACATATGTGATGTCTTGGTCCTAGAAAATAAAATCAAGTACATGTTTTTTTAAGGTCTATGTAACATTTTTCCCTAGTATATGTTCAAACTTATAAGTCTTTACCTTGTTTACTTCTCTCAGTTCTGCTTCAGCATTTTTGAGAAAATTCAATGATGACATTAAGTTTTAACCAGTGAGGAAGAGTTTGCCGGAAGACTTCATAGTATCAAATATGAGGTATGTGTTGATTTCTTTTATTTTATTTTATTTTTTATTTTCTATATTCTTTGTTGATTTCTACAAAGGTCTTTTAGGGCCTCCATTTCTTGACCTTCCTGTTTCTCTCTATATAACAATATGACAATTTACAGACACCTGTGTCAATTTCATGCCTGTTAGACTCTCTTCTTAGAATTAGAAACAATTTGTAACAAACATGTCAGAGGGTCATCAATCAGTTCTGAACAGCACATCCAAACTAATAGCAGCTTAATATTTGTTGGTAAGCCAAATGGTACAAATCAACTGTCATACAGTTTTCTTGCTTTTCTTTAACAAGAGACTTTGCAATGAATGCTATTCTTCCATATTCTCAAATATCAAGCCATGGGCAATTGGCTTCATGATTCCTGCTTTCAGTAAGCTCTTAGATATTTTGTTTGTTACTTGAGTCATTTGGTGATAAATGATTCCATGCAGTTTATTATCTAATTAATTAGTTTGCCTTCTATCCTATTTATAGAGTCTGAATTATATCCATTAGTCCATATGAAAACTTGCATTCAATCTTTGAAAAAAATGTAGGTTACACAGCCTTGGAGTTATCAGAATGTCATTTTCTCTTTGATATAAACTAACAGATCTCCCCAGGTTTCCTCTAGCCCTATAAGGGAAATAAATATCCATTGGATTCTACATGCCAGAAAATATCTGGTTTTACTGCAATTTCCACTCAAATCAAGTTGCATTTTGTCAGGGATGGTTCAGTGATTATGTTGGTAATTAAGTTAACAAGTGCTGTGTACAATTCAATTTGGCAACAAACTATCTTACCGACTGTTCAATAGCAATGGCAGCATTTCTATAATGATTTTTTAGCTTAAAAATAAGCTAGAAAACCATAATGACCCTACCAAAGGGATGTCTAATACATGTGCTAAAAATGCCAAGGAAGAAAATATACTAGTGTGCACATTTGATCATCAGATCTTTTATTTGAAGGTCTACTGCAGAGCATTATCAAAATAAGGATAATTACCCATTTATATTTTTAATTCATCATAATTATTCCAAAGTTCTTCATTACACTTGGCAATTTTTAACAACTGTAAATTGGTTTTTAATAATGAATTTCTGCTGGTTTGCTAATTATACATATAATTTATCCTGTTACTGTCTTTCATTGATCGATCTCTTTATTCTCTAAGAGATTAAAAAAAGCCATTCATTGACTCTTATGGTTGATGTTGTAAAATTGAGTAGATCTGCAATTACCTAGAAGACAACTACCAGGCACATCTGTGAATAGTCATTCAGATTAAGGAAGTCTCTGTATGTCTGTGAGAAATGTTTTTAATTGGGTTGGTAAAAGTTGGAGGACTATAACAATGGTGCTTGGGTACATTCTCTGTGCTTGGGTACTTGACTATACCAAGAGTCAAAAGCACTCTGAGCAAATACATTCATTGTTTTCTTTTTTGACCATGTGCCTAGAAGTTTCAAGTTTCTGGTGACATGAATCTCCTGCCATGACAAACTATTTGCTCAACCTATGAGCAAAGATAATCATCCAATACTTTATAGGTTATATAGAGAAATTATGTTAACAAACTTTTCTCAAGTGACTTTCAATAAAATGTGATTTGTAATAATACTTATTTGGTTACAAAAGACAAAGTTAATTAGTCATGGTTGCAGAAAGTAATACACACACACACACACACACACACACACACACACACCAATAGCACTGAATTTCTATAAATATTCAGTTCCTTCCACATCTTATTCTGCATTAGGTTTATGATAAGAAGACAGTTAATGCTTCCTTTATTTGGTTTTTAATATGTTTTCTTTTCAGCTGTCTGATACCTTAGATATATAAATTTGAATGAGACAAGTGTCTCCCGATCTTTGCCTTTGTGTTAGTAGAAATTCATATCAGTTGCAATAAGCCATCTTCAGAGACTAAAATATTTTATGCAGATATGCCTAAATATTTTATTGCATGTTTAATATTGATAAGCACAAATTATTATAATATGTTTTCAGCAAACTCTATTATAATAACAAACCAATCCTCTAAGCCAACGATTCTCAGTAAGCTACTCAAAGAATAAGAATAATAATGTAAAGGAGAACAATTTGGAAAAGTAAATAATTCTTTTTTAAGATATGTGATTTAAAATGGTATTGTAAGGCTATGGAAATTGCTCACAACTGTAAATCACTTTTGTGTAATCATGATAATCTCAGTTTGATCCAATGCTTCTACATAGCAATTTTGACAAGACAATAAGGTATGTAATATCAGAGACAAGAAAGTCCATGGAATTCAAGAAAACCAGGCTAGCTGAATCAATAAACATCAGGCTTTATGAAAAATTATTTCTCAAAACAAGATGGAGAACTATTGCAGATGGCATTCAAGGTCATGGTCAAGCTCTGGCCTTAACACACATTCACATTACCATGAATGAAGACCCACACAATTGTATTCACATACTCAAATGGGCATAAATGTTTACCATACACATTACATGCATATGGACACACACTCATGCTCATGTACACACACACATATACACACAAACACACACACACATACACACAAGGAAATATAGCAGCATTGCTCTTTCATCATTGTCTGGAAACTTCTGATGAATGCCTCAAAATATTCTATCAATCTAAAAATAAAAACTCATGGTTATTCATTTCCCACAAAAGCTTAATCATTTTAAGTTTGCATATTTAGATTTAGATTTTTGGTATATGTTGAATTTATATTAGTGTATAGTATAAGAATGCAGTTTTAATATTGCACAATATTAGCTAATAAATTTAGATTCTGATTGAAAATGTAAACATCCTACTAATCAGTTTGGTAAAATTTATTGAGATGGATAGATTAACTTTTATGTTCAAATTATTTTTTCACTCATTTATTTTTCTGGAATCTCCTTTGGCTCATTTACTCCTAGGACTTCTGATAGTATCTGATCACTTTAGTGTTAACTAACATGAACTGAGTGGTTAATGTACTTTGCTGTTTGTAGAGGGGAATCAACTGGCTTAACAATGTCTCCTATATGTAATCCTTCTGGATAAACTCTTTAATTTTCAATTATTTGCTTATGGCACAAGTTAGCCTTCATGAAAGTATTCATCATCTATAAATAATATATTAATTTTCTTTGATACCTTCTTAGGATTCTTAAAATTGCTAAGACTTAGGAATTTGCCCATGGAAATGATGTTTGGATACTTGGAATAATCCTCCTGTTCATGGTGCACTGTTTTGACCTTGCCTTCAAATTGCTATTTGGTTTTATGTTGTGGCTCCTGGACATTTATAAGTACAGTTAGCCTTAGCTTTATGTTCTTCCTTTTTGGAATGGGAGTTGTACTAGCTTCTTGAATGAGTTAGAAAAATTAATTTGTCATGGCCTATTATCATAAACATACGAAGGAAAGCTATACTTGAATATATATATATATATATATATATATATATATATGACTTTTTATAAATAGGACTATTTTTATATATAGTTTACAGAAGTGCATGCAAAGTCTTTTAAAGTGGTTACTTTGTGGGAAAGGGATAAAATATTTAGGGTTCAGAAGCAATGAAGTAGGAGAGAGCCTTGTGCTTCAACTAAGACATGTACACCAGGCTGTTCATCTTACCCATTACAGTCATTCTTTAGAATATTTCCATGAAAATCTAGTTCACTAGTAAAGTCTCATCACTAGACACCTAAAGTAAATGCATCCCATTGATTTCCAGATAGCCTATCAACACCCTAGGCATTTTTTATTAGATATTTTCTTTATAATATTTTCAAATGTTATCCCCTTTCCTCATTTCGCTCTGAAAACACCCTATCCCATTCCCTCACACCCAGTTCCCTAACCCACCCGCTTCCACTTCCCAAAACTGGCATTCCTGTACCCTGGGCCAATGAGCCTTCACGGGTCAAGGGTATTTCCTCTCATTGATGTCCGACAAGGCCATCTTCTGATACCCACATGACTGTAGCCATGGGTCCCTCCATTTATAATCTTTGGTTGGTTGTTAAGTCTCTGGGAGTTCTGGGAGTACTGGTTGGTTCATACTGTTATTCTTCCTATGGGGCTATAAGCTTCTTTAGTGCCTTGGGTCCTTCCTCTAGCTCCTCCATTGGAGGGAGACCCTGTGTTCAGTTCAATGCTTTGTTTAGAGCATTCCCCTGCTCTATTTATCAGACATTGCAGGGCTTCACTAGAGACAGCTATATCAGGCTCCTGTGATCAAGCACTTGTTGGCATCCACAATAGTGTCTTGGTTTGGTAATTGTATATGGGATTGATTTCCAGGTGGGTCAGTTTCTGGATGGTCTTGGCTTCAGTCTCTCCTCCACACTTGGACTCTGCATTTTCTCCCATAGGTATTTTGTACCTGATCTAAGAAGGACCAAAATATCCACACTTAAATCTTCCTCCTTATGCTTTATGTGGTCTGTGAATTATGTCACCTCACACCAGTCAGAATGACTAAGATCAAAAACTCAGGTGACAGCAAATGCTTGTAAGGATGTAGAGAAAGAGGAACACTCCTCCACTGCTGGTGGGATTGCAGCCTGATAAAATCACTCTGAAAATGAGTTTGGCAGTACATCAGAAAATTGGACATAGTATTACAGGAGTACCCAGCTGTAACACTCCTGGGTATATACCCAGAAGATGCTTCAACATGTAATAAGGACACATACTCCATTATGATCATAGTAGCCTTAGTTATAATAGCCAGAAGCTGGAAACAATCCAGATGACCTTCAACAAGGAATGGATACATAAAATGTGGTACATTATACATTGGAGAACTACTCAGCTCTTAAAAACAATAAATTCATGAAATTCTAGGTAAAATGGATGGAACTAGAAAATATCCTCTTTATTGAGGTAACATGATCACAAAAGAATGCCCATGGTAGTACTCCCTGTAAGTGCATATTAGCCCACAACCTTGGAATACCATAGGCATTGTTAAGGGTAGCATTAAAGATGTGAATAAATGCCTGCTTATTTCAGATAGAGAACTGACAACAGACCAATGTAACAATAACACCAAAGTCCAACTTGATGAGCAACTAAGTTTTCTTGGGGTACTTAAGGAAGTATCGATGAGGGCTTACCTATAGGAGCAGAATATACTCAGGCATCTGCTTACCAAAGTAGATCCCATTAGGCCACTGCTCATGAAAGCTAGAAGCCTACAGAACTCACAGGTTGCTCAAAAGATTGGAAAGTATCATTTCCAGGCAGATCAGATGATCTCTTTCAATCATCTAGGCTGGTGTGGAAAACTTCTGGACAATGCAGATGCTCTGTCAGTGTCTTTTGGCAGTCAACACTACTTATTTATATATGCTTCAGAAAGCTCAAGGACTATAAGCATTGGTCAGTTTAAGGGACTTTCTGGAACTTTCGAGTTGTTCTCTTTATGAGTTTGAGTAGCTTCTCTGAAGATATATGCTTTATCTCTCTTTGGAATAGTGGTTCTTAACCTTCCTAATGCTATGACCCATATATGTAGTTCCTCATGTTGTCATTACTCACCAACTGTAAATAAATGCTTCCATTGTTACATCATACCAGTAATTTTTCTACTGCTATAAGTCCTAATATGGATATCTGTATTTTCTAATGGTTTTAGGTGTCTTGAAGTCCACAGGTTGAAAACTGCTACTCTAGAACATCTTGTTACTTAAGATCTTTCTTCCAAGATACAAAGTTTTATATTGAAAGAAATCCCAACACAATACAGTCAAGGGGAAATACTTCCTACTAACTTTGCTGGGTGTTTTATTAGAAAGCTCCACTGCCTCTTTCCCTATCTTATGGATGTTTCACACATCAGTGCTCATCATCCATCATCATCATCTAGTAGCTTACCCAATCATGTTTACCTGGGAGTCCTCAGAATGCTACTTTCTTAGTGTTCCTGACTTCATGAAGATCAGAAAGATTGGGAAGTTCAGTTCTTGGCAAGCCACACTTCCTCTTGATCTGTGTCTGTCCAGTTTCTGTTGTGGTAATACATTTTTCTATTTTTTTTATTATTTTTATTTTGTTTGTTTTGCCTGTGTCAATCTTTGTACAGCACATGCATTCCCAGTGACCACGGGGATGAAAAGAGGAAATCATCCCTTGGAAGTAGAGTTGAGAACTAATATGAAAACTAGGAATTTAACCCTTGGTACTCTGGGAGACCAGCATATCATTTTAACTGCAGACAAGTTTTTTCAGCTCCTAGTACATCTTTCTGAAAATATACCTTGCCTTAAAAGGGACTGAATTTTTCCAGAACTTGCACCAAATTAAAAATATACAATGCATTCATGTAAGTCAATGTCTTAGGGCAATTTTTATTCTAGTGATTAAATATTATTAGTAAAAGTAATTTGGGGAAGACAGGATATATTTCATCTTATATGTCTATATAGTGATTCCCTGCTGAGGAAAGTCAGGATGAGACCTCAAGCAAGGCAGGAACTGACACAGAGGCTATGGATGATTTCTGCTTACTTTCTTGGCCCTCATATATTCCTCATCTTGCTTTCTTATACCACCCAATACTGTCATCCATTGTGGGATGGCAATGCCCACAATGAAGTAGGTTCTCTCATCAATTATCTATCAAGAAAATGGCCTACAGATGCCCACTTGCCAATCTAGTGGAGTAATTTTCACAAATGAAGTTTTCTCTTTCTAATGACCCAATCTGTGTCAGGTTGCCAGGAAAAAAAAGTATAAACCTGTATCCTATAGTGTGCTCAGCATATTTAAGTTTAACTTACATTTAGTAGACAAAGTACCCAGTTTTACTATAGCTTGAATTTCCCATGCAATCAACTTTTTCAAATTAAGCTAAATGCAATTCTTTAATTTAGCATTGTATATTCTTCTGTGGCCCTGATCTAGAATAATGCATGTGTGTACATATGTGAGAGTATGGGCAGGTGTGAGTGTGTTATGTTAATCTTTTTTTAACACAGCTAACAAAGTGGAAACAAGTGCAAATAAAACAGATATCAAATAAATATTGGAAGGAACATGTGGATTTAGTTTGATAACATCTGTTTGTAGTTTTGACTACTACTCCAAATTAACTGTAGCCAGTAATTTCTTCCCTTGCAAAACACTGCTAAGATTTCTAAGTGTTCTTTGTTTGTCTCCCACTCAATGTTTTCTATTCAACAAACAGAATACACTCTCTCTTAGGAACAGGCACAACACACAGGACAGACAGATCCAAAATATACAACAAACAGACAGTCCAATAACTAAAAATTACATTCAGATAAAAGACGTAAGGAAAATTTCAAATTTAGACTTGTTCTTGGTCCAGGTATATCAATGGCAAGGTTTTGTTTTCACTTCATATGATATTGATGCATTATGGTGCCTCCCCTGAAGTTTAGAATAATCTGGTATAATGGTGAGGCCCAGAATGCATCTTGGAGAGTATAAATGTCTTCACTCTTGTTGTCGGATATATAGTCATAGATGCAAATATCTCCTGGAAGCAAGGACAATAAGGCTTGAAAGTCTTCCAGCTATTCTGCCACAGACAGACAGCTCACTTGGGAATTCTCAGGAAGACAGAGAAGGTAAGCAGTCAGGCTCTCATGACATTGCTATAGTATTTGAAGCAAACTGTGCTGCAGCACCTGACCCTCTGAGATGCTGTATATTTTCCTAGGACATTTCCAAAGACTATTCCATTTCATGAAGAAGTAAATGTATTTTGGCATGAATATGTATGAGTAGGGCATTTTCCCTGCTTGAAAGTTTCTTAACTATCAAGAGAGGGATATGTAACCTAATATTTGTGAAGGGAAGTAGAAGCTTGGCAGCACTCGTGCCCAGAAAAAAAAAAAGGAGGAAAGAAATTAGCAGCCTATTCTTTAGAAAATAATTCGCATACATATTTTATTGTATATTGTTTTAATAAACCAAATGTAAAAATGAACTCTTAGGATGATTAGTATCCTAAATGAGAGGCACCAGAGCCAGGAAAAGTCTTCATGAGCCTTGTTGTAATCTTAACACCTCGGAATGGATATGGGAGATCCACTAGGGTATAAGGAATGCATTTCAACTGCCCAGTAGGCACACTCCATCATTGGAGCTTTGTAAAATCTGAGTATAAGAATAGCAATAGCTCAAAACATTATGGTGTTCTGCTTACTAACAGACACATGTTTCTTAAATTAATTTTTATTATTTTTTATTATTATGGGAATGTAACACTTCTGAAGAGGCACACATGGCAGGACATGTGTGTCATTCCACGCATAGTAGATCAGAGAACAGCTTTATGATGTTGGTTGTCTCCTTTCTCCTTTGCATGTGTTCCCAGGATCTAACTCAAGACATCGGGTTTGCACAACAAGCAGCTTTGCCCACTGGGCCATCTAACCTTCCCAGTTGTGTTTTTTCTAAAGTGAAAAATAGATATACTCTTCTGCAATCAGTTCCAGTGCTTATTTGTACGTGGTAACTGAGTATACACCAAACTTATATTTTCACTTTTTCTTGTTTCACATTCCATACTCTCTTCTTCTTTTAGAACACAGCATGATTAAAAGCCTGTGCCTCTTGTATACTCACTAGAACATGAGGCCACTGCCTGTGGTATCTTCTGTTAAGTGGAGACCCATGGTTTTGTACTTATAAATCTCTTTGATCTCTGATTGTACAATTCCATCAGGCAAACCCTAATTGACCATGATGTCCTTTTAAAACTTCTGTTTGCCACTGGCTACTTCTTTTCCTCTAGGTCAATAGTGATAACATATAAGGTCATCCTCACTATTTTCAGTGGCAATGCGATCATGGTCCTTCCTGCTTCTAATGGAGATATCACCATCTTTTGGTCCATTTTCACCTGTGGTCTGTTATTCCTCACATGCTCTTGTGAATTGCTCCTCTTCTATAGCATTAGATAAAGTCAACAGTGTTGTTTTCCCTAAGCATCTACTCAGTTTCTACCTGTGAAACAAAATCTGCAATTTCAGCACAAGAAGTTTGTCTTGCTATCAGTTCTTAAAACAGCTCTAGGAAATATATATTTGTATATATCCATCATATTTTTCATTTTTCTCCTTTAATGGAGTAGTATATAGCTGACTATGAAGTAGTGAGTATAAATGTAGCCTGTTTCACTTTCCATGCAGTAAATATGTATTTAATGTTTTACTATAAATAGTCACTTGTGCAAAACTTTACCTCTTGTAATAGCACATTTTATTATGTTTGAAGTTGCTAAGGTGATTCTTATTTTATGTAGTTGATACATTTGCTTTGAAATTGAAAGAAATAATTTCTAACTAAAATATGCCTGTTCCATGAAGCAAAGTAAGAGTAACAAGAAAGAACATGCCTCAGATAAAATTAGGGTAATCCAGAAGATCACGATTCAGTCTTATAGCCTGGAAATAGATGATATATCATTTGACTTATAACCTTCTATTCCACTCACCATCTGCATACCATCGTAATTCAGGGAATGTAAGATGAGTCTAGGTCTCAGGCTCTATAATGTTAAGTATGAATATAACATCTGAATAGGATGAGCCTCATATAGCAAAGTCATATAATTCCTAACTGCCAGTTACCATTCATTTGTAATGTCCTTGAGCAAACCTTTTAATATTGCTACACTTCAGACTTCCAATGGAGTAGAATAATATTCTATTTCATTTATCTATCACAGGCATTTAAAAAAGAAGAGAAAAAACAAAAAAAGTGAAAATTGGTATAACCTAGGGCCTTTCAAAAGCAATTTCTGGTCAGTGATTTATTTTTAAAGAAGCCAGATCTACTCTTATCATCTTTATATGTACTGTTCCATTGTGCATTTCAAAGGACAAAGACAGACACATAACTCCAGCTGGAAGCTCAGACTAATATAGTAATAACAGAATTTATCAAGCACTTACTGCATGTCCAGCACTACTCTAAGTGCTTTACATATATTACTCACATTAATCCTCACACTAACAGTGTGAGGCAGTCCCTCTTGTTATACAACTAAGTTAAATAATTAATCTTGATTCTCCCAGTCGACATCTGCACCCAGGAGCTAAGGTTGTTCCACAACCTTCTGTACACATGTCCTGTCAGGAGAGAGCTGCTCTCCCAGGAGTGTTCACACTCCTTGGCTCAGAGGTGAGATTTTCACTTTCTCAACAATAACTGTCTAGCAGGACCAGCCAGGAGCACACAGGGCCCAGGAACAGTGTTGTAGCTAGGACAGGATAGGTCCTCTTGCAATCTGTACCCTAGGATGAAGGCTGTTCCAAAGTCCTCTGTACACAGCTCCTGCCAGGAGAGAGTAGGTCTCCCAAGAGTGCTGTCACAGCCACAGTACCACAGGAGGGACAAGCTCTAGCCAGAGACAGCAAGACCAACTAACACCAGAGACAACCAAATGTTTGCAAAAGGCAAGCACAAGAACCTGACCAATGGAAACAAAAAGTTTACTTGGCATTATCAGGAGCCATTTCTCACACCATAGCAAGTCCTGGATACATAAACACATTGGAGAAGCAAGATTTGGATTTAATATCATATATCGTGATGGTGATAGAGGATTTTAAGAAGGACATAAATTAACTCCCTTAAAGAAATACAGGAGAACACAAGAAAACATCTAGAAGCCCTTAAAGAGGATCCCTTAAAGAATTACAGGAAATGAAAACCAAACAGGTGAAGGAATTGAACAAAACCATCCAGGTACTAAAATTGAAAGTAGAAACAATGAAGGAATCACAACTCTGGAGATGGAAAATCTAGGAAAGAGATCAGCAGTCATACACAAGCATCACCGACAGAAGACAAGATAGAAAAGAGAATCTCAGGTGCAGAAGATACCATAGAAACATTGACACAACAGTCAAAAAATGCAAAATGCAAAATGCTACTAATGCCAAAGAGCCTGGAAATCAATGACACAATATGAAGACTAAACCTAAAGATAATAAGTATAGAAGAGATTCATAACAGGCAAAGATTCCCAACTTAAAGGGCCAGTAATATCTCAACAAAATTATAGAAGTGAACTTCCCTAACCTAACAATAGAGATGCCCATGAACGTACAAGAAGCCTACAGAACTCCAAATGGATTAGGCCAGAAAAGAAATTCCTCCTGTCACATAATAATCAAAACACCAAATGCGCTAAACAAAGAAAGAATATTAAAAGCAGTAACAGAAAATGGTCAAGTAACATATAAAGGCAGACCTATCAGAATTACACCAGACACTATCAAAGCCAGAAGATCATGTGTAGATGTCATACAGACCATAAGAGAACACCAATGCCATCCCAGACTACTATAACCGGCAAAACTCTCAATTACCATAGATGGAGAAACCGAGATTTTCCATGACAAAAACAAATTTACACAATATCTTTCTACTAACCAAGCCCTTCAAAGGATAATAAATGGAAAATTCCAACAAAAGGACGGAAACTACACCCTAGAAAAAACAAGAAAATAACCTTCTCTTAACAAACCGAGAAGATAGCCACATAAACATAATTCCATATCTAACAACAAAAATAACAGGAAGCAACAATAACTTTTCCCTAATATCTCTTAATATCAGTGGACTCAATTCCTCAATAAAAAGACATAGACTAAAAGACTTTATATATAAACAGTACTGAACATTTTGCTGCATACTGGAAACTCACCAAAGTGACAAAAACAGACACTTGCTCAGAGTAAAAGGCTGAAAATTTTTTTGGTTCAAAGAAACAAACTGGAGTATCCATTCTAATATTGAATATAATTGACTTTCACCCTAAAGCTATCAAAAAAGATAAGGAAAGATATTTTATACTCACCAAAGGTAAAATCTACCAAGAAGATATCTCAATTCTGAACATCTATGCTCCTAATATAAGGGCGCCTATATTCATAAAAGAAACTTACTCCAACCAACGTATACACATGGCTCCTGCTGTATATGTACACAGAGGATGACCTTGTCAGGAATCAATGGGAGGAGAGGTCCTTGGTCCTATGAAGATTCAATAGATGGCCCAGTGTAGGGGAATAGAAGGAGGGAGGCAGATGTGGGTGGGTGGGTGGAGGAACACCCTCATAGGAGCAGAGGAAGGGGGATGGGATGGGGGCTTCAGGGGGAGGGATCAGGTAAGGCGCTAACACTTAAAATGTAAATAAACTAAAAATAAATAAATAAAAATAACAAATAAAAAGATAATATAATTTTTAAAGTTTTTAAATGACATTGAATCTTTTAAAGTAATACTGAATGTTGTTCTTTAATATTAACATGAGATCTTGAGAATAAGGAAGAAAGAAAATGTATGGTTTACTCATGAGGTATCTGTGGGCAATGTTGACAGGAGATAAATTATGCTGCTTACATTTTATAAACTTGGCAAGATCATGTTTACCTTAGAAGAGGAAGCCTCAACTGAGTCAACCCTAAGTCCAATTAGAAAGATGCTACATGCTCCAAAGATCTAAGTGACTCTATTTCACCTTTTTCAAGACTGGTTATAGTTATGGTTCATAGGCTTAATGGTTGGGTAAGACTGCCAATTGTTTTTTTCCATTGTTCACTTGTTTATCACTTTCTGACCCTATGCAGTATAGTGTTCACATAAGAGGCTTTCAGGGCAATTACAACTTAGTCACTCTGAGGACTACTTCTGAAATGTGTGGTGTTTTCAGAAATACTAAAGTTAATCTTTAAGCCATGACAGATTCATTATTACATGAGTAGAGAACAAATGCAATTTCTAATACTGCTCATCATGTGTAATTATTTCATCTATCAATACTTGTTAGTAATACAGTCTGGAATACTGGCATTTAGTAAAAGTTTTATTTATGTTAAGCTCTGATGATGATTAATATTGACTCTATTTGGTAGAACATTAGGCTGGTATCCTATGTAATTTTAGGATTAAGCCTGTTAGAAGCTATATAGCTTAAATTGGTTCCTGATAATGCTTTTGATACATTATCTAGATCAAGTTAATTGAAGTGGAAAGGCCCATCTTAAACATGAATAGCACTGTCCATTGGCTGGGGTCATGGACTAAATAATGAGAAAGGAATTCCATCAGCAGGATTCATTACCTTGACTCAAGTCTGAATGCGCAATATGACTGACTACAAATGATCAATAGCTTTGAATTTCATGCCACCATAAACTTGTTGCCATGATAAACAGAACCTTATTTCCATGAACAAAACTAAGCAAGTGCTTTCTCTCTTACGTTTGCTTCTTTTTAAATATTTTGTCACAAAAAGACAAAAGTCATTGACAACTGATATTCAAAGACCAGTAAGTATTCTTAGTGACTATTATAATGTTCCTTATGATTCTACAGACTCAGTAAATCAGCCTAGAAAACTGATGTGATTGCAAACAAATTCATATCCATTATTACCACTTGCAAGGAAAATTAAAAGTGACTATGAATCAAAGTGATGATAGCAGCAAGACAGAAATGACAGTTCTCCAGAAACTTCTCACACTTCCTGTAAGCACATTGTCATGGCCCACTAGAATCTAATCAAGGCCTCCAATGTCCATCAAAAACATCTGAAATGCTCTCCACTATACCAGAAAACCATCCTTTAATTATGTAGGACTTCTGATTGCTCATCAGTCGTCCTATTCTAACCCAGCTTTCTACTCCCTGTGTATCTCTTCTACAGAGAACCCCATTAATCTGTATAGAGGCCAGAAAGATGGGAACGTGCATAGTGAGAGGGAATATTAGGCAGAGAATTAAATAGCAACAGATTATTTCTTGAAAAGTGTCAAAATTTTGCCCTAGGAACCAACTGCATATCTTGTTTTAAATTTCACTCAGCATATATCTAAACAATCCATGCTAATATATTTTGGAAAAAAGAAACTCATAAAAATAATTTTATTATCAGATTTAAAGGGAACTTCCCATTGACCAATGATTAAATGAGTCTGAGACACATTGAAACTAATTTGTCTTTCTCACACAGAATGAGAACTTATTAAACAAATTTTCAAAGAAAACATGATATATTTGAAATGAATTATAGTGGCTTTACTGTTGGACAATCATATAAAATACTATTTCTGGATAAACTTGCCTTGTGTGATTTCAGAATCTCTAAACATGCCAAATGAATGCCACCTGGGTAAAATTCATTCACTGGCTTTTCTATTCCAGATTCAAACTTTGAGCAATTGCTGCTTGTTGTCATGAACAAACAGAACTCGCATAGAAATCCAGCTATGTTAGAGGTTTTACATTTTATTTTCAGTACCAAAATCATGGAGGAAAACAAGAAAGACATAGAAGTCTTATAAGTTATTGTTATTCAAGAGTTGTCTCTCCTTCCTATGTTTCTCAGTCTATAATATCATGTCCTCATCTGGGTATATTTTTCTCTATGATAGTTCATCCCATTTATAATAAAATGTATACTGGAGAGGCAAAATGATGTAGTATTTCAAAGGTGTAGATTAATTATGTTCTAGCACAGTTTCATTAGAAGTCAATATCAATTGTTATTTGAAAACACTCAAGAATATCCAGACTTGCAGCAAATTCATGTTCCAATAGAACGTCCTATACAGATGGAACACCAAAGCCTTGCTTGATGTGACTGCATTAATTATTCTATGGATGATCATGAATGCATTCCCTTATTTAAAATGTGCTGTAGAATTATTCATGAATTATGTATGAAATTATTGGGGGAAGGGAGGAAGTATGAGAGACAGCTCTCATGTAATTTTGTTTGATTCAGGATGAATGACAGCTCCAGGTGGAATTGTGTTCAACAGTAGACTATAATTAATGTATTTTGCTTGTTTGAAAGAAAACATGGTCATAAAATATTACAAAGAATTTTTGAAGATGTTTGAGAGAAAAATAAGTTGTAATGACATATGAGGAGGCCTTTACTGTCTATATATAGTAAAAGAGAAGACACTGGTCATGAACCTTACAGTGCCAAGATTGGTGTTGCTTTTCTGCATTCAGTGCAGTTTTGCATGAAAGTCACCCCTTCCAAAGCTTTTTACATCTACTGCATGCTCTTTCTCAGCCACATCAAAGGATACATTCAGCTTCAGCATCAGTGTCAGATACAGCTAGAAGAAGAAAAATGGCAGAGAATAGATGGTGTTTACCTATTAATCAATACAGATGTGTACGACATGTGGAAATAAGGAGAAAAGATGGACTATTCAAACAGGATCCAGATCCTTACAGAACAGAACAAACATGCAAAGTATTAAAATGTGATAAAACTTTATTCAAAAGGTTTATCACATTTTAATACTTTGCATGTTAAATAAAGCACAAAGGCTAAATGAGAATGCAAATACACAAAACGTTCATAAAGAAAATACTCTATGGATACTTTTATCTTGAAAAAGATTTTTAATACATTGACCTTTAATGGTAGTGGTGGTGGTGGTGGTGGTGGTGGTGGTGGTGGTGTGTGTGTGTGTGTGTGTGAACACATGTGCTACATGTGTGAAGGTCAGAAAATAAGAGTTGGTGTCAAGTATTTCCTTTTACATTGTGATTCCTAGAGATAGAACTCAAGTTATTAAGCTTGGAGGCAAATGCCTTCACCTACTCAACTACCTCCTTGACCCAAATTTTTTTCTAAGACTCCTGCATATTCACATAGATACAACATTTATTTTCATGAAAGAAATAGATATCTGAGTGCAACATTTATGTTAAAAATTCTCAAAGATGACTCCTAGGTGAAATCTTATTTATACCCAGACCTTATCCCTACATTTCTGATGCCATATTTGTCAACAATTATTCATTTCTAAAAATGAGAAAGATTCATATTCTGATACTATGCGAAAGATGATATATTTTAATGAAATAGATCATTATATGTATATGTACACATTTTTATGTATACCTTCTACAAAAGTATGAGAAATATTCTAAAAATGTGCACAAGTAAAAGCAAATAGGTCATAATTTGTAACTTAAACCAAATTATGCAAGTATTTATGAACACTTGATAAGTATGTGGTAGGGGCTATTAATACATGTAATATATAATAAATCTATAGAAATCAAGGTTTTCCCAGGGATTGGATGACCTAGAGACCTCAGACAAAACCAAAAACTAATGGTTAAAATTTTTCAATTAAATGACTCCTAATGTTATTCTGCTAACAATGCCTTATTCATTCATCATCAGAGAAACTTGTTCTGTAGCAGATGGAAACAAATGTAGAGACCCACAGACAGGTATTACACAGAGAAAAGTCCTTGAACCACACATCTTTAAATGGGATTTCTCTCTCAATTCCTTCCTTGTCAGAGCTCAGAAAATCCCTTGACCCAGGGAGTAGAAAGACTGTACCATTCAGAGGGCAGAAGGAACACAAGGAGAACAAAGCCCTCTGAATCAACTGATAAAGGTTCATATGCACTTACAGAGACTTAAGCAGCAAGAACAGAACCAAGATGAGTCTGGAAAAAGGTCTTCTAAGTGTACATTATTATTATCTTTTATTTTTGTATTTTTGTTGTTGTTTATTGTCTTTAACATAGCACTAGAAAACATAATTCAACTGTATTTAAGCATTATTTGAGTACCAATGGGTATATCATCTTTTTTTATTGTTTATTAAGGTCTGAGTGCATCTACATGCTCCATTGTAGACAATCTCAACATATATTCATCTGTTTTTTATACATTTTTCTTTTTTTATTGGATATATTCTATATTTACATTTCATTTCCCCTTTTTTGTTTCCCCACGCCCCTAAGGTCCCACATGTCCTTTTCCCTCCCCCTACTCCCAAAGCCACCCCTTCCCACTTCCCTGTTCTGGTATTCCCCTACACTGATGCTTTGATCTTTTCTAGCACTAGTGCCCATGCCTTCTTCTTGTCAGACATCATTTGGTATGTGAATTGTGTCTTTGGTGTCCAAAGATTCTAGGCTAATATCCACTTATTCGTGACTGCATACCATGGGTATTCTTTTGAGACTGGGTTACCTCACTTAGAATGATGTTCTCCAACTCCATCCATTTCTCTAAGAATTTCATGAATTCATTGTTTCTAATGGCTGAATAGTATTCCATTGTGTATATATATGACATTTTTTGTATCCATTCTTCCGCTGAGGGACATCTGGGTTCTTTCCAGCTTCTGGCTATTATATATAAGGCTGCTATGAACATAGTGGAACATGTATCCTTATTGCATGCTGGGGAGTCTTCTGGGTATATTCCCAGGAGTGGTATGGCTGGGTCCTCCGGAAGTATCATGTCCAGTTTTCTGAGGAACCGCCAGACTGATTTCCAGAGTGGTTGTACCAGCTTGCAGTCCCACCAGCAGTGGAGGAGTGTTCCTCTTTCTCCACATCCTCGCCAACACCTGGTGTCTTCTGACTTTTTAATCCTAGCCATTCTGACAGGTGTGACGTGAAATCTCAGGGTTGTTTTGATTTGCATTTCTCTAATGACTAATGATGTTGAACATTTTTTAAGGTGTTTTTCAGCCATACGAATTTCTTCAGGTGAAAAGTCTTTGTTTAGCTCTGTACCTCATTTTTGGTTAGGGTTATTTGGTTTTCTGGGGTCTAACTTCTTGATTTCTTTGTATACATTGGATATTAGCCCTCTGTCAGATGTGGGGTTGGTGAAGATCTTTTCCCAATTTGTTGGTTGCTGATTTGTCCTTTTGACAGTGTCTTTTGCCTTACAGAAACTTTGTAACTTTATGAGGTCCCATTTGTCTATTCTTGATCTGAGAGCATAAGCGATTGGTGTTCTGTTCAGGAACTTTCCCCCTGTGGCCATGTCTTCCAGGATCTTGCCCATTCTCAGTAAGAGAGTTTTGTCTTATATTACTATATGTTATTTTGTCATGTTTGTTTATCTCTCAAAAGGCTACTCTTTTCAAGTGAGAGACAAGGAAGAATAGATCTCATGTGGAAGGGAGATAGGGTCAAATATGAAGGAGATGAGAGAGAGGAGATAATGAGATAATAATTAACACTGTGGGGGACTTCCCCACGCCCTCAGGCTGTGCACCTAGGCAGTGGGCAGCAGCCAGCTCGCGGGCCCCTGTACCAGAAGTAGCGGTCGGCCTCCATATTGCAAAAAGGACACAACTGGAGAGGCCCAGGCCCAGGTAGACAGACTCCTTCCAGGGGCTACTGTCGCGGGGGGATCTGCTAGGCTCTTGCCACCAAGCAGGCTGAGCTCCACCAAGGATCTGCAGGACTTCCCCGCGCCCTCTGGCCTTGCACCAAGGCAGAGGGAGGCAGCCAGCTCATGATCCCTTAGAGCAACAGTCACGCATAATCACCAGTAGAGAGACAACAGGTGAGCCCAGCCTCACGGGAGATTCAAACACCAGCCAGTGACAACAAGGCCAACTAACACCAGAAATAACCAGATGGCAAAAGGAAAACGAAGGAACGTTACTAACAGAAATCGAGGCAACATGACAGTATCTGAACCCAGTTCGCCAACAACAGGAAGCCCTGGATATCCCAAAACACCAGAAAAACAAGACTTGGATATAAAATCAAGTCAGGATGCTGGTAGGTGAACACATAGAAAAATCTCGTAAAGAAATAGAAGAGAAAATGGATCAAAAGTTAGAAGCCTTTACAAGGCAAATACAAAAATCACTTCAAGAAATGCAGGAGAAGATGGATCAAAAAGAAGACAATAAGGAAGAAAGACCAAAATTACTTAAAGAAATACAGAAGAACGTGGGCCAACAAGTAGAAGCTATGAAAGAGGAAACACAAAAATCTATTAAAGAAATACTTGAAAACACAATCAAGCAAGCAAAAGATCTGAGCACATCCATCCAGATACTAAAAACAGAAGTAGAAACAACTAAGAAATTGCAGAGGGAGACAACATTGGAGATAGAAAACCTTGGGAAGAAATCAGGGGCCATAGATGCAAATATCAACAATAGAATACAAGAGATAGAAGACAGAATCTCAGAAGCCGAAGATACCATAGGAACCATTGATTCAACAGTGAAAGAAAATACTAAATGCAAAAAGGTTGTAACCCAAAACATCCTGGAAATCCAGGACACAATGAGAAGACCAAACCTAAGGATGATAGGTATAGATGAGAGTGAAGATTTACAAGTTAAAGGGCCAGCAAATATCTTCTGTAAAATTATGGAAGAAAACTTCCCCAACCTAAGGAGAGAGGTGCCCATGAATATACAAGAACCATATAGAACCCCAAACAGACTGGACCAGAACAGAAATACATCCCGTCACATAATGATCAAAACTCCAAATGTACTAAACAAAGAAAGAATATTAAAGGCAGCAAGGGAAAAAGGCCAAGTAACATATAAAGGAAGACCTATCAGAATAACACCAGACTTCTCAACAGAGACCATGAAAGCGAGAAGATCCTGGGCAGATATCATCCAAACTCTAAGAGAACACAAACTTCAGCCAAAACTACTTTACCCAGCAAAACTCTCAATCGCCATAGATGGAGACATCAAGGTATTCCATGGCAAAACCAAATTTGCACGATATCATTCCACAAATCCAGCCCTACGAAGGAAAATAGGGGGAAAACACCAAGACAAAGATGGAAACTACACCTGGGAATAAGCAAGATAGAAACCTCCTCTCATCAAACCCAAAAGAAGATAACCTCTCGAATATAAAAAACTAAAACTAAAAATAAATAAATAAAAATAATTTCAAAAATGTCTGGAAGTAATAATTACTATTCCTTAATATCTCTTAACATCAATGGACTCAATTCCCCAATAAAAAGACAAAGATTAACAGACTGGATACAGAAACAGGACCCTAAATTTTGCTGCACACAGGAAACACATCTCAGTGTTAAAGACAAACACTGCCTTAGAGTAAAAGGCTGGAAGACAATTTTACAAGCAAATGGTCTCAGGAAACAAGCTGGAGTGGACATTCTAATATCAGATAAAATTGACTTTCAACCTAAAGTCATCAAAAGAGACTCAGAAGGTCACTTCTTGCTGGCCAAAGGGAAAATGCACCAAGAAGAGCTCGCAATACTGAACATCTATGCTCCAAATGCAAGGGCACTCTCCTTCGTAAAAGAAACCTTACTAAAGCTGAAAGCACACATTACACCTAACACAATAATTGTGGGTGACTTCAACACTCCACTCTCCTCAATGGACCGATCAGGAAAGCAGAAACTAAACAGGGACACAGTGAAACTAATTGAAATTTTGGACCAATTTGATTTAATATATATATATATATATATATATATATATATATATATATATATATATATCATCCTAAAGCTAAAGAATATGCCTTTTTCTCAGCACCACATGGTTCCTTCTCCAAAATTGATCATATAATTGGTCACAAGACAGATGTCAATAAATACAAGAAGATCGAGCTAATCCCATGCTTCCTATCAGACCACCGTGGAGTAAGAGTGGTCTTCAATAGCAACAAAAACAACAGAAAGCCCACATACACATGGAAACTGAACAATACTCTACTCAATGACACCTTGGTCAAGGAAGAAATAAAAAAATAAATCAAAGACTTTTTAGAATTCAATGAAAATGAAGGTACAACCTACCCAAATCTATGGGACACAATGAAAGCAGTGCTAAGAGGAAAACTCATAGCTGTAAGTGCATCCAAAAAGAAACTGGAGAGAGCATACACTAGCAACTTAACTGCACACCTTAAAGCCCTGGAAGAAAAAGAAGTTAATTCACCCAGGAGGAGTAGAAGACAAGAAATCACCAAACTCAGGGATGAAATCAATCAAGTAGAAACAAAGAGAACCATACAAAGAATCAACAAGACCAGGAGCTGGTTCTTTGAGAAAATCAACAAGATAGATAAACCCTTAGCCAGACTAACCAAAGGACACAGAGACAGTATACAAATTAACAAAATTAGAAATGAAAAGGGAGACATAACAACAGAAACTGAGGAAATTCAAAAGATCATCAGATCCTACTACAAAGGTCTATACTCAAAACAACTGGAGAATTTGGAGGAAATGGAAAATTTCCTAGACAGATACCAAATGCCAAAATTAAATCAGCATCAAGTAGATCAGCTAAATAGTCCCATAACCCCTAAAGAAATAGAAGGGGTTATAGAAAGCCTCCCAACCAAAAAAAAAAGTAAAGGACCAGATGGTTTTAGTGCAGAATTCTACGAGACCTTCAAAGAAGACTTAACACCAATACTTTTCAAACTATTCCACAAAATAGAGACAGAAGGGACACTGCCCAACTCATTCTTCAAAGCCACAATTATGCTAATACCTAAACCCCAAAAA
Source organism: Apodemus agrarius (assembly GCA_964023405.1). Lineage (NCBI taxonomy): Eukaryota > Metazoa > Chordata > Mammalia > Rodentia > Muridae > Apodemus > Apodemus agrarius. The sequence goes on along the minus strand of OZ030017.1, from coordinate 86,015,997 downwards.
GATCCAACAAAGAAAGAGAACCACAGGCCAATTTCTCTTATAAATATTGATGCAAAAATACTAAATAAAATTCTTTCCAACCGAATCCAAGAGCACATCAAAACGATCATTCATCATGATCAAGGAGGCTTCATCCCAGAGATGCAGGGATGGTTCAATATATGGAAATCCATCAATGTAATCCACTACATAAACAAACTAAAAGAAAAAAACCCCATGGTCATCTCATTAGATGCTGAAAAATCATTCGACAAAATTCAGCATCCTTTCATGCTAAAAGTCTTAGAAAGAGCAGGAATTCAAGGCCCATCCCTAAACATATTAAAACCAATATACATCAAACCAGTAGCCAACATCAAAATAAATGGAGAGAAACTTGAAGCAATCCCACTAAAATCAGGGACTAGACAAGGTTGCCCTCTCTTTCCATATCTTTTCAATATAGTACTTGAAGTTCTAGTGAAAACAATTAGACAACATAAGGAAGTCAAAGGGATACAATTTTGAAAGGAAGAAGTCAAATTATCATTATTTCCAGACGATATAATAGTTTACTTAAGCGACCCAAAAATCTCCACCAGAGAACTTCTACAGCTGATAAACAACTTCAGCAAAGTGGCATGTTATAAAATTAACTCAAGCAAATCAGTAGTCTTCTTGTATTCAAAGGACAAGCAGGCTGAGAAAGAAGTTAGGGAAATAACACCCTTCACAATAGCCACAAACAACATAGAGTACCTTAGCACAACTCTAACCAAACAAGTGAAAGATCTGTATGACAGGAACTTCAAGTCCTTGAAGAAAGAAATCGAAGAAGACCTCAGAAGATGGAAAAATATTTCTTGCTCCTGGATTGGCAGGATCAATATAGTAAAAATGGCCATCTTGCCAAAACCAATCTACAGATTCAATGCAATCCCCATCAGAATCCCACCTCAGTTCTTCATAGATCTAGAAAGAGCAATTCTCAAATCTCATCTGGAGCAACAACAAACCCAGGATAGCTAAAACTATTCTCAACAATACAAGGACTTCTGTGGGAATCAATATCCCTGACCTCAAGCAGTACTACAGAGCAATTGTGTTAAAAACTGCATGGTATTGGTACAGCAACAGGCAAGTAGATCAATGGAATAGGATTGAAGACCCAGAAATTAACCCACAGACTTATGGTCACTTGATCTTTGATAAAGGAGCCACAACCATCCAGTGGAATAAAGATAGCCTTTTCAACAATTGGTGCTGGTTCAACTGGAGGGCAACATGCAGAAGAATGTGAATTGACCCACTGTTATCTCTTTGCACTAAGAACAACACCAAGTGGATCAAGGACCTCCACATAAAACCAGACACACTGAAACTATTAGAAAAGAAACTTGGGAAGACCCTGGAGGACATGGGAACAGGGGAAAAGTTCCTGAACAGAACACCAATAGCTTACACACTAAGATCAAGAATTGACAAATGGGACCTCATAAAATTACAAAGTTTCTGTAAGGCAAAGGACACTGTCAGAAGGACAAAACAACAACCAACAAAGTGGGAATAGATCTTCACCAACCCCACATCCGACAGAGGGATAATATCCAATATATACAATGAACTCAAGAAGTTAGACCCCAAAGAACCAAATAACCCTATCAAAAAATGCGGTACAGAGCTAAACAAAGAATTTTCACCAGAAGAAATTCAGAAGGCCAAGAAAAACCTTAAGAGCTGTTCAACATCATTAGTCATCAGGGAAATGCAAATCAAAACAACCCTGAGATTCCACCTCACACCAGTCAGAATGGCTAAGATTAAAAACTCAAGAGACAACAAGTGCTGGCGAGGATGTGGAGAAAGAGGAACACTCCTCCACTGGTGGTGGGATTGCAAAATGGTAAAACCGCTCTGGAGATCAGTGTGGTGGTTCCTCAGAAAATTGGGCATGTCACTTCCAGAGGACCCTGGCATACCACTCCTGGGCATATACCCAGAGGATTCCCCTGCATACAATAAAGACACATGCTCCACTATGTTTATAGCAGCCTTGTTTATAATAGCCAGAAATTGGAAGGAGCCCAAATATCCCTCAAAGGAGGAATGGATACAGAAAATGTGGTATATTTATACAATGGAATACTACTCAGCAATTAAAAATAATGAATTCATGCAATTTGTAGGTAAATGGTTAGACCTGGAAAATATCATCCTGAGTGAGTTAACCCAATCACAAAAGAATGCACATGAAATGCAATCACTGATAAGTGGATATTAATGAGCCCAGAAACCCTAAATACTCAAGGCACAATTAGCAAGTCAAATGATTCCCAAGAAGAAGAAAGGAGAGGACCCTGGGCCTGTAAAGATTGGATCCAGTTTTGTAGAGAAACCGTGGGTGGAGAGGGAATGATTGGGGAATAGTTGGGGGGGGAGGAATTATGGGACGTATGGTGGGGGGTAACTGGAAAAGGGGAAAGCCTTTGGAATGTAAACATAGAATATAGAAAATAAAAATTAAAAAAATAATTAACACTGTGGGCACTCAATGAATGCTAAAATCTCTAGCTTGAGTCCAGTTCCTGGAACCATAGCTCACAACACTGCTCTTATTTCAGTTTGGCTCTATAGTAGCAAAGGAGTGTAGAAAATGCATGCATGTCATAGCATGTACTACCAAATAGTACTTTCTTCAGAATAACCATATAGAGTATATGTTTTCTTTGCATTTATATTAAATTTCAAAAAAGTTGAAAATATACTGTGCTCATTGAAAAGATTATATGTGGAGAAGCAAAAGAAATACGGAATTCTTGGCAATCCCGCTATTTCTAGGAAAAAAATTCTTTTTAAAGTGAATAATAAATGTGTTTGAAAGAAATAAAAAGGCATTATATAAAGCAAGATGTCCAATGGTCTTCATGCCAGTTATGAGAAGATAAATCTGTTAACTGTAGAGTGAAGGTGTGTTCTTTCTTTCTTCTCCATTTTATTTTCTTGCCCTAAATTACTTTCCTAGTTTCAAGACAGCAAGCACTTAATAGTTTTAAAAAACTGCCTGTTTGGTATTAGTAGAACACAAAATGTTTAGAAAAATTTTAAAAGTCATGTAAAGAAGACCAAAAGCATCAGTAAGGAGAATACTCAGCCATCACCTGTTTAATTTACCAAGCATTAAGACACAATTTTTGTCATGAACAAGGTTTTATATAGTTTCATGAGGTGAATGATGTAAGAATGTCATGCATTTTCAAATAGATATTTGGAGAATGATGGTTTCAGTAGAAACTGGAGCCTGCAATATTGTTTACAAAAAGTGTTGCACACACACACACACACACACACACACACACACACACATGCACACACACACAAACACGTGCGTGCACACACACACACATACACACAGACACACTTCTACCCCATCAATTCATCTGTCATCTATTTGTTTATCATATATCTATCATATGTCTGTCTGTTTATCTGTCTGTATGTGAATCAAGTATTTCAGGATGATGCTGAACTTATTATGTACCTGAAAATGATCGGGAACTTCTCCTTTTTTAATCTCTTGGGTGCTAAAACGATAGGCATTCACTGCCTTTCCTGTTTCCTGGAGTTCTCTAGAACAAATCCAAAGCAGGCTGTCTGTTACATTAGCACTGTGCTAGCTAAGCTACATATAGAGTCCTCACCACACCTTGTTTTAGCACTTTATCTTTCTCATTTACTTACATGACAGAAGCCAACATATTACATCATTTCAGAGCAACATGCTACGATTTTGTCTTGATGTCTTTTATGTGCATACTTTTCTAAACTGAAGATATTTGATAGCATTCATTTCACTTGATGGACCAATATGTTTCATATTGATTCATGCAAATGGTTATTTTCTTTAAATTTGTACTATGTGACATCAAGTTGACAGATCAGTAACTGCATTTACTATGTAGAACACTTTATTTTGACAATTACAAGAAGTCCATTGCTGCCACAGGAATGAACTACCAGTATGTCTAGACAAATGTTGCAATCATTACCAATAGGTTTGCATGTCAGTATCTGCTTGATCTCCCACCATTGTGCTTCTCCATTTCTGGAGTCTTGAACATTATCAATCAGTTAGCAGTTTATGTGAGGGTACAAAACCAGCTTATAGTCAAAATAAAAATATTGATTTTCTTCTTTGTCACTCTTGAGACCTAACCAGGCATTTTCATGTTTATTAAGTTGGTCTACAACCCAGTTACTTGCTACATTTGGAAAAAACAAAGAGGCTTCATTAATTTAGAAATGCTAAGTTCTGCCAAAGTTTCTGTATCAGAACTAAGAAGGGATATTTAATTAATTCTTTTCTGCCTTGGGAGAGTTTTTCTACCCAATATTCCATAGCTTTACCATTAAGAAACATTTCTCTTGATGGTTTATATATGTGATTAACATTTGTGCACATTTTATCCTATGCATATACACATAGGCAGGTCTCCCAAAATTGTTGTCCAGTGATTAGTGAAGACTTACAAGAAAGACAGAGAGGCAGAATGAAATTGAACCTGTAGCCTGCCTATTAAAATGTGATTTACTTTACTTCTAAATTCCAATCTGTTGTCAAGGTCCAAACCAAAAACTTTTGCTAGAACTTTCAACAATTTGCTACTGATTCGATTATCCTATTAGAAAAATCTTAGCATTTCACTCCTTTGTGAGAACATATTTAAGTATATTCATTCCCCCCTGAATATTCTCACAAATATACTTCTCCTTTCCTACCCACCTAACATTGAGATCTCTTTTTCTGTCTGCCTCTCTCTTTCAGTCTGTATCTCTTTTGCTCTCCCTCTATCCCTTCCTCCCTTTGACTTTCTCAACGAAATCAATTTGTGTAATACATAGACTCTTTGGTATGTTGCTTTAAGCCACATTATGTTAAACATACCAGAATCCTATGCTTAAAAGAAAAATTACTCTCACTATATCAACAACTATAAATTGCCAATAGCTCGATAGCTAGAAGTGAGACTTCATGGCCCCCTCCCTTCTGTGTGCTGCAGGTTTTTTTTAGACTTGAAATTTTACAAATTTTATGCATGCTCTCACAACTGCAGTTAGTTTACACCAACACTATTATTCTCTATATCTTGATCAGTATATAGGTCTCTGTGATATCCACTATATACTACAAAAAGAAGATTCTCTGAAGAGAGCTGATGGGTATACTAATCTATGGGTATTAAAGTAATAAATAATACTATGTCTAATTGGCATGATAGTATGAGGTTCTCCCATAAAGCCTATGAATGTCTGGTTATATTTTATTGGCCAAAAATATTTCTGGTTTTCATTTCTTCTTGGCCTTAAATCCAATCAGATTATGGTTGGTCACTACAATGACATTTGTGACATTACTACTCAAATAGTCATGTGCAAAACTGGACATTACTTTAGCTTTCAGCATTTGTAGGTAGGTAAGATTAAAGATGATGTTCCTCTTTCTTTAATGCTAATAGCACCTTCCAGAACTAGTAGACATGAAGTTTCTAAGCAATTACGAGCTTGACTTCTCAGTGTTCTATGAATGAGAAACATAGTGTCAGCTGTAGGGTCTTACTGGCATAGTCTGGACAGTAACTGAGAAAATTATCATTAGCAGTATTGAATGTTCCAGGTCTATGGGGCCTCTCAGGCCAACAACTCCAAAAGAAATAATCTAATCCTGCAACTAGAGGTTAACCTGTGATATCCAATAGGGATATTTTAGTGACACTTAAAAGGTAACTTCATTAAACTCTTTTTATATCCATGTATTATGTATTTTTTAGGAAACATCCCCATTAACAGAATCCTATGTATTTTTTCCAAAAAGCTCCATAGATTTAATTATGTTTCATTTTTCCTCCTTACCCACTCTTCCCATTACCAATGCCTATATCATTTCTGTTCCATTATTGCCACTTTAAATTTTTATATCACTGTGTTCTATTTCCCATCTCACTCCAAATAAAACATATCTGAGGATGCAGAACTAGCATTCATATTTGAGAGAGAAAATTCAGGGCTGTCTTTGTTGTTATGGGTTATCTCATTCAGATTTCTTCTTGCTTTATTCCATTTACCAGTGAAATTTATAATTTGTTAACAATTAAACAATATTACATTATGTAAAACATACATTTTCATTATGAGTTCATCTATTGATGAACATATAGGGTAGTTCCATTTTTTAGCTCTCAGCAATTAAAAATGAATGAGAAAGTATATCCTTATTTCTTCAGGATACATAGCTATTCCTATGGTAAAATTGGTTCTAGTTTTTGAGGAGTCCTATTCTCTTATAGATAGAGGATACCCCAGTGTGCTTTCGACATCAATACTCCAATTTTTGTTTGTTTTGTTGTTGTTGTTATTGTTGTTGTTATTGTTACTGTTAATTTTATCTTAACAATCCTGATTAAAGCAGTCTCCTGGTGAGGCTTTTCCAGAGCCTGACCAATACAGATATGGATGCTTGCAGCTAACCATCAGACTGAATACAGGAACTCCAAGGGAAGACTTAGGGCAAGGAATGAAAGAGCTGAAGAGGATTATTGCAACCCTAAAGGAAGAACAATAATACCAACTAGCTGTACCTCCAGAGCTGTCAGGGATTAAACCACGAACCAAAGGTTATACATGGAGGGGCCCCATAGCTCCACCACAGATGTAGCAGAGAATTGCCTCATCCAGCATCAATGGGAGGTGAGGACCTTGGTCCTGTGTAGGTTTGATACTCCAGAACAAGGGGATGCTAGGGCAGTGAGGTGTAACTGTGTGGAATAGCACCCTCATAGAGACAGGAGGAGATGGGATGGGATAGGTGCATTGCAGAGAGGAACCAGATAGGGAAGACATTTGAAATGTAAACAAACAAAATAATCAATAAAAACAAATCTAACTAATGTAAGATGAGATCTCACAGCAATTTTAAATTCTACTTTCATGATTGTGATTATTTGAATAGAAATGACCCACATAGACTCATATGTGAATCCTTGGCCCATATGAAGTGGCACTATTAGGAAGTGTGTCAATTGTAATGGGGTTATTTTTTCTTGATGTTTAGATCTTCTGTCAGCTCTTTCTGTATTATAGATATGAAACTATCATTTTTCTTATGCTTTAGTACTTATTCAGATATCCTTAGAATATCTATCCTGGCATTATTTTTTGTTCCCTGTGACTTCCCAGGTCTGTTCTTCTCTTCAAATTAAAGTATTTATCTGAGAATCCTCTATAGAGATGGCCTTGTATTTGTAAATTCTTTAATTTGTTTTTCTCAATGTAGATTTTCTCTTTTTCCTTAAACTTTAATATTTTGTTTTGAAGGATACATTGATCTGTGTTTTCGGTTGTGCTTTCTCATGTATTTGAATAAAATATTAGAAGCCTTTTGTTTCTAATGTTTTCTATCAAATGATCAAATAGTATTATAAGGGGCTTGCTAGTAACTAGACATTTCTCTCTTAAAGTTTTCACCATTTCTTTTTTTAATGTTTTACCTATAATGTATACTGTAGAAATTCTTTCTAGTCCTGTCTATTTAGTGTTCTGTCAGTATCTTATACCTGCATAGTGATTCCTTTCCCTAAATTCTCTATGCCTTCACAATGGTATTGTCCTGAGTTTATGTAAAAAATCCTAAAGTATGTCTTTTTATAATGTACAGTACTTCTTCCATGTTCTCTTCATATATAATATATGTATAAAAATATAGTGATAAATATATATTGGAATACACACACACACACACACACACACAAAATCTGGTATTACTTTCCTATACTGAATGATCCAATTCCTCTATTTTGTCTTCCATCACTAAGTTCCTTAACAATGAGATTTTCACTGAGTTTGTGGAGGTTTTCATTTCCAATATCATTTAAGTTTTTGATTCCTTTATCAATTTGAAATCTATTTTCATGTCTTAGGTTGAGTTTTATGTCATTCATCTGTCTGTCTTGTTTAAGTTTGAAAATATTTATAATCATTCTCTTTAATTCTTTGTCTGGAAATTATTCCAGGTGATTTTCAATAGGGTACATAATTACAAGATTTATATTTTTTTAAGAAGACATGTGATTTTGGTTTTTATTCTTTTTTATTTCTTCACTGGGTTTCTCACAACTGAAGCTAATTCCTTGGTCCTACATTTCTTTCTTTTGTGTTGAAGTCACCTATCTTTGTTAGGGTTTACACTGCTAAGAAGAGACATCATAATGTCAGACAACATTTAACTGGAGTTGGCGTACAGGTTCAAAAGTTCAGTTCATTATCATCATGGTGGGAAGAATGAGACTGTCCATTCAGGCAAGGAGCTTGAGGAGCGGATAGTTCTACATCTTGTTCTGAAAGCAAACAGGAGAAGCCTGGCTTCTGGGCATCTAGGAGTAGCATCACTCAAAGCCCATCCTCACAGTGACTCACTTCCTCCAGCAAGATCATCCCTATTCCAACAAGGTCACAGTCCCTTAGAGTTCTACTCCGTGGGCCAAGCATATTCAAACCACCACAACAACTTTCTTCTCTACGTTGTTTACAAGGTTCAGAATGGGGTTAATTCATAGCAGTATTGGCATGTTGATTTACTCTAACTGGTAATTGTGATTTCAGCATCCTTCCAAATTCTATTGGTCATCTAAAGTCTGGAATCTACAGTGGATTTGTCAAGTAACTTAGAACAAGTTCCTCCTAGGAGTGTGAACCTGTCCTGTGTCTCAAACGAAGACAGTGATAGGGTTCTGGGTCTGTGGAATACACATGTTTGGTAGAGTTCCTGGTGATACTCTTAGGATCTTACAAGTCACAAAGAGAGGAAAATTGTTCAGGAGAAGATGAAAATCTCTTCTAAACCTCAGTCAATTTTAGGAACCAAATAATTCATTTAATATGTTTACATGTATATAATATATTTTAATATCCTTGTTTCACTCACAATTCTTCTGCTGTCACCTAATTTTCCTTTCAGTTATGGATGTTCCATATCTCTTTTGTCAAATTTGCTCCCCAATACTTCCATTTTATGCTGCTTGTACACACATGGGTTTTTAACCATCTACGTTCAATACATATATTTGGAATATTGATATATAAATATAAATATAGAGATAGTTAGAGATAGAGACAGAGATACAGATATATTTGACAGACATAGGATTTCTTTACTACTTTCACTCAAGCTGGGATTTTGGCTGGCTTCTTCTTAAAAGAGATTGTGTATAGAAGTTCAACCAGTATGATTTCATGTGAACAAATTATACTATCATATCCTGAAAATACTGTTTACTAAAGGTATTACTCCCTGTGGTTCTTCCATGATGATTCCTGATCTTGAGAGTAAAAATGATATGATATGATATGATATGATATGATATGATATGATATGATATGATATGATATGATATTTATAGAGCACTCCAGTTTCTTATTCTCTTTTTTTGTGTTAATTCCCATCTACCATAAAAAAAGCTGCTCAAATGACAGTTTGGAGAAGCAATAAGGAATTGTCATTTGTTTGAGTACCCTAGGAGAAGGGGTTTCCAGTGCCAATATCCTTCTGGGTACAGACAACTGAACTGTGAAACTGCCACCAATTCCTATAGAAGGAATGCCTGCCAACATGGAGGCACCTGCTATAAACACCCTGAGCACCCTGGATCTGCCCTGGTGGGTGTGAAGGAAATTTCTGTGAGAAAGCTCACAATGAATATGTTTCCAGCCCCTGCTACAGTGAGGATGGACTCAATGACTACTCCTGCTTTGGTGTGCCTAGATACATAGGCATTGTGTCTCAGAAGTGTATGAATGTGTCTTTGATCCCTGCATTAATTAAGCTGTATGATACACAGATGTACCCCATTTTTAATTGGGTTATTTCATTTGTTTCTGTTTAATTTCATTAGTAACTTATATATGTTGAATATCAGAACTGTGACAGTTGTAGGATTGGTAAAAATCTTTCACCAATTGTGAAGGCTACTTTTTTGTCCTATTCATGGTGTCTTTTGACTCACAGAACGTTTTCAGTTTTATGAGATATTTTTCATTAATTGTTGATGGTAATGCTTGACATGTTGGTGTACTGTTCACGAAATTTTCTCCTATACCTGTGATTAATAGTATTCCCCACTTTCTCTTTGATCAGATATAGTATATCTTGTTTTCTGTTGAAGTCCTTGACTCACGTAGACTTGAGTGTTGTGCAGGGTTTTAATATGGATCTATTTACATGTTTCTACATGTAGACATCCAGTTATACCATTACCATTTGTTGAAGATGTTTTCTTTTTTCCATTGTATGAAAAAAAATTTTTTGTCATATATCAACCTAACTTTTTGGCTATTTTTTTTATTAAATATATTCTTTATTTACTTTTCAAATGTTGTCCCCTTTCCTGGCTCCCCTCCCCCTGAAAAACTCATAACCCATCTTCCCTACCCCTGTTCCACAAACAACCTACTCCTACTTCCCTGTCCGGGCATTCCCCTTTACTGAGTCATCTAGCCTTCCCAGGACCAAGGACCTCTCCTCCCTTTGATATCCAACAATGGCATCCTTGGATGCCTCTGTGTCTACAGCCATGGGTAACTCCATGTGTACTCACTGGTTGATGGTTTAGACCCTGGGAACTCTGAGGATACTAGGTGGCTCATATTATTGTTCCTACTATGGCAATACAAAACTCTTTATCTCATTGGGAACTTTCTCAAACTCCTCCATTGGGGACCCTGTGCTCAGTTCAATGGCTGGTGTAGAGTATCCACCTCTGTATTTGTCATTCACTAGCAGAGCCTACCATGTAAGAGTTATATCAGTCTCTGGTCAACAAGAACTTTTGGGCATCTACAATATTGTCTGTGCTTTGTAACCATATATAGCATGGACCCCCTAGGTGGGGCATTCTCTGGATCATCTTTCCCCCAGACTGCTCCACACTTTATCTCTCTATCTCCTTCTGTGGATATTTTGTTCCCCCTTCAAAGAAGGACCAGAGTATCCAGATTTTGTTCTTCCTTCTTCTTCAGCTTCATTTGATATGTAAATTGTGTCTTGGGTATTTCAAGCTTCTGGGATAATATACACTTATCAGTGAGTGGATACCATGTGTGTTCTTTTGTGACTGGGTTGCCTCACTCAGTATAATATTTTCCAGTTCCACACATTTGCCTAAGAATTTTATGAATTGATAGTTTTTAATAGCTAAGTAGTACTCCATTGTGTAAATGTAACACATTTTCTGTATCAATTCCTCATTTGAGAGACATCTGGGCTATTTCCAAATTCGGGCTACTATAAATAAGACTGCTATGAACATAGTGGAACATGTGTCTTTATTACATGCTGGGTAATCATCTGGGTATATGCCCAGTAGCAGTATACCAAAGTCCTCAAGTATTATGCCCAAATATCTGAGGAACAGCCAAACTGATTTCCAGAGTGGTTGTACCAGATTACAATCCCACCAGCAGTGGAGGAGTGTTCCAATTTATCCACATCATGTCAGCACCTGCTGTCTCCTGAATTTTTTATCTTAGCAATTCTGACTGGTGTGAGGTAAAATCTCAGGGTTGTTTTGATTTGCACTTCCCTGATGACTAAGAATTTTGAACATTTCTTTAGATGCTACTCGGCCATTTGATATTCCTCAGTTGAAAATTCTTTGTTTAGCTCTGTACCCCATTTTTAATAGGGTTCTTTGGTTCTCTGGTGTCAAACACCTTGAGTTCTTTGTATATATTGGATATTAGACCTCTATCGGATGTAGATTTGGTAAAGATCTTTTCACAATTAGTTGGTTGCCATTTTGTCTTATTGACAGTGTACTATGACTTACAGAAACTTTGTAATTTTATGAGGTCCCATTTGTCAATTCTTGATCTTAGCCCATAAGCTATTGGTGTTCTGTTCAGGAACTTTCCCCCTGTGCCCATGCTCTCAAGGATCTTCCCCAGTTTCTTTTCTATTAGTTTCAGTGTCTCTAATTTTATGTGGAGGTCCTTGATACACTTAGACTTGACCTTTATACAAGGAGATAAGAATGGACTGATTTGCATTCTTCTGCAAGCTAACTGCCAGTTGAAACATCATCATTTGTAGAAAAGGCTTCTTTTGTTCCACTGGATGGTTTTAGCTCCTTTGTGAGGGATCAAGTGACCACAGGTGTGTGGGCTCATTTCTGGGTATTCAATTTGATTCCATTGATCTACCTGCCTGTCACTGTACCAATACCAGGCAATTTTTAACACTATTGCTCTGTAGCACTGCTTGAAGTCTGGGATACTGATTCCCCCAGAAGTTCTGTTACTGTTGAGAAGAGTTTTAGCTATCCTGGGTTTTTTGTTAGTCCAGATGAATTTGAGAATTGCTCTTTGTAACTCTATGAAGAACTGAGTTCGCATTTTGATGGGGATTCTATTGAACCTGCAGACTGCTTTTCACAAGATGCCCATTTTTTACTATATCAATCCTGCGAATCAATGAGCATGAGAGATTTTTCCATCTTCTGAAGTCTTCATTGATTTTTATCTTCAGAGACTTGAAGTACTTGTCATACAGATATTTCACTTGTTTGGTTAGAGTTGCACCAAGATACTTTATATTGTTTTTGACTATTGTGAAGGTGAACATTTCCCTAATTTCTTTCTCAGCCTTTTTATCCTTTGAGTATAGAAAGGCTACTGATTTGTTTGAGTAAATTTTATATCTGGACATTTTGCTGAGGTTGTTTAACACCTGTAGGAGTTCTCTGGTGAAGTATTTTGGGTTGCTTAATTTTACTGTCATATCATCTGCAAATAGTGATAATTTGACTTCTTCCTTTCTAATTTGTATCCCTTTGACATCCATATGTTCTCTAATAGCTCTGCCTGGAACTTCAAGTGCTATATTGAAGAGATATGGAGAGAGAGGGCAGCATTTTCTAATCCCTGGTTTTAGTGGGATTGCTTCAAGTTTCCCTCCACTTAGTTTGATATTGGCTACTGGTTTGCTATATATTGCTTTTACTATGTTTAGGGATGGGTCTTGAATTCCTGATCTTTTGAAAACTTTTAACATGAAAGGATACTGAATTTTTTAAAATGCTTTTTCAGCATCTAATGAAATGACCATGTGGTTTTATTTCTTTGAGTTTGTATATGTAGTAGATTATATTGATGTTTTTTCATATATTGATCCATCCCTGCATCCCTAGGTTGAAGCCTATTTGGTTGTGGTGAATGATCATTTTGATGTATTGTTGGATTGGATTTGGTAGGCAATAATTTTATTGAGTATTTTTGCATTGATATTAATAAGGGAAACTTGCCTGAAGTTCTCTTTCTTTGTTGGAACATTGTCTAATTTTGTTAGCAGTGTAATTGTGTCTTCATAGAATGAGTTGGGTGTGTTCCTTCTGTTTCTATTTTGTAGCATAATTTGAAGAGTATTTTTGTTTGGTCTTCTTTGAAGGCCTGATTGAATTCTACACAAAAACCATCTGGTCCTGTACTTTTTTTGGTTGGGAGACTTTAAATTACTGCTTCTATTCCCTTAAGGGTTATGGGACTCTTTAGATAGTCTACCTGATCCCAATTTAAGTTTGGTATTTGGTGTCTCTCTAGAAAGTTGTTCATTTCATCCATATTTTCCAGTTGTGTTGAACATAGGCTTTTGTTGTAGGTTCTGTTGATTTTTTTTGAATGTCCTCAGTTTCTATTGTTATATCAGCCTCTTCATTCCTGACTTTCTTAATTTGGATACTGTCCCTGTGCCCTCTGGTTAGTCTGGCTAAGAATTTATCTACCTTGTTGATGTTCTCAAAGAATCAGTTTCTGGTTTGGTTGATTCTTTGTTTAGTTCTTTTAGTTTCTACTTGCTTGATTTCAGCCCTGAGTTTGATGATTTGCAGCCATATACTCCTCTTCAGTGTATTATCTTCTTTCTGTTCTAGCACTTTCAGGTGTGCTGTTAAGTTGCTAGCGTTTGGTCTCTCCAGCATTTTTTAGGAGACAGTCAGAGCTGTGAGTTTTCCTTTTAGCACTGCTTTCATTATGTCCCATAAATTTGGTATGTTGGGCTTCCATTTTCATTAAAATCTAAAAAGTCTTTACTTTTCCCTTATTTCTTCCTTGACCCAAGTATCATTGAGTAGAGCATTGTTCAGCTTCCTTGTGTATGTGGGATTTCTCTTGCTTTTGTTGCTATTGAACACCAACCTTATTCCATAGTGATCTGATAGTGTACGTGGGATTATTTCAGTCTTCTTATATCTGTTGAGGTCTGTTTTGTGACCAATTATATGGTCAGTTTGGGAAAAGGTACCATGATGTGCTGAGAAGAAGGTTCATTCATATAATTTAGGGTGACATGTTCTATAGATATCTGTTAAACTCATTTGGTCCATAACTTCTGATAGTTTCACTGTGTCTCTGTTTAATTTTTGTTACCCTGATCTGTCCATTGATAAGAGTGGGAGGTTGAAGTCTTCCACTATTTGTTTGTTTGTCTGTTTTTTATTGGATATATTCTATATTTACATTTCATTTCCTTTTTTCTGGTTCCCCACCCCCCAAAGGTCCTACATGCCCTTTTCCATCACCCTGTTCCTCCATCCACCCCTTCCCTCTTTCCTGTTCTGTGAAGTGCAATGTGTGTTTTGAGCTTTTATAAAGTTTCTTTTACAAATGTGGATACCCATGCATTTGGAGCATAGATGTTCAGAATTGAGAATTCTTCTTTGTAGATTTGTTACGTTGATGAGTATGAAGTGATCTTCCATGTCTTTTTTGATGACATTTAGTTGAAAGTCAATTTTATCTGATATTAGAAGGGCTACTCCAGATTGTTTTCTGGGACCATATGCTTGGAAAATTGTTTTCCAAAGTTGTTTTACCCTCAGGTAGTGTTTGTCTTTGACACTGAGGTTAATTTTCTGTATGCAGCAAATGTTGGTTCCTATTTACATATCCAGTTGGTTAGTCTATGTCTTTTTATTGGGGAATTGACTCCATTGATGTTAAGAGATATTAAGGAATATTGATTCTTGTTTCCTGTTATTTTTGATAATATTTTTATGTGTGTGTGGTTACCTTCTTTTGGGTTTGTTGAAAGATAACTATCTTTCTTTTCCCAGGGAGTAGTTGCCCTCCTTATATTGGTGTTTTCAGTATCTTATCCCTTGTAGGGCTGGATTTTTGAAGATATTGTGTAAATTTGTTTTTATCATTGAATATTTTGGTTTCTCCATATATGGCAATTGAGACTCTTGCTATGTATCATAGTCTGGGCTGTCATTTTTCTTCTCTTAGGGCCTGTATGAGATCTGCCCAGGATCTTTTTGCTTTCATGGTTTCTGATGAGAAGTCTAGTGTAATTCTGTTAGGTCTGCCTTTATATGTTACTTAGACATTTTCCCATTCTGCTTTTAATATTCTTTCTTCATTTAGTACATTAGGTGTTTTGATTATTATGTGATGGGAGGAATTTCTGTTCTGGTCCAGTCTGTTTAGAGTTCTGTAGGCTTCTTGTATGTTTACAGGCATCTCTCTCTTTAGGTTAGGGAAGTTTTCAACAATTTTGTTGAAAATATATACTGTCCCTTTAAGTTGTAAATCTTCACTCTCCTCTATACTTATAATCCTTAGGTTTGGTCTTCTCATTGTGTCCTGGATTTCCTGGATGTGTTGGGTTACAACCTTTTTGCATATTGCCTTTTCTTTGACAGTTCTGTAAATTCTTTCTATGATATCTTCAGCACCTGAGATTCTTTCTTCTATCTCATCTTCTCTTGTTGATGTTTGCATCTATGGCCCCTGATTTCTTTCCAAGGTTTTATATATCCAGAGTTGTCTCCCTTTTTGATTTCTTTATTGTTTCTACTTCTGCTTTTAGATCCTGGATGGGTTTGTTCAGTTCCTTCTGTTGTTTGAATTGTGCTTTCCTGTAATTCTTTAAGGGATTTTTGTGTTTCCTTTTTAAGGCTCCTACCCATTGACCCATGTTCTCTTGTATTTCTTTAAGGGTGTTATTTAAGTCCTTCTTTAAGTCCTTTATCACCATCATGCGATGTGATTTTAAATCGAGATATTGATTTTCCAGTGTGTTGTGGTATCCAGGACTTACAATTGTGGGAGAACTTGGTTCAGATTTTGCCATTTGCCTTGGTTTCTGTTGCTAATGTTCTTGTGTTTGCATTATGCCAGCTGGTTATCTCTGGTGTTAACTGGTATTTCTGTCTCTCACTGTGGCTTATCTGTTCTGAAAGCTTCTGTTTCTGTGCTCCTGGTAGACCTGTTCCCTCTATGTACACAGGTATTTAGGTACTCCTGCAAGATCAGCTCTCTTGTGGTTGTATTTGGGTAAGTAGCTCTGTTGCCCCAATCAGCTCGGGGTGCAATGGAAATCGGAAGTCTCCTGTCCTAGGATGCTCCTAGGCTTTTGTGTCCTCATGGTTTCCAGCTATTTCCTCTGAGCAGCAGGTGTGGTCCTACTTGTGCTGACTGTCTTCTCCATACTACTGGGTGGTCAGCTATCTCCCTGTGCCGCATGGATATGGTGCTCTGTGGTAGAGGATGCTCTGGAGCCCAAGGCAGAAACCAGAAGTCTCCCACCTGAGCATTCCAAACATAATTATCTGAGCAGCAGTTGTGGTTCTATCTGTGCTGTTTGTGCTGTTAGTCCTCTCCTCACTCCTGGGTGGTTAGCAACCTCCCTGTGCCATGTGGGTATGGCATGCTGTCAGAACAACCTTCCTTAAGGATGTTGGTTTAATTCTGGGTCTTTAATTTAGCCTCTCCAATTTTATGCCAATACCATGTGGGTTTTATTGCTATTGCTCTGGAGTACAGCTTGTAATCTGGGATGATGATACCTCTAGAAGTTCTTTTTTTTTTTTTTTGTACTGGATTATTTTAGTTATCCTGTTTTATTTTGTTTGTATATCTCTATATGAACTTGAGCATTGTTCTTTCAAGGTCTAAAGAATTGTATTGTGATTTTGAGGGGAACTTCATCGAACCTATAGCTTGCTATTGGTAAAATGGCCACAATTACTATGTTAATCCTAGTGAACCATGTGCATAGGGGCTCTTTTTATCTTCTGATATCTTCTTTATTTTTTTCAAACACTTGAAGTCTTGAAGGCCTTCCCTTTGTTTGGATAGAGTTGCACCAAGTTATTTTGTTATTTGTGGTGTGACAGGTGCTATTCCCTAATTTTTTTCTCAGGCTATTTATTGTTTAATATAAGAGGGCTACTTACTTTTCTTTTTTAACTTAATTTTGTAAACAGCTATTTTACTGAATGTGTTTATCAGCTACAAAATTTCCCTAGAAGAATTTTTGATGTCACTTTTCTAGATAGTATATCATCTATAAATAACAATACTTTAACATTTTTCATTCTAGTTCATATCACCTTAATCTCATTTATGTGTCTTATTGCTCTAGGTAAAAGTTCAACTACTATATTGAATACATATAGAGAGGAGACAGCCTATCACTGTCCCCAATTTTAGGTGGAATTTCTTTAAGTTTCTCTCCATTTAATTTGGGGTTGGCTATAGGCTTGCTATAAATTGCTTTTATTGTGTTTAGGTATGTGTCTTGTATCCCTCCAAGACTTTTATTATGAAGGGGTATTGGATTTTCTAACAGACTTCGTTGGCATCTAATGAAATGATTTTTTCTTTTTCTTTCTTACAATTTGTTTATATGGTGGATTACATTGACAGATGTTTGTGTGTCAAACCATCCCTGCATCCCTGAGATAAAGCCTAATTGATCCTGGTGGGTAATATTTTTGATATGTTCTTGAGTCTGGATTGGGAGTATTTTATTGAGTATTTTTTGCAGCAATATTGATAACAGAAATTTGTCTAGCATGCTCTTTATTTTTTAAGTTTATGTGTGTTTTAGGAATCAGGATGATTATGCATTTATGTGTTTGCCAATATTCCATTTGTTTATATTTTATGGAATAATTTGGTGGAGCATTGGTAATAGCTCTTCTTTGAAAGTATGATAGAATTCTGCATATATATATGATTTGGCTTTTTTGAGACAGGGTTTCTCTGTATAGCCCTGGCTGGCTGTCCTGGAACTTACTTTGTAGACTAGACTGGCCTAGAACTCAGAAATCCGCCTGCCTCTGCCTCTCAGAGTGCTGAGATTACAAGCATGCACCACCACCGCCTGGCAAGGGAATAGCATCTCATTACAAATGGAACCACCATATAGTTACTGGGATTTGAACTCAGGACCTCTAGAAGAGCATTCAGTGTTATTAACCTCTGAGCCATCTCTCCAGCCTCCTATTTCTTTTAGTATTGGTTATTTTGTTTGTTTACACTTCAAATGTGATTCCCCTTCACTGTTTTCTCTCTACAAGCCTTGTATTTCATCCCCTCTTCACCTGCCTCTATAAGGGTGTTCCCTCATTACCCATCCATTCTTGCCTCATTGGGTTAGCATCCACCTATGCTGAAACATCTAGCATCCACAGGACCAAGAGCCTCCCTTTCTATTGATACTAGATAAGGCAATCTGCTGTTACATCTGCAGCTGGATCTATGGGGTCCTTCCTTGTATAATCTTTGATTTAGTCCCTGGATGTTCTGGGGTGTCCAGTTAGTTGAAATTGTTGGTCTTCCAATGGGGTTGCAATAACCTTTAGCTCCTTCAGTCCTTCCCCTAACTATTCCCTTGGAAGCATCCATATCTGTATTGATTAGATTCTGGCAGAACTTTTCAGGGCATCACTATACTAGACTCCTGTCAGCAAGTGCTTCTTGGTATTCCCAATAGTGTATTGGTTTTGTATCTGCAGACGGAATGGATCCCTAGATGGAAGAGTCTCTGGATGGCCTTTCCTTCAGTCTCTGTTCCACTTTTAGTCACTGTATTTTCTTTGGAAAGAAAGAATCCTGAGTTAAAATTTTTGAGATGGTGAATGATCATTTTGATGTGTTCTTGGATTTGCTTAGCAAGATTTTTATTGAGTATTTTTGCACCGATATTCATAAGGGAAATTGGTCTAAAGTTCTCTTTCTTTGTTGGATTTTTGTGTGGTTTTGGTATCAGCAAAATTGTGGCTTCATTGAATGAACTGGGTAGGGTTCCTTCTGTTTCTATTTTGTGGAATAATTTGAAGTGTTTATCATGAAATTCTTAAGCAAAAGGGTAGAACTGGAGAATGTCACCCTGAGTGAGGTGACCCAATCACAAAAGAACACACAAGGTATACACTCACTGATAAGTGGATATTAGCCCAGAAGCTTGGAATGCACATGTCAAATGATGCCCAAGAAGAAAGAAGGAGAGGTCCCTGGTCCTAGACAGGCTCAGTGCAACAGTGTAGGGGAAATACCAGAACAGGGAAGTGGAAAGGGGTTGATTGGGGAACAGGGTGAGAGAAGAGGGCTTATGGGACTTTGGGGAGGGGGGATCCTGGAAAGGGGAAATCATTTGAAATGTAAATAAAGAAAGAATACACATGAAATGCAATCACTGATAAGTGGATATTAATGAGCCCAGAAGCTCTGAATATTCAAGGCACAATTAGCAAGTCAAAAGATTCCCAAGAAGAAGGAAGGAGAGGACCCTGGTCCTGAAAGGACTGGATCCAGTTTTGTAGGAGAGTACCAGAATAGTGCAGAGAAATGGTGGGGTGGAGATTGGGGAATAGGCGGGGTGGGGTGGGGTGGAAGAGGACATATGGGACATATGTTGAGGGGGGAACTGGAAAGGGGAAAGCCTTTGGAGTGTAAACAAAGAATCTAGAAAATTTAAAAAAAATGTAAAAAATAGAAAAAGAAATTTGAGATGGGTTGTGGGTGGCCCCATTCCTCAACCAGGGACTATGCCTATCCATAGGACATGGGCTCTATTATGTTTTATCTCCTCTGTGTTAGACATTTTGGCTAATGTCATTGCCATTGGATCCTGGGAACCTCTTGATTCCCTGATATCTCTTGGTGTGATTCTAACCAAGAAAATGAAAGACCTGTATGACAATAACCTCAACTCTCTGAAGAAAAAAATAGAAAAAGACATTAGAAGATGGAAAGATCTCACATACTCATGAATCAGCAGTAGTATAATAGGAAAAATGGACATAATACCAAAAGCATTCTATAGATTCAGTGCAATCCCCATAAAAAGTTCAACTTACTTATTCATAGATAGAAAAGGCATTTCTCAAATTCATCTGCAATAACCAAAAGAAAAAAAAACAGAATAGCAAAAATTATTCTCAGCAATAAGAGAACTTCTGGGAGAATCACCATCCCTGACCTCAAGCTGCACTATAGAGCAATCATAATAAATACCACATGTTATTTATACAGACAGAGACAGACAGGTTGACCAATAATATAAAAATGAAAACCCAGAAATAAAGCCACCCACCTAGTGACCTGATCTTTGACAAAGAAGCCAAAACAATCCAGGGGAAAACAGACAGCATATTTAACAAATGGTGCTGGCTCAACTGGCTGTTGGTATGTAGAAGAATGCCAATTGATCCATTATTTTATTCAATTATTTACACTCCATATTTTATCCCCCATCCACCCTCTGACTGTTCCACATCCAATACCTCATTTCCACTCCTTTCTCCACATGTATTATTATTTCCTTGTATGAAGCTCAAGTACAAGTGTATCAAGGACCTCCATATAAAACCAGATACACTGAATCTAATACAAAAGAAAGTATGAAAGGACCTCAAACATATTGGCACAGGGGACAATTTCCTGAAGAGAACACCAATGGCTCAAGCTCCATGATCAACTATTGACAAATGGCATCTCACAAAATTGATAAGCTACTAAAAGGCAATAGGACAAAATAGCAACCCACAAATTGGTAAAAAAAAAAAATCTTTGTCAATCCTACATCCAATAGAGGGCTAATATCCAATATATACAAAAAACTCAAGAAGTTAGGCTCCAGAGAACCAAATAACTCCATTAAAAATGGAGTACAAGGCTAAATGAAGAATTCTCAACTGAGGAAGATCAAATGGCCAAGAAACACCAAAAGAAATGTTGAACATCCATAGTAATCAGGGAAATGCAAATCAAAACAACCGCAAAAATCCATCCAACACCAGTTAGAATGGCTAAGATCAAAAGCTCAGATAACATTAGATGCTGCCAAGAATGTGGAGAAAGAAGAACAATCCCCCATTTCTGGTGGGAATTTAAGCTGGAAAACAACTCTGGAAAACAGACTTGTATTTTCTCAGAAAACTGGAAATAGTTCTACCTCAGGACCCAGCTATGCCACTCCTGTGCATATACCCGAAAGTTGTTCCACCATATAATAAAGACTCATGCTCCACTCTGTTCATAGCAACCTTATTTATAATAACCAGAAGCTGGAAAGAACCCAGCTGTCTCAACAGAAGAATAGATACAGAAAATGATGTACATTTACACAGTGAAATACTACTCAGCTATTAAAAACAATGACTTCTTCCAATTTCTGGCTATTATAAACAAGGCTGCTATAAACATAGTGGAGCATGTGTCTTTATTGTTTTTTTTTGTTAGTTATTTTTTTTTAATTTTCTATATTCTATGTTTACATTCCAAAGGTTTTCCCCTTTCCCAATTACCCCCCCACCATATGTCCCATAATTCCTCTCCCCCCTCCTGCTATTCCCCACTCATTCCCCCCCTCCCACGATTTCTCTGTTCTGGGAATGGATACAGAAAATGTGGTATATTTATACAATGGAATACTACTCAGCAATTAAAAATAATGAATTCATGCAATTTGTAGGTAAATGGTTAGACCTGGAAAATATCAACCTGAGTGAGTTAACCCAATCACAAAAGAATACACATGAAATGCAATCACTGATAAGTGGATATTAATGAGCCCAGAAGCCCTAAATACTCAAGACACAAATAGCAAGTCAAATGATTCCCAAGAAGAAGAAAGGAGAGGACCCTGGGCCTGTAAAGATTGCATCCAGTTTAGTAAAGAAACCGAGGGGGGAGGGGGAATGATTGGGGAATAGTTGCGGGGGAGAGGAACTATGGGAAGTATGGTGGGTGGGAATTGGGAAAGGGGAAAGCCTTTGGAATGTAAACATAGAATATAGAAAATAAAAATTAAAAAAAAGAAAAAAAAACAATGACTTCATGAAATTCAAAGGCAAATGGATGGAACTTGAAAATATCCTGAGTGAGTTAACCCAGTCATAAAAGAATACACATGATATGTACTTACTAATAAGTAATATTATCCCAAAAGTTCAGAATGCCTATGATTCAACTCACAGACCATGAGAAGCTCAAGAAGAAGAAAGACCAAAGTTCTATTGAGGAGGGGGAGCAAAATAATTATAAAAAGTAAAATGGGTGAGGAATCTAAGAGGATGAGAGGTGGGGAAGGATGAAAAGGTGGCAGGACCATGTGTGGGAGGAGATGGGGGAAATTCAGAGGATAATAAAATCGAACAAAGGTGTGTAGTAGTGGAGGATGGGGAACAAGAGGTAGCTTGCATAGACTTCATTGAGAGTTTTTTGAGTAGGTTTTTTTCCATATTTTTTTAATTTTCTATATTCTTTGTTTACATTCCAAAGGCTGTCCCCTTTCCCAGTTCCCCATTCACCATATGTCACATGAGTTCTCTTCCCTCCACCCATTCCCCAATCAACCCCCCCCCCATTTCTCTGTTCTGATACTCTCCTACAAAACTGGATCCAGTCTTTTCAGGACCAGGGTCCTTTCCTTCCTTCTTCTTGGGAATCTTTTGACTTGCTAATTATGCCTTTAGTATTCAAAGCTTTTGGGCTCATTAATATCCACTTATTAGTGATTGCATTTCATGTGTATTCTTTGGAGATTGGGTTAACTTAGGGTTAACCCTAACCAAGGGTTAACTTGGGTTCACTTAGGATATTTTCCAGATCCAACCATTTGACTACAGATTACATGAATTCATTATTTTTAATTGCTGAGTAGTATTTCATTGTGTAAATATACCACATTTTCTGTTTCTATTCCTTCTTTGAGGGACATCTGGGCTCCTTTCAACTTTTGGCTATTATACATAAGGCTGCTATGAACATAGTGGAACATGTGTCTTTATTGTATGCAGGGGATTCCGCTGGGTATATGCCCAGGAGTGGTATGACAGGGCCATCTGGAAGTATCATGCCCAATTTTCTGAAGAACCGCCAGACTGATTTCCAGAGTGGTTTTACCATCTTGCAATCCCACCAACAGTGTAGGAGTGTTCCTTTTTCTCCACATCCTTGCCAGCACCTGTTGTTCCTTGAGTTTTTAATCTTAGCCATTCTGTCTGGTATGAGGTGGAATCTCAGGATTGTTTTGATTTGCATTTCCCTTGACTAATGATGTTGAACATCTCTTAAGGTGCTTCTCAGCCATCCAAAATTCTTCTGGTGAAATTTCTTTGTTTAGCTGTATCCTATTTTTGATAGGGTTATTTGTTTTTTTGGGATCTAACTTCTTGAGTTCTTTGTATATATTGGATATTAGCCCTCTGTCAGATGTGAGGTTGGTGAAGATCTTTTCCCAATTTGTTGGTTGCTGTTTTGTCCTTCTGACAGTGTCCTTTGCCTTACAGAAACTTTGTAATTTTATGAGGTCCCATTTGTCAATTCTTGATCATAGAGCATAAGCTATTGGTATTCTGTTCAGGAACTTACCCCCTGTGCCCATGTCCTCTAGGGTCTTCCCCAGTTTCTTTTCTATTAGTTTCAGAGTGTCTGGTTTTATGTGGAGGTCCTTGATCCACTTGGAGTTGATCTTAGTGCAAGCAGATAAGAGTGGGTCAATTCACATTCTTCTGCATGTTGACCTCCAATTGAACCAGCACCATTTGTTGAAAAGGCTATCTTTTTTCCACTAGATGGTTGTAGCTCCTTTATCAAAGATCAAGTGACCATATCTCTGTGGGATCATTTCTGGGTCTTCAATTCTATTCCATTGATCTACTTGCCATGCAGTTTTTAACACAATTGCTCTGTAGTACTGCTTGAGGTCAGGGATATTGATTCCCCCAGAAGTCCTTTTATTGTTGAGAATAGTTTTAGCTATCCTGGTTTTTTTTATTGCTCCAGATGAATTTGAGAATTGCTCTTTCTAGATCTATAAAGAATTGAGTTGAGATTTTGATGGGGATTGCATTGAATCTGTAGATTGCTTTTGGAAAGATGGCCATTCTTACTATATTGATCCTGCCAATCCAAGAGCATGGAATATTTTTCCATCTCCTGACGTCTTCTTCGATTTCTTTCTTCAAGGACTTGAAGTTCCTGTCATACAGATCTTTCACTTGTTTGGTTAAAGTCACGCCAAGATACTTTATATTGTTTGTGGCTATTGTGAAGTCTGTTATTTCACTAATTTCTTTCTCAGACTGCTTTTCCTTTGAGTACAAGAAGGCTACTGATTTCCTTGAGTTGATTTTGTAACCAGCCACTTTGCTGAAGTTTTTTATCAGCTGTAGGAGTTCTCTGGTGGAATTTTTGGGTCACTTATGTATACTACCATATCATCTGCAAAAAGTGATATTTTGATTTATTCCTTTCCAATTTGTATCCCTTTGACTTCCTTGTGTTGTCTAATTGCTCTCGCTAGAACTTCAAGTACTATATTGAAAAGATATGGAGAGATAGGGCAGTCTTGTCTAGTCCCTGATTTTAGTGGGATTGCTTCAAGTTTCTCTCCATTTATTTTGATGAGTAGGTTTTCATCAGAGAAATAAATTATTCTCCTCTTTCTATGTTACCGGGTCTTTATTTGCTTTTGGTATCAGGGCAATACTAGCCTGGTAAAAGTAATTTTGTACATTTTTGTCCTTCTTATTCTAATGAAATAGTATGTAACATATTATTTCTTCTTAGAAGATTTGGTAACTCTGACACCAAAGCCCTTTTGTTCCAAAGCTTAATTGAAACAAATTTTCCTTTTGTTCCAAGCTTAATTTGGAGATTTATATTTATTTTTTTCATCCCACTGGGTCAATTTTGATTATTTACTGATCTTCACTTAAATTTGATAGGCCATATGTATGTAGAATTCATCCCTTTTTTAGATTTTACAGCTTATTGGAATATAGACATTCTCATGGTTTCTGAATGTATTTAAGGTATAATGTAATACTTCTCCTTTTCATGTATGCTTTTGTTAATTTGTGTCCTTTTGCTTTTGTGTAATTTGACTAATAATTTGTCAATCATGTTAATATTTTCAAAGAACCAAGCATTCTTTGCATCACTTATTTGTACTTTTTTTTGATTTTTTTTTATTGTATATATTCTATATTTACAATTCATTTCCCTTTTTCTGGTTCCCCACCCCCAAAGGTCCCACATGTCCTTTTCCCTCCCCCTGCTCCCGCATCCACCCCCTCCCACTTTACTGTTCTTGTACTCTCCCCCAATGATGTTTTGGTCCATTCTAGCACCAGTGTCCACTCCTTTCTTCTTGTGAGACATCACTTGATATGTGATTTGTGTCTTTGGTGTTCCAAGCTTCTAGGCTAATATCCACTTATCAGTGACTGTATACCATGGGTATTCTTTTGGGACTGGGTCACCTCACTTAGTATGACATTCTCCAGCTCCATCCATTTCTCTAAGAATTTCATGAATTCATTGTTTCTAATGGCTATATAGTACTCCATTGTGTATATATACCACATTTTTTGTATCCATTCCTCTGTTGAGGGACATCTGGGTTCTTTCCAGCTTCTGGCTATTATATATAAAGCTGCTATGAACATAGTGGAGCATGTATCCTTATTGCATGCTGGTGAATCTTCTGGGTATATTCCCAGGAGTGGTATGGCTGGGTCCTCCGGAAGTATCACGCCCAGTTTTCTGAGGAACCGCCATACTGATTTCCAGAGTGGTTGTACCAGCTTGCATTCCCACCAGCAGTGGAGGAGTGTTCCTCTTTCTCCACATCCTCGCCAACACCTGATGTCTTCTGAGTTTTTAATCTTAGCCATTCTGACTGGTGTGAGGTGAAATCTCAGGGTTGTTTTAATTTGCATTTCCCTAATGACTAGTGATGTTGAACATTTTTTAAGGTGTTTCTCAGCCATCCGAATTTCTTCAGGTGAAAAGACTCCGTTTAGCTCTGTACCCCATTTTTGGATAGGGTTATTTGGTTTTCTGGGGTCTAACCTCTTGAGTTCTTTGTATACATTGGAGATTAGCCCTCTGTCGGATGTGGGGTTGGTGAAGATTTTTTCCCAATTTGTTGGTTGTCGATTTATCCTTTTGACAGTGTCTTTTGCCTTACAGAAACTTTGTAGTTTTATGAGGTCCCATTTGTCTATTCTTGCTCTTAGAGCATAAGCAATTGGTGTTCTGTTCAGGAATTTTTCCCCTGAGCCAATGTCCTCAAGGGTCTTCCCCAGTTTCTTTTCTATTAGTTTTAGTGTGTCTGGTTTTATGTGGAGGTCTTTGATCCACTTGGAGTTGAGCTTAGTCCAAGGAGATAAGAGTGGATCAATTCTCATTCTTCTGCATGTTGACCTCCAGTTGAGCCAGCACCATCTGTTGAAAAGGCTATCTTTTTTCCACTGGATGTTTTCAGCTCCTTTGTCGAATATCAATTGGCCATAGATGTGTGGGTTCAATTCTGGGTCTTCGATCCTATTCCATTGATCTGCTTCCCTGTCACTGAACCAATACCATGCAGTTTTTAATACCACTGCTCTGTAATATTGCTTGAGGTCCGGGATATTGATTCCCCCAGAAGTTCTTTTGCTGTTGATGATAGTTTTAGCTATCCTGGGTTTTTTGTTATTCCAGATGAATTTGAGGATTGCTCTTTCTAGCTCTATGAAGAACTGAGTTGGGATTTTGATGGGAATTGCATTGAATCTGTATATTGCTTTGGGCAAGATTGCCATTTTGACTATATTAGTCCTGCCAACCCACGAGCATGGAAGATTTTCCCATTTTCTGATGTCTTCTTCAATTTCCCTCTTCAGAGACCTGAAGTTTTTGTCATATAAATCTTTCACATGTTTGGTTAGCGTCACTCCAAGATACTTTATATCATTTGTGGCTATTGTGAAGGGTGTCATTTCCCTAATTTCTTTCTCGGCCTGCTTATCCTTCGCGTATAGGAAGGCTACTGATTTACTTGAGTTGATTTTATAGCCAGCCATTTTGCTGAAGTTGTTTATCAGTTGCAGGAGTTCTCTGGTGGAGGTTTTTGGGTCACTTAAGTAAACTATCATATCATCTGCAAATAGTGATAGTTTGACTTCTTCCTTTCCGATTTGTATCCCTTTGACTTCCCTCTGTTGTCGAATTGCTCTAGCTAGTACCTCAAGTACTATATTGAAGAGATATGGCGAGAGGGGACAGCCTTGTCTAGTCCCTGATTTTAGAGGGATTGCTTCGAGTTTTTCTCCGTTTACCTTGATGTTGGCTACTGGTCTGCTGTATATTGCTTTTACTATGTTTAGATATGGGCCTTGAATTCCTGTTCTTTCTAGGACCTTTAGCATGAAAGGATGCTGAATTTTGTCAAATGCTTTTTCAGCATCCAATGAGATGACCATGTGGTTTTTTTCTTTGAGTTTGTTTATGTAGTGGATTACGTTGATGGATTTCCGTATATTGAACCATCCCTGCATCCCTGGGATGAAGCCAACTTGATCATGGTGAATGATCATTTTGATGTGTTCTTGGATTCGGTTGGCAAGTATTTTGTTTAGTATTTTTGCATCGATATTCATAAGAGAAATTGGCCTGTAGTTCTCTTTCTTAGTTGGATCTTTGTGTGGTTTTGGTATTATGGTAATTGTGGCTTCATAGAATGAGTTGGGTAGTGTTCCTTCTGTTTCTATTTTGTGGAATAATTTGAAGAGTATCGGTATCAGGACTTCTTTGAAGGTCTGATAGAATTCTGCACTAAAACCGTCTGGTCCTGTGCTCTTTTTGGTTGGAAGACTGTCTATGACCCCTTCTATTTCTTTGGGGGTTATGGGTCTGTTTAGACGATCTATTTGATCCTGGTTTAATTTTGGTATTTGGTAACTGTCGAGGAAATTATCCATTTCCTCCAGATTCTCCAGTTGTGTTGAGTATAGGTTTTTGTAGTAGGATCTGATGATTTTTTGAATTTCCTCAGTTTCTGTTGTTATATCTCCCTTTTCATTTCTAATTTTGTTAATTTGAATACTGTCTCTGTGCCCTTTAGTAAGTCTGGCTAGGGGTTTATCTATCTTGTTGATCTTCTCAAAGAACCAGCTCCTGGTTTTGTTGATTCTTTGTATGGTTCTCTTTGTTTCAACTTGATTGATTTCAGCCCTGAGTTTGATGATTTCCTGTCTTCTAGTCCTCCTGGGTGAAATTGCTTCTTTTTGTTCCAGAGCTTTCAAGTGCGCCATTAAGTTGCTGGTATATGCTCTCTCCTGTTTCTTTTTGGAGACACTCAGGGCTATGAGTTTTCCTCTAAGCACTGCTTTCATTGTGTCCCATAGATTTGGGTATGTTGTGCCTTCATTTTCATTAAGTTCTAAGAAATCTTTGATTTCTTTCTTTATTTCTTCCTGGACTAAGGTATCATTGAGTAGAATATTGTTCAGCCTCCAAGCGTATGGGGATTTTCTGTTGTTTTTGTTGCTATTGAAGAACACTCTTACTCCATGGTGATCTGATAAGAGGCATGGGATTAGTTCGATCTTTTTATATTTGTTGAGATCTGTCTTGTGTCCAATTATATGGTCGATTTTGGAGAAGGTACCATGAGGGGCTGAGAAAAAGGTATAGTCTTTTGCTTTAGGGTGAAATGTTCTATATATATATCTGTTAAATCCAATTGCTCCAAAGTTTCGATGAGTTTCTCTGTGTATCTGTTTAGTTTCTGTTTTCCTGGTCGGTCCACTGTAGATAGTGGAGTATTGAGGTCCCCCACAATCATTGTGTTAGGTGCAATGTGTGCTTTGAGCTTTAGTAAGGTTTCTTTTACATATGAGGGTGCCCTTACATTTGGAGCATAGATGTTTAGAATTGTGAGTTCCTCTTGGTGGATTCTTCCTTTGACTAGCAGGAAGTGACCTTCTGTGTCTCTTTTGATGACTTTGGGTTGAAAGTCAATTTTATCTGATATTAAAATGGCTACTCCAGCTTGCTTCCTGTGACCATTTGCTTGCAAAATTGTCTTCCATCCTTTTACTCTAAGGTAGTGTTTGTCTTTGACTCTGAGGTGTGTTTCCTGTAAGCAGCAAAATGTAGGGTCCTGTTTCCGTATCCAGTCTGTTAGTCTATGTCTTTTTATTGGGGAGTTGAGTCCATTGATGTTAAGAGATATTAAGGAATAGAGATTATTACTTCCTGACATTTTGATGTTATTTTTGTTTTTGAGTAGTTATCTTCCTTTGAGTTTGATGGAAGAAGTTTACTGTCTTGCTTTTTCTTGGGTGCCATTTCCTTCCTTGTGTTGGAGTTTTCCTCCTATTATCCTTTGTAGAGCTGGGTTAGTGGAAAGATATTGTGTAAATTTGGTCCTGTCATGGAATATTTTGATTTCTCCATCTATGTTGATTGAGAGTTTTGCTGGGTATAGTAGTCTTGGCTGACATTTGTTTTCTCTTAGGGTCTGCATGAGGTCTGCCCAGGATCTTCTAGCTTTCATGGTTTCTGGAGAGAAGTCTGGTGTGATTCTGATAGGTCTTCCTTTATATGTTACTTGGCCTTTTTCTCTTACTGCCTTTAATATTCTTTCTTTGTTTAGTACATTTGGGGTTTTGATTATTATGTGACGGGAGGTGTTTCTGTTCTGGTCCAGTCTGTTTGGAGTTCTGTAGGCTTCTTGTACATTCATGGGCATCTCTCTCTTTAAGTTAGGAAAGTTTTCTTCCATAATTTTGTTAAAGATATTTGCTGGCCCTTTAAGTTGTAGATCTTCACTCTCATCTATCCCTATAATCCTTAGGTTTGGTCTTCTCATTGTGTCCTGGATTTCCTGGATGTTTTGGGTTACAAGCCTTTTGGATTTTGCGTTTTCTTTGACTGTGGAGTCAATGGTTACTATGTTATCTTCAGCATCGGAGATTCTTATTTCTATCTCTTGTATTCTGTTGTTTATGTTTGCATCTACGACCCCTGTTTTCTTCCCAAGGTTTTCTATCTCCAAGGTTGCCTCCTTTTGTGATTTCTTAGTTGTTTCTACCTCTGTGTTCAGATCTTGGATGGTTTTGCTCAGTTCCATCATTTGTTTGTTTGTGTTTTCATGTAATTCTTTAATATATTTTTGTGCTCCCTCTTTCATGACTTCTGCCTGTTGTTTCAAGTTGTCCTGCATTTCTTTAACTGATTTTCTCACTTCCTCTTTATTGGTTTCTGTCTGATGGCCCATATTCTCCTGGAGTTCTTTAAGTGTTTTTTGTGTTTGGATTGTAAGAGCTTCTACTCTATTGATGTTCCCCTGCATTTCTTTAAGAGATTTGTTTATGTCTTTTTTGTGTTCCTCTAGGAGCATCATGACCTGTGCTTTTATATCTAACTCTTGTTTTTCTGGTGTGCTGGGGTATCCTGGACTTGCTGTGGTTGGCGAATTGGGTTCAGATGGTGCCATATTGCCTTGATTTCTGTTAATAACGTTCCTACATTTGCCTTTTGCCATCTCTTTATCTCTGGTGTTAGTTGGTCTTATTGTAGATGGCGCCCTGCTGAAAGCACAGCCCGCCTGTCCCCAGGAGGCAGATCCCTTCTGGCAGCTTGTCTGTGCTGGACTATGCTCGCTGAGTCCAGGTCCCTGACTCCAGCTGCTAGAGTTCTGAGCTGTGCCCTGAGGCGGCTAGGTGTCCCCTCACTGCTAGTCCGCTCAGAGAGCTGGTCCCGGCCGGTAGTCTGCACCCGCAGCTGAGCTTTCTGTGACCGGATCTCCTGCAGAGCTAAGCTAAGCTATAACTCTGGCCACGCACCTGATTCCAGCCGCTCCCTGTGTCCAGTGTGCCCGCTGTTTGTGCGCGGGGGTCTGGGGCAAGATGGCTGCCCCTGCTGAAAGCACTGCGTGTCCTTGGCTGAGCTGCTCATACCCGGCTCTGCTGCTCCTTTCTGGCTGCGTTGTCTGTGCTGGACTATGCTCGCTCTGAGTCCAGGCCCCTGACTCCAGCTGCTAGAGTGCCGAGCTGTGCCCAGAGGCGGCCCGGTGGCCCCTCGCTGCTAGTCCGCTCGGAGAGCTGGTCCCGGCTGCTAGTCTGCCTTATTTGTACTTTTTTGCCAATTTTATTGCACTAATTGTTTGTCTTTTACCATTTATTTGTTCGTTTATTTATTTATTTATTTATTTGGTTTGGCAAAGTTCTTTCTTGATTTGTCCTAAACCTTCAGATGTGCTACTGATTTATTATTTGAAGTCTCATTTTTTTTTAATTTGGAAATTTAGTAGTATAATGTTTCCTTTTAGGGTTGCCTTTATTATATGTTGAGCTCTCATTTTAATTTAATTCTAGGAATTTTAAATCCATTAATTAATTGTCATTTAGTCATGTCTAGGTTAGTTTCTGCAATATTGTGTTCTCTCTGTCCTTTTCTATTGGTTTTGTATTCATTTCTAGTCCATTATGGTTAGATATTTAAAAAGGATATTGTTTTAATTGTCCTATATCTATTCAGACCTGTTTTGTTTCTTAATTTGTAGACATAGTTTGAAAAATATCCATGAGCAACTGAAGAAATAGTTCTTCTTTAGTGTGTATATGGATTATTATGAAGATTTCTGTCAGGTTTATAATTCATAATCTTATTTAACTTCAATGTAACTAACCTCTTTTTTCTACATCATTTATCTGTTTGTAAGAATGGGTTAGTGAACTCACCATTATTACTGTTGGGAATATTCTGTGTTTTAGATATCATAGTATTTATTTTATTATTTTGGATTTTGGAGTGGTGACACTCCTTATCTCTTCTAATTTCTACATCTGTTTAGCTGACAAAGACCATTAATTCTCAGAAGACTTAGGAATATGTACTCCAAATTCTAAAATACAGCAAGTGTCAATCCATATATATTATATGTAGAAATATTTATTTTTGTGAACATAAAAATAGATATGTATATTTGTCCCTTGGTTTCACTTGCTTTGAATCCATTTGCCCATATAATTTCTCTAAGGCAGTCTATATCATCTCAAGGTGATGTATCCTTCTTCAAGGTTGTTAAGAGTTGAATCCAGTTTATATTACATTTTGAAACCTGTGTCTCATTAGTGGAGAACTGGAACAATTAATATTGAGAGTTTGTAGTACAATATATATTAACTCCTATTCTATTTTTGTGTTTTCTCAGACATCTTTTAATAACCTGTTTTTGGGTCATTTATTTGTTTCTTATGAATTCATTAAAGTATTTAGACTTCTCTTGACGTTTATGTATTTCTTGCAGTTACATGTATAAGGCTTGGGCAATCATCACAAATTCCTGTAATTTGTTCTCATCATAAGAAATACTTTCTCCCAATTCATGTTTATCATATAGTTTTTCTGGGTAGAATATTTCTGTATTGGCAATGGCTGTGTTTTAGAACTTACAATATATATGCCTAAGCCCTGTGAGCATTAAAAGGTCTCTGACAATCAGATATAGTTTTGATACACCTGACTTTATAATTGACTCAATCACTCTGTCTTTTATCATTCAATATCTATTATTTATTTGATTCTTACAAATACTTTAATATTTTAACATTAGGGAGTCTTGGGAACTTTTGTTTCTGCTCATATTTGTGGTTATTTAGCAATCAAACATGGATGACAATCTTTGCTCTAGGTATGGAAAGTTTTCTGCTATTAGATTATTGGAGATATTCTCTGTGCTTTCACTACAACATTCTTCTTCATTCTTCTATCACCTTAATCTGAAGACTACAGTTTCTCATGGTGTCCAAGAAATCTCCATTTTTTGTTCACATTTTTTTGAAACAATTTCCCATCAGTCTTTACTGAGCACTCAAATTACACTTCATTGTTTTCAATCTATGATTCTCTGTATTTATGTGATCCATTTTGTTGGTGACATTCTCCACTGAGGTTTTCAGATGATTTATTGAGTTGTGATTTTGATTATTATTTTAGTTTGCCTTTTCTTCATGAATTCTGTCTCTAATTGCCATATCCTTCACTGACATGCTTATTTTATGTATTTTGTTTTTCTTCCCTTGAAATATATTCATGTTTGAACATACCCAGGTTTATCACTTGATTGATATTCTGGCAGATCTTTGCAGTAATTTCTTTAATTGCCATTATTATGCAGCTAGCAGTTTCTGGTAAACATATCTTTTCTTGTTTCTTGTGTTGTTTTGGTAGCTTAACATGCATCTGGAGTAACAGCCTTTCTTAGATATTTGTTATTTTAAAATTTAAGTTTTGTGCTTTCTTTTATTGGTATCATTTGCAGTATTCAGTGGAGAATTATGCCCTCATGACTTAATATGCCTTCTTCTTCTGTGAAACTAGCATCACTAGTATCACTGCTCTAAGTTTTAAGCATTTGACAAGTTTCCTACTCATTAAAATTTTATATTAACTCTTTCTTTTATAGTATATAAAACTGACACATTGATTTCCAAAAAATGACCTTGAATACTTAAATATTTTTGTTGTTCAAAGAAAATATATGAAGGCTTTCAAAGACATATTTAAAAATAAGCAATATCTCTTAAAGACTCTGGGAGTACTGAATACTTCATTTTGTTGTTCCTCCTATCGGGCTGCAAGCTCCTTCAGCTCCTTTGGTCCTTTCTCTAGATCAAAGCGAGAGGCCCTTGGTCCTGAAAACACTCAATGTTCCAGTATATGGGGAATCTGAGTATATGGGGAAGCAGGAGTGAATGGTTTGGTGAGAGGAAGAGGGCGGATGGCATAGGGGGTTTTCAGAGGGGAAACCAGGAAAGGGGATAACATTTTAAATGTAAATAAAGAATGTATCTAATAAAAAAAATAAGCCATAGCTTATTATCCATTCAGGCTGATAATGTGAAGAAATTCCAAAGATGATTTATTATGACCTTTGACTTTATATAAAAAATTTTTACACAAAACTTTACAACAACCCCCACTATTTCTCCATCATCAACCTTAATTGTCAGTGTTTCATTTTGTATAAATAAGAACTCAAGGAGTAAAAGCTTACTTAAATACTCTCTAATAACTCATTCTTAGTCATGACATTCATAAGTTTCTTTGTTTTTATGCATTCTTTCTTTTTTATTTTATTTTATTTTATTTTTATTTTTTTATTATTACACTTTTTTTAATTTTCCATATTCTTTAAACCTTTTTTTGGGATTTATTTTTTGGGTTTTTTTTTTGTTTGTTTGTTTTGCTTTGGTTTTTTTTTTTGTTGTTGTTGTTGTGTTTTGTTTTGTTTTGTTTTGTTTTGTTTTGAGACAGGGTTTCGCTGTGTAGCCCTGGCTGTCCTGGAACTCACTCTGTAGACCAGACTGGTCTTGAACTCAGAAATCCCCCTGCCTCTGCCTCCAAGAGTGCTGGGATTACAGGCGTGCGCCAACACCGCCCGGCCAATTTTCTATATTCTTTTACATTCTGACTGCTTTCCCCTTTCCCAGTTCCCCCATCACCATATGTCCCATAAGTTCTCTTCCCTCCACCCATTCCCCAATTACCCCACTCCCATTTCTCTGTTCTGGTCCTCCTCTACGATACTGGATCAAGTCTTTTCAGGACCAGGGCCCTTTCCTCCCTTCTTCTTGGAAATCATATGATTAGCTAATTGTATCTTGAGTATTCAGAGCTTCTGAGCTAATTAATATCCACTTATCAGTGATTGCATTTCATGTGTATTCTTTTGTGATTGGGATAGTTTACTTAGGATGATATTTACCAGTTCCAACCATTTGCCTACAAATTTCATGAATTCATTGTTTTTAATTGCTGAGTAGTATTCCATTGTATAAACATACCACATTTTCTGTATCCATTCCTCCATTGAGGGGCAAGAACACCAATAGCTTATGTTCTGAGATCAAGAATTGACAAATGGGACCTCATAAAATTATAAAGTTTCTGTAAGGCAAAGGACACTGTCAGAAGGACAAAACAGCCACCAACAAATTGGGGAAAGATCTTCACCAACCCCACATCTGGCAGGGCTAATATCCAATATATACAAAGAACTCAAGAAGTTAGACCCCAAAGAACCAAATAACCCTATTAAAAATGGGGTACAGAGCTAAACAAAGAATCTTTCACAGAGGAAATTCAGATGGCTGAGAAGCACCTTAAGAAATGTTCAACATCATTAGTCATTAGGAAAATGCAAATCAAATGAAATTTCACCTCACACCAGTCAGAATGGCTAAAATTAAACACTCAGGAGACAGCAGGAGTTGACGAGGATGTAGAGAAAGTGGAACACTCCTCCACTGCTGGAAATCAGTCTGGTGGTTCCTCAGAAAATTGGGCATGACACTTCCAGAGGACCCTGCCATACAACTCCTGGGCATATACCCAGAGGATTCCCCTGCAGGCAACCAGGACACATCTTCCACTATGTTCATATCAGCCTTGTTTATAATTGCATTTTTTTCAAAATGTGTTGTCTCTGGTGATTTTATTTTATTTTGTTTGGCTTAGTATATAATATCAAGGATCTTGAAGTACCAAAAAGTTTAAACTCTGAATTCCATTGTCCCTTCCTCAGGATCAAACTTCTTTCTTGAAACAATAGGCAGACAAGTTATGAGTGAATTTATAAACAAAACCTATAGGTATGACAGGTAAGAACTTTTTTGGTACAAACAAATCACAAAATAGAAAAAGTCAAAGTGATTTTTTTTAATTTTTATTTTCTATATTCTATGTTTACATTTTTCCCTTTCCCAGGTCCCCCCCACCATACATCCCATAATTCCTCTCCCCCCAACCATTCCCCAATCATTCCCCCCCCCCCACACACACACATGATTTCTCTGTTCTGGGTCTACAAAACTGGATCCAATCTTTTCAGGCCCAGGGTCCTCTCCTTTCTTCTTCTTGGGAATCATTTGACTTGCTAATTGTGCCTTGAGTATTTAGGGTTTCTGGGCTCATTTTTATGTGATTTCTAATCACAAAGTTTATATAATTTTTAGGAACAGTTGTAATCAAGCCTGCTTCCTGGGCCATAGGTCTTTCTTATTATTTACCAGTTTTTGCTTTTTCTCTGGATGGTGCTTGGGATCAAAACCAGGTCATCAAACACACCTGACAGTCCTTTACCATGGCCACACTCCCAGGCCCCCTTCTTTTGCATGTTTGTTTTTCCCCCCATAACAATTGTCAGATCAATTAAGCTAATTATGCAAATTTTTCTTCTGACATGGAATGACTGTACTGTTTTAAATTACATTTACATATAATTATCATGTAGTTGATAATTTTATCCCAGTGTTTTCCTTTTTTTTTAATAATTTATTTTCTATATTCTATGTTTACATTACAAAGGCTTTCCCCTTTCCCAGTTCCCACCCACCATAGTTCCCATAGTTCCTCTCCCCCCCCAACTGTTCCCCAATCATTCCCCCTCCCCCCTCGGTTTCTTTACTAAACTGGATGCAATCTTTACAGGCCCAGGGTCCTCTCCTTTCTTCTTCTTGGGAATCATTTGACTTGCTATTTGTGTCTTGAGTATTTAGGGTTTCTGGGCTCATTAATATCCACATATCAGTGATTGCATTTCATGTGCATTCTTTTGTGATTGGGTTAATTCACTCAGGATGATATTTTCCAGGTCTAACCATTTACCTACAAATTGCATGAATTCATTATTTTTAATTGCTGAGTAGTATTCCATTGTATAAATATACCACATTTTCTGTATCCATTCCTCCTTTTAGGGATATTTGGGCTCCTTCCAATTTCTGGCTATTATAAACAAGGCTGCTATAAACATAGTGGAGCATGTGTCCTTATTGCATGCAGGGGAATCCTCTGGGTATATGCCCAGGAGTGGTATGCCAGGGTCCTCTGGAAGTGACATGCCCAATTTTCTGAGGAACCGCCAAACTGATTTCCAGAGTGGTTTTACCATTTTGCAATCCCACCAACAGTGGAGGAGTGTTCCTCTTTCTCCACATCCTCGCCAGCACTTGTTGTCTCTTGAGTTTTTAATCTTAGCCATTCTGACTGGTGTGAGGTGGAATCTCAGGGTTGTTTTGATTTGCATTTCCCTGATGACTAATGATGTTGAACATCTTTTAAGGTGTTTCTCGGCCATCCGAATTTCTTCTGGTGAAAATTCTTTGTTTAGCTCTGTGCCCCATTTTTTGATAGGGTTATTTGGTTCTTTGCGGTCTAACTTCTTGAGTTCTTTGTATATATTGGATATTAGCCCTCTGTCGGATGTGGAGTTGGAACTCCACCAGAGAACTTCTACAGCTGATAAACAACTTCAGCAAAGTGGCAGGTTATAAAATTAACTCAAGCAAGTCAGTGGCCTTCTTGTACTCAAAGGACAAGCAGGCAGAGAAAGAAATTAGGGAAATAACACCCTTCACAATAGCCACAAACAACATAAAGTATCTCGGCGTAACTCTAACCAAACAAGGGAAAGATCTGTACAACAGGTACTTCAAGTCCTTGAAGAAAGAAATCGAAGAAGACCTCAGAAGATGGAAAAATATTTCTTGCTCCTGGATTGGCAGGATCAATATAGTAAAAATGGCCATCTTGCCAAAAGCAATATACAGATTCAATGCGATCCCCATCAAAATCCCAACTCAATTCTTCATAGATCTAGAAAGAGCAATTCTCAAATTCATCTGGAGCAACAAAAAACCCAGGATAGCTAAAACTATTCTCAACAATAAAAGGACTTCTGGGGGAATCAATATCCCTGACCTTAAGCAGTACTACAGAGCAATTGTGTTAAAAACTGCATGGTATTGGTATAGCAACAGGCAAGCAGATCAATGGAACAGGATTGAAGACCCAGAAATTAACCCACAGACTTATGGTCACTTGATCTTTGATAAAGGAGCCACAACCATCCGGTGGAATAAAGATAGCCTTTTCAACAAATGGTGCTGGTTCAACTGGAGGTCAACATGCAGAAGAATGGGAATTGACCCACTCTTATCTCTTTGCACTAAGATCAACTCCAAGTGGATCAAGGACCTCCACATAAAACCAGACACACTGAAACTATTAGAGAAGAAACTTGGGAAGACCCTGGAGGACTTGGGCACAGGGGAAAAGTTCCTGAACAGAACACCAATAGCTTATGCTCTAAGATCAAGAATCGACAAATGGGACCTCATAAAATTACAAAGTTTCTGCAAAGCAAAGGACACTGTCAGAAGGACAAAACGGCAACCAACAAAGTGGGAAAAGCTCTTCACCAAAGTGATTTTTATGGAGAAAACATGAATTGGTTTCAGGATGTTATTCAAAATCTTTTATCTATACCTTGGACTTAGATTTATAAATAGAAAATTTTAAATGTTTACTGTTTTTTCTTGAAAGCAATTTCAGTCAAAAGACATGTATATTCTTTAATTTTATGGTAGTTTTTAATCCCCATATAAAACTGTAAATCTCTGTGTCTGTGAGTACGTAATCAGAAGACAAGAGAATTATAATATTACATTTTCTTCCCCACTTCACTTCTAGTCTCATCTAAGTATCTTAGATTCTCTTTCATCAACGAATGATTGTCGTTCTCCTGAAACTATATTTCTTAGTGTTATACCCAGTACTATGTAGTTTGTAAATAAAGGGATCATTGAATGTTGGTGTCTATGACAATTTGTATATCACTCTGCAAGTGAGAAATAGCATGTTCTACCATATATTTATTTTCATTGTCTTGTTTTAATCTTCATATTATTTATCTTTCACATAAAAATAGCTATTTCCATGTTACTTTCTTCTGTTGTTTGATGGTAAGTTAATTATGAATAGAAAGAAAAACAAATACAGAAATTAAAAGGCTATTTTAAAATATTCCCTCTTTGGGGATTTACTTCAGGTCACTAAGCCTATATTCATTACAATGATCAAATTTCAGAATATCATCCTCACTCCAAAAACCAAACTGTTATTCTCCATGCCCCTTCCTCCATATTCTGGGAAAAAATCACTAATTTATTTTCCGTATCTCTGATTTTCTTCTTTTGAATTTTAGGTAAATCATTCTATGAGCATCATTTTCAAGGTTCATCCAAGTTTGAATTTCACTACATACTTTATTACTTTTTGTGGCTGACTAGCATGAAATAGAAACAGCCCATTTTATTTTCCATCCATCTATGCATGGGAGGAACACTGGTGTTTGTGCATAGTGCTATTGTATACTTTCATATGAATTTTTTATTTAAATATTCATAGGTATATGACTGGGAATGAAATTGTTAGACTGTATGTTCCCTGAAGATTGACATGAGGAATGACCAAACTTCTTACTGAAGATTTGCAATATTCTTATCTCTTTAATCATAGCCACTCTAGTCAGTGGTAAAGTGAAATCTCAGTGGAAGTTGAAGTCATTTTACAGAAAGGACTGAAGGAGCTAAAGGGTTTAAAACCCCATAAGAAGAACAACAATATCAAACAACCAGACCACCCCAGAGTTCCCAGGGAGTAAATCACCAACCAAAGAGTACACATGGAGGTTACCAAAGCTCCAGCCACATATGTAGCAGAGGATGGCCTTCTTGGGCATCAATGGGAGGAGAAACCCATGGTCCTTTGAAGGCTTAAACCCCCAATGTAGGGGCATGCCAGAGTGGAAGGTCAGGAGTGGGTGGAGGAGCACCCTCATAAAAGTAGGGGGAGCAGGGTTGGATAGGGGTTTTCCAGAGGGGAAACCCAAAAATGGGATAACATTTGAAATGTAAATAAAAATATCGAATAAAAAAGATAAATAGCCAGGCTCTGTGGGACTTCCCCGCACCCTCTGGCGAGCACCTAGGCTGCTTTCTGCAACCAGCTCGCCGGCCCCTGGACCAGCGCGGCGGGCCTCCATATTGCAACCAGGACACAGCTGGAAAGGCCCAGGCTCTGTGGGACTTCCCCACACCCTCTGGCGAGCACCGAGGCTGCTTTCTGCAACCAGCTCGTCGGCCCCTGGACCAGCAGAAGCGGCGGGCCTCCATATTGCAACCAGGACATAGCTGGAAAGGCCCAGGTAAACACCCCTTCCAGGGCTGCCCTCACGGGGGATCTGCTAGGGTCTCGGACCCAAGCAGGCTGAGTTCCACTTAGGCTCTGCGGGACATCCCCGTGCCCTCTGGCGAGCACCTAGGCTGCATTCTGCAACCAGCTCACCAGCCCCTGGACCAGCGGTAGCTGCAGGCCTCCATATTGCAACCAGGACATAGCTGGAAAGGCCCAGGTAAACACCCCTTCCAGGGCTACCCGCACAGGGGGATCTGCTAGGGTCTCGGAACCAAGCAGGCCGAGTTCCTTGCAACCAGGACACAGCTGGAGAAGCCCAGGTAGACAGACTCCAACAGGGGCTACAATCGCATGGGTGGCAGCCAGCTTATGATCCCTTAAAGCAGCAGTCACACATATTTACCAGTAGAGAAACAACAGGTGAGCCCAGCCTCACAGGAGATTCAAACACCAGCCACTAACAACAAGGCCAACTAAAACCAGAAATAACCAGATGGCAAAAGGAAAACGAAGGAACGTTACTAACAAAAATCAAGGCAACATGACAGCATCTGAACCCAGTTCTCCAACAACAGGAATCCCTGGATACCCTAAAACACCAGAAAAACAAGACTTGGATATAAAATCACTGGTCAGGATGCTGGTAGCTGAACACATAGAAAAATCTCGTAAAGAAATAGAGGAGAAAATGGATCAAAAGTTAGAAGCCTTTACGAGGCAAATACAAAAATCACTTCAAGAAATTCAGGAGAAGATGGATCAAAGAGAAGAAGACAATAAGGAAGAAAGACAAAAGTCACTTAAAGAACTACAGAAGAACGTGGGCCAACAAGTAGAAGCTATGAAAGAGGAAGCACAAAAATCTAGTAAAGAAATACATGAAAACACAATCAAGCAAACGAAAGATCTAAGCACATCCATCCAGATACTAAAAACAGATGTAGAAACAACGAAGAAATCACAGAGGGAGACAACATTGGAGATAGAAAACCTGGGGAAGAAATCAGGGGCCCTAGACGCAAGTATCAACAATAGAATATAAGAGATAGAAGACAGAATCTCAGAAGCCGAAGATACCATAGGAACCATTGATTCAACAGTCAAAGAAAACACTAAATGCAAAAAGGTGGTAACCCAAAACATCCAGGAAATCCAAGACACTATGAGAAGACCAAACCTAAGGATTATAGGTATAGACGAGAGTGAAGATTTACAAGTTGAAGGGCCAGCTAATATCTTCTATAAAATTATGGAAGAAAACTTCCCCAACCTAAGGAGAGAGATGCCCATGAATATACAAGAAGCCTATAGAACCCCAAACAGACTGGACCAGAACAGAAATACATCCCGTCACATAATAATCAAAACTCCAAATGTAATAAACAAAGAAAGAATACTAAAGGCAGCAAGAGAAAAAGGCCAAGTAACATATAAAGGAAAACCTATCAGAATAACACCAGACTTCTCACCTGAGACCATGAAAGCTAGAAGATCCTGGGCAGATATCATGCAAACTCTAAGAGAACACAAACTTCAGCCAAAACTACTTTACCCAGCAAAACTCTCAATTGCCATTGATGGAGACATTAAGGTATTCCATGACAAAACCAAATTTGCAAGATATCACTCCACAAATCCAGCCCTACAAAGGATAATAGGGGGAAAACACCAAGACAAGGACGGAAACTACACCCGGGAAGAAGCAAGATAGAAACCTCCTCTCATCAAACCCAAAAGAAGATAATCTCTCGAATATAAAAAATAAATAAGATAAATAAATATAATTTCAAAAATGTCTGGAGGTAATAATTACTATTCCTTAATATCTCTTAACATCAATGGACTCAATTCCCCAATAAAAAGACATAGACTAACAGACTGGATACGGAAACAGGACCCTACATTTTGCTGCATACAGGAAACACATCTCAGTGTTAAAGACAAACACTGCCTTAGAGTAAAAGGCTGGAGGACAATTTTACAAGCAAATGGTCTCAGGAAACAAGCTGGAGTAGCCATTCTAATATCAGATAAAATTGACTTTCAACCTAAAATCATCAAAAGAGACCCAGAAGGTCACTTCTTGCTGGCCAAAGGGAAAATCCACCAGGAAGAGCTCTCAATACTGAACAGCTATGCTCCAAATGCAAGGGCACCCTCATTTGTAAAAGAAACCTTACTAAAGCTTAAAGCACACATTACACCTAACACAATAATTGTGGGTGACTTCAACACCCCACTCTCCTCAATGGACCGATCAGGAAAGCAGAAACTAAACAGGGACACAGTGAAACTAATTGAAACTCTGGACCAATTGGATTTAACAGATATATATAGAACATTTCATCCTAAAGCTAAAGAATATACCTTTTTCTCAGCTCCACATGGTACCTTCTCCAAAATAGACCATATAATCGGTCACAAGACAGATGTCAACAAATACAAGAAGATCGAGCTAATCCCATGCCTCCTATCAGATCACCATGGAGTAAGAGTGGTCTTCAATAGCAACAAAAACAACAGAAAGCCCACATACACATGGAAACTGAACAATACTCTACTCAATGAAACCTTGGTCAAGGAAGAAATAAAAAAAGAAATCAAAGACTTTTTAGAATTCAATGAAAATGAAGGTACAACCTACCCAAATCTATGGGACACAATGAAAGCAGTGCTAAGAGGAAAACTCATAGCTCTAAGTGCATCCAAAAAGAAACTGGAGAGAGCATACACTAGCAGCTTAACAGCACACCTTAAAGTGCTAGAAGAAAAACAAGTTAACTCACCCAGGAGGAGTAGAAAACAAGAAATCATCAAACTCAGGGCTGAAATCAATCAAATAGAAACAAAGAGAACCATACAAAGAATCAACAAGACCAGGAGCTGGTTCTTTGAGAAAATCAACAAGACAGATAAACCCTTAGCCAGACTAACCAAAGGACACAGAGACAGTATACAAATTAACAAAATTAGAAATGAAAAGGGAGACATAACAACAGAAACTGAGGAAATTCAAAAGATCATCAGATCCTACTACAAAGGTCTATACTCAAAACAACTGGAGAATCTGGAGGAAATGGACGATTTCCTAGACAGATATCAAATACCAAAATTAAATCAGCATCAAGTAGACCAGCTAAATAGTCCCATAACCCCTAAAGAAATAGAAGGGGTTATAGAAATCCTCCCAACCAAAAAAAGTACGGGACCAGATGGTTTTAGTGCAGAATTCTACCAGACCTTCAAAGAAGACTTAACACCAATACTCTTCAAACTATTCCACAAAATAGAGACAGAAGGGACACTGCCCAACTCATTCTTCGAAGCCACAATTACGCTAATACCTAAACCACAAAAAGATCCAACAAAGAAAGAGAACTTCAGGCCAATTTCTCTTATGAATATAGATGCAAAAATACTAAATAAAATTCTTGCTAACCGAATCCAAGAGCACATCAAAACTATCATCCACCATGATCAAGTAGGCTTCATCCCAGGGATGCAGGGATGGTTCAATATATGGAAATCCATCAATGTAATCCACTACATAAACAAACTGAAAGAAAAAAACCACATGGTCATCTCATTAGATGCTGAAAAAGCATTCGACAAAATTCAGCATCCTTTCATGCTAAAAGTCTTGGAAAGAGCAGGAATTCAAGGCCCATACCTAAACATAGTAAAAGCAATCTACAGCAAACCAGTAGCCAACATCAAAATAAATGGAGAGAAACTTGAAGCATTCCCACTAAAATCAGGGACAAGACAAGGCTGC
The DNA here is from genome assembly GCA_964023405.1 of Apodemus agrarius. Taxonomy (NCBI): domain Eukaryota; kingdom Metazoa; phylum Chordata; class Mammalia; order Rodentia; family Muridae; genus Apodemus; species Apodemus agrarius. Next base: position 85,972,088 of record OZ030017.1, on the reverse strand, counting down.
CCTCTCTCTCCATATCTTTTCAATATAGTACTTGAAGTTCTAGCAAGAGCAATTAGACAACATAAGGAAGTAAAAGGGATACAAATTGGAAAGGAAGAAGTGAAACTATCATTATTTGCAGACGATATGATAGTTTACCTAAGCGACCCAAAAAACTCCACCAGAGAACTTCTACAGCTGATAAACAACTTCAGCAAAGTGGCAGGTTATAAAAATAACTCAAGCAAGTCAGTGGCCTTCTTGTACTCAAAGGACAAGCAGGCTGAGAAAGAAATTAGGGAAATAACACCCTTCACAATAGCCACAAACAACATAAAGTATCTTGTCGTAACTCTAACCAAACAAGCGAAAGATCTGTACAACAGGAACTTCAAGTCCTTGAAGAAAGAAATCGAAGAAGACCTCAGAAGATGGAAAAATATTTCTTGCTCCTGGATTGGCAGGATCAATATAGTAAAAATGGCCATCTTGCCAAAAGCAATATACAGATTCAATGCAATCCCCATCAAAATCCCAACTCAATTCTTCATAGATCTAGAAAGAGCAATTCTCAAATTCATCTGGAGCAACAAAAAACCCAGGATAGCTAAAACTATTCTCAACAATAAAAGGACTTCTGGGGGAATCAATATCCCTGACCTCAAGCAGTACTACAGAGCAATTGTGTTAAAAACTGCATGGTATTGGTATAGCAACAGGCAAGCAGATCAATGGAACAGGATTGAAGACCCAGAAATTAACCCACAGACTTATGGTCACTTGATCTTTGACAAAGGAGCCACAACCATCCGGTGGAATAAAGATAGCCTTTTCAACAAATGGTGCTGGTTCAACTGGAGGTCAACATGCAGAAGAATGCGAATTGACCCACTCTTATCTCTTTGCACTAAGATCAACTCCAAGTGGATCAAGGACCTCCACATAAAACCAGACACACGGAAACTATTAGAATAGAAACTTGGGAAGACCCTGGAGGACTTGAGCACAGGGGAAAAGTTCCTGAACAGAACACCAATAGCGTACACACTAAGATCAAGGATCGACAAATGGGACCTCATAAAATTACAAAGTTTCTGCAAAGCAAAGGACACTGTCAGAAGGACAAAACGGCAACCAACAAAGTGGGAAAAGATCTTCACCAACCCCACATCTGACAGAGGGCTAATATCCAATATATACAAAGAACTCAAGAAGTTAGACCCCAAAGAACCAAATAACCCTATCAAAAAATGGGGCACAGAGCTAAACAAAGAATTTTCACCAGAAGAAATTCGGATGGCCGAGAAACACCTTAAAAGATGTTCAACATCATTAGTCATCAGGGAAATGCAAATCAAAACAACCCTGAGATTCCACCTCACACCAGTCAGAATGGCTAAGATTAAAAACTCAAGAGACAACAAGTGCTGGCGAGGATGTGGAGAAAGAGGAACACTCCTCCATTGTTGGTGGGATTGCAAAATGGTAAAAGCGCTCTGGAAATCAGTTTGGAGGTTCCTCAGAAAATTGGGCATGTCACTCCCAGAGGACCCTGGCATACCACTCCTGGGCATATACCCAGAGGATTCCCCTGCATGCAATAAAGACACATGCTCCACTATGTTTATAGCAGCCTTGTTTATAATAGCCAGAAATTGGAAGGAGCCCAAATATCCCTCAAAGGAGGAATGGATACAGAAAATGTGGTATATTTATACAATGGAATACTACTCAGAAATTAAAAATAATGAATTCATGCAATTTGTAGGTAAATGGTTAGACCTGGAAAATATCATCCTGAGTGAGCTAACCCAATCACAAAAGAATGCACATGAAATGCAATCACTGATAAGTGGATATTAATGAGCCCAGAAGCACTAAATACTCAAGACACGAATAGCAAGTCAAATGATTCCCAAGAAGAAGAAAAGAGAGGACCCTGGGCATGTAAAGATTGCATCCAGTTTAGTAAAGAAACTGAGGGGGGAGGGGGAATGATTGGGGAATATTTGGGGGGGAGAGGAACTATGGGAACTATGGTGGTTGGGAACTGGGAAAGGGGAAAGCCCTTGGAATGTAAACATAGAATATAGAAAATAAAAATTTAAAAAAAAAATTGAAAACTTAAAAAAAAGATAAATAATATTGAGCATGTTTTCCTGTATATACAAGCCCCTTGCATATATTCTCTGGATAAATGTTTGTTCAGATCTGTTGTCCACGTTATGATTAGGTCATTCATCATTTCATTGTATTCATTATGGCTTTCCAAACCCTTCTTTCACTAGTCCACAAATTACTGCCTTGTGACTATGCCTGAATTACATAAGATAATCTTTCATGTATCAGTAAATTCATAAAGAAACTTAGCAGTTTTCATGACTACTCAAATAGACATAGTAACAGCTTTGTAACTGGCTCTAATTTTTGAAATGATAAAAACACCCGTGTGTAACTGTGTAACTTTGATTCAGTCATTTAACCTGCACAATATTAATTTCTTCATCTGTTTAGAAAGTTTAATGGAAATGAACTTTACAACTTGGTTCTTGAAAGAGAAAATGCGTTTTACTAATTGCTTTATACACATAAAACATAGTGCTGTTCATTTCAGGTACCCCAAGACATAGGCAGAAGTTGAAATTGATTAATTATCCTCAACAGTATATACTGAAAAGAGTTATTGGTCTGGCTCACAGTCTATGGTTTCTGCTACATTATCAATACTAGTTCTTCATAAGGACTGCTCTCAGATATCCTCTTGTTGTCCCATGTGATGAAGATCCTGTAGCTTTGGCTCTGCAGTAGTGGCCCCTTCTCAAACTTCAGTAGTTGATTGAGTAGGCCAACTTAAAGGCCTGGATCTGTTAGCTGAGTTAGTCAGCCTCCCATTTCTCCTGCACACACACCACCAAGGTCAGCTCTCCAACACTATCTGGGATAGCTCACCCAAGTTCCAAAACAGACAAGAGGTAAGGCCAGTTCTCCTGCTCTCATGCCCTCAAATGCTCAAAAGCAAGGGGCCAGTCTGTTCTCCCAAGTGCTGAAGCCAGTGTAGTAGACAGCTATCTACAGTCCTTCAACATTAACATGTTCCTATGCAGCAACCCAGGCAAGGATGTCTGTATGACCTTTGGTGGTTTCACTGGCCACTGACATTGACAGACCACATCTGCCACAGGCCCACAGCTCCAAACATGGACATCAGTGGCAGCATGGGCTGAGACTACACTATGGCCTCAGGTGGCATCACAGTCTACTGAGATCAGGCTGTTCTTACTACACTTGCTTTCTCTGTTTTAATTCTTTTCATGGTGTTCAAAAAGTTCTGCTTTCTTCCTCTCATATCTCTCCACCACATACTTGCATGTTATAGTGGTACCAATGTCAGGCTTCTTTATCAGCTACACTTTCAATAACTGAACTGAGCAAAGCACTTTTAAGGCACGTATATTATGCTATGAAAAATCAACATGAGAATGATTTACCATCACTTTAATTACACTATTAATAAATATGTGATTTTTAACTTGACCTCTCATGCTAGAAAGAGCTCGTACTGGCAGAGAGTTTGTTACTCCATCTTCATGATCAAGATATCCTGAAATAGCATGGTATACATGAATTATTCATTATGAATGCCTTGAGTAAATAACTTGTTCAAACAATGCTTCCTTGTACATGCAGGCCTCAAGGATTTAAATCAGTATTCCTCAAACCGGAACTAAGAGTAGAAAAACAGATAAAATCGCAAAGGTTATCTGTGAAGACAGCCTTTCAAGGCAAATTTCCAATGTTTCACTGTTTTTGTAGTATTACCTACATTTTCTTTGTTGGGAGCAGGTTTAGAGATAGAAGCTGAGAGATATCTGTGGTAAGCATTGTTTCCTAGCCATTTCTACTGTAGATAGTTCAGTCTACTGTGGATAGTTAGACTCTCTCTACAGTGATGCTTTAATTATAAAGGGTTCATTTGTGCTCTGTGAATCTGAAGTAAAATGGGCTGGATTTCACAGTGAAAGACTTGATTTCACCCCCAGTAGAGAAGTGACATTCAGCCAAAAATATTAAAATCCTCATATTTTCTCTCATTAGAAGTTTAGCAAAATGAAGGCAGTCAGTGTTGTTTGAAGATAGCAGATCCTCTGTGAATTGGGTAGTGGGCAAATGCTCTTAGCTATTTTTTACAGGTCATTTGTGGTGTGTGTGTGTATGTGTGTGTGTGTGTGTGTGTGTGTGTGTGTGTGTATGTGTGTGTGCGCGCATGCACGCATCTATATAAGCCTTTATCATTTTTTTCAATTATCTACTAATTGCAGTAACAATTATTTTGCATTCTCTGATTGTTTGGTGATATCTATGTAGTGTATAGCTTGATGCAGAAGAATTAGACATATCTTCCACTCAACAAGTCATTGTCTCAAAGGGAGTAAGGTCAACCCAGCAAATGGAGAAATGCTGAGATAGAAGGAAAGCAGGACAAAATAAGCAAGTTCACCTTGAGAGAATATAAATGATTGTATTATTCTAGCAAAAACCCATTTGTTTTCCTGATATTGTCATTTTTCTCTAAATCATTGCATTGTTCACAGCTCACTAATCATCATCAATACATCATTATCTCCTAATAATGGGAGCAAATCTAGTCATTATAATTTTAAAGTTTGGACTAACTCAGCATTAACACTTTCTATAATTGTGTCACTAATACTAAGAAGAGATATCTAGTGATATTTTATAATTGTAATCTACCTTAATTAAAGTGATTCCTTATTATTAACAATGAGACAGTGTTTATTGTTATTCAGCATGTCACTCTGAAGCTTTACATAAGCATATAAAAAGCACACTGGTAAGAAAACTTTTTATTTTTAAGGAACTTTTATAAATCCCCAAATTAGTGAATATTTTAGATCATTCAAAACACTGTAATTGATTTAAGCCATATGTATACCAAAAAAAGATAGATTGTATTAAACAAGACAAAGTTGAGCATCAGAATTAATATAATAAAATACTGATATTAGTTGTATAGCCTAGTTATGCTATTGCTTTTAAAATCTATAAAATCAGGATCACACTTAATCATATCCTAGACAGATATATTCTATCTTCAATGGTAAAATGAAATAAAATAGAGGATATTCATTTCTATTGAAAAATAAGACAGTATTCTTCAGTTTCTTTATGGGAATTATATTTTGCTGTAATGCAAACATGAGTTATGTTAAAATATATGATATTTCCATTAAATATCTGCATATTAATGGTAAGGAAAAAGAACAAAACATGTTAAAGACAATATAGAAGTTCTCTCCAGAGTTAGAATATATGCATTGCTTTATGGTAATGATCTCATGTCAAATAATGACTACTAAGAAAGTGACTATACAAAAACAGATTTATAAAAATGTCAGTTACAATATTAGCTACAATTATGCTCTGTTGCAAGAAACTGAATGGGTCTACAACAGATGGCAAAGCAACTTGAAGAATATTGTTTGTCTCTTATAATTCTAAAATCTCTATGAAAGAGAAATTTTAATTATGAAATGATATGAGAAAAACATCAAAATTTTATAGGTTTATACTGATGTTGGGATATTCTTAATATTCAGAAATGTTTGTGCAAGGAAATCCAATATACACAATGCAATTAATGCCTATTAATTTTTTCATAAGGAATTTTCTGCCTGTGACTTTCAGCATTATACAATGCAAAGGAAATCAAATTAATTGAAAATAAGCATTTTACAATTTAGAATAGGTGAAAGATATAGCAGATATTAAGGATTTTACGGCTTTGTTCTTTGTGATAATCTAGATTATCTTTCTAGCTATTTAGATTATATACAAATGGAAACAGTGCTTGCTGCATGCTCTCACCTGTTAAGAATAGTGCTTTGGGCATCACCATCCTTTGAAAAATGTAGACCGTTATGTTTAACTTGGAATAACATTTTCCATGAAATACCTGAAGTTACCAGTAATGTACAATTATCTTTCACACAATTTACTGTCAGTTCATGTGCTCATACTTCCTTTGTTGGATGTGAATGTAGGGCATCCTTCCATGTCTTCTGAGATCCTAGTATGAATCATCACTAACACTGCAGCAAATACTTAAAGGCCACTACAAGTTTATAGTTAGCCATAAAATGTTGTATTGAATGTAGAATTTTAGCTCTTTCTGGTGTCCTTCTCATACTAAAGTGATAATCGCACCATTGGGCTGTTTTATGAGGCATTGGTTTGCCTCCAGAGTAGATAAACTAAAAGAATGAAGGTTAGAAATTTCATCATGATAGCAGAACAGAGTATTTTCTCAGTGTAGGCTTCCTAAAACTACATGATAAAATGCTGTGCATTCAAATCTCTTCTGCCTGTGTTTCCACTGGCTACTAAGGTAAAAGTTAGTTATAAATTTACTCTGATTCTTATTTCTCAAAATCAAACCAAATGGGATAAAAAGAAAAAAATTCCATTTAAAATCAAATTCAAGTTGCAAATACTTGACTGATATATAAATAGTAATTAGAAACATGGACCAGATTCAATGCCATCAATGGATAGATCTCATATAGTGAGCTGTCCTTAGACAAAATGATAGGCTAAACATCCCAATAAGTTGTGTGGAAACAAGTTAAATCTAAAATATTGGTCACGTTTCATGTGAATTTACCTCTTCACTAAAATTCTCACAATAATACACTGAATTTTTTAGTAAACTTTGACATACCAAATAGCATTAATATGACTCATTTTAAAATCAATAGTTCATCATAAAAATATTTGGAAATAGAAATTTTACATAATAAAATAGTAAACCAAGTGCAGAGTTTATATATGCCCATCATCCAATTTTCATTGCTAATATCTTAGTGTCATGCAGTTCTCAAAGCAGAAATACTGGCATCCAATATCACTAATAATTTAGACTGTTTGAACTTACTTAAAAATGTTTTCACAATGATGCTTATCTTCTGCTATAAATCTAATCCACAATACCACATTGTATTTAGCATAATTACCTTTAGAAATAATAAAATGTGGCACACCTGAATTATTTCATACTAATAAAATATAGTAATATACACTGGAAACATTACCAGTGTTCTTGTAGCATACCAGAGGTACTACTGGAGATAGGTACATGAAAATTTAGACTCACAGTCCAGCTTATAATGTCATTTAACTTCTGTCTTATACTTCTACACACACACACACACACACACACACACACACACATATGCTTGTCTCCTGCTGATTCTGGGTATAGGCAAGAGAGAATGAGTTAAACACGTGTCACCTTGCCTGAGACCTACATTGCAATGTGGAATGAAAGTAAATAAGTAGAAGACATACTTGCTGATTTTGACCATTTATACCAAGGAAACTCACAATGATATTGATGGGGATCAGTGAGTATCTCCTTATGCACTTTTAGGTTGATGGGCCACTCTCAGGGTATTTCTTCATTCTTGAAAACTAAAAAAATGTCATCATGAAGAGGACACAGAAAGAGAAAAGATCTGTGAGCTGAAAAATGATTAGCACATTCAAAGAAGAGTCAGAAGAACACCATATATGCTTCGAGGTGAAAGAAGAATATTGAAAAAAGATGAGTTGAGGGCAGATGAAGAGAACAAGGGAGTGCCACAGTGGGGGCTTCTAGGTAAGGAAGATCACTGGGAAATTGTGTGCATAAATTAATTATGATTTGAAATAAACCTTTCTGTGGATACTGTCTGATGTAACACTAAAGGGGAAAGAACCAGATCAGCCATCTCAAAAGCCTAGTGGTCCAGATACTTTCTCTACTGCAGTAGTAGCTTTGTTACCTCAACTTCCTTGAGGCTTAGATTAAGAAATAACTATTAAGATTTAGTAGTACCTTGGCTCCTGGATGCTGGACAGATCTGACAGGCAGCGCCAGGTACACAGAGATTTGTCCAGTCTAACATCATTTGTGTCTCAGCCCTTCAGGTTTCTAAGTGCACTCAGGGCCTGGGCAGCTCTATGGGCTGTCTGTGTGCCAAACCCATTGGGGGTCATTTGCCCTGCAGACTTATCAGCATTTGAAGGGGCTCTCCACCATTTTGACTCTTAGACGCCAGACAGATCTGCCATGCAGCACCAGGTACACAGACATAGCCCTAGTCTAACATCGCTTGAGTCTCAGCCTGTCAGGCTTCTACCTGCACCCAGGGCCTGGGCAGCTCTGCAGGCTGACTGTGTGCCAGTCCTGTCAGGGGAACTTTACCCTGAATAGTGATCAGCACTTGGAAAAGGTCCCCTCAGCATCTGCCATCTTCGCTCCCAGACAAAGCATACTGGCAGCACCAGATTCACAGAGACAACCCAAGTACAACATTGCTTGGGGCAAGACACACGAGGCCTTCAAGGGTACCCGGGAGGAGGGCAGCACATCAGCAATCTGGGCCAGGGGAAACGCAGTCATCCAGGGGTGCAGAAATAGCATTACAGACTAACAGGGTGTTCAACGACCAGCCAGTGAAAAGAACAACTACTGCCAGAGATAACCAGATGGCAAAAGGCAAACATAGGAATGTTAGTAACAGAAATAAAGGCAATATGGCAGCATTTGAACCCAATTCTCCAACAACAGCAAGTCCTGGATACCCCAACACACCAGAAAAACAAGATGTGGATTTAAAATCACTGGTCATGATACTGTTAGAGGAACACAAAAAGGACATAAATAAATCTCTTAATGAAATAAAGGAGAAAATGGATCAAAAGGTAGAAGCCCATACAAGGGAAACACAAAAATCATTTAAAGAAATTCAGGAGGATATGGGTCAAAAGATAGAAGCAAATAACGAATAAATGCAAAAATCACTTAAAGAAATACAGGAGAATTTGGGTCAACAGGCAGAAGTCATGAAAGAGGAAACACAAAAATCTCTTAAAAAATTATAGGAAAACACAAACAATCAAGTTAAGGAATTGAGCAAAACCATCCAGGATCTAAAAAGAGGAAGTAGAAACAACTAAGAAATCTCAAAGGGAGGCAACTTTAGAGATAGAAACCCTTGAGAAGAAATCAGGGGCCATAAATGCATATATCAACAACAGACTACAAGAGATATAAGAAAGAATCTCAGATGCTGAAGATACCATAGAAACCATTGACTCAACAGACAAAGAAAATGCAAAAGGCAAAAAGCTTGTAACCCAAAACATCCAGGAAATCCAGGACACAATGAGAAGACAAAACCTAAGGGTTATAGGTATAAATGAGTGAAGATTTACAAGTTAAAAGGCCAGCAAGTATCATCAACAAAATTATGGAAGAAAACTTCTCCAACCTAAAGAGAGAGATGCCCATGAATATACAGGAAGCCTACAGAACTCCTCCAAACAGACTGGACCAGAAGATAAATACCTCACGCCACATAATAATCAAAACCCCAAATGTACTAAACAAAGAAAGAACATTAAAGGCAGTAAGAGAAAATGGCCAAGTAACATATAAAGAAAGACCCATCAGAATTACACCAGATGTCTCTCCAGAGACCATGAAAACTAGACGATCCTGGGCAGATCTCATACAGAATCTAAGAGAACACAAATTTCAGCCAAGACTACTATACCCAGCAAAACTCTCAATCACCATAAATGGAGAAACCAAGATATTGCATGATAAAACCAAATTTGCACGATATATTTCCACAAACCCAGTCCTACAAAGGATAATAGGAGGGAAAATCCAATACAAGGAGGGAAACTACACCCTGGAAGAAGCATGATAGAAACCTTCTCTGATCAAACCCAAAAGAAGATAACCACTCAAATATAAAAAGTAACTTCAAAAATTACAGGAAGTAATAATTACTATTCCTTAATATCTCTTAACATCAATGGACTCAATTCCCCAATAAAAAGACATAAACTAACAGACTGGATACAGAAACAGGATCCTACATTTTGCTGCATACAAGAAACATATCTCAGTGTCAAAGACAAACACTACCTTAGAATAAAAGGCTGGAAGACAATTTTACAAGCAAATGGTCTCAGGAAACAAGCCGGAGTAGCCATTCTAATATCAGATAAAATTGACTTTCAACCTAAAGTCATCAAAAGAGACACGGAAGGACCGTTCTTGCTGGTCAAAGGAAAAATCCTCCAGGAAGAACTCTCAATTATGAAAAGCTATGCTCAAAATGGAAGAGCACCTTCATTCATAAAACAAATTTTACTAAAGCTCGAAGCAGACACTGCACCTAAAACAATAATTGTGGTGGGTGATTTCAACATTCCAATCTCCTCAACGGACAGATAAGGAAAACAGAAACTAAACAAGGACACAGTGAAACTTATTGAAGCTTTGGACCAACTGGATTTCAGATATATATATAAAACATTTCATCCTAAAGCAAAAGAATATAAGTTTTTCTCAGCACCTCATGGTACCTTCTCTAAAATCGATAATGTAATTGGTCACAAGACAGACCTCAACAAATATAAGAAAATCAAACTAATCCCATGCCTCCTATCAGATCACTATGCAGTAAGAGTGGTCTTCAATAACAACAAAAATAACAGAAAGTCCACATACACATGGAAATTGAACAATACTCTAATCAATGATACCTGGTCAAGGAAGAAAGAAATCAAAGACTTTTTAGAATTGAATGAAAATGAAGCCACAACATATCCAAATTTATGGGACACATTGAAAGCAGTGCTAAGAGAAAAACTCAAAGCCGTGAGTGCCTCCAAAAAGAAACTGGAGATTGCATACACCAGCAGCTTAAATGCACACCTGAATGCGCTGGAACAAAAAGAAGCTAATTCACCCAGGAAGAGAAGAAGACAAGATATCATCAAACTCAGGACTGAAATCAATCAAGTAGAAACAAAGAGAACCATACAAAGAATCAACAAAATCAGGAGCTGGTTCTTCGAGAAAATCTAGATAAAGCTTGAGCTAGACTAACTAAAGGGCACAGAGACAGTATCCAAATTAACAAAATTAGAAATGAAAAGGAAGATATAATAACAGAAACAGAGGAAATTCAAAAAATCATCAGATCCTACTACAAAAGGCTATACTCAACAAAACTGGAGAATCTGGAAGAAATGGACAATTTCCTAGACAGATGCCAAACACCAAAATTAAATCAGGACCAAATAGATCATCTAAAAAGTCCCATAACCACTAAATAAATAGAAGGAGTTATAGAAAATCTTCCAACCAAAAAGAAAAAAAAACACAGCATCAAATTATTTTAGTGAAGAATTCTATCAGACCTTCAGAGAAGACCTAGCACCAATACTCTTCAAACTATTCCACAAAATAGGAACAGAAGGAACACAACCCAACTCGTTCTAAGAAGCCACAATTACACTCATACCAAAACCACACAAAGATGCAACAAAGAAAGAGAACTTCAGGTCAATTTCCCTTATGAACATTGATGCAAAACAAACTCAACAAAATTCTTACCAACCAAATCCAAGAGCACATCAAAACAGTCATTCACCATGATCAAGTAGGCTTCATCCCAGGGATACAGGGAGGTTCAATATATGGAAATCCATCAATGCAACCCACTACATAAACAAACTCAAAGAAAAAAACCACATGATCATTTCATTAGATGTTGAAAAAGCATTTGACAAAATATAGCATATTTTCATGCTAAAAGTCTTGGAAAGAACAGGAATGCAAGGCCAATACCTAAATATAGTAAAGGCAATATACAGCAAACCATTTGCCAACATCAAACTAAATGGAGAGAAAATTGAAGCAATCCCACTAAAATCAGGGACTAGTCAAGGCTGACCCCTCTCTATCTTTTCAATATAGTACTTGAGGTTCTAGTTAGAGAGATTAGACAACATAAGGAGGTCAAAGGGATACAAATTGGAAAGGAAGAAATCAAGCTATCACTATTTGCAGATCATATGATAGTATACTTAAGTGACCCAAAAAATCTTCAACAGAGAACTCCAACAGCTGATAAACAACTTCAGCAAAGTGGCTGGTTATAAAATAAACTCAAGCAAATCAGTAGCCTTCCTATACTCAAAGGATAAGAAGGCTGAGAAAGAAATTAGGGAAATGAAACCCTTCACATTAGCCACAAAGAATATAAAGTATCTTGGTGTGACTCTAACCAAAGAAGTTAAAGATCTGTATGACAAGAACATCATGTCTCTGAAAAAGGAAATTGTAGAAGACCTCAGAAAATGGAAAAATCTTCCATTCTCATGGATTGGCAAGATTAAGATACTTAAAATGGCCATCTTGCCCAAAGCAATATACAGATTTAATGTAATCCCCTTCAAAATCCCAACTCATTTCTTCATAGAGTTAGAGCAATTCTCAAATTCATCTGGAATAACAACAAAAAAAAAACAGGATAGTTAAAGCTATTCTCAACAGTAAAAGAATGTCTTGGGGAATCAGTAACCTGGACCTCAAGCAATACTACAGAGCAATAGTGTTAAAAACTTCATGGTATTGGTACAGTGACAGGCAGGTGGATCAATGGAATTGAACTGAAGACCCTAAAATGAACCCACACACCTATGGTCACTTGATCTGTGATAAAGGAGCTAATTTCACCCAGTGGAAAAAAGATAGCCTTTTCAGCAAATGGTGCTGGTTCAATTGGAGATCAGCATGCAGAAGAATGTGAATGGAATCATTCTTATCTCCTTGTACTAAGCTCAACTTCAAGTGGATCAAGGCCTTCCACATAAAACCAGACACACTGAAACTAATAGAAAAGAAACTGTGGAAACCCCTTGAGGACATGGGCACAGGGGGGAAAGTTCCTGAACAGAACACCAATAGCTTATGCTCTAAGATCAAGAATAGACAAATTGGACCTCATAAAATTACAAAGTTTCTGTAAAGCAAAAGACACCATCAAAAGGACAAAATGGCAACCAACAAATTGGGGAAAGGTCTTCACCAACCCTACATCCAACAAGGGCTAATATCCAATATATACAAAGAACTCAAGAAGTTAGACCTCAGAAAACCAAATAACCCTTTTAAAAATGGGGTACAGAGATAAACAAAGAATTTTCACCTTAAGAACTTAAGGTGACTGAGAAGCACCTTTAGAAATATTCAACATCATTATTCATTAGGGAAATGCAAATCAAAACAACCCTGAGATTTCACCTCATACCAGTCAGAATGGCTAAGATAAAAATCTCAGGAGAAAACAGGTGCTGGTGAGGATGTGGAGAAAGAGGAACACTCAGAAAACTGGGCATAATACTTCCGGAGGACCCTGCCATACCACTCCGGGGCATATACCCAGAAGATTCCCCAGCATGCAATATGAATACATGCTCCACTATGTTCATAGCAGCCTTATTTATAATAGCCAGAAGCTGGAAAGAACCCAGATGTCCCTCAGTGGAGGAATGGATACAGAAAATGTGGTATATTTACACAACAGCATACTACTCAGCAATTAAAACCAATGAATACATAAAATTCTTAGGCAAATGGTTGGAACTGGAAAACATCATACTAAGTGAGGTAACCCAATCACAAAAGAACACACATGAAATGCAATCACTGATAAGTGGATATTAGCCCAGAAGGTCAGAATACCCAAAACACAACCCACAAATCAAATCATTCCCAAGAAGAAGGAAGGAGAGTACCCAGGTCCTGGAAAGGCTTGATGCACCATTGTAGGGGATTGCCAGAACAGAGGAATGGGAGGAGGTAGATTGCGGAACTGGTGGAGGGAAGAGGACTTATGGAACTTATGGTGAGGGTAGAACTGGAAATGGAAAATCATTTGAAATGTAAACAAAGAATATAGAAAATAAAAAAATGAAATAGCATGCTGCTAACAAACAAAATTTAAAAAAATAAATTCATGAAATTCTTAGGCAAATGGTTGAAAAGTGGAAAATATCATACTAAGTGAGGTAACTCATTCACAAAAGAACACAAATGGAATGCAGTCACTGATAAGTGGATATTAGCCTAGAAGCTCTGAATACCCGAGACACAACCCACGTATCAAATCATTCCCAAGATTAAGGAAGGAGAGGGCCCTGGTCCTGGAAAGGCTTGATGCAGAATTATAGGGGATTACCAGGACAGAGAAGTGGGAGGGTGTTGATTGGGGAACTGGCAGAGGGAAGGGGGCTTATGACACTGAGGGAGGGGGGAAACATGGAA